>CM065951.1:0-2500000 GCA_033459515.1 Theretra japonica | reverse complement strand
CACATCCCCATTCATACAAAATTGTCATCAACTATCTTGGCATTAGGTGTAACAAACCGTATACATTTCGTTTTCTGACTTTTGAATAATAAATTGTCAATGCCAAACCAATGTATTATTTTTAAGAGAGTGTGGTTTTCATCGCCAACGATTGATTTATGTCGTTTTATTTTAAATATTGATGAAGTATCATCAGCAAACAACACTACCTCACATTTATCTCTTATAAAAGAAGGTAAGTCATTAATGAATATCAAAAAGAGAAAGAGAGAAAAAAAGTTATAAATGACGGCCACACAATTTTCAGTTCTGATTCTGAATTTAGATCAAGGTAATCGATTTTGAGGAGGATAAAAAACAATCCTTTTGTCAAGAATGTTTACCATGAACTTATCATTCATCGCCATTTGTAATTTCATGATAAATCATATTCACACACGTTTGATTGTGAATAATAATTTTTATATCACTGGTATAAAACACGTGTTGTAGATTTGTGAATGTTTAAAAAACTACTTTGAATATAGTTACGAGCTGTCACGGAAATTTGACAGACAGTTAACAACTAACTTCATCATGTCGAAGTCGGATGCGCACGCGTCGTATAAAATTACCCTCGTAAATTTCCTACGTTTTTATTGCTACAAAACTCCAACGCTACTTCCATCACACAATATAATTTTAAACACTCTTTTAAAATCGCTGTCACAAAAACCACACCCGAATTTTGTGTGAAATTGTGTCGCATAGCATTGTTTAGGACTAATTTCCCATGTTGTCAAAATAGTTCACTCCACACATTTGCACTGTGGTTTCGTCATGAATTATAATCCGGTTACACCCCAGGGTCCTATTACGGGACAAAAAATTAGACAAGATCACAGATGTGTTTATTAATTGCTATTTAATAAGCAGACGTCAAATCTAAGTGGAATTTGAAAGCTCATTCATTTTTAGTGCCTTGTTGATAGAAATTGTAGGTAATCATCATAGTAATTGCAATAATGATATCGTGCAGAATGTGGACCGATGATTTTTTTTATTGCATAGGTCCGGCAAACGAGCAAACAGGTCACCTGAAGGTAAGTGATCACTGAGTATCCACCGCCCATGAGTATCCACAACGCTGGATCATGGATGTGTTGTCGGCCCAACCGGGGGGGGGGGGGGGAGCGGGTTAGGAAAAGGGTGGGAATCGGAAAGAGGTATTAGGCATCGAGCAAACTCACTCACCGTACGAAACGCGACAGCTGAGCTGTCGGCTCACGTCGATTTCCTGTGAGACAGTGCCCCTCCCCCCCCCTTCCCTGATGAGCACCCCCATTCATGCTGAGTCATGACTAACAACAGCGTGGCTC
Organism: Theretra japonica; assembly: GCA_033459515.1. Classification (NCBI taxonomy): domain Eukaryota; kingdom Metazoa; phylum Arthropoda; class Insecta; order Lepidoptera; family Sphingidae; genus Theretra; species Theretra japonica. The sequence goes on along the minus strand of CM065951.1, from coordinate 2,498,642 downwards.
TACCACTTCTATCATTTCAGTAAGAACTGGCAAAAGAAAGCCTTGAATGCGATGGAGTAGAGAAAGGGAAAGGAGACCTTGCTGTGGCATAGTATCTAGGAAAAAATAAGAACTAGTTTAAATACATAAGCTAACGCTAGTATCCGCAAAGGTAGACAGAGGAACCACCAATGTCACCCACATTTCGACGATCTACTATTTGTCCATGATAGGGGCCCAGCATTTTCGCGATCTGCTCTTAAAATTCCTTACTTACCATATTTACTTCCAAAAGAGGAATGCTGACATTTATATCAGACGAGTTAAGTCGAACTGCCTCAGTGGCGCAGTTGTACTACGGTACGATTGCAACGCTAAAGTCTCGGGTTCGAATCCCAGGTCAGGCAAAGTGATACTGGATATTTTTATTTATTATCAGTCCGGAGTCAGGAATTTGGGCCTGATAAAATAAAAAAAAATTAAATAAAATAAAAAAATGTTTATTGCCTTAAAATTAACAAATAATACAACAAATTTAAGCAAACAATATTATCGAAAGACAAAAGGAAATGACTCAGCATATGCTGGCCGAAATAGGTATGGTGATATGGTGATAGGCTCGCCCCTTATCACACCTTGCGATGGAACACACAAGACGAAACGTGGACGCCCTAGTATCACTTCTGCCTACTCCTCGGAATTATGCGTGAGTTTTTGCATGCGAGATAAGAAGAAAAAAATAAAATTTCGCTCATTTGCAATCCATATGTCGTAAAAACAACTGAAACAATCAAGTAAGGTGTTCTCTTTGAACAGCTGCTGCTAAATAACGTTGATGAGTATGAAAGAGCATTTATGCCTACCGTTCCTACTTTTCGAAACATATTTTATCCAACAAAACATTATTTAAAAGATAAATTAATTAGTAATAATTTTAAATGTTGTCATTTAAAGGGTTACGTGGAGAAAAATTTAGTTTAACAGAAAATTTGTGAATTCTATAAGTATTTCTGGACAGAGGTATTCATATTTTGGCTTTGAATGGCAATTTAGAAGTTCGAAATATCTAAAATCATTTAAAAAATTTTTTTTTTTCTGACTAAAAATACCCTTAAGAAAAAAGTTTGCACAGAAAATAATCTTTTTTTGTTTAATTCATAAGAAATAAAAAAAAGCGTTATTATTCAGAAACTAGCCAAGAACATATTTTTTTATCGCCTTACCTCACATATTTTAATATATTAATTTACTACAATAGAAGAATCTTCCTAAAAACTGTTTTTTTTTTATTTATTATTATAATATCCCTTATACTTTGACAGCTTGGATAACACCAAACTCCAAACTTTTAGAAAATGGGTGGAGTGATATTTTTGTGTACGAGCAAAAGTGCGCAAAAGATCCCAAAAATAGACATTATTTTTTCTTTCTTTATTCTTTATTGTACAACATAACACAACAACAAAGTCCAAATGGCATTCTTATCGCAAAGTGTTCTCTTCCAGACAACCATAGGATGGATTTAAGAGAAGGAGGAAGAAAGGGCAGATTGTGAACAGATTAGGCAACACTATGCAACACTAGGCAACACTAACACAGTAGGTTTTTAATTCCGTAATTCTGATCTTTTCAAAGGCTTACAGGTGATCGATTAAAATTCTTTGATAAATAATACCTGCACCCAACAGTTACATACATAGATGGTCCTGATGCTACACAGGTCGAATCTTGTGTCATGGGTATCTGACTTACTGATACCCACGACACAAGACTGCTACTCAGACTTTTCGGTGTCACAAACACCCAGACCGGAAACAAATACTTGTAGTTTATACAAACATTTGTCTCAGTGCGGAGATCGAACCCACGGCCTCTCGTTTCCCATCCAGCGTCTAACCAACTGCGCCACGGAGGCTGTCAAATAAATAGGCAAGTTAAATAACTCTTCGCAATGTCTTGTCAAATTGCGTATTGGTTTGGCTACAAAAAATAAGAAACTCGATGTCTGTTGTTCAGTAGTGGACGTTCTATGGCTGAAGATGCTGATGATAATAACTTGTTAATTAATTCTTTATATCTACCTGAACTTATACAGGGTGATTTTTACATATGTTACTTAATTTAACCCACATATTTCTCACCACGCAGGTGACATTGTAGATTTTTTTTAAATATAATAGAGATGCTTCTTTGTCAAAAATCATGATTTTAGTTTGCACGATGTTTGCCCACCATGTATAGATACGAGTATTTATTCGCTTAGCTTATCTTCAGTTCTGTTGGGGAACTCACTTGAGCCGTAAAAAAAATCTTACAAATACGGGTTGTTCAAAGGCCTTGGAAACTAAAATCGCTTTTTTTGACAAACTACCAAGCCCCTTTTTTTCAAACTTGGTACAATGTTAGCTGGGGTGGCTAGGCGCATGTTTAAACTAAATACCTTATTTTAAAATCATCCTGTACAAAAAGATGGAACTTTCAAGATGTCACAACCTAACTTACACGTTTATACTGCCGTATATCATTAAACACGACCCAACCAGATACGCTCACGTTAATAAAACCTCTTTGATCATCATCTCACTAATTATTACAAATAACCGCCTTTTCCACACTAAAATAACTTTCAAATGTATCCGAGCATAAAACTTTAGAGCTTCAATAACTGCGTGCGTCAGTAATTTATTGGTTTTTTAATAGTTTTAGGCGGTAAATGGTTGATTTTAATTCACACACCTTCAGATATATGCAGATCTCGTGTTGCATTATGATTGTACTGGACAAGGGGTCTTAGTAAAATGGACGACCAGATTACATGTGGATTGCAGTGCGTTGTTGAAAGTGCGTGGTGGGGGTCTAAGTACGCTGGTTTATGACAGGGAAGTTTGGTGGCTCATTAAGTTTGAATGATTGATGATTGTGAAAGGGTTGTCTTGGTGCGTGTTAAAATCGTTTTTTTTTAATGTTATTGATTTTTCGATCTCTATTTTTAAGTTGAAACAATTTTTATCGATTCGTAACTTACACTATGAATAGCCTTAAATTATACGTGATTATATTATCATTAAAATATGGGAGAACGTACAACTGGCTAATGTTAATGTCGAATTAACAATCTAGTTTTATTTCAAGCAGGGCATCTAACACTTATATGATTTTTTTTTATCAGCCCATACGTCCCACTGCTGGGCACGGGCCTACTGTACAATCGAGAGAATCGATTGAGAGCGGTTAGGCCATATAGTCCACCACGCTGGCCTAATGCGGGTTGGCGAACTTACATATCGTAGAAATTCTATATGAAATACGTACACTGTATAATGTGCATAGAAAAAATCAACGACCCTAAGTTCGATAAAATAATATTTACGTATCTAAAACCATCGAAAAAATTACCAAGCAATTTGTAAAGTTTCAAACACTTTGCAACAAAAAGAATATAATCTCAAATTATGAATCTGCATATTTATTGTTTTCATAAAACAAAAGAGATCGTAAACTTAGATGGGCAGAATTCAGAATTTTGAAAGTTTGCTGTACGAAGTTTTTAATGTGGATTGATCTATATGCCTTAATATATCCTATTGTTAACTTGAACTTAGTTCAACATATTATTCAACTAACAATTAAGTGTTAGCCTTAAGTAAATAAATACACCCAACAGTCACATACATAGTCTTGACCACATTTAGATCAATTAAGTCTTGAGTCGTGGGTATCAGAAACTACCAGAGACTTTTCGGTGTCGCAAATATCCATACAATCCACGGCCTCTTGTCTCACAACCGGTGTCTAACCGACTGCGCCGTGGAGACTGTTAGTGTGTTATGTCTCGTATTTAAAATTATCAAAAGCAATTTTTGTCCGTCTTCTGTCTTAAAATAATTAACCTGTGATTCACACAAACATTTGTCTCTGTCGGGGGTCGAACCCGCGGCCTCTCGTTTCTAAGCCGGCGTCTGACCAACTGCGCCACGGAGCCTGTCAGGTAAAACGCTTTCTCCTCTACCATTGAAAGTAAAAAATACCTTACGCTTTATAATTCCCGCGATGCCATCTCTTCTCCTTATCTTTAATTCTTGCTCGTATGCGAAATAATTGAAAATGTTCTCTTGACGTGGCGTTCCCTAAACAGTCCAATTTTACGCGACGTTACAAAAGAAAACAATAAAAATGGGATCATTACGAGATATTATCATATAAATTGAAAGTGTTCAGCTTAAGAACACAGGAATATATTGAGTGTCTATATAATTTTCATATTTTTCAATTCTCTTTTATTAGGCGTTTCAGTTTTTATATAGAATACTTTAAGAGCATACCGTTTTAATTATTACTTTAATACTTATTTACGTTAAAAATATTGAGTAATTTTGTGATAGTAATCTCAAGCCCAATAAGTAATTTAAGCCTAAAAGTTTTAGAGTAAAGACAACGCACCGCCAAGCGCAGCGTTGCACTTCGACAAATTAATAAAGTTGCACGAAATTGCTACCTATACATAGACCGTTTTTAATGATTCAGTGTCGGAATCCTTGAGGGGGTCCTGTGCCCAGTAGCATGCAACTTCCTAACTTTGATGAAGATGACTCTCCCACCAATTGATACTCTGTCCAAACAGCTCTTCACCCATCCTATCGCACAATTTAATTACCGTAGAAAAATAATTAAAAAATACAAACAACGCGACTCCGCACCGTTCCATATTCCCAAACCGTTATGATTTGTGGTGTGGTGTGACATTTGATTTCAGTCACGCGTCATATTGTCAGGGGAGCGGTAATTTATTATTATTTACATCTCACTCACTTATGTCGCGCGTGAAATATTAGTTTTATTTTTAATATACACCCCCTCAGAGATTTCCGGTTGTTTTATGTCTTAACGCGTCTTCGGTGTGATCATTATCGGTTATGAAGTATGTATTTTTGTCTGTTTTGAAGGTAGTAACAGATAGGATAGATAAGAGCTTTGCTAGGAGTGTTGTGTCTAAAATTTAAGCTTTAGGATGATGAAGTTTGATTTTTGGATACAGAAATAAAGTATAATTTAAGATATCGTTACAGTTCTTGAAATATATTTTGTAAAAATATTCTTAAGAAATTTCATAGTTATTATTCGAACATGGATATTTTAATACATTTAAATTACAGATAAAATTGATTTTGGAAGAAAGTAGGAGATATAGGGGTCTATATATATTACGAGTCTATTCGGTAAAACGGAATAAAATAACACATTTAAATGATTGTTCAAAATAATTTATTTACTGTAGCAGCACCAAAAATACCAAACTAGTGACCAAAGACATGATAGAAGCAAAAACAGGCACTGTTCCGGACTGGTAATATCTCAAATCCCTTGCTGATTGATCCATCTCTAGCAGGCAGTCCATGATCTCCTCGTTGTTGGGTATAATTTGCTCTGCTGGAAGCAGAAATCCGTATTCTCCAACGTCTCTCAACTCAAAGAGGTAGACGATAGGAATCTCTGCGACGCCCTTCGCCCAGTCGAAGCTGGAACCGCTGACTTCATCTGAAAAGACGAGTTTTATAAGCTACCATTTTCGTCAGTGATGAGTTTCACTATCGAAGAACACTGATTACTAGTTTTCTTGATTCTAATTTAAACTATGACAAACTTGCACATTGTCAGTTTCAATTCATTCTCTTGATAACAAAAATCATACCGCTGATGGTAGTGTGGTATTCGATCAGTTACTGACCATATAAGAATAACCCTCCCTATTTGGAATTACTACCAATATGTTGTGCTAGTACAGAAATAAATTGTGAACAATTGGAATTTTCAATCCAATCCATCAGCCAAAGGAAGTCCACTGCTGAACATAGGCCTCTCCTAATGATTTCCATAGTGGCCAACGGGCCAGACTGCCTCCAACAGGAGAATTGAGATTGACTTACATAAAATTTCAGCTGAAGTTCCCACCAAGTAATTAGTGCCGTGTCTCTGTTTTAGTTTCTCAGCTCCACGAATAGCGATTTCGTACTGCAAAGATTGAAAAATAAATTATTTTCAATAATAAATATTAAGTGACATATATTTCTAGATGTTATAAGATGCATGGAATAAATAGGAAATACGTAACATCTTTGACAAGAATAAACACAACAGACATTACAAAGAATAGAGATTTTGAGTGTTGTGTAATATCTCACCATGTCAGCATAATTAGGAGCCTGCAGCACATCGAATCCAGACGCGTGGCTGTAAGGAACCAGGACCATTTGAGAGTAGGAGTGGAAAGCGAAGTAGTACAGAAGGTTCCCTCTCTGCTTAAGAGTGTTTACATGGGCAATGATAGCCTGGGCCTCCAGCTCTGAAGACGGTGAGGGGCCTGCGTAGGTCTGATCGCATGGGTAAGAAGATGCACCAGTTGCTGTTAAAAAGAACAACGTATTTATGAAAGGTTATCGTGATCCAGGTGATGCACTTGATAAATCCTAGTGCTATTTATATTTATGTCCTCACTTTTGTTGCAAAATTAGTTGAAAAATAAATAATCTAAATTGTCAAACATGTTGTCGTGACTTTCTAGAACACCTCTAGTTTTGAGTAATTGGTTACAAAAATTATGATTTTTTGTAACATCTTCCAGATTATCAACAAACTTTATTGAATCCAAAAACATCTGTGGGTCTGTGGAATCTGTGGGTTTTCTTTGAAAAACTAGTTATCACTCACAGCATCATAGACGTTAGATATATTATATATATATATATATATATATATATAAATACAATGGAAGAATTACAACAAAACTTACTCATCCAGACGAAATTGAAATTCCTGTTTAAGTCGATTCCATTGCCCAAGTCGGTGTTTCCAGAATTGCATACGACGTAATTAGCGGGATTCCTGTTCTTTCTCCACATACGGTTCTGTTTATGCAAAAATATTGTAATTTAAAACCTTTTTTAGTGCATAGGTCCGGTAAACGTGCAAGCAGGTTCACCTGATGGTAAGTGATCACTGCCGCCTATGAGCATCCACAAAGCTGGATTATGAATGTATTGCTAACCCACTTGGGAGGGGAACGGGAAGGAAAAGGATAGGAAGAGGAAATGGGGCATTGGGCATCAGGCAATCTCACCCACCAGACGAAACGCGACATCTGAGCTTGCCCATTCATGCTGAGTAATGACTGACAACAGCCTGGCTCTACCACTTCTAACTTATATAGAAAACGTACATATATTTGGAACAAATTATTTATTGGCCTTTATTCTTCTCCTTGGAACTGTAGAACAAATCTACACATTGTTCAGAAGAAGTAGCTTATAACACCCCATTCGCCTAGACGGATTGGCCTACTTCAGGTTACAATTGAAGTTCGTGTAAAGAATTTTGGTATATTATTTATATTACTTCCCATGATGTTTTTACACATGTTAAGTATAAAGTGACAAATAAAGGCGCGATCCCTAAAATCAGATGTTAATGTCCTTAGGTCTAACCGTAGATTTCCATCTTGCAAATCTGATTTGATCCTATCTAGACTGACGTTTTTTTAAAACAATATCATGAAGGTTTAGATAGATAAGACGGAATACGATAATCTCTTATTACTTGTAGATAAATAAGGCCAATGTTATTTATTAAAACGATATAAATTGGTTCAAGAATATACAAAAACATTAAAAATTCACCATTTAGACCAAATCATGTGTCTGTAAAGTATCAATTTTATCATGTGACTGTATAAAATTGATACTTTATGAATATCCACGTGGTGGACTATGGCCTAATCTGTCATTATGAGGGAAGCTTTTTATCGGCAATAGGATGTATATTACACGTTGTAATATATACATACATACATACATAAACATCACACCTTTTTTCGAGAAGAATAGGCAGAGGTGCAACCAGGACATCCAAGTTTCGTCTTTTGTGTTCCATCCCATGGTGTGATAGGGGGCGAGCCTATCCCCATATTGGGCACCAATTCCTGACTCCGGGCTGATAATGAATAGAAAAATCCAATATCACTTTGCCCGACCCGGGACTCGAACCCGAGTCCTCAGTTTTATTATCATACCGCAGTACAACTACGCCACTGAGGCAGTCAACAATTATATGAAAAATCTTACCGACGAAAAAGTGTACACATATCCATCAGGATTAACAACAGGGAAAATATGCCAAATGAAGTTCTCTGCTAAGGCTCTGGTTTCAACATGGGTGCTTGTAAGGAATTCCTTGATAATCCAAGTGACGGTGGCTGGCGAGATCCATTCTCTAGCGTGTATGCCTCCCTCAATCATAGCGATGAGGGGATTTTCGCCTCTCTGTCCTGCTTTGAAGTCAATAACAACTCCCTTGATCTCCCGGCCTTCGTAAGACCTTCCTATAACTTGGGTAGTGACGACTCCCGGGTACAAGGTGACCAGTTCGTCGAGCCATGCGTGGATGACATCAAGGTTGTAGTATCTGTCCCAAGTGAATGAACCAAGTCTTGCACTACGGTCGGCGTTCGGAGCTGCACGCATTTGAGCATCTATTAATCTAGAATAAAGGTCATAATCAGTAGTGTCTTTATGTAACATAAAATGCAGTCAGGTTTTGAATTATCACTTGAGTTTATAGTTTATTTCTTTGTAAAAGATCTCCTAAAATACATTCCACTTGTCTAATTCTAACGACAGCCTCCGTGGCGCAGTTGGCTAGATACTGACTTTGAAAGGAGAGGCCGCGGGTTCGATCCCCGCACCGAGACAAACGTTTGTGTGAACAACAAGCATTTGTTTCGGGTCTAGGTGTTCATGAGACCAAAAATCTCGTAGTTTCTGATACCCACGACACAAGATTCGACCTTAGTGTGGGGTCGGGACTATGTATGTGACTGTTGGGTGTATTTATTTATTATTATTATATTAATTTTCAATTGAAAATTTTCCTATATTAGCAGTATGTTAGCTCCATTATAATCTATAACTATATGAAGGTCATTATCGAACATAGGCCAAAGGAATTAAAGCAATTTATTCGAAGTATTCTACTCAAATAAACTATAGAACTGTTAAGTTACCATCTGTCAAATTAAACGCTAAGGCACAAGTAATTAAATAAAAGCCTAAATTTAACAAACTGCGTAATAGTAATTGATTTTCAATATGAATTTATTCGTGTCATGTATATATGAAACGATAAATTTAAGAAACAAATACATGGGTAGTTTCGATAAATTATGATATTCATTGTATATTCTATTGACACAGATGATGATTCTCGTGTCGGTTGTCTAAGATTAAATAATAACTTACTCTTGTACGTTCGAAATGGATACGTTGGCAGCCAAACCTGCAGTTTGAGTGTATCCAACGAATTCAGCCTCTTGATCGGGAGAAACCATAATCCTCGCTGCATTTCCAACTGTCACCACATCAGTCCAGAAGTCATATCCATCTTTCTTCAGACTATTTATCCTTTCCACGTCTGCTTCTGTTTTCGGCAAAACATTGTAAACTTTATAATTCTCATAACTTGTCATCCCGTGACTTGCCGTAGCAAGCGCTAATACTGCCAAGATTTTGAGCAACATTTTTTTGTTTGTTTTTCATGCAGTACTGTCCCGTTTGAAATGATCAAACGTACTGCGTTGGCAATCAGCATAATAAAGATTATTTGTTGAGAAATTAAGGGCAGTAAATAAAAGATATGTTTTATGTTTTAATGGATCTGATAAATAACTGGACGTAGATAGGTATCGCTTTCAGGTCCCTGGAAGCTAATAATAATTCCACGATGTCTATTTTAATAAAATAATCGCTGCGCTGTAACGGCGAAGAAAAACATCGTGAGGAGACCTGCTTATCATAGCGACTTCTCAGAATTTCTACGGTATGTAAAGTCCGAAAACCCTCACTAGGCCAGCGTTGTGGAATATATGCCCCAGCCCTCTCAATCGTACTCTCGAATAGTAAGTGAGGCCCGTGCCCTGTAATGGGACGTATATGGGCTGATACAGACAGATACAATATCATTACCCTGGTCACTTCTTCTACCAATGAGTGGATATTCAAGAGCTTCGACGAACATCTTCAGGGGCTCTCAATTTGTCGTTGAGCCAAGAGCCAAATGCAGCAGTTCTGTTCGACACGGCACATTTTGAGGAAGTTCCTAACTTTTGATTCCCAAACGCCGCCCGTAGGCATGACTCTTGAGCTTCGCAGTCGGGGACTACGTGATTCTTTATATTTTGTATTTTTCAATGAATATTTGTAAAAGTGAAAAATGTATTTGAAAGCAAATTAAATTATAATGTTTATTAACATAATTGGAAATTCAATATTAATACAAGTATATTTTGTGTTGTTGGGTGAGTCTCAAATATGGGAATAAAATTGTATATCAATCAATTATACGAGTATAAGCACATCTTGGTAAATGGTAAATACAATAAAGCGGTATTTACTTTACTGTGACTACACACATGGTATCGAGTCAAGGTTTTTTTGAGGTAAAAATATTCAAAAATATAGCCACTGTTAAAATTTTACCAAGTATATAAATTACAATTACAAAGACAATTGTAGTTTAACATCGTCATGTCTACACTTGTACATTTATTTTATCAGCTTTGTGTTGCGTGTTGTGCGTTGGCGAGATGGGCAAAAAATACCAATAATTGCGTTCACCTCTTCTCTTTTCTCCCTCCCATCCGATCTTTCTTACTCCATGTATATTTCATCATCATCATCATCAGCCCGTTGCATCATCAGCGTATTCTGAAGTGAAGTCCGCGTCTTAGCAAACGTAGCGTGGGACGTCCGCTGGTCAGATGGCTGGACGACTTGCACAGAAAGCAGGCAGCGGCTGCATGCATATAGCACCTGGCCGGGCTCTGTAGCGTACCTTGGAAGAGGCCTATGTCCACCAGTGGATATATATTTAATGACAAATTTGGGTTATATAGCTGTGAGAGTGAGTGTAGCTCTATCCATGTTTAGCTGTGCGTATTTTTTATGTAATTAATAAATTAATAATAAATACACCCAACAGTCACATACATAGTCTGGATCCCACATTAGGATCAATTAAGTATTGTGTCGTGGGTATCAGAAGCTACGAGAGACTTTTTGGTCTCACAAACACCCAAAGCCGAGACAAATACTTGTGGGCCTCACAAACATTTGTCTCAGTGCGGGGATCGAACACGCGGCCACTTGTTTCACAGGCGGGGTCTAACCAACTGCGCCACAAGGCTGTCAAATTATATAAAATCGATGAGTCCATTGCCATAGCTGGCGCAAATTCTAGGCCCAGGCAGTGATAAGATTTAAAAAAAGAAGCAAAGTGCGTTACTGAAGCTTGGATTTGAACCCTGGCCCTCGCGGTTAACAGCCCATACATACTTCCACCAAACTAATAGTCTGCACTAATAAACCGATAAAAATATTATGTCGCGTGGACTAAGTCAATAAGATTAGGGTGCCATTATGATATTTATGATTAATAACCGATAATGCTCGTTTATAGATAGTGTTAGGGCAAAGATAAATAATATTAATATTACCGTATTTAATACGTTATCTTTGGGACTGATAAATGCAATCGCTGTTGGGAATGTTAAGTTATTGTAGCATCAATTGTTGAAAGATAATTATCTCACGCAAGTAACTACTGAACATGATGAGACTCACATGTTATGTCTAAGGATGGCGAACGCAGTGGAATGGCAAATACTCGTATTGCTTTGTAATTCAGTGTTGTTGGTTTTGCTACAGTCCATGAGCGGTCGTATCGCTTACTATCGGGCGAAAGGCATGCTCGTTTCGCCATTCATCGCAATCAAAAAATTTTAATTATTTTATCTGTCTGCACTGATCTTATCATCAGGTGTATCGACAGTTTAAAAACCGAACTTAGATGTTTGTAAGAATTTAGCAAAATATGTAGTTACGATACTATTTTTGACCCTTAAATTCATTACATAAGGTGTAATTTTTATTATTGTAAGCCAATTCGCCTTCAGTTTAGTTAATAAACGTAATTTTGATGTAAAAATAAAACTGCCTATTAATATTAAATAATTAATAAGTTTCTAATAAATTAATAACACGTTTAAAGGAATTTAAATGTTTTTCAATAATTGTGAATATTTTTATGCTGATACCAGCGTCAATAACGACGTCAACGATAGTCTCCGTGGCGCAGTTGGTTAGACGCCGGCTGTGAAACGAGAGACCGCGGCTTCGATCCCCGATCGTAGTTTCTGATACCCACAACACAAGACTAGACTAGATCTCAGTGTGAGGTCAGGACTATGAATGTGACTCTTGGATATATTTGGCTGTATCGAAGTACTTCTACATACAGTAGAGTTAGATATACTGCGATGGTAACCTAAATAGAACTGTTGTAAACCTATTATCTTTATACAGCTAAGCAAAAAAAGGCTCATTATTTCAACCCGTACGAATGTTCAACTGTTCCGCATACCTTTTAAAAATTTTATCATAATTTATCAAATGAAGTATTATTGTTTTTTTTTATAGCCATTATAGGCAGACGAGCTAGCGGCCCGCCTGATGGAAAGCGGCTACCGCTGCCCATAGACCTCCGCAGTGCCAGGGGTCCAGCACGACAAAGTCGCTGCCTACCTTAAGGAAAGTACTCTCTTTTTTTTGTTAAAAGCGTCTTGATCGTGTACTGATTAAAGGTTATGGGTATACATCGATATCAATGTGCCGATGATCGATGAGCATCAAATTAACGTACGAAACAGAAAAAACCTACAACGAGATTTTTTTTATTTTATTTTGGCTAATGTAGCATGAGACGTCCTCTGGCCAGATGGCGGAACGACTTGCACAAGAGGGCCGGCAGCGACTGGATGCATGAAGCAGCAGACCGGGCTCTGTGGCATACGTTGGAGAGGCCTATGTCTAGCAGTGGACTGCAACGGGCTGATGATGATAAGATTTTATTAAAAAAGCTTGATACGTCGCAAATAACGGAAAAAGTAATACTATTATTGTGTAAACGATTTAATTCAACAAAATACAATTACAGAAAATTGTGTCATGTTGGATATCAACTAAACAAGTTAGATTTAATAGCAATAAATAATCAAATAATTTCGAACAACCAGAACTGTATATTCAAAGAAAATATTACTTAATTAAACAACATATAAACTAAACCAGCTAAAGAAAGCAACATAGCAGAAACAACTCTATTCGTTGCCGCTGAATAGTAACCCATAGCCCGCGTCGTCCTGTCCATTTCTATGAGAGCGTCCATGATCTCCAAGTTGTTGGGTATGATCTGTTCTGAAGGCAGGAGGAAGCCGTACTCCCCAAGGTCCCTGAGTTCGATCAGGTAGGTAACTGGAACGTCCGTAGCGTTCTTCACCCAATCAAAACTGGTGCCACTCATTACATCTGAAATTTTAAAAGAATGAATGTGTTAATATAAAATGTGATAAAATACATTGGATAGCCGTTGTTTCCTGAAAATATGTATTTGTTTATAAAGTATTACGTGTCTTCTGATTATTTGACAAATTCGACAATGTTACAGCCCAAGAAAATGTACCCAAACAAGCTTCGGTACACTAAATAATTATCATTTTTGAAAATTTGGTTTGATTATTTTTGGGTTTTACTTGCTTATGCAAAATACCTAATTGCTGTTAACCGAGTGGATTGGTATATAGTCTCTATTCCTTCGAGATACTTCGCAGTTTGTAACTGAATATCGAGTAGCGAATATTCTATGAGTTGTACCTATTTTCTGCAGTGAGTGTGTGAGTGACGATGATAATATAAAAAGAGGATTGTATACATGGTATATCTATACCGTGGTAAGAACTCTACTTACACATAATATCCGCTGAAACACCAACTCGGTATTGTGTGCCAAATCTCCTCGAGAGTGCTTCGGCACTTCTCTTTCCGATCTCGTACTGGAAATTTAAAACAAAATACATTATTTCTCGCTGGGCAAGTTACTAAAATAGTACATTTATATCACTCTGCTATAGAAAATTATTTTTGAGTTGAATTACATTTCGTAGAAACGAATTTTTTTATTGCACAGGTCTGGCAAACGAGCATACAGTTCACCTGATAGTAAGTGAGCATTGCCACTTGTGAACATCCACAACGCTGGATCATGGATGAGTTGTTACTCCATCAACTTGGGAAGATAGCGGGGAGGAAAAAGGATAGGAAGACGAAAGGGGTATTAATCATCTCGCAATCTCATTCGCCGAACGAAACGCGACAGCTAAGCTGTCACTTCACGTTGTTTCTTTTGAGAGAGCGGTACCGCACTAGACGAGCCTGCCCATTCATGCTTAGTCATGACTGACAACAGCGTGTCTCTACTAATAACATATTCAATATGAATCTAAATCACCTCATCCTCCTTTTTAGGTGTCATCGACATTAAAAGTTATTAACTAAGTATATACTCACACAGTTTTAACACACATAAAAATATCAACAGTGAAACTTACCATATCAGCATAATTTTTGTTAAGAAGAACATTAGGGCCACTAACATGGCTGTAAGGAATGACGATCAGCTGGGTGTAGGAGTGGAAGGCGAGGTAGTATACGATCTCCCCTTGTTGTTGCAAGTTGAGGACATATTGTGCGATGGATCTAGATTCTGGCTCAGAGAACGCAGTGGGACCGGCGAATGTGTTGGTGCATGGATTGCTAGACGCTCCTACGGCTAGAAGAGAAAAATAATGAAATTAGACTTAATTTTAGCAGGACTGTAGGTAACGTTATAAATTGACAATATAAAAATATTTTTTGCAAATTTTTTCGCTTTAGTGGGTGTGTGGATAAATAATTAATCTTTTGGTGGTCCTTACACAAGTACGTGCTCCATTTTTCTATACGCCACTAATGAAAATAATTTAGGAAATGGTAAAATATTTTGTGCAGGAAAGTATACAACTAGACCAAGAACGACATACTCATCCAAGCGAAATCGAAGTTCCTGTTCAGGTCTACTCCATGACTCATGTCGTCGTGAACTCCTGAGGAAGCGCACGAGGTTACGCTCTCTGGACTACGGTTCTTTCTCCACATGCGATGCTTTGAGAAAATAACAGTTATTGATATTAATACAAAACTGTGTATACAGGCCGCTGACAAAAAGATGTGTCGGAAACCATTTATCTTGATTATGTTTCTAAATTCATTTTTTTATCACACCAGTACGAAACCTAGTTATTTGCAAAAATTTCTGTAGTCAAACAAGTCAGATTATTTATTTAATTTTAGAGGTATACTAATTTGTGATGGTGGCGCTTTGGTGCCATAATTTTCACCCAGACTCATTATTTGCAATATAATACTATTCATAACGTTGCCTTAATCTTTGTTAGTAACACAAAAACTCATTGTGAAACAAATACCCGAAAAATAAACTTAATATATTTTTACAATATAAAACGCAATACTCACTGTGGTAAACGTATAGACGTATCCATCAGGATTGACCACCGGGAATATATGCCATTCCATTCCTTCAGCCATCGCCCTAACCGCTGGATCAGTGCTGGTCAAAAACTCCTTGATAATCCACGTCACTGTCGCAGGGCAGATCCACTCCCTCGAATGGAGAGTACTTTCAATTATTCCAATGTAAGTCTTATTCCTATAAGGATTATAGTTTATTTTGATTCCTCTAATCTCTCTGCTTTCAACTGATCTCCCCATGACGACTATTGATGCTATATCAGGATACGCTTTGACCAATTCATCAAGCCACGCATTTATATCGTCGAGGTTATGGTATCTGTCCCAACTGAAGCCGTGGAAAGTTTCTGAGCTCCTGGCATGTACTGTTGAAGGTTTCATCTGATCTAGGATGGCTCTGGAAATTTAAAAGGTTATGTATTTTATAAAAAAAAACAAATTAATGTATTGAAAGAGTATTCTTAAAATGATACCGCACTTTTAAAAAATTAAGGATATTATACAGTAACCATGGCATAAATACAGTAATTTTTGAAGTCAACTAGATTGACACTATTTAATTAGTAATTACATAAACAATAAATAACGTCAAATCCTCAGATTCTGTTTGATATCGATAATTTATTTGGGCGCCAGTTAAACCCGCAAGATAAAATAATGCATAAATAAAGATAGATATGCAAAAACGTTGTGGTGACAGCACGATGTGGGCTTTTAACATAGCTTGAATAGTAGAAAACTCAATTATAGATTTTTGCCCTTTTCAGTATTTTCAATTACCACTCAAAGAAATGGTAATGTGTCAAAAAGCAACCAATAAATAAATATACATAATAATTATTACAGTACATCGTGAGGAAAACTGCATACCATAGAGATTTGTATAAATTTCTATGGTATGTAAAAGTCCGCGAACCCGCACTAGGCCAGCGTGGTGGACTATATGGCATAACCACTCTCAATCGCACTCTCGATTGTAGAAGAGACTCGTGCACTGCAGTGGGACGCATATGGGCTGATACAATAAAAAAAACAATTGTTGAATTTTACAGTATAAAACAAATTCTACTCAAGCATACTCTAATGGACTAATTAACTATCCAATGTAATTAGAAGGATTATTACTGATAAGAACGGAAAGTGAAACCTACCTTTGCAAATCCGAAATAGTTTCGGTGACTTCAATTTTAGCCGCCTTCATTTTCCCAAGGAACAGATCTTGATTGTGAGCGGGAACCATAATCCTCACCTTATGATCTACATCGAAATAGTCATCCCAAAATTCTCCAACACCATTTTGTTGGACTTCAGCTAGGACTTTCACTTCATCTTTATTTTTAGGTTCAACTTTGTACACTTTATAACCTTCATAGCTTTTCTGTGCATTGACTATACTTAAACTAATTAACAGAATATAATGAAATTTTAAATACATGTTTCCCTCAAACTCCAAACGCCGGAATGTTCGTAATCATTTCGATTAGCTACTTATGCTTTATCAAATAGTTATCAGATAAATGCTTAATTTTTAATGTACTAGCTAATTTGCCAATCTATTTAATTTGTGTCAGGTCATAATTTCCACGCTTAATGTTGTAATATTATATCCTAAAATATAATTAGTGATTTACTAATTTTACAGATCTAAATTCAATTAAATGGATGGAGTGGATACACAGTATCCACTTACAGCTGTGGGTATCCTTGGGGAGCCCTGTTCAATAGTGAACTTCTCGAAATTATTATGATAATTTTAAATTTGTTATTCAATTTCTTACCACTAGAACTAGAGGCAGACTACCTGCTCAATTGTTGGATGATATTGCGTATTGACTCGAGCAAAATCGGAAAGAATGCCGTGATCAAGAGAAGGCCTATACTCAGCAGTGGGTTGATACGGGCAGAAAAAAAAGAAGAATTTACTTTTCGTTGGCATAATTCGGGTACACAATTATAATAACGGGAAAATGACGATCAACGAATGTACTAATTATTGAATTTTAATTTTTCCGGTATGAGTTCTCTAATTATTTTTAAGACTTAATTGGGAGAAGCAAAAAATACTACAAAAACAATCAATCTACCCAAATCGTAAATATTATCGCAAATATAAAACTTGTTTAACTATCCATTTCTGTCTTATGAATTTCCAATAAAAAGCTATTATGAAACATTATTCCATCTGTTTTTTCTTAGCATAAATTATAGTTTTAAATACATCCGATATGACACTGTAATTTAACATCATCTGCTTCAGCCGCGTTCATATATTTTGCATAATTGCTGACAATCACGCCCTATTCTTCATTACACCGTTACCTGATTTAAACGCATCGAGGATCTAAGTTACGATCATCTATTATTAGCAGAAGCGATCTCGTAGGTGGTTTAAAATTATTATAGACTCATTAAGTCGACAACTCTTATGAAGTTTGATCATCGAGCAAACGAGTTGGGTGGTGGTAAATTTTATAAAGATCGATGGATCGCTAGATCTCTATTATGATATTAATAAATATCTATGGACGCCAAAAGATCGTAGACAATCTGTAATATTAAAATTTGGTATAAAAATACAAATAATGGCCGCAACAAACGTAACGAAATGACTGTGCAAGTCTGAGTTGGCAATAGTCTACTGGAACGTGTGTGGGCACATAACTGCGCAAACCTCATACTACTCTTATTGACAGAAATGATGTTTGCGCGAGCCAGACTTGCACAGATATATCGTTACGTGTGTGATATTAAAGTAAATATATTATATTGACATGACAATTGTAAGTAAATACTGTGCAGATAGACTAGAGTCAAGAGAAATGCATATATCTAGACTACCCAATTATATCGGCCTACTTCCATCCATGCGGGTCACCTTAATATATTTTTCTCTATGGTGGACGGTGTTCGCTATCGGAATATGAATATCTGGAGAGCAACGGAGAAGACAAACAAATAATAGAGCAACAGAAAAATACAAAGCAATAGAACGCACTCGTAAGGAAGGTGAAGTAAATAAATTCAAAAGGAATTCCTTTAAGACTCATTACACCGCAGAAGAAAGACATAAATTTAAATTTTCGTCTCGAAACATAGCCCAAAGCATTTAAGATGTTTATCTCATCAGTATCTTTAAAATAAAATAATTGTACAAATGCAAAAATAACGTACATGGTTGTACAACAGCAGTCTTCTATATTTTACAAAATTTCCTTTGCTGATGTTGTGATCCTAATAGCCTAAGGAATAAGGTCCAGTTTGCTCTTGCAGGTGATGTTGGGAGCCATCGAAAGCAAGTTCACTTAATGTAACCGTCTTCCTGAGTATTGCTTAAAGTACAACTATGGGATAAAGGTTTGTTTATAATGAGTATTGAATTTTGTCTTTCTTTTGTTTTTATAATGAATGAAATGTTGTTTAATTAGGTGTTGTTGTTGTTGCGTAATTAGTAATAGCCTATTTGATAGTGAAAAGGACTATTATGACCCATATTCAATTGTTTAAATCGATGTTCTGTTGATTCTTTGTAATCAGCATTTTTAAGATTTCTAAGATTGCTGGACGACCATCACCACCCATAAAATACATATGACACTGGGGGAAAATGGGTATGTAAACGCGCTGTTAAATCACCATCAGCCGGTAAAACGATTATCGATTCTTTGAAATCTAAAACCACACCGGGATTAAAAAACTTTATATTTCTATGTTTCATTTCGTTTCTTTCATGGTTTATCGTGGCAACTCCAACAATAAAACTGACTTTATACCGAAGATTTTTATTGAACCAAAATTATCCCCAACTCCGTTCAAAACAAGCGTTATTGCTAATTCATTATGTAAAGAGCCTTACACACTTGCCGCACAACCGCTCCCTGGGTGGGTCAGAGCGGCACAATTATATTTATCGCCGTGTGCCGGCGTGTCGTCTGTCCACGCATAAATCAGCGCACGTACTCTTGTCCCGATACGTCGACGGTACGCGAAACGTCGCGGCGCGGCCGGCTTGTGGGAACGCTCGCTTATGTGTCCTGTTTGTTTTGAGGGAATTAGATGTAATGCTTTTTGGCGTAGGGGGAAATTTTGGTGGAAATATATAAACGGGTGGAAAGGTGATTTTTATCGCGTTACCTACTAGACATTATGATTTATGCAGTATTTAAGGGTATATAAAAATGCATTATTTCGGACACAAGCAAAGTCGTTGATTAAATCCTAAAATATGAAGTGCATACTAGTGAAAACAATACCAGCGTAGAAGAAAGTTATGGCTCAATAGACTAATATTGTGACAGCCTCCGTGGTGCAGTTGGTTAGACGCCGGCTGAGAAACGAGAGCGGGTTCGATTCCTGTATCCAAACAAATGTTGGTGTGAACTACATGTATTTTTTCGGGTCTGGGTGTTTGTGAGACCGAAACGCTTCTCGTAGCTCCTGATACCCACGACACAAGACTCGATCTTAGTGTGGGGTCAGGACCATGTATGTGACCGTTGGGTGTATTTATTTAACATATTATATACGCTCACAATTGTTAATTTTACCCCAATATGTGGTGTGGCGAGTCTACCTAAAATGTCTATAAAAAAATATATGTCACCTGCAAATTATAACAAATTATCAATGAACTGCTCTGACTTGGACCAACTTGTAATTTTTGTAATAATCACGATATTGTAAACTGGTTTTGAAAAGAGCAACACTAGAGTTTCTTGCCCGTTCTTCTCTAGTGAAAACCGCTTTCCGAACCGGGTGGTAGAAAAAAAAATTACTGAATCTAAATAATGTTGAACATTTTAATGGATTCAATAAATTATTTTCATTTTCATTTTATTTTTTCATTATCCCGGTGATATATTTTATAAAGAGATTTTAAGGAGTACTCTACCTGGTTATGAAACCCAGAACCTCATGATGGACAAGCCCATAAACGCTGCCATCAGACCAGTAAGGCGACCCTAAACACGAGTCAAGTTAGAAGCATCCTAGACTGATGAGACTACATCCATAAATTGGCTGGTGATTAAAGCGAAAGTATTGTCAAAATCGGAAAAACATCAAAACCCTAGTTCCTACCTACAAACAAGCGCCTATTTCCCATGGAAACCTAGCAAAAGGACAGAACAATTTATTCCACTAACCTATTATGCGACCCCTCCATACAAAACCGATACGGGCCATTGTATTTTTTCAAAGCACTGTTTTCGGTTTTGTAAAGTACGAAATAATTTACGATCAGCATGGTACCGCTTAATCAAGGCCCGGTTCATTGTTAACTCGCTCGCCTTGGAATAATGGTGCTATTGTCTCTTAGTATCGCGATAAACGCACGTCGCAGTTCATAAACTTAGGGAGGTTTGGTTTAAAATGTAAAATGAAAAAAAAACACATTTACAAGCTAAGATGCTCTTATTAAGTAAACTACTTTGATGACACCGCCTAAGTTTGTGGAGCAGATGGTTGAGAGCTGTACCAAAATTTTAGCGGCCTATAATATTTTTTTCGGGTTTGAGCTTGGTGAGGCCAAAAATACTTTCTTAGCTTCTGATTTCCACGACATAAAACAGCTTTAATGAGTCACAGCCAAGCTCAAACACTGCGATCACACAAGAGCTAAATCGCAAAGCGGTAGACTTGCATGTTACACCATGAATAATCGTTGGCCAATGTGTATTGCCTTTGCTATCTGGGCGGATGGCAATATCCAGTCTAGCATTTAACATTATACCCTTCATAACATTTTTGAAGATTTATTCCGAACTGGATATTTGCTAAAATAACTGATGTTTGTCATATCAGTTGGCCGATCACGAAATCATAAGCCACAACCTGCAATATACATAAAAATTTTGATACTTCGATCTCCACAATTGTTGTCCCACTGGAGCAGTTTATTGAAAAATTTAAACTTATCTCACCCTCCGTATTCCTTCTTCCAGTGCCTTCAAACTAGTGAAGGTTGGCAGTCAGCTAAGCATATTCAACTCTCTCTTATGCCAAGTGGAATAACTCCAAGGCACTCGCGATCCCCGTAGCCTCCGTACAATCCAACTCAAATCGCCTTCACCCGTACCCTGCACCACACAAGTTTCGCTATCAGCGCTCCCTGTATCGAGCTTGTTCGCGCAGGCTACACGCTGTGCAATGAAATTGATTGCTTCCTGATAACGCTTGTGCATTTGATACCCGATGCCCGTCACTATCACTTAATTAATTTGTTTATTCTTTGAGACGGTTCATTTACTTTACACACTTGGGGGGTTTTGGTTTGTTAGGGTCAATTTGGGCTATAGCGGTTACGTCATCATGTTTGATGATCGGTGTTGAATTTGATTGCTTTTTAGGTGGTCACTTGCTTATACAGTGGTTATGATATTTGATTTATTTATATTTATTCTATTTTTTTTAACCTGGTTGCCTCTGGAATGATTGTGATTGAGAAGGACATAGACATATACATTATTAAAAAAAAACCATCCAGATGATCTAACGGCTAATGACGATACATTAGCATAACTGACAATTGGCTCTACCGCCTATATCATGATGAATGCTCTGAGGAATTGTTCGATTTGATCCACTCCTCTCCTTACCTTAACTAAACCACGCGCGTGCTAGCTTACGAAGCCATTTCTGATGGTCCGAACTACATATATTGGAACCAACCAAAAGGTTCGCAAATTATTTTTTGTGCGCACCGTCAAGCTGTGGAATCGTTTGCCGTCACATGTGTTCCCTCCTTCCTATAATCCTGGGGTCATTCGCCTTAGTGCGAAGAAGCATATTAGCTGGCTAGCATAATTGTATTGAATGTCATGGGACCGCGTCTGATACCATTCTATTCTTTGTTTGGAGGGCATTTGCGCTTACCATCAGGTGCAATGTAGCCATTATGCCGTGCCAGTACATTTTTTTTAAATCTTTGAGCCATGTCGGTAGTCAGCTTTTATCTGTCCTTCGGTAGCCCGATTACTTACATAATTATAGCTTCATTTTCCCCAAACCACTTCTAAACCCTATGGCGAAATCATCACAGCATTAATATTATATATCCTATTTACCCGAATCTCCATAATTCGGGCATCTTAGGCCGAAGACTCGCAGACCAAGATTCGAGCGACCCTATTTATATGCTAAGCACATTTGCATTTACATTCATTAACGCCTCGATCTCAGACTCCGGCCCTCATAGTTTTTATATCTCGGTTTGTAATTAAAAACTCTATCCGGGAAACTCGTAAAATTACCGCTACTACTGGTTTTATTTAAAGATTTAAGATTCGGCAATCTCACCGATCTGACAAACCGCAACAGAAAAGCTGTCATTTATTACCAAAATTGTTTTCAGTTCTTTATTAGATTTTCTATAAAACAACGAAATAAAAAATGATTTTAAGTTTATACTCGTATATATAAATGTCCATAGAAGCTTTCGTACGATTGAGAGGGAAGGGAGCTTACTGTAATAAATAACTTAATATTATATCAAAGCTTTCGTGGGGAACTCACAAGCTACAAGCATCCCAACGATATATGAATAATTTTAGTCTACAGAAACTACGAGAATTTTTTCGGTCTCACAAACACCCGGGCCTGAAACGAATACCTGTGATTTACACAAATATTTTTTTTCGGTGCGGGGATCGAACCCGTGACCTCTCGTTGGCTCGGAAGGCATTGAATTAGTATTCAAAAGTAAATGATTAAAAAGTTTAATTTTATCTTTTAAACTGCTTTAAATTTAATTAAATTTCTCAAGTGCAGTTGTAATTTTCCTTATCGAAATTAATAAGAAACATACTTAAAATATTTAATATTTATTTATCTCGAAAGTTAATTCCAGACAAACTAAGCCTTGACCAATGGTAAGGATTTGAGGTGTGACGAAGCCTTTAAAGATATTACGGTACGCTTGGCCTCGTTTTATGACGTCATTGTTAGGTGTAAACGTCATTACAGCCGCTCTTGGGTTAAGGTGGCGGAAAATTTAAAGAGACCGAGAAATAAGCGAAAAATGTATCATTTATCCAGGTTAATAGGACGTTAGGGGTCATTACCTTCAAAATCTAGAAGGCTATGCCGCCTTACGGTTAAAATATTTTTATGAAGATTTATTTTATGTAAACGAATCTTTTGAATTTCTCATTATTTAGATTTTGCTAGCAGTAGTATATTAGTAAGTTTAGTAGAGGCCACGTACAGGCAAGCGATGTGTCGGACGTCCGCCCACAAGATGGACGTACGACCTGGTTAAGGTTGCAGGAAGTCGCTGGATGCAGGCCGCTTCCAACTGGTCAATGTAGCGATCCTTGGGGAAGGTATATGTTCGGGAGTGGACTTTCTGTGGCTGAAAAGAGAGAGCTGTTGTTTGGTGTTGCTGCAGTCCATGAGCGGTCGTATCGCTTACCATCAGGCGAAGGGCATGCTTGTCTCGCCATTCATATTTTTTTTTTTGTGTCAGCTCATATACGACCCACTGCAGGGCACGGGCCTCCTCTACAATCGAGAGTACGATTGAGAGTTGTTAGGCCATATAGTCTACCACGCTGGCCTAATGCGGGTTGGCGGACTTTTACATACCATAGAAATTTATACAAATCGCTATAGTATGCAGGTTTCCTCACGATGTTTTCCTTCACCGTTATAGTGCGTGGTGATTGACTATCAATACACACATGACTCCGAAAAATCAGAGGTGTGCCCTGGGATTTGAACCCGCGACCACCGTGCACATGTAGGCAGCCGCGTCTGGTCCGTTTACCAACAGGCCACCACGCACTTTAGCAATAAAAAAACATTTTTATCGGAACACAACAGTGCATTTACACTGCTGTTATCACAGGTGCTGAAAAGAACGTTATATATCATCCTAAAAAATTGATCACGAGGAATTATAAAAAGCTTTCAATTGAATCTTCCTATTTGGACCGATAACCGAAGTCTGGTATTTTGTAAAATAACACCATGTTACTAATTTACCTGACTAATAAACCTATTCAAAAAGAAATCCGAAGCTAACCCTTCATTGTACAAATGTCAAGTGATTAACGGACACAGGCCCTCATTACGCGGTCACTTCGACCCATCCCGGGATCGCCATTAACGGGTCACACCGTTTTTTTAATTATTACAGGGTTTGCCAGGGCGTTCAACTTTGAGGGTTACTTGGCGTTGGTAAGGTTAATAATAGATGGATTTTATTGTGAAATACGTTGTTTTTAAATCTGCAGAAAGAATAGTGTATTGAACATTAAATATGATGATTTGCGTGGTAATAAAATATAATCGCTTTATTATATAATATGTAAATAATTAGAGTATACATACAAGTCAGGGTCAAGTGGGGTAAAAGGGGGAGGTCTTTGCCCAGCAGTGGGACACAATATGGGCAAAAAAAAGGATACATACATACATGAACTTCATGCCTTTTTCTCAGAAGGAGTACGCAGAGGTTTTACCAGTACACTTACGTTTCACCTTGTGTCTTCGGCTCTTTCGTCACACAACGTGATAAGCGGCGAGCCTATCGCCATATCAGGCACCTTCTGATTCCGGGCTGTTAGTGAATAGAAAAATCCAATATCAATTCGGGATTTGAACCCGGGATTCGAACCCGAGACCTCAGCGTTGTAATCGTACCGTAGTGAAACGTCCCACCGAGGTACTACAATACCAATATCTTATCAGCAAAATGTCAATCATGCATACAGTGCTGCAAATCCTCAGTTTGCTTGATTGGATATCAATACTCAGTAATACAACATTGTTGTGTATCTCCTAAACAATTCCATTGATTAAATATCTATGGAATTGTATGTGTTACTGTGATAATTAGAGATACGGAAAATTCAAAGATTTTCCACTGTAATTCCTAAATATTTTAAATCATACTTTAATTGAAGATCCTTTTCTTGTGTTGCCACGCTGTTGTCAGTCATGACTCAGCATGAATTGGCAGGCTCGTTCAGGGTGGTACTACTGTCTCACAGAAGATCGACGTCAACAGCTTTGTTTTCGCGTTTCGTTCGGTGAGTGAAATTGCCGGGTGCCCCATCTCTCTTTTCTCTATCAATCGTTTTTGCTTCTCGCTCTCCTAATTTGATGGTCCGGCTCGGTCTCATAAATACCTAGACTCGAATCAAATACTTGTGGTTTTCATAAACATTTCATTCGTTGCTGGGATCGAACCCGTGGCCTCTCGTTTAACAGCCGGCGTCTAACCAACTGCGCCACGGAGGCTGTCGAATCATGTACCAATTATTCGTACGAGAGAAATATATTCCGGACTCTTGATATTAAAACTGAGTTAATAATATGATTTACTCTCTTTTAGTGTTGCACAGTAACATAATACGCACAATTGTATATAGGTATATATAGGTCACAATATGTATCTTACCGAGAACATTCTCAATGTTCAGTAATCTGCATAGCGCTTTGTGAAGCTTTCAGTGCGACGGCCTTTGTGTGAAGATTGCTTGGATTTCGCAATTGTGGATAGCTGATTGAGTTTTTATATTTATTTTATATCTGCCCTTAACATTATGCCAGCGACGTCCCGCGGAAGGTCGCGGGACGTCGCTGGATGCAGGCTGCCTCCAACAGGTCACTGTGGAAATCATTGGGAGAGGCCTATGTTCAGCAGTGGACTTCCTTTGGCTGATGGATTGGATTGGATAACATTATACCGGGTTGGAGCAGGCTATTTTTTTATACAGGGTATATTAAGACTGCTACCGAAAACGAAGTCAGGTGGTGGTTTCAGTGATTTTAGACACAATGCGACTAAAAATTATCGAAATTATATTAAAATAAAAATTGTGCAAAATATAGCGACGATTTTTTTTGTATTTTTTCGTAAAAAAATAATGTACACCTTTTTATTTGTAAAGACACTGTAATACGCAAGGTTTTAAATTATAATTTTAGCAAAAACTATGGATTTACCACCCAAACACAATACTTAAAACATTACAAAAAAAAAGATCGTCGCCTTTTTTACAAAATTTTTGTTGCATCGTGTCTGTCTGTAGTCACTAAAACAACCACATGAATTCGTTTTCGGTAGCAGTCTTGATATACCCTGTATAAAAAAATAGCCTACTCCAATCCAGTATAGAACATTCTATGTGGCGTTCGCGTGAGCTCTGTTTCCTCGCAATGAAAGGCTAGTGGCATCTCCGTCTCAATGCCCGTGTTATCCTATTGACGCACTTGTTTGTAACATTAAGGATTTTCCTTGACCAAAGCAATGAGTTTAGGAGAAATATTGCTGTGTTTTATAATTACTAGGGTTATTGGATTATTGGTTTAGAGCAGAGGTTCCCATCTGGGACGGTATTAGGAAGTGGGTGCTGGAGCTTTGTGTGGGGACGGTAGACGGTCCAAAGGCAAATTGGGGGCGTTATGACAGTCAAGGGAGGGATAATAGGCGTATAAATTGGTTTAATTAAGTATTATATAAAGGGGGATTTAGATGTTTTTTAAAGGGCGATAGTTCACAAAAGATTGGGAACCTGTGGTTTAGAAGGTGTTTGATGCTGCGTGCCTTAACGCAAACCTACATATATGGGGTGATAATAATAATATGATGGCTGTTTGAAGCATATTACAGACAGAGTAACTACTGTACATAATGAGACATAACATAACATATCAGATTGGCGAGCGCAGTGAAATACCAAGCATTATTTTGTAATATATGCTGTTGTTTGGTTTTGCTACTGCCCATGAGCGGTGGTATCGCTTACCATCAGGCGAATGGTATGCTCGTCTTACCATTCAATTAGATAATAAAAAAAATTTGTGATATTTGATGTACTTACCTATTTATCATCAATAGTCCCAAGACATCAATTACTGTACACAGGCATCTACCGATGTTTTCCAGCGCGCTACAATCAATCCTGGCTTACTGGAGTAGCAGTGATGGCTGTGAAAGCCACACAAATCACTGCATAATAAATTGCTGCTAAATCTCACAATCATCTTGTTGTCATTCATGTACACTTACTAGGTCATCAAAGCAATAAAGAACAAACCCTTGGCCAACAAAGCTAATGGCACGACCCGGAATATTAGCTAATTTCGTCTCATAGCGCTCTCCAAACAAATTAGTATAATAGTACGGACGCAGCAGTGTCTAGTATTGGCTGAGTATGCGGAGATTCAGTACGGTGACATACAGGGTATATCAAGACTGCGACCGAAAACGAAGACAGGTGGTAGTTTTAGTGGCTTAAGATATAGCAAAAACGATGGACTTACCACCCAAACACAGTGATAATTAAAACGTTACAAAAAAAATCGTCGCGTTTTATTTGCAAAAATTTTAGTTGCATCGTGTGTTTAAAGAGTACGATTAGATGTAGATGTAAGTAACAATATTCTATAATTACAATAATTGAATTCTGTTTATTAAGCTAAATGATATAAGTAATTTTGTCCTGCATTTTTTTACGGCCGCCGCAAACATGTATATTTGGGTCGAGGTAGGAATAGGCCGATTGGATTGCGGATGTACCAGCGGTTACCTTAGCGTTTCGGGCCTTTAAAAATTGGACGAGGAAAGGGTATAATTACGATCTCCGGTATCACATTAAAATTATTTAAATGAATTTATTTTACTGGGTTCATATAACGTGTACTTTCGTTAGCTGCACTTAAATCATAACATAATAATCTTTTTTTATATTTCCTATGACACAGTTTAGTGGTATTTCATCAGATGTTTTAAACATTTTAATTACTTATTATATTTACTTATAAAAAAAACATTAGTTTTATTATTTAGTTTAGTTTTTTAAACATTGTGTTTAATAAAAACTAACTGACCAGCTCAAACACGCCTCACTACCCTCCCTATCTCCCGGTATCGGTTTCTGTTGCATCCCCAGCAATCAGAGCTGGCGCAATTAACGTTCCGGGACAAAGGGGCGAGCCGTTTGACTAACGCAGTTTGGAATTACGCGGCTGAATTACATCGAACAAGCAGCGCGTTTTGAGGAGTTTATTACACTACTGTTCCTTTGCACACTCGTGTATATTGCCTTTGTAATATACGAGCTAGTTGGACATTGTCATACTGTGCTGTACTGCACTGTATCAGCTGATAATCATTACGAGACTTCTCTACAACTGACTGTACTTTGACTTAGGCTATGGTGTAAGCAGGCCTAGGGAGTTACTATATAATCCAAAACGAAACTCAAATGTTCGGACGTTTGACGTCTGAAGTAAGTTATAACTTTTCCACTTCTTAAAATAAAAACTAATCTTTATGATACTTATCATTCACTCCGAACTAAGTCTTTAGTTAAGACTTAGGACGTACGATAGAAGATTCGAACATTTTGTGGAGTATCTAGGCACATTCGTACAGTTTTACGTGCGACGTCGAAGATTCGAGTTTCGTTTCGGATTATAGAGTAACCCTATGGGGGGTTGGCAGACTTCACATACCATAGAACATATATTGCTAAGATCTTTTTGGTATGCAGGTTTCCTCATGTTTTAATCCACGGTCAAAGTGCGTGGTAATTGAGAATACATACATGACTCCGAAAATTCGGTGTGCTCTCGCGACAACCGTCTCGGCAGTTAATTTGTTACCAAGAGGCCACCGTGCCCTTTTAGAGGAGTTGCACTACTGTTCATTTGCATACTCGTGGAGATTGCCTTTGTAACATTATACGTGCCAGTTGGACATGATTGTCAAACACGTACTTGAAATTGAGTGCTTGACGAGTAGCATGAGTGCCTTCGATTGATGGATTTGTATTACGTTACCCAGATAATTGGTAGATAAGACAAGGGAATAAGAAATATTGCCTTAGATTTAAGTGCATTTTATTCAATCTTCTTTAATGGTGAAGGAAAATATCGCGACGAAACCTCCATACTATAGCGATTTTTAAGAAATTCTCTTTCTCTCTCTTCAGCCACACAAAGACCACTGCTGAACATAGGCCTCCCCCATGGATCGCCACAGATCTGTTGGCGGCGACGTCATAACCTAATTCATCAATATTTTCTAGAAAATTAGAACAATATCAGCCAAGCATCGATCTTGATTAACTAGCCTCTGTATTACCTAAAAAATATTAATTAAAACAAACGCGTCATAAACTTGAAAAGCACCGTCAAAGCTCCAACACCTGCATAAAAGCTCAAAATAAAAGCAATTGAAAGTTTTCAATCACCCACACTGGCGAAGTTTACGGTCCACCCACATCTTCAATTAGTTCAGCGCGTCAAAGCCCTCAAAGCCTTTGTGCCGGCTCTCGCAGATTTTTACGAGATAACCTTGTTTGCTGGAATATGTGGACGGCATGCATACGTTTCAAATTACCCAACGTGAAATGTTCCGTTTGGGTGTTGAAGTAATTTGGTGTCATCAAATATACTTATTAAACATTTTTAGTTTTATCTGCATTTAAAATTCTTTCGCAGACAGATAAGTAATTCGGAGTTTTATTGTGAAATGTATTCTTGGATTTTAAGTCCAAAGGCGAGATAAATTAATTAGTGAATATAAAAATCTTATGAAAAATAATGTCATTAAATGCAATTAGAGTTTTTATTGAGTTTTTATTTGGGCTACGGAACAGAAATAAATATTTTAAATAATAGTTAAAAATAATTAATTAAATACCTAATAGAAATTAACTCAGTTTCTTTCAAACATAGCAGTGATTAAACAAAGTAATTCTATCGATAATATCAAAAGACTACATTCCCTTCAATTAATACAAATTCCACCAAAGAAAATAGATTAAATAACATCACATTCATACATCTGTTACAATAAAAATCCCGGAAAATCAGCAGGAAACACCCAATACAAAATAAAGGTTCCATAAAAAAAGTCTCGGAAAATAATTCGACAAAAGATGTTCGTGTAAGGAACGTACCTTTGGAAATAAAAATGTCCAAATCATGGAGTGACAAAAAAATTCTTCACAATCAAACTTTTTCCATTTTCAACGACGAAAGAGCTTTAGGCGTAGGCCATAGTGCACGGGCAATTAGTGTATCAACTTTGTATTAATTTACCACCCAAACACAATGATATTTAAAACATTACAAAACAAAATCGTCGCGTCTTTTTGCAAAATTTTTAGTTGCATCATGTCTGTAGTCACTAAAACTACCACCTAGCTTCATTTTCGGTAGCAGTCTTGATATATCCTGTATAGTAAAGGAACTGAAATGTGCCAACCCGCCCTAGGCCTATGTAGTGGACTATATGACCCCTCTCACTGAACCTTCTCAATCATACTCTCGATTGTAGTGGAGACGTGCCCTGTAGCGGAATGCAAACGGTCTGATACAGATCCAAACTAAAATACAGCTGATGTTCAGTGTAATCCAGGAAACCTGAATTCCATACACATACAAACATAGTTTTCTATGGTATGTAAAGGTCCCCAATCCGGTGGTGGAGTGATGGTGGATACGACCTAACCCCTCTCAATCGACTCTCGATTGCATAGCAGTACCATCCTCAGCAATGGCCTGATATGGGCTGATACAGTTACTGAACTAACATAAACATGTGACACATTCATAATATTTTCCTTACTGCATCACAATCAACTGTGTGATGTGCTGAACATTCTTGTGAAGGAATCCTTCAAAACTTATCTGAGTGATGACGCCGCTCAACATATTTCGCTTTTATGAAGTTGGTCTTGGCCGGAATATTTACGCTTCAGGCGTGCGACGCAATCATTGTTGTTTAACGACTTAGGTGAATTAGCAACATTTGTTTCTCGAAAAATTGTTGATGTAACATCAAGTGTTCCTTTTTGCTGTATTATTTTATTATAAAGAATGGTGAGACGAGCATACTATTCGCCTGATGGTGAGTGATACGACCGCTCATGGACAATACAAAATCAAACAACACCATGAATTACAGAGCAACGCTTGGTACTCCACTGCGCTCGCCATCCTGAGACATAAGTTGTTAAGTCTCATTATGTCCAGTAGTTACGCTGGCTACAATATCCTTCAAACTGGAACACAACAATGCGTTTACATTGCTATTTGGCGGGTGAAATAGACATTGCGGTGGTACCTACCCAGGCGGCCTCTCAGATATAAGAGACCTACCACTAGTAGGTTATTATTGGTTTTTGTCATATTCGAATAATATTAGGAGTATCGGAGTGTTTCAACTATTACATTTTACTGTTAATATTTACCTGCCTCGGTGGCGTTGGCCTACGGTACGATTACAATACTTAGCTCTCGGGTTCATATCCCGGTTCCGGCAATACCATTTTTTTTCTATTAATTATCAGCACGGCGTCAGGAATTTGTGCCCGATATGGCGATAGGCTCGCCCCCTATCACACCGTGGGATGGAACATTTAAGGCAAACATGGGTGTCCTGGTTGCACCTCTGTCTACTCCTTCTGGGAAAAAGGCGTGACATTTATGTGTGTTTTTATGTATTTACCTTTAATAATATATATAACCGCCGGCTGTGAAACGAGTAGTAGAAAAGTCTCTCGTAGTGTCTGATACCTACGACACAAGACTTCATTGACCTTAATGTGGGGTCAGGACTATGTATGTGACTGTTGGGTGTATTTTTTTATTTAATAATAAGACATATTTAGGAGAAGAATCAATTGCTGAACCAAAAATCTTGAGGTCAATTTTAAACCATACGTTTGCTTCTTTAAGTTACCTTTGTTTTTATACCGCTCTCTATAGCGGCGAAGGAAATTCACAGTGAAAAAACTTGCTTACAGGAATGTCTAAAAAATTTCAAAAGTGTCTGAAGCATGTCACGTTTGGCTCGACAGCGGTGCGCTTTCGCTGTATAATCCCCCATCTATATAGGTTGGAATGAACTAATAGCTTCTGTAGAATAATTATAATTCTCCGTGGTGCAGTTGGTTAAACACCGGCTGTGAAACGGCGCGGGTTCAATCCCCGTACTGAGATAAATGTTTGTGGGATCCACAGGTGCACAGGTGCACAATGCAATAAAAAGGGTATTTTTTTGGGTCTAGGCGTCTGTGAGACCGAAAAGTTTCTTGTAATTTTTAATACCAACGACACAAGATTCCAAGAAGATGGAACCCACGTTTCGCTTTGTATTTTCCGTCCTACGATGTGATAGGGGGCGAGCCTATCGCCATATCAGGTCAAATTTCTGACTCCAGGCTGATAATGAATAACAAAACCCCAATATCACTTTGCTCGACCCGTGATTCGAACCCGAGACCTCAGCGTTGTAATAGCATTATAGTACAACTAGACCATCGAGGCTGTCAAAATCCATTGTTCCAAATAAACGTGTATAGAGATGTAGATTCATCCTTTGTGAAACACGTCTAGGACTATGAAATACCGAATTTTCGGCAGCTGTAATCAGTGCTCTTGTTTGTGAAGAAACTCGATATGTTCTGTTGGAGCAGTAATAATGAAGTATTTAGCGTGTACACAGCCGTTCGCGTAATGAGTAGAAATACGAATACTGAACACGGTTAATGATTGATTTTGAAGCTGAAATTATATCGATCATTTCTCTCTTCTCTTGCTATGTATTTTAAAGATCGACTGCGAGGCCATGGTTTTCTTGTATTGAATTTTTGCTGGTTACCACATTGTCAATTTATCGGTTTCCCTGTTTGTGGGATCAATGATAAAAAAGCAACAACATGAAAAAATAGTTCCTTTTTTTGATTTTTTTAGGATTCACGTATCTTTTAAAATCCGTCAAATACGCATGGGTATAATTTCTTTTCTATCTATAACGAGTTATTTAGCTACATATTAGTGACTTGAAAAAACTTGAGCACTTTCGATTTAACTCGCAACTTAATGACAGCCTCCGTGGCGCATTTGGCTAGACGCCGGTTGTGAAACTAGTGGCCGCCGGTTCGATCCCCGCACCGAGAAAAAAACTAATTCCACATACTTGGTTATCCCTTATCACTGACTGTACATTCCCAACTAACATTACACAGTACCACAGAACCACCAAAAGTCATTCCAGCGACAATCAAAACAAAAGAAAAAACGAAGCTCCAAACTCCCCTTCATTATCTTTCCGCATTTACACTGATAATACAGTACAGGGCTCCCCGGAGGCCTGGAAGTTTCCATTGAAGACGGCATTCATCAACTGACCGCCGCCACAAACGTATTCAACGCAAAACGAGTAAACAGCGATGTATGCTTAACAAAGAACAGAAAAGTGGCTGCTGTTCTGTCTAGACTGGACACGGCCTGTACTATTTGTTTGCTTTCGGTTTTAAGGAGAATTTAGATTAACGTAGCAGAACACTTACTGCTTACAGTTAACAGGTTGATAGTTGTAAGTACTATTAGTACTACTACTATTACTACTACTCTTACTACTAGTTGATGGTAGTATTTCAACTTCATTGCTTTTTCCATATGCCTCGTGCGAAGCGACAAGCTGAAGACAGGGTGAAATGCCGCAATTTGAAAGAGGCAGGACATAGGTCCAGCAGTGGACAATAAGCTGATGATGATGATGACGTTCGAAGTCTGGTTGTGTTAATAAAAATATTACACTGGGTGATATTGACAGTTTAAAACTTATAGAAGTATATTGATGTAACTTAGCCTAATACGAATTTAACAACATATAAAACTACATAATATTAAATCAAAAGGAACTTAATTTGCAAACCAAATAACTCACACTTCGAATTCGAAACAAAGAATGATTACAATACTCGGCCAGCAAAAACATTTGACGCTTTAAAATTCCATGCATTACAGAATTGGATTCAATTACAGCGACCGGTGGTAGGGCAGAGCAGTTTCAGAAATAGGAGCTGTTTAGAAAATGGCCGGGGATTTTCACTACCGTTTCCCTTTGCGGTGTTAGCGAAAATACTGAATGCAAAACTTCAAGTGTAAACCCGTTTATTTGGAAACAAGATTTCGGCGCTAACGTTCACGTTAATAATATTGGGCGCGACTGAGAAATGTGTTTTATTTTGGTTTGTTTATAAATAAATAAATACACCCAACAGTCACATACATAGGCCTGACCCCACACTAAGATCGAGTCTTGTCTCGTGATTATCAGAAACTAAGACAGACTTTTCAGTCTCACAACACTCAGACCCAAAACAGATACCTGTGGGTCACACAAATATTTGTTTCGGTGCAGAGATCGAACCTGCAGCCTCTCATTTCACAGCCGGCGTCTAACCAACTGCGCCACGAAGGCTGTTTAATGTCAAATGTCTGTCAATATGTAAAGCTTTGGTATGCCTTAATATTGTCACCAGATGACACTACCATACTTCGTATTCGAGTCGAATATGATAAACATGGCTTAACAAAACGAAGCGATATTTTCTAAGTTACTGGAGCACTGTAATAAAATACATATGCTGGAATATTTTTTCTACATTTGGCAACGTTTGGAGACATCAGCGTTGCATTTTGTAGTGCATTTCCCGAGTATATTTCGATATTTGGAGTTTTATTTATCGAAGCATATTGTAGTATAACTTAAAGTATTTACTAGTTGGTTCGATTCTCTCTCTCTCTTTAGCTACAGGAAGTCCACTGCTGAACAAAGGCCTGCCCAAGGATCTCCACATTGACCTGTTGGTTCGATTCTCATTATTATATTTATTATCAATACATATTTTGCTTGTCCAAACATTTTTGAGATAGTCACTGGTTTTCTAAGTTTTTTTTGGAATTGAAGGTCTATTGGTATTGCTGTATGTTCTGAAATAGAGCAGAATATAAGTCTCCATAATTTAAGGTACATTCGCTGAACAAAAATTCCCCAATTTTCGCAACACCTAACATTATTGGGAGATGCAAATTGGAATCGGTATTTGATATTTCAATACGATCCTCAATCTTAAATCCACTATCCCTGCATCGGTTAATATTAAGTTACAATGCAAGCAGAACTTAATTACTTCATCGAACCCGTCCGGAAAACCATTCAGAGGTAGAGCAAAGGAAATTCGCCTCCAATTTTCACAAAATCATTTTGCATAACGGTTGAAATCTCGCCTGTGTACATTCTGACACGTTCGCCCGAGCCTTTAGCACCTGGCTTTACCCAACCATTTGTGGGCACGTAGCATCATAACTGAGATGAACTGAGATGGCTGTAGACCAGAACTGATGTTGTATTTTTAGTATATTTTATGTAAATCATCATTTTCGTATGTTAAGTTTGATTATAATTATAACTGAGTAAGATAAACAACATTATTTTTTCATCCCACGTCGATTTTGCAACTATTCAGTTACACTACTTTGTATAAAAGGCGCCGGCAGAAGACACATCTCCGAAGGTCAAGCTGTGTTTATAACTTAATAATTATTGCCTCTACACAATCAATGCTGATAGTTTGAACTGAAAAGTGACTAAGAAGATCTATTATGGTTTTATTGAACCTACGTGAAACAACTGCGTTTTGCTGTCGTGTACCGAATATGATATCCACAAGCCTATCACCACTACCAAGTTATAATTAGATAAGGGTTAAGTTCACTATGCGATCCTAATACGGATTATAATAATCTGTAGTTAAATATCACTATATATTATGAAACAAAGTCGCTTCCCGCTGTCTGTCCCTATGTATGCTTAGATCTTTAAAACTACGCAACGGATTTTGATGCGGTTCTTTTTAGTATATAGAGTGATTCATGAGGAGGTTTATAAATAATTATATAAATTATTTTTTTAATTGTATAACACATATACAGGGTATCCCAGTTTGTACGAAAAATAACATGTATCTGGTATGGAGTGGAATCAAAAAACATCCACACGCAGGGAAGCTGGGTTAGGCTGATAGTATCTAATAAAAATCGAACACAGGACACGGAAAAGCTATAAATATCGGAATAAAACATACAGGATTGCTTTTAGACATATTTTTTGAATCGGTACGGGAGGGCGCAAACGTTATTTCGATTTTACAACCCCACGAGAAAAATTTTAACCCCCGTTTTATATTTCGCACACACCGTTCGTTTGAGTTATTATACTATTGCTTTTTACAACTGTTTTTGTGTTTTAGAAACAATAGATAAAAGCCATTTTTGTTCGATTGCAAATGACGAACAAAGGAACATTTAAAACATGTACAACACTTCGGAATACATTTTAAAGTACACAGGGTATATCAAGACTACTACCGAAAACGAAGGCAGGTGTTAGTTTTAGTAACTACAGACACGATGCAACTAAAAAATTTGCAAAAAAACGCGACGATTTTTATTTTGTATTTTTTTCCTATTATCGTATTTGGGTGGTAAATACATATATTTGCTAAAAAAAATAATGTACACTCTTTTATTTTTAAAGACGCTATAGTACGCAAGGCTGAAATTATAATTTTAGCAAAGGCTATGAATTTACCACCCGAACACATTGATATTTAAAACATTACAAAAAAAAATCGTCGCGATGCAAAATGTTTAGTTGCATCGTATCTCTAATCACTGAGACTACTACATAGCATCTTTTCGGTAGCAGTCTTGACATACCCTGTATAAAATTGTTTACTATAAAATTTTACACACATAATTTTATCGTATAGAAGCGGTACTGAATAGAATCGGCTGGTCAGAGATGATTATCATTATTCATTCGACGTTATTATGTCGGCCAGCACGCATGTGGATGTACTTTGACTGATCTTACAACGCAACGTACTTTCATTGGTCGGTATGGCTAGTACAATTGTCTTCTACCAAGAGCAAACAACTTAAAAGTACTGTGATAATTTTTTTCTAAGTAACTTTTAAAATTCATCTCTAATTGCAAAAATTCAGAATCTCCCAAACCCAACTCAGCATTCCGAGCCTCCAAACTAAACGTAACAAAAGAAAGATATATTTGCCTAAAATTCCCAGATATAAATTCACCAGATCCATTGTGACGAACATAATCAGATTCGTTGCAAAAAGCTTTTGTCATCCAAAAAAATCTTTTCACGAGCCGGCCCATTTGTTAGTTGGGTTTAAATAATTGCTTTACTTAGCGAAGATCTTTTCAGGACTAATTTAACTTGATGGAGATCACGGGCTAAGCCGCTTCAATTAGCTTTGAGAAATAGCTGCTAATGTTTGTGAAACTACGAATTTTGACCGATAGAAAGCAAGAAAGAAAGAAAACCGATTTATTTGTCACGGACATAGAAAAAAATGTAATAAGCAAGTGAAATTTAATTAAAATTGACTATCTACTACGAGTATATGTTGTAATAGTTTTACAATTACCGATAGTTTAGTTTATTTATTTATTTATTTATTTATTTATTCTTAACTGCACACAGAAAGGAAAAACATACAAAAAATAATAAAATTAAGAAAAAGGTACAGATGGCGGTCTTATCGCTCTAGGCGATTTCTTACAGACAACCTTTGGAGTTTAGTTTTGTGTTTATGGAATTTTACTTGTAATTTGTTGTGTACTCAGTTTTTACCAGGAAATTATTGTGGAGAGACTATTGTTGCTCCTAATCT
Source organism: Theretra japonica (assembly GCA_033459515.1). Lineage (NCBI taxonomy): Eukaryota > Metazoa > Arthropoda > Insecta > Lepidoptera > Sphingidae > Theretra > Theretra japonica. Next base: position 2,460,687 of record CM065951.1, on the reverse strand, counting down.
CTCAACAACAACCTCTTAAAATATTCTTCTTGTCTTCTGTGTTACGTGGTCTCTAGTGTCTCAGAAATTGTTTCACGATTATGCTGATATCGTTTTTATATTTGTGGAAATGGATTTTTATTTTACGGTGAAATGTCTAACATGAATACTCAATCGTTTTAAAAATACATCGGTCTCCTGCCTAAATTAATTGTATTCTATATCCTATTTCCAGTAATATCATATTTTTTATTGCCTACGCAGCCAAACGAGCTAGCGGTCTGATTGAGAGTGCTATTGAGTGGGGCTAGGCCATATAGTCCACCACGCTGGCATAGTGCGGATTGGCAGACTTCACCTACCATAGAAAATCCTTTAAAATCTCTACGGTATGCAGGTTTACTCACGATGTTTTATTTCAGAGCAATAATGCGTGGTAAAATGATCTATAAACACATAACTGAAAAGTCAATCCCTAGGATTTGAACCGGCCACGTGTACTCCGTAACCAAGAGACCACTACGCACTTCTATACACATTAATATACCTATTTTACCTACACCGAAATCACAGAAAATGCATCCAAAACTCAGCCCTATCAACGTGTAAAAAGTAAGGAAATCGCATAAATCGAGGTAGTTAGGTAGTCGCCGTCCGAAGCAGGAAGCGACGCTTTCACCCGCGTCCGGCGACTTAGAGGCTCCTACACTATTTCAACTTAATGGTCTCACACCTCGAGCGAGTGTTTGTGAGTTTTATATTGTATGTACTTTTTTTTGTATGGATATGATGTTTTTGATGGATATGATGTTTCTCTGTTATGATGTTTTTGTTTTATATGTAATTATTTATGAAATGGTCTATGTCATGAGTAAGAACTTGCGTATTGGTCTTTGGTCGTAATTCCCATAAAACTTAATTGAAAAAAAAAGAAAAAATATATTTGCGGATTTTTATATTTAAATAAAAAAAATTAATTTTGTTTTTTTTTTATGTTATCAAAACCATCGATGCTTTATCTCTTTGGTAGCTTGCACCTGCAATCTTCTTAGCGTAGGGAAGCGTATCTCATATTGATATCTCAATATGACATGGTCTTTACTTCTGTGTCTAGATTAAAAAGTATAAGTATTTAAAAGCTGGCCAGTACAATAACATGACTTTTTCACAATTAACGTAAATCATATTTGTAACCAAACCATTCCAAACACATAGAAGCAAAATCATAAATATATGACAATATTTTTTTATTTTCTCGGATATGATGTGTTTTATAATTTTGATAAAATTTGGTATGAAGGTAGCTGACACCCTGGATGGACACTTAGGCTACTTTTTATCCCGAAAAATTTAGTGTTCCCGTGGGATGAGGGAAGAATTCCGATATAAAAAAAATAATATATATATATATATATATTTGTTACTTTTTTGTACTCAAATGGATGGGATAGAACTGGATACATATCTTGAGTGAGAATGAGACGGAACCAGGCGATTTTTTAAAAGGAGGATAACCACGCAAAAGGAGTTGCGGGCAGAAGCTAGTTAATAATATAACTTTAATCCACTAAACGCTTCTCTAAACAACCACACATCATCCACTTCGCACAGACCATTCAATCTTCGCGCTCCATTTACTGTCCAGTTTGAGCCGACTCACCGACCCGGCCACTTTCATTTTTAAATCCAAACCTTCGAGAACAAACATTTTATCCCAAGATGGACGACCGCGGGAACAAGGAACCTCACTCTTGGCAGGAAATGGCAGGGCATCCGCCGAGCGTCCGCGAAGACTTAATTTCTGCCTTGTTTATTTCTCGAGTCGCGGTAAATGTACCTTGGCGTTATTTATGACAATCGTGTGTGGGATTAAGGTTAATCTGTATATGCATTAGCCCATATACACCCCTTTGCGAGGCATAGACCTTCTATAAAATCGAGAGTACGATTGGAAGAGGTTAGGCCGTGTAGTCCATCCGCTGGCTTAGTGCGGGTTGGAGACTTTACATTCCATTGAAATTCTTATACATCGCTTTGGTAAGCTGATTTTCTCACGATGTTTTCCTTCACCGTTGTACTCGTAGTATGTATTTACCGTTAAAGGTTAAATAAAACAATACGATTGGCAAAGTTGTAGTTGCTTTTGAATTCGGCCTTAATTAGGTTTTTTTTATTGCGATGATAAGCGATACGACCGTTCATGGACAGTAGCAACACCATGAATTGCAAAGTAATGTTTATCATTCCACTGCGCTCGCCATCCTGAGACATAAGATGTTAAGTCTCATTATGTCCACTACTTACTCTGGCGATAATGTCCTTCAAACCGAAACAACAGTGCATTTACACTCCGAAAATTCAGAGGTGTGCACTGGGATTTAAATCCGCGACCACCGTGAACATTCAAGCGTCTGGTCCGTTTACCAACAAGCCACTACGCACTTCGTAATATCCAATTTGGGTATTGTATAACCCAAATATCGCCTTGGGTATTAAATTGAACCAACAAAACAATTGCCAACAAAACACTCTTCACATCTTACACCTACTCTACTCGTAATTGCAGCATCTAAGCTAAACACTTCATATCGCGACCACAGTGCACCCGTAACAGTAATGTAATCCACCTGGGCTACGTTTACTCCCTAATTCCTGGAACTGCGTCCAAAATTACGGCAGATAATGGAACTGGCTGGGTTCCAGACACAACCTGATGACTGCGGGATTAAGCTGTTACTGTGAAACTGGTGTTTTGCGAGCGTCCTATTGCCTTGTTAAGTGGGTTTTTAGTTGTATTGGGTTTTGTGCAGTCGTAGAAGCAAATAGAGGGGAATGTCTGTTGTAACTTGTAGTTTGCTGTGAACGTTAACTAGTATGTACATATATGTTTTTACACTAACTCTCTCTCTTTTTAAATCCATCCCATGGTTGTCTGTAAGACATTGCTGTAAAGCCATAACAATTAACAATTCTTTTGATTGTTAATTGTCATGTGTTTTTGTTTATAATTGTGTACAATAGCGGCCTCAATCATGGACAGATTTAAATCTTATTTTAAATATCGAATGTTTTGTCCCTTTCGAACGTCTTTTGAATTATGTTTGACCGAAGAACACAAAACATTTGATAGCTAAAATAGGTTTTAAAAATGTCTATGAATAAGATCGCAAAGATTTAAATAGATAAATATAGAAAAGATTCCAAGGAATAAAGAACCTTATCCTTTTTTTGAAATCGGTTAATAATTGTAAGAACAGATAAATACTATTTTACTGTCAGGAATGAAACAGCTTTAGGTTTGAACACGAAGAAATTAAGTTACGTCGGAGAAGTTACTTCTTCGATGTAACCGATCGATATTTTATATGTGAAATAGTAGTTGATCAGGAAAATTGTATTGTAGAGTTTATTTTTTTACCTAATAATTGTCTTAAAAGATAACAAGAGTTAGTTCGAAAATCATACGCCCTTACGAGTGATAGAATCTTAAAAATAACTGTTTAAATATATGCTGTACATAACTTGTTCATTATGCGAATTACTGGTACTCGTATATAGCGCAGCCTCCGTGGCGCAGTTGGTTAGACGCCGGCTGTGAAATGAGAGGCCACGGGTTCGATTCCCGCACCGGGACAAATGTTTGTGTGAACAACAAGTATTTGTGTCGGGTCTGAGTGTTTGTAAGACAGGAAAGTCTCTCGTAGTATCTGACACCCACAACATAAATACAATGTTAATGTGGGGTCACCATGTATGTTGAGGATGGGTGTATTTATTTATATATAGAAAAATGTATCAATTTTTAAAATTAAATACTGAATCTATATATTACTTTAACGTTTCAGTAGATTTTCCTTATCTAATATGCAACCGCAAAAATTGTACCAGCGTCAGGTTATCACCGAGCTTGGTATTTGACCAAAAAAAATGACAAGCTCATTTTCGTATTCTGACGTCATCAGATTTATGACGACTTCCCCGCTAGTTTTCCAACCCGTGCCATTGTAATAAAAAAATCGACAAAGAACGCCAACGGATAAATCATTTTTCATGTGAAATACGATCGCATAAAGCGTTTCCGAAAGCAATTAGTTCCTGTTACGACCGCAGACGTGGGACACGAAAAAACAATCAACACGCACTATGTCCGGTGGACGCTGCGGTTGTTTCACCTGACTAAAAATACTTTAAAAAAAAAAATAATAGTCTTTCACCAGATCTTTTGAATTAAAATCGCCGGTAATTAAGGGCTCGCTTTACAAACTCTTTGTAGCCGTGAAGAAAAAAACTACAGTAGAAACTCCCTCAGCAATAAATAAATAAAATTCATTAATCAACACATTCATAATTGTACACTACTATGCGCTTTACATGCAACGTGGGCATTGTGTACATTTTTGATTTTACAATCCCTAGACCCGAAACAAATATTTGAGATCACATAAACACGTCGCTGCTTTAATTTGATAACAACAGATCGCAAAAATGTACTTTTTTCAGGAGAGCAGTTTAAGTAGAACAAAAAAAGTAATTGCTTATATATTTTATTTTAACTATGAAAATGCTTTGATAATTGCTTAATTTTACTTATAATACATCAAATTTCTATTATTAATGAGCGGCTTAGCTCTTTCAGTACAAAAACAAAACAAAATCATATAAAAAATAACTTGCTTTGACATACGTCAAACAGTTTTTGGTTTAATTATTTTCAACATTGACTTGCACAATAGTATGACCTTTATTGTTATTATTTTTTGGTGTGGAACTGGCACCGCACATCTCGTCTGACAACAGGCATTTCTCCAAATGCTCAACAGAGATTCTCATAATATGACATTAGATAATTCATTTAAAAGATGAGTTTCCCCACAAATATTGTCGGAGCACGTCAGAATCAGCGTTTAAAAAACCGCCGCGTTTCTCGAACCCAGTGCGTGGACGGCGTTAATAAAAATAAATATTGTAACATACAGGAACGTAGCAGGGTTTACGATATGACCACAATAATTTAATAGCGGCCCGTGTATTTATTTAGCTACAAGATATTGAACGGTTAGTTTATGGTAGCAACCTGCGATCAGGTTATATTGAGAAAATTCTACTCGTACTTCTAATATTGTTTCTCTATGTTATTCTTATATATTTACTTTTGCTTCGACAGATACTAACATTTTAATATGAATGTGAATTATTGGCTGGTTCAAAAAGAAGTGTATTATAATTATGGTCCAAAAACATAAACCTATTTGATGTTATGAAAATATTTAATCCACGCCAAAATGGAGGTGTCATGAAGTAATAACGTGAATGAAACCTATCTATACGTATCTTCTACAGAAACTATGCTTTATTTAACTAAAACTGCAAAAGAAATCGCCCCCGGGTGGGTTCGAACCACCAACCTTTCGGTTAACAGCCGAACGCGCTAACCATTGCGCCACGGAGGCGCTTGGTGACATGCCTAAAAATGGACAGTCTCTAGATCAGGGGTGGCGAACCTTCATCTATTAACGTGCTATATTTATAAAAAAAAGTTTAATAAGGTCATAGTGTGCCTTCAAATAACTTTGATTTAATTATTATAGAAAAAAATTACCGATACTATAACAACAAACGAGCGCGGTAGGTATATGCTTATTTGTTTAAAAAAAAACTTCATGGATGTTTTTTTCTTAGTGCATAATGAATTTTGTGATCGGTGGCGTGCCCCAAATAGTATATCGCGTGCCATTGGTTCGTCATCCCTGCTCAAGATCTTATTCTAAAACGAAGAATTGTGTTTAGCAAAATATTTCATGTAGTTAAAATTGATATGATACATCTGAAATTAGCAGCCTCGACAGCGGCAGCGGCAGCAGCGACTGCCTCGGTGGCGTAATGGTACTACGGTATGATTGCAAAGCTGTGGTCTCGGGTTCGAATCCCGGGTCGGGCAAAGTGATGTTGGATTTTTCTAGTCATTATCAGCCCGGAGTCAGGAATTTGTGCCCGATATGGCGATAGGCTCGCCCCCTATCACATCGTGGGACGAAATATACGAGGCGAAACGTGGGTGTTCTGGTTGCTACCAGAACACCCACGTTTGCTCCTCTGCCTACCCCTTCTGGGAAAAAGGCGTGTGTTTATGTATGTATGTATGAAATTAGCAGCATTTTTGAGAAATAAACGGAAACTTACTAAGCCCTTCGTATTTTTGAATATTTATTTATTTAAGTTTTATACTTTTTTCACATTTCGGTTATTATGGTTTATTATCAACATCATTTTTTTATTTTTAAAACCAGGCATATACAGAATTTGAAGTTTTGAGTTCTCTTGTCGTTTTCTTCCCTTTGTTTTGAATTTCCATGGGGGATGGTAATCATTGACCATCAGAAGTGTCGCTTGCAGCTAGCCAAACCAATATATAAAAATAAATTTTAATATTTGCATTTAATCTACAAATCAATAAAATATATTTTCGCCCCCGGGTGGGTTCGAACCACCAACCTTTCGGTTAACAGCCGAACGCGCTAACCATTGCGCCACGGAGGCGCTTGACGAAAACCCTTAACTTAAGTAAAGCTTGTCATTCGTTTGATACGAATATATTAATGCCCAGCAGTGGGTAGTATATACAGGTAAATACATATATACAATTAGGCGTTGATAGCCGAATCCAAAACTATGGCGAATTGCGAAAAATACTAACAGGAGTCACTAGCCCGATTTTGATAAATTTTAAAGTGCAGTGAATCAATTAGTTTTTACCAACTATATGAACAACAAATATGTTTTTTTTCTTAGGACCTGAGAATAGCGCGGTATCTAGACATAATATAATCCAAGTACAAACCTTACTATACAATACAATCGAGAGTGCGATTGAGAGGGGTTAGACTTTATAGTACAAACTGGCTTAGTACGGGTGATAGACTTTACATACCATAGAAATTATTACAAATCGCTATAGTATGCAGGTTTCCTCACGATGTTTTCCTTCACCGTTATAGTGCGTGGTGATTGACTATCAATACACATGACCGAAAAGTCAGAGGTGTGCGCAGAAATCTAAACCCGCGACCACCTTGAATATGTTGGGAGCCGCGCCTGATGGTCACCACACATCTAACTAGATAGAATACCTACCAGCATTCCGTGCAAAACCTTCCAATATCCAAAGTGACCGTGGCTAATTAAATTTTCTCTATAACAAAAAGTCTACGTACAAAGTACGTGGGTGTAACGTGAATAATGCCGGCTCGCTGACGGCATGTGTTAGGAATTTTGCAGAAATTCAATAAAGCGCCTCGAGTCCACCTTTTCCTATAGTACGGCTGCGGTGGGAGTAACAGCGGATGGTAAAACGGTTGGTGGTTGGTTTGATTTTGTAATTATTTGAAGGGGAACTTCTTTAGCACATAAACAACGTCTTTGTGATTTGTAAATTCGATGAAACGAAAAAGCGACACTGAAAATGCAAACGTAGTCATAAATTGGATTTAGCATGCAAGAGAATATGGTAGAATACAAGTATTTAGTGTTTCTCATAATCTTCGTTTTCTCTGTCTTTTCTTTATTTCTTTTATTTTTCGCTTTATTTTTTTGATTTTTTTTTCGTAGACTACTTTTCTGAAGTTTCACTTTTGCCTAATGTAAACTGTACACAAACATTTTTTTTTATACGAGTATTACAAAATAAATATACATAGTAGTGTTTTCGATACATACGATAGAACTTGGAACTTATACATGTACAATAGTATTGTTTAGGTATTAGTTATTTACTATCAAGTTAAATGAGAAATCAGCTTGTGTTTTGCAGGCATAAGTAATCTATCTTATCCAAAAATGCACGCGAAAGTGACTGATAGATCAACTTTACAAATGCTCTTTGAAAAATGAATTATTGCTCAGAATTTTTTTGTATAAAACTGAAATGGAAGGGATACTCACATTGTCGTTTTCGAAAGATAACCAACCATATAATCTTTGAAACTTAAAGCGCTATTAAACTAGTTTTTGATAAATAAAAGTGATAAAATTTACTACGTGGCATGGATTCTTAAAACTCCGCCAGAATCTTTATGATGGAGAATCCCGCACTAGGCGAGCGTGGTGTACTATATGGCCTAACCCTTTTCAATCGTACTCTTGATTGTACAGGAGGCATACAAATAGAGATACAGAATCCCATGATTAAATCGCTAATCGCTGTAACTATGGCCTTGCTCATACGGCTATTTTAATTAACTCCGATACCGGAATTTTCTTTATTACCAACCACCGGAAAAGTGTTGCGTACAATGGCGTTAATTGAGAGATGAAAAATTAATTCGCTGCAACAGCCGTGCACTGCCGTTTCCTTTGTGACTTGCGCGTTTGTTTACGGCATACAAAGTTGGTACAGTTTTTAAACGTATAAATATTTGTTTTTCTTGTTATATTTGTTTTGTAGACTGCCTCGGTGGCGTAGTGGTACTGCGGTATGATTGCAAAGCTGAGGTCTCGGGTTCGAATCCCGGGTCGGGCAAAGTGATATCGGATTTTTCTATTGATTATCAGCCCGGAGTCAGGAATTTGTGCCCGATATGGCGATAGGCTCGCCCCCTATCACATCGTGGGACGGAATATACAAGGCGAAATGTGGGTGTTCTAGTAGCACCTTTGCCTACCCCTCCTGGGAAAAAGGCGTGTGTTTATGTATGTATGTGTATTTGTTTTGTAAAAGAGAAAATAGGGGGCAAGGGAGTAGTGGTACAGCATACTATAGTCATCTTTAAAATATTTGTATAGTGTTTGAAGTTCGTTAATCCGCATTTTGCCAGCAGTTGGTTATGGGTTAAGTCATTTTAAAGATATTTAATTGAAAGGAGTTGCGTGTCCAGCACTGACCGATTAGGGTTGACAGTGAGAGGGAAAAGGACCGGTTTTGTGCCTCATACATACATAAACACACGCCTTTTTCCCAGAAGGGGTAGGCAGAGGTGCTACCAGAACACCCACGTTTCGCCTTGTATATTCCGTCCCACGATGTGATAGGGGGCGAGCCTATCGCCATATCGGGCACAAATTCCTGACTCCGGGCTGATAATGAATAGAAAAATCCAATATCACTTTGCCCGACCTGGGATTCGAACCCGAGACCTCAGCTTTGCAATCATACCGTAGTACCACTACGCCACCGAGGCAGTTCATGCCTCAGGCCTCATAGTTCATGTTATATCATTGAATGAATATAAAGAGGTGCTACCTCAGACCCACGATTTTCCAAGCTAAGTTCAAAGGCTTGCCTTACCGTCATGCTTAGAACACCCACGTTTCGCCATATGTGTTCCGTCCCATGATGTGATAGGAGGCGAGCCTATCGGCATATCGGGTACAAATTCCTAATTCGGGGCTGATAACGCTCGGGATTCGAACCAGAGACCTCAGCTTTATAATCAAACCGTAGTACAACTACACCCGGCGGCAGTCCGAAATAATTTAATTTTAATCCATTATAATATCCAAAATTATTTAGATTCAGTCATTTTTTTATCTACCACCCGGTTCGGAAAGCAGTTTTCACTAGTGAAGAACGGGCAAGAAACTTTAGTGTTGCTCTTTTCAAAACCAGATTACAATATAGTGATTATTACAAAAGTTACAAGTCGGTTTAAATCATAGGTCCGACAAACGAGCATACATGTCACCTGATGGTAAGTGATCATTTCCATCTATGACCATCCACAACGCTTGGTTCATAGATGAGTTGTTGTCGGTCCTTAAAATCAGCAAAACAGTCGCTTCACGTCGATTTCTTGTGAGAAAGCGGTATCACCCCGGACGAACCTGCCCATTCATGCTTATAAGTTTGATATAAACTGCGTCGAACTCTAATGCATTATAAACGAAAATGTATCGGTGATGCCTCGGTGGCGTAGTGGTACTACGGTACGATTGCAAATCTGAGGTCTCGGGTTCGAATCCCAGGTCGGGCAAAATTATATTGGATTTTTTCTATTCATTATCAGCCCGGAGTCAGGAATTTGTGCCCGATATGGCGATAGGCTCGCCCCCTATCACATCGTGGGACGGAATAAACAAGGCGAAACGTGAGTGTTCTGGTAGCACCTCTGCCTACCCCTTCTGGGAAAAAGGCGTGTGTTTATGTATGTATGTATCGGTGATTACTTAAACCACAGTTTATAACTTATAAGTTATTAAACATCAAAGGCCAAGTAAGCTTAAGTGTGGTCTCTCAGATGTTAAGCATTTGTTTGATAAATACCGTCTCTTTGAACTACTGTTTTATACAAGCGACGTGATATTAAACCGATGCGGCTGCTAAGTCAGGCTTTTCACTTAGTACATGTTTTATAAAAAAAAAAACCAGTGCGGGATTCGAATCCAGGTCCTCTTGTTTGACAGTCGATCTAGCCAACTACGCCATCAATACTAATCATTACCATTAACCATTAATAAAGATAATGTATTACTCTTATATTAATAAAATACAGGGTATATCAAGACTGCTACCGAAAACGAAGCCAGGTGGTAGTTTTAGTGACTACAGACACGATGCAATTAAAAATGTTGTAAAAAAACGCGACGATTTTTTGTGTAATGTTTAAATTTCATTATGTTTGGGTGGTAAATGCACGTTTTTGCAAAAATTATAATTTAAGGCCTTGCGTACTATAGCGTCTCTAAAAATAAATGGGTGTACATCATTTTTTTAGGAAAATGTATGTATTTACCACCCAAATACGATGATACGAAAAAAATGCCAAAAAAAATTTTTTTTCTAAAATTTTACTTGGATTGTGTCTAAAGTCAATAAAACTACCACCTGGCTTCGTTTTCGGTAGCAGTCTTAATATACCCTGTATATAAAATGCACGGATTACTAAACCTAACGCGAAACACAATCGTATACCTAATTTAACGTATAAAACATCCAGGATCTAAAACGCATTTGATTCAAAAAACACGAATTGATATCGCCAAACAAGGTCGTTAAATTGCTGTAATCCGCAAATACATCACGTGCAAAGCATTCTGTTGCGATTCATCAATAGGAACATGTTAGTAACTTCGAGCGAGTTTTAGATATTTTTTTTTGTATTGTATCAGCCCATATACGACCCACTGCAGGGCACGGGCCTCCTCTACAATCGAGAGTACGATTGAGAGTGGTTAGGCCATATAGTCCACCACGCTGGCCTAGTGCGGGTTGGCGGACTTACACACCGTAGATTTTTTTTTTAAATCGCTACGGTATGCAGGTTTCCTCACAATGTTTTCCTTCACCGTTAAAGTGCGTGGTGATTGACTATCAATACACACATAACTCCGAAAAGTCAGAGGTGTGCCCTGGGATTTGAACCCGCGACCACCGTGAACATAATTTAGATTTTTAGTAGCTGTATTTTTAATTTTTATTTTAAGAAGGGACATCATCAAGGCAACAGACGCTGCCATAGATGTAGCGACCTACTGGGCCGGGAAACTGTAAAGGTTTAAACAGTGTATCATTAGGGCCATTGACACGAAAGTAGCAGAAGAATTAGCTGTAACTGTATTGGTATTATCTCTTATACTTTCCACTGCAGGGCACGGGCCCCCTCTACTATCGAGAGTGCGATTGCGAACGGTTAGGCCATATGGTCCACCAAGCTGGCCTAGTGCGAGTCGGAATTTGCCATCCCGGATGATTCATTCATGCTGAATCATGACTGACAATAGCGTGGCACTACCACATCTAAGTAAGTATTGGATTCTTTTATTATCAGCCCGGATTCGGGAATTTGTGCCTGATATGGCAATAGGCGACTCTTATCACATCTTGGGACGGAACATAAGGCTTAACGTGTGCATCCTGGTACCACCTTCTGAAAAAGGCGTTAGTTTATGTATGTATATATGTACAAAAATTGCAATTGCATTGGTAAATTTGTGTACGTATAACTTGTACAAATAAAGAATGGGATTGAAAATGTCGGCATTTATATTGACCTCTCGTTCGCACGTTATAGTCTGTGAAAGAGAGATCGATATATATATATATAGCGCCATTTTTAATCGTATTCTTCATTTGTACAAGTAAAATAAATAAAATAAAAAAGCCTTTTATTTCCTGCCTTAAACAATAAGTACAAAGTTTTTATTGCCATACGTAATAAACTTAAATAAAAAAATAAATCTATGTAAAATTTGAACTAGTAGCTATTTATAGTATTATAAATTTTTGTACCAAGAACCCTTCTTATGTGAGGGTGAAGGCCTCCTCTAAATTTTTCCATCAAATTTTATTTCTTGCTTTTAACATCCAATTCCAAACACATAAAAAGTAATATATATGTACAAAAATTGCAGTTGCACCGCAAAATAGTAAATATAGAAACCGGAAAATTTAGATTAAAGGCAAACTAATACCTAAACTGTACACAGGAGCTGCGATTATCAATATATCATAGCCCAAACTTTAGGAACACCCACTCATATACGAGTATACGCTCTAGTTTCTGCGAAACGCCCATCTCCAATAAATTAGAACATGGAACCGCGCGATAATTTCGCCTCCCCACGCCGGCCGAAATCTACGATTATTCAAGGATTTACCGACACGTATATTGTCCCGCTTAATTTGAAAATATGAGAATGAAAGAACGTTTAATTGCCGCTTTGGCGCCTACTAGTGGTCCTGTAGCATAGTTGTATACAGGTATATCAAGACTGCTACCGAAAACTAAGCCAGGTGATAGTTTTAGTGAAATTTTTGCAAAACAAAGTGACGATTTGTTTTTGTATTTTTTTTCCTATTATCGTGTTTGGGTAGTAAATACGTACATTTTCTTTAAAAAATATATACAGCCTTTTATTTTTAAAGATGCTATAATGCGCAAGGCTTGAAATTATAATTTTAGCAAAAGCTATGGATTTACTACCCAAACACAATTATATTTAAAACATTACAAAAAAAAATCGTCGGGTATATATAGATAAATATCCTTTCTATACTCAAACTGCAATAGTAAACCATCTTGAACCGACGGTAGGGGCCTTCATCTAACGCATAAATTTATGACGGGGACTTTAAAAGGGCACGTTATTTATATTAAAACATGATAAAGACTTATGGGCCTTAATCGGGATTACTTATTTTCAAACCTTCTACCGTTTATCGAGCGTAATGGCCTATTAGGTGCTTCGTTCGAGATTAACGCTGTTAATAATTACAAGGTCTGTTGCGAATGTTAAAAGGGTGTTAGATTTTGGTTATACAAAATTATAGAAGTTATTTTGTATTAATTCTAGATAATAATTTTGTTTATTTATAGCAGATTTAAGAAACTAATTAACAGGATATTTGATAGTGATAATTGTTGTCTTTTATAACAATACTAGCGGCCGGCCCGGCTTCGCCTGGGTGCAGATATTTTTTTATTCCTCTCCACACCAGATACTAGTATGTATTATACATACAAACCTTCCTTTTGAATCACACTATTTATTTAAAAAACCACGACATAATCTGCTGCGTAGTTTAAAAGATCTAAGCGTACATAGGGATAGACAAACAGCGGGTAGCGACTTTGTTTTATACTACGAGTATGTAGTGATATGGCCGAAGTGGATGTAATCCATTTTAAGTAAGGATTAAACCAACGGTTAGCTGGTAAGGTACTTTTTGAGAAGCCTTTGATATGATTTCAAATTGTATTAAATATAGTGTAAAAAAAACCTTTGGTCTGTGCGAATTAGCCCAATGTAATATAGATAAGTACAATAAGTTAATATAATATTCCCATGTAAGTGAATGTAAATTTTTATGGGAAAATAAAGTTCTTAAACCACATGATATAGGTCCTTTAGTTTAATGAGCAAAAATACGCTACACTCACAGGAAGTCTAGAGTCAATGAGTTTTAAAAAACGTGTGGGAAGTTGAATCCCGCTACATTCTGCAATTTGAAATACATCGTTTTTCTACCCAAAAAGAAAGTATAACTGAATATAAAATAAGATGTCGCCCCCGGGTGGGTTCGAACCACCAACCTTTCGGTTAACAGCCGAACGCGCTAACCATTGCGCCACGGAGGCTCTTGATGGAATCGTCAAACATCCCGAAAGCGTCATGGTTTTTTGTACTACCAAAAAAAATTACAGCATGCATGGTGCAGTTGGTTAGACGTCGGCTTTGAAATGAGAGGTCGTGGGTTCGTAACTGCACCGCAACAAATATTTATGAGATACACTGGTATTCGTTTCGAGTCTGGGTGTTTGTCAGGCCGAAAACTCTCTTATACCGTGATATCCACGACACAAGACTCGAGCTTAGTGTGGGTTCAGGACTATGTAGTTTTGGGTATGTGCAGTTATTGTAATTTACTTTACTAAAACAATCCTGGTATAGGCCAAAATTCGTGACTACAGCGACGAAACACAGATAGGCATACAAAAAAAAATAGGAACATTTTTAGAAGTTCCAATACACCCAAACTTCCATAAGTATTTCCCAATGAATCTAATGAGTAATTATCTACTTCCATCATAGTTAAAGGTGATATAAAGTAAAAGTTAATCAATCAGTCAATAAGTCACAGAATGTTAATGGACAGCGACGTTTATACTCGTACGCACAAACACGTTTACTGCCCCGGGTGGTGTCGCCTCTATTCATGGAGTGATAATGAATGGACCTGGCTTGTAGCTGGTGGATAGGAAATTAAAAAAAAATAGTTCATAATTAGATATGTTAGACAAAAAGGTGTATGTGGTTAAAAACGAGAATTGTTACACAAAAAAGTAGAAAAACATCTCAAAAAGGTATTTTTTAATTTTAAAAAAGCTTTAGTCCTAGATTATATCATTAAAAGTATCTGTATGGTTAAAAATTGGGATTAATAAAACAAAAATGTTGAAAATGATAGTTTTTTTTTTAATACAAAATGTTACTTTAGTCCTCAATTATATTATTAACATATGTATGTGGATAAAATAGGAATTAAGAAATTTAAAAAAGTTAAAAAAGATTAAGATTTGAAAATAAGTTTTTTGTAGCAAAATTTCATTTTGCTGTGTAGTGTGCCTAATATAAAGCGCAATGGTAAAGATAATATTAGGATTTTGTAACTAGATCTCATTAGTTGCTGCTTACTCGTATTATAAGCAATTTTATAATGACTGTTTTTTTTATTACGTAGGTCCGGCAAACGATCAAACAGGTCACCTGAAGGTAAGTGATCACTGCCGCCCATGAACATCCACAGCGCTGGATCATGGATGTGTTGCCGACCTAATTGGGAGGGGCGCGGGGAGGAAAAACGATGAGAAGAGGTAAGGGGTGTTCGGCATCCAGCAAACTTATTGACCGAACGAACCGAAACAGCAAAGCTGTCGCTTCACGTCGATTTCCTGTGAGACAGTGGTACCTCCCCGGATGAGCCTGCCCATTCCTGCTGAGTCATGACTGACACCAGTGCAGCTCTACAACTTCTCAAAAATGAATATAATATAATGAATATAATGATAATGATTTATATTCTGCAAAAACACTCCCATAAAATCCTTTCTTCTCTTAACGTCCATCAAAAATCAGACATTTCCTTTCCCATCCATTCTCCGCCCATTCGATGTCAAACCAAAAGTATGCACCTTAACCGTGAGTTAAACCGCTTTATAAATCAAGTCACAAACTAAACTGCCCAATAAAATGATTATAGACTCGGTTCAATGAACCCGACGTCAATCGGAGAGTTTTAGGACATCGTAAATTCAGCTAAAAACTGAGTTTCGTAACCTTTAAAGAGGTTATTTGTGTTTTTTAACAACAGGTCATTAATATAGAAATTAATTAAAAGTTAAAACCGGCATGGGCTGGTCTGAGATTTTTGATTTCAATTACACTACATATAAAATTAGGATCCACTACTTACAATAATATTCATATTACTAGCGGCCCGTCCCAGCTTCGCCTGGATGCAAATGTTTTTTGATTCCTCTCCACACCAGATAACTTTTTATTTTTCGTACAAACTAGGACACTCTGTATATGTATTAATAAATAAATGATAAATAAATACATCCAACAGTCACATACATAGTCCTGACCCCACACTAAGATCCAGTCTTGTGTCGTGGGTATCAGAAGCTGCGAGAGACTTTTCGGTCTCACAAACACCCAGACCCGACACATTTGTGGGCCACACAAACATTTGTGTTGGTGCGGGGATCGAACCCGCAGCCTCTCGTTTCACAACCGGCGTCTAACCAACTGCGCCACAGAGGCTGTGAGATTAAACATGTAAACCCTCCTCTTGAATCACTCTATATAAAAAAAAATCCGTTGCGTAGTTTTAAACATCTAAGCATACGTGGGGACAGACAGACAGCAGGCAGCGAGTTTATTTTATGCACATAATATTTTGGGAAGTAGATACGACAGTCACCCAGTCCTGACCCTATAGGCACTATGATATCTTGTGTGCTGGGTATAAGAAACTACGAGAGTCTTTTTGGTCTCACAACACATACATACATACATAAACATCAAGGCTTTTTTCAGAAGAGGTAGGCAGAGGTGCAACCAGGTCACCCACGTTTCGCCTCATGTGTTCCGTCCCACGATGTAATAGGGGTGAATATTAATATAAATATTAGATTATTATTTTCATAATGCGCACTGCAATTACTTTTCATGCAATAGTAGTTTTTTTATACTTAAGCCTCTATTCACTGCTGGGAATAGCCCTCCTCATTTGCATGTCACATTTTGCTGTCCAGTTTCGAGCGAAACATGACATAGGGATGTTATCAAACCATCTAGCAGGTGGTCTACCTCTTAGCGGCTATGCCTCTTCGCCCCCACTCCGATCAATGACGTAAGTATAAGATGTCAGAGTGCACAAAACTAAAGGGGGCCCCGGAATCGACCCGGGTGCGGGTTCGATCCCCACACCAACACTAATGTATGTGTACCACAAGTATTTGTCTGGGTGCTTGTGAGACCGAAAAGTCTCTTGTAGTACCTGATATCCACGACACAAGACTCGATCTTAGTGTCGGATCAGGACTATGTATGTTGGGTGTATTTATTATGTATTATTTAAATAAAATACAGTGATTGAGATAAAGATACAAAGGTTTTTAGCGATTTATGTAATGAAACTTCAACACTACGATTTCACAATAACGGGGGCCCCATCATCCTTGCTGTGTTTTGAGCTCCGTTAGTGTCTTAGTCAGTCTCTTAACCAATCACGCCATGTTAAATATACCTACACTATAATAATTATTTTATGAAAAAATTGTAATGTCAAAACTTCAATCCATCCATATTGTTACTGATACAAATTATACAGGATATATCAAGACTGCTACCGAAAACGACGCCAGGTGGTAGTTTTAGTGACTACAGACATGCAACTAAAAATGTAGCAAAAAAAGGCAACGATTTCTTTTTAAATATCATTGTGTTTGCTAAAATTATAATTTAAAGCCTTGCGTACTATAGCGTCTTTAAAAATGAAAAGGTGAACATTATTTTTTTAGGAAAATGTATGTATTTACTACCCAAATACGACGGCTGGAAAAAAATTACAAAAAAAAATCGTCGCGTTTTTTGCTAAAATTTTAACTACCACCTGGCTTCGTTATCGGTAGCAGTCTTGACATACCTTGTATATTAGCACTTTTATGAAAAACCAACAACCGAGTTAAATATTTACCACATCAAACTAAAAACACAGTTTAGAATTAGAGAGATAGATTTCTCATCTCCAAATACACAGTTCATCAACCTCGAATATTTCATAATTTTAAAAAGCTATTAATATTATTTTATTTTATTTTTCAATAATTACACGGCGCGAGCGCGTTGATTTACGATTGGGGAAATTAATTCGGAATATTTAACGTTTTTTTACGATTGTATAATAAAGTGGCGTTGGTGAGATCGTAAACTCAGTTATTAATAAACCTTACATTGTCAAAGCGGACAGTGTTACTGAAACGTTGCGTCTTAAACTTGCTTCTACTCTATTAAACTTTTTCCACATAATTATTACACTACGTAGTCGAACGGTGAAGGAAAACATCGCGGGGAATGCATACCATAAGGATTTATAAGAATTTCTAAAGACTAGAGTGTCTATTACGCAATTAACCAATGTATACGGTACTGTATCAGCCCATATACGTCCCACTGCAGGGCACGGGCCTCCTCTACAATCGAGAGTATGATTGGTGTTAGGCTATATAGTCCAACGCTGGCCTAGTCCGGGTTAGCGGACTTTACATACCATAGAAATTCTTGCAACTCGCTATAGTATGCAGGTTTCCTCACGATGTTTTTCTTCACCGTTATAGTGCGTGGTGATTGACTATTGACATTCACCAATTACCGAATTGAATAATAGTTTCTTATAATAATAATATATTTATTTACCAAAAGAAAATCACAAAACATTGTTGCTTGATACTAAAGGCCACTTATAATTAGATACATTAATCTGTTATTTAACTGCCCTGCGCTAAGCTATGCTTGTAATGCAGCAGTAGTTTTACACAATATCCCAGTTTATATATTAACCAACAGTCAACACATGGTTATAAGCAGACGGCAAAATAAAATAATTTGTTTAATCTTAATAAAACATTAGGGAAATGATAGTAAGTCGTGGGAGTTTTGGGACTAACATAGGATTAACACTACTTAAATTATACAGTATTTTATGTAATGTTATTATACAGTATTCTTAGATTTACGCAAACGTTACACATTGAAATAAAACGAGTTCTTACGGATTTTATCGCGAATTTGATTTAATTTTTACAATATTTTTTTTTTAAATTTAAATAAATTTTTAAATACCGAATTAAACTAAGAAGATCACGGTTCACAGAACATTGCGGGTGGACCAATGAAGCATCGTACAAATTGAAACAACAAATCGAACAACTTTTTTAATTAAAAGAGAAACTAATCGAAATTAATACGTTATAATAAAAATGATTATTGCAACGCCTTCATTAACAGGGCGTGGCTAGTGTAATAAGATATAAGAAACGCCCCCGGGTGGGCTCGAACCACCAACCTTTCGGTTAACAGCCGAACGCGCTAACCATTGCGCCACGGAGGCTTGTGGGTAGACAGACCAAAATGTAAACTATGAATATCGCAGTCAGCAATTTATTAAACAAAAAGAACATACAGTTGAATTGAGAACCTCGTTTTTTGAAGTCGGTTTAAAAGCGCCGTCATCGTCACTATAACACAAAGACAGACGACCTAATAAGGATAACAAGAAGTCGCTACCCTCAGGCTATGTTCAAGAAGTCGTAGTCGAAATCCTTGAGGGATGCAAAAACATATCCGCCCCCGGGTGGGTTCGAACCACCAACCTTTCGGTTAACAGCCGAACGCGCTAACCATTGCGCCACGGAGGCGATTGATGACTTACTAAAAACGATGAACCTATTTCTTCTATTTAGGAACTACAAGTTTAGAAGAAAACATAAATTTACTTTTTAGTTTATTTATTTATTTTAAAAGTGCGTGATGGCCTGTTGGTAAACAGGCCAGACGCGACTGCATATTCTCGGTGGTCGCGGGCTCAAATCCAAAGGCACACCTCGGACTTTTCGGAGCCATGTGTGTATTGTAAGTTAATCACCAAGCACTATAACGGTGAAGGAAAACATCGTGAGGAAACCTGCATACCATAGCGATTTGTATAAATTTCTATGGTGTGTAAAAGTCCGCCAACCCGCGGTAGGCCAGCGTGGTGGACTATATGGCCTAACCAGTCTCAATCGTGGTCTCGCTTTTAGAGGAGGCCCGTGTCCTGCAGTGGGATGTATATAGGCTGATACAGTACAGTACATTATTTATTTTAGATACGATAATTGAACAAAAGGTGCAATGTACTACGTGACGACCGACGTCCATAAATACACTCCCTACATCGACTTCGTAGATGCGTTGCCAACCTTAAGATAAGACAAAAATGAAGGTAGAAAGAAGTACTGTATCAGCGCAGACACGTCCCACTGCAGGGCACGAGCCTCCTCTACAATCGAGAGTACATTTAAATGGGGTAAGGCCATATAGTCCACCACGCTGGGCTAGTGCGGGTTGGCGGACTTTACATACCATAGAAATGATTACAAATCGCTATGGTATGCAGGTTTGACTGCAGTTTGCTGTTTGTTGCTGTTTGACTTTATATGCAGGCACATGACTCCGAAAAGTTAGAAGTATACCCTGGGATTTGAACCCGCGACCGCCGTGAACATGTTGGCAGCCGCGTCTATTCCGTTTACCAACAGGCCACCATGCATTCACGCCGGTATAAAGAAGGCGGTAGGGTAAAATGAGCCTTATTTCAATCTAGCTTGAAAGGGATGGTTTGTTCTCACAAAATGTGTATGAGAAGCGATGCTTTAGTTGCCATGTTAGGTGAGTGATGTTGTTGTAGGCATAATACCTCCATTTCTTTTACTATCCTCTTTTCTTCTCTATATCATGAAGCCAGCAATGTACTGCCGATTTAAATTTCTACTCAACAGCTTATACAAAAACAGCTATGTGTAATTTTATCTTCATATAAAAGTCTAAAGCAAATAAGAGAATTTCACGGCATTACAAGTAATACAAGGTGGACTGTAATACATTGTTTTGATTACAAAATAGAGTATAATACTTATTAATTACAAAAAAACCTACAAAAAAAAGAAAAAATATTCGAAAAACAGACAAAAGGAAATTAGATAACAGAAATTGAAAACGGATATATACTTAAAGAACAAGAAATGATGCTAATAATTCATATAAATTAGATGTTCAACTAAAACTTATTTTACTAATACACGTATCGTGGATGTTCGTACACGCTTGTAATCACTTACGTTCAGAAGCTAATATTTTTTTTAAGAAATTGATGAGCTGAGCTCAAGTTAGAAAAACAAGCTTTGAAGATATTCAAAGCAGCTGTCAAGAGCCTCCGTGGCGCAATGGTTAGCGCGTTCGGCTGTTAACCGAAAGGTTGGTGGTTCGAACCCACCCGGGGGCGAATGTTGCAAATGTTTTGTTCAATTATTATTACCTTAAATGGTAAAATTAATATTAACACAATGGTAAAATTAAAATGTGGAAATCATTGGGAAAGGCCTATGTTCAGCAGTGGACTTCCTTTGGCGGATGGATGGATGGATGGTAAAATTTACATTACCCATAATAATATTAACATATATACTAATAAAAGGACGAAATTGTGAAGGATGTGTTATTGACCAACGCAATCCATTGCGGTGTGAATAAGAAGTCAAGTTTCCGTCCAGAGAATATTGTTCCTTTTAAAGTAAAGCTTAGCGAAGGGGTAATTTCATTATGTCGTTTCATTATTATATGTATATTTCTCTCTCTCTCTCTCTCTCTTTCTCTCTTGAAAACTCTCGAAATTCACGCAACCATATCATATTTTGAGGCCAGTCTGTGTATGACATTACGATCATGCTGGCAAAATTTTATCGACTGCTGTCATGTAACCCTCTCTTTCACTCTAAGATCGCGCTGCACTAACCTGCCTAAAATAAACTAAAACCCATTGAAAACATTATGGCTTATTTCCCAAATACTGTGTAAATCGGAACGCCTCGGACACCCAAGCTTTATCATAAAACAATAAATTAGGCGACATAAAGCGAAGCAATCAATGTCACCGAAATAAAACGCCGGTACATGTTTTAATAACAGTAAAGTTTATGGATCGTTCTGGAATTTATAGTTGCGCTCGTTTTAATTTGGAACGTTAAACGTAAGTATTTCCCCTTAAACGGTTCCGAATGGGTGATTGATTTTTTTTTTATTAATTTTTTAAGGTATTTTTAAGGGATACCTTGCATAAGCACATTAATTTTGTGGGTTTTAAAATATATTGCGGTTAGTCCTGGTTGAATTCCTTTTCGCAATCCTTGACACGAAGTTTTAAGTAAACATGAGTAGAAATATATTATTATGTCCCACTTTTTTTCACGGGTCTTAACAGTCGTAGCATCAACTTTAATAACCTATTATCTCACTCATGAATTCAGCTATAAATTGCAAAAATAATCTCAAAACTCAAATTGCTTGTCCTAGCAATTAAGCGGGGAGACTTTCTCACGGCGAGAATCGTATGGCATTATTGCTTGACATAACCGGCATAGATTATCGTGTTCTGACAAATGTTTACACGATGCAACTTTTTTATATCCTTACGATAATCGTATTTTCGGAGCGAGAAACTCTCCCCATGTAAATGGCGCTTTAGTGTTTCCTAACTGTAGAGTTTGCTACAAGAAATTTTATATTAGAAAAAAAATAGCATTTTAGCTTAATCTTTGTGTAACATATTGTCAATCATCAAGATAATATTATGGTATGTATAATATAATATTCATTTGTAGTGCTAACTTCTCGCTTTTTAAATTTAAATAATAGTATGATATATTTATATCCAAAGATACTTTAGTATATTACTTTGTCTTCCGCTTCAATATCAAGGGATAAATACAATTGCTGGTTTCAAACTTTTTCTATTTTTCCTCGTAACTACAGATAATTACATTGCGTGTTAAGAAAACACCTCTAGAGACTCTACAAGCCTTGGTACCTGTTGTTAAGCCGCAAGGTATTACACGACAAATTATCATAGTCTATTTCGTCTGTCCACCCACAAGCCTCCGTGGCGCAATGGTTAGCGCGTTCGGCTGTTAACCGAAAGGTTGGTGGTTCGAGCCCACCCGGGGGCGATATTTTTGTCGAATCAAACTCACGCTATATGCAAACATTTTAGTTTACAGTTGAACATAAAATTATTACCTGCTTTAGTCTGGATAATTTCTCTTTTTTTTTGTTTTCACATTATAATTTTATTTGGTTTATTTTAATTTTGAATTTGTCATTACGAGTATTGTACTTTCTTGTTCATTGTAGAATGCATGCTACATACTTTAATCTTGTGTCTGTGGCTAATAAATCAATTTTCTTTCTTCTTTCTTACTTTCTGTATATATGTATATTATAAAAAACAAACATACGTATAAAATTACAAAATGACATCATTTACCGTCCGGTGGTGAAGCTTAAGACTGAAGCCACCGGCGGTTAGGAAGACAAAGTGAGGAACCTCCTCACAATGCGTGTTATGTACAGTAATACTGCCTTTTTAAGACTCATGATCCAGCAACCATTTGAGTCTCTGTAGATGTTGGTCGAGCCTCTTTGCTATCAACCCATTATTATCATTATTATTAATCTGGACAAGCTGAACTCGAAACGCGACACTTTTGTGTGGATAACAGCTGTGATGGGTTTTCTACAATTAACTACTATTCACTTGAATAAACATTAACAACAAATAAAATCATTATCATTGCCATAAGAATTCTCTACCAGTAAACCTTTGGAAAGTGCCGATTTGACATAAAGTGTGTGTAATTTTATCATTCATATCAATATATCAAATTGAAAACCGTTATTTACACTATAATTTCACTTAATTATTTCAAAAATAAAGCACGAACAAATCGATTTAGAGATGTAATGATGGCTACCGTCCATTATCACCGTTTAATTCTGTAGTCCTTAATGACAGCCATTAACCGATCCGTTTCTAATTTACCGCTCACCCATAGGACGTAATAAAACGGTTTTACAAACTGGTTTTTGGGGGTCGAAGTTATGGGAGGCCATTGGAATAAGGATGTAGAGATACGCAACAACGAATTGTGTGTATAAAATACTAATATTTACCCGTTTTGTCAATTAGTTAAAACAAAAATAATTTGTAGGTCTCTCATATGTGAGAGGCCAACTGAGTAGGTACCACTGCAATGTCTATTTCTTCAGCCAAACAGCAGTGTAAACGCATAGTTGTTTTCCGGTTTGAAGGACATTGTAGCCAACCCAACTACTAGACATAATAAGACTTAACACCTTATGTCTTAGGATGGTGAGCGCAATGGAATGCCAGCATTGACTTGCCATTCATAATGTTGTTTGGTTTTGCTACTGTCCATGAGCGGTCGTATCCCTTACCATCAGGCGAATGGCATGGTCGTCTCGCTGTTCTTGGAATAAAGGCACCTTTTATCCTTACGTTACGTATATGCAAAATTTTAAGATGATCAGATGAATAGATTAAGCATATAAAGAAGCAACTCACATTCGCATTTTTATGTAATAATAACACTAGTATATACAGTGTAAAATAGAAATACATAAATATGAATATGAATATGAATATGAATATGAATATGAATATGAATATGAATATGAATATGAATATGAATATGAATATGAATATGAATATGAATATGAATATGAATATGAATATGAATATGAATATGAATATGAATATGAATATGAATATGAATATGAATATGAATATGAATATGAATATGAATATGAATATGAATATGAATATGAATATGAATATGAATATGAATATGAATATGAATATGAATATGAATATGAATATGAATATGAATATGAATATGAATATGAATATGAATATATAATATTTATATATTCATATTCATATTTTAATTATATAAATATATATTATATATAATTAAATATTTATAATATTTATATTATAAATATAATATAATATATAAAATATTATATATATATATATATATATATAATATAATATATAAAATATATATTATATATATATAATATATATATAATAATATATATAATATAATATTTATATTTAAATATATATATATAATATTTATATATATTATTTATATTTAAATATAAATATTATATATTATTATATATTTAGTATATATTTAATTATAAATATTATATTATTATAAATATTTAAATATTATATATTTAAATTTATATTTAAATATAAATAATATATATATATATATAAATATTATATTATTATATAAATATACAGTGTGAAAATCATTGGGAGAGGCCTATGTTCAGCAGTGGACTTCCTTTGGCTGATGGATGGATGGATGGATGATGGATACAGTGTAATTTTATCTAGAGATCTTTACTGTTTCCCGTCCACACGCCCACCACTGCAACTCCTGTCAGCCAGGACCAACAGTGGCAAGCGAAATTGGCACAGAGCTCACGAGCTCGGCGAGTCTCGTAGGGATAATAGCTTACATTTAACTCGGATCCAAATTAATAAGAAAGAAAAAATAACAAATAGGAGAAGTTATTAACAAATTTGTGCACTTCCCTTCCCGATACCCTGGCCCGAATCGAATCGAAACCCGAATCGAAGCCAAGACTTCCGTCGCGACAAATTCCGCCTACAAATCAACTATCAGGTACCTCAAATAGCAAAAACGTTTTTCCAAGTAACATAATTTGCCTAAGGATAAAAACAATAATGGGATGAAATTGCAAAGTACCCGCAATCTTCGTACAATATAATATTTCCATAGACAAGTCTAATAAAGGGGAGAGACGTGCCTCATATTTCAAATTGAACATTCCTCCTCACATAGGGTCCATAAAACTACAATGTACGAGTCGTTTTAACAATGTTTCAGATAGTTACACTTTCATCAAGGCGTGGGTTGTAAAAGAAAACGTTTATCTGTTTGCGAGATAATTACATAACCTTATCTCCTTTTTTTTATCTGTTGTGGCTTTGCACGGTTTGTGCAAAACAGTTTTGCCAAATTTGCCCAATTTGGGCGAAAATTGTCTAATACAGCCCATCGTCTGTCATGTTTTAGTTAGGCGAAGGCAACCTTAACAAAAATTTTGATAGAGCCCAGCGAAAAAATCACATGAAACACTGTTGCTTAACCTCCACTTCACTTGTGCACCTTTACAGAACTATATAAAATAAATTTCCCTCTACTTTACGCAGTAAAACTCTAAAACGCAGCAATTAATGAAAATAAAACGAGAGCTATATGTCATTGCATTGTATGAGCATTTCTACGATTTCCGCGCCAAAACCCCCTTATTTCCTTTTCTGTTATTCATATAAATTATTTTATATTGGCCCTCCAAACTGACTATACAGTTACAATCAAGCTTAAACCGGGTGCATCCAGACTGCGGCCGAAAAAGAAGCCAGGTGGTAGTTTTAGTGACTACAGACAAAATGCAACTACTTGTGGGCTTCACAAACATTTGTCTCGGTGCGGGGATCGAGCCCGCGTCCCTTCGTTTCACAGCCGGCGTCTAACCAACTGCGCCACGAAGGCTGTCGAATATAGATGTAACCAAGCACCCCAGTTAATCAGTAGCCTCACAATACCATGCAGCAAACCTATGATTTCCAACAACCGATCCCGCCCACAACATAATTTATGGTACAATCGAAAACTTGTATATGACACTTTAATTATATTGTCTATTAATAAAACGCTGACATGTTAATTTTGATTGCGTAGGTGTGCGTCGTGAGCGGGCTCGTATTGTTTTATTTTTATTGTGTGAATTGACTGTGGTTATTTGGTTGTATAAATACATCATCTCGACCCAAGATTTAGAAACTACAAGGCATTTTGAAAATATACGAAATAAAACATCGAATATATAGGTATATACCTCTCTCCATACAAAAGTACTACTGAAACAGCTCACGGGGCTTTTTACCATCACTAGATGTGGCAGGAAGCATATTGTAGTATTCAAATAGAAAAATTCACACTAAGTAGAATACCTGCCCTAGGAATTAACTCCAGGTCTTTACGGTTTACAACCTCACACTGCACACCAAGATGGCGACACTTCAAAAGCACGGAACCACACCAAACCCGCCGGCCCGGCGACACAACCCGCCGGCACAACAAAACCATAATGTCGGCGGCAAGCGCCCGCACGTATTGCCCGTCGACATGACATTTCTACAACGCAAGTGCAGTCAACGTCATAAAATGTTCCTTATTATGTCGAGCCGCTGCCGTGTCGCCGTCAAAGTTTTCCGACTGGCAATGACTGAAGCCGCCGGCCCGCAGACAAAATGTCGCCGACATATGCCGCTGGGCCGGCGGCTTTGGTGTGTGGTGCGCTTAATAGAAACAGTACATTAAACTAAAAACTAAGTGCTTGGTGGCCTGTTGGTGACGGACCAGACTCGGCTGCCTACATGTTCACGGTGGTCGCGGGTTCAAATCCCAGGGCACACCTCTGACTTTTCGGAGTTACGTGTGTATTGATAGTCAATCACCACGCACTTTAACGGTGAAGGAAAACATCGTGAGGAAACCTGCATACCGTAGCAATTTTAAAGAATTTCTACGGTATGTAAGTCCGCCAACCCGCACTAGGCCAGCGTGGTGGACTATATGGCCTAACCACTCTTAATCGATTCTCTCGATTGTAGAGTAGGCACGTGCCCAGCAGTGGGACGTATATGGGCTGATAAAAAAAACTAAACTCGATAAGTAAATTGCATTCAACACAATAATCAAGTTAGAACACTCACACAAGAAACAAATCAGAACGACGAACTAAATCTTACAAATTTCGCCTTAATAAATTCTAGTGTTCCGAAACACGTGGGCGAATAAAAAAACTAGTTACAAGACATCTCAATTACAACCGGACAATGAAACTGCGCCCGGAGGTATCACGTACAAATTATTACACGACTAGCGGCCTCACCCGGCTTCGCCTCGAGCAGATACTATTTGACTCCAATCCACGTCAGCAACATAGTATGTCGCGTATTGACTGTTTTATTTACAAATATACTCAATGTGACTGCCATCCTTTATACTGCTTTTCCCGTCTCGTTCCGTATAATTCTGTCCCATGACTCGAGGCATGTAATCCTGTCCTCTCCTGTCCTACCACTTTAAGTTTGAAAACTCTTTCAACTTGTTACTCAACAAATATATTTGAATTCCTTGCTCATAGTATCTTAGTGATACATGGATTCCACGGTAACACTACATTTTTCAGGATAAAAAGTGCTTTATGTTTTCATTCAGGGTGTAAGCTGCCTCCGTACCTTTATCGAAATCAGTTAAGCCGTTTCTGAGACATCGTGTATAACAGCACAGTCAAACAGACAACATTTCTAACAATCAATGTTTCAGTTTTTATTGCGATAATACAGTCCTCTATAATAGTTTTTCTCAAATATCTTCCACGTACAGACATCAGTTAAAAAAATATTTTATGTATGTTCCTAACTCAATTAAAGTGTTACGTAAGAAGAGCGTATTTTATTAAGTGGGCGTGGAGTTATTTTTTAGTAATATCACATTCGAGGTGACGGATGTTAGTTTGAATTTCGATGGTTTGGAACTAAGATTTTTTAATAAAGGGGTTCATAATAATATAATGTTGCTTTATATTTTGTTAATTTAAAAAAATAATGATAAAAATATTTTATTAAACCACATTTCGAGTATTTACATATTATAATCGTATCAATTCTTGAAACGTTTAAAGTATCAATTCAGAATTTGATTGTTTTTGTTATTTTTTAAATTTCTCACCATAATATATTTTTTTAATTAATAAAACTCTGTTAACAATAATAATTTACCACCTTTAAAAAGTGATTTCTTAGCTAACAATCAAAATGTATTAATCTATAACAAAAACAGTATCTTCACCACATAATTTCACTTATATTTTTCCTTCCAAAAGCTTCCAGCGAATATATTTTCCTAGCCGAGATCTCTTCTCCCAAGGCTTTGGCGTTTGATCTACACACCTCCCCAGCTCCAAAGATTCCGTACCCGAAGCCAACTCTATCAACTGTTTTATCTTTATTGGATGCAAAAATAAACTTACCCGTCATACGGAATGCGAAGTCCTGTTAAATAAAAGAATTTATTTCAAACTTGAAAATACTTGAGTCACGAGATTTCCATGGAATCCGGATGCTTTGCGAGCGCCTCTTCGCACCTGTTGCCTGGCACTCGAGATTCAACTCTGCTACCATTGCTATAAAGTTGTGTATTTCTTGTATATTAAAACAAAAGGATCGAACGGTACTGTGGTAGACTAAACTCAATATATTAGCCACCAAATACTATCTTATATGATGTTGGTTTATTCTATCAGGTTTGCTTGGATTCTTAGTATATTCATAATATAGAGGGAGCGCTGAAACACATTTGAATCTTCAAAAACGTAGATTTTTTGCTCGTAATAATGGCAGCACTGCTATATTAGTGAAAATTGAAATAATAATTTAACAACAAATTATATAAATTCCATTATATTTAGTTATAATCCGTTTTAAATGAGGTTAAGTGGAATTCAATAACCCTAAACTATTTTTTTTTTAATTAAATTTTTCAAATAATCCTGCATGTTAGACAGCATGTCAAATGTCAGCCAATAGAAAAGCAACAAAGGTGGCCAGGTAGCAGCATTTTCATCTACGTTTTGAAGTACCAGCGTTCCCTCTATATTGTTAATACTCTAAGCTCGGATTTTATATAAATATTTTTGTATGTATTACATCGATTTCATATTTCGTTCCAAGTATAGAAAGTATGAATAAATTTATTCAAATAAGTTTGGTAATTTTAGCAAGTCTCTGTTTAAATCTTTATCGGTAATACCTAATTTAAATGTAGGATTATTTTATGAACATTGTTTGAGCTAATTTCTTTTGGAGCTACATTTTCTAAGAGCGTCTGCAGATAATTAAAAGAAAGAAATATTTTATCGTTTCGAAAGTTTTGATAAATATTTTATTAGTACAAAGTTAAAGCTTTTTACAATATTCGGTGGAATTAGAATAATTAAAAAAATAGTTTTATGCATAAACAATTAATGTTTGTTAAAATTGATAATAAAATATTCATTTTATTTTTAAAATTACTTTACCGTACCTAATTAACTGCGAAATAAATAAATCAATAAAATATAATAAAATATGGCGAGAATTTGTCATTTCTCCAACCAAAGTTGCTTACGTAGCACTTCTTAATAAATAATGCTCTGGGTCCTTCCCACCAGACCGCACATTACCTCAGAAGTAATTTAAGATAATTCTTCCTACAGCACATAAATACTGCGGTGAAACGATTAGAAACTTTTCCTAGTTAAAACTAAATCCAATTTCAAAAGTACGAAAAAAACGGCCAAGTGTGATTAAAAATTTGGATGGTTCTGCTTATTTTTAATTGTATTATTATTTAATTGAAACAAATACTTTGATTAATTTGAAAAATAGCCTAAAATGCTATTATCTGAATTTATTAACACGACCCACTGCAGGTCACGAGCCTCCTCTACAATCGAGAGTACGATTGAGAGTGGTTAGGCCATATAGTCCACCACGCTGGCCCAGTGCGGGTTGGCAGACTTTTACATACCATAGAAATTTATACAAATCGCTATGGTATGCAGGTTTCCTCACGATGTTTTCCTTCACCGTTATAGTGCGTGGTGATTGACTATCAATACACACATGACTCCGAAAAGTCAGAGGTGTGCCCTGGGATTTGAACCCGCGACCACCGTGAAGATGTAGGCAGCCACGTCTGGTCCGTTACCAACAGGCCACCACGCACTTAACACAACTTATTCACAAAGTCTTTGTTATTTCTGTAATTGTTACTGGGCTAGCTTAGATTCTGTACATCGCGTCACCCAAGGTTATATCTGAAAACCAGCGCTGTGTGGTTCCTCCTGTTATCACACAGCACCATGCTGATATGATGACCTGATGTAGCGAGTGAATCGCGGAACATTCCTACTTAACTGGTTTTTACTTTTGGTATATATATATATATATATATATATATATATATATATATGATAGCGGCATATTCACTTGTATAAATCATTTTATATTGATTGTTATTGTTTTTAAGTAATTATTTAATTCATAATTGTTAATTATTTGCTATACGTTTTTAAAATGTTATATGATTGATTTATTTAATTACAATGTTTGTTGATTTATTCATGTACAATTTATTATATTTTGTAAAAATACTACTTCCGGTTTGTGTTGTATAAATAGCCGAATCGGAGGTAATATAGGCAGTATCAATTTATGTTTCGAAGAGTGAACATTAAAAAAAAAAAGGTGATTATACCCTACAAGTGCGTTTTCTTGAATTATACAACGTGGAAGCTCTTACATATATTTTATTGCATTATATTAATTGTATTGTGTTTGTGATGCGGCTAATTGCGTGATAATAAAAGCATTTTCTTTCTTTCTTTCAATTAGCTAGTAATTTATTAACAACGTATAACCGCACCGAGACAAATTTTTGTGTGACCACAATTATTATTTTTTTGGGTCTGGGTGTTTGTGAGACTGAAAAGTCTCGTAGTTTTTGATACCCACCACAAGATTCGATGTTAGTGCGGGGCCAGGATTATGTATATTACTGGTGGGTGTATTTATTTATTTAATTAGATGTAGACTTTTAAAACTTCATTCTACTTACTGAACCCTAAAACCACACACAGCCCCTACATACTAATACGAAATAATGTGCAAAAGAATCCTCCCCTATTCTTTAACGTCCAAGATAGTATTACTGTATGAAATATTCCTTTGACTTCAAAGCTTGTACAAGCTTTTAAGTTTAGTCGGAGAGCTTTTTGCTTTTCTCAAAAATATACGGTTCTCAACATTTTGTATTACGTATTTTCATACACTTTGTTGGATTTTCGTGTGATAGTGTGGCGAAAGTAATTACTCGGGCTTAGGTTGTGTTGTCACATATGGTGAATCGTTTTTAATGTAGTACACGACATCAGTTCCATTATAATTACCATGTTACAATGGCTCACACTCGCTCAATAAAAAAATATCAAATCTTAATTTTTAGACACGATAACTCGTCTCAACTGCTCACCCAAAACTTATTCAACCGCAATAATGGTAAATAATTAAAATATTTTGGATATTACGCAAACCATAAGTCGACAGAACAGGAAAGTGGATTTCAAAATTGGAAGTGATCGCGTAATGCTGGCTGCTTCCAGCATTATGGAAATCTTTGAGAGAGGCCAATGATCAACATATTACATACCAAATGTTATTTCAGATGATAATGCTGACGAACAGCCCTCATTATTATACAGGGTATGTCCAGACTGCGACCGAAAACGAAGCCAGATGGTAGTATTAGTCACTTCGGATAAAATACAACTAAAAATTTCACAAAAAAAAAAAAAACAATTTTTTTGTTGTAATTTTTTACTTATCGTCGTATTTGGGCAGCAAATACATCGTTTTCCCAAAATAGTAATGTACATATTTTTATTTTTGGGGCATAATGGTACGTAAGAGATTAAATTATAGTTTTAGCATAAACTATGTATTTACCTCCCAAACACGATGTTGTTTAAAAAAATTGCAAAAAAAACCCTGTCATTTTTTTGCCAAATTTTTAGTTTCATTGTGTCTGTAATTAATAAAACTACCACTTGGCTTCGCTTTCAGTCGCAGTCTTGATATACCCTGTATTATGTACACTCCGAAGAGCCAATACACAACATACATGTAGTAATACAAAACGATTTTCTCTCCATCACATCACGAAATCTTTCAGTTAAAATATTTACCAACCAAACAAGGACATTTGTGAGCAAAATGTAATCCACTTATATGAAATTCAGCATGTACGTTTATAAATAAATAAACTGGTGTCGGATTAGAGTGTGCTTAGCGCAAGATTTGTTCCCATATTTACCTGTGTGAATATTTTACTATCCACTTGGCAAGAACTCGTCTGGTGTAAACTTGCATATGTTACGATTTTCTTTTTATTACTATTGACTGCCTCGATGGCGTCGTTGTACTACGGTATGATTGCAAAGCTGAGGTCTCGGGTAGAATCCCGGGTCGGGCAAAGTGATATTGGATTTTTCTATTCATTATCCGGATTAGCCCGGAGTCAGGAATTTGTGCCCCATATGGCGATAGGCTCGCCCCCTATCACATCGTGGGACGGAATATACAAGGCGAAACGTGGGTGTTCTGGTAGCACCTCTGCCTACCCCTTCTGGGAAAAAGGCGTGTGTTTATGTATGTATGTATTCTTTTTATTAAAGATTGCATGTGGACCAGACACGGCTGCCTACATGTGCTCCGGTCGCGGGTTCAAATCCCAGGGCTTACTTATTTATTTAATCCCTTATTGCATTTTAAAGAAACAATTACAGTTTGCACTTCTGACTTTTCGGGAGACATGTGTGTATTGATAGTCAAATACTCACTATAACAGTGAAGGAAAACATCGCGAGGAAACCTGCATACCATAGCAATTTGCGAGAATTTCTATGATATGTAAAGACCGCCAGCCCGCACTAGGGAAACGTGGTGGACTATATGGCCTAGCCCCTGTCAATAAAAAAATCCAATACCACGTTGCCCGACCCGGGATTCGAACCCGCAACCTTAGCATTGTAACCGTTCCGAAATACTACGGCACCGAGGGCCGAGGCAGTCAGCCTTTTTATGAACTTTGTTTTCATAAAATTGGTGTTGACAATATTACTTTCAGAAATTCTGAAGGTCCCAGTCGCTCGTCTGCACAGTACGGACAACCTTTTGACTATTTACATTGACAAATTGATAGACAGCTCGCTTTTCTTTTACATTATCCACACATATTCCTTCGGGATCATAATGCAGGGATGCAACAGAATAGAACATGGAGGCAATGACAAGCAAAATGGATCTCACAGTTCTGGAGTAGAGTGCTATATTATTATTTGATCAGGAAATTTTTGGAATTCATATCTTTATCAGCCCGTGTACGTCCCACTGCAGGACACGGGCCTCCTCTACAATCGAGAGTACGATTGAGAGGGGTTAGGCCCCCTCTGGAATTCAAACTTGTGAAAATAGACTTTTTAAGTAATTATTATGGATTTGCAGTGTCCAGAATGCAGGCTGGTTAGTTTCTAATATACAAGCTCGTTTTGTGTTACGGAACCCTCGATTAGCGAGTCCGACTCGCGCTTTACCAGCTTTTGTTCTTTTGCATTAGTACATTTCACTGTAGTTACTTCCGTAAACAGTCCAGAATTGAACCCATCCACCCCAAAGTTCACTGCAACGTCCAAACAATCCATCAAGTTTCCACCAGTCCAGGTCACCGGCACCACCAATACAATTTATGAACTCGAGTTAATTCTGTTACTTACTGTCCTCGTGCCGGCGCCAATTATATAAAGTTTTAACTGTGAATGCATGGTCATTCCTGGTTTCTACAACTTCCTACTTTATTATTTACGTCTCTGTCCAGTGGGTGTTATTAAGCCGCGTTGACGCAGTACATTTGCATTGTTTTTTTGGGTTTAAATTAATTTCGTGCGGGAATATTATTCAAAATTGCATACTAGGTGGTTTGTAACGGCCTTATTCATACCCAGTTTTAAAACTTATTTTAGTTATTGAATGTTTTGTCCCTTTCTAACGACTTTTGAATTCAGCTGGAGCGAAGAAGACAGAACATTCGACAATTAAATAGGGTTTTTAACTCTATGAATAAGGCCGTAAGTGTTTATTTTTATAGAACTCATGTTATTTAGTGTAGTTTCTGTTTATGATAATAAGTAGCGTTTACCGTAAGCAACAAGCTAGTTTCCCCATTTGCGCTATAAAAAAAATATGATCACTACATAATACAAAACAAAACCGCTTCCCGCTGTCTGTCTGTCCCTATGTATGCAGAGATCATTAAAACTACGCAACGAATTTTGATGCGGTTATTTTTAATAGATAGAGTGATTCAAGAGGATGGTTTATATGTATAATACATATACAGGGTGTCCCAGTTTGTACTAAAAATGACATGTATCTGGTGTAAAGTGAAATCAACAAACATCTGCGCCCAGGCGAAGCTGGGACGGGCCGCTAGTATTATATAAAAGTATGCAGTGGGCAATTTAAACCGCCCGTTCATAATAAACGAAAAATATACATCGTCGTTACTTTCTTACTTACAATATTAGATCAGACAAGAATCCTTAAAGGCGTGCAGACAGAAGATGATAGTGATATTGCTATCAATTAAAATTTCACTGCTCATCACTAATTAAAATTCAAAAGATAGTCACACGAAATCAAATAAAAGTAAAAGCAGGAATAATGTTCACTTGTTACGACTCATGTGGGCAGTAAACGTGTAATTTCCCAAGAGTTAACGTGATATGTTACCATATAAAACGGACTGTATCTAATGTATAACGCTACATAAAGGTTTATTGACGTCGACGCTGTGAATTCTAATAGACCATGAATTTGTGAAACAATGTTTTAAACTAACAAAGCGGACGCGATTCAGCTAATGTGAATAAAAACTAATGCATGCGGTGATTATAATTAACACTATTTGTTAGTAATTGTGTAAATTAATATTTGATTTTCATTGTATGGAACAATAGCATTATTGTACGTTATATTAAATATTTTACGGGGAGTGTTGGAGTTTGAATTCTGCAATCAATGGTCTAGTCTCATTGACATTCAGCTATAGGAATTCCACATGCACAAAGCATATGCTTTGTGCATGTTGGTAACAGACTAGACGCGGCTGCCAACATGTTTACGCGGGTTCAAATCCCAGCGCACACCTCCGACTTTTTGGAGTTATGTGTGTATTGATAGTCAATCACTGTACACCACGCACTATAACGGTGAAGGAAACCAACGTGAGCAAACCTGCATACCGTAGCTATTTTAAATCATTTCTACGGTATGTAAAGTCCGCCAACCCGCACTAGGCTAGCGTGGTGGACTATATGGCCTAACCCCCCAATCGTACTCTCAATTGTAGAGCAGGCCCGTGCCCCGTGGGGACGTACCAGTATATGGACTGATACTTATACAGATGCAGATGAAGGTCCAGATAAGAAACATGATTCTTATAAACGCAAAAACAAAAAGGAAGCTTGTTTAACGCAGAAGAACACTGCTGTTGGCGAAATGCGTGTTAAAACTTTTAAAATCTAGTCTTAAAGATTAGTAATTCACATCTGTATCTCCAGGGATAAATAGCAGATAAAATATTAATTATTCTTTATTTTTATTTAATTTACTAAGTAGTTACATCGATTATGTAACAACAGTCTCCGTGGCGGAGTACTTTGACATAACTTTATTAATCTTAAAGTGTATTCAGGACAAAATAAAATTACGTTAAAAATAATGTTATCCTTCATTGTCAACAATTTGGTTTCACTCGGGGTCGCTCCACCACTGATGCTGGCGTGGAGCTTATAAATAACATTTTAATTTTCTGGATAACAAAATATTGGAAGTGGTAGAGCCACGCTGTTTTCAGTCATGACTCAGCTCTGAGTGTGGTGAGGCTCATCCGGGACGGTACCACTGTCACACAGGAAATCAACGTGAAGCGACAGCTTAGCTGTCGCGATTCATTCGGTGAGTGAGATTGCCGGATGCCCTATTGAGCACCAATTACAGTAAAGGGGTATTCCTCTTTCCTCTTCCGATCCTTTTTCTTACCGCTCCCCTCCCAATTGGGCCGGCAACACAGCCATGATCTAGCGTTGTGGATGTTCATGGGCGGCAGTGATCGCTAACCATCAGGTGACTTGTTTGATCGTTTGCCGGACCTATGCAATAAAAAAAAAAAAAATAATGACTAACATTTTAAAGAATCAATAAAGCTTTTTAATTTCATTTCATTTCTAAGGTACTGTTGGATGTATCTTACATATATTTTACATCATTATGATTATGTTGTACTATTCAAATAAATACACAAATCTTATAAACGCAAAAACAAATGGAAAGCATAAATAACATGAGATTTAACACTGCTGTTGGCGAGATGCGTATCACTGCAATGTATTGCCGCGGAGTATGGACGCCCGACCCGGCTCGATGTATGGCGACGCGCTGCCCTATAAACTTCGGCTTTGGCTCGGTTGATGATTGTTCATTTGGTTTGTGTTGTGTAGAGGTTTTGGTGAATTATGCTGGCTGTATATAAACAAAGAAAAAATATTATGAAATGTAATCACTACAATAAGGTTGAAATTGAAACAAAAATGTTGCGTATCTGCTTATTTGTCTAATTTTGAAAACAAGATGTAAAATTAAAATTTAACTGTACTTTCACAATATCATCACTTAAGGTAAGGCACTTATTATATACACGCAGCATTAATTTACTAATATATTTTTTATGATTTCTGTCTCAATTATAATTTTGCATGTAATTAACTGGATCACAATTTTAAAGCTGTTAGATTAAAGCTAATTCTATTTAAGCCTGCCATGAAAATATTTATGACTCATTACGACGTAATGAAAAACAATAAAATCTAAACAAAAACCTTTTTTCAATATCTCAATTCACAATATATGAACTCCTTTCAATAAAAAAAACAATAACAGCTTTACGCGAACATTCTTCATAAAGTTGCACTGAAAAGCGGTACACAAAAAACACCCATAACAGCCAGGACAATTTTCAAAAAACGAACGCCCAACCGCGAACCGTTCGATGGGCAGATTTGAAATTGGAAGCCATAAAGGCTGCAACCGGCCGGATGTCGGACGCGCAGCTCCATCAGATCCGTATCACGACAGACTCCCGCCAGCGGATTCATTTCCGGTCGACGGTTGCATTTTGAATTTTAGAATTCCATTCCCGCGAAATGGGTCACAGTGATGTGATTTTTATACTGATCGGTGAGTATTGATAGTGCTTCGGCCATCTTGTGGAATGTTCAAATATGGATGAGGTTTTGAAGTGGAAACAGTATTGGAAAAAAAAAATCATTTAATATTAAATTTATTTGACAGGGATTACGAAATGGTCCAGAAGCAGAATTCTGGAGCAGCAATCATTGGCTTGATTTTAATGCTTGATTTTCAATACCAAATTAGGTACGTGTGATAAGGGAACTCAGCAACAAAAGGTAGTGCTAAAGATCTGTAATTTCTAGGTCACTGCTTTTTTTACCTGACATAATCAGGTGTTCTTGTCTGCACCTTCTAGGACACCCTGCATAATGATTAGTGCTGGAAATGAGCTCGCAACATTCAACAATATATCCAATCCCGCATCAGAAGTGTCAATGAATTCTAATAGATACCTTATCTAACCTATCCCTCTCCTTATGCTCGAGAGTAGAATATTAAATGTAATTTCACGTTCAGGATTTTAAAAAAAAGAAAATATAAAAAAGTAGGCTGAATTAAATTCTACAGGAACATAAAACCTCTTTTTTAAAAATGTATACAAAACTCTTTGATTAGATAGCTGGCCGCATAGTTTGAAAAAAGAAAATGCCTTTAGAATAAAAAAAATGTTTTGAAACGATATCAACTTTTTGTCCCGTACCGTTTGTGTATGTTCCGTTCCGTTGACTTTTAAAAACGTTACGTTTTTCTAGTATGTGTTTTGTTATTTAAAAATACAGGATAGAATTCACCGCCTATTCAAATTTCGAATTCGCCGGTTGATAAAAATTCATTGGATTTAGAATTTTAATGGCTTATCATACGTTCACTTATTTATTAAACTCAGGGAATAAAATTTTGACGGGAAGTTCAGGAAAACGGATAATAAATATATTATTTTTATTTGCGGTTAATATTCAATGAAATTTAGGATGGAAAAAAATCGTAACACTGTGGCTAGAAATAAATAAAAACGCCTGGCAAAATGCATAAAAACACCAAATCAACAAAACATTCGCCCCCGGGTGGGTTCGAACCACCAACCTTTCAGTTAACAGCCGAACGCGCTAACCATTGCGCCACGGAGGCTCTTGATTACATGCGGAAAGATGGGGAAAGCTTTTACTCCCTAGCCTTAAGATCTAATATTAGAAAACAAACTTAAACGTTCAGATAACTTGGTACCACTTAAAACAGGTAAAACATTTAATACTTTTGGGTTAATTATTAATTGGCATTATCTTATGCCAACCTGCACTAGGCCAGCACGGTGGACTATATGGCCTAACCACTCGCAATCGTACTCTCGATTGTAGAGGAGGCCTGTACCTTGCAGTGGGTCGTATATGGGCTGATACCATACAATACAATTATCTTATGGCGCAATTACACTTGGTCATTAGTCCCTATTTGCCATTTGGGTGCACGAAAGACGTTACTCGAACTCGGGGATCCGATGCATTAAGTACATTGTTTTGCAAGAAAAATTCCGTTCATTTACAATATTTTTTTTGTTGTTGTACACAAACAACTATCTTAACAAATATAATCTAATACACCAATCCTATCTAATTATGGAACATCGAAAAAATCTTACAAGAAACTACACAAACAAACATTTTTTAATTATTTTTCCTCCTAACTTTATGCTATTGAATGATTTTCGGCTCGCGATAATCTAGTCAAGTAATAACAGAACACAGTGTGTTCAGTTAAATTTTTCAGCCAAGAATTCCTCTCACACATACATACTTATTTGTAAATGATAAAAGCACTTAAAACCCAAGCTATACATGCGGGAGCAGTAAGCTGGCAAGAAATTAGATTAGGGCGTCTGCTAGGCTTTCACACCGACGTGGGGGTGACAACCTCCGAAGGGGATGAAAGCTACCCTCTACAAAAATTTAGGATTCTTTGAACTCGACAGAAAATATCTTCATAATTATAGTAATTCTAAATGTCCGTCATTTTCGTCGTCGTTCGTTGTCGTCCGGTATTTTGAAGTGTAATAGGTCTGTATTTACGTACATATAAAATATATTCTCTCTCTCTCTATTTATAAATTTAATTCTGTTATTACTTAGCAGATTTTTGGTGGTTATTTATTATTCAGTGCATGTTGTGAC
Source organism: Theretra japonica (assembly GCA_033459515.1). NCBI lineage: Eukaryota > Metazoa > Arthropoda > Insecta > Lepidoptera > Sphingidae > Theretra > Theretra japonica. Next base: position 2,420,970 of record CM065951.1, on the reverse strand, counting down.
GCCTGCATGTTAATTTAGCATGTTACCAATCCCATCTTGGGACGGAACATACAAAGCGAAACGCGGGTGTCCTGCTAGCACCTCTGCCTACCCCTTCTGGGAAACCGGTGTATGCTTATGTATCTATGTATGAGAAACAAGACTTGATATCTCACTTTGCAGTATTAGTGTACGTCTCGGAACTGCTTTGAGAGGTTGCGGAGTACTACCTGGCGCGTCTCGCTAGCGGAGACCTCAATGACCCTCACATGCACAAAGATAGGCTATCGAGGGCTTTTGGTTGGTATGCCGGAATAGGGTTTTGCGTTAGCTACCTAGCACTGCATGACATCCGCGCGCCGAGGTGGACGGGCGGTGACCTCGATATAACCCTCACAGGGTTTCCAGCAAGGCAGCCATAACCAACCTTTTTTTTAAATGGTATATCAGTATGACTAATTGACACTTTGTTCATTGTATTCGTTTGAGGACGATTTACAAACAATACATTATATATTGATTATAAAGAATTTCTACGGTATGTAAGTCCGCTAACCCGCACTAGGCCAGCGTGGTGGACTTTATAGCCTAACCACTCTCAATCGATTCTCTCGATTGTAGAGTAGGCCCGTGCCTAGCAGTGGGACGTATATGAGCTGATATAAATATATAACATTATATATACTCGTATGTGTGGTACAATAAACAGTTCTGTGCTAATTACAAATCGTCACTAAAAGATTAACATACAATAAATGGGCTGTCACGGCCGCCACACACGTAACTATAACTGTGCAAGTCTGAGTGCATCAGTATACTGGTACGTGTGGGCAAATAACTGCGCAAACTTCATTCAAATTTTTGATTTGAGACTGGTGCAAACTCGCGCTTGCGCAAACGCTCCTGAACTTCTGTGGCGGCCATTACACATTTCTAACTATGCAAATCTTTATTAAATATGCAGGGAATCCCTGACACTTGTATCCCGAAGTGTTCTAAGCAGAAGTGCCATCATTGTATACGGTGAGGAAATTTAATACACCTTCTGTCCACGGCGTACAGTTAAAGCGTTATATTGAACAATAATTAGATTTCGCTGCAATAAGGGAGTAATTTTAATGCCTTTGTGACAGTATCCAGTTATTTTGCTAGGGGGAAATAAGTGGGGGATGTTTTTATCTTTTATATTAATAGATAACTGGATAAAGGCCTTTCTATAAATATATTTTTATATGTAAATGCCAAGTTTAACAAATATGTCAAAATATAATTATTCCTAAACAAACATCAACTTATTGTATACAATTACTTTCATTGCTAATTATAGACATCTACCCAATGATTATCATAGCTTTTATCAACATCATCCATCATAATACTGTATCCAACTATCCACATTTTTCACAAATATTTACTTTTTGTACTAATCGCGCAATTATTTCGTACATTTTTAGACTTCTGTATCAGCCCATATATGTCTCACATGAGTACCGTGAGAGGAGTTCGGCCGTTAGTTCACCGCGCTGGCATAATGCGGGTTGGCGGACTTTACATACCGTAGAAATTCTTTAAAATCGCAACGATGTCCAGGTTCCCTCAACAATGTTTTCCTCCATCCTATATAGTTAAAAAATAAATAAAAATATAAATCTTTATTCATGAACCAAATTTGTTTAACAACAATACAAGTTTCGGGCCTTCTATTAAGTATTGAGATACTTCTGCCGGAAGACCCCGCTCTTCCATATCCATAATTTATATATTTTACAATTTAATTGCAGATATAACATAAAACATAGAATCAAATTCTAACAGTGTTATGGTGTGTGTATACGTGTATATGTGTGTGTGTGTGTGTGAATTTCGAAGTTTTATAAGAATATACTATCCGCCTCATTCATATACAGATTCTAAACCAATTTCAGCTTCCGAGTCGAAACAGTGCGCGGCGATTGACTATCAATACACACATGACTTTGAAAAGTCAGAGCTGAGCCCTAGAATTTAAACCCCGACCACCGCGAACATGTTGGCAGTCGCGTCTGGTCTGTTACCAACAGGCCAACACTCACTTATATAGACACATTCTTAAAGTACATATTACGATTATTAAAATTACAATACAACAATTAAGCAAAGAGAACAGTCTATGCTACTTTATACAACAAGTTGGCAGACTAAAACATCGTAGGCACCTTCAGAAATATCCCTTGACCATGCCACCTTGCATAATTGTCTTCACGGTTCCTTTGTGCTGGGAGGAACAGACGAGTTAGAGGACTTGCGCAAATTAAAGCCTAACGTTAGAGCATGCTACTATTAAAATCGAGGGTAACGTGTTCGAATTTCTTGGATTTTTTGTGAAGTAAGACTTATCTTATTAATGTACTGGTGGAGTTTACGTACTCTATAAAACCTAATGATTTTTCAGAATTTTTTAGAATTTCGAAAGCTGTAAAGTAGTCGAAACCTCGGGAAGTTAAAACGTAAAAATTAAATCAGATCGCGTTAAAATCCGTAACAATTAATTTAATTTCGATATTAATCTTTTCTTTTTAATAACATAATCGTCTTTAATTTGTAAGGGTGGGGGGGGGGGGTGAAGATACCTCCAACTTACCAGGCATTATTATGTTGAATGACATAATGTTAACTTCTGACGGACAGCATTGTGCTTAGTAAAATCATCTTCATTATCACCATCAGCCTATAGTTGTCCACTGCTGGTCAGACCTCCTCTAAACTGCGTCATTTCATTGCTTTTAGAGTAGGGTAAAGTCAGTTTGCCGATTCAGAAAAAAAGACGCATAATCCATCCTTTCCTAGTGAATTTTTATTATTGCAATGAATGGCGAGACGAGCATGCCATTCGCCTGATAGTAAGCGATACGACCGCTCATGGACAGTAGCAAAACGAAACAACTTCATAAAATTCAAAGCAATACTTGGCATTCCACTGCGCTCGCCATGCTGGGGCATACGATGTTAACTCACACGTCCAGTAGTTACTCTGGCTACAATGTCCTTCAGATGATCAGTTACAAATTGTAAAAAAAAAAGCTCAAATATTTTGTCATTTTTTTTTATCAGCCCATATACGTCCCACTGCTGGGCACGGGCCTACTCTACAATTGAGAGAATCGATTGAGAGTGGTTAGGCCATATAGTCCACCACGCTAGCCTAGTGCGGGTTGGCGGACTTACATACCGTAAAAATACTTTAAAATGGCTACGGTATGCAGGTTTCCTCACGATGTTTTCCTTCACCGTTAAAGTGCGTGGTGATTGACTATCAATATATATTTGTCATATTGCTTATAATAAACTTGACTTAATTATTTTTACTCTTATGTCATTGAATTGCCAAAAAATATCGATAAAAACTACTTGGAACGTGATACTACATCAATAGAAAATTTCCATGCCGACTTGTCGTGTACAGTATGTACCAGTACAAAAAATATCATACCAATCAATTCAAAAATAACTATATTTAAGCAGCAACAGGGATTCGTATAATAAATGGCCGCGGGCGAAGCGGACTCAACACATCACAGACGAAATTCAGCCAATATTTTTCCATTAATCAAATTATGAGGCGAGCAGCGTTAACAAGTCGCGGATTTCTGATAATAAATTAAAAACAAATAAGGTCGGTTCGCATGCGACGGGATGACGTTTGCTTTTTTTGTAGTATAGCACATAGATAGATAAATGATTATAAAGGTCATTAAAAAGTTTACTGTCATAGTATTTTTTTAATTTCGCATTGCGACAAAGCCTTACTGTCATTGTTATTACTATTATTGTATATTGATATATATACTGTACTGTACTGTATCAGCCCATATACGTCCCACTGTAGGGCACAAGCCTCCTCTACAATCTAGAGTACAATACTAGAATACAATTGAGAGTAGTTAGGCCATATTATAGTCCACCACGCTGGTCTAGTGCGGACATCATATACAACAATAATTATTTATAATTAATTGAATTGATTCCTAAAAACCCATCCACGTTTCAGCGTATATGAACAATCCCATCCAAAAACAATGCATACAGCCCCTTTCAGCCAACGAACCCAAATAGTCAATATCAATTTATATACGGCTGTTACCAGTCCATTAATTCGTGATAAAAATTGCCACGGCCGCGTCGGAAAACAATGAAAATTGCTTTTCACCTCAACGCTGTTTTATAGTAAACGATTTAGCATAGATACGGTTTGGTTAATGTGCTTTAGGGCTGTAACAATTTTGTAATATATTTTTTAATTAATTAATAAACAGGTAAGTGGTAACTTTGTTTTTATTGTAGTCGCGTTAGCTTTGAAGCGAAAGTGTATGGGTTGTGAATTGTATATGTGTTGCAGATTGCCGAGGTCTGGGATACTAATTCCAATTTTCGTGAGTTATTATATCTGGAAATTGTCATCTAAGTTGCCCAGGAATTATTATTGAATTTGTGTCCGTCGTCGGGGTAGGCTCCCTAATATTTTGGATCCTAAAATAACTTCAGGCAAATATGGATAGCACTGGTATCTATATTTGCTTCGTTCTCGGACGTTTGTACATATACAGGTCATTGTGGAAATCATTGGGAGGCATATTATGTTCAGCAGTGGACTTCCTTTGGCTGATGGATGGATGGATGACATATACTCGAAAAACATTATAATTATTTCGCAGTTGGGTAAAAAAACACCTGTACTAAAGTACTTGAAGCAAGAAATAATACAGAAACTCAGATGCTCTTCGCAGAAGTTTGAGAGGTGTCATAAAAAAGCCATAATATTCAGCATTCAACAGGAATTCATGAAAATGTAACGAGAGGGAAGAAAAACAAGTTTACAACATTATTATTTGACGAGTTTGCTGAGGCAACTGAATGTTAGTTGAAGGATGCTGTTAAATTCTACTTCCTGTTTGTGAAATGTGATTGGAATAAACATAAAATTCATATTAAACAACATCACGCCTTTTTTCCAGGAGGGGTAGGCAGAGGTGCTACTAGGACACCCACGTTTTGCCTTGTGTGTTCCGTCCCACGATGTGAAAGGGATGAGCTTATCGCCATATCGGGTACAAATTACTGACTCCAGGCTGATAATGAATTAAAAAACTCATTATCACTTTGCCCGACCCAGTGTTCGAACCCGAGACCTCAGCTTTGCAATCGTACCATAGTACAACTACGCCATAGAGACAGTGGTACAGACAGACATACCATGCTAGTGCAAAATATGCTCATTTAAGCTCACGCGTATATAGCGTGGTAGGCAGGGGTTGTATATTTTAATAAGAAAATTTTATCACCGGCAATTCAAAATTATGTTTTTTATGAAAATAGTTCCGTATGTACCAAAAATAATAAAGCAAACAAGAAAGAAATTTATGAGACGAGTAGGACAGTGTCAAATATTGTAAAACAACAATGAAATCGAATAAAATGACCACAAATATGGCAGATTTGAATATACGTTAAGTGGTAAGAAACAGCCAAAGATTGTGGTAATAAAAGTTGTAAATTCCTGATACAGCGATTATTAAAAAAAAAACCTGATGGCATTCGATACTCTGTCTGGACGGCATTAGCACTTCCCATCAGGTGCAATGCAGTCACTGAGCCGTTCCACAATAAACAAAGTCCGAGTTGACCTTTCACAATGAAGTGGCTCACCAGCACAAAAAATTCCCTAAGCAAAAACTTTTTTCGCACACCTTGTAACACTTATACAATACATCAAAGCGAAGGACTGTGAAGAAAGCCGAAATAGGTCTTGGGAAGTGCACTTGGACAAACCGGGGGCAGCTGAACGCACAGGAAATGAAACGTTGGGACGTTTTAAAGTATAATTAAAGAGTGTTTTTCGTTTTGAAGGACTGGTGATATACTTTTGTGAACATTACTTGAGGTGTAACATTAAGTATGGAAAAGAGGGGCAGCGGGTTCAGTCTTATAATTGGGAGAAAATATTGTGTACAATAAAAATTTGAAATTGGAAGTGCGTGGTGGCCTCGTGGTATCGGACCAGACTCGGCTGCCTACATGTTCACGGTGGTCGCGGGTTCAAATCCCAGGGCACACCTCTGACTTTTCGGTGTTATGTGTGTATTGATAGTCAATCACCACGCACTTTAACGGTGATGGAAAACATCGTGAGGAAACCTGCATACCGTAGCGATTTTAAAGAATTTCTACGGTATGTACGTCCGCCAACCCGCACTAGGCCAGCGTGGTGGACTATATGGCCTAACCACTCTCAATCGATTCTCTCGATTGTAGAATAGGCCCGTGCCCAGCAGTGGGACGTATATGGGCTGATAAAAAAAAATCAGTTAACTCTAGTTGCCATTCGGAACTCAATAAACCAAAAATATATACTTTGTTAATCTTATTAATACTCCAAATAATACGACGATTGTGTAATCATAATTCCTCTACTATTTTCCAACATCATGTGCATTTATACCAGGGCTCTCTACACATACAACTCGCATATTAAAACTGTGTAAAACATTACAGCTTGAATAACCACGGCATGATAATCTCCCGACTCGGCCATCACTCACATACGCCGTTGACAACTCCATTCTGTATTCAAATACTTATTCTATTCTTTTTAATATAACTGCCAGCAACATCGTCATGCTAAAATAGGTTGCTTTACTCATCGCTTATAAAAATCACCCGTTACAATTTATATTAGTATTAAAATTACAACATTATAGATAATTATCTTATTTATTTATTGAATTCAGGTTCCTCAACAGTATGTACATTAAAAAACCAAATGACTTGTTTTTCTACTGTTATATTCTGATATAGCCATATAGCCCACCACGCTGGCCTAGTGCGGGTTGGCGGTCTTTACATACCGGAAAAAATCTTTGAAATTGGTACGGTATGCAGGTTTCCTCGCGATGTTTTCCTTCACTGTTATAATGCGTGGTGATTGACTATCAGTACACAACACACATAACTCCGAAAATCAAAGGTGTACCCTAGGATTTCAACTAGCGACCACCGTGAACATGTTGGCAGTCGCGTCTGGTCCGTTACGAACACGTTTCCTTAATTATGTGATTTCTTAAATTACACAACTGCTCTAATATCAAGAAAATATTATATTTAGGTAACACCGAACGCTAAAACATTTTTTATGAAACCAATCAAATATCTATGCACGACTTTTCGATTTACTGAAAATGATAAACCTAGAAAATACGTCTCTGTATCTAGTAATAGCACCATAAAATATATTAAAATAAAATTTAATCATTGAATAAACGTTGAGATTTAAACATTTTCATAAAATGTGATCTCTAACTTTTTCACCGACTTAAAAAAAAGGTTCTCAATTCGGCGGAATCATTATCATAGAAAGTCTAAGATCACATAATTTGCAACAAGACTAAACAAAAGATAGTGTCGTCAACACCCAAGTCCGGTAAACTATCGATAAAAATCAATTTTTAAAAAACGAACACTCGTATCGAATACACGGCACGTTGCGAATAAACAATATGGCGGACTCGCGTGATTTACGCGCCGCTCGGATATTGTTGAAATTCACGTCGATAGCGCTTTTGTTTCGCCGTCTGGCTTCTTATCGCCTGCTAGGGTTGGTATTGAAACGATGGATTTTTATGCAGTTATCGATAAACTTTTATATGTGACGATTATACAGGATGTTAGGGTAACGGTCCCGAAAACGAACTCTGATGATAATACTGATGTTAACTTTGATATTGGGCGGCAGCAAAATCGATCCCAATGAAAAAAAAATACAACGTTCTGTTTGTTTTATTATTGCTAAAAGTGATTATACCTATATAAACTAGGTGTGAATGAGTTACTAGTTAAACTACAAGAGACTATTCGGGTCTCACTCACACTCAGACCAGAAATAAACATGATTTTGTTAATCACACAAACATATTTTTTCTTTCGTATATAGCCTGTGGTATGAAGTAATAACTAGTCTTTTGTTTTAATGCACCATAAAGTCTGTCAAAGTGAAATCTCAAAGTTTCTAATGCTCACGATATAATACTTGCATCTTAGTGTGGGGTGTATTCATATTTATTACCTAAGCAATGCTATACTATATTGTATCAGCTCATATACATCTCACTGCAGGGCACGGGCCGCCTCTACAATCGAGAGTACAATTGAGAGTGGTTAGGCAATATAGTCCACCACGCTGGCCTAGTGCGGGTTGGCATACTTTTACATACCGTATAAATTTATACAAATCGCTATGGTATGCAGGTTTTCTCACGATGTTTCCCTTCACCATTATAGTGCGCGGTGATCAATACACACATGACTTCGAAAAGTCAGAGGTGTGCCTTGGGATTTGAATCCGCGACCACCGTGAACATGTAGGCAGCCGCGTCTCGTCCACCACGTATCAGTACAACGCTATACCATCCAAAAATTATATTTAATTATTTTAAGTCATAATATCGATAGTATAGTCACAGCACTAACAAGGGACAGTCCTCCCTTCCCGTATAGTACGAAAAGGCAAAATATTAAACGCATTCCGATGCAGTATCTCCGGGTGTTATTTATGGGGTTCAAAACCATAATCTATTTATAATCTCCTATGGTAAACAGTGGTGTTGGGAGTCGCGACATTTGCTTTCCAACCTGCTGTTTGTTTTGAAATGTTATTTTACTTCTATACTCAATATTTTTGTTATTATTGCAAATGTTTGGGTACATTGTTTGGTTATTTCTTTACTGGTAGGACGTAGTGTAGGTTGCCCTCAAGCTAGGTGGGTGAGGATTTGCGAAAAGTCTCTGGCAGGTACTGGGTGTGACAAGCCGAAGACAGGGTGAAATGGCGCAATTTGTTGGACTCCCAGGTCTAGCAGTGGCCAAATATATGATTTCTTTAATAAATGAGTTAAAGGACATTTCGAGTAATAGTGAATGTTTTATTCATAACGTTTGTTATTAAAAACAGAGTTTACTTAACAACAACAACAACATTATGAATAAAACTAAAGGCTAACTATAAAGGGAGTTATTTTAATTCTGGCACGGCTTGACTGCATTGCACCTGGTGGTTAGTGCTAATGCCGTTCAGAGTATCGAATGGCATCAAACGTTAGTCCCATGCCATTCGACACAATCATGCCGACCCGCTTAAATGTCTCTTCTCACTACGGCGGAAGGACCCAGGATTCTAGGAAGGAACACGTGAGATGACAAGCTGTTCGAAAGCTTGACTGTGCGGTAGAGAGAAAATTTGAAGAACGTTTCGGATTTCGCTATACTCGCGGGTATAGTGGGTGATATTGTCATATTGTATATTATATGCCTCGGTGGCGTAACTGTACTACGGTATGATTGCAAAGCTGAGGTCTCGGGTTCGAATCCCGGGTCGGGCAAAGTGATAACGGATTTTTCTATTCATTATCAGACCGGAGTCAGGAAATTGTGCTCGATATGGCGATAGGCTCGCCCCCTATCACATCATGGGACGGACCAAATAAAGCGAAACGTGGGTGTCCTGGTTGCACCTCTGCCTGCCCCTTTGGGAAAAAGGCGTGAAATTTATGTATGTATGTAAATATGTACGTATGATATTGACATATTATAGTAGATATAAAATTTAACCAATTAATTTCACATCACTCCAGACGACATTGTATAAAATTTGTAAAAAAACCGAGATGATGTTTTGATAAAAATCGTGATTTTAGTTTTCACGATTATTGGCCAACCCGTATAGGTACGAGTAATTTTACCACCTACCTGAACTTCGGTTATTTTCGGGGGCCTACCTGATCGGTAAAAAGACTCGTACCTATCATCCGTCCATCAGCCAAAGGAAGTCCACTGCTGAGCATAGGCCTCTCCCAATCATTTCCACAGTGACCTGTTGGAGGCAGCCTGCATCCAGCGACCTATAATGGTTGCTAAAAAGCTTTAGAAATTAGAACTGCGATTTTTAACTAAACTTGGCAGATTTTTGCAAACGTGGTACAATGATACCTAGAGTTGTTAGGGACACGTGGTTCGAATTAAACACCATTAGTCAATACCACTTTGTATACGACTAAAGAAATACATAGATATGACACCGAAAAGGCAGACGTGTGCTCCTGGAATCGAACTCGCGAACTTCATCTCGGTAATGCATTTAATGTTTTATAAACAGACCATTACGCACTTAAAAGTTGTGGAGTTAATCGCACTTACTATAAAATGGAAAATAAACCGAATAATTTTCCAAGCAATAGATAATTTCGACAGCACTACCGCCGAAGTAGCTCAGCGGAAGAGCAGTAGATCCGTGCGATCTTACGGTCCCTGGTTCAAATCCAGGTTTCGGTCTTACGGCACAAAAAGGTTTTCAATTTTTTTTATTTTTCTTATTTTTTAATATTTCTGGTCAGAAAATTATATTTATATAGTAAAAAATTGTAGAAAAAATTACAGAATACTTTCTTTTTATATACTGGCAGGAAAGTGACCAAAATTCACGTGCTAGTAAATGCAGGTAAAGTAGAACAGACCTTGCCTATGATGGGCGTCAGTCCACCAGTGGCCTAATGCCAGATTTTTTTTACATTTTATTGTACACATATTGTTTAAGGACAGCCAGTGGTAATAACATTACATTTTGAACGGTAAAGTGGACCTCCTTTGCCCCCCCCCCCCATGAGTAATTAAGCTCCAATTCTGTTAAATGTTTTATCGTCTGACATGTCAATTTGTAACAAAATGAATATATGACACATTGAAATAAAAGGAATTCTAAGGGATTTTATCGCGAATTTGATTTAATTTTTACATTTTTTAACTTCCCGACGTTTCGATCACTTTGCAGATTTCGTGGCCACGTGGCGGATTGAATTAAATCAAATTCGCGACGAAGTCCGTAAGAATTCGTTTTATTTCAATCTGTACAGTGCGTGGTGGCCTGTTGGTAACGGACCAGACTCGGCTGCCTACATGTTCACGGTGGTCGCGGGTTCAAATCCCAGGGCACACCTCTGACTTTTCGGAGTTATGTGTGTATTGATAGTCAATCACCACGCACTTTAGCGGTGAAGGAAAACATCGTGAGGAAACCTGCATACCGTAGCGATTTGAAAGAATTTCTACGGTATGTAAGTCCGCCAACCCGCACTAGGCCAGCGTGGTGGACTATATGGCCTAACCACTCTCAATCGATTCTCTCGATTGTAGAGTAGGCCCGTGCCCAGCAGTGAGACGTATATGGGCTGATAAAAAAAAAAAGTGTAAATCTAAGAAACCATTATATAGGCGTCATATTTTTTTAATAAGTTACTTGTAGTATTTTTACCCAATTTCGGTCAATCCATAATACCAAAAAGGCAAATTTTATCAATTCTGTAGCATAGTCCGATTAGGAAAGAGTAAATTTGCTCCAAATACTTTCTCAGGACTGTCTCGGTGGCGTAGTTGTGCTACGGTATGATTGAAAATCTGAGGTCCCGGTTTCGAATCCTGGGTTGCGCAAAGTGACATTGGAATTTTCTATTCATTATCAGCCCGGAGTTAGGAATTCGTGCCCGATATGGCAAGGCTCGCCCCCTATCGTGGGACGGAACATACAAGGCGAAATGTGGGTGTCCTGGTAGCACCTCTGCCTACCCCTTCTGGGAAAAGGCGTGAGTTTATGTATGTATGTGCTTTCTCAGGTGAGATCAGTTGACAATTGTATCTAGGAGCAAAGATAACCATACAGATGGGTAACTCTGCTCTTTATTCAGTGTTTTATATGTATGCTAAAATACTTCATAATTTCGATTCACCAATAAAAACGTGGTAGATAAAATGTTCTTCTTTATTCTTGTTCTTTTTACATACAATTTATTTAATTATAGTTCGTTCTCTAGTCTGGGTGTTTGAGAGACCGAATCTTGTAGTTACTGATACCAATATATTACAATATTATAAATATAATATTTGCATTTTAGTGTGGGATCAGGACTCTATAGTGACTATTATACAGGGTATATCCAGACTGCGAACTAAAACGAAACCAGGTGGTATTAGTAACTTAAGACACAATGCAACTAAAAATTTATTACTGTACTGATATTATACTCGTATTACTTTAACGTGGAATATTTATAATAGAGAGCTGGCATACATTCGCGTCTTCAAAAACATACATATTTTTTTGTTCGTAATTTTATTTTGCTCTATTAATGAAAAACTAACTAATTATATGACACCAAATTTCTACAAATTCTGTTGATAACCGAAATTAAATTGAATTATTATCCGTGTTAAACAAGTTTGAGTGGAATTTAATAGCCCTAAACTATTTTACGTTTTTAAATAATTCGTGAATGTCGGACAACCTGTCAAATTTCAGCCAGTAGGAGGGCAGAAAAAGGTGGCCCGGCACTACCATTTTAATTTAATTTAATTTTAATTTAAATACTTTATTGTAAACCAACAGAAAAAGTACAAAACAAATAAAAATACATTAACACTAGAGACATGGTTACAACGGCGGCCTTATCTTACCTGCTTACCTGCGATCTCTTCCAGGCAACCTTTGCATGGATTAGATTAACTGAATATAGAATTAATTGGGTAGTGCAAAGTATTGGAAAAATAATAATAATAATAGAAGTACGACATTTTTATCTACATTTTTGATGTACTAACGGTCTATATTATAGATACTCTAAGCCCTAAAAATACAGAACGTGCACATCCCGCAACTTCCCATATTCCAACTTAGAAATTACACTAATAACTCTACTCGAACGAAATTAAGCTGCTTTGACAGACCGCCCTTCACATATTTAATAGGGTGCCCAATATTCGTCTTGAAGGGTTGCTTTTACCCTCATATTAGGGAATCTTGAACCCTCAGCTATCTTAAGTGGACTATGTAATTACATTGGGTAGTTTCGACCAGTTGGTGCGGGAAGCCGTGTTTTGAAGGGTTAAGAAAATATTAATTTTGCAAAGGATTTGCGGAATCAATGGCTTAAGATGGTTCATTGGTTCGCAACTTTATTTTGCTGACTAGACTAAAAAACCATTTATCAATTAGTTTGTTTCTATAGCTGATTTACTTATACATGCTACTGTTGAGTCTTGACCATTGACCTTCTCTACGATTGTGAAAGGGTTTTTAAAAGAAATATCACAAACTAGGAGAGAGGAACACAACAGTGTATACTGCTGTTTGGCGGGAGAAATAGACATTGCAGTGGTACCTCTCCAGGCGGCCTCTTAGGTACCTACCCAGGCAGCTTCTCAGATACCTCCCAAGGCGGTCTCTCGGGTACCTCCCCAGACAGCCTCTCAGGTACCTACCCAGGTGGCATCTCAGTATGCATGCTCCAAAACATATTCCTTACAAAGAAAAATGTTTAAACAAACAGTAAAAGCAAAGTTTTTATCTGTTATCTATTCGCTCTTCATCCCTTACAATAAACAAGTTGTTAATAATAGCCCCAACCCTTTGTATGTTTTATTCATATCGAGTTGTAAACCAAACTAGCCTAATGAAAACGTACGGAATTACATCAACAAAGTCAGTTTGTTACACCGTTGCGTTCAACCAAATTGTTGTGTGAATATTTTAAATGTTCTGTTAATTGTATATTTTTATTGCGATGAATGACGAGATGAACATACCGTTCGCCTGATGGTAAGCGATACGACCGCTCATGGTATCAGCCCATATACGACCCACTGCAGGGCACGGGTCTCCTCTACAATCGAGAGTACGATTGAGAGTGATTAGGCCATATAGTCCACCACGCTGGCCTAATGCGGGTTGACCGCTCATGGACAGTATCAAAACCAAACAACCATGAATTATAAAGCGATGCTTGGTGCTCCACTGCGCTCGCCATCCTGAGAAATATGAAGTCTCATTATGTCCAGTTACTCTGGCTACAATTCCCTTCAAACTGGAACGCAACAGTGCATTTACACTGCTGTTTGCCGGGAGAAATAGACATTGCAGTGGTACCTACCCAGGCGGCCTCTCACATATGATATACCTGCCAGTGCAGGCGAGTTATATTTCAAAATAATCTTCATCATTTAATTTACTATTGATTTGAACTTTAGTATTTATATTTTATTCGTTTTTGATGAATTTCTTTGCAGGTAAAGCCAAGTTACTTCAGTAATTATTGTAACACAAAATCCATGTTTTGTAGACGCAAATCTATGGGCTGCCGTTTTTACAACCAAGTGGGCTCTTCGCTCGTTTGCCGGACTTATCATACAATAAAATACGTTTTTTTTATACAATAAAAAATATACGTAAAGTCTTGCATATGAATGTACCTTTAATTTATTCATGATCTAAGTAATCTGGTATTTATACTAATTAGTTTGGTTTAAGGTTTTGACGATATCAATTCCCGTGCCTATTTCGAAATCAAGTCTGGGGAAAATTTAATTTAAATAGGTTTTGTGCAGTCAACGAGACGATAAATAGTGGAGTGAACATGAACACAATAACAAATTAATCACAATGACTACAATTATCATCGTGTAGGTACTTACCTATACCTGTAAGTAGTTTTATAAGTACAAAACCCACATGACTTTATCGTATTCAAGGAATCCTAAGCAGTACAAAAGTGTGATTTTTTCGGTATGGAACATCTCATTTGTGAAAATCGGGATTTTAATTTATGCCTTTTTTCACGATAGACTAGCTCGTTAATAATATTTTGGACGAAAATAAGCTCGGAAAACTCTTGTTGGTACTTGAGATATTTATGATCATTTTGATTTAATCTTTTGCAGGATGTCGGTGGATGCAGGCCGCTTCCTCGCGTGTCTATGGTTTTTTTTGAGGAGGGCATAAGCCCTAGGAACCCCAATGATGATCCTACGATCATGATTCCTGTAAATAAAGAGAAAGAGAGAAATGTAAGCAACGTAAATGTTTAGTAATTCTATTTCGGTGTGACAGCGACCTAATGGCCAACTCATGAAACGATGCTACGTTTGATGTCTCGTTTAGAATGAAGTTTGAGTGAGGCGATATATTACCAAGTTTAAGACAGCGTTCACAGCTCACTATATTTTTTAGAATATCTGCCACCCAAGGGCCACCCACCCAAGGAGTCAAATTTCTATGACTCTGAACCTTCTTAAGAGGCCTAAAGGGAGAGGCTAGGTATCAGATACGTAAGTCATCCCTGGCAACTCACAGCAACAAACGACGTCTTTAGTCATTGAGGAATTTTGACGAGATGACGTGATGTACTAGACATACATACATACATAACCGTCACGCCTGTATCCCATAGGGGTAGGCAGACACTATGGATCGCCACTTTGCACGATGCTGACATACTACTTTCGCTTCATACACTTTCATTAATCTTTTAATGCATGCTCATCGGTTCAGGGTACTTTTGACCAATTTTGTACTAAACTCTAGAGTAAAATCTAATACGTTATATTTTAAAAATAACCATCGACTGGAAATTCTACATCGGTGTGACAGCAACCAAATGGCCAACTTATGAAAATGGCGCGACGTTTGATGTCTTTAGAATGAAGTTTGAGAGAGGTGATTGTACCAAGGTTCAGACAGCGTTCACAGCTCAGTATATTTGTGCGTATCTTCAGGGCCGACCCATGTGTCTAAGTTTCTATTGATCAATTAGTCGAAGGCGTAATTTGATTCGTCTGCGTCGAAATTTGGGATCTATTCTTGATAATGTCGGGTTCATTGGAGTTTGAAATTATATTTGTACTGTACTGTATCAGCCCAAGTACGCCCCACTGTAGGGCACGGGCCTCCTCGACAATCGAGAGGACGATTGAGAGGGATTAGGCCACTACGCTGGCCTGGTGCGGGTTGACTATATTTGATTGTCTTTATATGAGTATTAAAAGAAATTCCTACTATCAAGTACATTTTTTAAAGATTGGTAAACATTCACTCCTTTATCATTAGGATCATATAGTTTGTTCTCAGCAACAATATTTCCACTACTGATCATGGGCCTCTCCCGAGGATATCCCTAGCGATCTACTAGAAGCAGGCTCCATCCATATTTATTTATTTATTCTTAACTGCACACAGAAAGGAAAAACACAAAAAAAAAAAAAAAAAAAAGTACAGATGGCGGTCTTATCGCTCTAGGCGATTTCTTACAGACAACCTTTGGATGGATATAACACAATGAAAAGAAGATTTATTTTACTTTTTAGCTATTTAGTCCGTCAGTATTTTTTCTATCTTAGACTCAACCCTACCTAGCTATACTATAAATTCCCGACTTAACTAAAACGTTATCAATACCATGTCCAATTATATCTATGTAGAACACAACAAAATCATGTCTTCTCATCATTGCATGACTAATTCAAGACAATTTACTCGCCCTCACAACCCTGTTTGACTATCTCAAACATCTAATACAGTAAAACACAAATGTTCGTTTACAAAAACATTAAGAAAAATCTTGACCGTCAAAATTACGCTACTGCAAAACCATTAACATTCTCGAGATATACAAAAAAATCCATCTGAAGCACCAGGCGCGACGCTCACGCCATCTGCGCGATGATTTATAAACGCAGTACTGAAACACGTTGCTTATAAATCAGACCGATCACCGACTCGCAGACGGGTCGCGTCGTAAATAAAGAAATCTGTCTTTGAATACGCGTTTAATCTCAAAACGCTCGCTATTTGCCAAAGTTATGGCGGATATTGGAAATTTTGAAAACAATAGCGGAATTTTTCAGCAAACTGTTGTTTGTAACAAAATATGTGTTATTACGAATTGCTACGGATATGCATCAGTGGCCTGGTTTAAATGATGGAAAGGAGTTTGAAAACTTAATAATAAAGTATGTGTTTTTGCTGGTTTTGGGTTATATGTTGGTCAAGAAAGTGAACACTTTAACGATGAAGGAAAACATCGTGAGGCATCCAGCATACCGTAGCGATTTTAAAGAATTTGTACCGTATGTAAGACCACCTACCGGCACTAGGCCAGCGTGGCGGGCTATATCGCCTAACCACTCTCAATCAATTCTCTCGATTGTTGAGTGCCTAGCAGTAGGACAAATATGGACTGATACATACAAGATAGTGACCAAGGTGGGCTACTAATGATCATGAATCATAGGGCTCCCAATGTTTCCATAGAGACCTCATAGGAAGCGGTCCCGCATCCGATGCGGCGTTCACCAACGTCTTTTAGCGTAGTCTTCTACCTTTTGGATGGACATCCGACATTGGGCTTGCCTAAATGGCCACCACTAAAAAATATGTCGGCCCTATCAACCATCAGCTCCACGCTATTTCGCGATGCCCCCTGCCACTTCAATTTTCTAATTTGTTGAGCTATTTCTACAACCTTACAGCTCAATATTTCTGCAGAGATGCCAAACAACTAAGGATGACCTGTCATTTTTGATCCAGACCTACTAAAATACAATTCTGACAGTCTCCGTGGCGCAGTTAGTTAGACGCCGGCTGTGAAACGCGAGGCCGCAGGTTCGAGGCACCGAGACAAATGTTTGTGTGAACCACAAGTACTTGTTTCGGGTCTGGGTGTTTGTAAGACCGGAAAAACTCTCGTAGTTCTGATACCCACGATACAAGACTCGTTCTTAGTGTGGTGTCAGGACTATGTATGTGACTGTTCTGTGTATTTATAAAAAAAAAACAAAAAATCTTCCAGCAGTAAACACAATAAAAATATTGTAGATGCAAATAAAATTGTTGAAAATGAAAAATATATATTGTGCAAAAACTTCCCAGCTAAAGTAAAGTGATAAAGGCGAAATATCAAAGAATCGTATAAACGTAATAAAAACGATACAATAGAACAAAAACAAAAATAAAACAAACAATATACAAATTGAATTTTCGTAAGCGCATCTAGATAATTTGGAAACGACATTTATTACGGCCGCTCGTAATGAAACCTACTTTGGCGAATTTAAACAAATACGGACGATTAGGAAAATTTAATTTAGCAGTTGTTCGACAAATCGTACTGTTTGTATCGGCTTTGCTAATCGAAAAACAAATGACGTAATAGACAATTAGGTTCTATAATTGAAAACATTTAATGCCAGTATTGAAGATTTCTGAATAAATCCATTACAGTTTATGATTATTTGTATTTGGATTATTTGCTAATCGAATTTTCTTTCAATATTCTTAATTTAGAAATTAAAGTATAATATGTATAATTAATTAGACTGGAATAGAGACAAGACCACCCAAAAGTTAGGTACATAATATGATATGTGGGAGAGCTACGCTGTTGTCAGTCATGACTCAGCATGAATGGACAGGCTTGTTCGGGGTGGTACCACCGTCTCACAGGAAATCGACATGAAGCGACAGCTTTACTTTCGGTTTTTGGTCGAAGAGTGAGATTGCCGGATGCCCAATACCCCTTTTCTGCCCATTCTTTTTCCCTCGCGGCAACACATCTATGAATCAAGAGCTGATGGTCATGGGCGGCAGTGATCACTTACTATCAGATGACCTGTTTGCTCGTTTGCCGGACCTATGCAATAAAAAAAGAAACAAAGTATGGACCCCACTTTTACTATGTCTAATGCCATGGGCATTAAACGAGGGCGCGGATACGATCCCCACATTGAAATTAACATTTATGTAATCCACAATTATTGTTCGTTCTCTAGTCTGGGTGTTTGAGAGACCGAATCTTGTAATTACTGATACCCATTACACAATATTTGCATTTTAGTCCGGAATCAGGACTCTATAGTGACTATTATAAAGGGTATATCCAGGCTGCGACTGAAAACGAAGCCAGGTGGTAGTATTAGTGACTTCAGACTCAATGCAACTAAAAATTTCGCAAAAATACTTCGTTAGTTCAGCTCCGTTTTCCGTCGCAGTCTTGATATACCCTGTACACTCAGCCTATCGCCGTACACTGCTGGACATAGGCTTCCCCAAGTAAACGCCAACCATCCCGGTCTTGAGCAGCTCTCATCCATCCGCTACCCGCCGCCCTTTTCAAGTCATCGGTCCATCGTGCAGCAGGACGTCCTACACTACATTTGCTTATAGTGACTATTGAGTATATTCATTTTAATATAAAAAAGTTTTTATTGCCTTAAAATTAACAAATAATACAAAAAATTTAAGCAGACACAATATTTACTAAAGACAATAGGAAATGACTCAGCATATGCTGAACGAAACTAGAGTTTAGATCAGCGCTAGTTTTCAGTTATCTCCCTATCGTCTTGTGCGCGAGTTAGTGTAATTAGTTAAGTAATTAATGACGTCATTGCAACGGAAATATGTATTATAGAGTCTGCCAACATGTCAAGACCAGTGGCAGCAATCTGTTGATAAAAAACAACGAAAGACGCCAACAAGTTGAATTTTTTTCACCCGCCACGAATGTTTAAGGGTTAACACGACAAATTGGATGTTGAATTAAGGTCTGGGCCCGAACAAGAAACTCTAATGGATTACATTGTGTCGACAATGCCTCCCTATAAAACTTTGGGCATGTAACCGATGTTTAATTTCGTTTCAAACACTTTTTAACTGATTTTCCTTTGATTTTTGGGGAAATTGGGTTTTGCGAAAACTTTTCCTTGGTTAGTTAGGAGTAAATTGTTTTGAGGCATTTCAAATTGACACTGTGATTTGAATCATCCGATATGGTAAGTGGAAATCCAACTAAGCATATTAATTTTATTTTCTATGGAGCATTTATGCTGGATGTCTTTACACAACAAAATGTTTTTTTTGCTATGTGACCTTATTTACACCGCAAATAATCCATAACGCGTTCCATATTTTATAATTTCCTATTATTTTTTTCATTGATATAATTAGTATCACATCATAGTGACTTCTAAAGGTCATTTTTAACCATCATCATCATCCATCCATTCAGCCAAAGGAAGTCCATTGCTGAACATAGGCCTCTCCCAATGATTTGAGACGTCGCTGGATGCAGGCTGCCTCCAACAGGTCATTTTTAACCGACTTCAAAAAAAGGAGCAGGTTCTCAATTAAACAGCGTTATTAATATAGTTTCTAATTAGTGTGTTATATTACTTGTTATTTGTTGTTTAACTTCCATAATAAAATAATCTTTAATCCAATATGTGTTCTGTCCTGCATTGTATACTGTGCTGTCATGAATAAAATAGTTCTTTCTTTCTTTCTTCTTTCTTTCTTTAATTCGTCGGAATCTTTATATTTTGTATGTTCACCGATTACTCGAAGACGCCTGAACCGATTTGGAGAAATCTTTTTTTTGTTTCAATGCTTATTCTTCATTACCTTTAACTTAACGGAATATTTTTTTAATAGATTCAAGCATAAAAAACGACATGGTCGATTATATTTATTCGTTTTACGGTCCCCTATCCAAAAATAAACACCAACACATCTCAAGATATTCACATCATCCCACGCTATTCAATTTAACGCCACTAGAATCCCATAAAACCACTCACCAGTAATTTTTCCGTTAAGAAAATGCGGTTACAAAAATGAACTGGCTGCTTGTCTGTAGATGTCGTTTATCATCGGGCCCCTGTAAATATCACGTGACTATGGGAAATTGGAATCGCATGGGGTTGCCCGCTAATATATCAGAGCGTAGGTGGCACTGTAATAATAGTGATACATTTTTCTTTATTTTACGCAAGGGATGGCTGAGAAGTCGTGTTGGTGGGGTTTTAGGTTTGGATTTTGTGATGTGGCTGGATTAAATTATTTTTAGACTTTAATTATTTATCCTTTATTGTACATAATAAACATAACAGTAGAAAGAGATATTAAGACAACAAAGTACAAATGACGGTCTTAACGCTCAAAGGCAAACTCTACCAGACAACCATTGGATGGACTTATGAGAAGGACAAAGATATGGCAGTGTATAAAAAAGAAAATGAAAGCTCAAAATAAATAATACTATTTATGTTGCAGAATAAGTTGCCTCTAAATTATACTGACGATGCCGGACTGAAATAAACCCATTTAAAAAATCTTCATCCAAAGAAATCAAGTGTCCTGAATTAAAAACTAAGTCACATTGGATTGGTTGAACCGTAAAAGCGACTTCTGGATTCATATTCCACAGCTCCAACTAATCAGTCTGCATCAGCCCAAACAGGTCCCACTGCAGGGCACATGCCTCCTCTACAATCGAGAGTACGATTGAGAGGGGTTCGGCCAAATTATAGTCCACCACGCTCGCCCAGTGAGGGTTGGCGGACGTCACATACCGTAGAAATTCTTTAAAATCGCGATAGTACACAGGTTTCCTCACGATGTGTTCCTTATATTGCGGGGTGATTGACTATCAATACACACAACTCCGAAGTCAGCGGTGTGCCCTGGGATTTGAACCCGCGACCACCGTAAACATGTTGACAGTCGCGTCTGGTCCGTTATCAACAGGCCACCATGCACTCATTTATCTATCAAAGCGTAATATAATTTTACTGGTCATAAAACAGTACGAACTAAAACAATCCTCGTTTTTAGTAAAAACACATCCGCGAGTAGACAATTTGTTCTATATCCTACAAGACGCGTTCTGGGCGAGGAGTTAGACTTAAGCCGCGTCTGGCCGCCGACTCCACGCTCCATAAGTCTAAATCTGGAGACTTATCGATCGACTTTTTGCCAGACAGGTAGGTATCGAATTGGGTGCGAGTTTATTTTATGTGTTTTAAACTTTTTGAGGCATCGTATAAGTAAAACGGTAAATAACTGAATACTGGTGGTAGGTCTCTAATATGACTATGACTATGATTGCCTCGGTGGCGTAATTGTACTACGGTACGATTAGAAACTGAGGTCTCAGGTTCGAATCCCGGGTCAGGCAAAGTTATAATGGATTTGTTAATTAATTATCAGCACGGAGTCAGGAATTTCTTCTTTCTAAACTTGCCTGGAATAATGTTTAATAATATCTAGCCCATATAGGTACGTCCCACTGCAGGGCACGAGCCTCTTCTACAATCGAGAGGGGTTAGGCCATATAGCCCATCAAGCTGGCCTAGGTCGGGTTGGCGGACTTTACATACTGTAAAAATTCTTGCAAATCGCTATGGTACGCAGGTTTCCTCGCGATGTTTTCCTTCGCTGTTATAGTGCGTGGTGATTGACTATCAATACACACATAACTCCGAAAAGTGAGAGATGGGTCCTGGGATTTGAACACGCGACCACTGTGAACATGTTGGCCGCCGCGTCTGGTGCGTTTACCTACAGGCTACCACGCACTTCACATACATATGAAATATTATTTTTTTCAATACCTAATTACACTGTAATGACCATATTCATGGACAGTTTTAAAACCTATTTTAGTTATCAAATGTTTGGTCCATCTCGGACAACTTTTTCAATTTAAGCGAAAAAGACAAAACATTTAATATTTATATATTTCATTAAAACTGTCTATGAATAATGCCGTAAATGTTTATTGTCGCATTAAAAACCGATTATCCCTTTTAAACTCCTCTTTGTTTTAAAAAACATTTTTACAAATATTCACATAATGTCTACAATACCGCGATGACAATCTGTCTACAACACCGCGGAATAGAAGCACAACTTGACTGCCTTATCAGCTCGCAACTTAAGTGGGATCTCGTAAAATTATTACTTTAGAGCCACCTGCTGGCTTATGACAAGGATAAGCCGCGATGTATAGCAGTCCACAAAGCCGCAAACTATTTGCGTACAGAAGGCTCACTTCGATTTTAAGTCGCCCATAATTGTTCTAGGATAAATATGTTAATATTCAATGACCAACGTTCCACTTCTATGTAACTATACTACAAAATCCAAAATTAATAATAACATGATAATTACATTTTATGAGAAAGACATAATTATATATATAAATAATAAACAACACAACATCATACAAACTAAAATATTAATCACTTTCAAGAAGTAATTAAGTAAAGAAGTTCCTTTAAAAAAATACGGCTTTATTCATAGACAGTTTTAACCTATCCTAGCTAACGAGTGTATTGTCCTTTTCGACGACTTTAGAAATCAGTTGGGGCAAAGAAGACAATACATTTGATAGCTAAAATAGGTTTTAAAAGTGTCTATGAATAAGGCCGTTAAATTATAAGGCAAGCAGCTGGTTTTATACAAGCATAAGAATTTACATTACAATAAAGTATAGTAAGCATTAGGGATAAGATTAGATAATATTCATCGTAGTGATTTTAGAGTTCCCAGCAACCTCACAGACTTACCGCAGCCAAATGTTAAGGAAAGAAAAATATAAACCTTTTAAAGGATTAACATTATAATAAATCTACAATAAATCTATATTTGTTGACGTCACCATTTCGCATGACGATAACCTTGTAAAAGTTGAAAAAGATAAACTGTGAAAATATCTCGATTTGGCACACGAGATTATTGATATGTGGGATGTGGACTCAACAATTATTGTCCCGATTGTTGTTTCTGCTCATGGAGCCTCGACCAACATCTACAGAGGTTGTCAATTGATCGTTGGGTCAAGAATCGGATAGAGAAGGCAGTTACTAGACAATGCACGCATTATGAGGAGGTTCCTCGCTTTGTCTCCCTAACCGCCGGTGGCTTGGGTCTTGAGCTTCACTACCGGAGGGTAAATCATTTCTTTTATTAATATTTTTATTTATTTATGGTTATTGTTTAATATATATGTAAAAAAATTAAAATAGTGGAAAATAAAATACAAAAATCGACACAATAAAAATCAATGATCTGTAAGTGACTTTTTTGTGGCGTTCCCCGGTAGAGGATTATACGACGTAATACCAAATTATTATAGTCCGACTATTATATGACCTGATACAATGTGAATTAGGAGTTTTTGTTACCGTTTGAGATTAAATTTATGCTCGTTATTGTTTTAAGCTCGTGGTGGCCTGGTAATAACGGACCAGACGCGACGGCCAACATGATCACGGTGGTCGCTGGTTCAAATCCCAGAGCACACCTCTGACTTTTCGGAGTCATGTGTGTATTAATAGTCAATCACCACGCACTATAACGGTGAAGGAAAACTTCGTGAGGAAACCTGCATACTATAGCGATTTGTATAAATTTCTATGGTATGTAAAAGTCCGCCAACCTGCATTAGGCCAGCATGGTGGACTATATGGCCCAACCACTCTAAATCGCACTCTCGATTGCAGAGGAGGCCCGTGCCCTGCAGTGGGACGTATATGGGCTGATACATAAAAAATACAAATTGTCTTAGATGAAATAAACTACTGATCAATTATCAGTGTATCGGTAAGCTTTTGTTTTTTTTGACGATAAGGGTATAAACACATCTTTGTAAACTGATGTGAAAAGTGCCGAGATTGGTTGTTAGTGTATATCTTTGCATTTATAAACTTTCAGTTTTCAGTCAATCCCTGTCTATTTCATCTCGCAAGTCACTTAAATTGTGTTACTACCTACCAGGAAATCAAATCCGAGACCGCTCGGTTTACAGACCACAAATACACACGGGAGCAAAAAAATCGACTCAGCGCTTGTTTGAACTAAAATGTCTCTAAGACGAAAACTTTAACATTTAATAAATATTTGCGTTCAACACCTTAAAGTTCTGGGTCTTACCTATAAGGTCATACCAAAATTTTGCAGTCTCACCTTTTCTGCTACTCAATAGGCCGCTGTGATAGGTCAAGAGGATGTAGTTGCATGGTTAAATAATATGAAAACTACTGTAATCTCATTAACCGATCCATCACACACAGATTAGACACAGCTAGTAATTTCTCGTACACGATTATAATTTGATGCACACAATGAAGGCTGTTGTTCAGGATCAGATAACAAGGAAATGTCACCGGCATGTCTGCTGCAGTCGCAGTAAGATTATAGCAGTTTTGTTAAATGTCTATTTGTTTTATCAAATTGTTTTTTTCTATGATTCTTAGTTAATTGACGTTATGAAAAAACTTTTTACAAATTCTGGTATTTGATTTTATATTTTTTATTTATGTGGATATGTCGTGGTTAATACCAAAATACGAAAAGCTAAACTACAGTCTCTGTAGTGAAGTTGGCTGAAAAATAACAGATCCGATCGAATTGCCGCAGCGTTATGAATATTGGAATAATCCACAAATATTTGCTTCGAGTTTGAAAGGCTTTATCCGTCTTAATACCGATTTCAGGCTTAAAACCGATTTCAAGCCCAAAACCGATTTCAGTCACCGACTGTATTGTCATCTTTGCTCAAACTGAATTCCAAAGTCGTTGGAAAGAGACAAAATATTCGATGATTAAAATAGGTCTTAAAACTGTCTATGAATAAGGCCGTTAGTGTTATGAGACATAAAAGATCCCCGTAGTGTCTATTAGCCACGAGAACAAACCTACATCATACTATACAGTGAGTATAAATAAATAATAAATAAATAACTACACCCAACAGTCACATACATACATAGTCCGGACCCCACACTAAAATCGAGTCTTGTGTCGTGGGTATCAGGAAATATGAGAGACTTTTCGGTCTGACAAACACAAGTATGTGGTTGTGGATTGTATTTACATACATGTATATTAAAAAATGTCCCTAAATTGTTATACTCGCAACCTTAAACTATAGAAAAAAATTAAATACATTGCAACCCTCATAAAATTATGACCTTTATCCTTTTCTCAATCCTTTCACAATTATTTGCAATCACACTATCTTGGCACAAAACTAGACCTTTTACACAATACCTGCTTATAAAAACTGCGTGCAACATAACCGAGCCAATAACAACCCCAATCACCTGTCACAGCTAATTGCCGAGCATCCCCACGCTGTGACGCAAATTAGATGCAAGTACGTACCCTATAAAACCATCAGTTACTAAAGCAACTCAGTTTATGTTTATAGCATAGCTCTGGCAAACAAGTAAGCAGGTCACCTGAAGGTAAGTGATCACTGTCCATGAACATCCACAACGCTTGGATCATGGATGTATTGCCGGTCTACCAGATCGGGAGAGGACCGGGAAGTAAAAAGGATGGGAAGAGGAAAAGGGTCCTGGGCATCCGCCAGGCTCACTCACCGAATGAAACACGATAGCTAAGCTGACGCTTCACGTCGATCTCCTGTGAGACAGTGGTACTACCCTGGTCGAGCCAGCCCATTCATGCTGAGTCATGGCTGACAACAGCGTGGCTCTTCTACTTCCAGTATTACTTCCACTTTATTTAATGTCAATATACTTTTATAAGTACTTTTGATTTTATCTCTCTGTCTGTATCAGCCCATATACGTCATACTGTAGGGCAGGAACCTCCTCTACGATCGAGAGTACGATTGAGAGGAGTTGAGCCACAGTCAACCGCGATGGGCTAGAGCGGGTTGGTGGACTTACATACAATAGTAATCATTTGGTTTTATATTTATTTGACTGGCTCGTTGGCGTAGTTGTACTACGGTATGATTACAAAGCTGAGGTCTCGGTTTTGAACCCGGGTCGGGCAAAGTGATATTAGATTTTACTATTCATTATCAGCCCGGAGTTAGGAAATTGTGCCGATATGGCGATAGGCTCACCCCGTATCACATCGTGGGAAGAAACACAAGGTTAAACATGGGTGCCCTGGTTGTACCTCTGCCTTAGTCTACAAAACTCGATCTTAGTGTGGGGTCAACTATGTACATGACTGTTGAGTGAATTTCTTTATTTATTAAGAAACCAAAGCTTTACTTAAAATTATCAATAAATAACCCTTTCAATAATAAATTAGTTATTGACATTACCAACTGTAATATTGTGTTCGCATTTAGTATGGAAATATTAAATAATCAGACGAGTTTGATGGACGTTTCGAACCTTGAGCCTTTGATGAAAATTTAATGTATTCGAAATGGCAAACGAAAATGGTCACTCCCATTATACGGGCAGATAAACCCAGTTGTACGAGTACTAATAACTTTTTCACAAATGGTTTGTATTTGGTGGTGTTCATTCATGACTTTATGCTTAAGATAAAATGATAATTATGATAATATTTTTGAAATTTAGCTTGGTATATACTGATTTCCTTCACTATTGAATAAGGTCTAGGTCTTAGCCCACCAAGCTGAGCCAGTCTGTGTCGGTAGATGTCATTTTACCTCCGATATACAAGGTATATCAAGACTGCTACCGAAAACGAAGCGATGTGGTAGTTATACTGACTTCAGACAAGATGCAACTAAAAATTTTGCAAAAAATGTGACGATTTTTCTTTGTAATATCATAGTTTTTGCTAAAATTATTATTGAAAGTTTTGCGTACTATAGCGTCTTAAAAAATAAAAGGGTTTACATTATTTTTTTAGGAAAATGTATGTGTTTACCACCCAAATACGATGATAGGGAAAAAAAATACAAAAAAAAATCATCACCTTTTTTGCAAACATTTTTGTTACTTGTGTCTGAAGTCACTATAACTACCACCTGGCTTCGTTTTCGGTAGCAGCCTTGATATACCCTGTATATATATTTTTTTAAGCCTTTATAGGCAGACGAGCTAGCGGCCCGCCTGATGGAAAGCGGCTACCGCTGCCCATAGACCTCCGCAGTGCCAGGGGTCCAGCACAACAAAGTCGCTGCCTACCTTAAGGAAAGTACTCTCTTTAAGCCTCGTTTGAAGAAGGACAGGTCATAGCGCTCAGGAAACACTGATGCAGGGAGTTCATTCAAGAGCTTACACGTGCGTGATATATATATTTAACTATTACACATAGTGCCCAAGAATTAGAAGTATGTCACTCCGAATGAAATTATCGCCCTCTACATGTTAAATAATCCGTTTCAATACAACAATTATTACTCATAATCCCAAGAGAACCATTGTCAATTAATTCTCCAAATCAAAGATCGAACCATTCCCAAAGATCCCTCTGACTAAACCTTCAATAATTAAAGTGCAGAGCTATCGATCAATTCTTATAACTGTCATCTGAAACCGAGGCTATCTGCTCCATTATAGTGTTTGAAGCCTCTCAAGCACGATCGCCGAATCAAAGCGCTGCTTATTATTCTGCTCTACACGACAGATGTTGGCTGGATTTCAAAAATACATAATCATTTATCCCAGGGTGAAGGAAAACATCGTGAGGAAACCTGCATACCATAGCGATTTGCAAGAATTTCTACGGTATGTAAGTCCGCCAACGCGCACTAGGCCAGCGCGGAGGACTATATGGCCTAACCACTCTCAATCGATTCTCTCGATTGTAGAGTAGGCCCGTGCCCAGCAGTGAGACGTATATGGGCTGATACAGAGTATATAACAAAGTAATATAGGACTAGGCAGTGAATATATCACTTCTTTGCTGACATATAACTTTCATTTCGTCTACTGCCATCGAAACCTAAGCCTGGTTGAAAATGCTTATATAAAGCTCGTTTATAAAAAAATATATGTAAGTATAAAATAAGTAATTAACTATAATTAACTTTTTATGCAGGTAAACTACGAGTATATAGCAATGCAATTAAAAATTCCGCCAAAATTGTACCTTTTTTTGGATTTTTTTACTTATCGTCGTATTTGGGCAGTTTTCCCAAAATTATAATGTACATACATCGTTTTATTTTTAAAGACACAATGGTGCGTAAGAATTTAAATTATAATTTGAGCCAAACTAAGGATTTACCACTTAAACACGATGACATTTAAAAAATTAAAAAAAAAACCTGTCACATACTTTGAGATTTTTTTAGTTACATTGTGATCGCTAAAACTACCGCCTAGCTTCGTTTTCGGTCGCAGTCTCGATATACCCTGTATAATCTGCTTACTACAATAAATACATCTTTTTCCCTTTCTCTTAAATCCATCTCATGTCTGAAAGGCAGTACCTTGTCTTTTTTAGTACCTACGTAAAACGATAAGCAGGCCATTTATATTCATTTTTTAATTATTTCTGTATTGTTTTGTGTGCAATAAATACTAGATAAATAAGTAAATAAACATTTCCACCTAAAATAAATATAACTCCAACAACCTTTATATTAGGCACCTAGGCCGCTAAGAGATGGCGCCACGATCGAATTCAATCGCGGTATGGTTTCGTTACAATCTGGACTACTTATAGCAGGCGGGTTTGTGGCAACGATAAGCGACAAAAGATGTAATTAAGAAATTTTTGCAAGTGCTTAGCTGGAAGCACTGATTTAATTAAAAAAATACTAAAGCAAGAATGTTTGGAACATAAACCGTTGTAGTTTATGTTAAACATTTCTATTGTATCAAGTATGGAGACTGTGCCGCCCTCACACCCACCACTGCAACTCCTGTACGCCAGGATCAACAGTGGCACGCATTTTAATGACACCGAGCATTTAAGCTCAGCGGGTCTCCGGGAATGTCTAACTTGTCTTTAACCCGCAACGAAATCAATCATAAAGTTAAATTTATAGGAGTTGGAAATAAATTATTATCCACTTCCCTCCATAACAAAGTGACAAAAACAATGAACTGAAGATCTAAATAACCTCGCATAAAGACTTTTACAGCTAGAGAAGCCAGTTGTAAAGCACCACGGATCAAATCATTATTACATTGTATTGTATTATGTACTTATGTAAAGACCGCCAATCCGCACTAGGCCAGCGTGGTGGACAAATGTTTGCCTATTAAATTTCACACAATTCCAATACGTTAAATATATTTCACAATGTTTCCACATGTGAAATCACTGTGAAAAATATTTCACTTAAATAATAACGCATTTATTAAAATTATATTACGATTTCTTGTTTATTTTGCTTCTAAACCAGGGCTTAATTCCATTCGACGTGCACGTCATAGCGTAGTTACTATCGCCGAGGCTCAAATGGCTCGGCTGTTAAGGTAAGTACACTTTAATAGCTATTGTTAGACACACTATAATTTTCATTACGGGCCATCCGACACTGTTATGTTTGTAACTAGCCCTTAACACAGATTGTGCTCGAGACATTCTGAAACTCTACATGGGTTGGGATGTTTAATAAAGTCACTTGTTTTGTTTAATTTCGGGATGGCAGTAGTTTTATGATGCGTCTTTTATTGGCACAACAAATTAACTTAATTTGTCTTTCTCAACAAAGCAGCGGCGTGAGATAACCATTTCTCGCTGGTCGGCACATTTTTGCCAGCCTGTTCGAAATTGAATTGAACAACATGCGTATGTTATGGCGAATTTTCACCATCATTTATCCGAGATATAGTTATCCCCTGCCCCCTCCTGATTGAAAGAGACCATTGCCCAGCAGTGGCAGTGGTGATTTTACCTAATCATATTTTATCACATTACCCACCTACATACCAACCAGTGTTACCTTTCATGACAAACTAACCATTCCATTTTTAAATTCTCAGTAAATCTCAAACTCAAATCTCAAAGTGCGTGGTGGCCTAAGTGCGTGGTGGCCTCGTGGTATCGGACCAGACTCGGCTGCCTACATGTTCACGGTGGTCGCGGGTTCAAATCCCAGGGCACACCTCTGACTTTTTGGAGTTATCTGTGTATTGATAGTCAATCACCACGCACTTTAACGGTGAAGGAAAACATCGTGAGGAAACCTGCATACCGTAGCGATTTTAAAAAAATTCTACGGTGTGTAAGTCCGCCAACCCGCACTAGGCCAGCGTGGTGGACTATATGGCCTAACCACTCCCAATCGTACTCTCGATTGTAGAGGAGGCCCGTGCCCTGCAGTGGGTCGTATATGGGCTGATACAATACAATACAAAAAAAAATCTCAAACATAGACATACAACACCATCCGTCCACAATTCGAATACAGATTGGAGTCCAGGAATGCGTTGAGACAGCAAAATGACGACTGAGAGATATCGATGACGCAAACCGCATGCAACGTTGTAACACTTTGACAGCCTCCGTGGTGCAGTTGGTAAGACGCTGATTGTGAAACGAGAGTGGAAACTCCGCACCGAAATATTTGTGTGAACGAAAGGTATTTGTTTCGGATCTGGGTGTTTGTGAGACCGAAGTCTGTCGTAGTTTCTGATACCCACGATACAAGGCTTGTTTAATGTGGGGTCAGGACTATGTATGTGACTGTTGGGTGTATTCATTAATTAATTATTATTTATATATACAGTAAGCAGTTAATGTATGAGTTATGGATTGTTGTGAAAAGTGGTGGAAAATTGTTGTACAAGTTTAGAATGGTATAAATGATCCGGTCCATTTGGGTGGTATCAATATCTTACGTGTCCTATTGCAAATTGAATTGCAGTAAAAATAAGAGTCAAATTGCAGAAAAACGAGAGAATTAAGTTAAAGGAAAAATATAGCTAAGACTCTTAAAATGTCTCGTTATGTCAATAGCGCCCACAGTTTCCCAAATGTTCATATTTGTATTTGCATTTGATTTTTTTGCACTTGGTATATTCGACCACCCCAGCCAATAAATCCTCTAACAGAAGTCACAAGCTATTTTCATTTATTTATTTTTCATATTTAACCGTAATTCTACCAATTTCATTTAATATTCGATTTTTCAAATATTACTCTCAAAAAATATCCACGATTTACGCGCGGCCGCAAAAAAGTCTAAACGACCCGCATTAAACGAATGAATGCAAACAACAAAACAACGCGCAGTTTGCGGGCTGCATCCCTTATGCATGGAGGGTTAAAGCCTGGCGTGGCCTTAACCCATCATTCAGGTTGGATTGCTGCAATGCATATCACTACACATGAAATTCAAATTCCGACGCTCACTAACTGCCGTGCATTTGTACCCTTTAATTCGTGTACGCGACCAAATTCAGAAGGCCTGCTGGAGTATTGTACAGCTAATATTTAAGACTTTTGAATTTGGAATGTCATTCGAAGTAGCAATTGTTTATCTATATCATTGGAGGGGTGGAGCCATATTGTAGTTATCTTGGACTGCAAGCATGGGTCGACTTGACCGAGGTAGTGACCGTGTTTCGCAATGAGCCGACGTTATAATGACGCTTTACTGTCTTAACTTAGTTGCATATTTGGGATTATGTGAGTATGTGAGATTGCCTGATATCTCCTTTCTCCTCCCATCTCTATTCTTGCAATTTTAAGAGGCTAGAAACCCATCTGCGACCTAAGTATCATAATATATTATAGCTTCAGCTTAGCGGTGTCTATTTCTTCCGCGATACAGCAGTGTAAACGCATTGTTGTGTTCCGGTTTGAAGGACATTGTAGCCAGAGTAATTACTGGACATAATGAAACTTAACACCTCAGGATGGCGAGCGCAATGGTATGCCAAGCATTGCTTTGCAATTCATAGTGTTTGATTTTGCTACTGTCCATGACCGATCATATAGCTTACTATTAGGCGAATGGCATGCTCATCTCACCAATAATTGCAATAAAAAAAGCTATTTATCCATTTATCGGAACTATACCATAAAAATCTCAGCTATCGCAAGAGATAATCATCTCTGGACAATCGCCACAATAATGGCGGTTTGTTATTAACCTGATTTACCTTGACTGGTCCTACGCCTTGATTCAGTCCAATCAAAAGGCCTTTATCATTCGGCCGGGCTACATCTAGATTGGTCAATCATTTGTGCAAACGTGTCACAATTAGCGACTAACAAGTTTGTGTGTTTGTCAATGTTTTTCCATGTCTATTGTTCACAGATTTATATTGAACAAATACATTTTTTTATTTATTTATTGAATATATTTTTTCGGCATTCAAAAAAGAGAAATGCCGACTGTTTCAACTCTCAATGTGACTCTCAATAACAGTAATTCAACTTGGCAGGAATATCTGTTGAAAATTCTGGCGTTTAACATTCGAAATGAATGAAAAATTGATTCCTGTCGGAATTTCTGCTGCTTTAAAATATTAATGAAGTATTTGTGGCATGTGTCCAGTGGATTTTCAGAATGTTAACACCTCAAGTGGCTTAATGTTTCCGGCCATTGCTAAATTGGCTAATATATATATATATAATATAGCATTTCGAAAATCCTACGCTTTCCTAAAAGTTGGTAACGCACGGACGCTTTATCACACGCTGTGGCTGTTTACAGACAACGGTCACCACTTGGACCATCAGGAGGCCCGATCTGTCTTTCTGTTCTGTTGATCTGTCTTTGACCCTATTTCATAAAAAATCTGTGACCTCTGCAACTTTAATGGTCTCCAGATTTTTCTACTTACCTTATTACGATGCACTCAGTTTACCAAACCAGGGTAAAAAAAAACATGTTACTAGTCCTTAAAAGTGCGTGGTAGCCTGTTAGTCAGGGACTAGACACGGCTGCCTACATGTTCACGGCGGCCGCGGGTTCAAATCCCAGGGCACACCTCTGACTTTTCGGAGTTATGTGTGTATTGATAGTCGATCACCACGAAATTTAACCGCGAAGGAAAACATCGTGAGGAAACCTGCATACCGTAGCGATTTGAAAGAATTTCTACGGCAAGTAAGTCCGCTAACCCGCACTAGGCCAGCGTGGTGGACTATATGGCCTAACCACTCTCAATAGATTCTCTCGATTGTAGAGTAGGCCCATGTTGGTAGGACGAATATGGGCTGATACATACATACATACTAATCCTTCACAAAAAGCTCGTTTAAATTCCAAAAAGCGTCCTCAAAACTCAAATACAAATCTCACTTTGTCAAATTTCAGCGCGTGCAGCCGACTGCGCGACACTAAACAGCGACAAAGGCTTTGTCAATACCATACACAACACAATAAAGAGCTAGTTACGATATTTTTCTATTCCTTGCACAAAGGATCAGCGGTGCGGTAGCGCTTTCAAGAAGTGTTCGTACAGCCTGCGTTTCCCCTTTGTGTGTAAGCCCTTTATAATCTTTGAGTTCGCTTTGAGTTGGGTTTAATTATTTTCAACTGAAAATGCAGTCTTTAATGGCTTTACTAAAACTGGTGTTGTTTTTTTTTTCAGTGGTAGTCTTGTAGTCTATGGTATGAGTTGACCCAACCTGGGTATTTTACCATTAAATAAAAAAAAATACACCCAACTTTAACATACATAGTCCTGACCCCACACTAAGATGGAGTCTTGTGTCGTGGGAATCAGAAGCGACGACAGACTTGTCGGTCTCACAAACACCCAGACCCAACACACATATTTGTGGGCCACACAAACATTTGTGTTGGTGCGGGGATCGAACCCGCGGCCTCTTGTTTCACAGCCGGCGTCTAACCAACTACGCCACGGAGGCTGTCTAATATCCATTTAATATTACAAAACTGAATTGCACAAAAAGATTTTTCAGTTATCTCCCCGCACTATGCAGACATGATTTTTCAATCTGATACCGTCTCTAATTTTACTTGAAAAGGCCCGTGTGAATACAAACAGGTGGGAATATTCCGACGCCTTAAAGCACCCCTTTTACTGGCAAGAGTCCCCCCTCTCCTCCCCCCAGCAAAGTACAAGTTTGTAAGTAAAAAGTGCTTTTTATCGCAAATATTTCTCATGTATTTTCTCCCTTTTTGAATTTTAATGCGCGAGTGAAAAATAAGTTTGAAGAATTGATTTTTGTTGAGAAGTTGAGATTTGATGTAGACGGATTGTTTTAGCTTCGTCTGCGTTTTGTGATGGGCTGGTTTTTTTTATTTGTTTTATTGTTTTAAGTATTACTTCAAACTAGGACTTCCTTCGTATAATGAGCTCTTTTTTATGCGATAGATGACGAAACTAGTATGCTATTCGCCTGATGGTAAGCGATACGACCGCTCATGAACAGTAGCAAAACCTAACAACACCAAAAGTTTAATTTATGCTAATTAATCGTCATTTATCTAGCCTTATAAAATTTCATGTATTATTAAAAAGCATAATTTTCTATTATTTTACAATCCAAATAATTTAAAATTAGACCAAGAAAATTAATAACATATTACTAACATGTTAATATATGACTGTTCGTAATCAAAACATTCTACTAAACCAATTACGACAGATTTATGAGTTATAACTTATGCTTTAATACAAATATTTATGAACAAACATATTATTCTTAAAATTATGAAAACGTATCATATTTAAAACTTATAATTAAACTTATTTATTTTATTATTTATTTAGCTGCAGCTTTCTCGTCGGCCTCCAATTGTAATTCCTCTAGACGCTGTAAGGCTTTCTGTCGTCTTCTCTCCAATGGTGTTTTGTACCACCACGCTTCAGCTAGGGCTTCCTGGAAACAAATGCCATATTTAGGTGTGAGGTAAACGCTTCCGAAAACGAAGACAGGCGACACTTTTGATGATATTTTAGATAAATAATAGATTTCGGAGAAAAAAGCATATTTTTACAACGTTTTATTTAACAATAAATAATACATAGTTCGTGCCTCGTGGTGGTACCAAACATTAGTTTAAATAGCACGCAAACAAGAAACAGATACGTGTTATGACTGTAGGAGATACATTTCCAAATAGGCACCACTGTGACTTAAAGCCTATATCCAGTAATTATCTCGGCAACGCACCTACACAGTTACAGTACACACTTTCAAAGTCTAAATCCCGCACAGTTCACGGTGGTACGAAACATCAGGTTAAATAGGAAGCGACACAACACAGCATGTAACCGCAGGACGGGCTGCGTCGTGGCCAAAACTACTCAATTACCGCCGCAAGCTTCTGCGTCGGAATCGCCTTGGCTCGAATCGAACGGACAATCGGGTCATGGGTTTTGACGTACGAAGCTGTTTGGGATTCGCCTAAAATATTGGGAGAGCAAGGAAATGAATAAATAAATACACTCAACAGTTACACATAGTCCTGACTCAACACTAAAATTTAGTCTTGGTCGTGGGTATCAGGAACTACGAGAGACTTTTCGGTTTCACAAACACCCAGACCCGAAAAAAATACCTGTGGTTCACACAAATATTTATTTCGGTGCGAGGATACCAACTGCACCACGGTTGCTGTCAAAACGAGGTGTAATTGGCTGAAACCAAAATTCGTGTTGACCTCACTAACGTAGCAATTGACAGTTCAGTAAAACATGAAGGAAGTCTTCAGCAGTGGAGAGCGTGTTAATTAGCAGATATAGATAGATTTCCATGGTTTTAGTAATTTTTTTATCGTATAGTTCATTACCTCATAGTGTGTAGTTGAACAATAATTTCAGTTTCAAGAAAATCCGAACACACAACTAGGTCTGTTTATGAAAGGTAAAATACAACTTGTTTTCTTTTTGCATGATGCGTTCATAGGACGGTAAAAGCATAATTAATTCTAAAGAGTAAAGACGCAAACATACTAGTTAAAACAAAATCAAATTTGTTATATTTATCAATAAGTGCGTGGTAGCCTGTTGGTCAACGAACCAGACGCGGCTGCCAGCATGTTCACGGCGGTCGCGGGTTCGAATCCCAGGACACACCTGTGACTTTTCGGAGTCATGTGTGTATTGTAACCAATCACCACGCACTAAAATGGTGAAAGAAAACATCGCGAGGAAACCTGCATACCATAGCGATTTGTAAGAATTTCTATGGTATGTAAAGTCCACTAACACGCACTAGGCCAGCGTGGTGGACTATATGGCCTAATCTCTCTCAATAGTACTCGCGATTGTAGAGGCTCGTGCCCTGCAGTGGGACGTACATGGATACAGACAGGTACAGATATTTTTCAAATGGTCAGTCCAATCCAGTCCAAATGTGCGTGGTGGCCTGTTGGTAACGGACCAGATTGCAGAGGAGGCCCGTGCCCTGCAGTGGGACGTATATAGGCTGATACAGTATAATACGGTCAGTCCAAAACATATTTGCCGTCAAAGATCTTATCATAATTACCTGCTCCGCGTACACAGGCTCTTTGGAACTAAGCTGCACTGCTACCTCTTGCGCAGTTAACGCTCTTACTCTTAGTTGCAATCTCCTTTTAGTAGTCAAAACAGAATTCAATACATCCAGCAACGTGCCTAAACAAATAAAAACACAATTACTACTAAAACTTTTAACACCGTTAACTTTCATAAATATGGAAATATTGCTCAAGTTTGAAAGTCGTAAAAGAAAGCGTAAACTACGTTACGTATTTTCAGTTCTTTCCTGTAATATACTGTTTGAATAAGGCTTTGTAGTTGTGTATTTAGTTTTAAATGAGTTCGGATAGTTTATTATTTCTCCGTGAATGGGACTTGATGATCATCTGATGGTAGCTGGTCACCGTCGCCTTTGAAAGTATTTGAGTTCGTTATACGAGTCATGTTAATCTGAGGGTCGTTGGGTGACTTTTGAAAATCATTGGAGGAAGGCGGGGATAGAGGAAGAATGAGGTAAAGAATATTCATTCTTCGGAATTGTCATTGAACCAAACAGCACGAAGCAAATATTGAAATGACGGTTTAAAGCAACTACCCGTCAAATGGAGACTCAAGTTCATGCATGGGATAGCAATAGTACATACTTACACAAATATCAAGGCCTTTTTCCCAGGAGGGGTAGGCAGAGCAACCAAGACATCCACGTTTCGCCTTGTATGTTCCGGCCCATGATGGGATATGGCGAGCCCATCACCATATCGGGCACTAATTCCCGAACCCAGGCTAATAATGAATAGAAAACCCCAATAACACCTTACCCGATCCGGGATTCGAACCTGAGACCTCATTTTTGTAATCATACCGTACAATAACGCTACAGAGGCAGTATAGAAGTCAGTCAGGATATAAATAGTAATAAAAAATCTACAGTTTAAAACTAACCGATCGTATAAGAGTCTGATACTCTAGACAAGCAAGATAGCTCGAGTCTCGGAGACAAAGCGCCAGCTCTATGGAGTTTCATCCTCCACAATAGCGAAATGCTTCCATAATCCGCTCGTGGTATCTGAATCACCTTCTGGTAGCATTGGAACAGCAACTTCTGTTCGGCGTCCCATGGACTTCTGGAAGTGCCGATAAACAGCACTCGATCTTCGGGGCAGATGCCTGAAATAATATTTTTGTTGAAAATAAACCCCTTTAAATGTTATGTACGTTCGATAAAGCAGTTGATAAGTAAGGCTCAAGTTTGATCCAAACATAATGGCCAATGCTTGGATGAAAGATATTTATTTCAAAGGATGGATATCAAGTCTCGTAATGTTTGATAACCCCGATTTATCATTTGACAGTGGTGACGTCACTGTGTCACTGCGGCCGTTGGGGGTGTTTATTTTAAATATACAGAACTGTCACACATTAGGATTACCCCCAAAAGTATCATGGTTGCGTTTAACACAAATATCACAATTAATATTGACTCCGTTATTTGAAATACCTTTGATAATTTTGATCAAATCCTTCTTCAGTCTCTTCGGGTCCGTTTTGTCCGTCTTTGGTATCTTCTTCACAAATGGTTTTTCAGCATCATCCATCCATATTATGGACGGTTGCAGGAGTCTTGATACTTTCATCACTAAATGTATCAACATTATCAGTCCAGTCTTCCCTGGGTATTTGCCTACGATGTTAGCTGGTGTCAGGTCGAATAGCGTCCCTCCTACTTCACTGCAGATTGCGTGGACTAAGAGTTTCTTGCCACTACCAGATGGACCTGTAAATGACAACAGTTTTAACCATTCTTAATTAAAAATTTAGTAAGATAAGTAATAAAATAAATAAAAATACCCAACAGTCACATACATAGTCCTGACTCCACATTAAGATTAATTAACAATAATTATTGGACGTACATCCCTGTTGGTCCTCTCGGTCACTTTTTCAATTTACAATTCCTTAAACGTTGCAGTCATAAGTTTTTACAGATAGTGGTAGTTTCTTTGAATAATATAGCCTTATTTATATTGAAAAAAAAAAAACACTAAGTATGTAATTGTTTCTACTGATTGTGTGAAAAATTTGGTTGAATTTAAAGAGGCCTCTTTATATAAAAATCTTTGCGATTTTCCAACCACAGGGTCATTAAAAGGTATTGCTACAGTTGTTCTTAAACTCACCTGATATAAGGACAGATCGCACCAAAGGCGCATGGGTTCTCACATGTTCTGAACCCAAAGGCAGTATGCAGTACTCCTTCACCAACTGCCTTATATCCCCCAAGCAGGGCGATGCTTCGTTCCCCTGGTTCCTAAATTCACCTCCCACGTAGCACTTTTCTCCAATAAAATCGTCTATTTTGACTATTGGGTATGGTTTGATGATTCCATTGGTGACAAGTTCTTCGAACAGTGATTCTGTTGTACGATCTGGTGTTAGATCTTTTTCTTTCTTCTTTTTGTTCTTTTTGCCACCGCGCCGGACCTGAATAAAGATTGCCGTAGTTTGGTTTACCATATTATTCATTAATTTCTTTCACTAGTAATCCAAGATGTCCTGGTTTGAATTATAGATTGTCTCGTTACAGGATATGAATTTAAATAATCTTTACCTTTTTCTGTGGCTTCTTTGCTTTCTTTCCCTTATGCGCTTTGTCCTTATCATAGGCCGCTTGCAACAACTCTAGTTCACTTCTCATCATTTCATCAACAATATTGCGTATTTCTTGTTCAATCTTAACCATTTTCTCCCTCTCAATCATATCTTTGTAATATCTTTCGTGCGGATTATCGGCATCGTGTTTAAACTTCCAAATGTCTTCATACCTTAAATTGAATATAACTTAGTTTATATAAAGACACTTACATTTATGATTTTCAAAAATTTTGGTATTACAATTATTTTGAAAACTAACATTCCTGATTTAGAAATTACACAAAACGAATTTGTAAACTCAAATAACCTAGGTCATTCGCAAAATGGTAATTTTAACTATAAGAACATACATTAGAAATTATGTTTTGAGACATTCGCACACTGTTCCAACTTCTTAAGACATTAGCACGTAAGTACATACACCAGACGCGTCGCTCATTAAGTATTTAATATTTATAGAACAAGAATAAACACTGCTTATAGTACCTAATGTTGTTTAAAGCTTTGGATATTTAAATGAGGCCGTATTTTTGGTTTCGTATTCCAAATGTAAATTACTTGTCTTTGGAGTATTTCATAATATGCGTGGAGTATAAAGCAAACATAATTATTATCATTTTGGTACCAATAATATTATATAACATACTTAGCACACTAATATTATGAAGGCGAAAGTTTGTGTGTTTGTTATTTCTTCTCGCTCCAAGGGCTGGACCAATTTTGATGAAATTTAGTATGGAGGTAGCTGATACCCTGGATTAACGCATACGTTTTACTCCGAAAATGTAATTTTCTCGTGGGATGAGAAATGAATTGAAATAATATGTACAGGCTTGCATAACATACATAACTGAATTCTTTATGCATAAAAATAAAAAAGCGATGGTTTAGACAAACATTCTAGTTTGCAGCCTAAAATCAAACCATCGCAGTAACAGTACCAAAATATATCAAAGCTGATGTAGCATGATATAACTCCATAGTCGCTGGATGCAGGCCGCTTCCAACAGGTCTATGTTGCGATCTATGGTGGAGGTCTATGTTCAGCAGTGGACTTACTGTGGCTGAAGAGAGAGAGAAAGAGAGAGAAAGAAGCAACTAGCTTAACAATATATATTTGACTTGTTATACGCCTAATGTACTTTATTTTACAGAATAAATATTAATTAAAATAACGTACTCTTCATTAGCATTGACCATGTCTTGCAAAAACGCAGAATCGCGACATTTATACGTTTGTAGGTCATCAGCTTCCTCTTTATTTTTGTTTTCTTCAGCCTTAGAACTCTTTTTATCCTTACTGTCTTTGCTCTTTTTGGAGTCGCGTGATGAAACAGGCGAAGATTTGCTCAGTTCGCTGTCTGCTGTAGTCCCTTTAAAAAGAAAATTAATTACCTTAGATAGAAACTTTCTCCAAAGCACACTACACACCAAAGTCGCCGACGCGCTGGCCTATGTCGGCAACTTTTCCACTCATATACAGTTGCAAGTCAGAAAACTTTGTCGACATGACAGCAGACACAAATTCGGGCATCTCATATGATATTTATCAAATCCAAAACATAGTATATTGCCTGACCCGGTTTTCGAACCAAGGAACTTACGATTTAAATCCAGTACAAGTTGCTTATTTTAGTTTACTATATCCAAATACCTTGTCTGCTATACATAGCTCTGCTACCCCCAGCCTCTTCAGAAGGTAGTTCTGGAAACTTCCCAGTCCTTTCATAGTACTCTTTGATCCATCTCTTCAATTCATCGCTTATTTGCTCGGTAATTCTAACTCCATGCTGAGCGCGGAGTTGCTTTTCTAAAGAAACCAGGGCTTCTTGGTACTCTTTTTCTCTTTGAAGTTGGAGACCACGTCTGTATTCTTTTACCTAAAATAAACATTAGACCTATTGAAATGTTTTGAAGGTTTTAATGTTCCTGCAGTGAGAGTCCAGCTGTTTGGACAATATTTATTTTTATGCCAACATTTTTTTTTAATTATGAGTCTGCGTAGAGAGTGAATAAATAACCTTTTGTAGATTTTGAAACCCTGAGTTGTCATTATAATAAAGAGAAAAAAGTATATTACAGAATATATAGTATCGAAGCTGCTCGTTATAATAATAAGGATAGTTGACTTATAAAACACTCATTATACGTAGTCAGATTCCAGATTGTATTAGAATTTTTGATTTCAGTGGCATTAAATTGATTATTTATTCTTGGCACCTCAAATAAAAATCTTTACATATCTAAAAAGTTTGCTTTAAACAATCACCTAAATAGAAAATACTTACTTCCTCCGCCTTTTTCACCTCCATCGACTCCACATAGGGAGGTAGTGTCATCCCGATAAGCAACTGTTCCTCGTGTTTCCTCCTCCTGGTCTGTCGCCTGGCTATAAACCCTCGCCACACCTTCTGGATCGCTGTGGCCGCTGCCGGCGTCATTTCGCCCTTCTGGTCTCTCCCCTTCTCTTTTAGTAGACGGATTTCTTTCATAAATTGGCCTCTGGTAAAAAATAAAATTAGAATATAATGATTTAATAACAGAGCAAAATACCACAAAGTTTTCATCTTCTTTCATTATTAATTTTATTTCCTACGTCACTTATCTAGTGGCATCATGTATAAGTTAAAAATACTTAGAGCCAATATAGGTATTCCGATTTTGTAATACATAAGGTTATTTTCGTATTATTCTGTCATACGAAACGTCCTTACGTCAATGAGATGTCCAAGTTCATAACAAAAGCTCAGAAAACCCTTCGTATTAAGGTACCCTAGTATATTTCGTTTTGAGTTCGGGTATGTATATTGGGGTTTCGATCAGACTTGCGTTGCTATGTATATTGCTGAGGGAAATGCCGTACCATTACGGAAAACAATACACATAAAAACTCACCTCAGCCTCCCCTGCCGAGCTCTCTCATGGCTCTGTATAATCAGCACAGCTTGTTGCTCTGTCAGCACCAACGGCTGAGGCTTCGGAGGCTCATGCCCCAACTTCCTCAGTGTTGATATAATGAACTCCCTCCTATACTCTATTTCTGCTTCTCTTTCTCTTATGAAGTACTGCGGAATGCACGGCTCTGCTTCGTGAGGAGTTACTTGGAGTTTTTTGAGGGCCTGTACAATGAAGAAAATAAATTCTGATGACTTTTAGCATCACAATACCCGAACCCAAAACTAATGTCTATGTTCCTGCAAGTGTTTATTCGTGGATCAAACCCATGACCTGTCGTTTTGCAGCCTGTATTTTAACTAACAGCGCCACGAAGATTATACGAATTTCTTATTTTTTTATTTAAAAGTAAAAATCATCACAACCCGTTGACTATTTCCATCCATCCATCCATCAGCCAAAGGAAGTCCACTGCTGAACATAGGCCTCTCCCAATGATTTCCACAGTGACCTGTTGGAGGCAGCCTGCATCCAGCGACGTCCCGCGACCTTTACCAGGTCGTCTGACCACCTAGTGGGTGGACGTCCCACGCTGCGCTTTCCGCTTCGTGGCCTCCATTCGAGAACTTTTTGGCCCCATCGGCCATCAGTTCTCCGTGCTATGTGCCCCGCCCATTGCCACTTCAACTTGCTAATCCGCTGGGCTATGTCGGTTACTTTAGTTCTCCTACGGATCTCCTCATTTCTGATTCGATCTCGTAGGGAAACCCCGAGCATAGCCCTCTCCATAGC
Source organism: Theretra japonica (assembly GCA_033459515.1). Classification (NCBI taxonomy): domain Eukaryota; kingdom Metazoa; phylum Arthropoda; class Insecta; order Lepidoptera; family Sphingidae; genus Theretra; species Theretra japonica. The sequence continues at coordinate 2,377,878 of CM065951.1, read as the reverse complement.
TCGTTGAGTGACTTTGAGCCTCCTGATAAGGCCCATAGTAAGAGGCCACGTCTCGGTGCCGTATGTCATCACTGGTAACACACAACTATCGAAGACTTTCGATTTGAGGCACTGAGGTATTTTGGACGAGAAGACGTCGCGTAGTTTCCCGAACGCTGCCCAACCGAGTTGGATTCGACGATTGACCTCTCTCTCGAAGTTGGACCTGCCTAACCGGACCACTTGTCCTAAATAGACATATTCGTCTACAACTTCGAGAGTCGAGCCCCCAACTCCGATGGGGGTGGGCACAACATGGACATTCGACATGATCTTCGTTTTGTCCATGTTCATTTTAAGACCCACCTGTTGGGAGACTCGATTGAGGTCTTCGAGCATAGTGCTAAGGTCTTCCAGCGATTCTGCCAAGACTACAATATCGTCGGCAAATCGAAGGTGAGTGATATACTCGCCGTTGATGTTGATGCCGAATCCTTTCCACTGCAAGAGCTTGAAGGCGTTTTCCAGCGCGGCAGTGAACAGTTTCGGAGATATGACATCCCCCTGTCTTACGCCTCTCTGTAGTGGAATAGCCTTCGTGCTCTGATCTTGTACTCGGACCGACATGGTGGCGTTGTTGTATATACACTTCAACACTTCGATGTACCGATAGTCAATGTGGCACCGCTGAAGAGACTGTAGCACAGCCCAGGTCTCGATCGAATCAAAGGCTTTCTCATAGTCCACAAACGCTAAACAAAGCGGCAAGTTATATTCCTCGGTTTTTTGTATAACTTGCCGAAGCGTATAAATGTGGTCTATGGTACTAAAGCCTTTTCGGAACCCGACTTGTTCGGGAGGCTGGAAGTCATCAAACCTGCGTTCGAGACGATTTGTGATGACCCTCGAAAACAGCTTATAGACATGGCTCAGGAGCGAGATGGGCCTGTAGTTCTTCAGCAAAGTGTTATCACCTTTTTTGAAGAACAGTACCACCACGCTCCTGCTCCATGCCTCTGGCGTTGAACCCTCGAGGAGAACGGAATTGAAGAGCTTCTGAAGGACTTTCAGCATCGGCATACCGCCCGCTTTCAGAAGCTCTGAAGTGATTCCGTCCTCACCCGGCGCCTTGTTGTTCTTAAGCTGTTTCAGGGCCATCTCAATCTCACACAGGTTGATGTCCGGGATATCATCGCTAAAGTGTCGGATCAACTCGGCTCTCGGGTCTTCGGCCAAGCTAACAGCAGGTTCGGCAACCGAGGTGTAAAGCTGTCCGTAGAACCTCTCGATCTCCCTTAATACCTCTGCCCTCGTCGACACTACGCTGCCGCCGTCCGTCTTCAGCCTAGACAACTGGCTTTGCCCAATAGACAAGTCCCTTGCAAACACTTTGGAGCCTCCGTTCCGCTCAATTGTCTCTTTTATGCTCACAGTATTGTGAGCACGGACATCGTGTCGCAAGGACTTCCAGATCCGTCTATTGAGCCGCCTATATGCTTCGGCGTCATCGGAAGACTGCAGCGCCATAGATCGACGTTCGGCCATGAGGTCAAGAGTGTGGATCGAGAGTTTTTGGGGTCTATCTCTACGGCGAGGTCTAAAATACTTAGATCCCACCGTATGGACAGCTTCTACCAAACTGCTGTTTAGCTCGTCCACTGCAAGGTTTTCTTTGAGACAATCGAAGCGATTTGCCAGCTCAAGTTGAAAGCTCGCGGGGTTTTGGATATGGGCGCGAGTAGGTCGGAGCGTAGACTTCATCAAGCGACGCCTTTCTAATTGGACATTGATATTCAGTGTGCCTCTAACCATTCGGTGATCACTGCCGGTTTTCACCCTGTTGATCACAGAGACATCACTGAATATCCGTCTATTCGTCGTCAAGATGAAATCTATCTCGTTTTTCGTAGAACCGTCAGGACTCAGCCAGGTCCATTTCCTGTGAGGCGGCTTCTGGAAGAAAGAGTTCATCGCAAAGAGTCCCTCTTTCTCCAGAAAGTCGGCCAGCCTCTGACCCCTGAGGTTCCGTTGCCCATGTCCAAATTGCCCCACTTTCAGCTCTGCATCGCTTCTCATGCCTAACTTTGCATTGAAGTCCCCCATAACAACATTGAAGTAGGTTTTGGAAGTATGTATGGCCCGACTTATGTCCTCATACATCTCCTCTACTTCTTCATCTGGGTGTGTCGAGGTCGGCGCGTATACCTGTATGACCTTCAGCGAATATCTTTTTGATATTCTGAGTATAAGGTACACTACCCTGCTCGACACACTTTCGATGGATACGATGTTGTTTATGAGAGACCTGTGGACGAGAAATCCGACACCTCCTCGGGACTGTTGGTCGTCCCCCCGGTAGAAAAGCAGGTTACCGGACTTCAGGGTTATCGTGTCCTCCCCGATTCTTCGGACTTCCGACAACCCCAGAATGTCCCAGTGTAACCCACTTAATTCTTCTTCCAGTTCGACAATCTTCTCGTCTGTCCTCATCGTGCGTATGTTGTGTGTTACCAGGGCCAGTCGTCGTCGGGGGTGGTAGCCGGGGCCAACCCGGGGATTCTTAGCACCCCCTGCCCCTGTTGACTATTTGATGAATTAAAAACAAAGCGTTATAAACCAACTTTCGGTTACAATATAATATTAGTACACAAAATCAAACAGTAAGTGATGCTAATTTATCTAATTAATTGTTTTCACTGGATACAAAGGTAATTCCATTAAACCATAAATATAATATTATAATGCATCTTACCTCATCGTCATCAAACGTAAAATCGGTCAAATGCAATTCCACCAAATCGTGTTTGATTTCCATCAGCCTCCCCAGGCAAGCTTCCAGTAATCTCTTTACAATTAAGCGCTTCTGTGGCTGCAATATCTGATCATACACCGCGTCTAATCTTGCAAGCAACACTGCGTACCTCACACGTAATTCTAAAAGCAGCGGCTGCAGGATCGATCGTTCAGCGGTGCCTGCTTCGAAAAGCGCTTCATCTGCTTGAGTTGCTTCGCCTATTAACTCAGACGTTTCGCACAGCAGATCGTTGTAGGTTTTGTTGGCCATTTTTGCTTTCGAATTTCCTATTTTTACTTACACTTTAACTTTTACTGAAGAATCAGGATTTTAATCTTCAATGCTTCTGAGATTTTTAAAAGGTTCACGAAATTCTCACTTAACCCACTCCGCATTAATCATTTTCGACCCATTTATCTTTTTGAGTTTTCTTTTTACACACAACGAGAACACTATCGCAGACTGAGCGATGTATCGAGCAAACATTTTCGGTTGCTATCGATGCGTTACGGTCCGATTAACACGTTTAATATGGAGCTAAGCTGATATGAGAATTTATGTGGTTTGTATAAAATATTTTTTATGTTGTCTATTGTTGTTTAGGCTATATCGGCTCTTTTGTCTACTGCTGAATAATTGAACTTTGTTTTAGATTCTCGTGTTTTAGCCATTGTAGCTCAGCTGGGTTGGTATTTTTCTATGCGTTTGAATTTATTTTAAAGGCATATATAAGGGGTTTTGTTAAGTTTTCCTCCAACTTTCAAGTATGAGGTAAACTTAACTTTACCCTATTTACAAAAATATGCCCTTGGCGCAAACTGGAAAAACCGGTTTCGGGAGTTCGTTATAGATAATTTTATACAATAATATTCAATGTTTACTGGAAAGTACAGAAGACAGCTAGATAATATTAAAGAAAAAGTATGAGTAATAACGTAATAACTGATAGCTTAGTTAAACGCGTTGGTACGGAAGACAGGTCGGAGCGGTGAAGCGAATTCTCAGCGATCACTGCAAAGTGAATAGCTTGAGTAGTGCAAATTATTTATTATGGAACTGTAATTATTAGGTGTTTTGGAAGTTGTTAATAAAGTGTAAGATTTGCAAAGCAAAGAGAGAGAGAGAGAAGATTTACAATACAATGCATTTAAAGGTAAATTACAAGCAGGCTTTTGTTAGTGTAAATTGGGTCAATGTCGTACACGAACAAAGATAATTTTTGATAGTTTGTAATCAACACTTCAATTTTAGTAACTTTGTGAGTTGAATCACCTTTACATAACAGATTCTATTTTTTGTGTTATAAATGCATACCATAATAAATATTTTCCAGCTCTGAGGGTTTTAAAACCAAAAAGTCGAAGACAGGTTCTGATATGCAAAACACTAAGCAATGCATTGCGTGGTTGGTAACATGTTCTTTTTTTAATCTATTTTCAACTTGGAATAAGAACTTTGCGATATCAGTAACTTTACCAGTCCCTATTACAGTACATATCATAAACCTAGGTCGTAAGTTTAGGTTCACAAAATACCTTCGCCAGATAATGCCATTCACTAACCAACCGTGGTGCGGAACTAACAGCGTGCCATCAAAGTTTCTCAAGAATATAATCTCCGTTGTTGAATGCCTACATGGCTAGCGAATGCTTGGAGGTCGCTTAATACTAGATGGGGTTATTATTTCAAAGGATACATCCTAATTGTCATTTCCAGCCAAGACTTCTGCTGAGACACGTATATGTGTTATACTTACTTCGTTAAATCGCTTTTCAAATTATTGGACAGGAATAAACTATTCATTTTATTAAGCCTTTTATTTTTTACTTACATACATAAAAATCACGCCTTTTTCCCAGAAGGGGTAGGTAGAGGAAACGTGGGTGTCCTTATTTCAATAAGGACACCCACGTTTCGCCTTTTATTTTTTACTTTTAATTATTCCACACTCGAACGCGATCAACGCAACAATTTTTGTACAGTGTAATACGGAAATATTTTGTTTTTTTTTTACGTCAAGATTATACGTCAATATTTTCATAAAACCTTCCTTTCACGGAATTATCTTTCTAAACAAAAGATCAATGGTAAATTAAAAATCCAAATTAAATATCAAACTTCAAACTTCACATATCTACATATCCCACGGCCAAAACGTTCGCCTTTCAAAATCCCAATCGAATTTCCTGCTCTCCGGCCCATTGTTCCCAAACAGCCACATCTACTGAACCCCGCTCCTTGATGACGCGATTAAGCCCCCACATATGCGAATCTTATTTACTTAAGTGGCAGCTTTTCCTCGAAGGAAATTGCTTCAAACACTACCTCCCCGACGTGTTGCCCTAACGTGATAACTGCCACTTAAACGACCTACTGTGACGTGATGTTTACCTTTTATTAACTTCTAGAGCGACTGTTTGAAATAGCTGCTGTTTTAAAGTTAAAGTTTTGCTGATTCTATCTGGTAAATTGGTTTATTTACTTTGTACTGGAATGGAGAAGTACATTGTATCTGAAGCTGGGAATGCTGTCTTGATAGTCTATCGTAGTAAAAGGCTCTCTTATACCTACTCAACGGGATTAAAAGAAAATATCGATAGCTCACGCCTTCATATTAATTTTTATACAAAGCGGCATTACTATAGAGTATACGGTCCTGAAGCTATTGACAGAACAACATGTAAACAAAACTAACCCAAACATTTTATTTATTGGACTAGTATTTTATGTTTTAAATTATTTGATTATTTTTTCAATAACATTAGCCAATCATGTTATCATCACCCGCTTTCGCCAAATGTTTGCGCAGTTTGAAGAATTTATATATTTACTGTAATACTAAAGTTTACAAAAATTACACAAAAAGTATGTATACTATCAATAAAACATGCAAAACTGACCTACTAAATACATCGCGAAACTCCAAAGTAATGGCGGCATTTCAGACGGCGGCGTCGGTCTGTCGGCCCATCAACTATCAGATGGACGTTCATAATAAACTCATTATGTGCGTAAATGCTAACGACTATATTTACAAGGCGTCTACTCGTCGCCCATTAGGGTTAGCCATTATTCTACATAGAACAACTTGTGCTGGATAGGTGAAATTACATACATACATAAACACACGCCTTTTTCCCAGACGGGGTAGGCAGAGGTGCTACCAGAACACTCACGTTGCGCCTTGTATATTCCATCCCAGCTCGCGCCTATCACCATTTCGGGCAGATATTTCTGACTCCGGGCTGAATAGAAAAATAGATAAAATTAAATTATAATAACTTAGACTCCTTAGAGTGTTATATTGAAAGGAAAACCGGCTATGAAATAAGTGGCAATGAAATTAACGTAAAGTATCGATTATTGGATTTTAAAAAATCATTATCAACATCAAACTTTTTTTTAAAACGCCTTCGAAATAAGATACCGCAGTGAAATTTACGAAAAGTATTGTTATTGAATTCTAAAAAAAAATATCAATATCGAACGTATTTTTTTCTCAACCACGTGTGGGATGAAGACGTTTTAAACATTACGTCATATTAAGTTTTTTGTCCCTCAGATACCTTTTTAACCGACTACAAAAAATAGAGGTTCTCAATTCTACTGTATGGTCTTTTTTATGTTTTAAATCATACCACCGACGCGTAGTAAAAGTAACTGCAGATCGCAGTACTATTCTAGATACATTTTCCAATTTTGTCACAGTACAATCGAACCTACAAATTGATGTAGTAATTTATATGTTCATTAAAAACCGCAGCTCCTAAGTCCTTTAAACAGGCGTATATATTTTTTTGTATTGTATCAGCCCATATACGACCCACTGCAGGGCACGGGCCACCTCTACAATCGAGAGTACGATTGAGAGTGGTTAGGCCATATAGTCCACCACGCTGGCCTAGTGCGGGTTGGCGGACTTACACACCGTAGATTTTTTTTTAAAATCGCTACGGTATGCGGGTTTCCTCACGATTTTTTCCTTCACCGTTAAAGTGCGATGTGATTGACTATCAATACACACATAACTCCGAAAAGTCAGAGGTGTACCCTGGGATTTGAACCCGCGACCACCGTGAACATGTAGGCAGCCGAGTCTGGTCCGATACCACGAGGCCACCACGCACTTATATTTAGATATATAAAATAAAAAAAATAAAGTAAACCCATAACCTTTAAAAATAATTCTTAAGAGGTTCCCATCCAGTCTCCCCGCATCCCGATCCCGCGGTATCAGATAGACGGGTGTAGTCATCGCTTTGTTTCGTTGTAACAAGTCAAGAGCTTAATGGCTTGTTGTGAGCTTTTTGCGACCGCGTGTAGGCCGCGATGTGCTAACTACGGGCAGGGTTCGCACTATCAATATCTGTTAATATTATTTGGTAAAATATTTGAAATAATCTGTTATTTATTAAGCCAAGAATGCGTTATGGAGAAGTCATTTTGCAACATGGTTAAAAAGTCATTTTAATCCCTTATAAATATGAAATAGGGTAAGTGGAAGAGAAGAAAGTATACAAATATTTTTGTATGGATCCATGAACAAACAAAATCCTAAAATAAATTATGAGAAGACAGTTTTGAATGTAACGGTCGAAAATTGGTCCTTTGAGCCGCATATTGTATAACTGAGGATTTTTGAAATCTTGTTTTTAAAGTAGGATCGGGGTTATAACTTGGTTCCAGATTTTTTTGTCTTAGATTTAAAACCTACTTCTGTTGCGTTGCAAATACAAGACTCCCTTGCTTGCGGAAGAAGGGCAATGACCTGCCCTTTACGGGGGTAAGGGAAATACCTCTCTTTGCTAATTAATAGGTATTTAGGCACAACGCCATCTAGTTTATCTATATTATATTAATTCATTCGCTCGATTCACTCAGTAAATAGACTCATTCAAAACGCCATTCTGTAATAAACGCACGTCGTACATTATAAAAATCAGTTTTTTTATTGAAGTAATCGTTTGCTGGATAAAAAGGGGAGAATTTTCATTTCGATTATCCATCCGAATGCTGGATCGCAGTCAACGAAATAATAGCACACAATATTAGACTATAAAAATTGTTTTTACGATTGATACAGGACTCAAATTCGACAACCATAACCAGGAATGAAGGTGAAAAAAAACATTAAGGTTAGTATACCTCGAATGCGTTGTTAAACGTTTGAGCGCTTACGAGTTGGCATTGGTGGTCTGGCATCAAGAGTTTTTACTCTGATAACAATGAAGTTTTGCAAAATAAATATAGAACTATTGTTCGAATATAAGGGTACCGACAATCATTTGAAAAATCGGAAAGATTATTGGGTATCTTATTTACTTATCTATCTGCAGTATTGGCCTTAAAAATGTGAATTTAAATTACATATCGCCAATTTGACGGGACGGCCACCGGTAGTGAAAACATAAGACAATTTTAGCAATATTAATAGTGTACGAAAATATATGAGTAAAATAGGCAGATGGTACATCATAGTTTGTAAGATGCTTCCTTCAAACATTTGCGCAAATATCTAACGATTTATAAGTATATATAATACTCGTATTAAATTAAAATTTATAATTCGATTAAAACTAGGTATTTATGATGGTTGATAATATTGATTATTCAACTCTGAATTGTGAACTGCACTCATGGCAGTATATTTTTGAATACGTAGACGCGGCTGTTGACATTTTCACAACGGTCGCGGGTTCAAATTTCAGGGCATACCTCTGACTTTTGGGAATCGTGTTTGTATTGATAGTCAATCACCACGTACTATAAAGGTGAAGAAAACATCGTGTATATGATATGGAAAAACGGCTAATCCGCACTAGGTCTGCGTGATGAATGCCCCTTCCAACCGTACTCTCGATTGTAGAGGAGGCCCGTGCTCTGCAGTGGGACGTATATGGGCTGATACAGTACAGTATAATACTACACCTATTTTGATATCCAACACACTAAATCACGTACTGTAATATAAAATTTTACCAACACTGTCCGAGTGAAAAAAACCGACATTTTTCCACTCTCGAAACATCCGAACAGTTTATTACTTCGTTTTTATAACATAAGCGCTTACAACACACGTTCTGACGGTAAAATATTAGTCGTTTAATACTCGTTTTATTTGTACTGAGACCTATTCTTGCTGTTAGACAAAAATATTTTGCTGTGTTGTTGATATAAGTAGTTCTACTACTCGCATACGCAGAGGGAGAAATAGTAACAAAATTAAACGGCAAACGAACGCTATAAGGGAAGTAAATACATACATATATGAACTTAAGCCTTTTTTACCATAAGGGGTAGGCAGATGTGTCACCAGGGCGTCCAAGATTCGCCTTGTGTGTTCCCTGTCGCTATGTGATTGGGGGCGAGGCTATCGTCGTATCCGGCACTTTCTGACTCCGCACTGATAAATTGAATAGAAAAATCCAGTATCACTTTGCCCGACACGGAATTTGACCCTGAGACCTCAGTGTTTTAATCATACCCTGGTACAGCTGCGCCAACGAGGCAGCTAAATACTTCAAAATTATTGGTTAACACATTTTAATCCAAAATTAAATTTAAATTATTTAAAATATTAAGTGCCGCAACACGATTCAAAATAATAATATCTGCAAACAACTACACAACAAACAATGCTGTAAAAACGTATGTAGTAAAAATATTTATTTATTTATACTTAATTGTACACCACACAAATACAAAAGAAAAACAACTAAGAAGAAAACATAAAAATTAGTGCAACAATCGACGGTCTTATCGCAAAACGGCGACGTCTTCCAGACAACCTTTAGATGGACTAGAGCGACTACAAATATCCATTGTCCATACCATTAAATGGTCCATGTCCAAAAAGTTCTCGAATGGAGGCCACGAAGCGGAAAGCGCAGCGTGGGACGTCCACCCACTAGCTGGTCAGACGACCTGGTAAAGGTCGCGGGACGTCGCTGGATGCGGGCTGCCTCCAACAGGTCACTGTGGAAATCATTGGGAGAGGCCTATGTTCAGCAGTGGACTTCCTTTGGCTGATGGATGGATGGATGGATACCATTAAATATTATGTAATTATTGTTTACGTAAATTCCGCTGACGCGATAGTTTATAAGTAGTTTTAACTCTCATCTCACCGGTATAAGGTTTATAAATAAATTTAGTTCCAGATTTGCAAGACATATATGCATGCCATGGCGTGAATGTATTGAGGATTAACACGGAGAGGTGTGCAAGGATTATTAATCCTCTGCCAATCTACAGCTTGATACGATTTACTATAAAGATTTTAGGTCTTTGACATGGATATCAATTCAACTCAGATCTTTTAGAGACAGTTAGTGATCCTAAATAAATACTGTACTGTACTGTACTGTATCAGCCCATACACGACCCACTGTAGGGCACGAGCCTCCTCTACAATCGAGAGTACGATTGAGAGTGGTTAGGCCATATAGTCCACCACGCTGGCCCAGTGCGGGTTGGCGGACTTTTACATACCATAGAAATTTATACAAATCGCTATGGTATGCAGGTTTCCTCACGATGTTTTCCTTCACCGTTAAAGTGCGTGGTGATTGACTATCAATACACACATGACTCCGAAAAGTCAGAGGTGTGCCCTGGGATTTGAACCCGCGACCACCGTGCACATCTAGGCAGCCGCGTCTGGTCCGTTACCAACAGGCCACCACGCAACCAACAGGCCACCACGCAAATAAATACTACACGAATCAATAATTTTTCGTCTTTTTTTTATTGCATAGGTCCAGCAAACGAGCAAACTGGTCACCTGATGGTAAATGATCACTGCCGCCCATGAACATCCACAACGCTGGATCATGGATGTGTCGCCGACTCAATTTGGAGTGGAGCGGACAGAAAAAAAGATGGGGAGGGGAATGGGATATTGGGCTAATAATCTCACTCGCCGAACGAAACGCGTCAGCAAAACTGTCGCTTCACGTCGATTGTCTGTGAGACAGCAGTACCGCCCCGGATGAGCCTGCCTATTCATGCTGAGTCATGACTGACAACAGCGTGGCTCTACCACTTCCAAAATATCGCATCGCAAATAAAAGTAAGTCCGAGTGATTCTTTTGATAGTCTATGTGATGGAGTTGGTGAAACGCCGGCTGTGCTAGTGAAACGTAAAGCCGCGGGTTCAAACCCCGCAATGTAACATGTTTTTGTATGGTCTACGTGTTTTTGTTTCGGGTCTGGGTAAGCCGAAAAGTATCTTGTAGTTTTTCATTTCGGCGATACAGAACATTTATTGTACTTTGTCGTCAGGACTATTTCTGTAAGTAGATGTATTAAAATATTTTGATATTGCAATAAAACTACTTAATATTGTATTTTGATATTTCACTATTTTCAGACAGCCTCGGTGGCGTAGTTGTACTGTTGTACTATGGTATGATTGGAAACCTGAGGTCTCGGGTTCGAATCCCGGGTCTGGCAAAGTGATAATGGATTTTTCAATTTATTATCAGCCCGTAGTCAGGAATTTGTACCCGATACGGCGAAAGGCTCTCACCCTATCACATCGTGGGACGGAACATACAAGGCGAATTGTGGGTGTCATAGTGGTGCCTCTGTCTACCCCTTCTGGGAAAGAGGCGTGATTTTATGTATGCATGTACTATTTATCCCACTGTGTGGTCCGTACCGGCAATTTCTAATTTCTCCGAACGACACGTAGGCTGTCAAGGAACGTAGATATAGAAGCAATTCATATGGGAGTCCAGGCGTTAGGTCTTATTTATTACATCGCTTGCAAAGATACGAACTTACATCTTTTAGTAGTCACTGGTGTCGCTTTAGAGAACGATCATCCTTAGGGAACTTATAAAATTGTAAGGTGTCGGTTAAGTTCTACTCCCGTAACTTAGCAGACTCAGCACTCGATAAAATAGACTGATCTATCTCACAAAATGTTATTTTTCTGATATGAAATGACGTACGTAGTCCTGACTTTTACTAAGATCGAGTCTTGTATCGTATATCAGAAACTACAAAAGACTTTTCGGCCTCACAAAACTATAAAAAAATACAAAACATATATACACACATATTGCAAAACGTTTTTGAAAATTACTGTTTGCTCTACATAAAGATATAATAATATTTTAGTAAAAAAGCAAAGAACATCAGCATCGGCAAATCATGTAAAATATTTTACTCGGGCAAACTCACTATAGTATCTCTAATAATTAACCCAGGTCGCCAAGGGTCACAAAGTCAAATGAAAAACATATACCTAACAAACAAACAAACTGAATTCGCACTCTCAAAATCGAGAAACACACAAAATCATTAACTCCCACGTGGAAACAAGAGCAAAACAAGGGCCTTCAACTTTACCCTTATATCAAGACGTTGCAAAAAGCCTGCGCTCGCGCACGACAGCATAATGTCTTCATTTGAGATAATACTCCGGATCGCCTCGCATCGGCGACTTTTTACATTCCGCTTGAGCTGGGTGTTCTCGGGTATGGTTTGCAGAAAAATGCAGGCCGACTTTTTGCGAGTACTCTTCGTGCTCCAGTTTGGAAGTATTGTTATCGTGCCATTGAATTGTAGGGTTGGCAAAATAGTGGTTCATCGTTTTTTGAATACACTAAAATAAAGGTGAAGATTGATAAAATTTAATAAAATGACATGTCAAAATCACGCAATGTGGAAATAATACAATCCCTGCTTCTTTTGGAAAATAAGGGTGTAAAACTATAACAAAATTACGTGCGTCAGCATACAAATCGCCTTTTAGAATATTCAAAGCCAAACCACAGGATTTTTCAAATCAAGAACCAATAAAAGTCATTTTCTACGGCGAAAATGTAGAAGTAGAAGACAAAAATAAAAAAGTAGAAATATTGAAGTGAAGAAGTAAAATAATTAAAATGTACTAATTTTAACTCTTTAAGCCTCAACAGGTCATAGCGCTCAGGGAACACCGAAGCAAGGAGTTCATTCCAGAGCGTGCGTGGTAAAATGATTTTCTATATCTATGTTTCTATCTCTATCTATAAAAGTCTAACGATCTCTATTCTGTGATAATTATTTAAAAAATTAAAACATGATTAAAGCCAACCTTTTTTGCGCACCCTACATCAGTTATTATGTAGTTTCGCCTTTTTATTCGTACTCATTCTGCGCATAATAAATACTACCAGGGACTTTGCACTACTGTTCATTTAAAAAAGTAAATAACTTTGATGGACCTGTAATAATGGGTTTCGTCGGCCATTTTTGTAAGACAAATTGTACGCTTGCTCTAATAAACACTGTTTTAAACGATATATTGGGTTTTGGGTTATTTTAAGACGATGGTGTTTGGGTGAATGAAAACATCTTTATTGAGGGCCTTCATGGTGTCTTTTACGAGTAAAGATAGCTATGGAACGAGAGGTCGCGAACTTTATTTGCACCGAGACAAAGTGAAAATAACATAATACATACAGGGTAAAACGAAGCCAGCTGGTAGTTTTAGTGATTACAGGCACAAAACAACTGAAAGGCAGGTCCACCTTAGGCCCACGGAAGGTCCGATAGAACCGACCATGCAGCTCCTTGCTCTTCCATACTTCCTCACAATCTTTAACACTCATCGGTATATAATCATCATTATTTATATTTTACAGTTATAGTAATGCCTAGTGAAGTGCGTGGTGGCCTGTTGGTAACGGACCAGACGCGGCTGCCTACATGTTCACGGTGGTCGCGGGTTCGAATTCCAGGGCACACCTCTGACTTCTCGGAGTCATGTATTGATAGTCAATCACCACGCACTATAACGGTGATCCAACATCGTGAGAAAACCTGCATACCGTAGCGATTTATATAAATTTCTATGGTATGTAAAAGTCCGGCAACCCGCACTAGGCCAGTGTGGTAGACTATATGGCCTAACCACTCTTAATCGTACTCTCGATTGTAGAGGAGGCCCTTGCCCTGCAGTGGGACGTATATGGGTTTATACAGTGGTAGTAGTTGTAGTAATTCGCCCTGTAGTCCGGGGGTGTAAGAATTCTGCCACGGTATCCCCTGCCCGTCATAAGAGGCGACCTAAAGGGGCCATCAGAGTCACTGGGAACACTGCGGGGCGGTGCGCCCAGACTTGTAACGGCTCTGAGGCGAACGACAGTGCCTCGTCTCTGTCATGGACGCCCATAAGACCTAAAAGGGCGTCCAAAATAGTCGAAAGTGGGGTTCATCCGGGCCCCACATCAAAGAAGGACCAGAAATGGTTATGCGCGGGGCGGTTACGCGGACGTAAATCGGGGTGCCTTTCACCCTGGGATGTCCGGTACGGCCCACAATGCGTGTGACGGTTTTCAAGAGGTTTTTAGTCAGTATGCTGGCGTAGGCTTGGTAGGGACCTAGCTTGGCCACAAATCCGCATTGTGCCAGGCTGGAAGGCCAGAGACACTGACATACCCCTTTCCAACTCCCCCGGGGGCAACGAAAGGGGAGCTTAATAGCTTTTCCTCTTGAACAAAAAAAAAGAAGTAGTTGTAGTAATGCCTCGGTAGCGCAGTCTTGCTACGTTATGATAGTCGGTCGTAGTTTCTGATCACTTGCTGATACACACGACACAAGACTCGATCTTAGTGCGGGGTCAGGTATGTATGTGACTGTTGGGTATACACAACGCTGAGTTCTCGGGTTCGAATCCCGGGTCGAGCAGTGATATTGGATTTTTCTATTTAGTATCAGCCGGGAATCGCGTGTCATATTGTGGGACTACACACACAAGGCAAAACGTTGGTGTTCAGACTCCTGGTCCTCTGCCTACCCCTTCTGGGAAAAAAGGCGTGTGTTTATGACTTATTTATTTATTATAACTTCATTGTATATCTATGACATCAACAAAGTACACAATAGTTTAAAAAAAACGTACAAAAAGCAGTTTTAACACTCGAGGCAATCTCTTACAGACAACCAAACATTGGATGGATAAGAGAAAACAATAATTTTGGGATACCGTGAGGTGTACGAAAGATAAAATGAGACAAAGAAGAAAATATATAAATACTTATACAAGTATACATAGATACTTTATTAAATAACTTATGTATCCATGTAATGTTAAATAGCATATAAAAGCGTAAAGACGCTTTACAAAAAATATCATTCAACCATTTTTCAGTGTAATTGATATCACAACCCATCTACACTTTCCGTTTGTTTCCCTCGTGTTTCCGAATTTTTCATATCCGCGGTAACGAAACCATATCGCGATGCAGCCGCACCGACGTCTTATGCGAATAAAAATATAGTAATATTATCCGATTTTCCTTTAATTTGCGATTAACTTGTTTCAATGTACATTCTTGTATTTATGCTGCATTTAATTTCGTTTAGAGAACTCTTTGGAGAAAGATATGGGCGAAAGTTTAAAATTTTGTGCGGATGTGGCGCCATCTCTTAACGGGTTGACAAGTTGAGACGCCCCGAGTTGTTGGTGTTGGTTGCGTTTGTTGGAATCCTACTTTTGGAAATTGTAGGCTTGGCAGGTATGTAGTTACCCGTTTTATTGATGTCAAATTAATTTAAAAATCACAAGGTGCTTGGAGTGTCAATATGACATCCATGTTGTCAGCCCGATTGATTTTGAACTCAGGTATACTTTATCATATTTTTCTTACCTACTAGAATGACGGTAATTATTGTGTATCCATATCATTACCCGTTTTATGATGTTGGCCCAATTAGCTGCCAAAATGTTTTAGGTCCTAGTGTACATAATAAGTGGCAAAATAAACGTCTTATTTTAATATACTATCCAGAAGACCTTGGTTATGGAGAACCTAACAGTGTGTACTGATAGTCAATCACCATGCACTATAACAGTGAAGGAAAACAGCGTGATTTTTTACGATTACAAAAATTATATATGTAAATTCCGCCAACTCGCACTAAGCTAGCGTGGTGAACTATATGCCCTAACCCCTCTCAATCGTGCTCTCGATTACAGAGGAGGCTCATGCCCTGCAGTGGGACGTACCTGGATTGATGCAGTAACAGCTAATAAGATTTTCAACACACTCGATTTTGATACAACCTATAATTCGCCACACTCGTGAAAAATCCACTCAAAAATTAGCATGCAATCGCTAAGCCCCATACATCCGTGAAAAGATATTCGGTTCGATTCCCACGCCGCCTGTTTCTGTCTGCTAAATTGCTGGGTACGTGCCACAGACATAATTTAAATAGATGCCGCAAGTACGCTTGACGTGTCCAAACGAAGCTTAATTTAGTTTAAACGTTGAAATGTTAGTAAACCACTATTCAGTAAAACGCAACAAACTGTAATTTTTCCTAGGAGTCACTTATTTTAGAATGGTAAAGTCACGATGTAGTCATTTAACTTCGGCTCGTCCAGGGCGATAGCACTGACTCGTAGGAGACTGTCCAATAACAGCTCTGCTGTTGTGTTTCGTTCGGTGAGTGAGATAGCCGGAGACCTAGCGACCTATTCCTTCCCCCTCTCACCCTTTCTTCCTCCTTTTCTCCTCTGGTAGGCAGCGGCTTGTTTGTGCCCCTGCCGTTATCGAGCCCATGAGCAGCAGTGCCGCTCACCATCAGGCGGGCTATAACTCGTTTACTACGGTAATAAAAAAGCTAACAAGATTTTCTATGTTGCGTAAAGTCTCCCGAACCTCACTAGGCCACCTTGGACTATGGCCCTCGGATATTAATGTATTGTATCAGCCCATGGTCGCCCACTGCTGAGTTCGGGATTCCACTACGATCGGCAGCTCGTTTGAGATGCGTTAGCTTGGTCCACCACGCTAAACGAGTGCGGGTACTTCATACAATAGGAAATCTTAAGATCTCTACGGTATGCAGTTTTCCTTTGATAAATGTGAGAATTCATATCAAATGTGAGAGTTCATATTCAGAGTAGAAAAACGAAGATACATTTATGAACTTTTGTATAATTGTTCTACTTCTCTCTCTCTCCAATCGTTGACTCATTGCTGAGTGTTGTGACCCCTTCATTGCGAAGTTATGAGTTTAATCGTCTAGCGCCAAGCATACTTCTTCACATATATATCAATCCTCCGCAGCACAGTAGTCTAGACGCCAGCTGTGAAACGAGTGGCCGCGGGTTCGATCCCCGCGCTGAGACAGATGTTTGTGTGAATCACAAGTATTTGTTTTGATCTGGGTGTTTTTGAGCCCAAAAACCCTCGTTCCTGATCCCCACGACACAAGACTCGATCTCAGAGGGGTGTCAGGACTATACATGTGTCTGTTTATCGTATTTATTCATACCAAAGATAATCTACATAAGATCTCTATGCTTGAGCCTGCTAGATGACGCATCTATTAAGCTCCATGTCTGTGGTTCCAGCGTATGATTTCCCTCGAGCCGGACCAGTCCGCCCGCAGTTGTCCTGGCTGCTCGTTTAATATTTTAAGTCTTGTATAGTTAACGGTGCTAATTTTGTACAAGCTTTATAGTTTTATGGTTTGTGAGTTTCGGAGTGAAATGCTCTGCTGAGATTCAACGCTTCTGACGTTTTGGAAGTAAATGTATAGATTGGTTAGACGCCGGCTGTGAAACGAGAGGCTGCGGGTTAGGTCCCCGCACTGAAACAAATATTTGTGTGAACCACAGGTATTTGTTTCGGATTTGGGTGTTTGTGAACCCGAAAAATCTTTCGTAGTTTCTGATACCCACGACAAGACTGCTAAGAGGTGTTAACATTTCGCCTTGTATTTTTCGCCCCATTATGTGATAGGAGGCGAGCCTATCACCATATCGGACACAAATTCCTGACTCTAGGCTGATAATGAATAGAAAAATCTAATATCACTGTGCCCGACCCGGGATTTGAACCCGAGACCTCAGTTTTGCAATCATACCGTAGTAAAACTGCGCCACCGAGGCAGGCAGGCATCACTTACAGAAAATCAACTAGCTTGGCCTAACCTACATCAATCAAAATGTTAAACATTTTCCATTTCAAACACAAAAGTAAGAACAGAATTCATTTGAGTAATAAATTAATTAGCGGTAGGCCCGTCGCAATCACTAAGACAGTGAATAAAAATTATTTAAACCATTTTACTCCGAATTCACAGTTATTTTACAAGATTATTTATTGACTGCCTCGGTGGCATAGTTGTACTACGGTATAATAACAAAGCTGAGGTCTCGAGTTTGAATTCAAGGTCGGGAAATGTGATAATGGATTTTTCAATTCATATCAGCCCGGAGTCAGGAATTTGTGTCCGATATGGCGATAGGCTCGCCCCTAGTGCGACGGAACACAAGTCGAAACGTGTA
Source organism: Theretra japonica (assembly GCA_033459515.1). Lineage (NCBI taxonomy): Eukaryota > Metazoa > Arthropoda > Insecta > Lepidoptera > Sphingidae > Theretra > Theretra japonica. The sequence continues at coordinate 2,359,807 of CM065951.1, read as the reverse complement.
TGTCCTTACAGCACCTCTGCCTACGCCTTCTGGGAGAAACGCGTGTGTTTATGTAAACAAGTTTCTTCCAAACAATACTGTGAGAGAAAACTTAAACAAAATTTCCCACAATTCGCCTACCTCATCTGCCTACAAATACTAAAACGCTCATTGCCAATTCTATAGCGGAGTGCGCCAGACGCAAAAAAATCGCCCGCAGTTTCCACCACAGTCGACTGAATAGCACCTTTTTTTCTATTTACCGTTTCCTTTCCGCGGCTCCTTAAGGTGTCGCCCTTTGAAAACCCTCATTTTATTGCGAGGTACTCTGAAAGCTTTCAAAGAGGTGTTTCTCCCGCAGTCTTCAGGATCAAAAGCAACAGACCCTGTGTTCTCGATGTTCTGACCTTAATTAAACCTATTGTTCCACGTTTGCTCATTATATTTGTGTTTTTATGGCTTTGAAATTTTGAATTGTTTCTAGCACAATACCGTGGTTTCTGAGGAATTATTATTGAGTTTACTTTCAGAACTGGGTTATTAAATTTTATTTGTTGTGTTGGGATAGGTCCCTGCCTATCCCAACAGACCAAATTTACATGTAGATGTACTACGGTATGATTACAAAGCCGAGGTCTCGGGTTCGAATCGCGGGTCGGGCAAAGTGACATTGGGTTTTTCTATTCATTATCAACACGGAGTCAGGAATTGGTGCCCGATATTGCGGTAAGCTCGCCCCACGAAACACAAGGCGGATCTTAGATATCCTGGTGACACATCTGCCTGTATGGTACTGTATCATCCCATATACGTCCCAGTGCAGGGCACGCGCCTCCTCTACAATCGAGAGGACGTTTGAGAGTGGTTAGGCCACATAGTCCACCCCTTCTGTAATAAAGACTTCTTATGTATATATGTATGTATGTAATGTGTATCCCTAAGGAGGTGGCTTCTCGTTAGTACTCCTAGTGCCGGGGCACTTCGCTTGTATTATTTGTTTTAAAAAATCTCATATGACTTCTACGGGGCTGGTACTTACGCCCTGCATGATAGACCCGTCCCTCCATCACATCTATTTTTGTGCAAGAGGATAAGCTATTAAGCTCCCCTTTCGGTACCCGGGGGAGAACAAAAGAGGTATGTTGGTGTCACTGGCCTTCCAGCCCGACACACTTGACTTGTGGCCGAGCCGGCTCCCTTACTCTCTACACATCTTTGATAGAATATTTCCAACTCCTCCTATTAATTTAACTTTATGATTGATTTCGTTGCGGGTTGAAGACAAGTTAAACATTCCCGGAGACGCGCTGAGCTTCAATGCTCAGTGTCATTACAATGCGTGCTGTTGATCCTGGCTTACAGGAGTTGCAGTGGTGGGTGTGAGGGCGGGACAGTCTCCACATTTTAGAAAGAAAATAGTCTCCTAAATTTTGATGGGACTAATGCTACCTCTGCCTACCCCTTTAGTCATGAGCATACCAAAATTCTCAAGCCTAGCTGATAAAACCCATATCACGTCACCATTTTCATTACAGCACAACACAGATGCTGCAATCCGCGTCGCTTGCATACAAAGTGAGGGCATTCAAACCCTAGTTACTATTTGCATATACTTGCGGTGAATATCGAGGACAGTTTTCAATTGAATATTATAGCAATAAAATTAGGTTCTTATTGGTAGGTGCATGAGCCCATGAGGTGGCTTGTTCGTATCACCTCAGCGATAGAGATTCAAATCCCAGGACACGCTTCGGACTGTTCATTTTCATTGTTGATTTAAAATAACATACATACATAAACACACGCCTTTTTCCCAGAAGGGGTAGGCAGAGGTGCTACCAGAACACCCACGTTTCGCCTTGTATATTCCGTCCCACGATGTGATAGGGGGCGAGCCTATCGCCATATCGGGCACAAATTCCTGACTCCGGGCTGATAATGAATAGAAAAATCTAATATCACTTTGCTCGAGCCGGGATTCGAATCCGAGACCTCAGCTTTGCAATCATACCGTAGTACCACTACGCCACCGAGGCAGTTTAAAATAACAGATATATATAAATCAGTGTGTGTATTTACGAGTAGTGAACGCATGAACATTACGTTATTTAGTTTTCTCAGCAAATTATTATTGCGTAAGAAGAATAAAATACATCCAACAGTCACATAAATAGTCCTGACTCCACACTAAGATCGAGTCTTGTGACGTGGGTATCGGGAACTACGAAAGACTTTGGGTCTCACCCGTGGTTCACACAAATATTTGTCTCGGTGCGGGGATCGAATCCGCAACCTTTCGTTTCACAGCCAGCGTCTAACCAACTGCGCCACGGAGGCTGTCAAGAGAAATAAAACAACCTTAAACCTTTTCAGGTTTGTTCGTGTATTAATAATTTATCATATAATTTGATCGTGAAAGGGTCTAGGGGTTATAAGTCTTTACAAGTATTTTTTTTTGGTGTCTGAAGTCCGCTAAGCCACAAAGGGCCAGCGTTTTAGTCTATGGTCTATTTCTCACTCCATTAAATATTGAAAGAATTATAAAGTTAAATAAATATGATATTTTGCAGGCCCAGATTCATAGCTGTATTACTTTACACATGAACGCAATAAAACCTTTATACGCTTGATGAATAGTTAAACCCACAAGCTATACAGACCACACATAATACCCAAAATCTAAATTTACATCCCAAACAAAATTTATATACAAAAGCGCGGACAATTAATTTTGCACACAAGATAAACCGCGAATCACGTACAAAAACGTGCGAAAAAAGAAATAAACACAAACAGGCAATTTAAAAAAGGGACGAAAAAATTAAAAACTTTACTCGAAAAAATTCGATCTCATTAATCGCACTGACGTTTAAAACAATCAAGTCGAATAGTGGACAGTGCGCACGGATGCGAGACGCGCGGCCAAAAATTTGTCACCGGAATTTTCGTATTTCAAGCGATTAAATGTAAAAAACATTTATCGGCATTCGCCACAAGTCAATTACTGCGGAATGGAAAACAATTACACGACTGTCCGTTTCGCTGCGGTCGGTTAAATAAAACTAAAGCTAACGACGTTGTCGTGTGTATTTTTCCAATTTGTTTTGCGTATTTTGAACTGTCAACAGAGCGCAGTGGGGCGCGGATCATCCACTGTGGACAAAACTTTGTTTTTATTTTTCTCTTTGATAACTTTCATAATACTGAGCTGTATTATGTGTTAATATATAAGGTATATAATGCGCATATGTACATTTAGACCATGTTTATTGACATATTAAGGAAATTAGCATTTTTCTAAATTATACCACATTAGTGACTTTAATATATTTGTTGGTAAGTTATAAGCATATAATACAACTATTACAAATTGTCAAGCAACATATACTGCACTGTATCAGCCCAGATACGTCCCACTGCAGGGCATGAGCCTCTTCTACAATAAAGAGTACGATTGAGAGTGGTTAGGCCCTATAGACTACCACGCTGGCCTAGTGCGGGTTGGCGGACTTCACATACCATAGAAATTCTTGCAAATCGCTACGATATGCAGGTTTCCTCATCACGTTTTTCTTCATCGTTATAGTGCGTGGTAATTAACTATCAATACAAACATGACTCCGAAAAGTCAGAGGTATGCCCTGGGCTTTGAACCCGCGACCACCATGTTGTTGTGCGAATATGTTGGCCCTGCGTCTGGTCTGTTAACCAACAGGCCACCACGCACTTTAAGCAAGATATTATATTTTTATCCTACTCAGTCATACTTCAAGTAGGGTTTCTGTGAGGCAATGGTGCGCCGATCGAACCGATATAGTCACACCATAGATTTTAACGAACTAAGGCACGACTCTACCGCCTTAGTTATATACTATTGCCTATATAAAATACATTATTCCAAAAGAAAAATCTTCTAAAAACCAGTAACAAACAACTCCTAAGTGCCTTATTATTAACGAAGCGATAGAAAAGCTTCTTACAATAAGTGTAAAAAAGGTTAAAAGAATTCCGCGGACCCAATTTTGTTCTTTAAATTTCAACCCCTCTCAACTCACCCTCTTCAGTCTAAATCATCTCACAATGAAGGGGAAATCCTGCAAATTGCATCCCTTACGACATGCTATTACTTTGTGTTTAGGGTGTGATGTCGATCGATAGAGAATTTGTAGAATGACTTTTGATTATCACGTTTCAGTGGAAGTACACGTACTTTAGATAATCAGGGGGTTAATGTTGTTTCAGGGAGATGTGTAAGAATTCTTTTAGTTTTTAAACTGCCTTGGTGGCGCTGTTGTACAAAGATACGGTGTGGCGCTGTTGTAGTCACAACGCTGAGGTTTCAGGTTCGAATCCGGGTCGAGCAAAGTGATATTGGATTTTTCTATTCGTTATCAGCCCTGAGTTAGGAATTTGTGCCCGACATGGCGATAGTCTCGCCCCCTTTTCCAGTGTGGGACGGAACACACAAATCGGAACGAGAATATTCTGGTAACATCTGCCTACTTCTTCTGGGAAAAAAAGCGTGATTTTTATGTATATAATTCTTTTACAACAGACAGCTTGTTATTGTATGGAGGAAAAAGGTGCGAGACAGTTTATTTATATATTTATATCCTTTACTAGCTCCTGTCAGCAACTTCATTTGCGTGGTTATCTTTATAAAAAAAATCCCACCCCGTCCCTGTCCCGTCTCATTCTCACTCATGATAATCCAGTCCCATACCATCCATTTGAGTACGAATAGTAACAAATATATGGGAGTTTCGCCCCCATCCCACGGGAACACTACATTTTCGGGATACAAAGTAACCTAAGTGTTAATCCAGGGTGTCAGCTACCTCCATAAAAAATTTCATCGAAATCCATTAACCCGTTTCTGAGTTCATCACGCACAACCGTACACACAAACAGACAAATATTCAAAAATCATTGTTTTGGATTCTATTACGTTAATACAGTTCCTTCATATCAATTTTTCTCATTTATCTTCCATGTACAGACATCGATCGGTTACAAATTTATTATATGTGTAGATAGAACTTGAATAGAAATTAACAATAATCAAAATAAATCTGGGCGCATCATATTTACATCCGAACACAATAAGACTGGCATGGCACACAAAAAAGAAAATAAAATAAAAAAGTCACAATTGTATTGATCATGCCAGTATACAAAAAAAAAATAACTAAAAATCAAAAACCTCGATTGCCTGTTCCGCGAATCGAACCTAACTGATCACTGTACGCAGTTCTCAAACCCATTAGACCGATAGTACAACAGCCGAGTAATCCGTTTCCTGAGCTACAGTACAATCCCATAATGAAATAACTAATCCAGGGACCACTCAATCACAATTGGGGTTTTCGGATCCACATTCGACACGCGTACACGCTTATTAAACATGATGAGGGATAGCATAACCTTTTTACTTTACCTCGCGTTTTGTATCTCGCTGTACCACTGAAAAAACTGACAATGGAATCACACTTCGCTGTCTCTACAGTGTCTCAATTCATTTGACCAAAAATTCTCGTGAACACACAATTATTTAGCTGTCTTATATGTACAAATAACCGGTAATACGAATTTTAAGAAATAGCATGCTATCTCTCTATTCATTGCAGTAATGAAAATTCTGTGTAAATGAGTAGGCCGGCGTGATGGACTATATGTGGTGTGTGTATGTGGCTTGTTGCCACAGCCTAACCACTCTAAATCGTACTCTAGATTGTAGAGCAGGCTCGTGCCCTGCAGAGGGACGTATGTGGACCGATACAGTATAGCACCGTTCCGTGCTGTGTTAAATTAACGCCGTCATCATTGTTTTAACTGTAAGCATTTTTTTTTTTGCATCAGCCCATATACGACCCACTGCAAGACACGGGCCTCCTCTACAATCGAGAGTACGATTGAGAGTGGTTAGGCCATATAGTCCACCACGCTAGTCTAGTGCGGGTTGGCGGTCTTTTACATACCATAGAAATTTATAGAAATCGCTATGGTATGCAGGTTTCCTCTAACTGTGAGCATCTTAATGTAACTTTATACGGTGAAGAATGACTTAGGGTACTTACTACTCCAAATGTACGTTTCTGTTGTACATTTGAAACGTAATTCAACGCTCACGAACACAAGTGAAAGCTAATAAAGACCCTAAAAGCATTAATTAATATATTCCGTCTTCATTGTATCAAAACATTACCAACATTCTGTAGTAAGATATTCGAAACGCATACTTTAATCGCATACCTAACGCGACCCGAGCGATTCGAATCATCCCATCCCTTTATTTGTAACCCTTCGTATTTGCCGGCAAAATATTGTCCCAAACCCTCTGAATATTAACTATGTATCCCCTCCATTTAGTGGCCTCTAAATAATTCAGAGGTCTGCATATTGACATACATGCATAAACTCTGCCTTTTTCTTAGAAGGGGTAGGCAGAGGTGCTACCTGGACACGCACATTTTGCCGTTGTGTTCCGTCTCACAATCTAATAGGGGGCGAGCCTGTCACCATATCGGGCACAAATTCCTGAATCTGGGCTGATAATGAAAATAAATCTCCAATGTCACTTTGCCCGACACAAGATTCGAACCCGAGACCTCAGCGTTTAACGTATCGTAGTACAACTGCGCCACCGAGGCAGTCTGAAGTTGAATGTGCATATTAAACTAGGGAATATCAGATGCAGTGACCAGCTAAACAGATTTCCAAGGCTTGTCAGTCGATAGAAATGTTGTTTGAGTTTGTTTATCGCTGTAGACGGTAGACAGGTCTAGAGATTCTGGATTTGTGGACGTTTGGATGTGACGGATGTATATCTATAAACAGGAAGACAAAAAAGCCCTGTCCGATCCGAGACGCATATTTGGCTATCTCAATTGTAGTATTAAAAAAACGAAGGAAAATTAATATCATTATCATCCATCCATCAGGCAAAGGAAGTCCACTGCTGAACATAGGCCTCTCAAAATGAATATAGGATAATATAATTATCGTAATATTGATACACGTTTTAGTATCAATATTACTCTAAAATCTATCAAAGTTTTAAATTCTCCAACAACATCACACATTCTGACAATAATTCTGAAACGTCGCGCCGCGCGTTGCTTGTTACAATGCGATTGTTAGCAGTGTAATGTTAGATTCCCTATTTTTAATTTATTTTATTAAATATATTTTTTATCATATTATGTGAAACGGATCTTTTAAATAGAACACATTAATGAAGCCTGATGAAACCTTAATCGATCGGCCAGAGATTTTTTGTCACGCGTATTTATGATTGTCTTATTGAAAAGAATATGCTTGACTGAATCTTCAAAGTCGGTGGCACTTAAATCAGATTCTATTGAAGAACATAATTTGACGAATTGCAATTATAAAATATATATTTCTATATGTAGCATGGTACCACGAAGCGAAGGCTTAATTAATTGACAGTGGTCACCACTACATTTAAATGCATTTAATATCCAGAGAGTCTAGACCTTTAAAGAAAGGGCAGATTGATGGACAATGCACAATAAGGCAGCTTAAATTAAAACCTAAGTAATATTCAACTAAACAAATAGGTACCGTTTGACGTTTTATACTTTTAAACTTTGTACAGACCGTGGAATTATGATTCACAGAAAATGTTAATTCAATTTGTGTCAACAATATAATTGTCGCAACTGAGTTGCGCATGTACAAAGTAGTTTAAACTTGAGAAGTATGCAATATCACAAGGTACCTATTAGTTTAGTTAGATTATAATCGAACGAACTTATATACCAATATAAACATTTCAAGATATTAAGTTTTCAAAGTTAATACTCAATACTTAAACATTGCCAACCCGCACTAGGCCAGCGTGGTGGACTATACGGCCTAACCACTCTCAATCGCTCTCTCGATTGTAGAGGAGGCCCGTGCCCTGCAGTGGGACGTGTATGGGCTGATACAGATACAGGTACTTAAACATTCCCATGCTTAATTCTACAGATATCAACAACGCACCAACGATTCCTATGCATGCGTACCTAACACCTCATAAATCATCATCTTTTTTTTTATTCCTTTTGTTATTTCTTCTTAGTTTCTAATTTTGTTATTATTTCACTTTGATTAATTTTATGATTGTTCTGTTTTTTATGTTTATAAAACTTAATTTTAGTACTACTTAGCAGTTATTTGTTATTCAGTGCATGTTGTGACGCCTGCAGGTAGTACATTAAGCATGTTACTAAATAGTCAATGTATTAGATATAAGAAATAATGTAACTACCACTGGATGTCCTTAAATAAATAAATAAATAAAGAAAAGTACTTATACGCAAAACCCCAAGGCCTCTAATATATTCTGAATATCCTAAACTATAAACGTTAATAATGACATTAGTCGCGGATATAATGAAATCATTTGACAGTCGTGTCCCCGCTCATTCAATAACAGATTCACCTTTGTTCGTACTTTGCAGACGTTTGAGCCGAGCGCGTGTTTTGGGTGGGACAAGGAATAAGATGCTTGCGGTTGATTTCTTATTAAATCGCTTTGGATTTATATTCCTCTCATCAGTGACAGGAGGTCCCTTGCTGAACATGCTGCATGAGATATTTTTATACCGACCTGTTGGTAGCAGACTGTATCTAGCTTTCTGCAAAATCAGCTAGATCATCCACAGATGGTGCACATACCATGTAGGTGGATGTCCGAAAATCAACACTTACAATTTAATACATATAAATACATATATATTCTCTGTTTAAAATGTTTAACACACGACTGCCTCGGTGGCGTAGTGGTACTACGGTATGATTGCAAAGTTGAGGTCTCGGGTTCGAATCCCGGGTCGGGCAAAGTGATATTGGATTTTTCTATTCATTATTATCCTGGATTCAGGAATTTGTGCCCGATATGGCGATAGGGTCGCCTCCTATCACATCGTGGGACGGAATATACAAGGCGAAACGTGGGTGTTCTAGTAGCACCTCTGCCTACCCCTTCTGGAAAAAAGGCGTGTGGTTATGTATGTATGTATGTAAAATGTTTAAAATTTCAGATTACATACCGGAAATTATCCTTTGGAACAAGTTAGCGATTATATGAATATACGGAGATGCTAATGAATTTACACTTTTTTTTTGTTCAAGAGGAAAAGTTATTAAGCTCTCCTTTCTTTACCCCAGGGGAGGTGGAAAGGGGTATGTCAGTGTCTCTGGCCTTCCAACCGGGCACAATGCGGATTTGTGGCCAAGCTGGGTTCCTACCTAGCCTACGCCATCATACTGCTAAAAACCTCTTTAAAACCGTCACACGCATTGTGGGCGGCACCGGACATCCCAGGGTTACGTCTGCGTAACCGCCCCGCGCATAACCATTGCTGGTCCTTCTTTGATGTGGGGCCCGGATGATCCTCACTTTCGACTATTTTGGACGCCCTTTTAGGTCTTATGGGCGTCCATGACAGAGACGAGGCTCTGTCGACCGCCTCAGAGCCGTTACAAGTCAGGGCGCACCGCCCCCGCAGTGTTCCCAGTGACTCTGATGACCCCTTTAGGTCGCCTCTTACGACGGGCAGGGGATGCCGTGGCAGAATTCTTACACCCATGAATTTACACTACTCGATCGCGAAGATTTCGTTTCTCCGACAATAAGCAATCTGGTAGGCCTACTTCAGTATTCTATGTGGCTACATAGAATGCCTACGAATGAATGAATAAGAGTGGCTATTCTTCTAAACCCCAACATATGTCTATTTCCAGATCCGCTTCTAACTTGCACCACATCCAAAATGGCAAAGTTCATCAGCCTGCGAGGGGTAACATCGTTACGCAACTCAATCAGGCAGCATTGACGGCCGATGTAAGAGCAACTCGATTATGCCACATTATTCCCGCCTACACTGCGGCTGCAATCAGCAATCATGCGATAAGCTCTTCGGTTCTGTCTTCAAGATCAAGTTGGATGGAAACTGTAAGTACAAATTCGGCATTTGTAATAATTAGTACCCCTTTTCCAGATTTAAATCGTCAATTGGTCGAAGGTTATAAAAGTTCTGATATAGGACCATAAACATGCTAAGCATGGTACCGCAAGACAATCTAGAGTTTGAGAGGCATAGGTTGTAGTCCACTACGTCCCCATACTATAGATTGAAGGACTTCATATTTCATGGAATTTATTAAGATTTCTAAGATAGGTAATTAGGTATGCAGGCTTCCTTACGATGTTTCCTTTACCATTGAACTACGTGATGCTAGATAACATATCTTCTAATACTTGTTATTATTTCACAGGTCTTTAGGGTGCTGATTCAACATAGTTTCGTGATCAATAGCTTACAAAATATCTCTACCCGAAATGTCGTACCAAAAATCGATCAAAAGTGTTTTGGCTTTGGCTGTGAAACACAAAATCCATACTCACAGCCCTCTTTCAACCACTAAAATATGTCTCCACAAAATATGCAATAAAATCCAAAGACATCTAAGCATGTAGTCACACAAATGTCTTATGAAACGAGATTTCCTACACATAGCATATGGAACAGGCGGGGAACCTTTTACACTTCAATAAAAATGAAATAAATGTGCTGCCGAGTTGCATTAGCGGCGCTACGAAGGACTGCGTGTGAATGTTCTTTATTCTTGTCTTGGTGTGGTATAGATATTTTATATACTTTGTAGGTATATGTTTAGCTAAGGCCCTGGGTGTTGCTAGTCTGCTAGCCTGTACGAGGCCAGCGTGGACTATATGGCCTAATCCCTCTCAATCATACTCTGGATTATAGATGAGGCCCGTGCCCTGCAATGGGACGTATCTGGGCTAATGCAGTACAACGTGCTAGTGTTTTTCAAAAGCTCAGAACAACTCTAATAATAGTCTTTTGTCATATGCAGCGAAGAACTAGAAAACAATAATCTGTCATAAACAAAAGCCACACAGTTATTCGTGGAACGCGAGCACACAAAACTCAATTCATCTGTCGACGCGACATGAAAAATTCATCTCAATATTCACCTTTTTGCACACAATATAAATTTAAACAACAAAATGTGAACGAAATAAATCCGTATTGGGAGCATCGGCGTGTTTGCCGGCGCATGTTTTATTTTCCTGTTATTACAGAATTGTATGCGTCGACGTTCGATCAATTTAAATTGCGTGAAAAATTGTGTTTATATTGATCGCTAAAACTCGTAGATTGGGATTAACACGCAATACTCACACCTGATGCCTTGCCGAAATATTTGTTTTGGATATGAAAAGCTATAACGCTTATTCATAGACATATTTGAAATCTATTTTAGCTATCGATTGTTTTGTCTTCTTCGCTCAAACTGAATTTAAAAGTCGTTCGAAAGGGACAAACCATTTGATAACTAAAATAGGATTTTAAAACGTTCTTTGAATAATGCCGTAAAGGTTTGAAGAAGTAAATATTTGGCACAATTTTGTGTTAGTTAAGACTTCTGCAAACTCAGAACATTCCGACTCAAAACATATTACGCACAATCTTTTCGCTAATAAAAAAATTGTAATCGCCGTCTTTTCTATCCAGCCTACTTGTCGCTCAATGAATTTAGGCGCTAATTACTTCACCAATGTTACAATAAACGGCGTGGTAGCCTGTTGTTACTGAATTGAGTACACAAATCGGACATGATGCCAAGAAATCCCAGAGCACACCTATATTTTTTTGAAGATATAAATTTATAATATGAGTTTATATAATAATTATTATTACATGATGTGATAGCCTTAAAAGGTGTTACTTTTATTTTTAATATTTTTTAGTGTATGTAAAGTAACCACCACTGGTTGTGCAAATAAATGTTTATTACTTTTACTTATTTCATATATTTTTTACGAAAAAACCACAATGTACTAGATAATAAGTATTGTATTGTATCAGCCCATACACGACCCACTGCAGGGCACGGGCCTCCTCTACAATCGAGAGTACGATTGAGAGTGGTTAGGCCATTTAGTCCACCACGCTGGCCTAACGCGGGTTGGCGGACTTTTACATACCATAGAACTTTTTAACGCTATGGTATGCAGGTTTCCTCACGATGTTTTCCTTCACCGTTATAGTGCGTGGTGATTGACTATCAATACACACATGACTCAGAAAAGTCAGAGGTGTGCCCTGGGATTTGAACCCGCGACCACCGTGAACATGTAGGCAGCCGCGTCAGGCCACCACGCACTAGATAATAAGTGCAGAAATCCAAATATTGTATTTACAATGTTTTACAATTGTGACATGTTTATCTCACTGGTCGACAGGCTATGCCCCCTACAAACCATGGTCCGTTAGCGAAGGGTGAAGAAGCAATATCACAGTTCGGCATTATGGGGTAAAATATCGAAGAATAGTCTTATGCCGTACACGGCATACCTTGGACTTGTTACAGCAAGTCCAAGGTACGCCGAAGACTCACTTGTGTTATTCACTGATGCTTTTCTACAATATCCGACCACTGTATTAGCTCATATTCGCCCCATCAATAAGTTCCGAGCTCCTCTACAATCGAGAGTTGGATTCAGAGGGTTCAATACTCCCAACAGTCACACACAGTACCGATCCTACACTAGGTCCAGTTTTGTGTCGAGGGTGTTTGAAACTACGGGAGACTTTTTAGTCTCACAAACACCCAAACCAAACCAATACTTGTGGTTCACACAAACATATATAATAATACTAGCGGCCCGGCCCAGCTTCGCCTGGGTGCTTAGATGTTTAGACTCCACTCCGCCTTTTTCCCAGAAGGGGTAGGCAGAGGTGCTACTAGAACACCCACGTTTCGCCTTGTATATTCCGTCCCACGATGTGATAGGGGGCGAGCCTATCGCCATATCGGGCACAAATTCCTGACTCCGGGCTAATAACGAATAGAAAAATCCAATATCACTTTGATTTCAAAAAATATCTTCACGCAATAAAATTCAGGTCACTGTGAAAATCATTAGGAGAGGCCTATGTTCAGCAGTGGACTTCCTTTGGCTGATGGATGGATGGAATAAAATTCGATACCAGATACCTTCACCACTTTCTCCAGAAAAACATATGTGCGTGGTCGTAAATTTATCGAGGCCTAACCGCCCGATAGCGAAATAGACCTCACAGAGACACGACCGAGCAGGATACAAATGGCGATTCAACCGCACCGATCAATTATAAGCCAGGAGTGCGCACGCCACTTTCCGTCCTTTGTTTAATAATGTATTGGCGTAATAATTTAATTTCGTGAATCGCTTGCGTTGCGAGCGGTGTTTTGTTTTATATCGGTAATTTATTGGTACATTCATGATTTTGTGTATTGGTTGTTGCGTTTTTTTTTTGTGGAGAGTTGGATTGACAGGTCTAGGCTATACTCGTAGTTGACTAACTTAGACTTGCGGCTTGATGGGTCATATATGGGTATTCTTGCGCATTTCTCTATAGGATTCAGGTTTCCTCGCGATATTTTCTTTCGCGGTTAAAGTGAATGGTAATATATTATAAACTCACGCCTTTTTCCCAGAAGAGGTAGACAGAGGTGCAATCAGGACACCTGCGTGTCGTCTTGTATTTTCCGTCCCTGATGAGCCAAGCCTATCGCCATATCGAGCTAAACTAAATAAAACACAAAATATACACCATCCTATCACAATTTTGTACCAGCCATGGAGTGCGTAACATAAAGTACATAGCATAATTAGACAGATATATTGCGTGGTACCAAACACAACACTTGCAAATGGAACAAACCTACGGAACTACGTCTGAAGGCGACCGCAAGCCCAGCTGAAATTAATTACGGACCCCCAATAACCCATCCCGCGCCGCCAAGATATTGCGAGATGAATGACTTTTTAACGAGATTGTTGGCTTCCCAATTGAACAAGACTAGGTTGTGTGTACGGAAATTGTGTATTTCCTAATGTATTTTATTATTAAAAAATACATATTTACAACACATATTATAAGTGCGTGGTAGCGTGTTAGTAACGGACCAGACTCGGCTGCCTACATGTTCACGGCGGTCGCGGGTTCAAATCCCAGGGCACACCTCTAACTTTTTTTTTTTCTATTTATTTAACCTGGGATTTAGTCAGAACTCTAACTTTTCGGAGTTATGTGTGTATTGATAGTCAATCATCACGCACTTTAACGGTGAAGGAAAACATCGTGAGGAAACCTACATACCGTAGCGATTTTAAAGAATTTCTACGGTATGTAAGTCCGTCAACCTGCACTAGGCCAGCGTGGTGGACTATATGGCCTAACCACTCTCAATCGATTCTCTCGATTGCAGAGTAGGCCCGTGCCCAGCAGTGGGACGTATATGGGCTGATAAAAAAAACATATTTAAAAATATATGTTACTTGTAAATTATAACAAATTATTAATAAACTGCTCTGATTTAAACCAACTTTTGGTAATAATCACTATATTGTAAACTGGTTTAAAAAAGAGCAAAACTAAAGTTTCTTGCCAGTTCTTCTCTAGTGAAAACCGTGATCCGAATCGGGTGGCAGATCAAAAAATTATTAAACCTAAATAATTTTAAACATTTGATTGAATTCAATAAATTATTTTCATTTTTCATATGCCAATTAATTTCTTGATAAATATCAGAATCACACAATAATAAAAGGCTTCCATCAACTATGGACTATGTCAGCGTTATGGAAATATCATATTACCTAGACTTGGGGAGATACTTCGCTAGAGTAAAGAGAATGACTATTGCAAGAAAAGAGTGATTATTCTTACGGCAATTGTTAGTAACATTGCAGTTTATCGACTAAGTGCCAGTATTACTTAAAGATGTTAACCAAACATTGTCTATGCTAGTTGTGTTATGTTGTCTATGTTTTCTTACTTCCTTCCGCTCTTCTTCTTAACATACGCTTTCCATACTGTCTGTGTACTGTTTAAATATTCTTAAATACATACATAAACACACGCCTTTTTCCCAGAAGGGGTAGGCAGAGGTGCTACCAGAACACCCACGTTTCGCCTGTATATTCCGTCCCACGATATGATAGGGGGCGAGCCTATCGCCATATTGGGCACAAATTCCTGACTCCGGGCTGATAATGAATAGAAAAATCCATTATCACTTTGCCCGACCCGGGATTCGAACCCGAGACCTCAGCTTTGCAATCGTACTGTAGTACCACTACGCCACGTTTAAATATTCTTAATATAATAAAATCCTTGGTAATCTTCGTCACTTTATTTATTTATCTTAACTCATCAGCAATATAGCTAAGGGAATAAATGCATAGATACATTGCCGGCTTTTCAAAATGGTAAGAAAAAGGAAGGAAAAAAGTGCCATGGAGGAATGGAGTACTATAACTCCAACAATCTCAATCATTAAACAACAGAGCAGAGCATTTCATGTAGATTTTTGTGACGTAGAGATATCAACCCGGTCCAGTAGCTTCACGACATACGTAAACATGCATATAAACTCACGTCTTTTTTCCCGAAAGGAGTAGGCAGAGGTTCTCCTAATAGTAACCAGGACACCCACGTTTCCCCTTGTCTGTTCCATCTCATGATTTGGAGCGAGCTTATCACCATATCGGGCACAAATTCCTGACTCCGGACTGATAATTAATAGAAAAATCCTATATCACTTTGCCGGACCCAGGATTCGAACACAAGACCTTAGCTTTGTAATCATACCGTAGTACAACTACACCACCGAAGCAGACCACACACACTCTAGTTATATGAGTAGTTTTGAAATTATCCTGTATAAAGAGATTTAATTTTACTAATTGCTAAACAATTCTCCCTTATGATATTCAACATAAAATCGAGGAATAAATTATAAAGGCAAAAGAACATACTCAAAAAAAACTCTAGCAAAGTGAAAATTAGATTATACAGCGGGCAGTGATAATGGAAAACTTACGGTTCGTCTTCTCGGTTCATTAAGTTCTTCAGAAGCACTGCATTCAGTCTAAATGAGCGCCAAATTGGGACGTATTGAAGGGACTACGATAGGGCCTAAATGGTGCACAAGTTTTAGCGTGTTGAATTGTCTATGGAACTTAAATTGAACCTTGAAATGATTTTGGAAGTGGTAGAGCCACGCTGTTGTCAGTCATGACTCAGCATGAGCAGGCTCATCCGGCGCGGTACCACTGTCTCACAGGAGATCGACGTGAAGCGACAACTTCTCTGTCGCCTTTTGGTTCGGTGAGTGAGATTGCCGGATGCCCTATTGGCCATCCGGCCCCTTTCCTTTTCCCATCCTTTTTCCTTCCCTTTCCCCTCCCAATTAGGCCGGCAACAGACCCATGATCCAGCGTTGTGGATGTTTATGGGCGGCAGTGATCACTTACTGTTAGTGATCATTTATCACTTAGGTGACATGTCAGCTCGTTTGCTGGACCCATGCAATAAAAAAGTGCTATTTTATCGGTGTGTGACGCAGCGAGCGAAATATAGTTTAAAAAACTTATTGTAATCATACTCCTCGGGTATGATTACAATAACTTTTTTAGACTCAGGTCGACAATGTTTATTTAACCATTACACATATTGTTAGGTTCTAAATGAAGGACGGGATAGTAAATTTTGAGGTGTTCTTTATATTCAAAACATGTCTTCCTGTAACTCGAATATTTATTCCATTTTTTTTTTAATTACAGAAAATAAAATAAAATATTCTAAACCACAAACGTTTATTCAGAATTATATTTTTCGCGTCATGATATTAATATACTAGGCCGAAATTCAGCTAGTCCACAATGTTAGGTCTGAAACCAGCCCTGCCTGGGCGTGCCGAGCAGGCTTTGTTGACGACATGACAAACACCTCTCTGTGCGAATGTGTTCCGTTTGTTCCGGCAGTCGGCACCGGAAAACCTCTGCTCCACAAATGGACCGGACAATCGGAAATGTTCGCTTTGGTATGGCAATTAGAAGACTTTGCACTCATTGTGGATATTCTGAATATAAGAACTCGTTTAGGAAATTATTTTGTTTAATGAAAGAAATGTCTTGAGAAAACCTGGATATATTTATAATACAATGTCAAAAGTATGTGATGTTCACCAATCCCTACTAGGCCAGTATAATGGACTAAGGCCTGGACTCTTCTCAGTCGCATAAAAAGTCTTTGTCCTGCAGAGGGACTTCATATTACTGTCTGATTCATGCTACATATATCTATACATAACACCTTTAGTATTAAAGAGAACGATTTAAAAAAAAAACATAAAAACGTTTAATTAATAAGACTGGATCATTTGATCTCTTTATTAATTAACTATCACAAAATATGATGTTAGAATTACGTAAATGCGTTGAGACTAATCTAAAATTCAAAACACATACATTTAATTACTTCGCCATACCATCGGAAATCTTATCAAAACGGGCCAAACCAAAACTACCCAATAAGATAGCAAATTTCATTTGAGCAAAACGTCTTAAATTCAATGTACGTAAGATCCGCGGGAACCCGACACCGCGGTGCACCTGTTTGTGGTAATTAACGACGGATTTAATTATTCCTTCAAATTAATTAAAGCGAACTTTAAGAAGATTAAGTTTTCTTCACTTCAAATAACTACACTAAATGCCAGTGAAATCTTAGGCGATGTTTACGGAACGTCTCGGGTGGAATGCGAAATTGTAATTACATTTGAGTGGATCTACGTGATCTTGGAAGTATTAGTAATATTTATGTTGGTTATTTTAGTAATTAGAAGGGGAATAGGCAGGCCTGTGCGAACAGGTCAATGTGGAGATCCTTGGGGGAGGCCTATGTTCAGCAGTGGACTTCCTGTGGCTAAAGAGAGAGAGATTAGGGAACAGAATTCAGAAGTCGATCACAATTGTAAAATTACAGAGCCAGGGGAATTGGTTATGGTGCTGATATTTCCAGCATAACTGACATAACCTCAACAATGATTCAACTATTGGTCTCTAATTGTATTGTTAATTTTACTATATCAAATACATGGGAATATGACGTCATAGTTCTCCAGTAAATTTAAAATTTACGACATATTTTCTCTAAAGACAAACAGACGAAAAAAAATCTCGTTGAAATAAAACAAATTCTTTCGGATTTTATCGCGAATTTGATTTAACTTTTAATTTAATGATTGTAAATTAAGATTAACAGTCACTAAGCAGATGACTCATACCTCAGTCCGCCCCCTAACCACGAAAACTGTAAAGTGATCGAAACGTTCGGAAGTAAAAATGTATAAATTAAATCAAATTCGCGATAAAATCCGTAACAATTCGTTTTATTTCAATATGCAACATTCGCGTAAATCTAAGAAATCATAACATTTCTCGTTTTACAATTGAAAACATAAACCCGTGCCTACAACAGATATGATCAGTTAACAGAAACCCAATTCCGCAGCAGAAAAAAAGCCTAAAAAAATCCATTGTTCAGCAAAAAATCAAACGGCATTGATATTAAAACGTACTCCATCAACAACGGGAAATAAGGCGGCGGTGTTCCGCCGACATTTTTCAAATATTCAAATAAGAGGCGAAATAAAATGGCCGCACCGTCGAAACTAAGGAAAACGCATAAATATTTATGAACAGGCATGCAGGTGTCTCTTCAGCAAGTTAGGAAATCGGATCAATATTCGAGACAACGTTTACTTCGCAAGTTGTGTATCAAGTTGCAACCGACACTGGGGAAGTTTTAAACGCTGGCAACTTTAGAATATCAGCCAATTTTAGTGAGCTGAGCGTTCCGCGGCAATTTTGAATGGTGGGTTTTGATTGATTTAAGGGTGATAATATGTAGTAAATTTGCTCATGATCAACAGATTAATATTGGATTTGTTCATTCAAATTACTGATTGATATTGCTTTTAATTAAATTATTTTCAGTATTGTAGGGTGCAGCTTCAAACCCGTATCGAATATTTGTTACTTCCGTTCAATCGCTGAAGGAGAATCTTTGAAATAAATTGGAGATGTTAAAGAAATATAGTAAAGAGGAATAGAAAGAAAAATAATTTTAGTAGTCTCAAACCTTAAAAAGAAGTGCGTGGTGGCCTCGTGGTATCGGACCAGACTCGGCTGTCTACATGTTCACGGTGGTCGCGGGTTCAAATCCCAGGGCACACCTGTGACTTTTCGGAGTTATGTGTGTATTGATAGTCAATCACCACGCACTTTAACGGTGAAGGAAAACATCGTGAGGAAACCTGCATACCGTATCGATTTAAAAAAAAAAAGCTACGGTGTGTAAGTGCGCCAACCCGCACTAGGCCAGCGTGGTGGACTATATGGCCTAACCACTCTCAATCGTACTCTCGATTGTAGAGGAGGCCCGTGCCCTGCAGTGGGTCGTATATGGGCTGATACAATACAATACAAAAAAAAACCTTAAAAAGACGTATAGACTAGCCATTTTAATAGTGTTTCACCACGTAACCCTAAAACCAACCTGATATTTAATCTTACCGAGTTTTAGCATAAAATTTTACGACTCTCAGGTTGACTGAACTTCGAAAACACAACATGCATCCAAAACATATTTAAATATAAATGAAAACTTTCTAATAGTTTTACTTACCATTTTATAACCAATATCTTTTGCATCTTTTTTTTTGTTCACTGCCAAGACAAGGGGTAGATTACACCCGATGGTAATATCCAATGCTACCTTTAATGGCTAATGCCCCATTTACACGGGGAGAGTTTTTCGCCTCCAATATACGATTATCTTAAGGATATAAAAATGTTGCATCGTGTAAACGGTTGTCAGAACAGGAAAATCTATGGCGGTTATGTCATGCGATAATCGCATACGATTCTCTCCACGAGAAACTCGCCACGTGTAAATCGCGCTTAAGAGCAAGCTATGTATCTAATAAGCTATTTTGACGTCCGTATGTAACCCTGGGTGACCACTCAAAACCAGTGTTTTACTGTGGTTCACGCCGTACAACACAAAGCTGAGTGGTCACCCACATGTCACAGCTACGGTGCGACATGTATATTTACTAATTATTACAAAAAGTAGCTTTAGGATTTTTTTAGCAGCACCAAATAATATTTACCTACGTCGTATGTTGTGGCAAATAAATAAGTTTTCTTGCTGTCTTTTCTTTCTACTCGTATTTTGGTGTAGTGTGTGATCTGGCTAAGAAGACCAAGCGACACTACACGATGCCGGACGCCAGCGCTCACCACATAGACATACTTATAATAGTAGTTTAATTTTGTTATTTATTTTATTTTATAAATAGCTGTCGTATATATTTGTATGTTTTGTTATTTTGTTTCCTTTGGTATTGGAATTCTATGGAATTGGGACCTGTAATGACTGTGTGTGTTGAATAAATAAATGAATTTATTATACCAATTGAAAATTACAAATTCTCTCAATCTAAATATGAGATTACAAAATGATCACAACTCAATTATATTTCATAAAAATTCTATATTGACGACTGTACTAGTAAAACTGTGACACAGCCGTCAGCATCTTCCATCGTGAGCAGTTTCAAACACAAAAATAAATGGTAAATTTTAAACATTTTTCATATCTTAAATAAATAATTAGATAATAAGTAACTTTATTCGCGTCTTAGAAGTCATAAAATGATGATGACAAATGTTATAAATGCCGACTAATTTTATATATTCCATCATGTATTTTGATAACATTTACAAATATTGTAAAATTAATTTCTTGTTAATATTTCGACTGGTTTTTTTTTGTCCAACACTTTTTCCTTTACTATTACGAGTAGTAAGAAATAAACAAATAAATCAAAACAAAAATTAATTCTCTATCACCCATCGTAATGCTGGACGTCCTAAAATATCCACTGCCACTTTCATTGTCAAGTTAATGTGAACGCGAAGGGAGTGTGACTTAAAACTTACTCGAGAGGGCTTCTTCATAATTTTCAGTAAAAGCCTTCGTCAATACGCTCCAATGGATCGTTCTGACAGCTCGGGACTTGAGGCATGAAGGGGCATGGAGGTGGTATTTTTTTATTTAAATTTGTGCATACTTGAAAGGCATAAAATGTAATCAGCTCGCAGATATATTTACATACATATAATCACGCCTTTTTCCGTGTAGGGGTAGGCAGAGGTGCAACCAGGATACCCACGTTTCGCCTTATATGTTCCGCCCCATGATGTGATAGGGGGCGAGCCTATCGCCATATCGGGCACAAATTCCTGATCCCGGGCTAATATCGGGAGGGTTCGATCCCCGCACCGAGATAAATGTTTGTGAGGCCTACAAGTATTTGTCTCGGGTCTGGGTTTGTGAGACCGAGAGGTCTCTCGTAGTGTCTGATACCCATGACACAAGACTTAATTGGTCTTAATGGAGTCAGGACTATGTATGTGACTGTTGGGTGTATTTATTTATTTAATTGTCAAGCACATATCTTTAATACAAATACAACGTAATATTTTTTTAAAGCTGGGTTGAAGCTCCCTCAGCAGTATGAATTGACTTCCTTTTCACTGAAAAGCCGCCTTAATTTGAACTGCAATGTTTTACAAAATAATATTATTCCATTAAATTATTAAACCGCATCCAAATTTCGCAATTCAAGTCCCGACCAGCGGAAGACAATCAAGTTTTTAGTCGCAAAATGCCGCGTCGCCCTGCAGACCTCTTTACCAGCCCGACGCGTTTAATTCTCGTCTTCTTGACGTTTAGGGCCATTGATGTCTTACCTTCGTGGAAGTTGAAGCAATTTGGACAAAGTGACAGAGTAGAGTAGCAGATTTGACAGCCTTTGTAGGGCAGTGTTATTGGTTACTTCATATTGAAGAATTTTGTTAGGTAAGCTGCATACCCTAACGATCTATACCAGAATTTCTATTGTATATGAAGGTCGCCGAGCCTGAATAGGCCTATGTGGTGGATAATGGTCTAAGCCCACTTAATCGGCTTCTCGATTGAAGTATATGAAGTTAATTGAAGATCACTTTAAGCCAGCGTGGAAAACTAATAAGGTCTGCTCTAAAAAAGATTTAACTTAGGAGGTAGGGCGTAAATCTAATTTTACACCTGAAGAAAAATTGAACCGACCTAATTAAGTATGGTACAAAGCTATAATTTTTAAGGAAGATATTTGAAGGTATCTTTATAGGAACCATCCTTGAAGACACATGCTTACCCTAGGTCTAACTACTTTAACTTATAGATGAATCCTATACTCAGCATGTAGCTACAAAATACACATCTAATAATATAATAAAATTCAAAATCGTATCTCGCATCCACAAACAGCGAAACAATGTTCATTTAACACATTATTTCCATCAGAACACCGCAAAAACAATGCCCCTTCTGAATGGTCAGTTAATAAATCAATGAAATAAACCTTTTGCAGGCGCAATTCACGTTTGAATAAATTCTAATACAGTGCAATAATTTTGCGTATTGTTTCTGTTCCAATACAGATAACAGTGAGTCCATGCAATCGCATAATTTCGCCCGAAGGAATACGTGTTTTGCGATTCAAAATCCAGTATTCTCTTTCTGTGAAATGTCGGTTGCTCTTGCCGGTTTAATGTTTCACTGGAGCTAGGAACTGGACTGGACTAGTTTCATTTTCAAAGTGCTGTGTTTTTATTGTTGAAATGCGGTTTGTAGTTGCTGCTTCCATTTCCTTCATTAAATTTATATTTCATGTAGGCACTAATTTCTGGTTTAGAGGTGGTATATATTGTATATTTATGTATTGCTATGTACGATTTGAATCACTGGTGCCCATACCACAAATTGAATCTTCATTTGGGCATCAGAGTTCAATAAAACACTTTTCCGAAGTAAATATTTTCTTAGGACTTCTTTTAAGTGCTTTGTACGTCTGTAATATGATACAAATAAATTTTACTATTCTTATATTATGAGGTCTTGAGTTCGTATGCCAGGCAATGGAATCTGTGGGAGTTATGAATGTCCTGGGACTCGATTCGTGCTCATCATAAGAAAAAAATGCGCTTTATCACGGGATGAAACTATTATATCGTATTTTGTTTCTAAAGCCGCCTAAAACATCTTTTGTAGTGGACACACCAGCAAAGAAGCGCCAGACGTGACGTGACGTGGAACCTACAAGGTGGACAGACAACCGAGCCGAGGTTGCAAAAACTGCCCGTCACAAGACATCGTGGGGTTAGAGGTTAAACTCTTAACAGAACTCCCAACTATTAAGGTACTGCTCTCAGCAGTGGGCGAGTGACGTATTCATAGACACCTTCACAGGAAATACAGTAAAATGCTAATAAACAGTTCCCAGGTGGGTGTCTCTTTTGCGTTCAATTTTTCCACGAATGCATCTCCTTTGTCGCTGGGTAAGCTGCTTATAGTCTATTATTTAAGGATTTATGTTCCCCATTCTGTCTCGGAGCTGTGCATTCTGCGCTCAAGACTATAACAAAATATTTTCAAAACTTGTCCGTGTTCAATCAATTTATGAGAATTTCTGAATTTATGAGAGAATGGTCTAAAGTTTTAATGTTGGTGTAATTTTATTGGTAAGAAGTTTCGGGTAAATTTTATATTAGAAAAGATATTGTTTTTCTAAGTAGTACATGTGCTACCAATAATGAGGACTTCAATTCGATTCCTTGGTAGAATAAACTAGCTCTTATTAGTTTGTCGATACGACTTGATTGATTGATGAATTGATTAGTTTGAATAGCTTTGAAACTGAATGTATGCGTTTACTAATCTGCATTAGGCCAACTTCTAAGCAGGGAGACTTTGGAACAATTCTCGCATATATGGACTTTAACCAACAGCTGTTTGTAACAACGCTGACTTTAAAACATCTTTATCATTTCATAGCATCTAAATTGAATAAAATCATCCTCACATTATAGAGTCCTTAAAATATGGTAAAAAACATTACATTAACATAATTTCAGAGGACATTTGCTTTATATTTTGGAACGAGCAAATATTCTAAAACAAATATTAAAACAGACTAACCGCATGGAATTGGTTCGTTCACACCCTACGGAGATTTGGAAAATGTTGTCACCTAAATAACTTACACCAAAAATCTTAACAATATTTTAGCAGAAACATTCAAACTATCTAAAAACCCACTATAAGGAATCTGGTACCACAAGTACTACACAAAAAATCGAAAATATTATCTTACGTTTATCAATCTGCAGTTATCACTTAACTTAGATCCAGCTATTCTTAGTCGTTGAAAATATCTTTAGTCAAAAAAGGCAGATTATTAATAATTATTTTTACCCTATTAATATCTTCAAATGAAACAAACCAGAAATATCTCTTAAATACAACGCCTAACCTGATACCAGATACTCAAACTACAATTTTGTCGTACGATCCACGTGCTAGTATCGTACGTAACACTTTACGGCAGATATGAACGAACCATGAAACAACACACGTAGCAAAGGCGCCGGGCGAATCAGACACTAGCGTGGAGTGCGACAGTCTCAAAAATCGTACGCTTCACGTGCGGATATCGTACGTAACATTTCACGGCAGGTATGAACGAACTACATAACAACACACGTAGCACAGGCGCCGACCGAATCAAACACTGGCATGGGGTGCGACAAAGGCGCGAAAATTAGTCTTTCTTCGCCGCAAGTTTGCCTTTTGCATCACGAAGTAGGTAATATCAAGTTTGTGTTGCAGTATTGTTCGCGTATCGCAGGTATACGTGATTCTTTTGTTTAATGCTGGTGTTCCGTGCGGGTTTCCTATTGAAATGAGAAGTATGAAACGATATAAAGAAAGGAAACATTATTTATACGGTTTTTATGAAGTTATCACCATGGCATGGGCCGAGCACATAGCGCGAAGAACTGATGGCCGTTGGGGTTCGGCCCAGGCTCTGGAGTGGAGGCCACGGACAGTTAAGCGCAGTGTCGGACGCCCGCCTACAATCTGGACGGACGACCTGGGTAAGGTTGCAGGAAGCCGCTGGATGCAGGCCGCTTCCAACAGGTCGCCTGTGCTACGATACTTCCAACAACAAGTAATGTAGAGATCCTTGGGGGAGGCCTATGTTCAGCAGTGGACTTCCTCTGGCTGAAGAGAGAGAGAGAATCACCATGGGTGAGAAGTGCGTGGTGGCCAGTTGGAAAACGGAGCAGACGCGACTGCCAACATGTTCATGGTGGTCGCGGGTTCAAATCCCAGAGCCATGTGTATATATTCAATCGCACTGCAGGGCACAGGCCTCCTCTACAATCGAGAGTACGGTTGAAAGTGGTTAGGCCATATAGTTCACCACGCGGGTCTAGTGCGGTTTGACTTTTACATACCAAAGAAATTTATACAAATCGCTATGGTAGGCGGGTTTCCTCACGATGTTTTCCTTCACCATTATAGTGCGTGGTGATTGACTATCAATACACACAAGACTCCGAAAAGACAGAGGTGTGCCCTGGGAATTGAAACCGCAACCACCGTGAACATGTTAGGCAGCCGCGTCTGGTCCGTTACCAATTGGCCACCACGCACTTACACCGAATCTGTAGAGCAAACGGTTATTTTAGATTACACCTAATACCATAGAAAAATAAAACTGACCATGTAAAAAAACCTTTTATCATATAAAAATATACAATTTAATTAAATCTCAATATGTAAAAATAGTTTCAGACATAAATGTGTCGAATCGGTTTTAAAAGGTACGGTTCAATTTTGGGCTGAAGTGTACGCGTGTGACGTCACATCCGCCGCCACACTAGACACCCATAGGTGTGTACCAAATGGGCATACAAACGCGAAAATTATGCAAAACCACGGCGTAGGCCTTCCGTTTCCGTGTTTATTTCGATACAGGTACGTATTAGGGAAGTTTTGCGGGGAGTTATTTAAAGAATCTTTGATACTTGATGAGAGGATTTTGGGCTTATTCTCAGTAGAGATTTTGATTGAAATTTTTGCCGTATCTATCTTGGTAAAATGATTTATATCGATCGCCACTAAGCAATCATCTCTTGGCATATTATGACACAAATACTGCAGCCTCATAACCGCTTCTTTATGCTATTGTAGATGGAACCACAACTATATGAAGGAAGAAATTTGTTAGTCGGCAGACTGCTCCACTGCTAATGTCTCGGACCTTCACCACAACGGAGAGGTTTTTAGGCGTAAGTCCACGACATATCCCTATTACGGGTCGGTAGAAGTCAAATTTCATTTGAAATTCATGGGGAAATGTCCCAAGTATCCTGATTTTATAACGAAGTCTTACTTATTCGTAAAATTAATCGATAGATAACTGCAAATACGTGCACGTTACATAGAAGAATCATAGATGTGACTTGGGTTCGTAGTTAAAGTTTGTCTTGAAAATCAGTGCTGTTGTAAAATAGCGTATACTGAGCTGGTATCCTTTCTACGCACATCTTACAGCAAAATAGATATTAATGTAGACCTGACCTTTCCCTTGTATTATATACGTATTATTATTTAGTTGTATTGTGTGTGTGTGGAAGAAATAAATGGTTTAAATGGTCTTGGCGCTATAAATAAATCCGTAATATTTCATTTAATAGTTTATTATTGAACCACCAACACTATCAACAAAACATCACCCAAAATTTTCAATGACCCATGGGCCCCTCCAATCCCCTCCCAAGTCCGCGCCTGTACAGTACGCTCACTCACCACTCGAGAACGCATGTGAGGCTCGTTTAATACAGATTATTTGATACTTGTCGGTTCTTTCTTGTCGTATACGCAGCTAATAAGCACACGGGCATATTAAAACGCGCTCAAACCGCACGAAACTGCCGCTGACTGAAAGGTTAAATACATTTTTGGCGGTCATTAAAAATTATATGTGCGTAGAAGTAGGTGATTATTATTTAGAATATGGAGAAGCTAGGACGTAGAAATATAATATATGCAGTTATACCGCTGAAATATCGAGGCATTAAAATATCTCTCGACTGCCTCGGTGGCGTAGTTGTGCTACGGTATGATTACAAAGCTGAGGTCTCGGGTTCGAATCCCGGGTCGAGCAAAGTGATATTGGATTTTTCTATTCATTATCAGTCCGGAGTTAGGAATTTGTGCCCGATATGGCGATAGGCTCGCCCCCTATCACATCATGGGACGGAAAATACAAGGCGAAACGTGGGTGTCTTGCACCTCTGCCTACCCTTTCTTTCTACCTTTTTCCCAGAAGGGGTAGACAGAGGTGCAATCAGGACACCCACGTTTCGCCTTAATCCGTCCCATGATGAGATAGGGGGCGAGCCTATCGCCATATCAGGCGCAAACTCCTGGCTCCAGGCGGATAATGAATAGAAAAATCCTATAACACTTTGCTCGACTCGGGATACGAACCCTAGACCTCAGCTTTGTAATCAAACCGTAGTACAACTACACCACCGAGGCAGTCCATCAGATCTGCAATTAAATCAATTTCTCGTGGCAGTATTTAAAAATGTCCTGTTTTTAGCTGTAATTATTATTTGAATACTATTTTTTGTCTCGTTAGCATATCAACACTGTTCCAGTACCAAAAGGAGCTTTAATATTGAGATCTCAATACAGTATTAAGTCAAAATCGGTTATATTGGAAACAGTATTATAATATGCAACACGGGGCATTGACAGCGTGTTGCGGACGCAGTGTAAAATCCTTTTAACCTGATTCCACTCCCGAGGGGTTTATCGCGATGCACTATAGCTCCTTCAATAACTAAGTTATTATGCTATTTATGTACTGTGCTAGTACATGTTGATGTAATTTAGTTTGTAGATAGAAGCTACATACCCAAAATTGTACACAGGGTCGGCAACACATTGATAAACCAAGCGTTGTGGATGTTCATGGGCGGCAGTGATCACTTACCATCAGGTGCCTTGTTTTCTCGTTTGCCAGACCTATGATATAAAAAAACACAATTATATTGTTGTAAAATTAGCTAACTGGAGCATGGAAATTGATCGCCACCTGGGTTCATGCGCCTATGTTGGTTCAACCTTATATATTGCAGGTGTCAACATAAACCTGCAAGGGATTTTAATCTCGCTGATTCAAAATACATATATAATTGCGGCAATAGTAGACCTTATTCTATTGATTATGTCTATTGAACAAACAAAAAAAAATACCTACGCGTTCATTTGCTTCACTTTATTGTCAACTACTGTTTTTAACGTTTGATTTTATTTTATGTTTTTTCTTTTTTTATAACCACCCACCTATATCTTGTTAAGATTGTAATTTTGTTTGCAATGTTTTAATATTTAGTAAGTATGTATTGAATAATAAGAAATTAGTTACGCTCTTCCAAAACTACTAAATGTGTATTTTCAAATGTATAAATTTCTCATTAAGTGAAATTTGTAAATTTCTTTTGGGAAATAAAGTTTCTATAACCATTTCAGTAAAAGTTAATTATACATTATTTTTTATTTCTCTCATCAAGAAATATACAATACAGACGTACATACTCCAAGTGTGTACTAGCTTTGAGCCGCAATATCCTGAGCTTTGAGTATCAATATAGAGGGGCATTGGTACTTCAAAAACGTAGATAGAATTGGTGGTGCCGGCCCACCTTTTTCTGTCATCCTATTAGCTGTCATTTGACAGTTTGTCCAACATGCACGAATTATTTGAAAAAAAAAATAAAAAAGTAATTTAGACCTATTAAATTCCACTCAAACTCGTTTTAGACGAATAATTATTGAATTTTGTTTCGGTTACCAACAGAATATGTAGAAATTTCTTGTTAAATAATTCGTCAAATTTTCACTAATATAGCAGTGCTACTAAAATTACTAACAAGAAAATATCTACGTTTTTGAAGACGCAAATGTATGACAGGGCTCCCTCTATAATCTATATTACAAATACTCTAAGATTCTGAGTTAGATTTCTAAGTCAGACAATCCTTCAATCTCTATCATTCGTAAATTCCCATGGATTTTTTTTAACCCCTAAGCCTATTACAAAAAAATATTTTTTTACTTTCTTTTCATAATGCTACTATTTTTTTATGATTTTTCACAAAAACCCTTTCCGCCAAAACTAAACTCCTGTGAGATGTGAGCCAACGGTCGAGTTTCCAGGAAAATGGGCCAAAAACAGGCACTCGATATCGGGGTTGACAAAGAATAGCAGATTAAAGACGAGGGCGCCCCGGAGCCCCTTCAAAGGAGAGTCGTTAGGGACATGCTAACACAGTTTTTTTGCACACTCGCTACTATAATGATAGGACGGTGCCGATACTGGTGACTTGGGATATAAAATAGAGAGAAATCAATATTATAAATTACGTTTTCTAGTGATTCTAGGTGGAAGACTTTTGCAACGTTTGATTAGCAAGTAGCAATACCTACTTCTGTAAAAATTGATCAGCTATGTACAAAAATATTTTAAGTTAATCTGATATATTTTGGCTAGGTTGTGACATAAAACATTCATTTATCTATCTTTACACTAGCAAGTTGCGATCATAGCATTATATTTTTAAGGATATTGTTGATTTGGCTTATGATTTTACCACAGGCATCTACCCCATATCAATCAATAATTTCGCGAAATTAATAGCCCTTAAAGCACACCAACGTTTAAATTCGATTACCTAATCACTCAAGGGCAATTTAAACAGTTCAAATAAATCCAAAACTCAAAAAATATATCTTTACCACCCAGTGTATATTACCCACATATTTTTTTAACACGAATACCACACTTTCCATCCACCATTAACAAGAGCCCTTATTAAACTATGTACAAATTTAACAGAAACCCCCAAGTCCCCACATTACGCAGTCACCCCATGAATAGTTAGGTGCGGAACGAATCACAGACTGTACGATTGATACCCCTTGTAAGGTGGAGAGCAAATCTTACTACACACCGAATTGCTATTGAAAAGCGGCAGGCGCTTGTTTAAAATATGACGCGGATTTACTACAATTTCCTTTTGATAAAGCGATTCCTTCTCATTTTTCTTTTATGTTACAAAAATATTGGAAGTCTTTGATGATTTTGTAACAAGATAGTTGTTTGTCAAGTTTGTGAAGGTATTGTAGAGGTTTTTTGACGCTAATGTTATATAGACAGGTAAGAATTTTTTCATTGTTAGATTTGTAATACCTATATTGCGTTTATAACTGTATGCCGACGCGGAAAATGCATAAAATATTAAAATTCTAGATGCTAGCGATCATAATCAGTGTATATCATATCAACAAAAAAGTTACCAACTATAAGTGGACCATACGACCAGAACAAACATAGCACATTTAATTTTGAGTCATAAAAACGTTGCTATAAACACACGCCAGGCGCTGTGTCTGCGCGAACTTTAGCCTGTTTCGGAATGTTTCCAGGGCACCCTGTAGTACAATAACCTTGCGACGGGATGTTCGGGACGACGCGACGTATGTGCAGAATAAGTGGTTTAAGTTAGTGTTTAAATAAAATGTTTACATGTATAAACGTTAGATTTTAGGTTAAAAGGTAAATAAAAGCAGGTCAGATTTATGTTTTGATCATTAAATGAAGAAACCAGGTGTCTGTTTGCTATAATATATTATTATGGCGTTTTTGTATAGTCTTTTTTTTATTAGGAACCTTTTTGAAACCGAGTAATACTTCTCTCCTCTTTGCTTTCCTCTTTCCTAAGAGTAGATCATCAACCTTGATTAGGTCGATTTCTGTGGGTTGATGATACTATGCCTCAGGTGGTAAAAGCATCCATTAGCAGAAATCATTTACCATCAAGTAACCTTGTTACTCGACATTAAAAAAACAATTAAGTACTTACCTAGTTATTTTTCATCCGATTACTTACTAATAAAAATAATATACGAAATATCTTTCTCTTTAAAAAAGATAACACTAAAAGACCAGCCTTAATACTTCGACACATCTCAACACTAGCGTACCCTAACAGCTTGAATTAAAGTCGGCTGTAAAACTCATGGCTCCCGAAGCGCACCGCTCACAGATATAAACGTAATTGTATATGGTCTGCACGTCCTTTGACCACAAATGGCAGACATAAAACCCTGGGCATTTTTGGGTGCTTCTCCCTTGAGCACTGAATTGTTATTGAGATCGTTTAGTCGCCAGTCGTTTTGTTTTGATGCAATAAAGATGGCTTTTTTAATGCACAGTGAAGTACTTGGGTAAATAGACTGGCTAGGTTGGGTATCTTGATGTTGGAATTCTTAAATTAAATGCAGTTCAGCTCAATGATATTTTCGTTTGTGTTTTACACTAGTAAGTCTAACTGCGTGGTGGGCTGTTGGTAAACGGACCAGACGCGGCTGCCAACATGTTCACGAAGGTCGCGGGTTCAAATTCCAGGGCACACCTCTGACTCTTCGAAGTCATGTGTGTATTGATAATCAATAATCACGCACTATAACGGTTAAGGAAAACTCATGAGGAAACCTGCATACCACAGCGATTTGTATAAATTTCTATGGTATGTAAAATTCCGCTAACCCCACTAGGCCAGCGTGGTAGCCTAATCACTCTCAATCGTTCTCTCGATTGTAGAGGAGACTCGTGCACTGCAGTGGGACGTATATGGGCTGAGACAGTAAACATTTACCACTAGTTCCATTATAATCATGCTAGAACTCTTCATTTCAAAATGCATCAAAAAACCCTCGGGACTTCACCATAGCCAATGCCACAAGCAGAACAGTTCGGAAGCCCACTCTGCATTAGTTACAAAACGGCGGTGCCCCGGGGAGTGGGAATATGAGACGCGATGGACGACTCAGTCAGATTGCCTTATAAAATATTCTTCAAAAACTTTCAGTTCATGTTTGTGTTTTGAGTGGGTTTTATAGTTTTAGAACGTTTGGCGCGGTTTGTGAATGCGGAATGGGAGGAGTTTACGGTAGTGTCCGACCGAAACTAGTTTTGCAGCCGAAACCGAAATCGAAATTTATTTCAACTTACGATTATTTATTAAAATTCACTATTTTTTTACATTTATTGAATAAATTTATTTTGATAAATGTAATGAAAATCAGTGAATTTTTAGTAAATAATCGTAATTTGAAATAAATTGACTTTGAAATACATTTACTAAATAAATTTATTAAATAAATGTAAAAAAAACAGTAAATTTTAGTAAATAATTGTAATTTTAAATAAATATCGGTTTCGGTTTCGGCTGAAAAAGTAGTTTCGGTCGGACACTATTTTACGGTTTCCAGGTTTCGCAGTGAATGGTTAAACTTATTGTGAATAATAGTTTAGGAGGGTTTGAGAAAGCTCACAGAGCTGGGATTATGAATGACTTTTAGCAGTAACGTTTCAATTCGGTGGTGCTGATGGTAGGTCTCTCGTATCTGAGAGACCGCCTGGGTAGGTACCACCGCAATGTCTATTTCTCCCGCCAAACAGCAGTGTTGTGTTCCGGTTTGAGGGATATTGTAGCCAGCGTAACTACTGGACATAATGAGACCTAACACCTTATGTCTCAGGATGACGCGCGCAAAACATTGCTTTGTAATTCATAGTGTTGTTTGGTTTTGCTACTGTCTATTAGCGGTTGTATCACTTACCATTAAGGAAATGGCATGCTCGTCTCGCTCGTCATTGCAATAAATAAACGAAAAACTCATTGATTGTTTGTCAGACTCCATGTCGTTGGTTAAGAGTTCAATGTTTGCTTCGCTTCAGGGTTTTGTAATACTGATTAGATAAGTCTTAACAATGACATCGATCCATCGTTAAAAAAGACTCTCGTCATATTCTTTGAATTATATTTATTTGAAATAAAATGAAATTATAAGTTTAATTTTATTGCAACCACCAACATTTGAGATAAACCACGCTGATAAGTTTTAATAATACTCGGTGTGCCTTAAAGCCCAACAAATTTAGCAGCATCTTCAAAGACAAAGTGAAGCAACATTTCCTGTTACGGTATCATTAATTGGAAACTCTGAACAAAGCGTACTCAACAATAAGCGTTGTACTTAAAAACTACTTCACAACATCCCAGAATGACTTTCAAAGTTTGGTAAAATCGTTCCCTGATAGGTTCCCTGATGTTCATACGAGCTGTTTGTTGCCGCTGTTTTTAATTATAAGGTAATGGAATTGAAAAAGTATAAACATTTTATCAGGGGCGTGGTGCCTGTTAGTAGGAACAGACGCGGCTGCTAAGCTGGTGGTCGCGGGTGACAAATCTAGGGCACTACTCTGACTATTTGAAGTCGTGTGTAATAGAAGTCAATTACCAGGCATTTTAACGCTGACGTAAGAATCTTGCTGGAAACCATGATTTCATGCATTTTCACACTCATTTAAATTTAATATCACCTAGTCATTACAATGAACAGGATAGATACTATTTAATATTATTGAGATATTATTGAAAATAAAATAACACTTGCATACGATAAGAAAAAAAATCTTTCGATAAGAAATTGTGTGACCTAATATCTCCCAATTGTAGAATAGGCCCGTAGCCTTTTTTTTCTTATGGAGGAAAATCCTCATTGGATACCCGATTATCCAAAATAGACCGGGCATGCCGGACTCCTACCGGCTAAAAAACCTCATGTCTCCATTTGCACTTTAGAGGCACTGTAGTTGAAGGTATATGCACAGAAAGAATATCAATCCACTGCCCACTGCACTCGAAAATTACTTAACATAAATAGCATTTATTTACCATAAAAAAACGCTGCGCAAAACCGCACCAGTGTAACGCAGCCCTACTGAAATGCAAATGTTGAACGCCGCACACACGCGCCAAAGTTTATAAAGCTATGTCTTGTAAATTAGCATGAACAATGCCGGCAAAGCGAAGTTTGCGATGGGTACGTTTGTGTTGAGACTGCTTGTATCGGCTAACGTTATGTTTGAACACTTTAACAGGATCTGCTTACTGTTCTTTGTGTCTTAATTTGTTGTGATCTTTTTGTATTTGGTTAAGTGTTCTGTCTAGATCTTTGAGTACATGAGTTTATATTGGAAGTGAGTTTATCTTGTTTAAAGTAAAATTGATGTCCTATTGCAGATTTACTATAGCGATTGCTTCGGTCATTTCGATTGTTGTATTGCCGATAAATCAATATATTCTCCTCCCTCTTCTACTTTCTTAGTTTCTTTTTCCATTTTAAAGGCTTATAACGCAACTACGTCTGTTAGCCATTTAGTTATTGGTAGCATATTAACGCTATAGCACCAAATGAGTCCGGTGGACCAGGGCAATAACTCTGCTTTATATGTAAATGGGACTGTCTAAGAATCTACATTAACATACATACATACATAACCACACGCCTTTTTCCCAGAAGGGGTAGGCAATGGTGCTACTAGAACACCCACGTTTCGCCTTGTATATTCCGTCCCACGATGTGATAAGGGGCGAGCCATATCGGGCACAAATTCCTGACTACGGGCTAATAATGAATAGAAAAATCCCATATCACTTTGCCCGACCCGGGATTCGAACCCGAGAACTCAGCTTTGCAATCATACCGTAGTACCACTACGCCACCGAGGCAGTCGGTACATTAACATACATACATAAACTCACGCTTTTTTTCCATAAGGGCTAGGCAGAGGTTCTCCTGGTATACAGGACACCCACGTTTCACCTTATCTGTTTCATCCCAGCAATTGATTGAGGGCCAGCCTATCACCATATCGGTCACAAATTCCTGACTCCGGACTGATAATCAGTAGAAAAATCCAATATGACTTTGCCCGACTCGAAATTCAAACCCGAGACCTCAGCGTTGTAACTGTACCGTAGTACAACACCGAAGCAGGAAAGATATTCGTTTTTGGAAACATGTCAAGGTGACCCAAGAGAATTATACGCGATGCAACTCCCATTCATGAGCACATCAATTGTGAACTAGGTATATCTTTATATCTGCTTAGTAGACGAATATAGAATAGCATTTACGAAATGATAAAAAATGTTTTCTGGTGCTTTCCTACCTTAAAAACAAGTGCTTCTAAACCGTCTAGAAAAACTAAAACATATTTTGCATTATTAAAATCCCCGTAGACATGACATAAAGAAAAATACAAAATCCTAATACTGGATAGTGCAGCCATAATGCGTTTATCTCGGAGGATAGTAAAGGCTTTTTTAAATTAAGAGCAATCTAATTTTATACCGCTTTGCCTCGCAGATTTAATTATGTTCACTACGGTGGAACTTTATTTAGCTTTAAGCGAATTTTAAAATTATTCTACCCTGAGAATCTAACGTGGCGTAATCAGCAATATCAAGAAGATAATTTTGATCCTTAAGCTTCATAGGATTCAATCGGTTGGGAGGGAATGTATGTTGATAAGGTTCCTGATTTTGACAGTCTCAGCGAGTTAGTAGAAAGTGGTGAAAAATAGAGCCGTTAATTTTGGTGTGTGATTTCCAAATATTTCTTTTGTGATTGGGTATTGTGGAACCAAAAAGACCTTTGTGTTGTCCGATATCCGAGACAGAAGATAATGTATTTATACGTGAACATCTAGAACATCCGAATTGTAGGGTCATTGTAGGGTCAGGTAGGCGATGTATTCCTCTCAAAATGGGAGATATAAGGAAACGAAGAATGATAGGTCAAGGTAATGAATATTGGACCTTCGGCAATTTGACTCAACCAAACATGTTAGCTATACATATAATAAATTTGTAATCGATCGATATCTGTACATGGAAGATAAATGGGAAAAACAGATGTGGGGGGACTTTATGAACGTAATAGAACCCAAAACAATGATTTTTAGAATGTTTGTCTGTTTGTTTGTGCGGTTGTGCGGGATGAACTAGGAAATGGCTTAATAGATTTCGATGAAATTTGGTATGGATGTAGCTTACACCCTGGATTAGCATTTAAACCTGAAAACTTTAATCCCGAAAAATGTAGTGTTCCCGTGGGATGAGGGAGGAATTCCGATATATGTTACTTTTTTGAACTCAAATGGATGGGATACGACTGGATTACATATCTTGAGTGAGAATGAGACGGGACACGGCGGGATATAGTGGGACGGGACGGGATGGGATTTTTTTAAAAGATTGCGGAGATTAAGGAGTTGCGGGCAGAAGCTAGTTCACAATATACATGACAACAAAGCTATCGTTCGACGTAGGTTTTTGTGTCATTACATAAACACACAGAACACTTAAACAAAAGTCAGATGAAAACACAATTCCTCATTAAACTTCCAATCCCAGCTGATTAAAACCCCATGAAGCTCTAGCCATCAAAGCCATCAATATCTGCAAACAAGCGGATCCGAAATTGCCCGTTTAATAGCCTCCCTTGTAGAAATTGCATTATACTGTGTCACAAAACTCGACGCCCACCTGAAGAGTTGACAAACGAGGGGAGAACCAATAAATATGCAAATTGTATCTCAACCTTCGATTCTTGTGTCGAAAACAACATTTTAATATCGGAGCTAAATGAAAGTCTGTAAACGCAGCTATATTGCTGCAGGGCTTTGTTGTTTTAAATGAGTATGGGAAATGAGAATTATTATGCTTTATATGAAGTTGAGCATGTATTTTCCACGTATTGATTTACAAGTCCTGAACACTGTATTTTGGCAAGTGTTCCTGTTGCAATAATGATGTTAAAATACATACATACATAAACTGTACTGTATCAGCCCATACACGGCCCACTGCAGGGCACGAGCCTCCTCTACAATCGAGAGTACGATTGAGTGGTTAGGCCATATAGTCCACCACGCTGGCCCAGTGCGGGTTGGCGGAATTTTACATACCATAGAAATTTATACAAATCGCTATGGTATGCAGGTTTCCTCACGATGTTTTCCTTCACCGTTATAGTGCGTGGTGATTGACTATGAATACACACATGACTCCGAAAAGTCAGAGGTGTGCCCTGGGATTTGAACCCGCGACCACCGTGAAC
Organism: Theretra japonica; assembly: GCA_033459515.1. Taxonomy (NCBI): domain Eukaryota; kingdom Metazoa; phylum Arthropoda; class Insecta; order Lepidoptera; family Sphingidae; genus Theretra; species Theretra japonica. The sequence continues at coordinate 2,322,944 of CM065951.1, read as the reverse complement.
ATCTAGGCAGCCGCGTCTGGTCTGTTACCAACAGGCCACCACGCACTTACATACATACATAAACACACGCCTTTATCTCAGAAGGGGTAGGCAGAGGTGTCACCAAGACTCCCACGTTTCGCCTTGTATTTTCCGTCCCACGATGTGATAGGGGGCGAGCCTATCGCCATATCGGGCACAAATTCCCGACTCCGGGCTGATAGTGAATTAAAAAATACAATATTACTTTGCCCGACAAACCCCAGCTTTGCAATCATACCGTAGTTCAACTGCGCCACCGAAGCAGTGATGATAAAATACAGTGGATTTTATACTTTAATGATACAACACGTTAACAAAACCCTACGTTTTATAAATGGATAGCAGGACTTTAGAGGGTGGTAGAGGTTGGGGGCAGGGGTATAAATATAATTTTATTGGAGTCAATCTGAGTTATTGGACCTTCGTCAATATCATTCATTGAACGAAATATGACAGCGAAGAAGCAGATATTTTCCTACTCTACATTACTTTTCCGTAAGAGAGCAGTATGTAGTGAAAATGTATGTCTGTATTCCTCATATTTTGTACATATCACTTTCTTTTTTGATTCCATCATCCATCCATCAGCCAAAGGAAGTCCACTGATGAACATAGGCCTCTCCTAATGATTTCCACAGTGACCTGTTGGAGGCAGCCTGCATCCAGCGACGTCCCGCGACCTTTACCAGGTCGTCTGACCACCTAGTGGGTGGACGTACCACGCTGCGCTTTCCGCTTTGATTATTATTATTTAATTAATTTGTTTTGTCTATGTTGTCACCCCCCTCTTTCTAGCTTCTTTTCTAAGCAATCCATCTAAAGGTTGTCAGGAAGAAATCGCGGTAAGCGATAAGACCGCCGATTGTCACATTTATTTAAATTAGTTTTCCTATTATTATTTTTTTGTCCTATTATTGATGTATGTGGTGTGCAATAAGGAATTTATAAATAAATAAATCATCCTAGTCTAAAAAAGACCGGTGTAGTTCCCACCTTTCTAAAGACTAACTTAATTCTCTTTAAATAGGTGCCATATTTCTTTAAGTTATAAATTCAAAAAGGCAAGCATCTAATCACCTCAATTATCTTCAGGCGCGAGAAATAGCTGACTAATTAGCATAGTCCGAGACATACCCGACTTATCACAGTCCTCATGGATCTGTTGGAAATAGCTTACAGAGATTTCTTACGACCATCGCGCCTGATAAATGACCACAGCTGCCTACGAACACAATTTTCGAAGATCCTAGCTGCACTGCTGGCAATTGAACGGCGGTAGCCTTATTCTCTGAAGCCGTACATCCCACCAATAATTTAAAGCAATTTCTCCGGATCGCGACGCAATTTTGGACTCGCGCCACGTAATTTCTCCAGAACAGGGTACTGATAAAGAGCATGAATCAGGGTCATTAGCTGGAGATGGCTTGTTTTAGATAATTATGTTGGAACTAGCTTCTGCACTTGGATGCTTTCGATATTTTTTTAAAGGCTATGAATCGCGGGTTCGATCTTCGCACTGGGAAAAATGTTTGTGGGATTAATAAACATTTGGTTTCTTAGATTTACGCGAATGTTACAGATTGGAATAAAACGAATTCTTACGGATTTTATCGCGATTTTGATTTAATTTTTTTATTTCCCGACGTTTCGATCATTTTACAGTTTTCAAAATATTAAATAAAATTCGCGATAAAATCCCTAAGAATTCTTTTTATTTCAATAATAAACATTTGTTTCGGTTCTATGTGTTTGAAAGACCATAATGCCTCTCGTAGTTTCTGATTTCCATGACAAGAGTTGTATCCTAGTGTGGTGTCAGGCAGCACCTACCAATATTAATAAATAGTAACTGAATAATAACTATTTAAATGTTTCGTTCTAAACGATAGAGTCGACAACTCAATCAGCCATATTATGTTCTCCACTGCTTCTCCGTAAACCATTTTATCCACCACATTCAAATCTAAGACTACTACAAGCATCAAACATAATATTTTCATTGTAATTTTTGCAAAACTAAAATAGTAGCATCCTAGTTATCAAGCATCAAACATATTTTGATAATAATTTTTGCCTGTTGGTAACGGACCAGACTCGGCTGCCTACATGTTCACGGTGGTCGCGGGTTCGAATCCCAGGGCACACCTCTGACTTTTCGGAGTTACGCGTGTATTGATAGGCAATCACCACGCACTTTAACGGTGAAGAAAAACATCGTGAGGAAACCTGCATACCGTAGCGATTTTAAAAAATTCTACGGTATGTAAGTCCGCGAAACCGCACTAGGCCAGCGTGGTGAACTATATGCCCTAACCACTCTCAATCGATTCTCTCGATTGTAGAGTAGGCCCGTGCCCAGCAGTGGGACGTATACGGGCTGATAAAAAAAATAGCCACAACTAACATAGTACAACAACAAAAAATTAGTTATAACAAATTTTAGTTATAAGAAAAAAATGTGTTAAAAAATGAAAACCTTCAAAGATAGACTCATGGGCATTTCAGTGCGTCGCTGCAGGTAAAGTCGAATAAAACATTATCGTAAATCTCGCTCTGAGCTTTGCAGATAGTGTGCGGGATATAATGGCTCAGGAAATTAGAATAGAAAACTGATTCACTTTCATATATAGAAAAAGCGAGGTTGGGTTGGTGAGGGTTCTGCTACTGCCCCTCGGATTGGGTGATAAATTATAGTCTGAGTTTGCGGCAGTTGGTAGGTTTTTGGTGTGTGCATTGGATGCTAAGATTTTATATATATATTTTTTTTAATATTATACGTTTGATAATGAGTGCAGTACAATGCAATAATTATTTCTGCTAGGTTTAGAATATTGCTTCATTATAAAAAAGTTTGTCGTATTTAGTTAGCGTCGAAATAAGATACGTATTTAAAGGTTATGGATGGTTATGTCGTAATACTTTATATTATTATGGTACAAATAGTAATTATAGTATTTCTACACAACTACAGAAACGAGTATGCTGTATAATTATATAAATTTGTTTTCATAATCTTTGTAATCTTTTATTTATATGCGTGATAAAAAATATGAACTTTTGCAGGCAAGTTTTCTTTGAGTAATAAATTAAACAACATCCATTATTGCAAAATAAATTTATACCTTTATTAGTAACTTACATAATAATTAATAACAAATCTTAACGACTCTTTACCTCACTATTTCACTCCAATTATCACCAAAAAAAATCCCTGAATATTTCATAAAATCTGATACCAGCCCTAAATCGTAACGTGCTACTATCAAACCGATACGAACCGCCACGGTAAACAGAGGGAGCCCCTCGTTAACTCAATCGCAATGCATTACTTATTAATGGTAACATCGCAAAGCTTTTAACTGATGGTTGCGAGCAATAGTTTGGAGTGTCAAATTATGTCGCGAAGGATTATTGGCATTGTTTGGTGTAGAGCGATCAAGTGAAGTATATCATGAGTTATTTAGAAGATTTTCATGCTTTTATTTCATATACAATGATAAATTGACAGCCTCCGTGGCGCAGTTGGTTAGACGTCGGTTGTGAAACGAGATGGCGCGGGTTCGATCCCCGCACCGACACAAATATCTGAACCACATGTATTTATTTCGGGTCTGTGTGTTTGTGAAACCGAGAAGTCTCTCGTGGTTCCTGATACCCACGACACAAGACTCGATCTTAGTATGGGGTCAGGACTAGTAGACAGTACTTGACTGTTGGGTGTATTTATTTTGGTGTATTTAAAACCCGTATTAATATTATAATGACTTGTTCCTGATATTTGATACTATATATTATAGAAAAATATATACATACTTAACTTTTTGCTTGTGTTGCCACTTGTTATTCGTTGTGATTATTGGCGTCACAAAATGTAGCAAGGCGTGAGGCACTTCCCACCTCGACTACAAATTGGAGTTGCAGACAACTGGTAATATTTTTTTGAAACTTAATTCTATTAATGAATTTCACCGGCAAAATGAACGGCAAAGGTAAAGGTCGCGACAACAATTCACTGTGGAAATCATTAGGAGAGGCCTACGTTCAGCAGTAGACTTCCTTTGGCTGATGGAGGGACGATAATGTAATGAACGGCTAAACAGAATGTAGCCGTAAAACATCCATCAAACTCGACATCAAATCGAACCCTCTAAAACTCATGGGGCCTAAAAGACCTCATTGCAAAAACATCCGCAGCAATAAACGCACATAGTTATCCAAAACACGGACAAAAGGTGATTTATTCCTCCAATTTAAGTCCCACACCAAAGAACAAATGCATTCATTAACAACACTAGACAGGGGCTGGCAAGTGCTATTGTTACAACCCTTTCCCAAGGGAGGGCAGGGTACGAGGGGTATATTTGACCGAGCGGAGTTAGTTTTAAAAAGGGGAACGTTGTTGCGATAATAATAAAAAGTTTGTAACGATTTTTGACCAGGGTTAGAATTCTTCGTTCAGTGTTTTGTTTTATGGTGTATTTTATGTAACTTAAAAGCGTTAGTATTGTGTAAATGTGGTGGTCTATTGTTAACGAGCCAGACGCGACTGCCAATTTGTTCACGGTGGTCCCGGGTTCAAATCCCAGTGCACACCTCAGACTCTTCGGAGTTATGTGTGTATTGATACTTGATAGTCAATTACCACGCACTATAACGATAAAGGAAAACATAGTGAGGAAACTTGCATACCGTAGCGATTTTAAAGAATTTCTACGGTATGTAAAGTCCGAAAACCCGCACTAGGCCAGCGTAGTGGACTAAACCCTCTTAATCGTACTCTCGATTGCAGAGGAGGCCAGTGCCCAGCAGTGGGACGTATGGGCTGATACAGATTGTGTAAAGCATTGCTTATCGCTCGACTACAGTGGTACTCAGGATACTATCTCAAGTCGACATAGAATTACAAGATGCCGTCACGTTTTATTCGCGAAGGAATATAACACTGTCTCTACCATCGAATTCATTAGCAACATGTATTGACTCAGAAGCGTGACGTCCTGGGCGCGATTCTCAGGTTGGACACTTCACTGTATACAAGGTATATCCAGACTGCGACTGAAAACGAAGCCAGGTGGTAGGATTAGTGACTACAGACACGATGCAACTAAAATTAAAAAAAAAGCGTCGATTTTTTTGCTGTAATTTTTTTCCTATCATCATATTTGGGTGGAAAAATACATATATTTTCCTAAAAAAACAATTATATTTTTAATGACTCTATAATACGCAAGGCTTTAAATTATAATTTTAGCAAAAACTAAGGATTTACTACCCAAACACAATGATATTTAAAACATAGATAATCAAAAAAATGGTCGGGTTTTTTTGCAACATTTTTAGTTGCATCGTGTCTGTAGTTACTAAAACTACCTGGCTTTGTTTTCGGTCGCAGTCTTGTTATATCAAGAAGAAGTATAAATGAACCAGTGCAAAGTACATCTGTCTCCACACCCGCATCATGCCAAAATAGCTTTTGTCCTAATTACCCAAGGAAATCCTACAAGTCCTAATAAGAAAATATATTCAATCAATAGACCAGTATCAACAATTTTTATTATTGTTTATATCGAAAGGTAACCTTTAAGGTAATAAAACCATAATCATAATCAGGAAGAAATTTTAAAATCCATTTAGTATTGAGCAAGTTACAAATATATAAAGGTTGGAGGTAGGAGTAATAGAAAAGGATGCAACATGCACGACGTGACGTCATCCTCCATGAAGTGCATGCATGCGAAAGAGAAAGCGAGTGTCCCCACCTCATACTAAAAATATTAATAACTCTGACATTTTACAACTAATGATGATTTTGTTTTCGAATTCATGTTTTTATAAGCCTATTTTTTAGGAAACATTTAATGCTGCTCAAAATCAAACCTTGGACACATCCCTGTTATACTAACAAGCCTCGTTATTGTAATCAACTTTCCAGGTACATAGGGAAACGTCTCGTAATGATGAGACCTTCATAAACCTGATTGGCAGTACACATGGGAAATTATTTGCCAAACATTTGGTTTGTTAGCTGGAATCTGCTGCAGAATACGATATCGAGTCGCATTATCAGTTGTACTCAACTTTGAGATGGTCTGTCTGTACTGTTTGAACGATCAGGAGTGTCTTAATTGTGTAAAGTGTATTTATTTTTATTTATGGTGTTCAGTAATACATATTTACAGTAATTTTGGTAATAAAGGCTTTATGCAGCAAAATTTAAAGTTGGGGAATGAAAAAGAAATTCAGATCGAAAATTAACTTTTGGTTTCAGGAACCCGCCTAAAAATATTCAGGCGACCTTATAAAGTTTTCAGATAGATAGTAAAATCAGAACAATTGCAACAGGTCAGTGTGGAAGTCCTTTAGAGGATTATGGTATACATTTGGCTTCCTGTAGCAAAAGATAATGTTGTAGACGATATAAGGCCAACATTGCATGCCACCTCATGGCCCTTTTGCTCCTTTTGATAGACTATTATAAAAATAATAATCAATAAATACACCCAACAGTCACATACATAACCCTGATCCCACACTAAGATCGAGTCTTGTGTCATGGGTATCAGGAGCAACGAGAGACTTTTCGGTCTCACAAACACCAAATAAAAATAAAATAATATAGCAAAACAGGCATCACCGAGTGCCGAACTATAATTCCATTAACGATCCTGACTAAGAATATATTTGTGCCAACAATTCGAGTAGGAATATTAATGATACAACTTGCAAGCGGAGCGCTGTATCGTAACACAATACTGGGAATATGAACTTGCAAGATCAATTCGGAACTCAACGGTCTAGATTTGATGTGGTCAGTATTAATATTAAATTAACTGAGGAGTTGAATTAGTTGGTTAGATACCACTGTTGATGTAGAGCAGTGGTTTCAAATATTTCTGAACACGTGACCCGTTTTTCGGTTGAAAGCTTCCGGCGACCCCTTGGGCCATAGATGGACAAGTTAGAAATTTAGAAACACTTCTCTAAAACCAACATCACAGATTTTTGTTTTCATTCAGTCACTATGCCTCTAGGATCACCATAATGTGTAGCTTCTTCTTCGAATCCTCATTGACCAAAAGCTGGCTACGCCATTCTGCTAAATAGAGAATGAATAATCATTCCTGGGACTAATAAACACCACTGTTTATCCTTTTCTCCCTTTCCCCCCTTCGTATTCAAATGCCTTCAATGGTAATGCTTTGAAGATTTCTGATTCTTTCTGTTTTCTCTTTTACTACATAGGAATTTTTAAATATTATAGGTAATAGTCAGACAATTTATGACAATAAACACTTTTTTTATTGCGACGAATGGCGAGACGAGCATGCTATGCGCCTGATGGTAAGCGATACGACCGCTCATGGACAATAGCAATACCAAACAACACCGGCAATTACAAAGTAATGCTTGGCAATGCACTGCGCTCGCCATCCTGAGACATAAGATGTTAAGTCTTATTACATCCAGTAGTTACTCTGGCTAAAATGTCCTTCAAACCGAAACACAACAGTGCATTCACACTACTGTTTGACTGGAGAAATAGACATTGCGGTGGTACTTACCCAGGCTGCCTGTCACATATGAGTGGCCTACCACCAGTGAAGACTTTTCATGAAGTTAGTTGTAACCTCGGCTACGGATCGTACTTAATATGTTCATATGAAATCATACCAGAACAGTATACAGAATTATTCCGTCTAAACAAAAACAGATTGAATCATATCCATATTGAGTTCATAAAATCTGTCATATGCTAAATATAAGTCACAGGAGTTGTCACTTCAAATCGCGCAGACACGACGCAATAACTCGCGTCAAACTTTCTTCCATATCATGCGACTCCGACGCCCTTACGCCCCCCTTTCCAAGGTCCCCCCTCTACATGGTGCCGATAATTTAGGCGACATCGCCCCCAGAAGTTTGCTTCGTATCAACATAAGGTGTTTTGTGGGGTGTGGTACAAGGTTTGAGAATAGTCGTTTGAAATTGAAGTAATTGTTTTAGATTATTTAATTGTTTGATTGTAGATTCGATTTGCAGGATTTTATTTATTTATTTAATTAATCCATTTTTCTTCAGCATCATTAATACATACATAAACATCACGCCTTCTCCCCAGAAGGCGTAAGCAGACGTGCAAGCGGTGTCCCCGTTAAAAAATATTTTGCATTAGATAGCCCAGTTTGTAGCGAAGACTATACGCTATTTAATATCACGCTCAGACTGCAGCATCGTATTAGCCAAGCAGAAAAAAGGTATAGGAAACATGTTTCTGGTCGGTATTGTTTTATAACTGGCATTAATTATATGAATTTTTGTATTCATTGTCAGCTCGGAGTCGGGAATTTGTGCCCGATATCGTGATAGGCTTGCTCTTTATCTCATCGGACGGAACACACAAGGCGAAACGTGGGTTTCCTGGTAGCACCTCTGCCTACCCATTCTGGGGAAAAGACTTGAGTTTATGTATGTTTATGGGTAAATAAATTTACATTATAAACGCTACCTCTCATATCTTGGTCCAACATGGCGCGTGACGTCGCCGCACAATGTTTGCGAACTTCGAACACGACCAAGGTGATGATAGCAAGGAATTAGTGCGCTCTCAACGGCTCCACTCATGTTTTATGCTAGACACAGACAAACACTAGGCTGTACGTGATGCAAACATTTGCTCAAATATTTGACTACGTGGCCCAATAGATGAGAAGATGCTGTGAGGATAAAGACTGTGGATTCGATCACGGCACTAAGATTATGGCTTAAATAAACAAAATTCAGACCCCACAATAAGATTGAGTCTTGAGTCGTGGGTATCAGGAACTACTAGAAACTTTTCGGTCTCACAACCAGTCAGACCCGAGACAAATATTTGTGGGCCTCACAAACATTTGTCACGGTGCGGGGATCGAACTCGCAACCTCTCTTCACAGACGGCTTCTAACCAACTGCGCCACGGAGGCTGTTGGCTCTGGTGACTTGGGTGATCAAACACATATTGATATTATTAGAACCATAAGAGGTCGGGACTGTGTGTGTAGCAGAGTGAATTTACTGATCAATAACAATTTATGCAACCCAATTGTGGCTTTAATGCATTTGCATACTCTAAGGTCTAAGTATAACGCAAATTCTGCATTGTGCTAGCGTTAGAAGCTGAGAGATGATAACTATTTCGCGTATTACATTAAAATATATTAAACAAGCCAGCACTTATTAGTAAATCAAAGAATGGCTTCAAAAATCGAAATAGAGCATGCACGCAGCATTTATATTAAATTGAGAAAAACATATAATGTATAAAATTATTAAATCTTATTTTTTTAATTTATTGCCGTTCGCCTAAAATTAAAACTTACGGTAATATTTTTTTATGGATGGATCCGGCATAAGAGGAAGCAGGTCACCTGATGGTAAGTGATCACTCCTGCCCATGAACATCCACAACGCGTGGATCATGGATGTGTTGCCGGCCCAGCAGACCTGGAGGGGAGTGGGAAAGAAAAAGGATGGGAACAGGCAAGGGGTATTGAGCATCTGGCAGTCTCACTCACCGAACAAAACGCGACAGCAAAGTGGTCGGTCTCCTGTGAGACAGCGGTTCCACCCCGGACGAGCCTGCCCATTCATGCTGAGTCATGGCTGTCAACAGCGTGGCTCTAACACTTTGTAAATCACATCTTTCTGTATATTTATAACATAGCTAGGCTGCATTTCCATAAAAATGTTCAATATGTGTTGTGGAAATACGAGTGAAAATTCTCTTATATTAAGTGTTACGACAAAATAAAAATAGTTTCAAAATGTGTCTAGTAAACATACAGTAGTTGCACCGTTGAGTACACTTCAATATTTTCTATATGAGTGCATTTGACGCGATGACATATATTTCCAATCAATATTATCATGCCACCATTTCACATGTCACCACCTGCAAAGATTTTAGTTTCCGAACAAATGGCAAAGGTACTGTTCATTTTTCCACCTTCCCAGAAGTTTCCCAGAAAGTTGGCGCTGTCTAGCTAAATTCTTGAGGGCCTTCGGCGGGCGTCTAAAGCAATTTCGTTGTTCATCTCTCGCGCGCCGGGACGTCCTAAACTTGTTTGAAACAATTGGTCGGAATCCCATCGGTTGGTGTTTGTGAGAATTTTATCTAGCAACTTTACGTTTTGTATGGAGTTTCTTGCAATTGTATATTCATTTTTAACACCTAATAATCCAAAACCTTAGTAAATAGGTATTTTAATAGGTTTCATGGAGCGCGGAGATAAAAAATACACAGTTCTGATGGCTCGGGCTTCTTATTTATCTATTACATACCAAGGAAGTAACAAAAAACACTGCAGTATGAATTTTTTTTTTTGCTAGTACGACTTTTCGTAACAAGTCATACATCCATCCACCCAACAGCCAAAGGTAGTCCACTGCTTAACATAGGCTTCCCCCAATAATTTCCATGGTGACCTGTTTGAGGCAAATTGCATCCAGCGACGGCCCGCGACCTTTGACCGACCTACTAAGCAAGTGCCTCATGGAGCCTGACCAAGCCGGCAAAGGGTCGCAGATTCGATATAACCCCATTAAACCCTGTATTTTTTAAATGTTTTTCTTATTCGAACATTCACAACTACTGAAGTATCTCTGTCTGTGTAGGAGTACCTCGGTGTCGCAGTTGTACTACGGTATGATGGCAAAGCTGAGGTCTCGGGTTCGAATCCCGAGTCGCCTCCTATCACATCGTGGGACGGAAAATACAAGGCGAAATGTGGGTGTCCTGTTAGCACCTCTGCCTACTCCTTCTGAGAAAAAGGCGTGAGTTTATGTATGTGAAGTAATTCTGCTCCACGAAGACGTAGCTTAAATTCAATCTTCTTTTAGTTCCAACCGTCGAAACCAAATCATTAATAATAAAATGTAGTGGTGAATTTTATTGTCGATTTTATATTTTCCGTCTGGGTTCCGGATAATAATCGCGTAGATATGGTTCAAACATTTAAACGGATCCTAAAAGTGTGCCATTTTATGAGCCACGTTCGCGCTCGTTACAAAGTTGAGTTATTTTTCTGCGGAGTTTAGTTTAATCATATCAGTACAGACATGAAGATGATGTGCTGGGTAATACATGGGAAGGACTACTCTCATTATTTTATATAAGTTTTCTCCTACAAAGTTGGAGACATGAACAGCTTCTATGTTCTGATATAAACAAAACATTAATAGAATTAATAATGTAATATGCATGCTATTCTACAGCACTTTAAAATTAGTCTTTTCAAAATCAACTTTTCAGTCCGGGCTAGGTGTGTGTCTTTCGATATTGCACTTTAGTAATAGGATTTTAACTTCCACATTTTTAAACGGAAACCGGAAACTATGTTATATATATTTTGTAACAAATGGTACACATAAGGCGAAAAGTAAACATGAGTAAATATTTCTAACAATTCGTAATATAAATGTAAACATTACTTTAATGATATTTTATCATCATAGGTATAACACCCCTTTTATTAATTTTACAGCTACCATCGTATATCATACTAGACCAGCGTAGTGGACTAAAGACAGTCTCCGGCGCAGTTGGTTAGACGCCTGTGGAACGTGAGGCCGCGGGTTCGATTCCCACACCGAGACAAATATTATATTATTATATGCAGTGGGACGTATATGAGTTGATACAGACACAGATACTATGGTCTATATGATCAACCTAAACTGAAAACTAACAAAACATCGGATTAAAAATACTATTTATACTGAACCAATAATCCGTGCACTATGAGCTCATAATAATTTCAATTTAAAATATTCCGATGGAACATTTCACGGTGGCTGCTCTAGTTATTGCGGTGCCGGTTATTGCTGATAAAGTAATGGTTCAGCGTTATTGCGTTTTTTCTTCTGTCATAGTGAATGGATAGGGCAGGGCCGGAGTTGGAGTAGGACGTGGGTCAGACCCCCAATTCTTGTAGGTATAATGTGAGAGTCACTGATAGACACAGACTGAATATGAATGCTTCGTCAAAGAAAAAAAAATATTTTTAAAGTTAAACCTTAAGGTTAAGTTAGAGAAGAAAAACAGTATGAAAGTGCCTCATTTTACAGATTAAAAATAGTGATATCGGCACTTGATTTCACTAATATTGTAGATAACTGATGAAATCAATTCATCACATGAAAGTAATTATAGTAGTAATAGTAAATATCAAATGAAAGTAAACCAAAACCAAGATGATAAATTAAAGCTGTTTAGAAAATACAGATACTTGCGATAAACAAGAACACTATGTTTGAAGAATTTTCTCTGTAGATCAATCTGTTAATTATTGTTTTTAACGAAGGAATAAATTATTATAAAAAATAATACCAACAATTAATACTTTATTTTAGCACCCTTTGACATTCGCTGAATACGCCCCTGTACTCCGATTATCCGGACCATGTTTAATTCGTCGGAAAATTGTATTCGATCCTTTGGTGACGGGATACTTTTTTGTATACTTTGTGGTATATTGCGTATAATGGATAGATTATGGGCCCCACTATTTGGCTGATTGACATGTTTTCCCATAAACTTTGAGGCAATATTCTTGTGTCATGAGATTTGCGGGGATTTTTGCGAATACAACTATATACAAAAATATTTGTTTATTTTTATTTTTTATGCTTAGACTTGCGTTCTCGGTTCCGAAAAAGACGAATATTAGTGGTAGGTCTCTAGGTATTATGTATGTGAGGGGCCGCCTGTGTAGGTACCACCGCAATGTCTATTTCTTCCGCCAAATGTCTGTTGTATTCCGGTTTAAAGGACATTGTAGACTAACTGGACATAATGAGACTTAATATCTTATGTCTCAGGGTGGCGAGCGCAGTCTTTGTGATAGTGATAATGTAAAACAAATTGTGCGACGTGAAGTCGTGATGTGTTGCCAAAAGATGAACCAATTCGGGCGCCAAAGGGACTTCTGAGAGTATTATCATGATACTTGATGTATATCATTAAACACGAGGATTTTCTAATAAAGATATAATATCTGTGTCATCAAACGTTGTTGTCCTCACTCTTGAATTCTCGTAATCGATCATTCAGTGCATTTGTATTAACTAAAAATCATATATTTAAATTAAACGAATTTTTGCGGATTTTGTCACGAATTTGATTTTATTCTTACATTTTTAACTTCCCGACGTTTCGATCATTTTATTGTTTTCGTGGTCACGGGGCGGACTGAGGCATTATTCATCCTCTTAGTGACTGTTACAATTTAACTACCCTTAATTAACAATTATTAAATTAAAATCCTAATTTAAGAAGTTATTTGGATTTTGCGATCCGATTAACTTCTTAAATTAGGTGTAAAGTGATTCAACATCGGGAGTTAAAAATTAAAAAATTAAATCAAATTCTCGATAAAATCCGTGAGAATTCGTTTTATTGCAATTTAAATGTGGAAAGTTCGCGTAAACCTAAAAAACCATTTTTTTTTTTGGTAAAGTTTTTTTAAATTAATATATGAGCTGATAATGATGAACAATACGTGGTGGCCTGAGGCCCAAACTCTTCCACTCACTTTCTTAACAGTAGAAAAGCCTCACACCCCGCTATATACTTATGGACTGATAACGAACCAAGACATCAATCAAACACTAAAATTAATCTCCAAAAATCGGAGCAATCGAAGTGTGAATTTTTAGAATCAGAATCACGAGTGTTGAATTAATTAATCGAAGTGCCGTGTCCACGGCTGTTTAATTAACTTTGAGCGAAAAATGTGCAGATGACAAGTTCAATTTTCTAAAATAGTAATTAGTGACTTGCGGTTTGTACTTTTATAGCGAGGGAAAACCTCATTTGATGGTAAGTGGTCACCACTTTATATGAAAAACATAGGAATTGTAAGTTAGTGGCTTATACTCGTATTCAGGTTGGAAGAGTACGAGTAATAGGATAACGATTGAAATGTTATATTCAGCAGTGGACTTGTTAAAATTGACTCGGTTTATACTGGGTCCTAACTAACTAACTCAGCTGGCTCAGCGACCCAAAGTGGGTTTTGACCTCCAAAACGAGACTTCTCCAGCTGTCTCTATTCTGCGCCACCTCTTGCCAATTACTGATACTGGGACGTACTGATACAATTTTCACAACGCGACGTCAAGAGGTAATTATATAAAAAGGTTTGCTAACACACTTACTACTGGCTAAACTTGAAACATCAACTAAAATGCACCACAAAGACTTAAAAACTATAAAACATCCGCAAAGATTGTCGCAGCTATAAGAAAATTCTTGTAAACACGACGCTAAACCACCGACTTATGAGTGCCGGCCCCGGGGGAAATAAGAGGTGGCAGCTACTCCCATTTGTTGCCTCTGACCTCCTCTTACTTGACAAGAGGAACCGCGGTGCTATAATCTTGTGTAAAGGTTATATTTATTATGATATAAAGAAAAGTGATAGGTTAAAAGTAGTAACAATTACAACGACAAGGTCTCGCGTCCATGTTCGTTCGGACAAAATGGTTTTGGATTTTTCTATTAATTATCAGCTCGGAGTCAGGAATTTGTGACCGATATGGCGATAGCGATAGATAAGCGGAAAGCGCAGCGTGGGACGTCCACCCACTAGGTGGTCAGACGAACTGGTAAAGGTAGCGGGACGTCGCTGGATGCAGGCTGCCTCCAACAGGTCACTGTGGAAATCATTAGGAGAGGCCTATGTTCAGCAGTGGACTTCCTTTGGCTGATGGATGGATGGATGGATGGATGGCGATAGGCTCGCCCCCTATCACATTTTGGGATGGAACACACCAACATTTGGCCTAGTTGCAAAATGTGGTTGTCCTGGTTACACCTCTGCCTACCCTTGTGGGACGTAAAGGCGTGAGTTTATCTATGTACATATATATATATTTAAAGTTATTCGTATACTGTGCTTTAAGGAATCAACTTATAAGCGCCCAGTGATGAGCACAGGACGACTCTACAACTAAGAATTAGATTGAGAAAGCATGCTCATTTATAGTCATTTGAGTAAACGTAGTTAATTACATTCTTGACTAATAACTTGAATAGAAACATCCTGGAAAAATCTCGGTCCTGGAAATTCTTTTCAATAATTTCGATAGCATGTGAAGTTCAGAAACTATACTATTGGCTCTTTTTTTCTTTTTCTATTTCAGCATTCTTAAATTATTCAAGACATACGAGGATCTTCGTAAAATCCATTGATTTCCCTGATCTTAATTCTTGATTCCATCTACATACTCTTATTCAATACACATTCGTTTTCTTCTTCCCCATCAAAAGCAGAACCAAAATACACAAAAATTTCGAAAACCTAGTATCGTCTATCTATACAAAGCATTTTTCATTCACTTCATCAATGTTTTAATCGTCTACATATTTTCTCTTCTTAAATCTAAATTCCAATCCACACTCCCATTTTCCTCTCAAAATCAAACTGCACCAAAATAGCGATCAAAAACCGTATCGTGCATTTAAAGGCAATATCCAATAATGTTGAACAATGATATGCGCGCATGTAATCGAATTTAGTTAGCATAATTGCTAGCACGGGATGTTCGCATTAATATGCAAAATCCGTCGCTTGCTGTGAGCGAAAATCATGCAAAACGTCATTGTGTATACACTTTATTGTGTCGTGTTTATTGCTCTTTCATATCCCTTGCTATAAACGAGCAGTGTTTTTGTATTTATTTATGAATGTGTCGCGGCCAGGAGTATTGCTGATGAAATTTGCAACGTGTTTGCAGTTAACGTTGCGCGGTAGCTGTATTTATGCCTGCATGGTTTAACAAATTAATTAACTGTAATTATGTGTAAGAGGTGTAACCAAAATAGTTTGGAAGTCTCTTTAATCGATTGCAATTGAACTGCTTACGTAAAAGTCCACCACGCTGGCTTACTGCGGGTTGATGAATTTCGTGGTTGAGGAATTCCATACCTCAAAAAGACTGAAGGATACGTATGACCTGCAGGGATCTCTATCGCTATAATCATTCACTGTTAATAAAAAGTTTAAAGTACACCATGATTGAGTCGACTTGGCTGAAACATGCTTATTTATGTCCCCACTTGTTTGTATCGCTATAGCTGGCTGGAATTATGTACGAGTAGGCTGTTTGAATTACTTTTAAGACATTATAATAGAGACATCTAGCGGCACATGCCTGAACTACCACATTTGAAAATCGAATTAAAACCCGAAAAAGACCAGTACCAGCTTAAAAACGTTTAACCCTTCACTAGCCTCGACTTATAAATTAACCAATAAAAATAGGAAATCATAACCCTCCACCCGTAAATATTAGCAGCTTCTGAATCGCCTAGGAGCAGTTTGATCGCAAATTTCCCGCCTAATATAAACTCCGTTAACGAGTTGCAGTCGCGTTAAAATATTCACAACGCAAACGGTGGCAGTAAACCAAACAATAAGCGAAGTCCTACACTGCGCTGTAAGGGTTGTCACAATTCTAAGTAGAATATTATAATAATTTATAGTAGTTTTTCTTCCAGTGACAGTACTTAAAGACCGGATGGCTTTTTGTTAAATCAGTATTAAAGTAGCTTGTAGCATGAAGCAAAGATTTGTGTTTGAAAAAAGACTGGGAGCATAGTGGGGACATCATACTGTCTCTTTCACACGCGTACATTGTAATGACGTCACTAGCTTTATTTGCATCCCGTTTCTTTTACTCCCACTACAAGACATAAAACGTTTCCAACTAGTTTAATACCGAATAGATTTACAAAATTCTTTGTTTGCTAGATTTTGAATATGGACACCTTATGATAAATAAAATAATAAAAATGGTATCCCATTCTCTTGTTACTGAATATATATTGACTGTTCGACGTCGTGTTTGTATTCGTCAATCTTGAGGAAGCGTATGTAGGTTCTTTGTTTTGTAGTTGAAAGTTCTCAAAATGTATGTGAAGGTATGTAGACTGTACCTACGCTAATAGGATAGAGAGAAACGTTTCAACTGGAAATAAGTATTTATGTGTAACTTTTTATACTAATATTTGTCTTGGAGTAAAGATAGGTGTCTATGGCGTACCTTGGGGGAGGCCTATGTCCAGCAATGGACTGCACCGGGCTGATGCTGATGAAGGATAGAACCCGCGGCCTTTCTTTTACAATCGCTTCTTTAAGCTATAAGAACAGTAAATATTATTATATTTTGAATATTGTTACTTTATTAAATTTCTTTATTCTTCAATAAATTGAGACATACAAAAATGTGCGACAGCCCTGGCGGTAAAAGTGGCTCTTAAATATTGCATTAAAAATTTACGCACGTCCCCCTCCCCCACTTTACGAGTGTAAATATAATCTTCAGTTGTAAAAAATAAATGGTGACGATAAAAAAAAATTCAAAGGACCAGGCAGGTGATGTGATGTAATTACTAACTTGGGAAGAATTAAGATAGGAATTTCGTGCTTAATTATACATGCTATCTGTCTGTATAAAAAGGCTGAGATAGAATTCAGTTTATTATTGTCTTATTTATTTGTTCATTTATTTAAAATTGTACACCAACAGTATAATACATTAGATCGCCTATTTTTTTATTAATTAGTATAACATTAATATTTAAATGTATGTGCATATATGCTCATGATAGGCGTACACAGCTTTGGCCAACATAAACAATACCTATAACTATGACTTTGCAGGTAGGCAATTTAGTGGCCTGCCTGATGGTAAGCAGTCACCGTCACTCCTTCACATGGGATTTGGCAATGTGAGGGACACAGATAAGTCGCTAGCTACTATGTAATGAATAGCATCCTCAATGTCGATTCAAGAATATACTTATATTAAAGCAGTCGAGGAATGCAAAAGCAGAAAGAAAACAGGTGAAATTATAAATTTACTGTCTCATTCCCTTTGCTCAGTGTTTCCGCAAGTCTTATAATCGTTTATCTGTAAATAATATATAAATCACTGAAGAATAAAAAATCTAGATCGCTTTAAAAAACGTCCATCTGTATTAGATACGATTTACGAAGCTTCAACGTAATATATCATTTTTGGGATGAAAACACGTTGAATTCAAAGAGTCCCTTAAAAAGTGTCAAAATCGATAACGCAATTCCGAAAATCATTCAAAGAGAGCCGAGACAATTTTTCTATTAATATAATAACGGTATAAATTTCGAATTCACGGCGCCATGATTGATGACGTATTCGCGCGCGCGGCCGTGATTGGCTGATTTGATTGTCGAAAGGTCGTTCCATTCTCAAATTGAGTGCCGCCATGATGAGTTCGTTCCAACGGCTGTTCATTAGGTTTTTTGTTAGAGAAAATCTATTGAGTATTGTAATTTATGTCAATGAAAAATTACTGCGGTTCGCGGTGTTTTGGTTTCTTTAAGATCTTTAAAGAAGTCTTCTGGCTTTGCGTTCGTGACGAAGTTATTTTTATTGGAATACATTTTTACATGTAATAATGACTAATTGTAATAATTCTTTCATGCATAATTCTGTCACATTTTACGGTCAAGATATGTCAAAGATGCATATAACTCCAACTTTTCATACAAAATCCAAATTTGCAGGTATCAATACATTTATAATATATTTATTTAACATAGCTCATACTGTTTTACATCAAATCCATATCCATAAATCTTTACCTACTCTATTCATCCTGAAAACAAACAAAAAAAGAACAAAATAAAACCAAAATCTATATACCGAATAACAATTATCGTAAAAACAATTCGGAAAAAACATCCAATTATTTAAAACAAAAACCTTATAGGGATCTTCAAAGCTCTGAAACTCGCATCCACACTCCATAAGGAAGAATCCGATCGAGTTAAGTAAACGCTTACCATCCGCTAAGAGCATTAAACTTTTTGTTGTCTACCCTCAGAAGCAGTCAAATTGGGCGTGAATTGCGTAAGGGAACGCGCGTGGGGAACGAAAGTGTTGTTTTTGATTTGGATGTGGCAAGCACAAATATTACTTACAATTATTTTTCATGAGAGGTCAAATTGATCGAAGGTCAAATAACTAAGATTGGAGCTCAAAGGGTGTATTACCAAAGTAACACATATTAATAGCTAGTTATTGAAACGCTCATTTAACCGTACTGTAAAATACCTTGAAAAAGTGTGCATTTGAAATATCTTTTATAATAACAGAATATCTAATAACACATACACATTCCATCTTCAGGATAAAAAATCATTATCATACATCTCAGCAACAAGATATTAATTAGTGAACTTAGCCCTCCTACGCATATTTCCATATAAACATGGTGATTTTTCATTACAGACAGAATACCTAACACAATTGTGTATTTAATGAAAGATAACATTCTCACACCGGTCATTTTTTTTTATTGCATAGGTCCCGCAAACGAGCAAACAGGTTACATGATGGTAAGTGATCACTGCCGCCCATGAACATCCACAACGCTGGATCATGAATATGTTGCCGGCCCAATTGGAAGGGGAGCGGGAAGGAAAAAGGATGGGAAGAGGAAAGGTGTATTGGGCATTCGGCAATTTTACCTACCGAACGAAACGCGACAGCTGAGCTGTCGCTTCACGTCGATTTCCTGCGAGCTACCGCCCCTGATGAACCTGCCTATTCATGCTGAGTCATGACTGACAACAGCGTGGCTCTACCACTTTGATCGATACAATTATATCGTCATGTTCAAACCAAACATGATTACCGAGAACACGTCATATCCTATGACTTATTGATACCATGGCATATACTTCCAGCGCCCTAATAAAAAAAGGCATCTAAAATATTTGCCACGCCACATCCAAAATTCACACGTCCGAACCAAATCCAGCAAAGTGGAAAATAATAAAAAAGATTCGGCGTAAATAAGTTTCAGTAACCTTTAAATCTGTCTGGGTGTGTTACCCGCGGTACTCGCCAATTACTGCCGAGGCTCTCCGCAGAGGCGATGTGTGGACTCGATTTGTCGATGCGGAAGGATTTTATAGGATCTGTAGTGTTTCATATATTTTATAAAATGTGTTTTGGAGTTTGAGGGACTTGAAAAGCGTGGTGATGTTGAAGAGTTCTGTCTAAAATTAGATTGTTTTTCAAGGATGATACATTTGTTACTTTATCACGATAAAACAAATTTTTGTACACATGAAAATACTAATTATATTTAATTAAATTTTCGTACTTATCATTCGAATATTTTGAAGTCGAGTGAAACTTTTCTTTCTCGTCGTAAATGTTTAAATAAATATAGTCTTTTATATTATTCGTCAGCGTAAATATCGACGTAAAAGCTCATACAACATATCAAAACTAAGAGCTGATATTTTTTATACGTACATAACATTATAAATCATTGTACACTGTTGAACGAAAGATCTTTTATAAAACCACTCGACATTCCAGAACAGAAATCCATTAAGCCCAACACGTTACATTTAATTTCCACCAGAATTTATCTTGCACATTTCGCGGCGATGACCAAATCCAGGCATAAAGGTAATAATAGATTTCAACTTTCAATCCGTTCCGGTATAAATTGAACTGCCGGAAGCGGAAGTTAACAGCCGCCATCTTTCCGCGACGGTTAACTTTAACTAACGGCTGTTACAGTGAAATATTTACGAGCGTACGTAATTAAATTCAAGAACAATTTGCTATCCAGCAGATATTTGCATTGTAATGTGTACATTGGTTTAGTCCAGAGAAACAAAGGAATAGAAAGCTACGGATAGTGGATCTATGTTGTTGATCACGTACAATTAAAAAACAAAGTTAATTTAATCAAGCAAAGTAATTAACCATACAAGGGATTCTTTCCCGTTCTTCGCTAGTTGCTTGCCCGTTCTTCTCGAGTGAAAACTGCCTTCCAAACCGGGTGGTAGATAAAATACTGGGAAATTAATGAATCTGAATTGTACCGGGTATATCCAGACTGCGACCGAAAACGAAGCCAGGTGGTAGTTTTGATGCTTCAGACACATTGCAACTAAAAATTTTGCAAAAAACGCAACTATTTTTTTTTTATATATATATGAAATATCACTGTGTTTGGGTGGTAAATATACCCTGTACTTGATTTGTAATTGTTGTCTTATGTGTGCAGAAAAATCGAATAAATAAATATTTATCATATAACCACAAGAGTGCATAATTTTTAATATCTTTATAAATTTTACTATTAACCGATCACGGTGTAACATTAAATAATAAAAACACACCTCCAAAACCGCAACAAACAGCAGCGTTCCGCGCGCCGCGTTTCAAATCCCGGAGCGTATGTTTCCTACGATTGTTTGAGCTGACAAATTGCAGCCTTTGTTGGCCGACGCAGCCGATAACCCGGACATTTGCACTAGTTTAGTACAGTTAAACGTTTCTTTATGCCAACATCTTGACGGTGTTTGGACGACTTTTCCAAGAGGTTTTTTGAGCGCCCCACGATAGTTGAAGTGTGAAGGTAAATATGTTGCTTTGGAGTTGAATGTAGATAGATTCGATGGTGCAGTGGATGTGTGTAGAAGATCTGTGTTCGATTTATAGTGAATTAAATTGAATTCTTTGTGTAGAGTTACAAAATGAAGTATATCATTTATTGAAAGTCCGCCAACCAGCACTAGGACAGCGTGGTGGATTATATGGCATAACCACTCTCAATCGTACTCTCGATTGTGGAGGAGGCCCGTGCCCTGCAGTGGGACTTACATATATGAGTTCATACAGTAGAGGCCATTGACTTATTAAAGTAGATAATGTAAAGGCTCCGAATTAAAGTGAATGATTCTATAAATGTGACGTCGAGCCGAGTAGATGGTGATGCTTTTTTAGATTAACAGACACCGAAATGTCACTTACTTTTGTAAGACCTATTTCTACGACTCTTTTATCATTAAAGACTGACTTTGCACCACATTGATGATTCACAGGTAATAGAGTAAATAGTAGGACGACCTGGTTAAGGTCGCAGGAAGTCGCTGGATGCAGGCCGCTTCCAACAGGTCTATGTGGCGATCCATGGGGGAGGCCTACGTTCAGCATTGGACTTCCTGTGGCTGAAGAGAGAGAGAGTAGAGTAAGCACATTCAGACGCAACTGTAACTCCTTGTCCAGTAAAAATCTTTAACGAATAAAAACAAACATTTCTAGATAAAAGCAAGTCTTCAAAACATTCCTTATTGCATTTCTAAGAACAACAAAGTACATCAAAACAAAGACGACGTGGAGTCGGCGCTGACAATTTTAGATTTCTTCCCGTTTGAATTCGCTGACAGACGACAAATCTGCGGCGATGCTCCTATGGGAAATAAGCAATATCAAATATCTCGCCTTTGTACCGGTGCATAAGTAGCTACTGCTATTTGCTCGGGTTATTTATTTATTGCCAGGAGTAAGAAATGGTGAGGTCTGACGTCATTGGATGCTTTGGACTGTACTGCACCTACGAGGTCTAGTAGTCACTAAGTTATGCTAGAAATCTATTCTCTTCATTTTTACAAGATTGACCTCAAGTAATATATTTATTAAGAGTGCGTGGTGGCCTGTTGGTAACGAACCAGACGCAGCTGCCTACATATTCACGGTGGTCGCGGGTTCAAATCGCAGGGCACACCTCTGACTTTTCGGAGTTATGTGTGTTTTGATAGTCAATCATCACGCACTTTAATAATGAAGGAAAACATCGTGAGGAAACCTGCATACCGTAGCGATTTTAAAGAATTTCTACGGTATGTAAGTCCGCCAACCCGCACTAGGCCAGCGTGGTGGACTATATGGCCTAACCACTCTCAATCGATTCCCTCGATTGTAGAGTAGGCCCGTGCCCAGCAGTTGGACGTATATGGGCTGATACAATACAATACAATACAAATATCTTTCTAGTTGATACCGTATCTGACATTGTGCTTAACATCAACATCACTTTACTTGTGGTAGGTAAATAAATAATTACACCCAACAGTCACATACATAGTCCCGACCCCACATTAAGATCGGGTCGTGTGTCGTGGGTATCAGGAACTACGAGAGACTTTTCGGTCTCACAAACAACCACACCTGAAACAAATACCTGTGTTCACACAAATATTTGTTTCGGTGCGTGGATCGAACTCGCGACCTCTCGTTTCACAGCCGGCGTCTAACCAACTGCGCCACGGAGGCTGTCATATATGAACATATGTAAGTGAATTATAACATCCATCCATCCATCCATCAGCCAAAGGAAGTCCACTGCTGAACATAGGCCTCTCCCAATGATTTCCACAGTGACCTGTTGGAGGCAGCCTGCATCCAGCGACGTCCCGCGACCTTTACCAGGTCGTCTGACCACCTAGTGGTTGGACGTCCTACGCTGCGCTTTCCGCTTCGTGGCCTCCATTCGAGAACTTTTTGGCCCCATCGGCCATCAATTCTCCGAATTATAACAGATGTAACATAATTTCAGCCAATTAACATCTCACTATGAGTCTACAAACTCGGCAGTTAGCCACACCTTCTCCTAAACGTCTTAACTATCAACAAGAAATTATACACAAATTGACCCGAAGAAAATGTAATTCCCTACTCCGCGTAAATTTATTAGAGAGCTCACGATCACTATAATAATAATGTTCTATTTACATTGGTAACGGTATTAATTAACCGGCCAAGTTGTGTAGGTTATTAAATTCAATAAGCGCCCCTATGGACCGGATGCCAATTAAACAAGTTTGCTTAGTTTGTAACTAGTGGCGCACTCCGATTGGTTAGTCTCGTTAATGTTGGTAAATTTAGACTTGAAGACAATACTGTACTGTATCAGCGCAGATACGTACCACTGCAGGGCACGGGCCCCCTCTACAATTGAGAATATGATTGATGAGAGAATATGAGATATGAGAATATGAGATGAGGGTTAGGCCATATAATCCACCACTGGCCTAGGGCGGGTTGGCGATTGAAGACAATACCACGATTCGAATTCCGATTTGATGTAAGTAGGAATTTTGTGTGGACAGGCCAATGGTAGCAACTTGTTCCTGGTGGACGTTTTGTGTGGAATGCACTGCACTTGCCATTAGGTTTGTGACTACGTTATTTTTATAAATATAAACATACTAATTTGAATAATTTTATGGATACAAGCATTAAAGACGAGGCATCGGAAGGAGAACTTAAAGCGCTTCGCTCTCGAAAAAAGGAAGATAGTGCGTATAAAGAAAGGAACGGGAAAGATAATCACCAATCACTATAAGATGCTGTATAGACAGAAAGGTAAAATTGCAGCATAGTTACTAAGTCATAATCAATTCAGGATCATCATAAAGTAAATAGCGGCCTAAGCAACGCCGGAAAACTTATTTTTATTATTGCATAGGTCCGGCAAACGAGCAAACAGGTCACCAGATTGTAAGTGATCACTGCCATCCATGAACATCCACAACGCTGGATCATGGATGTATTGCCGGCCCAATCGGGAGGGGAGCGGGAAGGAAAAAGGATGGGAAGAGGAAAGGGGCATTGGGCATACAAAACTACAACATAATAAGCATCAAACACCTTGACATTAATAGGACTAGCCCTAGTAAACCCTAAAGGGAGTGAACGGGACGTGTGTCACGAAGGCGAACGAGTCCGCCAGGTGTGACCTCCGTCCTCCAGCCACTCCTCATTATTAATCGCACGCCCAGTGCTTAGCCAACTGACATTACAGTTAATCTTCGGTTAACTGCCGCATCGAAGGCAATGTGGCGATTGTTAAACCTAGTTTTGGGCTTAATTTTGAACGCCATGTTGGAAAGTGGTGAAATCGGAGGAAGATATTAAGATTTTTAAAAAATAGTGGGATTTCAGGCAAGATATTTCTGTAAATAATTTGGGATAAAAAATTAACAAAAAAAAAGAAAATAAACAATTAATTTTCAGAATAAAATATCATATACCATAGTCCAATGTTGTATTTATATGTTCAGTAAACATTCCGCCACTAATATTTTAAACTATTAACTATTTACAGGAACGACAAAATGACTATTATTTATAAAAGAAAGTTATAAAAGAAACTAAACTGTAGCTAGTTGTTTTAGAAGAAAGTGTGGTACAGTTCTTACGAAATGTCTATTGCCAAGATTGGCTGGCATGGCGTAGACAATTATAATTTCTTGCCAATCGACACAATTATGACCTTTCAATATCCCTATTACATTGGAAAATTTGTATTCCAACTACTTATAGAACGTTCCTTAGTTTACTAAACATACTAACATAAAGTCACTCTTTTTCCAAAAGGGGTAGGCAGAGGTGCAACTAAGATATCCACGTTTGTATTTTATCTCACGATGTCATAAGAGGTAAGCCTATCGCCATATCTGACACAAATTCTTAACTCCGGGCTGATGAATAGGAAAATCCAATATCACTTAACCCGACCCGGGATTCAAATCCGAGACCTCAGCTTTGCAATCATATCGTCGTACAACCACCGAGGTAAATTATTAAACATGTAGCATACAAATCACATTAAACAATAAAAAATATCTAAATCTTATCGCCAAAAACCCAATTAAAACCGCAACACGTACCTTTTATAAATAAAAACTGCGTGTTTCTTTCAATTACGAGTCCGAGGTACGGCCGTCGCAAAAAGTACGACACAAAACCGTTTAGAGCTTATCTCGTTTGTTTACCATTCTATGTTTACGAGTAGTCATAAAGTTAATACCACCTTTTGTCCTTACCCTCTCGCTGAGGAGGGAGCGACAAAAAGTAAGCGGGGTACACAGTTGAGGTAAAGTAGTGTATTAAACTTTCTTGAGATTGAAGGATTTTATATTGATATAAAACGAATTTTTACAGATTTTATCGCGAATTAGATTTAATTTTTAATTTTTTTTACTTTCAAACGTTTCGATCATTTTACAGCTTTCGTGGTCACAGGAAATTTCGCTATAAAATCCGTAGAAATTCGTTTAATTTCAATGAAGTAGCATCCGTGTAAATCTAAGAAACTATTATGAAGGATATTAGTTTGTATAATTTCTTTTAATTTGATCAATAACTCCAATTATTGTAATTTTTATAATTATTAATGTAAAAGAAGTTATCCTACTGTCCGCCATGCTCTGTGACCGCTCGCGATACAGCGCGCTGATGTTTTTTTTTTCTTTTTAGCAACCCTACCACCTAGGTGAATAGCAGGAAATTACTGTTAGAGAAAAACCTCTCCTTTATAACAAAAATCATTTTAATATAAAAAAAAGACGGCTGGCCAACTGGCTTTCTTTAAAATATGCTCCTAAATTGTGCACATTAACCTAATTTAAAAATGACATACCTTCAATACTGTATCTTTTAAGAAGCAGACAAAAGTGTCAAAATTGTCTTTCTCATACAGCACGATTCTAGCTTTGTGGTGCATCCAAACCGCTGTTAGAATTAGCAAGTTGAAGTGGCTGTGGCCGAGCACATAGCATGTAGAACTGATAGCCATTGAGGCCGAAAGGTTCTGGAGTAGAGGCCACGTTCAGGCAAGCGCTGTGTCGGACGCCTGGACAAGGTGGACGGACGACCTGGTTGAGGTCGCAGGAAGTCGCTGGTTGCAGGCTGCTCCCAACAGGTGTGTATGCCGATCCGTGGGGGAGGCCCATGTCCAGCAGTGGACTTCCTGTGGCTGAAGAGACAAAGAAGAAACTGCTGTTTTTTTTATTGAGCAACGCTTACAAATGTTTTTCAGCACATCTGTATACATAATTTTATATGTTAGAACATGTTGCCGTGTTATTGAGTGGTATGAAATGTTGCCTAACTTTTAAAAACCTGTCAACGTTTGTCAACAATCGATAACATGCAGATGGTCATGGTTCCTATGGTGTTGCAATGTTCGTGGGCGGCGGTGATCACTTACCATCAGGTGAGCCGTATTGCCCCCTATAATATAAAAATAATAACTTTAATTTAGTTATTTTCTGTTAATTCCGGTATTTAAAACTTTGCAAAATTTTAGGGCAATATAGATACTAAAATGTGAACTATAACATACGATAATTATGTTATCCTTTTTTATATTTTTTTCTTATTTTTTAATACTACAATGGATGTATAGAAATACGCGCCTTGGATCGGACAGGGTTTTTTGTCATACTGTATAGTTCAATAGACTGCCTCGGTGGCGTAGTGGTACTACGGTATGATTGCAAAGCTGAGGTCTCGGGTTCGAATCCCGGGTCGGGCAAAGTGATATTGGATTTTTCTATTCATTATTAGCCCGGAGTCAGGAATTTGTGCCCGATATGGCGATAGGCTCGCCCCCTATCACATCGTGGGACGGAATATACAAGGCGAAACGTGGGTGTTCTAGTTGCTACCTCTGCCTACTCCTTCTGGGAAAAAGGCGTGTGGTTATGTATGTATGTATGTATAGTTCAAGGCGTCAATGTCACACATTACTAATACAAATAGCAATAATAAATGTTAAGTACCTGCCTTTTCCCTGTATCAATATTTCTCAGTATTGCAATCACCCGGAAAATAGTTCATTCATGTTTGTAAACAATGTTATCGGTATCGACATGTGATGTTTTAGCGCCATCTATTGATGATAATTAGGAGCTAGTTATTTTAAAGATTTAGGGGGGTTATCTATTCTCTGACACGAATGTTCGAGCGTCGTACGTAAAACTGTATGAATGTAAAAAATTATTTCAAAAAAATAAATCGACTTCAAAATTGTAATAAAAAGAGAGAAATAAAAGTAATGTTATAATACATCTAAAATATCTAAATATGCCGTCATTTTTTGAGGTCGGTGCCAGCTGATCGACTAAAAGCTTATTAACATCACGCTACGAATTATGCGGGAAAAATCGCGGGGCATAGTTAGTCCCAAACATTGTAAGAAAAATATTTCGTATTCGTAAAAAAGTCGCATCGGCAGCACTGAATAATTCAATTAAAAAAACAAACATTTTCAACTTGCCTATTTTACATATAATAATTATATTAATTTCCCACATTATGAGAAATAGAAAAAAAATTGTACAAAGAATTTAACAGTAAAAATATCTGACAGCGCATTAGCGCACTAATTGCGAGGACCATAAGAGTTTAAAAGGTATTCACCGTGTACTTCCTGCGTAATTGGCTAATTCTAAAGTAGAGAGTAAAGTTAGCGATAATAACCCTCTTTCTTCAGTCGAGTAAAAATAATGCTTTGTTTAGTAAATATTCTAGATACAACAGTGAGCTCATTAAAAGAAATTATAAAAGTTTCTTCAATATTAAGTCCCTCCAGTTTCCTTCTTTTACTATCTAATACGTTACATACATACATAAACTCACGTCTTTTTCCCAGAAGGGGTAGGCAGAGGTTCTCCTGGTAGTCACCAGGCACCCGCGTTTCGCCTTATCTGTTTCGTCCTAGGATGTGATGGGGGCTGAGCCTATCGCCATATCGGGTACGAATACGTTATGTTATATCTAATTACGAGTACATACAAATATAATCATCACGCCTGTATCCCATAGAGGTAGGCAGAGACTAGGAATCGCAAAAAAGTATTGAATGTGAAAAATATTGTAATCATACGCTTGAATTCCCGAAGGAGTAGGTATACTTGCCAACTAGCACCACCACAGTTTTATTTATTACCATCCCAAAGGAATAAGTAAATAAATAATAAATAAATTTCATAAAGATCTTAAATTTAACCCTCGAACAATTTACAAAGCTTTTACAAATAAGAAAAATCACAAAATAAATTACCCGACCAAGAAATCAAACACAAATCCTCGCGATACACAACCCAAAAACTCAATTCTCATCACAGCTAATTAATACTATAATTTCGGACTGAATAAATTATTCAAATTTTTATCCTCATGCATCACAAATGACGATACATTTTGACGCTTAAGGAAAGTCGTAAATATTACTTGGGGACGGGTTAACTCCCGCATCATACCAGTAGAGGTATAAAACGGGGTATGATTTGTTCGACACCATCATTTCAGTTTGTACTGAGGAGAAGTTTGTGTCAAAATGAATTCTTTGATTGTATTCCTTGCTGCGGCTGTCGTGGTGATGGCCAGTGAGCCTTATACTGGCATACCAATCGGTGAGTAGAATAGTGTGTTTTATTTTAATGTAACTGCATACATAAACATCACGCCTTTTTCCGAGAATGGGTAGGCAGAAGTGCAACCAGGACACCCACGTTTCGCCTTATATGTTCCGTCCCATGATGTGTTAGGGTGCGAGCCTATCATCATATCGGGCACAAATTTCTGACCCCAACTGATAATGAATATAAACATCCAAATCCCGTTGCCCGACCCGGGGTTCGAACCCGAAACCTCAGCTTTGTAATCATACCGTAGTACAACTACACCACTGAGGCATTATTTTAATATTCCTTTAGATTTTCTATATTTCGAGCAACTGCTGGACATTGAAAAAAAACTAATTTTTACGGATTTTGTCGCGTATTGAGTTTCATTCAAAAAATGTAAAAATTTAACCGAAACCGCGGCAAAATTCGCAATAATTAGTCTTATTACAATGTGTAATGTTCGCGTAAATCTAAAAAAACCATTACTGGACATAATGAGTCTCAACATCTTATGTCTCAGAATGGCGAGCGCAGTGAAATGCCAAGCATTCCTTTGTAATTCATGGTGTTGTTTGATTTTGCTACCATCCATGAGCGGTTGTATAGCTTACCGTGAAGCGAATGGCATCTCTCGCCATTGCAATAATAATACGGTACGATTACAAAGCTGAGACCTCGGGTTCAAATCCCGGGGTCAGGATTTGTGGCCGATGTGGCGATAGGCTCGCCCTTTATTACATCGTGAGACGTAACACATCTGCGTACCCTTCTGGGAAACAGGCGTGAGTTTATGTATGTATGTATAGGCACGTCACCTCGCTTCTGATGGCCAAGAAAGCACTTTTAAGATAGTGTGGGGTCAGGACTACATCTGAAAGTCTTAATGTATATATTTTTTTTTCATTACAGCAAAATGCCCCCCGGGCGAGCACTCAGTCCTCTACTGCCCGCAACAGGCAGAGGCGGACTGCGACATCCGTGAGGTCCACGAGCCCACCAAGAACAGGGGGTTGTGTGATGTACCCCAGTGCTTCTGCGACGTGCCCACCATCAGGAATCTTAAGACTGGAAAATGCGTCTTGCCTGCTGACTGCCCTCCTAGGAAACATTAAAAATATAGTAAAAAAATTGTCCTCCCTGGAAAGAATTCAATAATGTAGATAAAATATAGCGCAACTTTCGATCAATAGAAACGCAACTCATGCAAAAATACCGGGGGGATTTTAGTTGTTTTTTTTGGAATAATATTTCATAAATAGTTTTAAAATTTGTATAGGTACTAAAACATTTTTTTTTTGTACAATATCGATGATTGAAAGTAATAAAAATTATAAGCCGAGATTTTGCTCCGTATTATTTCTGACCTAATATACCTAATTGAGAATATGAAGAAAAAATAATAAGTTGTAATTATTATTGACACGACGATGCTAGAGAAATACGCCTACATTAATGTAGGTGATGGTGAGTATTCTATTTAATTTTTAGTTTCAACTATTCCTTGTTTTTACACTGGCACGGCATAATGACTGCACTGCACCTGATGGTAAGCGCAAATGCCGTCCACACAGAGTATCGAATGGCATCAGACGGCGGTCCCATGTCATTCGATACAATTATGCCGGCCTGCTGAGATACTTCTTTACACTAAGGCGGTGGACTATGGCCTAAGCTGTCTCAATCGACCTCTCGGTTATAATTCCCTTGTGCAGTGACAAATAATTAAGGACTGGTATAAATAGTACCTTTTCTCTTCCATTATTTTTTATTTGCATTTAGTGAATAAAAACTATTGTTAAAGTTTCCTTTAATTACTAGACTTCAACTCTCGCGTAACTTAAAAACAACATCTAATTAACAGCTATTCTTTTCTCACAAAGTTTTTAAATGTAATTTATGTACTTCAAGATCTTCGTTTGTTTTATTTCCTGAGAATAAACACAGATTTTTAACCAAGAAATAAA
Source organism: Theretra japonica (assembly GCA_033459515.1). NCBI lineage: Eukaryota > Metazoa > Arthropoda > Insecta > Lepidoptera > Sphingidae > Theretra > Theretra japonica. The sequence continues at coordinate 2,291,866 of CM065951.1, read as the reverse complement.
ATAAATGATCTAAAGTGTAGGTCACGTATAGGCGATTGAGATTTCAGACGCCCGCCTGTAAGGTGGACGGATGATCGAGCTCAGGCTACAGAAAGTCGCTGGAGACAGCCCGCTTCTGACAGGTCAACGTGATCCTTGGGGAGGCCCATACTTAACAGAGGGGTCCCAGTGACTGAAGAGAGAGAGAGAGATAACGAAAATGACAAGACGAGTAAGGCGTTCGCCTGATATCAACCATATATTAAGCATCACATCTGGGCCGCAAAAGCGAAGGCTTAAAATTCAGATCACAAAATTACTAAGGACTGCATAACACTGTACAGCACTCGTCATCTCAAGACAATAGTTTAGTCTTTTGCCCAGTAATTTCACTGATAATATATTTTACTACGATATATTTTAAACTGGAACGGAACAGTGCTTAAACCTACGAACTATCAAAGGTTATCAATATTATAACATATTTTCAGATATGAATAATGAACATCAATTTTGAAAAGTATATAAGTTAATCATGCGCTAAAAATCCTAGTATTTGTGTCATTCATAAGAATTATTCGTACAAAAGCTTAAAATAAAACTTTGTTATTGTGATAAGGACAATTAATAATGAATGAGCATGATAATAATCAATTAGCGGAAATGCGATCAGAAAGTAATCCCTATACAAGTCCTCATTAGCGAATAATTCAGACGATCACGGAATAGGGTAAAACGTGCCACGTGGTGAAATTCACGAGCGGAAAAAAAATATTCGAATAATTGTTATAGAATTTAATATATATCGTGGCAAATAATGACGTTTTATAGAAAAATGGCATTTCTAATGCTAATGGCATGTACACTGCCAAAACTAAAGTAGAAGACATTTTAATTTAATAGCCTTTGCTTGATATTAGGATTGTACATCGGTTTTCTGTATGTGACCATAAAACTATTGTTTTTAATGCATAAGTCCGGCAAACGAGCAAACACATCACCGGATGGTAAGTGATCACAGCCGCCCATGACCATCTACAACGCTTGAATGATAGATGAGTTGCCGGCCCTTGATATTAGGAGGGGCGGGAAGAAAAGGGATGGTAGGGGACAGGGTATTGGGCATCCGGCAAACTCACTCACCGAATGAAACGCGACAGCAAACCTGTCGCCTCACGTCAATTTCCTGTGTGACGGTGGTACTACCCCGGACGAGCCTGCCCATTCATACTGAGTCACGACTGAAAACAGCGTGGCTCTATTTTTTAATTGTTTTATATACCAAACAGTATAAAGACGGACTTTCCAGAGGCATTCTCGAACAGTATACCTTTAGGTGATGTAGAAATGAAGCAAAGCTAGATTATTTCACATGAACGTAGAGAAATAAAAGTACATAATATAAAAACAAGTGTACGCTATACATGAAAATCGAACAAATAACATACAAAAAACCATTTTCTTAGACATAAAACGCGTAATAAACGGGTCCTAGAAATCTAGAAATTGAATAGTCAACCTTAAGGTGATACAAAAGTAAATCAAGTTAAAAATTCATAGACTGTTAATCTTTCAATATATACAAACCTTTTCGTGTAAAGTAATGAACAAGTAGCAACTCAAAACCAACATTACATTACTCAACAAATAATTACACCTAACAAGAGGTCATATTTTTTAAGAACCAAACCATATTCCTTGAAACCCGCTGTCCTCCTCTATCTTGTACCCGTCTGTCCTCCGGGAAATTACAGTTTGAAGCAATTAGAAGCGGCTCAGATAAATTTCGTCCTAACATCCGAATATATTTTTTGATTAACCACCAGCAGTGTAGATATTCTAATTTAATTTTTGACGTTTATATTCCTTGGAGAATTTCTTTTCTGGGCCCTTGTTTAAGCTGATGAATCCATGATTGGTCTCGAGAGGTTTTTTTGAGTACATACTGGTAATGTCTTACAAATTAGACGATTATCTATTTAGTTATGGTATCAATAGTGTGTTTGACCGCAATGTGAAAATTATGAACAGGTAGACTTATTAAATTGTCATGCATACAGAATTAAGAAATAAGAGTGCCTCTAAAAACCTCTAGTTTTGATTATAAGCAATGAAGCCCCAAAAAAAATCTTTTGGAAAAGACACAAGGTTGAAGGTTTCTTAACTTCAATGCTACGACATTGTTAGATAAACCGTCATATAATAAAATCTGACTGATTGCAGGTAAACCATTATATCCCAAAAATCAGCCCGTCCACAACTTGGAACAACTGTTGAGACAACTAGACCCTAGCTATCAAACTTGGATCAGATTTATTACCATAAAGTCTGGCACACTAGATCATCCTTGAATACCCCAATAAAACCCGATCCACGCGCCCAAAGACAATAATTCGTCCTTCGAACACCAAACTAATTGGTTCGACCCCGAACCGTTTATTCAGCGCAAATATGAAGAGAAAAAAATCTAACCACATCTCCACCCGAATCACGTAAATAATAAACTGGTCGTATAAACACGCAAGTAAAATGCCTAACTGAAAGTTATCTTGGTGTTTGGGAGTAAATTTCGACGCGTAGAGAGGACACTTCTTTGAAAAACATCTACAGTCACTAACTGTATTTTTGTAGGTTCATTCCGGTGTCTCCATAGGTAGGCACAGGAAGCACTAGTAGAATAACATGATAGATCTTAACTTATCGCAATGGTACAAAATTTTGTCAGAGGTAAATCATGAGATTTTTCAAGCCCAAAAAATTTCACGATGATGAAATATTTTTAAGTCACATAAATATTGTGTCGATGCGAAGGTCAAACTATCTATTATTACATAGCCGGAGTTTATTAAAAGACAACACATATTATGATATAACACATCATCAAAATTCATTGACACTCCACGAGCCATACCACGAATAGGCACAAATAACTCCACAACACTTCTGTGTTTCATAAACTCGCCAGAGCCAGACAAAGCTCGTTGCCAGTACATAAACCTATTTACCGTGCAAGCCCATAAACTTACAGAAACACATGAACGCTCTCACGGCTTGCCACAAAGCATTTCGGCAGTAATAAAATTTCACCCGTTCACCTACAGGGGAAGTTTTTGACTACTCCGAAAGCAGATGAATCAGAAAATTTATTGCTTAACTGTAATATTCAAGGTTACGCCCACGTCTCTAGTCCAAATATTATCATTGATCCTACTTTGAACAAGATAAAAGCTGCTAAAATCTTTTTCTGGCACCCCAGGTAAAGGCAAAAGGGTTACGTCAGTACCAATCTTAAACCAAGCGTGTTGTTTTTTGCGGTCATGCCAAGACCTTGCTAAATGCTCAGCCATAAAATTTGCCCTACTTTAAAGATTTTTTTACATTCTAGCAGCTTCACTCTGATCTCACTGATGATGATGATCCGTAACTCATTCAATCAACATAAAAATTCACAACAACCTTCATGATACAATTCTATCTCTTTATACATACATATTGGGTGGTATTATACGTCAAGCAACGAAAAGTCTCGTAGTTAGGTAATTTTTTGAGACATGCTAGTAATGATCTGTTGAGAACTATCATGATGGGGAAAATAGCCGGGAAGAGAAGTTTAAGAAGGAGAAGGAAGTCCTGGCTACGCAACATTCGCGAGTGGACTGGAATAAAAACAGTCGAAGAGTTGTTCCGGCTAGCAATGGACAATGAGAGGTTTAAGGAACTGACTGCCAACCTTCAGTAATGGAGAGGCACCTATAGAAGAAAAAGAATACGTCCCAATATGACGACACGACTTCCTGTGGCTTAAGAGAGAGATATATACTTAATCACACCTTTAGCTTTAGGTAGCAAGTATCAAACACCAAGCTACAATAACACACCTTTATATACATTCACACCTTTAGTTTTAGGTAGCAATTATCAAACACCAAGCTACAATAACACACCTTTATATTACAAATAAACCCACTAAAACAAAAACACATCCCATTTCCATTTCATTTACAAAACCGTCAAAATTTCCAACTCTAAAACACTCGACATAAGCATTCGATCAAGTCAGTGTAACTACCCTCAAAAGCACATCGTTCAGCGGGTGCACGAGCGGCGACGTATTTTACTCACAATTCTACATGAAAACGTACTAAACCAAATATATTCGGTATAAAAAGGCGTCGCGAGGTGCTTTAGATGGTACGATTCGAATACGACTTTTGGTAGGAGAGTCGGTTTTGTTGTCTAGTTGCTGCAAGAATGCGGTATGAATCAGTACTGTGTTTCGATTGATTTAAATTTATCGGTTCGAAAATTGCCAAAATATCGCATTTATGGGTAAAAATAAAACATCGTGAGATAACCTAAATTTCTCACTGCTCGCCATTAATGTGTTATGTTAAGTCCGTCAACCGACTTTTAGCCGTAGCTTTCTTTATGGAACTCTTGATTGCAGAAGGTATTATTAGTATTGGGGTTTTTACCCCGATCGTCTTTACCCGACCCGAGATTCGAACCCGAGACTTCAGTTTCGTTAGCATACTTTAGTATAACTACGCCACCGAAGCAGTTTACTAAATAATAATCATAAAATTATTCCGTAGTAAGCTGTAAAGAAGTCTTCCCTGTCGCTCGGCTGCTGGCCACAAGAAATGTGCCCACACAGGATATCTTATGATAATATATTTTACAGGGCGTGAGTCTCGCGACTTTCCAACTGAATGTATATTTATTTATGTTCATCGAATGCTATTTATGATTTATGCTGTCCCTCCAGTCCCGAAGGAAGTGAGCTTGGGAGTATCAACCCAAATATATTGAGGCCAGAATCTGATCTGTTTAATGATATACTTAATTTTAATGATTTTTGAAGTGTCAATTAAAGGTAATTAATGACAGCCTCCGTGGCGCAGTTGGTTAGACGCCGGCTGTGAAACGAGAGGCCGTGGGTTCGAGCCCCGCACCGAGACAAATGTTTGTGAGGCCCACAAGTATTTATCTCGGGTCTGGGTGTTTGTGAGACGGAAAAGTCTCTCGTAGTGTCTGATACCCAGGAGACAAGACATAATTGATATTAATGCGGGGTCAGGACTATGTATGTGACTATTGGGTGTATTTATTTTTTATTTATTTATTTCATTAATGACTGATACCTATCAAATCCCATAATGAAGTGGTGGTCCGTTGCGAGGCTTAATTGACAATGCATCCAACGGCAAGAGCAGTAGCGTGGGTAACGGTGTTAACGTTACACTACGACCGATATCCCACCATCAATATTCACCATTCGGGCAAATAAATGCGAATATTCTAATGGATCTGGGTGTTTGTGAGACCGAAAAGTCTCTAGTAGCTCCTGATACCCACGACACAAGACTCGGTCTTTGTACGGTCAGGACTATATATGTGACTGTTGGGTGTATCTATTTTATTTAATACCAGCAAATATACTCTACTAATATACTCAGTGGGACGAATATGGGCTGATACATCATCACCACCATCATCAATAAACTAAGGGTTAGACTTGGTCATTCCTTTCAATTGTTTCTATAATCTTTTTATCCAATGAATTCATCACACCAAAGCAACATGTATAGATAATTCGGATCAAGACTTCTGTGCAGAATAAAAATGTCTCAGACATGTTCAATGTTCAAATAGACGGTTCGAAAGCGGCGAGATCAAACAAATGTGAGTGCATTCAATGTTAGAATCCAATCCCCGAAAATATTGGAGTAAATAGACTTTAGAGAAGAAACCACACGGATACCACTTTGAATATTTAAATAGATTAGATTTCGATATTTGAGAAAAATCTTTATAACGATAAAAGCGAGTCAAGTTGCTGAGACGATATATGACTTACCAGACCATTAATTTTTTTTTTACTCAAAACGGGACGTAATTTTTAATCCATAGTGAACGGGTTAACTATAAAAATGAACACACTTTAATTTTCATTATTTAGAATAAAGTGTAATATCCAAATTTCAAGTTGGCGCGTTTGAATTCTTGAAAATTTTCATCAATGAAGAACTGGAATCGATCTGCATTTTTTATGTTTTTCAGACTTCAAATGCTGTTCAATAATTGACTTCAATCTCTGGAAAACGGGACAATGTTGCGTCCCGGTGCTTTTTTTGGGACAACGGGACAGGTGACTGAAAAAGGACAGTCCTGTTCATTACGGCATGTGTGATCAGTCATACAGTATGACACGTATCTTTTATTAAAATAGTGTCTGCGTTGCTAATAAAGTATCAATACTTAATCATCAAGTCGTTTAGCAACGAATAAAGGTTAAGCTTGAATCATTAAGAATTCTCCACAACAGTTTCAAAAGATATCATTAACCAAAAACAATTATAGTAGTGTTGTAGGCTTAAACTAAGTGAGGTACAACAAAAGTTGTTTTATTCGGGAATCAAACTCCCGGCTTCTCATTTCACAGCTGACTTCTCAACCAACCACACTACAGAAGTATACGAACAAAAACTCAAATCAGAATTATCATTGTTATCAAATCACTATGCCCCAATTACGTGTCCTTAACTCATTAGGTGGCTTATCTATTGCATAAGGGCTTTATCTATTATTATCGAATTCAATTTCTGATAATTTATTATTCGAAATTCAGTAATGTCAACAGCAATGCTCCGTTTGTTAATATTTTGTGTATTTTTCGTGATTTTACAAGCGGAACAGTCAGTGAAAGTTGTTCATTTGGATGGTTTAGGCAGTATTAGTGGTGAAAAGTACTGGAATGGTGATTTTTACGAGTTTAACGGTGTTCCGTACGCCACAGCGCCTAAGGGGAGAGATAAGTTTAAGGTCGGTATAAAATTTAATAATAATAATAACTCTTTATTATGAGACCATGTAACAAACAGAATACAAAAGAAAACAAATGAGAAAAATAGAAAATAGTAATCAGTAAGCACAGAAAAAAAATTAAACACATAAAATTGATATAACTAGCAGTCGTTACCGCTTTAAGCGATCCCTTCCAGACAAATTTCAATTTAAATTGTAGAATACCAAAATAAAAAATAATAGAGTTTTTACAAACATAATATTTTTGGACACCTCAATAGTATAGGTGCATTGCATTGAATTTGTTTTAAATCTTGGATTTGAAGAATTGACTCTCCGGTCGAAAAAATATCTAACTGAATCGTTGTTACTGTCGAATAAAATATAAATATTGACGTTTTATATTACCACAAAGCCAGTTATTTATATGGGAAACACTACATCATAAGATCAATGTAAATAAAAAAAACGATTTCTTAACCTTAAAATTACCGAATCTAATTCATATTACTCGTAAAAAGATGCAAAACTTTTAGTACTTTATTACCAAAATTATAAACTACTTTTAATGTCACTTTCCAGGCTCCCTTACCAGTTGAACCATGGGAAGGTATTAAGGCAGCCAACGTGAGAAACATCGTGTGCCAGCAAGTTTATCTAACAGATAGTGACGAAGAACTCCTTCTGCATGGAGAAGAAGATTGTCTCACCATGGACCTACACGTTCCTCTAATCGCAAGCGAACGAAACCTTTTACCAGTAATCATTTACATACACAGTGGAGCATTTTCTGGCGGCAGTGGTAATATGGCTAAATACGACTATTTAGCCAAACGTGATATTATTGTAATTAGTTTTAATTACAGAGTTGGGGCTTTTGGATTTGCCTGTCTTGGCACTGAAGAGATTCCTGGCAATGCTGGACTGAAAGATCAACTAGCTGCCCTCAATTGGGTAAATAAACACATAAAAAGTTTCGGTGGTGATCCGAATAGAGTTACCTTAGCTGGATTCAGTGTCGGTGCGGCCATGGCGGAGTTACTTGCTTTGTCTAAATCGACGGATGGATTGATACACCAACTGGTATTGGAAAGTGGTTCGGCTCTTGCACCTTTTGCTGTCAACCGACACCCCATAACCACTGCTACGAATATAGCCGTATCTATGGGATATAATAATACAGGACACATCAATGATTTAAACGAGTTCCTATTAAATGCTTCTGTCATCGAGCTGGCAGCTAAGAGTAAGAATTTCTTTTTGACGAATAGCACTTTTGGTTTTGCTCCATGTATAGAAGCTAAAGTTCCTAATACAGAACCAATATTAACCGAATCACCTTTGGATATACTAAAGAGAGGTGACTTCAAAAAGATTCCTGTGCTGACTGGATACTCAAACATGGAAGGCATCAGCCGCACCATCAAATTCAGTGAATGGATGGACGATATGAACGAAAGGTTCTCAGATTTCCTCCCAGCTGATCTGTCCTTCAATGATGATAAAGCCCAAGAAGCATTTATAAATCAAATTAAAAAGCATTACTTCAAAGATGAAGAAGTCAGTCACAATACTCTTCAAGAATACGTCGATTATTTCTCTGATTGTATGTTCAAGTATCCCATAATCAAATCAGCTAAATTCTACGCGGAGAAATCTGATAAACCTGTGTATTTGTATGAATTCAGTTATGTTGGAGCGTTGAATTTCCAACATCATTATATGGATAGAATAAAGGGCGCCAGTCACAGAGACCAGACTGCGTATATCTTGGACTTCTTCGGATATACCTCTAGGTACAAGGACATGGATACTCGTGATCGGATGACGACCATGTGGAGTGATTTTGTCAAGTATACGTGAGTATTTAATATTATTATTGGTAGTACTACTGAAAAATAAGTTTAGATATATCAATATTTCAAGTATGTTCATGTACATGTAAAACATTATATTATAGAGGGCGATAAATGACATAGAAAGGTTGAAGTACTCGTATTAGAATCTTCATTAGTTAAATATTTACGACAGCAACGATCACAATCTTCAACAAAGCAGAAGTCTCATTTTGCAGGGTTAGTTAATATTTAAGAGACCTGAGTTTCCAACAACTATTTTATAATTTAAATAAAATTCAGTAGCTTATCCATATAAAGCCTAATTCATCTAAACGAGATAAAATATTCTAAAAATCTTCAAAGACCATTTTCCATTTCCAATTAACCTCTACGAAATATTCAAATTTTATGCAATGTACTACAAGTACTAAGCGTATTGAGTTTCGAAAACCTATTGAGCACTGGAATTATTTGCATAACATTATCATTTACTTTCGAGTGTTATTGGAATCCAGCAGAATCGTTTTAAGATGTTCCAATATTTGTCCAAAGGGAATTTATAAACATACCTCTTCTTCGGGATTTTAGTTTGTATTTTTGATAGAATGATTTTTTTTATATCAATAGAAACTTCATTATCGATTCAATATCTTTGAGTTAATATCTTGGCTTGGCAGATTATTCTGTACCTACCTAAAAGTAAATACAAAGGTTATCGACATAGCCCTTAGGATTATCAAGCTGAAGTGGCAGTGGGTCGGGCACATAGCACGTAGAACTGATGGCCTTTGGGGCCGGAAGGTTCTGGAGTGGAGGCCACGTACAAGCAAGCGAAATGCCGGATGCTCAGCCACAAGGTAGACGGACGACTTGGTCACAGGAAGTCGCTGGAGGCAGGCCGCTTCCAGCAGGTCTATATGGCGATCCATGGCGGAGGCTTAAGTTCAGCAATGGACTTCGTGTGACTAAAGAGAGAGAAAGAGTAAATACAAAGTAATTAAAATATCGATTCACAATAATCTCTCTCCACTCGACAAAATTATACCGCATGCTAAGTTTCTTCTTGAGTATTTTTTTCCTTTTATCGAATTGACAATTTAATAAACGATGACTATAAAAAGTGATCGTTGCTACCTAGTACCCTTAAACAATAGTTGGGGATCTTGGGTGTGGTACCAATTTAGGAAAACTGATGGAAGTAAAATGATGAACGGGGGTTAGGTCTCAGAATTATTGGATCTCCGTCAATCTGACTTACATGATGAAGAATCACGAGATGTGAACGAAGTTGCTCGGTACCCAGTTTTATCCTAGTCAAGCTTGTCCTTTTATCTATTAGATTATAGCAACTACTTTTAAACTTAAAATTTCCAGATAAATATCTGTAAATAAATCTTTCAAGTAGGAATTTCAATTTTCAGTGATCCGACGGCCTACGAGAGCACACTGATCAACGTCAAATGGCTGAAGTACAACGACGAACAGAATTACTTAGAAATAGGGAGTAAATTGAAAGCGAAGAAGGATTTATTCGCGAAAAGATACCAGTTCTGGGATAGAGTATATAATAAGTATTACTGGAATCCTACAGCACAAACGCCTGAAAGGAAAAGTAAAAAATAAAATGAATATTTTTTTTTATAAATTTGTATTTTAATGTAAGGTAATGAGTAAAAAAACTATTTGTATCATTCAGTACATTTATTTCCTACTGCAGAGCAGTTCTTTCCCAAAAGTATGGCTACGATTTAGAGAACTGATATTTTTTGTCATTGGTGTTACAATTTTGAGCCGGTAAATTAGTTACATATTATAGACAAAATCATTTAAAATCATGTAAATGCAGAAAATGTTTTTTGTCATATACTCGTATATATAACATGAAAAAGACAATTTAACGTCTCATTTAACGTATTAGATAACGAGTATAAATGCTTGTTGTTTATATTAAGAAAACACATCTCAAACGATGCGTTCTTTAGAAAATGTTTAAATTTTGTCTGTAGTTCCAAATTTCGCCACACGCCAATAGAATTCAGATGAAATATACACACCAGCATACCACTACAGAACAGCCATTTTTAATTTTGAACCTCGGAATATTTCCACACTATTATTAAAAGCGAAAACTCCATTATGCCTTTCAATCTCCTTTCACCCGAATAGTGGGAATTGCATCAGGAATATTCCGCGCTGCTGCTTGCTTGAAATTCGGGGTATTCCGATGGGGTACTGCAATCTAAATGATGCCCTCCATGGGGCAGGAAATATTTCCAATGGCGTGCATCGTTTCAAATCGCCGGGATGTTTGAAAAGGGTGAGTTTGGCTCTTGTTTAGAAGTGTCAGTGACAGTGTGTGGGGGTCAAAATACGAGAGATAAGGTGATATTTTAAATTTACTTTTTAGAGGAAGATAATGATCACACTATAGATAAATTGCATTTAACAGAGTATATCAAGACTGCTACCGAAAACGATCTTTAAAAATAAAAGGGTGTACATTATTTTTTTATTTACCACCCAAATACGATGATAGGTAAAAAATACAAAAAAATCGACACTTTTTTTGTCAAAAATTTTAGTTGCTTGTGTCTAAAGTCACTAAAACTACCACCAGGCTTTGTTTTCGGACTTCGGAAATTGTAGCCACTATGGCGATGACTCGCTCCCTATCACAACGTGGGACGGAACAAACAAAGCGAAATGTGGATATCCTGGTACCATCTCTGCCTACCACTCCTTGGATAAAGACGTGATTTTATCTATGTATGTATGTGGGCGTCTTTTTTAATCTTAATTGTTCAAATAAATTTAAAACCTAGCGGAACATCTTTTAACTATTTCAGAATTATTATTTTTTTAATATTTAATATCCCTCTAACTCTCATACTTTACGCCAACAGCACAAAAGCAAGAATTTTACACAGGGGTTAATATTTTACGTAAGAAAAATTTGAGGTTTTGGATATATCGTAGACCGACCATCGATTATAGAGGGGAACTTTTTGACACCCCAAAGGACTAGTTATATATGGAGCATATGTTGTTGTAAAACCAAATATCTATTGAAAAATACAGTACCTCAAATAATAATTTTGTGAAAATTGGTTGTGATTTGAAACAAGAGGCCGCGGATTTGTTGCCTTATGTACGGCAAAGTATATTTATGGGCAACAATGAATATATTTTGTATGAGTTGTGTGAGTATCAAGAAAAAAAAACATTTAGACTAAAGAATTTTGTATTATATTCTGGACTCTCACTGCAAAAAAAGTATGGTCGCATAAGTAAGAGACTATTAGAGTTTTTTTTTTACTATGTTATTTAAACTTACTACTGTTTTAGCTGGCAACTGACAGTTCTGTCAAAGCATACTTCAATACCAATCCTTTATATCCCGAAAGATATGCATCAATAAGTACCCACTTCACATTTTAAATCATAAATAAACCGAACCCTACAAAGGGCGGGCTGACAGGAAATCGTTGCAAAATATTGTCCCTTCTATATTGAAAGGGGTAACGCGCTTTGAACATTTAACTGCGTCCTTATTGACTCTACCTACCCCATACTTATTCCGAAATTAAAACACCCGATTTTCAACCTTATTTATTAGTGAATAAAGTTAAGTTTTAATTGTGCGTGGTGATTATTATTTATAAGTGCTAAGGGTGATATTTCCCTGATTTTGTTGTTGGTGTGACAGACGTAATGTTTGGTTTCGTCGAACAGGTGCTGCGCAGATAAGTGCTGTCAATTCGTAAGTGTCAAAGTCACGTCACGGATGTTCGTAGAATTATCTGTTTTGGAATATTTACTCGGTTTATGGATCTCTGCTTTCTGCAAGTAGCATGCTGTGACATTGCTGTTAGCGTATCCGGTGATAAAAATTCCATTTATGGTAGAAGAATTAAGAAACTAGTCACATACAGATTGTTGTAGCTGTCTTTCTACATTCTTCTCTTTAATTCTGCTAGCTAGTTCTATCTTCGTAATTATACTAGACTTCTGTCAGGTTCTTATTAACACTTATTGATATTAAGAGTATTTTTTGTCTATTCCACGTGACGATATACCGGGCTAAAATTATTTTATTACCGTTACGAGACTAATTCAATAACCATTTTAATTTAAAATTCAAATAACGAGATGAATCCCTTATTTAAATTAAATAATTATTTCATTATTCGTACATACAATCAAAATCGTATCAATACGTCTAATCTCACAATCGACCATCACAAACATCAATTATTATATTTGATATGAATTACGACGAGCAACATTCGGCTAACCGCAATTTATTGTCTATGGCAGGGCTGCTACATTCATAATCAATTAACCGCGCACATCACTCAATTACCGCAGCCCTAAGAGCCGGCCTTCGGGAATGCTCGGGCATGCTCGGCTATGATCGGCACGCGACGCCATGTTGTCGTTGTCGGAACATTGCACGGCATCCGATATTGACGAACTATACATGCCTGAAGTCGGATTTGTACAGGGTGTTGCGAGTATATTTTTAATATTTTTCGGGAATTAATTAATATAATCTCTTAATAAAATTCTTCAATAAGTAATAGGAATGGTTACGGCGGCGTAAGAAACTGTTCATTTGCTATACAAAGTGTTTTTTATTGCAATGAATGACGAGACAAGCATTCCATTCGCTTAAAAGTAAGCGATACGACCGCTCATGGACTGTAGCAAAACCAAACAACACCATGAATCACAAAGAAATGCTTGGCATTCTACTACCCTCGCCATCCTGAGTCATAAGGTGTTAAATCTCATTATGTCTAGTTGTTACTCTGGCTACAATATCCTTCAAACCGGAACAGAACAATACGTTTACACTGCTGTTTGACGGAATAAATAGACATTGCGGTTGTACCTTTCCAAGCGGCCTCTCACATATGAGACCTACCATCATTATACATTGTATTATATTTACACTTTCCAATGCTGGATACTGGCTGGATACTAGTACTGTACTATACTACCGGTCTAGATACTAGCTCTTTACGCTTGCATAGTGCGGTATAAACTTCAAATACTTTTAAAATACTCACAAAGAATTTTCAAGTATGTGGGATTTATCACAAAGTTTTTATTTGGTTAAAATTTGTGATAACAATTTACACATACACAGAAAATCAACGTCATCAGGTGCAAACTATCATAACGATAATAACATAGAGAAATGGTAGGAAATTTAATTCAAAACTGACCAAGACGCGATCTATTTTTTCCTAACACATCACCTGTCACATCAACTACTGCCTCGACTTTTGTATGCGAAGCCTGAAAAACCAATTCAACATGCCAGCAACATTGTTTCAAACAGGGTCGCCTGTTCATAAACCGTTTTCCATTTTGAGTTCAACTAGTTCTTAAAGTAGATTCTAAAACCTCTTTAATTTCTCAATTTTGCGTTCACACAGTTCCAAAGGTAGAATAATTCAAAATCTAAATAACTAGCTTTGATAGTAATTCATTCAAAATTCCCAACACTATTAATCGTGTACCACAAACACAACAGTACTGTACTAACAAATTAGTGCAATATACATTTCCATCTTAAGGAGTGTTAAATCCATTAAATTTGTAAACACGCTGTGAAGCAAGCAATCTAGCCGACAGCGAATTCCTGCATCGAGCCGTAGCACCGTAGCGCCGTAGTGGCGTAGCGACGTAGAGCGGTGCTATGCAAACCGAGCCGCGTCAAGACACGCGCTATGTCATTTCACGTGATATTCCGTTTAATTGTAGTGAAAACGTTTAAGACAACAGTTTGGATTACATTCACTTGACTGTTGATTTGTTTCGTCTGTATTTTAGAGGCAATATAACGGTAAAGAAAACATCGTGAGGAAACCTGCATACCAGAGCGGTTTGTAATTTTTTTATGGTATGTAAAGTTAGCCCCACACTAGGCCATATAGTCCAAATGGCCTTACGCCTCTTAATTGTACTCTCGATTGTATATGAGGCATGTACCCTGCAATGGGACGTAAATGGGCCGATGCAAAAACAGATTGAAACTATAAATTCTTCTTTCGTTTTTTCAGCCACAAGAAGTCTGCTGCTGAATTAACAATATGTCAAAGATTTATTAAAATACATATAACAGATACATTGGTAAAGCTAAGCTATTTGTATATCCTATAAGTGACAACGTATGAAATAGTTTCCGGCTCGAACTGGCTGGTATCGATGTGTTGCGGAGAACCGACGTAAAACGATGGATAAGGTGTCGTGTTTCGTTCGGTGAGTGAGATTACCAGAGGCCAACCCTTTTGTTATCCTGTTCTATTTTCTTTCCCTTCCAATTTTAAGAGATTTTTTTAAACCATTTCCGTATTATACAATAACATAAAGGTAGCATTTTGAAGAACAATTGAAGATAATAAAATTGACACCGCCTTAATCGCCAAATTAGCGATTAAAGATTCAATATGAATATGTTGGAACTTAAGTATTCAAAAATACATATTTTTATCCTACCTTTTAACACCCTACGCACCTAAAGTCGTATCAACATTAAATATTCTTAAAAAAATATACCTTCCACAAAGCTTTTAATAAACCTAATCACAGCCCCTTAAACGTTTTTAAAATCTCAAAAAACCAAGAAAAAACACTTAGGGGTTGGAGATCGTTTAAATTACGAGCCGGGAAAATCTCTCGCTTTCCACCCTCCCCCAATTTTTACCCGGATGACTGTGCAATTATCAATATCGCCTCCACATAGAAGTCCCCGTACCGGAAAATTCCTATTTTGAACGCATAAATCAGTTTTTCGTTTATTAAAACACCCCTTGGCACCTTCGGGTTTCGTCCCCTAACATTGGGGTCTGTTCCACTTGGCGCCTTTGGTGCACTATCGATTATTTTATTAGAATTAGATTTTGTAATAATTAATATCTACACTAACATTCTTACTAAAGCAAATAATTGTTAAATCTAAATAATTGGTTATTTTGTGTCGTGTTTTTGTCCTACCTAGTGAACGAGTTCTTCAACAGACGATACTGATTACACGGCACAAATTAAATAAATGCACTTTTAACCACTTTTTGTATAGTTGCACCTTGCAATGATTTGCTCCAAACGGTAAGTGCGCTGCCCACACCCAATATTGACTGGTAAAAGACTGTTATCTGTAGCCGGGTGAAACAAAGACGGTTGGCACTAAAATGAAAGTATAAGTATAAGTATATATATATATATATATATATATATATATATATATATATATACGTCCAGCAAACGCGCAAACAGGTCACCTGATGGTATGTGATCACTTCCGTCCATGACCATCCACAACGCTTGATTCATAGATTTGTTAATGGCCCTTACAATCGGGAGAAGAGCAGGAAAGATCAAGAATGGGAAGAAGAGGTATTGGGCATCCGGCAATCTCACTCACAGAACGAATAGTTTTTAGCATTTATTATTAATTATTTTTATTTTACAAAAACCACGACTACGATACGATAAGAACTCGAAAAATATTGCAAGAGTTATACTAAGGACAGTAGTGGCAGAAACCTTTCTAGCAAATAGGGTAGTGTTGTTTTCTTTTTAAGCTGCTCCCCTCGCTGTGTAATCTGCGTGATGCTGCACCGCTCTAAGCCGTGTTTAATGTGCTTTCTAAAATAATATTAACGAGATAACAACGTTTTTTCATGAGATCGATTTTTGTAAGCAAATTTTGGGGGATGGTGTGGATTAATTATTGTTCATTTGATTATTTTGCTTCGCCGATGGATTTTGTAAATGTGACGTTGAAATTTTCTTCTACCAACTCCTCTCATAAATGTAAGAATTTCACGCTGTAATAGATCGGAATGTTTTTTACCGCGAAGGTAGTTAACACACACGTTTATTAAAGATATTAATACAATCTATAGTCATAAACATACTCCACACAACTAAAAGTTTTGGATCAAGACTTGTTTTGGTACTGGGAGTGAACAGCTTATCATTTGAAAGCTTATTAAACAACATCGCCTCGGAGGCAGGCAAATTATCATGAAACAATGTACTCTCGTCTCTCGTCGTTACGTGGACACTCACCTTGGGGCTATTGCATAAGCTTGAAGTCGCTCAACATGCTATGGAAAGAGCTATGCTCGGAGTATCTTTGAAGAACAAAATTCGAAACTAAGTAATTCGCCAGAGAACAATGGTGACCGACATAGCTCTGAAAGTTAGTAGATTGAAGTGCCAATGTGCTGGCCACATATGTCGTAGAACAGATAGAAGCTGGATAAAGCGGGTTCTGGAGTGGAGTCCGCGTCTTGGCAAACGTAGCGTGGGACGTCTTCTGACCAGATGGGGGGACCACTTGCACAAGAGGGTCGGCAGCGACTGGATGCATAAAGCAGCAGACCGGTCTCTGTGGCGTACCTTGGGAGATATCTTTGTCCAACAGCGGACTGCAACGGGCTGATGATGAATGTACTGTACTGCATCAGCGAAATTAGCCCAATGATGAGCACGAGACTACAACCAAGAATTCGAATAAAAGGCAAATACTCGTTTACACACATATTAGTATTTCCTATTACGATTTGCTAGCTTTGGATGATACGAGCTCCGACGTACTTTCTACAGAGAAGGATTGGCGAGTAAATCACAGGAAGCCTATATTGATGCCTTTGAGCACGCGTCGCGTTTGCGGCGCGCATCAATGATACGAACTGCCATTTTGTGTGGGTGATATCTTCTGTGATCGTACATATGGATTTATATCAAACCGTGTAATGTGTTTATAGTCATGTGGTAGGATGTGGTGTACCAAAGTTTAGATATATCTGGCAGTAATGAACAAGGAAACGTTGTACTTTAGAGTTTTTTCAGCCAATGTTTTATTGTGTTTGTTTTGGTATTGTACGGTGTTGAAGTGCGGTTTGCAGGCTGCCTCCAACAGGTCACTGGAAATCATTAGGAGAGGCCTATGTTCAGCAGTGGACTTCCTTTGGCTGATGGATGGATGGATGATGATGAAGTGTGGTGTGAAAGACGGACTTCACTCACATACCATTAAAAAGAAACAGGAAGTTTGGATGAATTTTGTAAATTTAAAAAATCACGCACACACTCTCATCAGTATAGATAAGTGTATAAATATATATTTTATACATTTAAATTGAAAATACATAATCTCGTACGTAAAATGTTTGCTCAAAGGAAAATTTTAATAACAAGATTTTAATTTATTAAACGTAATAACCTGTGTTGGATTTAAGTGGAGACACGATATTACTTGCTTAATATAAACTTCATTATGTTTCAGCCCTTTATATTACGAATAATTAGTGTCTAATTAATTATTGTTCAGAATTAAATTTTAATCTTGTTTTTATTATAGGAGAGGATGCAAACACAAATAACTTATTGTTGTTATTCTTATAGTTAATATTATTCTATTAAAGTGCGTGGTGGCCTGTTGGTAACGGACCAGACTCGGCTGCCTACATGTTCACGGTGGTCGCGGGTTCAAATCCCAGGGCACACCTCTGACTTTTCGGAGTTATGTGTGTATTGACAGTCAATCACCACGCACTATAACGGTGAAGGAATACATCGTGAAGAAACCTGCATACCGTAGCGATTTATAGAATTTCTACGGTATGTAAGTCCGCCAAACCGCACTAGGCCAGAGTGGTGGACTATATGGCCTAACCATTCTCAATCGTGCTCTCGATGGTAGAGTAGGCCCGTGCCCTGCAGTGGGTTATATATGGGCTGATAAAAAAAAATATTATTCTGAGTTATTGACTACTCGTATATGTCGTTTAAAAAAGGCGAATTATTTGTGTGAAGAAAGTTTTGTAAGCCGCCATAATTCAGTCGAATGGCACGAGATAACTACGCGTTGCTAATCGGTTTACTATCAGGTACCTGTCGCTTTACCGAAAAAATAGTAACGTCGAATGAGTAGTCATAATTGTATACTGTGGGAAGCAGTTGGATCGGGCGAAAAACAAAGTTGACGCTTCTAGTTCGCTTTTCATGACATGTAACTACCACTACGGGGGAGATGTCGCTGTGGAAATCATTGGGAGAGACCTGTGTTCAGCAGTGGACTTCCTTTGGCTGATTGATGGATGAAGGATGGACGGGGGAGATGAGGTTCTTTCATAATGTTATCAAAGTCGGTTATAGTATTACTGGATCACTTATAAGAAAAAACATAGAAAAACCTGACTCAAGATCTTACAATTGACCACCACACTGATCAACAAATTGTCTCATTCAGTTTGATTTAGATTTCGAAATTAATACATACGTAAACATCACGCGTTTTTCCCAGAAGGGGTGGGCAGACGTGCAACCAGGATACCCACGTTTCGCCTTATGTGTTCCATATCAGGCACAAATTCCCGACTCCGGGCTCATAATTATGAACAGAAAAATCCAATATCACCAATATATTAATACAATTGGAAATTAATATTAACAATTCCTCATATCCTGTTCAAATTATCGTCTTCAAAATAAAAATTTCCACAAAATTTTCCTCCTAAAAATACATAATTACAACACAGGACATTCCAATGAAAGTCTATTCCTAAGCCAATTCCACCGAACCGAAAATAAATTAACAATACGAAGCTGATTACCCGAAAAAAAACAAAATTCACAAATATTGAAATGAAATACGGCTTCAAAGGGCCTGATTGAGGTCCCTCAAAGCTTTCAATTATCCGGCTGTCACATACAAAGCGAAGATGTCACTCGCTCCGAGCACTCCTGCACAACCGATGTCATTGTGTAATTATGAAAAGAATATTTTTGCGCATTGTCGTCGCACGAAATGGCGATAATTGAAAAATGGACTTCCATTGTGTTTTAATATTGAAAATGTCGGAAGGACTCAATAAGTTTGCCGAGTGCGAGTTATTGATGGGGATTTCAGGGTCTCATTTGGATAACAATACAGTCTATTTATTATGCAAAAAAATAATTAATCCTATAAAATTTAATTTTTAATAATGTTAATCACAACACGCATGGAAAAAACACTAAAAAAGTCTATATTGACAAACATAACCAATAATGGAAATCTGTAAGATTTCCAAATGTATTACATATGAAAAATTGCATCAGAAGCATTTATTCAAATAACAATATTTTAAAATAATAATAATCCAGCCATCCATCAGCCAAAGGAAGTCCACTGTTGAACATAGGCCTCTCCTAATGATTTCCACACCTGTTGGAGGCAGCCTGTATCCAGCGAATAAATATAATATGACAGAAAAACAAAAAAGAATACTAACATATTCGTCAATGTGTATTTGTCTATAAAACCCGCCACTAACACCACACACGAGTACGTGATAAAATATCACCGCTTTCAAAACGGCACAGCAAAGAAATCTTTTGATACCTGCACTAGGATCCATCTGTACAACCCTCAGTGCTAGCATTTTAATTTGATAGCTCCTTAGTCCTTATAATAAACACGAGAACCTCATAATAAGGACATTCAAGCCCTCCACTATTAGTAAATTTAAGTACAGCTGAATAAAACGCCGTACTCCACTCTAATGTAAAGTGATATAAAAACGTGTCTCATAAAAGGTCTCACACAGTGGAAACTAAGCGAAAAAATGCCCTTTGACGCACTTAAGCCAGGCTTTTCATTAAGGCACTGGAAACTTTTCCTTATTAAAACATTAATTTGTTAGGAGACTAAGTGTTGTAGGCACATTCATTGCTTTGACGATCGGCCAGGCGTGAGCTAAACTTTCATACAAGGCCCTTTTCGTTTTTTTGCCTGTCTCTGCCCGTGGGCTATGTATTAATATGATGGTTGTGGCAATTTGTTCGAAAATAATTGTAAAATTTAAGCCCTTAAAATCTGAAGCCGATCTGGTCATTAGTGTCAGACCAGCTGTCGATGAAGCCACGTTGCACCTAATTGCAGATTAAACATATCCAATATCCATTTGGCCGACACCAAATAATATTCGGAAAGGGGTGATGCTACTTTGAAAATTTCAAACTCTTTTTACTTATAAGATATACCTTTAGAATAAAGATCTTCTATACAGACTAAGGCTCTGCAAGAAAAATTATAAATAGCTTAACGACTGCGGAAACCAGGGATTTAGAAATAGCAGCTGCATCGCGCGGTAATGTGAAGCTTGTATTTTGTTGTAAACATCAGTTGGCTGATGAGAGCAAATGTCAGGTTATTAAGATAATAGAGTTTACTGGTGGTAGGTATTTAACTGTACCGCCGCCTATGAACATCTGCAACACCAGATTATTTAACCTTAATCAAACTTTTACTACAATCAAGAACGCCAAAACCTAAGTAAAAGTACTACCACACTACAACCGAAGAACTATTTCGCCCAACTCCGAAACCCTACACAAAACAAGTCCAAAACTGATTTATATTTAAATAGTAAAACAATAACTGACAGCGGAACGGTGTACTTTATGTAAAAGCAAACAAAACTTCCAACAGCGTGGGTGTCTAGACACCCTGACATCTGCTGGAATATTCTAGAACACTCAAAGTAATGCTAACGGATTGGATGCAAATTGTGTGAAACTGGAATGTGGCAGGCCACGTCATGTTTGTGTCATTGGCGAATGTTTGTCCCAATGCGACGAGTGTCATGTAAAAGCTATTTTTATGGATGAATTTAATATTTTGGTTGTCCATCTATTGAAACTAATTTGGTTTTTCGCGTAGAACTCAGATAATGTATAAGAAGTTTGAAGTGCGTGGTGGCCTGTTGGTAAACGGACCAGACACGGCTGCCAACATGTTCACGGTGGTTTGGGTTCAAATCCCAGGCACACCTCTGACTTTTCGAAATCATATATGTATTGATAGTCAATCACCATGCACTTTAACGGTGAAGGAAAACATCGTAAGGAAACCAGCATATCATAGCAATTTGCAAAAAATTCTATGATTTGTAAAGTCCGCCAAACCTGCGCTAGGCCAGCGTGGTGGGCTATATGGCCTAAACACTCTCAATCATACTCTCGATTGTAGAGGAGGCTCGTGTCCAGCAGGCGGACGAATCTGGGTTGATACAGAACAGCAACGTCGAAGAAATTCTAAGCGCCGTACAGGCTATCTATCAATCACATAATATTAATAATTCTAACATTTGATTTTTGCCACTTTCAAAGAAAACGAACATTGTTAAGACCGTACTTTTTTAAATTATCAAGATTGACATATATTAGAAGCACATAAAATGTTTTCGTAGTCTCTGACTGCCAACAATTATTGTTTCCAATTTGTTCCGTTTAATGATGGGTATTGGACGGAAAATTTTGATTTTGACTGATAGCTATCAACAATTTTTAAGCTGGTCTGACAATAGCGTCAAAAGCTAAGTCGTTAACGGAAGTACCCCATCCGGCATCCGATTAATAAAAATTCAGAACAGGCGACGAATCGGACCACTTTTAATTGAAACCTGAAGATTATCCGATTTTAATCCGCCCGTTGCATATTGATTGACGCCGCATTTTTTAGACATCTGCGGCCGAGCGGTGGTCGGTTGACATTTTCCATTATTCCGGGGGTAGTTTAGAAGGGTTGTTTTGGTGCTTTATGAATCGATTTGAATAGGAAGATTGTAAGTTCGTTTTTTTCGAAGATGGACGATTCTTCGTGAAGTGTTAATAGCATTACTCGATTAAGGTTATAGAAAATTATGTTATGAAGCTTATTTATTTATCTATCTGTATTAGTTAATGAACAAGCCACTGCTGAACCTAAGAAACTACGAACCCTTAAAAGTAAAATAATAGGCCAAAGTTCACCACTCAGTACAAGCATGGTACAGAGTTTGAACCTGCCTTGGACCAACTTAATTATCTCTCAGATATTAATATAAATATGATTACATAATTATTAATTAATTAATTCATAAATTACACCCAATAGTCACATACATAGTCCTGACCCCACACTAAGATCGAGTTTTGTGTTGTGGATATCAGGAACTACGAGAGAGACTTTTCGATCTCACAAACATCCAAACACGAAACAAATACCTGTGATTTACACAAACATTTGTCTCAGTGCGGGGATCGAACCCCCGGCCTCTAGTTTCGTAGCCGGCGTTTAACTAACTGCACCACAGAGGCTTTCAAAATTAAGAATTATGTTGGTGTTCTGGCCTCTGCCTACCACTTCTAAAAAAAACCTAAGTTTATGTACGTACATAATATGTATTACATAATATTTATCACGGTCATCTTAGTGACACAAAATCCACTGCTAAAGAAAGGCTTACAAACATTTTCCCTTTTTTTACTTATTTCTATATTTTTCTCGATATTATAAGTATTGCGTTAGTTATAATTTATCAAATACAACAATTATTGTATAACATATTATGAGCTAATATCCGATCCTACCACAATTAACCCTGAGATTTCAACAGATTTGTATGAAATTTCTAACGTTTGGCGCAGAGCTATAAATATTCATGAGACGCTGGCTGGCGCTGCAATTAATTGGACATCGCTACGAATTTGTCGGCCAGTCGCCGGCGCTGTTTGGACTGGCCGGTAATAAAATTTGTATGCATTTGTATGCGTTTGAGCAATGGCTGTTAGTGTGGTGTTTTGCTTAGAAAACGATGGATGTGATAGATGGCATGTACTTTGGATGGTTTTCAATAGCTTTGTATTGTAGAATTTGCATTTAACGTACTGAATTAATGCCCAAGAACGATATCTTGGTGATATATTGAGAGTATGTTGGTAGCGATAAGATACTTCAATTCTACAAGTTTCGACTTTACCTAATTTAGTTTTCGAATAAATAGAAAAAAAATATAAATCATGTTTCAAAAATATGTTATACTCAAATACGGCTTAATCGATTTCAGTGAAATTTAGACATCAGACAGATGTACTAAGAGTCTTTATTTAAATCGTTCTGGGGCCATTTTAATTCCTTTATCGGCCTATGCCCTTTGCTTTGGCTCAATATAAGTTGTATGATGTTGAATCAGTTCATGTTAATCTGTATGTAATCTTTATACGAGAGTACGACCGCGAGCGGTTAGGTCATATAGTCCACCACGCTGGCCTAGTGCGCGTTGGCTGACTCTGAAATAAAATATATAAAAGGTACATAATATATACTATTTAACGACCCATACGTGCAGTCGATACCATTCAAAATACCCATAAATACGTAACTGATTTTATTCCGTCGATTCGGCGGGTGCACTTGTCGAGTTTTTAAACGCCTATAAAAATAAACAATAAACCGAGCGACATTGTTGAAACGTTCCGTTTAGAACAATTAACATTTTATTGGTGAACTGTTTTATTGGATCCAAACGTTGGTACAGTCGTGCGGTAACTGTGTTGGAGTCAGTAACGGTTCTAGCATGAAAGCCCCATTAACACGAGAAGAGTTTCTCGCGGCGGGAATTGTATGCGATTTTCGCATGACATAACCGCCATACATTATCGTGTTCTGACAAATGTTTACACGATTCACCTTTTTTATCCTTACGATAATCGTATCTTCGAGGCAAGAAACTCTCCCCGTGTTAATAAGGCTTAACGGCGCCCGGGACGAAATTTCTACGGCGCCTTATAAGTACTATCAAAATCCAAGCGAAAAACAATAAATGAAAGAAAGACTGCCTCGGTGGCGTAGTGGTACTACGGTATGATTTCAAAGCTGAGGTCTCGGGTTCGAATCCCAGGTCGGGCAAAGTGATATTGGATTTTTCTATCCATTATTAGCCCGGAGTCAGGAATTTGTGCCCGATATGGCGATGGGCTCGCCCCCTATCACATCGTGGGACGGAATATACAAGGCGAAACGTGGGTGTTCTAGTAGCACCTCTGCCTACCCCTTCTGGGAAAAAGGCGTGTGGTTATGTATGTATGTATGTATGAAAGAAAGAAAGAAGAAAAAAAATATAAATCATAGATAGTACACTATAGGTAACAGTACATCCCGGTATTCGGCGCCCTTTCGGCACTGGCGCCCTAGGGCCGTCGCCCAACCGCGCCCAACCCTAACGTCGGCATTGGTTGGAGTTTATATCATCGAACGTAATATAAATAAAATCACTGGTAGGTCTCTCATATGCGAGTGGCCGTCTGGGTACCACCGAAATATCAATTTCTCCCGCCAACAGCAGTGTTAATGCAATTTTTGTTCCGGTTTGAAGGACATTGAAGCCAGAGTAACTACTGGACGTAATGAGACTTAACATCCTATGTTTCAGGATGCCAAGCGCAGTGGAATGCCAGGCTTTGCTTTTTGAAATCCATGGTGCTGGTTGGTTTTGCTACTATAGGAGTCGAATTGTTTATCATGTTTTCTCTCTAAAGATTTTCAAGTTATAAAATATCGGCACATATGTCAGAAACAATATTTGTGTGCGTCCGCCTGTGGGGTCCGCAAAAAGGCGAATGTTTTCTTTAATTTTCCAGTTCTGGCTCCACAAAATACGTTAAACCGTTTAAGCCATCCATAAGAACGAACATGTGTGCTGCGTAATTTTGAAAAGTTAAACCTTAACGTGTCGTGTGGTAATCCAAGTTAATAACTGTTATTAGAACGGATCATGCGTTCGTAGGGGCTAATATAAAAACTTTTGCGTTTTGTCGCAGGTGCGGCCGTGTGGCGCAAGTTAAAAGCGTTTATTCCGATATTTTATCTTCAATTTTTTTGTGTGACTGCCTCGATGGCGTAGTTGTACTAGATTGCAAAGATCCCAGGTCGGGCTAAGTGATAATGGATTTTTCAATTTTTATCAGCCCGGAGGCAGAAACTTGTGCCCGATATGGCGATAGGCTCGCTCCCTGTCACGTCGTGGGACGAAACACACAAGGCGAAATGCGGGTGTCATGGTGGCATCTCTGCCTTCCCCTTATGGCAAAAGGCGTGATTTTATCTATGTATTTTTTTGTGTAAAACAGTCGTTTTCTTCAAAAAATTTATTTAGTTGGACGGGTAGAGGGGGAATTTAAGGAGCCAAGTAGTTTTAATCAAGGGTTCGAGTGATCTCATGATTCAAAATTATTTGGGTAAAGAATATTTTCTTGTTTAATTTAATTTTGTTACGATTACCTAGCTAAACTCTTGTCACAACGCCTATTTTACATCGCTCGTCTCTCTTCACTTGCGCAGCAAAACAACATTCAAATGGGTATACCCTTGACAAAGGCGGGTACAATCGACACGGTGTGACAGCAGCCGTCAGCTGCCCGCAAGCCTTCACCAGCTGACAGGTTAATCTAGAGAATGCTCTGTGGTCAGCTAAGGGTTAGGTTACATCGTTATTTGAAGCTTTTATATACAAGACATACAAATGTTTATGTGATCTACAAGTATTTATCAGATCGAAGAGTCTCTTGTAGGCTTTAAGACTTACATATCTTGGGGTCCGGACTATAGGTCTTGGAGGGGTTTTTAGTCTGTCTGCTCACGTAGGTTTTGTTAGCAACCCGGCTCGGGAACAAGGTCCGGAGCGTGCCGGGTTAGAAGGCCAGTGACGTCGGCATATCCCGGCCTCCCGGGGGTATCGAAAGGGGAGATTTTCAGCTAACCTCTCACCAAAAAAATACTATATGTGTGCTTGTTGGGCTATGCAAGTGGTAGAGCCACGCTGTTGTAAGTCATGACTCAGCATAAATGGGCAGGCTCATCCGGGGCGGAACCACTGTCTCACAGGAAATCGACGCGAAGCGACAAATTCGCTACCGCGTTTCGTTCGGTGGGTGAGATCGCCGGACGCCCAATACCCCTTTCCTCTTCCCATCCTGTTTCCTTCCCGCTCCCCTCCCAATTGGGCCGGCGACAAATCTATGATCCAGCGTTGTGGATGTTCATGGGCGGCAGTGACCACTTACCATCAGGTGACTTACTTGCTCGTTTGCCAGACCTACGCAATAAAAAAAATTACTTACTTAGTCTATTACGCGGACTTAGTGCCGATACACGGACTTTCACTTATGAAGTACGAGTGCGCTCACTCACTCACCGCAACCTGTCTCCTTCAAATCTTGATTATGTTTGTGTTTAATGCAACACTTGCATACTGTTCGATATTTGATAAGATATGATATTATTATTATATTTCATGCTGACGTGCATTCTTATGAAACAGTTTGTTACTAAGTCTTTTTCGTTTCAAATACAACATTCAAAAATGTAATTATCATAATCATAATTACGTTACATAAGTTACGCCGATCTACTGTGGGACAGTGGGACCGCCCCGGTCGAGTTTGCCCATTCACGCTGAGTCAAGACTCATGACTGACTACCGCTTGACTCTACCACAATGAACATGTTCAGCAGTGGGCCTATGGCTGAAGAGAGAGTAAGAACCAAGCATGGCATTACCAGCATATCTGCCTACCCCGTCGAGAATACAGGCGTAATTATACATACGACATGTGTAAGTATATTTAGATTATTAACCTATGATTAAATTAATTCAAAGACTTTGTTGATTGGCATCAGTGAACTTAGAATTTGATAACGTAAATACTTCTTATCAGTGATGTATTGAGTTATTGCACGATAGCGAATTGATACCTCGTCTTAATGATTTTTATGCTAATAGGTGTGCAAAGTTAAATAAATTTATGATGTTAAAAATATCTACCGGTTTAGTGATTCTGTCAGTGTTGTTCAATTATTGTGAGAGCCAATGTGAGTATTTTAAAAATATTTTATCCCTGCATTATGATTATAATTACCGACAACTAAAGTCTCTCGAATTTGATGTTATTGTTCGATGTTTTCCTTGACGATAGTGATTATAGTATATTAAAGAAGCCAACGACGGATGCATGTAACTATAAGCCAATTTCTGTTGTACACAATAGCTGCGGGTTCAATTCCAGCGGCGCGACATTATGATGACTGACGCACAAAATTACTGTTACACAATCAATATTCTATTTACGTGTCATTTTTCTTACCGTTAGGCAGTACAGTCACATAACCGAGCCAGGATAAACAATGCAGGATTATTACTAGTATTACCCACAGTTTTCTAAGGTTATTTACTTCCCAAGATACGTTTGACCAGAGTCTCGTTATTTTGCTTTTTTTAGTGAACAATGTACGCGTTCGAGATCATATAGATTACACTATCAGCGTAGTACAAGCGACCATAAGCGAAGTCGAAAACAAAGGATGGAGCAATTTGAAATTACCTGACATCGTTCAACCCATAAAGTAAGTCTTCAGACATAGGAATAGTCTTCTAATCTTAAAAATAGATAAAGTAATAAAGCAAGATCTGGTTACATCGGCGGCGTGTATAAAAACAGCAAAGGACGGCTCCTATAAGAACTTAATTCCTGATTATTTCAGCACGGTAGACTAAATATGCAGCGATCAGGATATAGAAGATATCAACTTCAACCTCAGGGAGTCATGCCTCCATCCCTTTGACTGACAACAAAGGTTACAGGATTTCGTTAAATACGGGCTGCTTCCAAAAGGTCACATTGGATAGCACACCTTACCCCAGACTATTAACCTACGAATGTCAATCCACCTTCATCACCTTCTCCACACAATTATCTTAAAAGTTGATATTCTCCAACATCACTTTTTTTATTTCAATTAATGACGAGACGAGCATGCCATTCGCCTGATAGTAAGCGATACGATCGCTCATGGACATAAGCAAAACGCAACAACACCATGAATGACAAAGCAATGCTTGGTCTTACACTGCGCTCATCATCCTGAGATATAAAGAGTTAAGTTTCAATATGTCCAGTAGTTACGCTGGCTATAATGTCCTTTAAACCGGAACACAACAATGCGTTTACATTGCTTTTTGGCAGAACAAATAGACATTGCGGTGGTACGTACCCACGCAGTCTCTCACATATGAGAGACCTACCACCAGTAACTTAAATTATCTTCCAGTGAAACAGTCTTCGACTGGGAGGCACTGGGTGACGTCACCTACACAAATGGCTTCCTGGTATCCATCCAGCATCTGGACATCGTGCAATCCACGGTACAACAGGTGTGGAGCAGGACTCAAGTAGGTCTGGTAGACTTACAGGCCAGGGTACGGCTGCACAACGTGGTGGTGGGGTTCGATGTCCTGGTCAACCTCACTGCTGGAAACTATCGGTACACGGGAACGTATATGCATCCGCTAGTCAACTTCGAATTTTCTGTGAGTATTTTACCAGTTTTAGATAGAAATATTGAAGGAAACTAAGGGTCTCAAGTAGTGATATAAAAACCATGCCGCCAAGTCAGTTTATTCATCACGCCTTAAGAGGCATATGAGATAGATCCAAAATATCTCAACGAGAAACAAATATCCTGATTCAGTAATGAATCTATGAGTATATTTATATATTATACTAACGGCTCTATTAATCTAGTACCAATACGGAATAATGTGTATACTCTTTCTTACTGGCTGCATCTGAGACTACTCAAATACCCGTTATAAGACCCAACTTTTCTAAACTACAAACTAATATACATTGGATTTCAATTCTCTCTTTTCTCTCTCTATTACTCTCTCTTCAGCTAAAAAAGTCCACTGCTGAACATAGACCTCCCCGAAGGATCTCCACATTGACCTGTTAGAATGGATGCAGGCCACTTCCAACAGAATTTCAATTGTGATGTTTTAAATCGAGGATAAGTATTAAGCGTGTCCTATGCCATTTTCAGGTGCTCAAATAATATCGTTACTATCTTTGTTACAGATAGCAAGAGATATGAACCTGGATACATTGACAACGAGGGTGACAGGCAACACGCCGACCAGCACCAACTTAGTCAGCTTCCTTCCAAATGATGACATCACTGATGTTCTTAACTCTTTGGTAAGAATCTGCGATATACAGAACAACTATGAGATATAGAAATCATATTCTAATAGATTACGTAGCGCAATTAGTATGATGCTGACTGAAAAATTAGCAAGTTGAAGTGGCAATGGGCGGGGCACATAGCACGGAGAACTGATGGCCGATGGGGCCAAAAAGTTCTCGAATGGAGGCCACGAAGCGGAAAGCGCAGCGTGGGACGTCCACCCACTAGGTGGTCAGACGACCTGGTAAAGGTCGCGGGACGTCGCTGGATGCAGGCTGCCTCCAACAGGTCACTGTGGAAATCATTGGGAGAGGCCTATGTTCAACAGTGGACTTCCTTTGGCTGATGGATGATGATGATGATGATGATGATGATGATGATGATGACTGAAAAAAATACTGTAGGTTTGATATCCGCACCGAGACAAATGTTTGTATGATCCACAGGCATTTCTTTGGGGTCTAGGTGTTTGTGAGATCTAAAACTCTCGCAGTTTCTGACGATCCATGATCCGACTTGATCTTAGTGTGGTGTCAGGACTATGTATGCGACTATTGGGTGTATTTAATATAAGTTATTACTTCCAGTATGCCAGAGCTTCCACAATTCCTGGAGTCAACGCTTGGGGACCAGACGTCTTCACTCCAATCCTTGATGACGTCGTCAGAAACAGAATCCAGTTTCCACCTGTTTGCTACAACTGTCCACTATAAATGATTTGAATTATTTGTGTTTCTTTTTTATTTTTTGGATATCAGAGATAATCACACTTTATAATTTATGACGAGAAAAAAAGGGAGACCATTAGACTTCAAAGTTACCTACCTACATATCAGTCCGTATCTATATAAGCCCATATACGTCCCACCTTCCCAAATTCGCTCATTTACTAATTTGAAGACTGACTTTCCGAGTCATGTGTGTATTAATACTCCATCGACCCGCACTATAACGGTGAACGAAAACATCGTGAGGAAACCTGCATACCATGGGATTTGTACAAATTTCCATGGAATGCAAAGCCCGTCAACCCGCACTAGGCCAGCGTGGCAGACTATATAGCCTAACCACTCTCAATCATTCTCTCGATTTTAGAGAAGGCCCGTGTCTGGCAGTGGGACATATATTGTTTGTTTGCATTGTTACGTGATTGTCAATCTATTGTAGAACTTAGATTTCAAAAAACCTTTACACATCGTATTGCCACCATTAACTAAGGTTGTTTTGACGTACACTACCTGACGCAAAACACATACTCGTACTTACCGCCTGTGATTTTATGCATAGTTATGCTCGTGGGTTTTCTCATTATTCCTTCGCTACTGAAGATTGCGACCACAAGTGATGTTCCTTCATCGTGTTCGATCCTGGGTGGCATGCATCGCGTGGTACAAGCTTCCTCTTAACAATATCTGACAATTTGGCGAGTTGGGTTTTCTCATAGAAGCTTTGAAATATAACAAATATATTTAATATCGAATTCAGTTTTGAGAGTATCTAGAAGATAAGGTTCTGGACTCATTAAGGCTCAATTTAGTCTAAATAATAAGAGAGATTATGACGAAAGCCTATTAGGTATCTACAATTCTACAAAGCAAAATTGCGCCATCATCAATCTAGACACACTATAAATAAATGAAAATATAATACATATCTACACTTAACAGTCATTTCGGTCATAATCCTGACTCCACATTAAATCTTATGTCTCACAAATAGCTAGACCCGAAACACTTGTTGGTCACACAAGCATTTGTCTCGGTGCTAAGTCTAACCCGCGGCCTCTTTTTTCACAGCCGGCGTCTAACCAACTCCATCATTAAGGTAGACAAAATTATGAGCGCTTTTAATGTGACGGCATTCATCATAGAGAGAACACTTGATAACCAGGAATCTACAAACCCTTCTATCGATTTAATTTGGTACGAGACAACTTTGTGAATTGAACAAAATGTTCTCTGTAATGCAGCAGTTTTACATTTTGAAATCTACTTTAGTTTGTTTTATTACGGAATTGGGTGTCTTCCAGAAAAAGTAATGCACCTATTTTGTAAGCATAGGTATAATTCTACTTAACGTATAGTTTATTTTGCCTCTGTGTCCCCACTAACACCGGAAATCTCAAACTAAAATCCAAGTTCAGCTCATGGAAACAATCTAAGCTGAATTTTGATCCTCACTTAGCTAATACTACTTTAGATCCAAACTCTCTTCAAAACAATTATTCAATATTCAACGGACAAAAAAACATTCCCGCTATTATTTTAATATAGATATAGGTACATATTTAACTTATCAACAACCTATTGTGCGCAACAGAGTCACATCATTAGCAACATTGTTGCAAGAATATCGCAAGGAATCGCAATCAGCTAATTTACATTAAAGTCATCAACAGATATGGATGATCGATCACAAAGATATCAAATTCAATCGTTTTTTAATCGCGAGACATGTCTAAGTTCTAATGTATTGCACGAACGGCAAAATGTTCAAGTTTTCTGTTATTTTGGTTTGTGTTCTTCCTTGTGTGTTTGGACAGACATGGGGTAAGATGGTTTTAATCTGTTTGTGTAGTTTGTAAGCTATTAATTTGTGTAACATAACTAAGTGGTCTCAATATTTCAAGTGGTAGAGCTACATTGTAATCATTTAGGCTATTGGACGGCTCGATTGACTGTGATCATTGTTTTATTTTAAGCCGATTTGAACGATGGATTCTCCATCACGTTTCGTTTGGTGAATGTCTTATCCTATCTTAGACCTTCCCTTTCGCTTTTTGAAAGTTAGGCAACGCACCACGGACCCAAGTGTGTAAATGTTTATTGGGGGCAGTAATCATTTACCATTAATTGACCTGTTTGCTAGTTCGTAGGACCTACATAAGAAAATCAAGCTTGTTTAAGTGATAGTATTAATCCAGTGCAACTAAGACTACAAAATCAAATGCATTATCCTGGTGACCTAAGAGTTAAAGGTTTCGATTGTTATCCTTTTGTTGTCCCATTATTTAAACTCTTATGGTTACCTTATTTTTTGGCTCGGACCATGATTTTTTTGACTGTGCTTTTGTGTTCGTGACGTATTTTTCTTCCTGTTTAGCAGTAATATACTCCCATGCAAAGTAAATACTAAATTAAACTTTCAAAGACACTAATCTTAACTTAAGACTCCTTGCCCTTAATCTTTAAATTGCTAAGGATTATCATAATTATCTACTAAACAATAATAACAAAAGATAATTAGTTTGCACCAGTGTGTATCAAAGGTTATAGATAGTGAAAAATAATATCTAATGGCGCGTGAATTTAGAATGATAACGACGTGGTCTGTAGCTGCTTGTTATCAAATATCAACATCACAAAAAATCTTTAGTTCTTTTTTAATGCTTTTTTCTTACTACTGATTTTTGAAACGTAGAAAGAGAGTAGGCAGTACACGCAGAAAAACTGCACCAAATTTAGATCCTAGAAATACAGGGTATTTTAATACAGGGTTTTGTTTAATTTAATAAGGATCAAAATATTAAAAAAGTATTTTATACAAAATATTTCTCAATAACTTCCAGAGAGCCGAGGTCGGGTGGTGGACTTCACTGGCTATTTCTCCAAGGTCGTACAAGAGACTATATACGAAGTGGAGAAACGAGGGTTCTGCAACTTAAAGCTGGATGAATTCACCGCTTTAGTCAAGTAAGATACTGATTAAAGCCTATAATTAAGATCGTTGGAAGTCGTTACTTACTGATAATTAATCGCTTTCAATGGATTGTCTAAAATTTTGTTATCAAGGCATATGTTCAGCCGTGGATACAATCTCTCTCTCGATCTCTTACCCTCTCTCGCCAACCACGGGAAGTCCACTGCTGAACTTAAGCCACGCCCAAAGATCTCCAAGTCGACCTGGATACTAGCAGATAATACTTTTCGGTCTTAGTTCATTTCATAAGCGAAATAATGTACTATGTGCTGTATTTCCATCTTCACTTATAAACAGCTTTGCATAAACTGCTATAGTTATATCAACATTCCAACTGGACTGCTCTGCACTTATCTAATGGCAAGTAGTAATTTATCTCTATTTATATTGGTAATGTTATTGGCTCTGTTTGTGAGACCAAAAGTCTCTCGTACCTCCTGATACCCACGACACCAGACTAGATCCTAGTGTGGGATGGGGACCATGCATGTGACTGCCGATGTATTTATTATTATTGTTAATTTCTAATAAGATATGCATAATTAATCCTAATTCAAAAAGAACTATTGGAATCCTACTCAATTTTGAGTAGTTTTACTCTCCAGGTCCGAAGATATTCGTTAGATCTTGACCAATTTCTTGTGGGGCTAACTGTGGAGTATACGCTTTGAAACACAAAAAGAATTTTCCAAATTGGTTCAGGCGTCCACGAGTAATTGATACATAAAAAATATTCCGACGAATTGGGAACCTCCTCCTTTTTTGAATTCGGTTAAAAAATGTGTTTTGTAAATCAGAGTTAACAAATTTGCCATCTATTTCCCAAATACATTCAAACAACCCACTTGCCAATAAAATTGATACAAATGTTCTAAACATAAAGCAAATAGTTATTCACGGTAATTACTAGTTTGACGATGTTCAAATAAGCATTAGGTTTATTATTGGTTTGCGATAATTTTAATGCGTTGGTCAAATAACTGCTAACCGCATGTTGACCGAAATAACGTAGAAAATTTACATTTAAATAAATTCGTGTAACACAGTTTTAATGTAACGAAATATTCTTGTGTCAATATTGTTTGGAATGGATACGAAGTTTTAAGGCTTGAAAAAAATTATCAAGAATTTCCTGTGGATTAAATTGAGCAGTGGTAGATAAAGATCAGTTTTCTCATAACATCGCTATTCTGTAAGACATTCCTTTTTTGGCAGAATACATAACGCCACAGAGACTTATTCAAAGATCTCCCTATTTCGCAATATTCCTCATGATATCATTTTCAACGTTAAAGTCGTTTTGTAACTTAACCATTTCTTTATTGTTTCAGCACATCAATGTACAGCTGGCACGTACTAGGCAATGTAACGTACACCAATGCCTTTCTCCTCTCGATACAGAAGATGGATATTACTGCTATGGCCCAGAGCGTAGCACGGAGAACTGTCGATGGGGAGATTCAACCATTCGCGTCTGTTCGCGGCACCTTACACTTCAGAGACTCCAAGTACGGATACGACGTGATCTTCGATCAGTTTGGCGAGGGCGTTCATAGATATACCGGTGTTTTTGGGTACACACTAACTTCTATGCAGTTGGAGGTAAAATTATCGATTTTGTATCAGTTACGACTTGCGAAAAAGTTCGTTTGAAAGGTTTCGCTTTAAGATACTTGAATTTTCAGAGTAAGGACTTTAATTAATATTGGAAACAAAAATATAAACCGATAGTGGATCAGATAGCCCTAGAGCAAGTCATTTTGTGGACGACACCTCAATTGATACAACAAATGTTTTAGAAGACTTATCTGTTTTGCTGTTCTACATTCCATTACTTTATATCTCTAGGATTTACGACGGTAAACCTTTAGTAGATTATCATTGTTTTGACGCCCTGATTTTATCATCATGTTTATGCGTCATAAGCGCCAACTCTTGAATAAAAATTTATGGATCAGCAAAACGTCAAAGAAGTAAAATAAAGTTAGCGAACGAGAGATGAGATAACTTCATCAACGGCAATCAATACGTCCGACTTTTAATTGCATAGTAACTTCGACTTTCTGTCACCAATCAACGAAGTCCATCAAATTAAAAATATTAAGCAAGCTCTAGCAATAATGTGAAGAAGCAACTTAGCAGGCCGGCATAATTGCATCGAATGGCATGGGACCGCGTCTGATGCCATTCGATACTCTTTTTGGACGGCATTTGGGCTTACCATCAGGTGCAGTGCAGTCATTATGCCGTGCCAGTATAAAAATATTATCTACATTAATCACTGCATCAGATACAGGCCTCACCACATTACATATGTGAATGGTGTGGTCAACAATCTAATACAGCGGTCGGATCAGGCTTAATTTAGTCCGCTGGAATTTATTAGCTCAACGGCTATAAAAATTTCAAGGATGCGGCTAGTACGAGTTAAATTTGCTATCGCAGGAGGAAATGTTTGAAAGCCCACAGGAGCCAAGTAATAAATTAATAAATTATAAATATTTTTTTATAAATCAACAGGTGGCCAAGAATCTGATCACAGACGAGCTGTCAGCGACAGTGAATTTAAACAATTTGTCGGGAGGATTTACTAGGATGATTTATATGCCGGCCAATAACGTCACAGAAGTTTTATCTCGAGTAGTAAGTGTTTTAAAACGAAAATTACAATACATTGTCATTCTGGTATCGCTAACAAGACAAGAGGTCAAAGCCCCATTTACACGGGGAGAGTTTCTCGCCTAGAAGATACGATTATCGTAAGGATTTAAAAACTTGCATCGTATAAACCTTTGAACAAAAACACAGAACACAATAATCTATGGCAGTTATGTCATGCGATAATCGCATACGATTCTCGCCGCGAGAAACTCTCCCTGTGTAAATAGCGCTTAACTAGTTAAGCAACAAGTGAATATTTCTCAGTGATATTTTCGTCCTATAAATTTATGACAATAATTTCCTATAGGTAGATGAACCAAAAAAAGGTATGTATCGACCATAGCACTTGGCGCTCTATAGTCCCTGCCTACCCCAATGAAACACAGGTGTTAGTTTATGTATGTTTGTCCGTGGACAAAGAAAAAGATGCGAGGTGCCTATGGCCATATTGCTAATCATATTACCTCGAACTAAAAAGCCTAACTAAGCCTCCGTGGCGCAGTTGGTTGGACACCGGCTGTGAAACGAGAGGCCGCGGGTTCGATTCCCGCACCAAGACAAATATTTGTGAGGCGCACAAATTTTTGTCTCGAGTCTCTGGTAGTTCCTGATATCCACGACACAATATTTAATTGATCTTAATGTGGGGTCAGGACTATGTATGTGACTGTTGGATGTATTTATTATTTATTAAACACACTGAATAGTGTAACGAATCATACAATTTATGTTTATTAAACGTTGATCAATATCAAGATCGGGTGAAGGGCATATTTGTTAACAGTATACGAGTAGTCACACTTTAAATAGAACAATGAGTTGATAATGGGAACATCAAATATCGTTGCTCAATTTCAATACTGCTTTTATGTTACCAAGCATTTGAGACCGAGGACTACTTGTTTTAGATCTTTATTTTCAACTAAATAATAATAAAGCTTTAGCTATAGTTTCAGACCAGTATTTGCTTAATAACTTATTGATTCCAAAATTATAAAGGCCCGTATTGTCACAGGCATACAAATAATTAAGTTTTTTTTTGCAGTTCTCAGCTACCACAGCATACAGCAGCATTCAGAATTGGGGTCGAAACACACTAGCTCCTATAATGCTGGAAGTTGCTAAGACGAAGGTTGATTTCCCGCAGGTCTGTTTCAATAATTGTTAAGAGAAAATAAAATATTTAAAAGATAGCTGTGTTTCATTACACATTTTCATTTAATAAAAATTGCGTGGCGGCCTGTTGGAATGTCCGTGTTGATCTGGTACGGGTGTATCGGATGCGCTTTGCCGAGAAGGCGGTTGTATGTTTGAATCTCAAGACACATCTCTGAATTTTCATAGACAAAATATTATATTGATAGGCCGTTTCCAACAGCTCTATGTGGAATGTGTGTGTTCGGCAAATGGAAGCCTCTGACCTCTACCCAAATGTATCACTTTAATAGAACGAAGAATACAACGATATTATGCTTACAAGTACAAGTAGGAAACACACAAATGGTTCCCTACTCAGTGATTACTGTTTAAGAAATCCAGATCTAAGTAGTGTCTTCAGAAATATCGTATTGATACTGGTTAACGTTAACTAGGAAGACAAATTTGTTTCAGAAAAAAGAAAACTGTGGGGTACGGCTATACCGTACAGGCTACTGTTACAAGTTTTATTTTCCCAAATATCTAGCTAGATATGCCAAGAAATTGCAACTTTCACGATTCACAGTTCACTATTCAGCATGCACCCTTTAAACATGCAAATTTCAAGTCCTTCTGTCAAGTCAAGTCAAGTCACTTCTGTTAGGGACATTCAGATACAAACGGTTTCTCAATTTTTAATCATACGTATTGAATCTGAATGACTATAGACTAATTATTAAATTGGTATCGGTAAAATATAATACCAATTCTATTTTTATTTATTTCAGAAAAACGAATACCTTATCTAGGGCGCGGCTATACCATAAGGAAGCCTCCTATGCCTCCATAGTCCATGTACCACAGCGTGACATCACACATCTTTCTTTTCAGATAAAGGTGTGTAAAGAATGAAAGAATTTACAACTTTACGCTACGTTATTCATCCTGAATCTTTAAACGTGGATTTTAATATCGTCTTAAACTAAATTCAAATTATTATAAAATTGCGCTATTTTCCTCGAGTTACATCAATAAATGCATGTGAAGCAAAAAATTTAAAAAAGTCTTATATATTAAGTATGTTAAATGTATGTGAAATCTGCAAACCAACCGGAGAACTGTGTGGTGGATTATGGCTTAAGCTCTCTCAATCGAGCTAAAGATGTCCCGTGCTGATAATAGCTGTGAATAATACAGTCTATAAACGTTCAATTGTTAGATAAAAAAATAGCCTAGTTTAAAATATAAAAAGGATGTTTTTGTATCTTTCGTAAATATTGACAATAAGTAAAACAGATTTATTTTTACAAGACTGTATAGTTATTACGACCTTCGCTTTAGTTAAAAGAGCAATACGTCAAATGCGCCATGGAATGTCAATGTGACAATATGGCATATTTACGTCAAATATTCACAGCGGTAGCAATATTTTCGTAAATCATAACAGAGGATTACTATTAATTTTACATATTGTACATTTTACAGTCTTAAATTTAGTCGTGACATAATTATGTCGGTACTCCGGTAATAATGAGTGACGAAACTAACGAAGAACGGCAGGACAACGAGCTAGCAGCTTTACAGGTTATTTATTTATTATTGTGTATGTGTATTAACCTCTATAAAGCTAACTTCAAGTAAGTAATTGTTGAGAAGGAACGCAGAACAGAGATATTTGGAAGATCGTCGTTTAGGAGGCCAAGATCCACTTTTAGTGGCTAGTCCTACGGAGTTAGTAGACCTCTGAAACTAAATTCCGCGAATCCTATTTCCTTTAAAACTACTGTGCTTACCTCATTTTAAGTCTGAATCACCTTATGTTATATTGGCATATAATGCCTTGGAATTATTCATATAACACTGCATTAAAAGTACTGTACTGTATCAGCCCATATACATATCACTACAGCACACAGGCCTCCTCTACTATCGAGAGTACGATTGAGAGGGGTTAGGCCATATAGTCCTCCACACTAGCCTGGTCTGGGTATAAAAAGTATAATAAATAATTTTCAAGTTATTTTTTTATACCAGATGGTGGAAACTAAAATCATATGAAGTATATTGCATCAGCAGTTTATATACTAAAAATCATTCAATAATGTACACCCAGGATATTTTTTAATAGGTAATACAGAAGAGATATCTTATCTTTCAGTTTGTATGTAAATATTGATGATTTAGCATTTAGATGTACATGCTTTGATTATTTGAAAGTGTTTGGAATGATTTGTAGCTGTCATGCTGTAGTTGTGGGACTTAAGGTGCTTATTTATTAATTTTCTTTCTTTATTTTACAAATATATACCAATAGAAAACAAAAGAAAAAAATAAAACAATTGTAATTATATTAAAGCTGCTTCCAATAGGTTCCTATGAAAATCTGTAATGGAGATTTTACTGTTGAATCTTCATCAGCATGTACGCTTAACTAGTACTAAAGAGCCATATTATGACAGTTTCTTGTGAGAAATCTAATAAGAGTTCCAGACATTATCACTATAATAAAAATCATAGACTATAGTACCATTCATATTACAAACAAGAAGGTATGCTTCTTAAACATCATATCCCTTTAAGAAGTTATACTGAGTTAATACAAAAAAATAAGCATTATAAAAGTATTTTTTTTACATTGGTATGTATACTCATACCTATTCATGGAGACTGTCCCGCCCTCACACTCACCACTGCAACTCCTGTAAGCCAGGATCAACAGTGGCACACATTGTAATGACACTGAGCATTGAAACTCAGCGAGTAGCTGGGAATACCAAAATTGGCTTTGAATATCTAACCCACAGCAAAATCAATCATAAAGTTAAATTAATAGGAGGAGTTGGAAATTAATATACCTATTCATAATAAAACTTTTTGTTTCCAACTTCATAGTCGATATATGGTGATGCGGTGAAAGACAACCGAGAGAACATAGCATGGAAGGTGTGGCGGCCTCTAGACATACTTCTGACATTGAACCCGCTTCACAACAGTGATATTCAGGGAGTGCATTGCTCTGTTACGTTGCATTTCAAGTGTTGCGCTAGTTATCCTGACAAGTAAGTATAATACATACATACATAGCTTAGTAGCGAGTGCCTTGGTGGCGCAGTTGTACTAAGGTATGATTGCAAAGCTGAGGTCTCGTGTTTGAATCCCGGATCGGGTCAAGTGGTATTGGAATGTTTCTATTATCAGCCCAGACTCAGGAATTTGTGCCGTATATGGCGATAGGCTCGCTCCCTATCACATCGTGGGACAATATAAGGCGAAATGTGGGTGTCCTGGTTACACCTCGGCCTACCTCTTTTGGGAAAAAGGCGTGACTTTATGTATGTATGTACATACGTCATACATACATACATGTACATTCATAGCTTAGTAATTTATTTGAATCATCCTTTGTTGCCTTTTTTTATAATTGTTGTGGGATGTAGTGGGCAAAGATCTTATGGATATATTAAAAATATGTGAAATCTATACTGAACGGATAGTCATTGAAATCCCTTTACAAATGACGTCAGAATTTAAAGAGCCTATGACACACCTGGCCTTGAAGTTACATCAGAATAGATGTTATAATTTGAAAACTAATTGGATACTAAATAAGCTATTGAGAGTGTTAATTTGTACTATAAATTGAAGGTCAATAAGTTTGGAAATGTATAAATCAAAAACCTAATAATCTCATATTAAATTGTGAATACATCATTGCAGACCACCCACTTTGGCGATCCACAAGATGCACGGAATATCCACAGATAACGGAACAAGGCTGCTATCAGATCTGGAATCATTGGCTAGCCAATTGTGTGGAGAAGTTATGATTTTCCAACTGGCACAACATGCACAAGTAAGCTCAGTAATGATGTTACTATAATTGTTGTAATCCAATCCAATCCATCAGCCAAAGGAAGTCCACTGC
Source organism: Theretra japonica (assembly GCA_033459515.1). Classification (NCBI taxonomy): domain Eukaryota; kingdom Metazoa; phylum Arthropoda; class Insecta; order Lepidoptera; family Sphingidae; genus Theretra; species Theretra japonica. The sequence continues at coordinate 2,250,975 of CM065951.1, read as the reverse complement.
TGAACATAGGCCTCTCCCAATGATTTCCACAGTGACCTGTTAGGGGCAGCCTGCATCCAGCGACGTCCTGCGACCTTTACCAGGTCGTCTGACCACCTAGTGGGTGGACGTCCCTCGCTGCACTTTCCCCTAAGAATTGTTGTAGAAACTTATTCAATTAAAATATTTTGTATCTGTTAGTTAGGAAAAAAACGTGTATGAGAGAAAAAATATTTATACAACAAAGCGCCTTTTACACGGGGGGAGTTTCTCGTAATGAGAATCGTATGCGATTATCGCATGACATAACTGCTATAGATTATCGTGTTCCAACAAATGTTTACACGATGCAACTTTTTTATACCCTTATGATAATCGTATCTTCGACGCGAGAAAATCTCCCCGTATAAATGGGGCTTTATTGTATTCTGAATATATTTGTGTACTCATTTTAACAATCCATATAATAAAAATAAAATGATTAAGCAGGTAAAAAAAATAATACATTTTATCTCTTTTGTTTTTAGCAATTCCTTCATGACCACAATAAACCGACACTCTCGTTCTATGAAGAAATGTTGAAAGAAAAAAATGAAATGGAAAAATTGAAACAACATGACTTGCAGGCGAAAGAAGAAGAGGAGGTATTGCTTGTATTTTTAGTTTCTTTATTGATTTGTATTTAAATATATATTTTTTCAAGTTTTGCCTACAGGCCGCTACAATGGCTTTCTGCAGATAGTCATACCTCTTATGTAGCCTCGCCACATCACAACTAGTTAATATATCGGCCTCCGTGACGTAGTCGGCTAGCCGCCGGCTATGAAACGATAGCCCGTGGGCTCGATCCCCACAATGAGACTGAGAGAGAGAGTCACATAGAGTCCGATACCCATAACACGAGACTTGTGTATCATAATGTTCAGAATTATGTTTGTGACTGTTAGGGGTTTTTATTTATTATTTAAAATTCTTATGAAATCTATATTAATATTTCAGCGTCAGAAGATAAAATATGAGATACAACGGCGTCAGAATATACTGAAAGGCGCTGGCAGGCAGCGCTCACACAGACCGAGCATCAGTCAAGAGGTTGACATACCAGACGGCCAAGGCGATACTCCAGAATTAGTTTGGTTAGTAAAAATACATACATACATCACTTTTTCCCACAAGGGGTAGGCAGAGTGCAACCAGGATATTCACGTTTCGCCTTAGATGTTCCGTCCCATGATGTGAAAGCAATCTTATATATATAAACTATTTTTTAAACTGCACTGTATCAGATCACAATCGCCCACTGCTGAGCATGAGACTCCTCTATAACCGAGAGTATGATTGAGTTAGGGGTTAGGCCATAGAACACGCTGGCCTAGCGCGGGTTGGCGCACTTGTCATACCATAATTTTTTTTTGTTAGGTTCTGTATGTTTTGCAGGTTTCCTCGGGACGTATTCCTTTATTGTTAACTGCATCATTGAATAATATTCCATCAGGAGTGATAGTACGCAGAGAACCGAGTAACCAACTCAAATGAAAGTAGAAATGAAATATAGTTCTTATTGCTTTAAATTAAGGATTGAAATACAATAACAATATGCTAGAGAAATCCAATATCACTTTTCCCGACTCGGGACTCGAACCCCCGACGTCAGTTTTGTAATCGTACCGTAGTACAACTGCGCCACCGAGACAGTAATATATTCTACAATTTGGCATTTAATATTTGTAACAGTAAATAATTTTACTTTCCTTCTATTTACAATTAATAGTTATGCGGACGACAAAATGTCACCGATAAAGAAGATATCAAGAAGTAGAACGGCTGAAGTGCCCTGTACGTGCAATACCAAAGGAGTTGTAGTTCTCAGACTGACACAGAGGAACAACAAGAAAGTCTACATAAGCGGTTGTTTGGGTGAGTTGATAATTACATATAGGATGTATGAACACTGCTACCGAAAACGAAGCCAGGTGGTAGTATAAGTGACTACAGACACGGTGCAACTAAAAATGTTGCAAAAAAATGCGACGATTTTTTTTTGTAATGTTCTAAATTATAATTTAAAGCCTTGCCTACTATAGCGTCTTTAAAAGTGAAGGGTTTACATTATTTTTTTAGGTAAATGTACATATGTATTTACCACCAAATACGATGATAGGAAAAGAAATAAAAAAAAATAGTCGCCGTTTTTTGCAATAATTTTAGTTGCATTGTGTCTAAAGTCACTAAAACTACCACCTGTCTTCGTTTTCGGTAGCAGTCTTTATATACCCTGTATATTTATATAATACAAATTTAATATATGTTCAGGCACTATTTTTTATGCTTACTCCAGTAATCATAAATATTACGATAAAATCGAATACACGTTAATGGATGCAAAAGCAACTATAACATGGTTTAACATTAAAAAAAATCCCTCGCCAAAAATATCGATAACATTGATTCAACTCTCAAACACATATTTTCCCCACACAGGGCATTCTTCCTTCGGCGCCACTACCTACCTGGCAATAGACGACGAAACAGGCGAGAGGTTGATCGCAAAAAAATGGATACTATCACCCGCCGGTGACTTCCAAGCGCGGAATCGACAACTCACATCCCTACAGCAAGACTTCAAGGCAGCTTGTCGACTCTCCCACCCCTCCCTAGTCCCCTACGTTGCCATAGAAACCACCACAGAGATCGTCAAATGGCGGTCCAGGCAGTGCAATTACATTTTCCGACCGTTCATACTCGGCACCTCGTTGAGGAACTTGAAAAAAAAGTTCAACGGGTTCGGTGATAAATATGAAGCTTTGAAACTACTGAGGAATGTGGCGAATGGCGTTTTGGGCGCGTTGTACGAGTTGCACAGTGTGGGAGTGTTGCATCGAGACATCAGGTCCGAAAACGTTTATTTGGATGATTTAGGAGGGGTGAAACTGGTGGGGGCGGCCCTAGACTCGAGATTGGCTGAGATACTGGACTGCGATAGTTATTGTGATAGGTAAGTTCGTTTTTAAATATATCGATAATTAATTGATTTAAAATTTCCGCTCTCTATTTCTGTTATATCATGCATCTATTAATGTAGGTTCCATTCATAACAGTTTTTCTAGTTATAGGGTAGCCGTTTCAACTTGACCAAAGATGTTAAATCTCCCATTAATCTGTGCTTGTATTATTTCATTTTACATTTTTTAAATGTCGAATCTGATCTCAACCTCTATACTACTACGATTTTTTATCGGATCCGACAGATATTGTAAATTATTCCGTTTGTCTTACTAAGCTACTCGTCGAGCTTCAGCGCTCGGTATCAATTCTTCGCGTGCCACTGTTGATCCTGGCTGACAGGTGTTGCAGTGGTGTGTCTAAATGATATTCTCGAACATTCTATTAGTAGAAGTTAGGACATCACAACGCCCGTGATATTTCTTCGTAATATGTGAACAGACAGACGGCGGCGCAAGATATATACGCGTGCGGACAGCTGTTCCTGTCCATCGTCAGCCAAGACCGGACCTACACCGACGTGCCACAGGAACTGCCCGCTATAGCCAAGGATTTTATATCAAGGTAAGGCCTAGCAAATTTAGCTGTGTAATCGATAGTTTGATGATTAATCGATAATAGCACGATGAATCGATAGTTTGGTGAATTATCAATAGTGAGATGATTAACTAATAGTCGATGTTGTGATCGTTAGAGGACCAGTAATTGATCGATAGTAAATTAATCGATAGTCAGGTTATTTTTGTTAGGTAGACGATTAATCGACAGTAACATAGATAATCGGCACATTGACAGTTGATATTGCGCAGTTTCCAATTATCCATGATCTATATGGATATCACATTTATTATAAAAAGAAAGAAAAAAATAAAAACGATTTATTTTATTTTTATTATCAGTGTGTTATTCTTTTTTTAAGGAAAATATTATTTTAAATCTATTTTTATTTTATTTCAGATGTTTAACAGAAGACGAACAGTCGCAATGGTCGGCGAAGCAATTAATGAATCACATATTTCTAGTCGACGCACCAGCTAAACAACCCACCAAAAAGGTGAAAGACGATAGCGGTAGTGGTTCCGAGGTAATGTCTATATAGTCCTATGTTGAAATGTATGTAATTTAAATAATCATAATTTATAATATGTAACACAGAGTATATAAAGCTGAAGAGTTCGTTTCATCGTGCTAATCTCTGAAAATACTTGTTAGAATTGGAAAATTCTTTTTGTATTGGATAACCCATTTATGGGGAAAGGCTGTAGGCCATATACAATTTCGCTTTGACCAATAGGAGCGGATAATTAATACATAAATAAAAATGTTATGAAAACGGTGTCCCCGTCAAAAATTATCTGCGCCCGGGCATAGCCGGGCCGGGCTGCTAGTAATCTACATAAGTCCCACTGCAGGGCACGGCCTTTATTACAACCGAGAGTTTGATTTTAATGAGTTGGGCCATAGATTTAATTTTCTAGATTAAAATAATTGAAACCTTCGCCAGGATGACGAAGCAATGAAAAAGATACAAAAGCACGTAGCTCCATCTATGAGCGGACATTCAAGACTCAACGCTGAATTCGAAGTACTCGCATGGCTTGGAAAAGGGGCTTTCGGTGATGTACTAAAGGTAATACCATTGACACGAGTTACCTTTTAAAAATACCTTTGTAGTAGTGTTCTGATTCTGAAAGCAGTAGTATTTCTCCATTCACAGACTGTGATTCATTGTGCCCGGGCAGATGTACGTCATCGCAATCAACATCATCAGCTTATGTATCAGTCCACTGCTGGGTATAGGCCTCGTACAAATTTCCTCATTTTATCCTGCATTTCATTTGCGAAGGGGGTGCGAAAGACCCCGGGTAATGGTAGGCTGTCCATCTCAACTGACCTTGGCACCGTATAACAGCAGACATACGCTGAAATTAAATGAGCATGAATTCATGTGAAAAAATCTAGTGTTTCCATAACTATTATGAATAAGAATTCGAGTAAAGAAAACTAGTGTTTCCATAACTATAATGTGTTCAAAAAGATCAATTTATAAAGCTACTAAAATTTCCAGGTTAAAAATAAACTTGACGGCGGTTTCTACGCCATAAAAAGAGTCGATTTGAACCCAGAGAGTGTACAGTTAAACAAGAAAATAACTCGCGAAGTTAAATTACTTTCTCGATTGAACCATGAGAACGTTGTTAGATATTACAACGCATGGATTGAGTCTACAACAGAGATGGATATGTCGGAAGAGAGCAGCGTGTCGTCTAAAAGTCCAGCGAAAAGGCCAGGGGATAGTCTGGCGTGCGTAGTGGCCAAGCTGGGGCAGGAGGTGAAGGTGGAGTGGTCGATGTCCGAGGGCCCTGTGCAGAAGACCAACTCCTCGTCTGACAGCGAAGAAGATGATGACGATGATGAACCGGATCATTGGTTTAATATGTTGAGGTTAGCTATTGTTGAGAAACTTAAGGCTTAGAATATGGTATTACCTATTGGTGCGGCAACTTCAACAAGTTACAGCAGAATTTTTCAATTTCAAAGTTTGTCAATTACGTAGGTGAAATAAAGATAGTATGAAAGTTGTCCATTTTCGAACTTAGAACGATGAAATATGATGTTGAGGCTTTTAAAAAACTTAGACACGGCTGGTAAGTCAATATTTTTTTTGACAGCATCCGTGGCGCAGTTGGTTAGACGCCGCCTGTGAAACGAGAGGCCGCGGGTTCGATCCCCGCACCGAGACCAATGTTTGTGAGGCCCACAAGTATTTGTCTCGGGTTTGGGTGTTTGTGAGACCGAAAAGTCTCTCGTAGCTTCTGATACCCACGACACAGGACTTAATTAATCTTAATGTGGGATCACGACTATGTAAGTGACTGTTGGGTGTATTTATTTATTATTTTCTCTTACCCCATTAGAGTTCCTAAAATATGTTTCATCAATTCTCTTTGCAGTCCAGAAGACGAATCAAGTGAGTGCATACAATTCGAGAAGAACTCGAATGATTCCCATACAGTACCATCGGAGGACGCCGTGGACTCCCCGCAGACGGACAGCCAGACTCAAGACTCGCGACTCAAACAAGTCTTATACATCCAGATGGAATTCTGCGAGAAGCACACTTTAAGGCACGCCATAGACAACGGTCTCTACCAAGAGCATTTCAGGGCTTGGAGGCTGTTCAGAGAAATTGTAGGGGGTTTGGCCCACGTCCACCAAAGAGGCATGATTCACAGAGACCTGAAGCCCGTGAATATTTTTTTGGACTCCAACGACCATGTCAAGATTGGTGATTTTGGACTCGCCACTAAGGCTTTTAGCGGCTTGCTTTTGGAAGGTGAGGTTTTATCTATTCAACGAATTGGCTTGTCCACTTGTAGTACCGTAAATAAATTACAGTAAATGTATCTTCAATTGATTTTCCTACTTTATTATTTAAAATGATTGTATCTTTCACAGATAAAACGAAACAACCAGAAGAAATTGGTGGTTCTCTGACTGGGCAGGTAATTTATCTTTGTGCATATCTGAGTACTTCTATGAATGTAAAAAACCTGAAAGTTATTTTTCAACGCACTGATTTCAATACTTACCAATTTGATTAAAATTTGTATCTCATAACCCAGTTTTTAACGTAGTTATAGGCTGCGTAACTCAACATCATGCAACGACTCATAAAGAAAAAAAGTTTATACGGAAAATGTGTTTATTGTCATTAATGTCGATCGGTATGTTAAAACCGCTATAAAAATATATACCTAGTAGTGTATTATTAAAAGCCTTAATACACTGACACTAGAGTACATTTCAGGTCGGCACAGCACTATACGTCGCTCCCGAACTGCTGCAGTCCACAGCAAAGTTAATCTACAATCAGAAAGTGGACATATACTCCCTCGGAATCATTCTGTTCGAGATGTTCCACCCCCCTCTAGAGACGGGCATGGAGAGGATGATGATACTGACAGACCTCAGGACTAAGGACATTATAGTGCCGAGGAACTTCGATGTTGAGGAGAATGCTAAGCAGATTCATGTGATTAGGTAAGCTAAATATATTGACTTTGTAATAGCAGATGAGAAGGGCGTAGTCTTAAACGTGTACGTTAAAATACAATATGGGAATCTCGTGTTGCCAGCTTTTCAGATAATGGAAGGAGAACATCAATGAGGCGTTCACGCTTAAATAAAGAAGGGTTACAGATTATTTTCTCTACGAAAATTTCATTGATCAGTCAGATTAGAATAGCCAATAATTTGACAGCGTCTGTGGCGCAGCTGGACGCCGGCTTTTAAACGGAAGGCCGCGGGATCGATGCCGGCATCGAAATGTTTTTGTGAATCACAAGTATTTGTTTCGAGTCTGGGTTTATGTGTGACCGAAAAGTCTCTCGTAGCTCCTGATACACACAAGACTCGATCTTAGTGTGTGGTCAGGGCTATGTATGTGACTATTGCGTGTATTTATTTCTTATTATTTAATAGGCAAGCAAACGGCTAATTTGATGGTAAGTGATTACCGACGGCCATGATCATGTAAAATGAGGATGATGCAATTCCTCAGATGGCTGTTGAACCACGAGGCAAGCCTCCGTCCGACATGCGCGGAGCTACTCTCTAGCGAGCACGTGCCTCGTCCGGTGCCGGAGGGCGCGTTGTCCGGGCTACTGAGCCACGCGCTGAGCGACCGCGGCGCGCGCGGCTACCAGCGCCTCGTGGCCGCCTGCCTCGACCAGCGCCTCTCCGCCGCCGAGGACTACACATACCACAACGGCATGAAGACCAAGCCTGGGGAAACTCTTGCTGCCGTCAAAGATGCTGTTATCAAGGTCAGTGATTGGTCCATTGAAACAGGTCACGTGACGAGAATGAACTCGAAAATCCATAGGTCGGAACAACTTTAGAAAATACAGGGAAATAGGGGAATAAAAGTAAGCGTTAACAAGCCTCATCGAATGTCACTGAAAATTACATGTGATGCAATATTTGTTGATTTTGAATCCTTTCTTTAAAGAAGAATGTCATTTTGCGTACATGGTTGGGCCTAAAGATATCAAATCTAATTAATTTAGACATATTTTCCTAGAAAATAATATCAGTTCTAACTATGCCGAATTTTAATTTGACAGTAGCATTCTTAAGATATTTTAACTTAAAGTTGATAGATTCACTATATTGTTACATATTCTCAACTTGCCTTTTAGCTACTTTAAATAATCGAATTTGCTGTTGCAATTACCATTTATTGTAAATTTATTGTTTAATGGTATATTTGTTTTAAAATAAAATATGGTTTCTCCCTATTCCCGAAAAAAAGTTGAGGATCTATACCCCTTCCAGATATTCCGAAGCCACGGTGCCAGCGAATTCTCCCCTCCCCTCCTGACGCCGCGGGCGCGTGCGTGGGACCAGTACCCCAACGCCGTCAAAGTGATGACCGCGTCTGGCTACGTGTGCCACCTGCCACACGATTTGCGACTACCTTTCGCCAGGTAAATATTTTTTAAATTTTATACTTATTAGATATAGGGATAGTAAGAGCAGTGCATTACAAGTAGAACTATCGACACAATTATGCCGACCCGCGCACGAAATTGAACAGGTAGGCTTGACAGTACTAGTAACTCGAACAGTATTCAGCATGCGTCTGACGCTCTCCGTGACGCAGTTGGTTGGATGTCTGTGGAACGCGACGCCGAGGGCTCGATCCCACATAGCGACAAATGTGCGATCCTCAAGTGTATTTTTTTCTGGTGTGGGTGTTTGTGAGACTAAAATACTGATAGTTTTTAATACCCACGACGCAAGACTTTTATCTTAGTATTGGGTATTAAAGGTAATTTTGTTTCAGACACACAGCATATTCAGATGTAAAGTACATGCGTCGGTACGTGGTCGATAGAGTGTATAGAGAGAAACATGTGCAAGGGTTTCATCCCCGAGAGATGATCGAATGTGCGTTCGACATCGTGACACCAAAGACAGGTAATTTATTCAATATTTTGTTTCAAAAAGTCTATTAAGAATTTTATACGTGATGTTATTTTTTCTTCTTATACTTTAGGTATAGATAGCCTACATGGTGGTGTTTTTTGGCAAAATAATGATTTCGATATAATTTCATCGATCACACATCACTCATTCATTATGATACAAAGGTCAAATTATTTTTTTAAATGTCATATTTAAGTCATCGAATCTCAAGTCATGTGTAGTAAAAAGACTTGTAATGAAAACCAAATTTCACCAATATATCAGTTTACCTACGTAGTATAAAAACTACAATTCAATTGTATTATTTTTAGCTTCATTATGGCCGGACGCGGAGTTGTTAGTGGTCGCGAGCCGGGCGGCTGCCGCGAGCAATCTCAAAGTGTCCATACAGCTGAACCACACCGATTTGATAAGGATATTACTGCAATCGTGTGGGGTGCCACTGGACAAACACGCGGATATCTACCCCGTGCTCGCTGACGTCAGCTTTGGTACGTATTATCACCTTTAGTGCGTGCGATTGAGGTATGATATTGCGCTCTTGCACGTACGACCTTTACAGCAGACTGTAGTAATTCGCCACGTATTTATCGATAATCTAAATGACTAATACAAAAGTAAAAAATAAACTTTGATATGCTAAGAAATATATTTCTTATCTATTTAAAAATTCAGAACAGACTCAAAAAAATATATCTTAAAATGGTTTTAAAATGGATTCTATTTACAAATTTGTTTAAAATTTAAGTTACACCAGGAAAGCCGACAAGAATGGGGCAGCACACTTCGTCACTGTTTATATCGTAGTTTGTGATACCCAGGACACAAGACTCGACCTTAGTATGAGTATAGTATGAGGTCAGGACCATTTGGTGTATTTATTCGTCTCAGGTCGTATAAGAAGTCTTCAGCTGCAGACCCACTTGACGTCGCTGTGCCTGAGTGGTCGGCAGGCGGCCATGCTGGTGCGGCTGCTGGACGCGGACGTGGCCGTGGCGGAGGCGCGCGAGCTGCTGGCGCCGGCGCTGCGCCACTCGCGCGACGACGCCGCCGCGGCCCTGCGCGACCTGCACACTGTCTGTAGCAACGCCGTGGCGCTGGGCTGTGATGTAACTTACGTTCAATTTCTATACAAATGCCGCGCTCTTACGAATCGATATGCAATTATTTTTACGGAAAACTGGTCTCGTGACAGTGAATGCGGTCTCTGAACCAAATCAATATATATGAAATATTATAGTTAAAATAGTAAAAATTGTTTTGTTTCAATTTGTAGCATTGCTGCTCTGTCCTCTGATGCGTCCATGTGTGACTTATGTACCCAAGTTTGTTATTAGACTGTCCCGCCCTCAGACCCACCACAGCAACTCTTGTAAGCCAGGATCAACAGCATGCATTTTATTGACACCAGGCATTGAAGCTTAGCCAGTCTCCGGGAATGTCTAACTTGTCTTTAACCCGCGACGAAATCAACAATGTTAATTAATAGGAGTAAAACCCAAGTTTGTTAATAAAAGATCGTCTTATACGCAGTGTCCAATGACAGTGGCGCCGTTCCTTGCGTACAACGCGACGCAGCACAGCGGCGTATTCTGGCAGATGTTCGTCACTCGCCAGGCGGACCACAAGCCCAGCGCTAAACACAGAGCTGGCGACCTCATCGCTGCGGGGGGCAGGTAAAAAGAAAGAAGGGTTTATTAATGTTGGCATAAAAAGCACAAAAGAAAAAAAAATAACTTAGTAAGTAATGCCACATCACTGGACTTTAGCATTGCTTCCGAAAATGTATCCCTATTTAGCTAAGTTAAAAAATGCTGTAATAATACATCGTGTTTTTTTTTTACATTTGACAGGTTCGACATCTCACTAATAATATTTAGTTTTAAAAGTTCGGCTATGCAGTCTTAGTTCTCATTAAAATCAAGCTCATGAGCTTTCGCTATTCTTCATAGTTTCGGATTGGTAAATTCACCCTATATATACATCAATCGCATACATAGCCCTGACCCCACACTAAAAGACACTTTTCGGTGTCACCAACATAATTTTAAATAAGTAACAATTTTTTAAAATATCATAAAATAAATACATTTATTCAGGTATGACGCGTTAGTGGAAGAATTTTGGAAAGTGGCCCGCACAGAGAGAGATCACAATAACTCCGAAATGACGACCAGCTCGGTTGGATTCTCCATGTCTTTGGAGAGGATGGCCGCCATATTGAAGAAGATGGAAATAGAACCGCCACCTACAGTCAAACCCGTAGAGGTACTTATTTTAATTTATTATACAGATTGTCTCTCTCTTTCTATCTCTCTTCCTCTCTCTACAGCTGCATAAAGTTCACTGCTGAAAACAGGCCTGCCCCAAGGATTATTAAAGCGACCTGTTAAAATATGCCTTCATGCTTCATGCATTATTTCCTTCAACCTTAATTAGGTTGTCCGTCCACCTTATAAACGGCCAAAGTGACGGACTTTGCTATATTCTTATGCAGACTGACGTCACAGTTCTATATACGGTTTTGAGAGGGCGGTAACGCACCTGCATGGGTTGAAGATATTCAAGGGCGGTGGAGGATGATATGTAGAGATCTCAATAAGATTTTCTACGGTATGTAAAGTTCACCGCATTACGCCTAGGTGGTGGACTATAGTCCAATGCTTCTCCACGTCGTACTCTCGTTTGCTTCGGAGCCTCTTATGTGTTGATCCAGTAATGAGTGTGGCATGGATGCAGGTGTGCGTGTGGGGCGAGGGCGCGATGGGCGCGCGGCGCGGCGGGCTGGCGCGCCTGGCGTGGGGCGCCGGCCTGCACGCCGCCACGCACCCGCAGCACGAGCACCCGCACCACGACACGCGCGCCGTGCTGCGCCTGCACGACCACCACACCGTCGTCGCCGCGCTGTGGGACGGAGACAGGTACACACGCACGCACACTCATATACTTTAAGAATAACGTACACATACGCACACGCACGTACATACACGCATATGAACGCACGCAAATACAGACAAAATGCTAAACTAGGTGCAGTGTTGATTGTTATATTTCTTCTTCAGCATGAGAGAACACAAAGTGCCATATTCGGAAGCCATAGACTTTATCAAACAGAAGCTCAATCCTGAAGCGCCGCGATCGTCAGAAAGTGGGTATTATTTTTCAACTTGTTTGTATAATTTGGATTAAAGCGACTATTATTTTAGCGATTCTTTTTATTGAAAAATCGTTAGGAGTGGGTGTTCGCAATTTTGCGTTTTTATTAATATATTGTATTACAATAAGTTATTTGTTTTAATTTAGGTCAGTCGACGAACAGGTCTATAAGTTGGTCGGACAGCGAGAAATCAAGCGCGCCCATAATATCAGTCACCTTCATCACTGCCCACGACCGGATGACCAAGAACTGCAAAAGGCAATGCGAGAATCAGGTACTTATTTAATTTAATTCACAGCGTGGCTTAATTGTGTTGATATACATTTATTTTATTTATTTATATTTGACCTTTTGGCCTCTGCCCAGCAGTGGGATAAATTAGGGTATTATAGTAATATAATATAGAATAGTAAACACATGCACGGTGTTGCAGATCAGCAACCAGTTGACGGGCACGGTGTGTGCGCTGGGCGTGTGCGGGCGCGTGCGCGCGTGCGTGCTGGCGCTGTCGTGCGAGGCGCCGTGCGTGCGCGCGCTCGCCGCGCACCTGGCCGCGCCGCTGCAGCGCGCAGACCTGCCCGCCGCCTTCCGACCCGTCAAGCACCAGTACGTACCTTATACTCCATACCTGTATAACGTTGAAGGAAACCATAATGAGGAAACCAGCATACTATAGCGATTCAGAAAAAATTCTATGTCATATAAAAGTCCACCAACCCTCCACTCCCAGCATGATGGACGATACGGCCTAATCCCTCTCAATGGTATTCTCGATTGTAGAGGAGGCCCGTACTCAGCAGTGGGACGTATGTTTATAGGCTGATTACATTGTACATTTATCGCCGAAAACTATAGGGTACTTTTTCCCGGGAAATATAATGTGGTCAAAAGGATAAAAGGCACCAGCTTATATCCCAATAAGACTTCACGCGGCCGAATCTGCGTGCATTATTACTAGATAAAAATATACTCGTATTTAAAAAAAAAACTCATAAAAGATGTGGTGTAGTAGTAAAAAATTACTAGATAATTTTGTTAAAACCCGCTTTTATGTTCCGAAATGAAACACTTTCCATTTCTTGTAATATGTTCAAAAAAAATAGTCTGGTTAAAATGTTTTTTTTTTTTATTTCAGATTCCCAAAACGCCAAAATATATTGGACGAAGCATGCATAGAGTTGACAAACGCAGTGAAGCAGAGCTATCAAAACCGGACCAACGACGAGACGCAACTGTTCGCATTATATTCGATACCAGACTCGCTGTTAAGACTAATTACTTGATCTATAGCCTAATTATCTAGAATATTTTGTATCAAACGACTAGAGTGGAGGCACACATGTCGATATAGTTCAATTTTTACTGCCATAATAAAAAATGAGCTATCATTAATTGAATGATATGATAGATGGCAGTTGAAATAGTGAAAATTTATGCATTTTATATGCCATATTAAATGAACGTGATGTAAAAAAAAATTAATACCACCAGTTAGATGATCGTTTGTTTTCGATAGCTACCTATGAAAATGTGCAATTATTATCGAGGATTCGAGGTACGAAAACACATGTTGAATAAAAGCACTTTATATAATAATTAACTCCAACATGTATTTATCGCCGTTCTATGGTAAAATATTTTTTGGTAGTTCCCCGAATCTTGTATGAGTACTCGTTCATCTTATTTCCGATAGAGGGCTATGTAGTGTACATCTTTAAAAAACGTCGACAATTCGATAGAAATTTATGCTTGGAGAAGTGTACACATCTGTCATTTATCTAACATAAAAGATGAATACATATGTCTCTCTTACTCGTACTAATCATCGGTATTGACGTCTCATGCTGTCTCTTTCCAACATACTATCTGAGTTATTGACTACAGCCAATGCCGGATTACTAACGATTGTACTATTTCTAACTTTTTGAGCAAACAAAAAACCCACAACCAAATTTGTTTTTTGTATTTACATACACTTTTACAATTTTACGAGTAAATATTTCAAAAAAAATTTAGAACTCCAGGCAAAATTTGAGTGTCTGGACGACAAATCAAAATAAATATTACCTAAAAGTCAATCGTAGTATCTTGGGGTACTATCGTAATGTTCCCAAAGAAAGCTGACAGCTGCCATTAATTTAATATACATACATAAACACACGCCTTTTTCCCAGAAGGGGTAGGCAGACGTGCAAACTAGACACCCTCTTTTCGCCTTGTATTTTCTGTCCCATGACGTGATAGGGGGCGAGCCTATCACCATATCGGGCACAAATTCCTGACTCCGGGCTGATAATGAATAGAAAAATCCAATATCACTTTGCCCTACCCGGGATTCGAACCCGAGACATCATTTTTGCTATCATACCTTAATACAACTACGCCACCGAGGCAGTAATTAATTAATTTAATGTTTTGAAATAATGTCATTCTTTTCATACTTATAAACAGTAAAGCTAGCTTTACCGACGATCTGAAGATATCCAGATAACACATAAATTTTTATATAACTATTTTTGCAGGATTATACAATCTTTTGAATTACAAAAATAGAAAGTTTAATTTTAAGCCCATATGCAAAATCCATTAGAATCCTTTCCAGATCCGCACTTAAAAAAATAGTTAGTAAAACTGAGCAGACAAATTATGCACGTCTCGAATTTTGAGTCGGTCGCCCCATTAAAAAAAAACAAAATAATAGGGTACAGCGCATATACCATATGTTAGTTTGTGGCGAAATTAGAAACTACATTTAAAAGTAAACAATATATTATTTTTTATTGCAATGAATGGCGAGACGAGCATGCCATTCGCCTGCTGGTAAGCGGTACGACCGCTCATGGACAGTAGCAAAACGAAACAACACCGTGAATTACAAAGCAATGCTTGGCATTCCACGGCGCTCGCCATCCTGAGCCATAAGGTGTTAAGTCTCATTATGTCCAGTAGTTACTCTGGCTACAACGTCCTTCAAACCGGAACACAATAATGCGTTTACACTGCTGTTTGGCGGAAGAAATAGACATTGCATATAATACATAGTTTGACAAATGCTTTCATAATTTAAATAACGAGCATTTAGTTAATATTAGTAACACATCCAATATAACAAAATGTGAAGAGAGAAAAACTAAATAGATTTTTAAAATATAAATATATTACTTTATACAACAGAGCTTTCGGACTACCGAAATTCGTAGAAGATTTATAATAGACAATTTATTTATTGTTTGTATCGAATTGTACGCTATCCAAAAACTAGCTTTGATAAAAAATGTAAATCTTAAAAATTAGGTTGAAAACTTTTTAGAATGGTTGTGGGAGTAATATTCGAGTACAGAAAAGAATGCACAAAATGAATAGTGACGTCACAGATGTTACACTGTTGTCATGCGAAAGAGATAACGATATGTTCCCTCTACGTTTACTTTTAAAACACCAACTTTATCTTCATTTCAATATTTTGCAAAGCTGTTTCGTCAAAATGTTTTTTTTTTTTTTTGGAAAATCAACAGCTACAAATACAGCATACATTTAACAGACAGCCAATTACAGATTTTCACTGTTACGTTCAGATTGTAGCCACTTACAGTTAAAATTATATAACACAAAGACAAAGACAGAGTCTGAGAAATCAAGGGTAGAACAGTAAGTATAAACAGAAATTAAAATAATACACACAAGGTCTAAGTCATTATTTCAGAAAGAAAGGTTAAGCTTCCTTCTAAGTGTCGACACCTGCTCGATATGCGGGTGTCGACACCTGCTCGATATACGGATCGAATCCAGTTCTTTACAAATTTGGTAATATAATAGTATTTACATAATACATAAAATTACATAGGACGAACTGTAATGATTTAATGTTTAAAATGTTTTGTAGTATTACTCCGATGTTTTGATATGAGGTACCCCATTTTCGTATGTATGTAGGCTAATATTGTGACTGCGCTCTTAAAATCAAATTCAAGATTAAGGGGAAGTCTGCCCAGCAGTGGGCACTTATGGGCTGACAACGTGCAGTAACATTTTTAAATTATATTTTTTAAAAGTGAAATGTCGACTAGTGAGAAGTAATCCAAAGACATGCTTATTTTACAATTTTACATTTTGAACGATAGATTGAAAATTAATGCGATAGTTACATAGTTAATTTTTTATGAGGATTCGCATCAGGAACCTGTCAAAAACCACCATGAATACATAATACTGCATATAAACACGAAACTAATGTTTTTGGTTATGTGTAAAGTGTTGGTGTACTATTTATGTTAATATCTAAAAAAGTTGGCTCAATTCACAGACAGAGCATAAACTGCGCTATTACTTTGAAACTGTTAAACAGACTTAATCTGAAAACCCTAATTATAGACAAGAAATTGCGCCATAATTATGAATCTGTAAAAAACAGACTAAATCTAAAAAAACTATCAAAAACGGATCATTTTGGAATTATCAATAAAAATATTGACTTCAGAATTAGAATTGAAGGAAAGAAGGTATGTACAATGTAGATTAATTGTTGATAAACTCGTGTATAGTTTATTAGATTCATTATATGTATGGAATATGAGCCTACCCACTATCTTCTCGACTGTACCTGTCAGAAAGTTATAATTTAGAACACTTTTCCTCGGTATTGTACCAAGGTTTTGGCAGCGCCGTACAATGGGGTGGATCGAAAAATCGTGATTCGAAACTAATCAAGCGTACCAAAATATAACATATTATTTATTTAATAAAAATTATACGTGTGTGTATTCTTACACATTCGAGAAACAACATAGTGTGTTGCATAAATAGAATAAAATCACCCTAATACACAACAATCCACGATTGTAAACCAATAAAAATATATAAAACTTCCACTGACTAGTTCATACAACAAGAAGCCAGGTTTATCTTTTTGCACCATGGAGTTTTGATCCACCCCATGTTACGGCATAATCACATCGCCTTTGAAAAAGTGGTCAATTCTGTTGATTGTGCATTCTATATTTTGTCTATGCTACAATTTAAATTTGGAAAAGTAATAATAGATTTGAAACAGTGTGTAAAATCCTTTACAAGGTTGAATGGACGAGTATTATTAAATAAGTGACGATTTATTTTGTACAATTTGTTGTGTATTACATACAATTTACACATTGTTTAATAAACAAATTAAATACATACGTTTTTCTTATTTTTATATTGTATAAGTCAATTTATGCATAAAATGTATTGGGAAATAAATAAAATCAGCAATAATATGATGTCAGGATCAAGCAAATTGGATATCCATAGTGTCAGTCTACCCATAAGTTAGCAAACGTGACGAACAATGTTTTATTATACCAAGATGGGTACCAAAATTATTATCTATTGTTTAATTCTTATCTCCGATTAAAAACCGGATTTTCATCTTAATTTTCTTAAAAACAAACAAGTTTATTTTGCATAAAAATCTATTTTTATTAATAAAACAACTTCAATAAATAGAAAATTAAATAACAAGCTTATAAGTGGGAAAATATTGTGACTGCGTAAGAGGGACGGAGAGAAGAACAAAGTTAATACATTTTATCCATTGACATAAATATATGGACATTGGACAGGGCAGAAAGCGCGTAAAGTGTTCCGACGTATGTGGTGCGGCGCTCCAGTGCATCTCCAGTGGACTATTATTAAAATTAGTCGTCGATCGCAAAGATTTTGAAAATACTTGCTTGTATTGTCACAGTAAAAATATTTATGCTTATTAGCGTTAAGTCGAAATCTATTAGATTAACGCCCGAATACAGAAACGCTACTTAACCAGCGGACTCATTTGAGAAGCAGTTATTTTAAGTTTCCGTAAAATTTCGAGACGGTATACACAAACGTCATTTAGCTCAAAAACGGCTCTACTTAGCTAAGATCCAGTTAAATTTCCACAGATTAACGAAACGTTTGTTTTCAGTTGCAATTTTTATTATATAAATATTAATATTTTAGCACGATTTTCACCATCATCTTTTTGAAACTCTAGTTTTTAAATCAATGCATTTACCGCTCTTTTTTGTTTCACACATTTTGTTCACTTAATCATAATGTAAGTATTCTAATATGTCAGTAAGTTTAATTATTACCTATCATGAATAGTCTCTAGTGTTACTCGTATTATGCTCAAAAGCCAATTTATCTGTGTCTGTATCAGACCATATGCATCCCACACCAGGATACGGGCCACTTAAAATAATCAAGACTACGATTGAGAGGAGTCAGGAACGCTGGACTAGTGCCGATTGGCGGGCTTTATATACTTACCATACAAATCCTTACAAATAACAATGGCATGCAAGTTTCCTGACAATGTTTTCCTTCCCCGTTATAATCTCATTTATATGTACCTATAGCATTATCTATGACAACGAGCGTCGAAATGTCGGGCTAATAATAGTCACATGAAACGGGACGAGCTGGCACAATTGACGTCACCATTCCACTGATCAACACGATTTATCAAAGAATATTATAAATGAAGTACGAAGGTCAAATACAAAATTCGGGGATCTCCCTACTAATAATTGTCAGAAACTTGTTTGTTTTTTAAACGGTAGTGCAATTTGGGGATTTCGGGAATAATGACAGAAAATTGTTGCCATATAAATGAATGTATTTTTTAAGTATGGGATCAACTTGGGCTGCCAAAGAAATAAAATGTTTTTAATTTAAAATGTTGTGGTTGTTCGGAGTATTAAATACCATTAGACACCATTTACGCAAATCGTATTTAGAATAGTTTTGGACAATTTATAGGTACCTATACTAGGTGACTTGGACCAGGGGCGCTTATTGAAATTTATTTTTTAAAATATTAGTTGTTTAAAAAATATAAATATTTTTCGGTGATAAAAGGGAAAATGTCCTCTCAAAAATATAATAAAATATTGGCGAAAAATATCCCTGGTTATTCCTGAAAGGCTCGAATATACTAACTAATAAGCTTGTATCCGTTCCACTTTGCAAGCTTCAAATTCTTTTTTCTAACTCTGTATTTTATTTGCTTTTACCTTACTTTTTTAAATAAAAAAAGTATAGATAAATACCCATTTTCAGTGTCATTAATAGATATTGATATGATATAGCAACACCGTAATTTTTAAAGTCAGACAGAACGTAAACAGAACAGAGTTGGGAGTTAAAGTTAAGATGACATACACCGCCTTAAATTCAGTCCCGGCATAATTTTATGTCGGCATTTCGGCAATAATGTGTGACGAAACGAACAAACAACGCCAGGAGAAGGAGCTAGCAGAGTTACAGGTTATTCAATATTATGTACCAACCTCTTTTATGCTTATCTTTCTAAAAGTGATAAGGGCTGAAGTCATTTTCATATATACAACAATAGTTCTAAATACCTATCTTAGTTTATCCCTAAAAATCTAATCGGTACTGTATCTATGCAATAAAACCAGACAAATAATAATGTCCCTTATAAGTGTATAATATTTATTTATTATTTGATTGTGACTTTAATGTTGACTCCTTTTGTGTTCAGTTTTAAGAGTTATAATTTCAGTTCAGTTCTCATTCAGCTAAAGTAATATTAAATTGTAATTTTAATGTGGCGTTTGAGATTATGTTTGCAATGAAACTTTTTTATGAATATAATTAATTTACTTAATATAAAACTCAAAGTTAGAAGAAAGGAAACATTAACATGCATGTATTTTTACATATAATGTATTGATTCCATATTTGGTATTTACCAGTAGGAGAAGTTTATCTCACGTAGTGGATAGCACAACGTGGGAGGTCCACCCACTAGGTGGTCAGACCACCTGGTAAAGGTCGCGGGACGTCACTGGATGCAGGCTGCCTCCAATAGGTGACTGTGGAAATCATTAGGAGCAGCCTATGTTCAGCAGTGTACTTCCTTTGGCTGATGATTGATGCTTATCTCGTCAATACTACTAACCTGATCTGTTTCAAACTGTTTTTATGGCCTGAATTGGATATGTAGTGTTTCATACTCTTTGGTTAATATACATGTAGGCTGGTGAACGGTAGAGGGTGCTACCGTTTGTGTTTTCTGTACCATTCTGCCCCCAGACATCAAGCAAGACTTAGTATTGGCTTTATTTACTTGAAAGCCCCAACTGCTAAAGTGATTTGTCAATGTAAAGTCAACTTTTGTAAAATATACCCTATTTATACTTACATTATAGCTGTCATTACATTGACAAACCTCTATAGTGGTTGTGTGTTCAAATAGACATTATTTCATTTGGTACCAATCTATTTATGCAACCTGTACAGGATATATAATATAACAATAAAGTTCTATGGTATATAAAATCTCTTTGGTGTCTAGAGGGCTGATAAATTCAGCCTTAATAACATCTTGGCTTGAAAATAAGCAAGGGGAAAGGTAGTTGGCTCAAGTTCCACCTCTGTTTACTCCTTTATGGATACAGGTGAGCTTATTTAAGTAGCAACACTGATAATAATTTTCAGTGTTTCTAATTTTCCAAAACCAATTCTAATTTGGTAGTAAAACGGTCTCAGGTTCAAATCCTTGGCTGGGCAAAGTGATACTGGATTTTTATATTCAGTATCAGCCCGGAGTGTGAAGTTTTTTCCAGATGTGGTGATAGGCTCGCCCTCTAGGTTCTTAGGTCTGAGCTGGGATTATCGCTCTAGGTGGCTTGTGACAAAAGATAGCTACTGCCAGTCAAAACAATGCTTCAGGATTTAAGGCGCTAATACTCTAACGGCTAAAAATAGTATTGTATTTGATTAGGGATTATTTTGGATGCAATTTAAAAGTGTGTAATATGAAAAAATAATGCAATATCAATACAATCAATTAATAAAACGTGTTGTTACCATTACAGTCTATATACGGCGATGCGGTGAAGGATAACAGAGAAAATATAACAGGCGACGAGTGGCGCCCTCTAGACATATTTTTGACATTGAACCCGATACATAGCAGTGATGCCCCAGGGGTAAATTGCTATATTACGTTGCAAATTAAATGCTGTACCTCATACCCTGATAGGTAAGTACGATAATTATCAATTAACGCCCATTTTATACGAGGAGGGTTTCTCGCCTCGAAGACACGATTATCGTAAGGATATAAAAAAGTTGCATCGTGTAAACATTTGTCATAATCATAAGAATACGATAATCTGAACGAGATTATCGCATGCAGTAGTCGCACACGATTCTCGGCCGAGATCAGGTGAGAAAATCGCCCCGTGTAAAGCCCAATTTACACAAATTCAATTTCTGGCCTCTTACGATTATCGTAGGATTTAAAGAAGTTGTATCGTATAAACATTTGTGAGAACACGGTAAAGTATGGCGATTATGTCATGCGATAATGGCATACGATTCTCGCCGCGAGAAACTTTCCCCGTGTAAATGGGGCTTTAGAGACCTATTAAGATAACAGAAATAAGTATTTTAGTCTCGTTTATTTTGATTTGTTTTTCTATTTAGCTTTTGTTTTATCGAGATATTTTATTTAAAAAAAATTACAGCCTACTTGAGAACCTCCTCCTTTTTTGAAGTCGGTTAATTAAAAGCCGAGTAATATTCGGCAATCCTTAAAAAGTTAATACCATTAATAATGGATAATATACACTTTTGAGTCCGTCCTTTTTGTTTTAGAAAATGAAGACTATATTTATATTCTTATTTTTTAAATGTATACATCAAGTAAAGAAATAAATAGAACTGAAAAGTGCAGTGCGAACCTTACAGTAAGATTCTTCTCATGTGTCGTGGTTGTTAGTAACTATACGATGTGCTAGACATTTTGGTCTCACAGAGACTCGAATCAAGTATTTGTAGTCACACGAATATTTGACTCGATGCGAGATCGAGTCCGTGAACTCTTGCGTCACCACACACATTTTAACTCAGTGCCACCGAGGATTACGAGTATAAATTACCCACCATTTGTTTTTAAAGTTTAAAGTGTCTTTTTGACAGCCTGAAGGTGTGTATCATAGGTATTTGTATCGGGTCTGGGTGTTTGTGAGGCTGAAAAGCCTCTTGTAGTTTCTGATACCCACGGCTCAAGACTTGATCTTAGTGTGGGGTCAGGACTTTGTATGTAGGTACATATGTGATATTTTCATTGGTTGTGATTAATAAAACTGTTTTTCTTTCTTTCTGATAACCACGCCAAAAGACTCGATCTTAGTGGAGTCAGGACTCAGGACCTATATTATGTGATTGTTGGATGTATTTATGTCTATAAATTAGCAATTAGCAATTCGCCGTTTACAGGCGTCCAGATTTGAGCATCCACGTGCTTCGTGGACTGTCGGCTTATAATGAACTAATCCTAATAATGGAAATGCGAACATGGGTGAACAGGTTGAAAGGAGAAAATATGATTTTAAAGTTTGCACAAAATGTACAGGTAAGTATATATGTACACATAGTTATGAACAATAGATAGAAAAATAGGCTTCAAAACATATTTCAAAACATCCATAACAAAAAAATATTTAAAACAGCACCAAAATTGGTCGTAAAATTACAAAGCTAGAACACTCGTTTTTTCTTTCGCCCACACGCGCTTATGGTAGATGACGTCACAGTTCATCCTTTTCTGTTCCTTCTATCACAAAATCTGAAGTACTTCTAACTTGTTTATTATTAAAGGGATTCCCAAAAATCTTTTTGCTTACGATTTTTCATAAGGTAAGCTTTGATATAAATAATAATAAAAATTAGGCCGACATCCCTATTAAACACCCATAATTAGTTAAGATTTAACTACGAATGTAATGACAAAAAATTTGAATGGTCCATTGTGGTACTTTGTAAAATGCGTATATAATTAATTGTTCCTAATATTTTATAAGTAGGTACCTACATTTAATCTTGCAAATTAAAATGATGTCATGCAACTGGCTTTCTTTATAATAAAAGTGCATGCAGTGCATCTGATAAAACGCCCAGTGCAATCACGAGTAATATAAAGTTTCCTCGTCTTGTTCCGTAACAACAGCTTTTGGGTCCCTGGCCATCTCACTCGCCAAACGAAATGCACCAACTATTTCAAGTCAGCTTTCATAGTCGACACACTAATACTGTATCTTTAACGACACAGCAAGGGTCTAATATTACTCTTGTGTGTCAGTGAGGAAACATATTTCTATCCTATGAAAAAGTTCGGCGGCATGACTGTCTCGGTGGCGCAGTAGTACTACGCTACGATTACAAAGGTGAGGTGTCAGATTTGAATCCCGGGTCGGGTAAAATGATGATTTGTGTCTGATATGGTGATAGGCTCGCCCCCTATCACATCGTGGGACGGTATGCACAAGACGATACGTGGATGTCCTGGTTGCACCTCTGCCTACCCCTTCTGGGAAAAGGCGTGAGTTTATGTATGAATGAAAAAGCTCGAAGAGGCAAATATAAAAGAAATAATTACATTTTCAGCGATTTCTCAATGAAGTCAGACAGCCAATACTCTGCTATCAAGAGATGTTGAAAGAGAAGATGGAAAATAAGAAAGTACATACTAAAGAGGAGCGGGAGATTAAGGACGAGATGAAACGACAGTGTTCGAATATATCCAGTTTCAGTGAGGGGGTTGAGAGCGCCAGCGGACAGGAAAACACGCCGGAATTAATTTGGTTAGTAATAAAATCTACCTCAGTAATCTTTTTCGATGTGGAGGTCATTTGGGGAGTTATGAGCCTGTGTTCAGCAGTGAATTTCCTGTAGCTGAAGAGGAACAAAACGGACCCTGGCATGATAGGAATAAAGGTAGTACAAAAGTATGACGTCACAGCTCGGAAAAACGCACGCTCCATTACACGCAAACAAAAAACTAACTTCATATTTATTAAAATTCACAGCTACGCGGACGCTGAAATGTCTCCAACGAAGAAGATTTACAAAAATACAGCGTCTGAGGTGTCATGCAATTGTAACCCTAAAAAAGTTCTGAATGTCCAAATGACGCAGTGGCAGATGAACCATTGTAAGAAGAGAATTTATATTGGCAGTTGTTTGGGTAAGTTTTATAACCCCTATATATATCACTATTTACTTTCCGGGATAAAAGCTCTATTATATATTTCCCCGGGATAGAAAGTATCCTATAGCCTACCGCGATAAATGGACCGTATTCAATATTTGAGTGGTTTTGCATTAGCGGATGAGCGTGAGCGTGACGTACCATGAGGCGAGGTACCGTCATTCCCGATCCTCGACACTGTATTTATTAAATGTTCATTATTATCCTCATACAGGACATTCGTCGACCGATGCAATGACCCGCTTTGCTATGGACCACGAAACAGGCCAGGGTTTGATAGCAAAAAAATGCATATTATCCCGAGACTATGACTTCGAAAAACGAAATCAGCAACTAATAGCTTTGAAAGAGGAGTTCAAAGCGACTTGTCGACTCTCCCATCCGTCGCTGGTCCCCTACGTTGCGATAAAAATGACCAAATGGCGGTCCAGACAGTGCATTTACGTATTCCGGCCGTTCATACTCGGCACCTCGTTGGGAAACTTGAAAAAGAAGCTCAACGGGTTCGGTGATAAATATGAAGCTTTGAAACTACTGAGGAATGTGGCGAATGGCGTTTTGGGCGCGTTGTATGAGTTACACAGTGTGGGAGTGTTGCATCGAGACGTCAGGTCCGAGAATGTTTATTTGGATGATTGTGGGGGGGTGAAACTGGTGGGGGTGGCGCTGGACTCGAGACTGGATGATATATTATA
The DNA here is from genome assembly GCA_033459515.1 of Theretra japonica. Classification (NCBI taxonomy): domain Eukaryota; kingdom Metazoa; phylum Arthropoda; class Insecta; order Lepidoptera; family Sphingidae; genus Theretra; species Theretra japonica. Next base: position 2,226,104 of record CM065951.1, on the reverse strand, counting down.
CAGTCACAGCTATTGTGACAAGTAAGTCAGTTTTATATATTAAAACTAAATAATGGGAAAGTGCGTGGTGGGCTGTTGGTAAACGGACTAGACGCACCAGCCAATATGTTCACGGTTGTCGCGGGTTCAAATCCCAGGGCACACCTCAGACTTAGTAAGTATTTCTATTTATTTAGAAGTCCGCCAACCCTCACTAGGCCAGCGTGGTGGCCAGCTAGCACCCATAAAAATGGAAATACCTTCAAAGAACAAGTTAAACACATTTCTAACCTGAATTGTGACGTCATCGTCAATAGCTTAGCAACTATAGCGTGTTATAGAGAAAGCGGGACATTCCGTCTAAGTTCTTAGAGAAAAGTCGGCGGTGTGCCCTCGGATTTGAATCCGCGACCACTGTGTCTGCAGTCGCGTCCGATCCGTTACTGGCACCACGCATGTAAAATCCAGCAATTATCCGTGATATTTCTTCGTATCATGTGAACAGACAGACGGCCGCGCAAGATATATACGCGTGCGGACAGCTGTTCCTGTCCATCGTCAGCCAAGACCGGACCTACACCGACGTGCCACAGGAACTGCCCGCTATAGCCAAGGACTTTATATCAAGGTAAGACTTCGCGAAGATTGCTCGATAATCCAAAAGTTCAGTCCAATCTCCAAATATCTGTTACCCTCTGACCGAATGATGAGACCCTTATAACGCAAATTCAGGCTAATATATTGTTATTTAAATAACATGCCACAGCTTATATTAACCTTGAATAGTATATCTTTCAAATGTATCAGAATCTACGAGAGACTGTTTGGTCTCACAAATACCTGTGGAACAAAACAATGTCTCGGTCCGAGGGTCGAACCGGCGCCTCTCGTTTCACAGCCGAGGCTATAGAAATTATTTAAAGTACTAGTGGCAGGTCTTTTACATGTGAGAGGCCGCCTGGGTAGGTACCACCGCAATGTCTATTTCTCCCGCCAAACAGCAATGTAAACGCGTTGTTGTGTTCTGGTTTGAAGGATGTTGTAGCTAGCGTAACTACTGGATATAATGACACTTAACAACTTATATCTCAGGATGGCAAGCGCAGTGGAACGCCAAGCATTGCATAATAATTCATGGTGTTTGGTTTTGTTACTGTCCATGAGCGGTCCTATCGCTTACCATCAGGCGAATGGCATGCTCCTCCCGCCATACTTACATATGTATCTAATAATGTAATATGTCATTTCAGATGTTTGTCAAAAGAAGAACAATTGTCTGTGGAACAGCTTATGACTCACGAGTTTCTCGTCGACGCACCAGGCAAGCAACCTGTCGTGAAGACAGAGGACGATAGCGGCAGTGACTCCGAGGTAAACTAATGTTTATGCCACACAGAAATATTATTTCTAATCTGAACCTAATGCTGCCTCGGTGGCGTAGTGGTACTACGGTATGATTGCAAAGCTGAGGTCTCGGGTTCGAATCCCGGGTCGGGCAAAGTGATATTGAATTTTTCTATTCATTATCAGCCCGGAGTCAGGAATTTGTGCCCGATATGGCGATAGGCTCGCCCCCTGTCACATCGTGGGACGGAATATACAAGGCGAAAGGTGGGTGTTCTGGTAGCACCTCTGCCTACCCCTTCTGGGAAAAAGGCGTGTGTTTATGTATGTTTATGTATGAACCTAATGCAAAAAGAACCATTGGAATCCTACTTAATTTTGAGGAGTTCTACTCCCCAGGTCTGAAAATATTCATCAGCTTTTTACATTTTATGGGACTGAATGACAAGCACCAGTTTTCAATCAAAAAAATAATAATCAAATCGGTTATCCCAGTACCAATTATGAGGTAACGAAAATTAAAAAACAGATACAGTCGCATTAAGAACTTCCTTTTTGAAGTCGGTTAAAAATAAAAGTGCAAATGGCAGTCTTATCGCTCTTGAAGAAAAAGAGCGCAGTGTTAAATATAAATACAAAAGCTCCATTAAAATAAATACGCCCAATTGTCACATACGTAGTCCTGATCCCACACTGTGTCTCTTGTGTCGTGGATATCAGAAACTACGGGAGACTTTTTGGCCTAACAATGCCCGAAACAAATATTTGTGGTTCATACAAATGTTTGTACCGTTGCGAACTGTCGTTTCGTAGCCAGCTTTCAACCTACATGCGTTATTGAGGGTTTTATAATTAATATTTATCTTTCATATTATTATCTTTAGGATGATGTGGCAGCGAAGAAAATCCAAAAACATCTACGAAGTTCGTCGACGGATGGCAATTCTAGACTTAAGGCGGAGTTTGAAATTCTCGATTGGCTTGGAAAAGGCGGCTTCGGTGATGTACTGAAGGTATATATTCGATTGACTCGCATTGGTTATTTTGTAGGAAATGTTCTAACGGTGAACGCAAACGTGACGTTGGAATCTAACCATAGGGATTTTATATGCAAGTTTAAAGTTTTAATATCCGTAATACAGGGACTAAATGAAGAATGAAATACACCTATAAATCACCGACATAATCTGAGATGTTAAGGTGTAATTCTTGTGTCGCTAGTACACACAGGCTTGAAACAAATGCGTGTAGTTCGCACAAACATTTGTCTCGGTGCGTGGATCGAACTCGCAGCGTCTTGTTTTACAGCCGGCGTCCTAAAGCAATGAAAGCTGTACAAGATTTCGTGAATATCGACATGTCGTACAAGTATAAGGCTGCCTACGTCCAGTCCAGAACAGTATCATGAATAGTGTTAAAATACCTCTCAAATACTCATTGTAAATCGTCTAAAATTTCCAGGGCAAAAACAAACTTGACGGCCGTTTTTACGCGATAAAACGAATCGAATTAAACCCAAAAAGAGTAAAGTTAGACAGTAAAATAACTCGCGAAGTTGAATTACTATCTCGTTTGAATCACGCGAACGTGGTGCGGTATCACAACGCGTGGATCGAGCGCACGACGGCGGCTGAAAAGTCGGAAGAGAGCAGTGTGACATCTAAAAGTCCAGTGAAAAGGCCAGAGGATAGTCTGGCTTGCGTAGTGGCCACGCTAGGGCAGGAGGTGAAGCTGGAGTGGTCGATCTCTGCAAGCCCCGTGTTCCGAGCTCACTCCTCGTCTGACTATGAAGAAGACTGCGACGATGATGAAGAGCTCCACGGATTCAATAATTTAAGGTTGGATATTTTTAACTGTACTATAAATTAATCTTCTTCTATGCATATAATACATTTGTAACCGATCGATATCTGTACATGAGAAATGAGAAAAACTGATCTGGGGGGATTATATTAACGTAATAGAACCTAAAACAGTTTTTAGAATTTTAGTCTGTGCAGTTGTGCGCGATGAACTCCGAAACGACTTAATTTATTTCGATTAAATTTGATATTGCGGTAGCTGACATCCTGAATCAACAATTAGGCTTCTTTTCATTCCGAAAAATGTAGTGTTACCGTGGGATGAGGGAGGAATTTCGATAAATTTGTTATTTTATTGTACTCAAATGGATGGGATGGGACTAGATTACATATCTTGAATAAGAATGAGACGGGACAAGGCGGGATATAACGAGGCGGGATGGGATACGCATTTTCATATAAAGATAGAGTTGCAGCCAGAAACTAGTCTGTATTACAATCTCTATATAAATAAGTACCTGTTGGCCAACCTTCCGGTACGTATCAAAATAGTGTAGTAGTTAGAATATTGGCGAATTTAATTTAAATTTGCAGTCCAGAAGACGAAACAACCGATTCCATTCAATTCGAGAAGAACTCAAATAAATCCCACACAGTTCCGGCGGAGGATGTAGAGGACTCGCCGCAAAGCCCGGGCAGTGAGACCCAAGACACGACTCTCGGGACTCGAGTTTTATATATCCAGATGGAATTTTGTGAGAAGCGCACCTTAAGGCAGGCCATAGACAGCGGCCTCTACCAAAAACATTCCAGGGCTTGGAGGCTGTTCAGAGAGATTGTGGGGGGTCTGGCCCACGTACACAGTCAGGGCATGATTCACAGAGACCTAAAGCCGGTCAATATATTTTTGGACTCCAAAGATCATGTCAAGATTGGAGATTTTGGACTCGCTACCGACGCTCTCAGTGGATTACTTTTGGATGGTGAGATTATTTTAATTTGGATATTCTTGTGTAAGTTAGTAACTACATGTATGGACCTGAGTCCATTCGCTTTTAGTTGAATTACTTGATTACACTTGTACAGCGCGTGCAGCGCCGAATGGGACCGAAGAGCGCTGAACATTTTCGTTAACATAGGCAAGAATACTGACGACAAAAACACACTTGTCCTCACTTTGTGCCTGTTAGCCGGGTAAGACTAAAAGACGTGAAAGGCTGAGCGGTTGTATGCGCATCCTCGTATAGATAAGTAATTTTTATGGGGAAATAAATATCTTTATGAAAACACATTGGTATTTTACAGGTAAATTAAAGCAATCGGAAGAAATCGGATGTTCCCTGACTGGACAGGTAGAGTTCCATGCGATTTTAATATTACAACTATAAGGCTATTACTTTTTACCCGCAGTTTCTGTGGCGTACCTTAGGAGAGGCTTATGTCCAGCAGTGGACTGCAACGGTATAATGATGATGATGAAAAAGCAGCCTGGAATATCCCCACAAAGTGGACAGGCGACCTAATAAAGATTGCAAGAAGTCGCTAATAAGTGAAATCCTTGAGGTCGGCCTTTGTTTGGTAGTAAACTGCCTTTGTCTAAAAAAGAAGAAGAATATCGGAAGACGACTCATAATCTGGAGTATTCAATTCTGGAAATATTCCAGGTGGGGACAGCACTGTATGTTGCTCCAGAACTGCTGCAGCCCACTGAAAAATTGATATATAAGCAGAAAGTGGACATTTACTCCCTCGGGATCATTCTGTTTGAGATGTTCCACCCCCCATTAGAGACGGGCATGGAGAGGATTAAGATACTCACAGATCTCAGGACTAAGGATATTACCATGCCAAAAGACTTCGACGTTGAAGGGAATGCCAAGCCAATTCGTGTTATTCGGTGAGTTTAGTATTATATTAAAATATGTCAACCTATGGAAATATGTGGATTACTTGAACGTATAGTCATCACGAAGCGGAAAGCGCAGCGTGGTACGTCCACCCACTAGGTGGTCAGACGACCTGGTAAAGGTCGTGGGACGTCGCTGGATGCAGGCTGCCTCCAACAGGTCACTGTGGAAATCATTAGGTGAGGCCTATGTTCAGCAGTGACCTTCTTTTGGCTGATGGATTGGATTGATTGGATAGTCATCAAGTATCAACTGGTCCGATGGGAATTTAAGGGGTATTTTTTTATTTCACTGAATGGCCAGACGAGCGTGCCATTCGCCTGATGGTAAGCGATACTACACGTAGTCATGAAACAGCGTGGCTCTAGCTCGGCCCGTGGCATTGTGCAGGTGGTTGTTGGAGCACGAGGCGCGGCTGCGGCCGTCGTGCGAGGAGCTGCTGTCCAGCGAGCTGGTGCCGCGCGCGGTGCCGGAGGGCGAGTTCGTGGGGCTGCTGAGCCACGCGCTGAGCGACCGCGGCGCGCGCGCCTACCAACACCTCGTGGCCGCCTGCCTCGACCAGCGCCTCTCCGCCAACGAGGACTACACCTACGACTTCGATATACCGCACAGCTCTAGAGATACTCTCCATGCGCTCAAAGATTCCGTTGTCCAGGTTAGTGCAATGGCGAATTTGATTTTTTGAGTATTTGGGAGGGCGAAAATTCTCTCATAGTTTCTGACACTCACAAAACAAGACTAGATCTTAGTGTGGAGTCCTGACTCCACACTCCACGCTCTAGATCTCCACAGGTCCTGACCTGTCTATGTGACTGTTGGGTGTATTTATTTATATATTTCTATCAGATTACGTATTGCTAATGTAAGTGTCGCTTAAAAAAGGCCGTCTGATTCTCAAATATCTACAACATCATCGTATAGACCAGGCGTATTTATGTGGATTTTTCTGGTCCGATGTCTCTACCTTTCTCAATTCCATTATAAAACACAAATATTCAGTATTTTGTATTAACAAATTCATACCTCAATATTTATGGTAGAATTTGCGTTTAACACCTATACTTACAATATCCTTTTGGACATTTTTTAGGTGTTCCGAAGTCACGGCGCCACCGAGTACTGCCCTCCCCTCCTGACGCCGCGGGCGCGTGCGTGGGACCAGTACCCCAACGCCGTCAAAGTGATGACCGCGTCTGGCTACGTGTGCCACCTGCCACACGATTTGAGAATACCGTTCGCCAGGTAATGTACCAGGGGATTGGCCAGTTTGTATGGCACTTTGGCTTGCTTTTGAATAGGTGTTTTAATTGCACATTTAGTAAGCCTAAAACTACGAGACGTTTCGGAAATACTCATGGTCGTTATTTTCACATTGGACCCAGATTAACTAGCCCACTGAGTACTATTCCCTGGATATACTCAGAATTGGGTCGCGTCGCGTAGTTTCCAGTGGTAATGAAAGCCCACTGAGTTTGTTTCGCCTGGTCTTCTCAGGCAGGGCCGCGTTAGGTCCGGTGGTAACAGTAAACCGCTACCTACGCACCGTTATTAATAATACTCATGGTCCACTCAGACACTGATTCACGTAAATAATGTATTTCCTTGAAAAAAAAGAAGAAAATAGATATTACAATAAAAAAGTAATAAACGTTATACTTATTACTACCGAAAAATAATAAATATAATATAAACAAAAAATAATAATGAATAAATTAAACTTATTTAATAATAATAATTAAGAATTAGCCCCCTATAGTCCAACCGTACGTCCAAATCGACCATCTGATTTACGTGGGGGGTGGACACGTCACAAAAATTACTTTGACGGCTAACACGGCAACGGCAACCCATTTTATAAAGATATTATGGAAAGTCAGACTAAGCGATATAGTTTACGGTCGCTGCCCGGGGGTCGCCGGGGCGCATCTGGAGCCGACCCTGGATGCCACAGTATGCGAACAAAATACGAAAAAAAAGTATACGAAAAAAAAATTGCATCGTGTAAACGTTTGTCTAAATCTACGGCGGTTATGTCATGTGATAATCGCATACGACTCTCGAGAAACTTCGTGTAGATGGCGCTCTAGTGACGGCCTATGTATGCAACTGTTAGGTGTGTTTGTTTGTTGCAGGCACATCGCGTATTCTGACTTGAATTCTATGCGTCGGTACGTAGTTGACAGGGTGTACAGTGAGTACCCCGACCAAACGTACCATCCTGAAGAGTCGGTCGAGTGCGCCTTCGACATCGTAACACCGAAGAGAGGTGATATTTTGAAGTTTTTTTAAAATTTTATACCACCAACTGGTTCAAATTTCAAAATTTAAAATAGGAATTCAAATTTCAAAATTCAAAAATTCGACGATCAATTGAGGAGAATGCATGAAGAGGACGATGAAAGTGGATGAAGCGAAAGCACTGGTGGTAGGTCTCTCATATGTGAGAGGTCGCCTGAGTGCGTACCGCCGCAATGTCTATTTCTCCCGCCAAGCAGCAGTGTAAATTCACTGTTGTGTTTCGGTTTGAAGGACTTGTAGCCAGAGTACCTCCTGGCCTTAATGAGACGTAACATCTTATATCTCAGGATGACGAGCGCAGTGGAATGCCAGGCATTGCTTTGTAATTCTTGGTGTTGTTTGGTTTTGCTACTGTTCATGAGAGGTCGTATCACTTACCATTAGGCGAATAGCATGCTCGTCTTGCCATATTATGCAATAAAAAAGTAATTAACAGAATGCTCCCTTGATTAATGTTATATTTTGTAGACTATATTTTGTACTAGTCCATAATCCCCTATAGTATAGGACTTCTCTATAATTACATACATATATACGTAATCGTCACGCCTGTATCCCATAGGGGTAGGCAGAAACTATGGATCGCCGTTTTGCTCGATCCTGATAGACTACTTTCGCTTCATCCACTTTCACAAATCTCTTCATGCATGCTCGTCGATTCAGGGTACTCTTGACCTGACCCTTGTTGAGGATATTACTAATTTGAATGGTGTAGGTTCGGTGAGGTCGACCCCTACTCTTCTATCCATACTACTTCTTCTTTATATTCACCTTGTATATTTGCTTGGTGAGTCTCCTTTCATCCATACATCTTTTGACAGCCTCCGTGGAGCAGTTGGTTAGACGCCGGCTGTGAAACGATAGGCTGCGGGTTCGATCCCCGCACCGAGACAAATATATATAAGGCTCACAAGTATTTGTCTCGGGTCTGGGTGGTTGTGAAACCGAAACGCCTCGTACTTCCTGGTTACCCACGACACAAGACTTAATTGATCTTAATATGGGGTCAGGACTATGTATGTGACTGTTTGTGTGTGTTTATTTATTTTATTATCCTCTGTAACTGATAGGTTTCGGCCATAATCAACCACGCGTATTAATACAAATAATATATTATCTATACAGAAGATCTATGGCGGGACGCAGAGTTGCTATTAGTGGCGAGTCGGGCGGCCGCCGCGAGCAATCTCAAGGTGTGCGTGCAGCTGACACACACTCACTTGATAAAGATATTGCTGCAGGCGTGCGGGGTGCCTGTGAAAAAACACGCGGATATATACCCCGTGCTCGCTGACATCAGCTTCGGTAAGTATCATACGCTCACCTATAGCTTTTTTTTTCAGCCCATATACGTGCCACGGCTGGGCACGGGCCTACTCTACATTCGAGACAATCGATTGAGAGTGTGAGGCCATATAGTCCACCACGCTGGCCTAGTGCGGGCTGGCGGACTTACATACTGTAGATTTTTTTTTTAAATCGCTACGGTATGCAGGTTTCCTCACGATGTTTTCCTTCACCGTTATAGTGCGTGGTGATTGACTATCAATACACACATAACTCTGAAAAGTCAGAGGTATGCCCTGGAATTTGAACCCGCGACCACCGTGAACATGTAGGCAGCCGAGTCTGATCCGTTACCAACAGGCCACCACGCACTTCACGCAAAAAGAAATTAAATCAGTAAAATTTTCGGATAATTATTCGGATTTTTAGATGTTTGCTGATACACTAAACTTTACAACTCCGTTTAATTTAACTTTATGATTAACTTCGTTGCGGGTTAAAGACAAGTTGATATTCCCGGTGACGCGCTGAGCTTCAATGCTCGGTGTCATTACAATGCGTGCTGTTGATCCTGGCTTACAGGAGTTGCAATGGCGGGTGTGAGGGTGGGACAGTCTCTACACCAAAAAAATTACCTTGATGTTAGGACAGTGGAATGCACTCTAGAATTTGGTTTATTAGACAGCCTACGTGGCACAGTAGGTAAGACGCCGGCTGTGAAGCGACAGTCCGCGGGTTCGATCCCCGCACCGAGACACATTTAAGGCCCATATGTAATTCGAGTCTAGGTGTTTGCGTTACCGACAAATCTCATAGTTCCTGATATCCACGGCACAAGACTCGGTCTTAGTGTGGGGTCAGGATTATGTGACTGTTGGGTACAATTAAGTGGTTTTGAAAAAAGCAACACTAGAGTTTCTTGCCCGTTCTTCTCTAGTGAAAACTGCTTTCCGAACCGAATAGTAGAGCAGAAAATGAATCTAAATTATGTTGAACATTTTAAAGGAGTCTCTATCCGTAACTATAGCAGCCCATACAAAAATATATATATATATACCTCCTACTGCAGGGCACGGGCCTCTTCTACGATCGGGGATACGATTGAGAGGAGTAAGGCCATATAGTCCACCATGCTAGTCTAGTGTGGTTTGGCGGACTTTACACATCATCGAAATTCATATAGATCGCAATGGTACGCAGGTTTCCTCACGATGTTTTCCTACATCGTTTTAGTGCGTGGTGATTGACTATTGATATACACATGTCTCCGAAAAGTCAGAGGTGTGCCCTGGGATTCGAACCCGCAACCACCGTGAACATGTCCGTCCGTTACCTACAGGCCACCACGCAGATAATGGATCAACTAAAAAAACCTAACTCCGCTGATTCAGCGACCCAAAGTGGGTCTTGGGCTCCGAAACGAGAATTCTCCAGCTGTCTCTATTCTGCGCCACCTCTAGCCAATAACTGACTTGAAGTTGGCGCAGTTCACCCTCTACCATAACGCTCCAGCGATACCTGGGCCGACCCACTGGCCGTCGACAGGTTGGTCGATCCAAGTATGCTTCTTTACACTGCGATTTTTTCCCATCCTCTCCCATCCCCTAGAGATGGCCCAGCCAGCGCAAACGATGAGCCTTTATCTCAGCGATGACGGACTTAATGGATTCGAGAAATAATTATCATATTCATTTATTAATTGTGTCAGGCCAGATAAACAGTCGGTCACACCTGATGTCTCTGTGCCGAAGTCGACGCAAGGCGTTGTTGCTGACCAGGATGCTGGAGACCGACATCTCAGTGGAGAACCTGCAGGATCTCCTCACTCCTGACCTAGGCCATTACAACGTGGATAAGGCTAACAGATGTCTCAAAGACCTGATAATTGTTTATTGTATGGCCAAAGCATTGGGCTGCGATGTAAGTACAGCTCCAAATGATAATTACAAGCTTTCTATACACTTAATTCTTAATGGAGTCAGGTATAACGAACGGGAAAAATATTAAAATCATTTTTTCCCGACGCTTTTAGCCATAAATCATAAATAAATGATACATACATGCATACATACATACATAAACGTCACTCATGTATCCCATAGGGGTAGGCAGAGACTATGGATCTCCACTTTGCCCGATCCTGATAAATAATTTATTATATTTCTGATACATAAGTGAGGAGATTGTGATACATTGGCGGCTCTATGGTCTGCCAACATATTGGCATACAATTGTGACTTCCGTAATTTTTTTAATACCATATCGAATAAAGTCAAATGTGATTCAATAATGTAACTGGCCATTATTCATAGCAAGTCCATATTAACACTGCTTCATTAGTTAAGCTGCCTGCATCATGTACTCCGGGAAACCAGCCCAGACATCCTTGTTATATATGTAAATATCACCTATTATGAACCTATGTATACAATAAAAATGTTTTATTTTGATGTTATAAAACAAGGTGCCTTTATCGTCACGTGTTCGCAGTGTCCAATGACAGTGGCGCCCCTCCGGACGTACAATGCGAGACAGTACAGCGGGGTGTTCTGGCACATGTTCGTGACTCAACCGGACAGGTCCAACGCCAAGTTTAAAGCTGTAGATCGCATCGCTACAGGTGGCAGGTACGATTTTATTATGAGTTTTTCTTTTATAAGCCCTGGTAGGGAAACCAGCATGCAGCCCACCTGATGGTAAGCGCTCACTAGAGCTCTTGGACCTTTGGAGTGCCAGGGGTCCAGCTCAGACAGACGCTGCATGCCATAAGAGGGATGCTCGTTTTTAAGAACTTGTCAGTAGTAAGTTTAAGTAAGACCATATAGGGTATTTGATTCATTTTATATTATTATTAATATGTAAAGGTTTCTTAGATATACGCGAATTTTACACATTTAAATAAAACGAATTCTTAAGGATTTTATCTGGAATTTCGCGAAATCGTTTTATTTTAATATTTATAATCTATTCAAAATTATAGATTTCCTGAAATTCGTTTAGTAATAAACTAATTACACATATCTCAAGGTGATAGGAGTAACAGCACAGATCGGTTACAAATTTATTATATGTATAGTTATAGATAGAAAATAGATATAGATAATAATATTTTATAGGTACGATGCGCTTGTGGAAGAATTTCGCAAAGTGGCTCACGCGGAGAGAGATAATAAAAAGGCCAACGTGAAGAGCAGTTCGGTTGGATTCTCGATGTGTTTGGAGAGGATGGCCGACAAAATAAAGGAGATGAACGTGGAATTGCCTGCTGCAGTCAAACCTGTTGAGGTATGTTTTAAATATTATATTGGCCTCCGTGGCGCAGTTGGTTAAACGCCGGCTGGAAAACAAGAGGCCGCGAGTTCGATCCCCGTACCGAGACAAATGTTTGTGAGGCCCACAAATATTTGTCACGGTTCTGGGTGCTTGTGAGACCAAAAAGTCTCGTAGTGTGATACCCACGACACAAGACTTAATTGATCTTAATGTGGGGCTAACCCCACATTTAGGACTATGTATGTAACTGTTAGGTGTATTTATTTATTATTTATTTATTTACAGTGCAGCGTGGTGCGGACGCAGGGCGGCGCGGCGGGGCGGGCGCGCGTGGGCGTGGCCGCGCCGCACACACACTCGCTGCTCCTCTACTTGTGCGACGGACACAGGTATACACGAGCCTTTTTGGATATAGTACTTCTAAACTTATGAACATAAAAAGCTGAAGAGTTTGCTTGAACCCGCTTATCTTAGGGACAAATGTTAATGTTGGAAATAAAACGAATTCTTACGAATTTTAGCGCGAATTAATGTTTCCAGTTAATTCTTTTTTGTTGGACAGCCCAATTAATGAAGAAAGCTATATAGATTCTTGTAAACCGCGATGGTATGTAGGTAAAAAACTTTTTTTTTACAGTTCGGCAGTGATAAACGACGTGCCATACAAAATATATACTCAAACTATTAATTTTATCAAGCAAAAATTGAATCCCGATGCTCCGCGATCGACAAAAGGTATGGTTATTGTAACGTTTTTGTATAATTTATAAGTAATTTTTGATAATATTAATTCTTTCTAGTATTTTCATTTAATTTAGCTTATTTCTCATTTTATGTAATTAATTATCAAAATTGTATTCGTATTAACATATGACAGATGCTGGATGCGACAAGCCGAAGATTGGATGAAATGGCGCAATTTGGAGGAGGCCTATATCCAGCAGTGAATAACAATATAAGCTGTTGATGATGATGAACATATGAGATGATAATAAAACGTGATTTATTTATATTTTAAAAACAGTGTGTTCGATCTAGGAATATTGAAAAATTAGGTTGAAAAATCCAATATCACAGTTTTAGATTTCATCAAAACCGACCTTGAGACTCCTTTGATCAATTTTGTCTATTTCTCATATTTTCGTATCTAGCCATTCACACCCATTTGATTTTCATTCTGTGTATATTCTGGTGATTATAATGGATTTTACCTTTGCAAATTAATGTAGCACGGCGAGTTAGACCAAGGCGGGTCGTAGCCGGGCGCGTAGCAGGGAGACTCGCAGCAGGGAGAGCCGTATTAGGAAGAGCCGTAGCAGGGAGAGCCGTAGCAGGGAGAGCCGTAGCAGGGAGACTCGTAGCGGAACGAGACGTAGCAAACCAAGACGGATCAGATCGAGCGACTGCATCCAACTTTCCTTAAGCGTGAGTACTTCCAATCGTATCGAACTTCAATGTTACTGTCGATTGTGGAGGAGGTCTGTACCCTGCAGTGGGAAGTATATTATGGGTTGATCCAGAAATAGTATTTATTCATCAGAAATTTTGGTTTCACAGGTTTTCAATCTGCCATAATCGGACGACGCATGCACAGAACAAAGAGGGTTGGAACCAAGTCCTTGATCTATAGCCAAATTACTCGCTTTGTCATGTCAGTGAAAAAAGCCGTTGATGAAACATCATGTCCTTCAGAGAAGGTGTTGAAGTACTTCTAACAACCGCTAGTGGCGCTTTAACTTTTTATACAAAGACAGTTCGTGGTTAGAGAAGTGAGAACTGTTTATATTTGAAGTTACCATGACGAGGAAAAACTGTGATACAAAGCGATAGATATCTAGTTGATAGGCGATCGCGTGCGTAAGGAACGTATTCGTACAGCCCACTACACACCAAAGCCGCCGACCTGCCGACCCATGTCAACTTTTTGTAGGCCTGCTAGTTGGCGACATCACTCATAGCAAGCCGGAAAACTTTGTCGGCGCCATGTCGGCGGCGCGAAATGACATGAGGAACATTTCTTTGGAGTTGTTGAGTGTCGCCGGGCAACAGAGCGGGGCGCTTGCATCCGACATATCGGCGGGAAACACGTGCGGGCGTTTTTTTCCGACATGATTATTTTCTTATAGGCCGCTGGGTTGTGTCGGCGACTTTGGTGTGTAGTGCGTATAAGGATGTCATAACAGGGACTTCAGTTGAAGTAAACCTATATTTTTATAGTAAAAAAAACTCTTATCTTTATATTAATAGGCTAAGACAAAACAGTTCAGTACAATTTTTTTCTCTAATTCTCAACCGATTATTTTAAGTAAGGTGATGTGTAATAAATGATCGAAAATAGTATCCTCCATATTAAACCTTTTTGGTTTACATTCGATTTCTCTTCAATATAATATCAGAGGGTCATTTGATATTTCAAAGCATAGTCAGATTTGATAATTATGGTCGCCATTTTGAACTTAAATTTTAGAAATCAAAATGATTTTAGGCCTGTACCGTAAGTTAGCAGTTTTCGTTCCCTGCTTCCAAAGATACTTCCTTTACAAATATACCAAAATATAAATGTTTAAGTATATCTATACAGGGTGTGCGAACAAACGGCGCACTTGCTAATATACATTTTGGTAAATCGTGATTGCGTCTAGATTAAAATGCATTTTCATAGCATAGTCTGATAATAAGAAAGATGTCGAGAAATTAAAAATTACCAACACACGTGCTTCTCCTTAACGTATTACGTCAAATAGATACTTATGTACCTCTGTAACAAATGTTAAGGCGAAGTCTATGAAGTTTTGCTGTTATTCAAAATGATTATCACTGTTTATTTCGTTAACTATTTAACAAACGACGAAACGAAAAAATACGTATATGTTAAAATCTTGTGCTTTACCCATCCCAACCGGTTTTATTCGAAAAGGTGGTGGTAATTCTTAAAACTTTATAAGGTCATAACTCTAAAACAGATAGGTATTTTCCAAATATTTTTTCTTTATTATCTTATTAATATTATGCCCTTGTATCCAACTGAGCAAGTACGCCATTTTCCTGCGTTCCCTGTATAGACTAGAGTTATTTATATTCTTTAAAATTTTTGTATCCTTTTATTTTATTTGTAGTTTAGATATATTTTCAAACTGTTATTTTTTATTAACAATATTATAACGATGTTTGGTTTAGTAAATATAATATAATCTAACATCGCATATTTTAGTTGACTTTAAGCCCCATTTACGCGGAGAGTTTCTCGCAGCGAGCATCGTATGCGATTATCACATGACATAAACGCCATATATTATCGTGTTCTGACAATGTTTACACGATGCAACTTTTTTATATCCTTACGATAATCGTATCTTGGTGGCGAAAAACTCTCCCCGTGTAAATAGGGCTTAATTTTCTACTTGTTTCTTAGGCTCGTTTTTTTCGATCGTCAGAAAATAAAATACATATATATATATATATATATATATATACGTATGTATATAAAATAAGATATCTATCAAATAAGCTATAGTTAAGTATGGAAATGACTACAAGTCGACTAAGATGTTTTGCCGTGAAAGCGCTGTTGTCAAAGTATCAAGAATAGTTTCGTCTCTCTTCATATTATTTTATTTAATATTATCACATTACGAGTATAAAAGCTTGTTGTTTATATGAAAACATCTCAAACAATGTGTTACATAGATGTTTTTAAATTTTATTTGTTGTTCAAAATTTCGCCACGCGCCAATAGATTTCAGATGATTTGTAAATTAGACCATTCTATTAATACAACTGTTATTTGTGTATGTTACCTACTAAAATATTGTTATGGCGATTGAAAAACAAACCTTGATCAAATTACTAACTTTTAGTTTACAGTATTGCGTAAATTTAGTTTTTATATGATTCTTTAAAAGTAAAACTTTTGGGCCTTGAGGGTAAAGCAAATATTTTTCGGACGTAAGTAATGCTAGTCAAATTTAGTCGTTTTTGTAATTGGCTGAAATTTTCTGACAAAAAATTTAAAATTATAAACGTTTAAATTTTTAAAAATAATTTTAAACGTTTATCTAATTTTAATGTCTGAGGGTCACCAAACTGTGATATTCCAAATTTTGGTTTAAGTATGTATAATGAACGAACACGACATTAAATAATATTACTTTTCACATTAATATTGTATGTCAATGGACCAATAAATAATAATATTTTGTATTTAACCTTTTAGTGTAATGAGATATATTATCTACAAATATATTTTATAATAAACGAAATTATAAAATGGGTGTTTTATTAACCTTTATTTATGCATTTTATTAATATAAAAGAGTCATCAAAATCGGGTCCGTGAACTCGAGCATATTCATCTACTGGTAGTTTCGGATGGGGCCATCCAGGCTTATTTGAAAATTTCACATTGTATATTTATTTTATTTTTTATTTACTGTTCATTTGGAAAACATACAAACCTTAAGCACTAAAACACTAAGTTTTATTTACAAACACATGTATCAGCAAAGCTTCCATTAAAATTTAAGAAATATATATTATACAATAGCTGCGAATGTAGTGAAGTTGACAAATTTTATAAATTATTTAAAAATTGTTTGACAAATTAAAAAAAGAAAATAAATTGTAATGGGTGATTTTTATAAGCGATGATTAAAGCAACCTATTTAGCATGACGATGTTGCTGGCAGTTATATTAAGAAGAATAGAATAAGGATTTGAATACAGAACGGAGTTGTCAACGGCTAATGGGAAGGATGGCCGAGTCAGAAGATGTATTACTCTGATTGTTCAAGAGTAAACGTTGTAGGCATTAAAATATGGCAGTTGTGTGTAGTGAGCCCTTGTATGAATGTACATGATGTTGGTAAAGAATAGAGGAATTATGACACAATCGTCCTATTATTTTGAGTATTAATAAAATAAAGTATAGACGCGTATTGTTGCGGGAAACAGCACAGTGATATTTTACAGTGCAGATATAAAATCACACCATATACGATTATAAAATATTACTTTATTAGATCAAAGATATTGAACAACCAACAACCCAAAAAAAAAACAAACTAACACACTAAAAATACAACATTTAATACATATTAGTATTCTAGAAAACGGCCAGCTTCAGTGTATAGTTTGCATAGTTCAACACGTATTTCAAGCATTCCTGTATATAGTACATAGTTTTATACATACATACATAAACACACGCCTTTTTCCCAGAAAGGGTAGGCAGATGTGCTACTAGAACACCCAAGTTTCGCCTTGTATATTCCGTCCCACGATGTGATAGGGGGCGAGCGTATCGCCATATCGGGCACAAATTCCTGACTCCGGGCTAATAATGAATAGAAAAATCCAATATCACTTTGCCCGACCCGGGATTCGAACCCGAGACCTCAGCTTTGCAATTATACTGCAATCAATCATACATAGTTTTATTACATGCTAAATACATGAGATAAAGGTATTTTATGTTAAACAAGCGAATATTTTAATATTACACTATTAAAGACTGCTTTAACACTACGTTATGGGCATTGAGGTTTGTAACACCCCGATGGTTATGGGCAATATAAAGGCGGATACCGACCAGTGTCACGGGCCGTAATGTAACATTCGCAGCGAGTGTATGTTACGCCGCGTCCTAAAATCAGTGATTTCCAAATATCAAATGTAGTCTTATAATCATAGATAGCAAATGTATAGAAGTCCTAAGGTGACCAAAAATCACAGAGTGTAGACAACCGGTACAGCCGTTCTTGATATAAGCGGCGCGAAGCTTAAATGTACCGGCGGGACCGTCGGCGTGGATCCTACGTCATAGCACTGGTGTGACGTCAGCAGCATGCTGGTAATCATGGAGAGGAACATCGCCATGATGGCCCAGAACATCAGGAGGAGACAGAACCGCGTGCGCCGCCAGACCACTTCTTGCTGGGCTGCTACCACTTCATCCCGAGATAGGGGCCTGAAAACACGCTCGTTTACTGATACAATTTTCTCGGTTAAATAAATAATTAAGATATAAATACAGTCTCATACATAGTTTTGACCCCATACTAAGATCGAGTCGTGGGTATCAAAAATTACGAGGGTTTTCGGTGTCAAAAACACACAGACTCGAAACAAATATTTGTAGACTTCACACACATTTGTCTCAGTGCGGGGATTGAACCCGCGGCCTCTCGTTTCACAGTTGGCGCCATGGAAGGTGTAGGATCTGTGCTATATAACATACCTAAATCTGCAAACATCGGCGTTAATGCGTCCCAACAGCGGTTGCCTCTCCGCGTCCATTCCTTGTCGAGCAAAACAACTGACTGATAAGGACCTTTAGTGCAAGTTAACGACTGACCCTAGATAACTGGAAGCCATAATTTATTGCTAAACTAGCTTTTGCGTGCAACGCTACTTTCAAACACAGGATTTTATCATTATTGTACAAAATGTGCTGATTGAATGTTTGGAATATTTATAGCGTCCGTGGTGCAGTTGGTTACACGTCGGCTATGGAAAAAAAGGCCAAATAATTGTGTGATCTATAGGTATAACTGCATTCATATTATAACTACCATGAAGTGAATTATAGACACACTGGCATGCCAAAATAATAAAAAAAAATTAATTACGAATACCAACAATGTTGTTTACAAGTGGTAGAGCCACGCTGTTGTCAGTCCTGAGTTAGCATGAATGGGCAGGCTCGTCCGGGGAGGTACCACTGTCTCACAGGAAATCGACGTGAAGTGACAGCTTCGCTGTCACGTTTCGTTCGGTGAGTGAGATTGCCGGATGCCCCTTCCCGCTCCCCTCCCAATCGGGCCGGCAACACATCCGTGATCTAACGTTGTGGATATTCATGGGCGGCAGTTATCACTTACCATCAGATGACCTGTTTGCTCGTTTGCCGGACCTACGCAATAAAAAAAAAACAAAATGAATATTGCTCGAATGTCTCGGTGGCGTAGTTGTACAACGGTATGATTGTAAAGCTGCGGTTCGGGGTTCCAATCCCGCGTCGGGCAAAGTGATATTGGTTTTTTCTATTTATTATCGACCCGGAGTCAGGAAGTTGCGCCCTATCTGGCAATAGGCATGCCTCCTATCACATCGTGGGACGGAAAATAAAAGGCGAAACGTGGAAGTCTTGGTTGCATCTCTAGCAAAAAAGGCGTCTCTTTATGTATGTAGGTATTCAAAATTAATATTAAGTAATTATATTACCCACTGTGTCTACACTTTTCACATTATAGCATGATATGTAGAGATATGCAGCTTTTTTTAACACACATTCTCCTTTACCTTTCAATCAAGCGCCAACCAATGCACAAAAATAATCACCATAATAATTGTACTGCGAAATTAACCGTAAATTCACGGATCTAATTTCCCAGTTATAAATCGGAGATTATAAAGGTTGTGTGTAAGATGATTAGGGTTGTCTAAATCAATTTCACCCGTGTGTAATTAAGGCGGATTACGAGACCCAAGTTTGGGGTCTCGTTGGACCCAATATGACCGGTGTGGGTTATTAATCATCCAATTAACAAAGATTTGATCAAATGATACTTGTATATTGACATGGGACTTGATTTTGTGTTTTTCTTACAAAGTATTTTTAGTGTTGTAGTAACAGGTCAACGCGGAGATCCTTGGGGGAGGTCTATGTTCAGCAGTGGACTTCCTGTGGCTGAAGAGAGAGAGAGAGTACTTGCTAGTGTTTTAGCTTTTGCTGGTATAGGGAATAACTTATTACTTATTAGTTACTATCAATGAAAATAAAGGTATTAATTACTTACTTGTAACGCCGAATTTACATATCTATATTAACGGACATTGTGGAATAATTACTAGGTACGTTCTAGTTACTGGACAAAACGTATTGATTTCATATCCAAAGTAAAAGTATTTTTTATTCAGGCACGGCACAGTGACTGCATTGCATCTGATGGTATGAGCTAATGCCGTCCAGACAGAGTATCAAATGGCATCAGATGGCAGTCTCATACCATTCGAGACAATCATGCCGGCCCGCTGAGATGCCTCTTCACGCTACGGCCGAATGGTCGAAATATATGCTTTATGTTGTTTTGATTAATATTTAAAACTTCATTTAGGTACTCATTTACCTATTTTGACCCGATCTAAAGAATTAAACCTGTAGCATTTTAACCAGGTTCTCATACTTGTTATACTTCAATACGCAAGCAGATGTATTAAATATCCTAACTCACATATAATATCAGCAACTTCGTTAATTGAATCGTACATACAGACAGCAAGCGAACGTATAAGTAGTATTTATGTTCCCAATTAGAGCTGCGAGCGAAGTTGGCGAATACGCGGGGATCCCAACAATTACCACGATTATTAATATCGGCAAGGACAATAAGCTTGTCGATTTCTCGACTATTTCTAGTTTAATATGTTTTCTATCTTATGCCAAGTATCTATTAGGAATAAAACTTGTAGAAGTTGGCTTTTGCAATACTTCACTATTATATGATATTGTTATATTTGTAGAATTTATGTTTAACATCATATTATTCGTTTATACAGTAATATAATATACATTAATATACGTAGTTTTCATTACTTTTGTAGTCATTAATTTTAGCGTAAATATATTCCAGAAGAGGGTAGTTTGTCGTCGCTTGCCTCTCGCTGACGTCATTTTAGTATGAAGTCTCGTGTGTGCTTCGCAACGCATTGCGCGTGCTCTAGATCGCGCTGGATATTCAAATAATTCGTTAGTGCATCCTAGACTATCTGAAAAGAAAAGAAAGAAGATTCATTTATTAGTCACAGACACAGAAAAGTATGTAGCATACATGCAAGTGAATCTGGTGATTGGTGGTTGGTGGGTCTATAGCCACTACTGTCGGCGCCGATCATCCAGCTTCGAGAACGGGACTTGCATAGTGTTTGGTAGATTTTTAGCCACTATTGTCGGCAGCGACCATCCAATACAGGAGCGGGACTCCATTGACTGGTGAGTCGTCTTGAAGTATTTTTCTTTCGGCTGTATTATTGTTTGTTCGTTTTCATATTGCCCTGTTTCGATTCGTGAAGTTTGTTTTTTATTTATTTGCTTAGTAAATACAGAAGTACGAAAGCAAAATAAAAACATAGTACCACGAAACCGAGCTTATACATATTTATATATCTTTATTACAATCTATGAAATTTTGTTTGTGACATTGGTGAGTGGCTTTAAATTGCCCAGTGCTGCAATACAATTTATCAATGAAATTATTTTGCGATAACTGAAAAAGCTATTTTTTATTTGTAAGAAAACAGTCTATAGTATTCAAAGTGCATTTATAGACCTATCCTTTCCTTTATATATTACATAAAAATGATAAGTATCAGAAACATCAAACGGACTTACTCGTATTGTACACGAAAACCTCTTGTTTCATACTGGGCCAAGGAGTCCCGATAACGTCCTGCGGGACACGCACAACGCGCGTGTAGGTGACAGCGTATTATACCCGCGCTGGACGTAGAAAGAGGCTTATTGCGGCCCTTACGACATTTGTTACACGATATTTTGTCGATTGTTTTGAGACAGTGCTGCGATTTAAATGGCGACAGTGTGTTTGTTCGTTTATTCTATAATTAATTATAACACAATTCTTGAATCGTCGCGCCATAATTTTTGTTGTTGTATTTTTGGTTTTTATGCTGTTCATTGTTATTAATTTACGCATTTCTTTATGAGGAGAACCTGAGGTTACAAATTATAATAAAAAACGTATTTTGTAACAGCAACACCTGTTTACACAACATGTATATGTATAATATACATAATCCTTCCTCTTGAATCACTCTATCTATTAAAAAAAACCGCATCAAAATCTGTTGAGTAGTTTTAAAGATCTAATCTTACATAGGGAAAGTCAGACAGCGGGAAGCGACATTGTTTTATGCTATGTAGTAAGTTACAAATAATTATTGTCTGTTTAGTGTCTATACAATTATAATTTATATGTGTATGTGTGGGGTGTGTGTGAGTAGGTGTGTGCATATGAATAATCGTTTAATTACTCAGCAAACGAATGACGAAGTGTATGGATCACCATCGCTACCGGCGATCTCTTCCATACAACTTTTAGATCGACTGTAATTAACAGTAGATAGAAAAAGAATCCATGAATTCCTTCCAATTGAATCAATACATATCATTGCTAAATCACAAGTCAATAGAAACTCCGACAACAGACGAATTAAAGCGAACAATAGAAACCCACACAAAGAACGTAGCACAAAGACAGCGCATAAATCAAGGCATTGACAACGCCATTGGCCACTATTAATCGCTTCGAGAATAGCCGCCATTGTTAATATCAACGTAATTAACGGACCAATGATCGAGAAATTAATTATACCAGTTTAATTGTATAATTATAATTTTATATATGTCTCAGCCGATGTGTAATTATAATTGTATATACATACTTATGTCTCAGCCAACTAGCTTAATAAGTCGTTCAATCAACCGCCTAGCCTTTTTGCTAAACAGCGCCGGTTCAACAAGTTCCTTGAATGATGAATTTCAATGCACACAGGACTTTAAAGAGTCAGATGTGTGGCCTGGAATTTGAACCCGCGACGGCCGTAAGCATGTTGGCTGTCGCGTTTGTTCCGTTACCAACAGGCCACCACGCACTTATATAATCAGAGATATTAAAATTAACATTCTGATAATTGTCACACCGCGGAGAAGTAACCGAACCTTTCGAAAGGGACCTTGCTCCGCCGACAATACATATCGTTTGATAGTTCTATACAAAACGCGGAATAAAATGGCTACCGTCGCGCCCTCATTAAAATTCAGCACAACGAAATTATTGTCAAGTCAAATATTTTACTTCAACATTTCAGAGTTTGGATTAAAAATCTGACAAAAAAATTTAACGATTTGGTCTAGGTTGACCTTTATGAATAGGTTGGCTGTGCCATCTTATGTCGGATAAATCAGATTGAAAAAACTATTTAAAGGTCTTTCGTTTGGTCCCTATAATATTTTTACATTGCTCTCTTTTCTTCCTTCTATTATATCCATCTATTGCCAGTGTTTTTTGTTGCATAGGTCCGGCAAACGAGCAAACAGGTTACCTGATGGTAAGTGATCACTGCCGCCCATGAACATCCACAACGCTTGGGTCATGGATGTGTTGCCGGACCATAAAATCGGGATTAGAGCGGGCAGAAAAGAGGATGGGAAGAAGAAATGCGTATTGGGTATCGTGTAATCTCACTCACTGAATGAAACGCGAGCAAAGCTGCTGCATCACTTCGATCTCCTGTGAGACTGTGATACCGCCCCGGATGAGCCTAACCATTCATGCCGTGTCATGACTGATAACAGCGTAGCTCTACCATTTCCAATGTCTAAAAACTAAACCTTACAGCCTCCGTAGCGCACTTGGTTAGACGCCGGCTGTGAAACCGGCTCCGAAACGTGAGGCTGCGGGTTCGATTCCCGCACCGAGACAAATTTTTGTGTGATCCACAGGCATTTGTCTCAGGTCTGGGTGTTTGTGAGACCGAAAAGTCTCTCCTAGTTCCTGATACCCACGACACAAGACTCGATCTTAATGGGGTCAGGACTATATATGTGACTGTTGGGTGTATTTATTTAAACATTGACACTTTTTCCTTTAATATAAACACAATAAAACTGTCTCCACTCAATCAATTACCGAGAGAGCAATCCATTTCCATTTCTAAAGCTATTTGCCAAGGACAATTTCTCTTGTTCACAAACCAAGCGCATACAAAGGAGTGTTGGCCCTCGGCAATCGTATTGTATAACTGACAACGGTATCAGCCTTATTGGAGCAATTAATCAACAGACGTCGGCTATTGAAATGTATTAGCTTTCTCTAGTGCATATTATGCAGGGTATGTCAAGACTGTTACCGAAAACGAAACCAGGTGGTAGTTTTTTAGTGACTTAAGACACAGAGCAACTAAAATGTTTGCAAGAAAAGCGACGATTTTTTTTTGTATTCTTTTTCTATCATCGTATTTGGATGATAAATACATATATTTCCAAAAAAAAATACACCCTTTTATTTTTAAAGATGCTATAGTACGCAAGGCTTTAAATTATAAATTAAGCAAAAACTATGGATTTACCACCCAAACACAATGATATTTAAAACATTACAAAACAAATGTGTTTTTTGCAAAATTTTTAGTTGCACCGTGTCTGTAGTCACTAGAACCACCACCTGGCTTCGTTTTCGGTAGCAGTCTTGATATACCCTGTAGATATAGATGAAAATAATTTACAGTCTTAGAATATTTAAAATATAGATGAAGCCCAGAGCTTCTTCAACAAAATAAATAAAAATGGTAGTGCCGGGCCACCTTTTTCTACCCTCCTATTGGCTGACATTTGACAGGTTGTCCGACATCCACGAATTATTTGAAAAAGTGAAATAAAAAGGTATAGCTAAGCAATTAAATACCAAAATATCAAAATTCAAACTGGTTTTAGATGGATAGTAATTTAATTTAATTTCGGGTACCAACGGAATTTCTAGAATTTTGTTGTTCAATAATTAGTTAAATTTTCACTAACATAGCAGTGCTACCAAAATTATAAACAAGAAAATATCTACGTTTTTAAAGAGACGATGCCCACTCAAGTCTCGATCTTAGCGTGAGGATAGGACTGTTCAGTGTATTTATTTATAATGGCTTCTGTGTGCCTGGAAGGAACACGTTCAGAGCGCATCGATTTTTTTATTTTATTTTTTACACGGGCACGGCATAATGACTGCACTGCACCCGATGGTAAGCGCAAATGCCGTCCAGACAGAGCATCGAATGGCATCAGACGGCGGTCCCATGCCATTCGACACAATTATGCCGGCCTGCTGAGATGCTTCTTCACACTACGGCGGAAGGACCCAGGAATTTCGTGAAGTCTGCTCTCATACTTTTATGTCTATTGTAATAATTTTATTTGCGCAACAAACTGGTTATAATAGAACTGATAAGTGCAAATGGAATGCTAGAGGTTACTTCAGCGCATTAAGACTGAAATATAATAAAACTGCCTCCAACAGGTCACTGTAAAAATAATTAGGAGAGGCCTATGTTCAGCAGTGGACTTCCTTTGGCTGATGGTTTGGATTGGATTGGTTAAGACTTTATTTTTGCCTGTTATATTCGAAAAATCATAGGGTGCCTTTGGTTCGAACCTGCAACGACTTAGATAAAACACAATTATTACACCGAGACGCGAGACAAAGAAACTATCAAACTCCCCGCATCTTTTATTTATTACTAAGGGAACTTGCAAGGGGAATGTGGAAGGGGAGGGGTTGGCACGTGTCCAGACTGCAACGTTCAAATTGGCCCCGGGCAAGCCAAGACACTCGCGAACTTTGTCGAACAATTCCTAGAAATCCTTTTACATGTTTCGAATTAAGTATAACTCTTTTGTATAGAGTTTTTTACTGTCCTGTAAAGTCGATATCGAGACAAATGTTTTTGGGATCCATTAATTATTGCGTGCGTGCGTGGTAGCCTATTCGTAACGGACTAGACGCAACTGCCAACACGTTCACGGTGGTCGCGGGTTCAAATTCCAGGACACACGTCTGATTTTTCGGAGTGTTGTGTGTTTCGATAGTCAATCACATCGCACTATAACAGTAAAGGAAAACATTTTAAGGAAACCTGCATACCGTAGCGATTTTAAAAAAATTCTACGGTATGTAAAGTCCGCCAACCCGCACTAGACCGACGTGGTGGTCGATATGGACTAATCTCTCTCAATCGTACTCTCGATTGTAGAGAAGGCCCGTGCCCTGCAGTGGGACGTATAAGGGCTGATACAGATACAGAAATATATGTCCCAGTCGGGTTGTGTGACCATAAGGTCTGTCGTAGTTTCTAAAACTCATTAATTAAATATCTTAGTGCGGAATCAGGATTCAGTACTATATATATATCTCGGTTGTATATACAGGGTATATCAAGACTGCTATCGAAAACGAAGCCAAGTGGTTGGTAGTTTTAATGACGACAGATAAGATACAACTAAAATTTTTGCAAAAAAAAAAACGCGACGTTTTTTTTTTGTAATGTTTTAAATATCATTATGTTTGGGTGGTAAATCCATAGTATTTGCTAAAATTATAATTTAAAGCCTCGCGTACTTAAAAATAACAGGATATACATTATTTTTTTAGAAAAATGTGTGTATTTACCACCTAAATACGATAGGAAAAAATACAAAAAAATCGTCCTTTTTTTTCAAAAAAAATTGTTGCATTGTGTCTAAAGTCACTAAAACTGCCACCAGGCTTCGTTTTCGGTAGCAGCAGTCTTGATATACCCTGTATTTTTTTTTCCACTACTATTACTACACATTAAATTGTTATTCTCGCTAAATCCTCGCCGTACCTGAATACATTATTCAAAGCCTGACTGGCTATTACTCAACTTCCAATGCAGGATAGCGCATATTTCACAGTTTACAAATCACTTATTTCGATACGCTTTCGAATGTACGGAATATCAATTATTATTCCTAGCACAAACGTCATTAAGAGATCGCAAGCTTGCACGAGCTGGGTATTAAAAAAATCTATTATTACACACACACACACACACACATCACGCCATATTTCCCGAAATGGGTAGGTGGGAGTGCTACCAGGACACTCACTTTTCGCCTTATGTGTTTCGTCCCAGGATGTGATGGGTGGCGTCCATCGCCTTATATGTAAACACACCCAGCAGTCACATACATAATCCTGACCCCAGGTCGATCCTTGTGTCGCGGGTATTAGGAACTAGGAGAGACTTTCGATCTCACAAACACCTAGACCCGAAATGTGGATCACTCAAATATTTGTTTCGGTGCGGAGATCGAAACCGCAGCCTCACGTTTCACAGCTGGCGTTTAGCCAACTGCGCCACAGAAGCTGTCATGTAGTTGAAAAATATGTCACGTGTAGAGTTCATCCAGCCTAAGCTGATCCCTGTTCCCTGGAGAAAGTAAGGCACTTTGCTAAGCGTTATATATTACACCCACGTGACGCGATGTCAGGACACTCCAGCATGTGTTTTGTGCCGCAGTGTGCCGTTCTTCTTAATATTTGCATACAATAGAGAAATTGCCTATTTTTAATTGTATGGCTGGAATAATAGGACTTTGATTTTTACTACTATTTACAAACAAACCTACATAAACTCACGCCTTTTTCCCAGAAGGGGTAGGCAGAGGCGCCACCATGCCACCCACATTTCGCCTTGTATGTTCCGTCCCACGACGTGTTAGGGGCGAGCCTATCGCCTTTACATAAACACACGCCTTTTTCCCAGAAGGAGTAGGCAGTGGTGTAACCAGGACTTCCACGTTTCGCCTTGAATTTTCCGTCTCACGATGTGATAGGGGGCGAGCCTATCGCCATATCGGGCACAAATTCCTGACTCCGGGCTGATAATGAATTGAAAAATTCATTACCACTTTGCTCGACCCGGGATTCGAATCAGAGACCTCAGCTTTGCAATCGTACTGTAATACATTTACGCTACCTCGGCAGTTATTACTATTTAATGACAAAATATGAAGTTGTATGGTTCTTATTTCACAAATACAGCAGCAATCATCTTAGATTGTCAAGTAAAATAGTTTTCACTTGATGCCCTCCAATTATCTGTCCAGTGCAATTTAGGTATATATTAAGCCCCATTGACACGAGGAGTGTTTCTCGCCTCAAAGATACGATTATCGTAAGGATATCAAAAAGTCGTACCGTGTAAACATTTGTCAGAACACGATAGTCTGGCAGTCGTGCGATAATCGCATACGATTCCCGTGTAAATGGCGCTTTAGTTCATAAAAAAGTATATTATGCTTTTGGAACTTTATATATTTCTAGCGGCCCGGCCCAGCTTCGCCTGGGTGCTAAGATGTTTAGACTCCACTCCACACCAGAAATATCTTATTCCCGTTCAAACTTTTGTACTCCTGAACTCAACCTAAGTACCTACTATCCCTTTTCCTATCGTATCCCATCCCATCTCATCTGGCTCCTTTTCTTTCTGTTATATCCCGTCCCATTATTTCCCATCGAATGCAATCCGGATCCGACCGGTCTCATCGCGTTCGTCCCACTTTATCCCATTTCATCCCTTAATGCCTAAATAGGCATGTTGACAATTTTTTGGAATTGCTTTTATTTTGTAGATAGGCCTTATATAAACTTAGTAAATACAGAAGTACGAAAGCAAAATAAAAACATAGTACCACGAAACCGAGCTTATAAATATTCATATATATTTATATATCTTTATTACAATCTATGAAATTTTGTTTGTGACATTGTTCGATGACATTAAATAGCCCATTACTGCAACATAATTTATTAATGAAATTATTTTGCGATAACGAAAAAGCTATTTTTTATTTATTAAGATAACAGTCTATAATATGTCTACTTATAGTATTCAAACAACATTTATAGAACTACTGTTTCCTTTATGTACTACATAAAAATGATAAGTATCAGAAACATCAAACGGAACGTACCCGGAATCTTCTTGTTTCATACTGGGCCAAGGAGTCCCGATAACGTCCTGCGGGACACGCACAACGCGCGTGTAGGTGACAGCGTATTATACCCGCGCTGGACGTAGAAAGGGGCTTATTGCGGCCCCTACGACATTTGTTACACGATATTTTGTCGATTGTTTTGAGACAGTGCTGCGATTTAAATAGCGACAGTGTGTTTGTTCATTTATTCTATAATTAATTCTAACACAATTCTTGAATCGTCGCGCCATAATTTTTGTTGTTGTATTATTGCTGTTCATTGTTATTAATTTACGCATCTCTTTATGAGGAGAACCTGAGGTTACAAATTATAATAAAAAACGTATTTTGTAACAGCAACACCTGTTTACACAACATGTATATGTATAATATACATAATCCTTCCTCTTGAATCACTCTATCTATTAAAAAAACCGCATCAAAATCTGTTGAGTAGTTTTAAAGATCTAATCTTACATAGAGAAAAAATCTTTCACTGTTCAAGCAGCTAGGTTGTGGAATGCCTTACCACTAAATATAAGACTTGCTAAATCACTTAATTTGTTTAAAAAAAAAGTCAAAAATCACTACTTATCCCTAATTAATTAAGAATTTTTTTTTTTATTTATATAATATTATGTATATTATATTGTATAATTGTCAATGTGTATATATGCAAATGTATATGTATTTATATGTGTATGTATGTATATTTATGTGTATGTAAGTGTCTCGTATATACTATATATATCATTTTTGTTTTCTTTTGTTAATGTACTCTTGTTGCACGTCGAGCCCTATTTATCAATCCAACAATTCCTGTTCATCCAAAGGTTGCCAGGAAGAAATCGCTCAATGCGATATGGCCGCCCATTGTACTAGTTTAATATTGTTTCTTTATTTATTTTTTTATGTAACTTGAGAGTACAATAAAGAGTATAAATAAATAAAATAAATAAAATAGAGAAAGTCAGACAGCGGGAAGCGACATTGTTTTATGCTATTTAGTGAGTTGCAAAAAATAATTGTCTGTCTATAGTCTAAAAAATTATAAATTATGTGTGTATGTGGGGTGTGTATGATTATGTGTGTGCGTATGAATAATTGTTTAATTACTCAGCAAACGAATGACGAAGTGTATGGATAACCATCGCTACCGGCGATCTCTTCCAGACAACTTTTAAATCGACTGAAATTAACAGTAGATAGAAAAAGAATCCATGAATTAATTCCAATTGAATCAATACATATCATTGCTAAATCACAAGTCAATAGAAACTCCGACAACAGACGAATTAAAGCGAACAATAGAAACCCACACAAAGAACGTAGCACAAAGACAGCGCATAAATCAAGGCATTGACAACGCCATTGGCCACTATTAATCGCTTCGAGAATAGCCGCCATTGTTAATATCAACATAATTAACGGACCAATGATCGAGAAATTAATTATACCAGTTTAAGTGTGTAATTATAATTGTATATAAGTCTCAGCCGACTAGCTTAATAAGTCGTTCAATCAACCGCCTAGCCTTTTTGCTAAACAGCGCCGGTTCAACAAGTTCCTTGAATGATGAATTTCAATGTACACAGGACTCTGAAAAGTCAGATGTGTGCCCTGGAATTTGAACCCGCGACGGGCGTAAACATGTTGGCAATCGTGTTTGCTCCATTACCAACAGGTCACCACGCACTTATACAATGAGAAATATTGAAATTAACATTCTGACAATTGTCATCACACCGCGCAGAAGTAACCGAAGCTTTCGAAAGGGACCTTGCTCCGCCGACCATACATATCGTTTGATAGTTCTATACAAAACGCGGAATAAAATGGCTACCGTCGCGCCCTCATTAAAATTCAGCACAACGAAATTATTGTCAAGTTAAATATTTTACTTCAACATTTCAGACTTTGGATTAAAAATTCAAATTGGCCCCGGGCAAGCCAAGACACTAGCGAACTTTGTCGAAAAACTCCTAGAAATCCTTTTACATGTTTGGTATTAAGTATAACTCTTTTGTATAGAGTTTTTTACTGTCTTGTGAAATCGATATCGAGACAAATGTTTTTGCGGCCTTAAATATAAGTTCTAATTATTAATAGATACTTGCGTGGTAGCCTGTTCGTAAAGGACTAGACGCAACTGCCAACTCGTTCACGGTGGTCGCGGGTTCAAATCCCAGGACACACGTCAGATTTTTCGGAGTTATATATGTATTGATAGTCAATGACTATAGCGGTAAAGGAAAACATCGTGAGGAAACCTGCATACCATAGCGATTTTAAAGAATTTCTACGGTAAGTAAAGCCCGCTACCCGCACTAGGCCAGCGTGGTGGTCTATATGGACTAATCTCTCTCAATCGTACTCTCGATTGTAGAGAAGGCCCGTGCCCTGCAGTGAGACGTATAAGGGCTGATACAGATACAGAAATATATGTCCCAGTCGGGTTGTGTGACCATAAGGTCTGTCGTAGTTTCTAAAACTCATTAATTAACTATCTTAGTGTGGAATCAGGAGTCAGTACTATGTATATATCTCGGTTGTATATACAGGGTATATCAAGACTGCTACCGAAAACGAAGCCAAGTGGTAGGTAGTTTTAATGACGACAGATAAGATACAACTAAAATTTTTGCAAAAAAGAAACGCGACTTTTTTTTTTGTAATGTTTTAAATATCATTATGTTTGGGTGGTAAATCCATAGTATTTGCTAAAATTATAATTTAAAGCCTCGCGTA
Source organism: Theretra japonica (assembly GCA_033459515.1). Taxonomy (NCBI): domain Eukaryota; kingdom Metazoa; phylum Arthropoda; class Insecta; order Lepidoptera; family Sphingidae; genus Theretra; species Theretra japonica. The sequence continues at coordinate 2,194,902 of CM065951.1, read as the reverse complement.
CTTAAAAATAACAGGATATACATTATTTTTTAAGAAAAATAGATGTATTTACCACCCAAATATGATAGGAAAAAAAATACAAAAAAAATCGTCCTTTTTTTGCAACAAAAATAGTTGCATTGTGTCTAAAGTCACTAAAACTGCCACTAGGCTTCGTTTTCGGTAGCAGCAGTCTTGATATACCCTGGCTTTATTTTTCCGCTACTATTACCACACATTAAATTGTTATTCTCGGAAAATTCTCGCCGTACCTGAATACATTATTCAAAGCCTGACTGGCTATTACTCAACTTCCAATGCAGGATAGCGCATATTTCACAGTTTACAAATCACTTATTTCGATACGCTTTCGAATGTACGGAATATCAATTATTATTCCTAGCACAAACGTCATTAAGAGATCGCAAGCTTGCACGAGCTGGGTATTAAAAAAATCTATTATTACACACACACACACACACACACACACACACACACACACACACACACACACACACACACACACACACACATCACGCCATATTTCCCGGAATGGGTAGGTGGGAGTGCTACCAGGACACTCACTTTTCGCCTTGTGTGTTTCGTCCCAGGATGTGATAGGTGGCGTCCATCGCCTTATATGTAAACACACCCAACAGTTACATACACAATCCTGACCCCAGGTCGATTCTTGCGTCGCGGGTATTAGGAACTAGGAGAGACTTTCGATCTCACTAACACCCAGACCCGAAATGTGGATCACTCAAATATTTGTTTCGGTGCGGGGATCGAAACCGCAGCCTCACGTTTCACAGCCGGCGTTTAGCCAACTGCGCCACAGAAGATGTCATGTAGTTGAAAAATATGTCACGTGTAGAGTTCATCCAGCCTAAGCTGATCCCTGTTCCCTGGAGAAAGTAAGGCACTTTGCTAAGCATTATATATTACATCCACGTGACGCGATGTCAGGTCACTCCAGCATGTGTTTTGTGCCGCAGTGTACCGCTATTCTTACTATTTGCATACAATAGACAAATTGCCTTTTTTTAATTATATGGCTGGAATAATGGGACTTTGATTTTTATTACTATTTACAGACATACCTACATAAACTCACGCCTTTTTCCCAGAAGGGGTAGGCAGAGGCGCCACCATGCCACCAACATTTCGCCTTGTATGTTCCGTCCCACGACGTGGTAGGGGCGAGACTATCGCCTTTACATAAATACACGCCTTTTTCCCAGAAGGAGTAGGCAGAGGTGTAACCAGGACTTCCACGTTTCGCCTTGAATTTTCCGTTCCACGATGTGATAGGGGGCGAGCCTATCGCCATATCGGGCACAAATCCCTGACTCCGGGCTGATAATGAATTGAAAAATTCATTACCACTTTGCTCGACCCGGGATTCGAATCAGAGACCTCAGCTTTGCAATCGTACTGTAATACATTTACGCTACCTCGGCAGTTATTACTATTTAATGACAAAATATAAAGTTGTATGATTTTTTATTTCCCAAACCGATCAGCAGTCATCTTAGATTGTCAAGTAAAATAGATTTCACTTGATGCCCTCCAATTATCTGTCCAGTGCAATTTAGGTATATATTAAGCCCCATTTATACGAGGAGAGTTTCTCGCCTCAAAGATACGATTATCGTAAGGATATCAAAAAGTCGTACCGTGTAAACATTTGTCAGAACACAATAGCCTGGCAGTCTTGCGATAATCGCATACGATTCCCGTGTAAATGGCGCTTTAGTTCATAAAAAAGTATATTATGCTTTTGGAACTTTATGATATTGGATTTTTCTATTCATTATTAGCCCGGAGTCAGGAATTTGTGCCCGATATGGCGATAGGCTCGCCCTCTATCACATCGTGGGACGGAATATACAAGGCGAAACGTGGGTATTCTAGTAGCACCTCTGCCTACCCCTTCTGGGAAAAAGGCGTGTGGTTATGTATGTATGTATGGAACTTTATGTATTATTAGTAATACAAATAGTTACTAGTTTTATTATATAGCCTAGATGCCTGCATAGATTTTATGTGTTTAAGTTCAAATATCCTCGCCTTTAAATTGGACATCTACATTTTAACTGTGTGGTATTCTCGTTTTCAGACTCTGAATTATTCTAAAACAGCATGCTTGGTATGCCATGCGGTGACAAAGTGCAATTCGACCGACTACTAAACCATGCATTCTAAACACGTTTGGGATAAGTTTGCATTAGTTCGGACGATATTTCGTGTTGTCTCGTACGTCGTGTTACATTTGGGCTTGGGGAGTGAAGATAAGTTTGACGATCGACGCCATACGAAATGCCACATGACCCGATTAAATTATAGTCAGTGAAACTGGTTTGTCGGCCGAAACCGAAACCGAAATTTATTTAAAATTGCGATTATTTGCTGGAATTCGCTGTTTTTTTTTTTGTACATTTATGTAATAAATTTATTTAGTAAATGTAGAAAAGAACAGTGAATTTTAGTGAGTGGTCCTAATTTTAAATAATTTAATAAGTTTCCGTTTCGGTTTCGGCTATAAAACTGGTTTCGGTCGGACTCTATTAAATTCAAACAATAAATAGTTGTAACAGACGTTCTTGTGTTGTTAAGATTCCATTAAAGATTAAAGTTATTGCATGATTTCCTTTTATTTAGAAATAAACGAACAAAATATTTCTATTTCAACTCTCTCTCTCTTCAGCCACAGGAAGTCCACTGCTGAACATAGGCCTCCTCCAAGGATCTCCACATTGACCTGTTAGAAGTGGCCTGCATTCAGCGACTTCTCGCAACCCTGACCAGGTCGTCCATCCATCACTATTTCAACTGCCCCGATGTTCTTAATTAACGTTTTCAATCATATTTCTCTCTTTCTTACTGGTTCAGAGTTATACGAGCCCAGACTCGTAATCCAGATAACATGGCTTCAGTAAATAAATGACACGAGTAGTTATTAAAATATTGTCAATTTTTATGAAATATATTTCTAAGGCGATATTTATAGTATGACCAGTACAAAAGGTCCGAATCGAAGACACGGCGAGAGTCACGTAGATTAAAATGTAAAATATGAATAGACTTTTGAACTCAAACGGGGGTGATTCGTAGCAACCCTTTCAAATAAACCTCTGCCCATTGACCCGTACAAGGGTGGTTTATATAAAAGTGTGGCCGCTTGGCCGCATCAAGGATGGACGTCGGGGTCAAAATATCGCAGATTACTTCTCTTTTAACCCGGAAAAGGTCGCAATTTGTATGAGACCATTTATTTTGATTTTCTCAAATGTAATTCACCGAAGGCTTAATTGGGGTGTATTTTAACAATGCAGTTGTGAGGTAAATGACTTTAAATCCAGGGTTCTAAGTCGTTTACTGGTTAAAATCTTAAGTGACTTGTGCTTCGAACAATACGATACGTGTAGTTTGTTTCACAGCCGTCAAACCGTTGTTTTTTATGCAAATCATAAGGTTGGTATCGTATTAGCAATACTGGCTAATTGTAATTAATTGTTGTAACCCTTTTTTAATGAGGCAACGTAGTCATAAATGCATGTTTTTTTGTACATCAAAATTAACGGTTTCGAAATATTATTTATTGTTGAAAACACTATTAAAAGTAGTAAATTTTGATACATCCCCCCAAACTACAATCAGGTAACAGCTAGAAACACAAAAATGTACAGTTTAAAATACCCTTCGATCATAAAACAGTAAATCAAAGTAGAATTGATTACCCCATTAATATCCTCGCAAAATCCTAAATAACGTCGTGTCAATTACAAACTTCAGTTGATGTTAATTATAGCGAAATTACGCGAGACTTTGAAGGGGTCTGGGTCCCCAGCGGACCCCACTGAGTAGGTCCCAGGTGATCGTATGAAAAGTTTTTCCCCTCCGCTTTCAGTGACCTGAAAGCCGTTTCGGTATCATTGGAATAGCGTCAGCTTTTTTGCTTTATGATAGGTGTAGGATCACCACACTTTAAATTGATAAAATTACCTCATTGTACTCGTAAGTTCCCGCTAGACAGCAGTGTAAATGCACTGTCGTGTTCTGGTTTGAAGGACATTGTAGCCAGAGTAACTACTGGACATGATGAGACCTAACATCTTATGTCTTAGGATAGCGAACGCAGTAGAATACCAAGCATTGCTTCGATGTTCCGCGGGTTCGATCACCGCACCGAGCCAAAAATTTGTGTGTTCCACAGGTACTTGTTACAGGGCTCTGGGTGTTACTGTACTGTATCAGCCCATATACGTTCCACTGCAGGGCACGAGCCTCCTCTGCAATCGAGAGTACGATTGAGAGTGGTTGGCTATATAGTCCACCACGATGGCCTAGTGCGGGTTGGCGGACTTTTACATACCATAGAAATTTATACAAATCGCTATGGTATGCAGATTTCTTCACGATGTTTCTGGTGATTGACTATCAATACACACACGACTCCGAAAAGCCAGAGGTGTGCCCTGAGATTTGAACCCGCGACCACCGTGAACATGTAGGCAGCCCTGTTTGGTAACGTGATCTGGGTGTTGGAGAAGCCAAATTCTCTCGTAGTTTCTGCTACCTACGACACAAAACTCAATCTTAGTGTGGGGTCAGGACTATGTATGTGACTGTTGGGTGTATTCATCGGAACATCACGAATCCGTATGTGCCATCAATTTCAAGGTGAACGGGTTGTGTTCCAAGCGGATGGACAATGACGATGCACACATATGTATGTAGGTGTTTGTATTGTCAGTTGTCACCATGACTCCACTTGTATGGGATAATCCTAGTTTATCAATATCAGTTGAAGTGGTAGTGTCGCTATCGCTTGCTAAAGCATTATATTTGTACTTCGTGCTGTTAAAGTTACAGTGTCAATATTGACTTTACGGTGGCATTGTCTCTTAGAAAACTGATGTGGTGTTACAACTTTGATGCGGCGTATCGCTTCAATATTTAGTTTACTAAAGATCCTATATTTTTGTGTTTTTTTTTCAACGTATGCGTCTGAACTGAAGCCAATCTAGAAGGCAGTGGACACCCCGTTTATGGGCTTACGCAAATGTCGCACTTCACATTCACCTTGTGTACATGCTGTTTTATGTAGGCAAGAACAATTCTATCGATCTGCGAGAGATGAGACTCAATTCTCTATCCGAACTCCATTGTACTGTTGACATTTTGTATTGTATTGTATCAGCCCATATACGACCCACTGCAGGGCACGGGCCTCCTCTACAATCGAGAGTACGATTGAGAGTGGTTAGGCCATATAGTCCACCACGCTGGCCTAATGCGGGTTGGCACTGTTGACATATTGGGTATGAAATTAACTTCGAGTATGTATAATATAGATACTTCAAATACGTAGATAAAAATTGTGGTACGGGTTCACCTTTTTCTGCCCTCATATTGGCTGACGTTTGACAGATTGTGTAACGTGCACAAATTATTTGAATTAGAAAAAAATACTAGTTTAGGACTATTGAATTTCGTTCGAACTCGTTTTAGACGGATTAAAACTAAATATACCTTTCGGTTACCAACGGAATTTATTGCAATTTGTTGTTAAATAACTAGATCAATTTTCACTAATATAGCAGAGCTACCAGCATCACGAACAAAAAAATCTACGTTGTTGAAGACGCCAATGTATGACAGTGCTCCCTCTTTATTACAAATACTGTAAGGAATTTTCACAGGACATCGACGCGGTTCATATTCAAGAAAAAAAATATGAAAAGAATATCCAAGATACAACACAATTTATATGCACCACAGCTAAATCGGTGTGTAATGATTACGTGACACACAGACGAGCCGGTCTGCCGTGTGCACAACGGATTAATATAATCATATTTGTAAAATATCCGCTATTCTATTGTTTCCGATAATTTATGTTTAATGCATATTTGTTTTAATTATTGCATTCATTGTTACGAATAATTTATGTGTCGTATTTCCATTTATAATAATACTAGCGGCCTGGCCCAGCTTCGCCTGTGTTTGTGATTCCACTCCACACCAGATACATTTCATTTTTCGTACAAACTGGGACACTCTGTATACGTATTATACATATAAACATTCCTCTTAAAGCACTCTATCTACAAAAAAAAAACACATCAAAATCCGTTGCGTAGTTTTAAAGATCTAAGCATACATAGGGACAGACAGATAGCGGGAAGCGACTTTATTATAAAGTATGTTATAATTAGCATTAATATTTAAATAAATAAACCAATTAATCTCATAACACCTAGATGGTAAATGAATATTTGTGGGCAAAGCAAATATTTGTGTCGGTATAGAAATCGTTCCCGCGGCCTATCCTTTCATAGCTGACTCCCAATCAGTTGCGCCACGGAAGCTTACAAACTACAACTTTATGATAAAACCGTCCTACTTAAGGGCACTAGCTTGTTCTACAATTGAGAAGGACCTAAATGCCTCACGATTGCCTAGGATAAAGATCTCTTAATATTAATTTGGTTTTGGGACGGGAACGCACAACACAGCGTCATAAATGCCTCTTGAAAGCGGCCTCCAATCAGCGTCTTCCTGCAACTTCAACTATTCAGCTAAATATTTACTTAGTATACAAAAAAATTATAAATATCATATTGGTACCACATCGTTGTTTATTTTAATTACACACACGCCTTCTTCCCAGAAGGAGTAGGCAGAGGTGTAACCAGGACATACACGTTTCGCCTTGTATTTTACTTCCCACGATGTGATAGGGTGACTCTATCGCAATATCGGGCACAAATACCTGACTCCGGGCTGATAGTGAATTGAAAAATCCAATATCACTTTGCCCGACCCGGGATTCGAACCCGAGACTCCAGCTTTGCAATTGAACCGTAGTACCACTGCGCCACCGAGTCAGTCAGTATTTTAATTAAAATAAAAAAGATTAGGAAACCACTATTTACCGACTATATCAGCCCAGATATGTCCCACTGCAGGGCACGAGCCTCCTCTACAATCGAGAGGACGATTTAAAGTACCTACTATTTACTGAATTGACACAATATTTCGCAAAGACGAGGTTATTAAATCTAATAAATAAACATAAATAATCAAAAAAATATTAAATTATAAAGAGGCTCTTTCAATCACATTTTAACTGAACCTTTGGAGGAATTCAGATCACGTTCTATGGGGCGTGTTTAAGGGAGCTTCGAGGAATAAATTCCGTTTGTGAAATATACACGATTCATCTGATATTTCAGTTATTTACGATAATCTTCGCGAATATCCTCCGGGAAATAGCATTTTTACTTATTTCGAGAGTGTAAGTGTATTCATTTGGTTTTTTTTTTGTATTAGTTTGTTGGTAAAGAAACGTATGCGGCGGAAGAGAGAGTGGACGCGAATTCGTTATTTTTCAAACTGGCACAACAGGGAGAAATTGTGGTTTTGCCCGTGTGAAAAAGTATTTCCAGGATAAAGGTTATTTTATAATTTTTTCCCAAGATATAAAAATACCCTGTAGCGTTCCTCGATAAATGGAAAAAACAACACTAAAAAAATCCAACCAATAGTTAGTGAGATTAGCGCGTCCAAACTCTTCAGCTTTATATAATTAAAATTTATATATGTAAATATAATGTACGTACGTGTAATATAATGTAATGGACCAGACAGCCCCCGTGGCGCAGTTGGCTAGACACTGTGAAATAAGAAGCCGCGGGTTCGATTCTCGCTCCAAGATTTTTTTTTGTGTGAACCACAATTATTTGTTTCGGGTCTGGGTGTTTGTGAGACCGGAAAGCCCCTCGTAGTTTCTGATTCCCATGACACAATCGATCTTAGTGTGGGGTCAGAACTATGTATGTGACTGTTGGGTGTATTTATTTATTTTAATAGTACAGCCAAATTCAGTAACCGTTCGTCTGTAGGTTTCTCACGCACGGTGCAATTTATATTCAGTAATAATGGAAATTTCCTCACGCCGTTCCCCATAAATTAAAACTCGCTTTGCGTATAAAAGTTTTGTTTGCGAATACAGCGTTATTCTCACGGAGCGTTGGGAAAATGTTTACTTGTTATAAGTGAAGCTTGTGTGTGTTTCAGCTTAGTCGGATTAAAACAGCTGTGTATTCTGGGTTCGATTCCCATATTATACAAATTGTTCGTTCGGTGTCCATAATTTTATTAATCTATCTCTGATGTAAGTGCGTGCCGGCCTGTTGGTAACGGACCAGACGCTGCTGCCTACATGTTCACGGGTTTAAATGCCAGGACACACTTCTGACTCTTCAGAGTCATGAGTGTATTGATAGTCAATCGCCACGCACTATAACGGCGAAGGAAAACATCGTGAGGAAACCTGCATACCATAGCGATTTGTATAAATTTCTATCCGCTATCGCGCACTAGGCCAGCGTGGTGGACTATATGGCGTAACCACTCTCAACCATATTCTCGATTGTAGAGGAGGCCCGTGCCCTGCAGTGGGACGTATATGGGCTGATACAGTACAGTATACTAAAGAATTTTATGGCAGTGTAGTACGAATAATAATGTCATCAGTTCTTGACTGCGGTTACATTTTGCGTGTAAGTTTTACTGAGTCCGAACATTTTGTAATTTGCTCAACAATTGTATTTTCAAAAGTCCATCCCACGTGATACACAACTCTGACTCTTGGAAGTTAAGTATATACGTATTAAAAATGCATTATTATATGATAAGAACTTCAAAGACTACGAATTATTTTTATGTCTCAAAAAGTCCAAGCACTTGATGGTTTTAATAACATTTGTTTCGGAGCGAGAATCGAATCCACATCCTTCATTTAATACGCGAATTGTCTTAACTTTACCATAAAGGCTGTATATGCTCAGCCGTTACTATAAATATTATTAATTCTAAAAAGAATATCTCGTTCGAAATTTTAAAACTGAAACGAGACCACGGCTTAAAATTCGAACAATAGGCCATCCATTACCCATATGAAATGTAACATGGAGTGAATGAGGAGCGAATGTAAGAGCCAATGAATGAGTGAACGAATGAATGAACGGTATTAATGAATGGTATCTGAAGTGAAACACGCCGGTAATGTTAATCTAATGGAAATGGATAAGTAATGTACTGGTTGGAGATTTTTTAAGTATATAGGGATGAAAAATATTATAGACTATATTCAATATTAGAGAGCATATGATTGAGGTAATAGAATTATTTCCGAGATGATTTAGTTAAATGTCATTTCAATTTAATGACTTACTAATCAATTTTGATAGCATATTTTTTATTTGGACTATGTGTGGTCTGCGCATTACTACTGGAGAGCCGTGGCTTCGAATCCCGAATGAAGTACATATATGATTTTTTTTAGCATGTTCCAAAATTACTTCCAATTCAAAATAGGTCCATCCAAAGCCTGTAATTCAAAAATTATCTATTAACACAAAAAATACATACATACATAACCACACGCCTTTTTCCCAGAAGGGGTAGGCAGAGGTGCTACTAGAACACCCACGTTTCGCCTTGTATATTCCGTCCCACGATGTGATAGGGGGCGAGCCTATCGCCATATCGGGCACAAATTCCTGACTCCGGGCTAATAATGAATAGAAAAATCCAAAAAATACACTAAACTAAAAAAAAATCCTTTGACCTAATGTTTTTTTTTACTGGAAAGACAAAGTATATACGTCCCACTGCTGGGCACGGGCATCCTCTACAATCGAGACTACGTTAGAAAAGGTTGCGGCCATATGGTCCACCACGCTGGCCTAGTGCGGCGAAATTTACACACCATAGAAAATCTTATAAATCGCTACGGTATGCAGGTTTCCTTATGACATTTATGTTTACCGCTAGTGTTGTGTATGGTGATCGCTATATGGACGGATACGTATCCGACCCGAAAAACAGAAAAACACGACAAAGCATACAAATCAGTGCCACATAAATAAATTCATTTAAATGTAATATTTACGAAGTCGATGGAATGGCGGCGCGCTAATGGGTTTCAATAAAAAGATTGATGGTTTGCGCGAGACCGAATAATGTGTGAAAATGATTTTATTTGTACGTAGATTTTTGAACCAGAGTCGGAGTTATTTCTGACGCCTTTCACCGAGAAGGTTTTAGTCAGTATGCTGGCGTAGGTTCTTGTTAGGGCCCCGATTCGGCCAACATAGGCCTTCCCAAGGATCTCCACATTGACCTGTTGGAAGCGGCCTGCGTCCAGCGGCTTCCTGCAACCTTAATCAGGTCGTCTATCCACCTTGTGGGTGGCCTCCCCTCAAGAATCTTTCGGCCCCAACGGCCATCAGTTCTTCGCAATTATATTTCTTAGGCAAGATAAATAGACCAATATCAATTCTTGATATCATAACCTAATTGTGTTGCTTTAATCATTGAATAGGCTACGTCTCACAGGCTCGTCCAATAATTAATTCTCAATATTTGCTTTCAATTTGTATACGTTTGTCTTGAATAGTAATGTTAACAACGATTGATTGGAGAATATTGCGTTTCAATTTTATAATTTAGAATTTCAATGAATTTCAATATCTGTATCTGTATTAGCCCATACACGACCCACTGCAGGGCACGAGGCACTCTCTACAATCGAGAGTACGATTGAGATAGGTTAGGCCATATAGTCCACCACGCTGGCCCAGTGCGGGTTGGCGGACTTTTACATACCATAGAAATTTATACAAATCGCTATGGTATGCAGGTTTCCTCACGATGTTTTCCTTCACCGTTAAAGTGCGTAGTGATTGACTATCAATACACACATGACTCCGAAAAGTCAGAGGTGTGCCCTGGGATTTGAACCCGCGACCACCGTGAACATGTAAGCAGCCGCGTCTGGCCCGTTACCAACAGGCCACCACGCACTTCAATTTCAATATATCCTACTAATATTATAAAGGCGGAAGTTTGTGTGTTTGTTACTTCTTCACGCTCAAATGGCTCGACCAATTTTGATGAAATTTGGTATGGAGGTAGTTGATACCCTGGATTGACGGATTGGATACTTTTTATCTCGAATGTAGTTTTCCCGTAGGACAAGAAAGGAATTAAAATATGTATATGTGCTATTTTTTCAAACCCAAAGGGATGGTTTGGAATAGAATATAGGGCGGATGGAATGGGATATTAGAAGACAGAATTGCATGCCTTGAGTCATGGAACAGGTTGAGACGGGACGTAATGGGACGGAATGTGAAAATCAGTATAAAGAGCAGCAATCACTTTGAGTTTAAATATAAAACATTAATACGTAATATGTGTATGATGTGGACTGGGCTCAAAAAGTGTCTGCATCCGGGCGAAGCCGGGTCGGGCCGCTAGTGTAATATACTTGCTTGTATTGTTATCAATAAGTTATATTTAAATAAAATGCTGTCTTGTTTAAAGTCTTGTAATTGGTGCGAAACAGAAAAAGAACGAACTTACAATACAAAATTTTAAATATTGGCTTCATACCATAGACATTTTTATATTTTGTTCTTAATATTATAAAGTTTTTGGCTTCCGTATGAGTTTTCATTTATACCGATAAATGTTAGTAAAGGTAGTATACAAGGAAACATTTAAGAGGAAGTAAGAGGAAAGGCAGCGTGGGACGTCCACCCACTAGGTGGTCAGACGACCTGGTAAAGGTTGCGGGACGTCGCTGGATGCAGGCTGCCTCCAACAGGTCACTGTGGAAATCATTGGGAGAGGCCTATGTTCAGCAGTGGACTTCCTTTGGCTGATGGATGGATGATGATGGATGGAAGAGGAAAGGGAAAAATCGTAGACTCAGAACAAATTATTATTTATTAAACCATGGCATTTCAATTGAGCCTCAATTTCACAAACAAGCTACAAGCGTCATATTTCCAGAAAAAAGCACCATAAATATAACAGAAAAGTATTTAAAATACGAACTGCAAATTAAAACGGCGCATCGAAATAGCGAGGTCAGCAAAATTCAGTGTAGATGAAATCCAATTGACAATTTGCAGCAATTAGTGTGTTTCACGACTTACCTGCCGCCGCAGAACGTAAACTTCACATTTAGTTTTATTAAACTCGTATTTTGTGCTTTCGAGAACATTCTGCAGGGCGTAAATCATAAGGAACGTTTTTTAGAAATTTTGCTTTATATATATATATTAAAAAAAAAAAACCTATACTGCTTCCTTATATTACAAAATTATTTAATTCGATATTATATACCGGCAATATACCACAGAATCTATGCCATTCCAACATAATTCTACTACACAAAAAAGGTGATAAAACGGATATAAACAACTACAGGCCGATTAGTCTCATTTCCCATATTTATAAAATATTTATTAAAGTAATAGAAAACCGCATATCGAGAACACTAAATCAGCATCAACCACCAGAACAGGCCGGGTTTCGCCCATCATTTTCAACCACTGACCATCTTCACACTATAAACCAAGTCATTGAAAAATGTAATTAATTTAATACTCCTCTTTTCTTGGCTTTCGTGGACTACTCCAAAGCTTTTGACAGTCTTACGCACACCGCGACTTTCACAGCCCTTCGCACCCAAGGTGTTGAAGAGACATACATCAAGCTTTTGGAGAAAATCTACGAAAGCAGCACAGCTTCCATAAAACTCCAACTTCAGGGTCCGATTTTCAGAATACAAAAAGGCGTTAAGCAAGGTGATCCTCTTTCTCCAAAATTATTTACCAGCGCTTTGGAGGAAGTATTTAAAAAAACTAGCGGTTTCTTGGGAGACGAAGGCCATTGTGGTCAGTGAAAAAAGATTGAAAAATCTTCGTTTTGCTGACGACATCGTCCTTTTTGCTCCCACTGCCGACGTTATACAAGAGATGCTCCAAGAACTGAGCACAGCAAGCCTTGAGATTGGACTTAAAATTAACAGAACTAAGACGCAAATAATGACCAACGGAACAACACAAAGGATTGTGGTCGATGGGCATGAGATACAATATGTCGAAGAGTACATATACTTGGACCAGATAGTATCCTCCAAAAACAGGCAAGAAAGAGAAATCGATCGCCGCATTGATAACGCCTGGAAGAGCTTCTGGTCCATGAAACAGTACATGAAAGGGAGTTTTCCTCTCTGTTTGAAACGCAAGCTCTTCGACATGTGTATCTTGCCCGTCCTTACTTATGGTGCTCAAACGTGGTCTTTGACCGAGCAACAGAAGTCCAAACTCAAGGTTTGTCATCGAGCAATGTGCAGCATGGTGAGTGTGAAACGACAAGATCGTGTCAGAAACACAATGCTGCGTTCTTTAACAAAAGTAAGGGACGACGGTAAAAAGACCGCTAGACTCAAGTGGGATTGGGCCGGGCATGTTTCCAGGATGCACCCTGATCGATGGGCCAAAATCATCGGCGAATGGATGCCGCAAGCCAGGTATAGGCGAAGAGGTAGACCCCGAAAGCGATGGCGGGACGACCTCAATAAATTTAACAACGACTGGAAGCAAATTGCTCAACAGAGATTTATGGAAAAAATTTGGGGAGGCCTTTGCCCAGCAGTGGGATCTTTAAGGCTAGTATAATAATATAATAATAATAAATATTTATTCACGACCGGTCTATCTTTAATGTACGTCGATTTATTTTTATATTCCAATGATCAAACAAAGATGGATGTTATAAAATTACGTTGACAATCAACATTCGACAGCCTCCGTAGCGTAGTTGGTTAGACGCCGACTGTGGAACGAGACGCCGCGGGTTCGATCCCCGCACCTACACAAATGTTTGTGCTGCCCACAAATATTTGTGTCAGGTCTGGGTGTTTGTGAGACCGAAAAGTCTCTCGTAGTTTCTGATACCCACGACACAAGGTTCAATTGATCTAAATGTGGGGTAAGATATATGTATGTGACTGTTGGGTGTATTTATTATTATTTATTATTGTCGATGACGGGCTCTCTCTAATAAACAATTTAGACGACTAATGGAAAATTCTACGAGAATAATCCAAAACCACCAACACCAATAAAATTCAGTATATCCAAAATACGTAAAAATGCGACATTACTAATAACCATACATCACACATATATTTAAAAAAACACTAGCGAATGAAGCACATTTCTAGCAATAACAAAATCGGGCACTCGCTGCGGCATCCTCGGAATCTTGTATCACAGGGAGCGGTGCACTTAGAGTTGTTTACAAGCGCTGCTTCCCACAACGTATTAAAACTTCTAGTTTTACAATTGCTTTGTCATTGGGATATTTACTGTTTAATTCGAATTATTAGCTCGATATGAAGTGCGTGGTGGCCTGTTGGTAACGGACCAGACTCGGCTGCCTACATGTTCACGGTGGTCGCGGGTTCAAATCCCAGGGCACACCTCTGAGTTTTCGGAGTTATGTGTGTGTTGATAGTCAATCACCACGCACTTTAACGGTGAAGGAAAACCTCGTGAGGAAACCTGCATACCGTAGCGATTTTAAAGAATTTCTACGGTATGTAAGTCCGCCAACCCACACTAGGCCAGCGTGGTGGACTATATGGCCTAACCCCTCTCAATTGATTCTCTCGATTATAGAGTAGGCCCGTGCCCAGCAGTGGGACGTATATGGGCTGATAAAAAAAAAACTTAGCTCGATCCACTGATGGTCGATGGGGTCGGAAAGTTCTTAAGCGGAGGTAAGGGCTAATGATTCGTCAGACGTAAACCTAAAGGGCGTAATTAATAAACTCGGATGAGCGAAGGATTAATTTTAGTCCAAGGCGTTGGAATGGGTTCGATTATTTTGATTAGCGAGGTATTCACGACTTTATTAATAAACACGGAATTGCATAGAGGGCTAGGCAACCATCGTATTGTAGTTACATGATTCATTATTATAGTCTTATTAATAGTCGAAATAATCCAGTCAATTTGAAAGCCTTGGACTAAAGTTAATTCTTCGCTCATCTGAGCTTATTAATAACGCCCATAAGGTAGACGACAGTAAGTACAGACCTAGCTCAAGTTGCAGGAAGACACAGGATGAAAGCCCGTTTCAGCAGATTTCTGAGACAATCGTTGGGAGAAGCCTATTTTTTTTTATCAGCCCATATACGGCCCACTGCTAGGCACGGGCCTACTCTACAATCGAGAGAACCAATTGAGAGTGGTTAGGCCATAAAGTCCACCACGCTGGCCTAGTGCGGGTTGGCGGACTTACATACCGTAAAAAAAAATTAAAATCGCTACGGTATGCAGGTTTCCTCACGATGTTTTCCTTCACCGTTAAAGTGCGTGGTGATTGACTATCAATACACAATAACTCCGAAAAGTCAGAGGTGTGTCCTGGGATTTGAACCCGCGACCACCGTGAACATGTAGGCAGCCGAGTCTGGTCCGTTACCAATAGGCCACCACGCACTTGGGAGAAGCCTATGCTTAACTGTTAATATCCTGTGGCTGAAGAGTGAGAGAGAGATAGAAATAAAAAGAGAGAAAAGAAAAATAAAGTTCAAGAGCCTTGACGGTGTGAAAGCCGTTTTTAGCCAGCTTAAAAATGATCATGCTAGATCGATTTTATACAGAAAAGTAACATTTTCTTAAACTGTGTCGACAAATACTAATGTCATGAATGATTAGAGCAATGGATACAAAATAAAATATACAAAAAGTGTTCCGTTCACAGCTTTTTTATGTGAGAAATATATCAAGAATGATTAAATGACTCACAATGCGTTACATTCTCGTGTCCCAGCAAAGAATGCTTAATTTGTGCGGCGAGCATAAATCCACGCCTAGGATCCTCTCTAGCGATCGTAATAAGGACTTCATATCTCAGACCCGTTTGTAGTATAGATAGTAGATACTTTATCCGTTTTAGACTAGGCTATTCATTACAAGTATTTTATTACAGTTGAATTATACGCATAGATGTTTGAAATCTATAAAAAATCGGGTACGAAACGAGACGTCTTTCGATTCTAGATTCTATTCATTTTTGATAAATCAATGCTATTTGATTTTGAAAGGAAAATTTGAAAAATAGAAATGCATGTGTTTAAATTTACTTTGATATTGCGGTATGTGGTATTAAATTATATCATTTATTGACAATTTTTGGCGATGCTTTAAAAAACAATTGCATTGAAATCTTACCTATTTAAAATGCAATGCAAATGCAATATTAGAAGTGGTAGAGCCACGCTGATGTCAGTCATGACTCAGTATGAATGGGCAGGCTAATCCGGGGCGGTACCATTATCTCACAGAAAATCGACGTGAAGCGACAGCTCAGCTATCGCGTTTCGTACGATGAGTAAGAAAATTACTTCGCATCGCACGCTACAAAATTCTCATAGTAAATTAAGACAGACAATTCTCGCTACCCTCAGAAATACATGTCTGTTTCCAATTGCGACAGCTCTGCCCTTCCCCAGGGCCATGTCAACAATCCGGCGACATATTTATACACCAATTACACCTCCCACTCAAATTGATGGGAGCGCGAAATAACACGATTGAGTAACTCACGGTTTGTGTTACGACTTACGGGTTATGTAAAATTACAAAACTTCACGCTTATATCCTCGAAGAGATAGATAGAGATGCCACTATTGCCTGCCATGTTTCGACATGGTTATTGCTTCCCAAGATGTGACAGATGAGCCTATTGCCATTTTGAGTTGTAATAATTCTAGTTTCGAGCAATTTATCTGAGATTTTTGAGATCGAAAAACTATTAAAATCCAAGGTTTTTAGTTGTTCGGTTATAATCAACTAAGATGGGATATAGATATAGGTTAAGATAATAAACGAAACAATATTTTTAGACTAAAACTGCAACGTGTTTCGCTAACTTTGTAGGCGATTATAATAATTCCTTTGACTTATGTGAGATATAATTTAATCCTATAATGAAAGACGCATTAAAGTATAAGTAAGTAAGTAAGTAAGTATAAGTATTTCAAAAGATTTTCTAAAAGGAACATATATGTTAATATGCATTCCTTTATAATAGTTGGTTAACACAGATAACACACTTACGAGCAAGACAATCAAAATCCTTAATCTGCAGTATGGAGGGTAATCAACGAATCACAGAGTGCCCGTGCGAGCCGACAGATGGCGCTGTACAGCGTCGCGTCATTTCCGCTGCTTCCCGTCCGAACGGCGCTGTGGTAAGTACCACTTATATTACTCTTCTGCTTAAAAAAAGTCCAATTGGCATTCATCCGACTGGTTGGTTTTAAAGGGCTTTCGATTTTATTTTTGCTGACGGCGTTTTTTTAATTCCGTATTGGAGATGGGTACTGAGTAGAGTGAATTCTATATCTTCTATCATCTATACATATAATCAATTTCTAACCGATCGATGTCTGTACGTGAAATATAAATGAGAAAAACTGATATGGGGTACTGTAATAACGTAATGGAACCCAAAACAATGATTTTTAGAATGTTTGTCTGTCTGTGCGGTTGTGCGCGGTGAACTCAGAAACGGCTTAATCGATTTCGATGAAATTTGGTATGGAGGTAGCTGACATCCTGGACTTAGGCTACTTCTTATCTCGAAAAATTTAGTGTTCCCGTGGGATGAGGGAGGAATTCCGATATATTTGTTACTTTTTTGTACTCAAATGGATGGGATGGGACTAGATAACATATCTTGAGGGAGAATGAGACGGCACATAACGGGATTGGACGGGATGTGATTTTTTTTATAAAGATAACCACGCAAACGGAGTTGCGGGCAGAAGTTAGTCAGAAATAAATGGGATATAAATATACTTTATCGTCAACATAATAATAGTCGTTATGATTAAGGGATTATTTTTATATTAGCACGACATAGTGACCTAATTACAAATTTTTGACAGCCTCCGTGGCGCAGTTGGTTAGACGCTGGCTGTGAAACGTGAGGCCGCGTGTTCGTTCCCGTATCGAGACAAATGTTTTGTGAGTCTCACAAATATTTATCTCGGATGTACAATGCACTACTTCTTCAGTGAAACAGCAAAGCTATAACTTTTCTACTGAACAAATTAAACAATGTCGAGACAACAAGAATACTACATACATACATACATAAACACACGCCTTTTTAGATAGGGGGCGAGCCTATCCCCATATCGGGCACAAATTCCTGACTCCGGGCTGATAATTTTATTTATTTTATTTTTATTTTATTATTTTCGGAAAACTTACAGCTAGATTACATTGTAACATATACACATAATACAAAAGGGCCATTTAAAAGTTTTCGCAAATAGTACAAAAAGAACAGTACAAAAGAAAGGGGTCAGTAGGTCAAAAAACGAGTTATTGGCACAGTACATTAATATCTTGATCGAACACATTACAGCAGATTTTTCAACAAAAAGACAGTGCTTACAAACTAAAAATCTAGAATTTTGAGCACAACAACAATTAAATTCATTTATAAAACAAATGAGTGATATTTTTTAATGAATAGAAAAATACAATATCACTTTGCCCGACCCGGGATTCGAACCCGAGACCTCAGCTTTGCAATCATACCGTAGTACCACTACGCCACCGAGGCAGTCACAACACACACAACAAGAATACTATAAACACAACAATCACTTAATGATGCCCTCTCTTGGCTTTCCTTCTTAGCTGTGTATCGAAAAAAAAATATAATAGGTTTGTTACGTCTAGACTATTTTTTATATTAGGACAAAACGCTGATTATATTCACCAGATAGCGGGCACTTTATTTGATGGAGGTAAACAGTATTAGTGACCAAGGCGATTATGTCCCAATTCGAATTCAGCCGGTGTATTTCTGCTTTCAACTAGGCTTGTATTATTTATATTCTTGTAAATAAATAAATAACCCAAGAGTCACATACATACATAGATCTGACCCCACATGAGGATCGAGTCTTGTGTCGTGGGTATCAAGAACTACGAGTGACTTGTTGGTCTCACAAACACTCAGACCCAAAACAAGCACCTGTGGTTCTCACGATCATAAGTCTCGGTGTGGGGATCGAAGCCGTGGCCTCAAGTTCACAGCCAGCGTCTACAACTGCGAAGCCTGTCTATATCTTCGTAATTTATTTTAAAATCGGAGTGTTAACGAAATCCTTACATGAATGAATAATAAAAAAGCGTTGATTGTTACTTCATTCCAAACTAAAATTACTTTTCACCTTTCTCTATCTTAAATATTTTATCAATATCTTGCCAGTATCTTACCACACAGCGTCCTAAGAGCCGAGTGGCGATACTAAGATTTACTGCCCCTAGATTGAGCCCCTCGCTAACTCACCCTAATGCCTGCCAACTAACACCGGCTCCATGAGACACTGTTTCAGTCCGTTGTACCGCTATACTCCCAAATTGATTTTAGTAAGTGGTAAATAACATTATAATCTGTATGCATATACGTCCCACTATAGGGCACGGACCTACTCTACAAATCGAGAGTAAGATTGAGAGGGATCACGCCATATAGTCCACCACGCTGGCCTGGTGCGGGTTGGCGGACTTTACATATTATAGTAATTATAAACGTGATTGTTTTGAATATGATATATGACTGCCTCGGTGGCGTAGTTGTACTACGGTACGACTACAACGCTGAGTTCACGAGTTCGAATCTCGGGTCGGGCAAAGTGATATTGGATTTTTCTTTACATTATCAGCCCGAAGTCTTGTGCTCTATTTGGCAATAGGTTCGTCCCCTATCACATCGTGGGACAAAACACACAAAGCAAATCGTGGCGGTCCTGGCAACACCTCTGCCTCCCCCTTCTGGGAAAAGGGCGTGAGTTTATGTATGTAATTTGAAAAAATCAACTGATTTCTCAAAATCCGCACGACCCGTGCGTTTGCAAAACCAGTGTGTTTGCATCCATTTGTATTTATGAATGCAAAAACACTAAATGCTTTTTAATGTCTCTTCCGACGACATTAATACAAAAGGGAATCGATTAATGTTTTTGCACAATGTTGAGTGATTGCAAACGGGCAATAGTTAAAGTTTATACATATGAAAATTCAAGCCTTTACCGTCAAATGAGTAGGCAGAGGTGTTCAGCTACAGTCCACTAAGCATACTTCAAAACATAAATTTGATACTAGGCACAATTTTAAACCAACTTGTAACTTGTGTAATAATCACTTTAATGTAAACTGGTTTTGAAAAGAGCAACACTAGAGTTTCTTGCCCGTTCTTCTCTAGTGAAAACCGCTTTCCAAACCGGCTGGCAGATCAAAAACTGACTGAATCTTAATAATATTGTACATTTTAATGGTTTCAATAAATTTGTTTCAATAAAAGTCCTGAACAAATCATGAGTTAATTACACCGATAAATTCACAAAATTATAATTGCCTTCCCCCATTATCGAATGCTAGACTTTTTATTTTGTATTGTGTAATATAAATTAATTTAATTTAGTGGTCTTCAATGAAAATATCGTTTCTAAAGCTTCATATACAGGGTATATCAAGATTGCTACCGAAACGAAGCCAGGTGGTAGCTTTAGTGACTACACACAATGCAGCTAAAACTTTTGCAAAAAAAAAGCGAAGATTTTTATTGGATTTTTTTTCTTATCATTGTATTTGGGTGGTAAATACATACATTTTTAAAAAAAAAATATGTACACCCTTTTATTTTTAAAGACGCAAGGCTTTAATTTATAATTTGAACAAAAGCTATGGATTTATCACCCAAACACAATGATATTTAAAACATTATAAAAAAAAGTCACAAAATGATAGTTGCATCGTGTTTGAAGTCACTAAAACTACCACCTGGTTTCCTTTTCGGTAGCAGTCTTGATATACCCCGTATTTTAAAGATGTTTAAGAGAACTCTGCTATATCTCATGCAATAGAGGTACGTATATTCCAGTGCAGTTCCAAGTTCTTTGTCTCAATACCATTAGTAATTTACGTCGGCCGTGTCTGGAACAAAGCGCTGCATACAATCCAATTATAATATGAACGTGGTTCTCATCACTATTGCTCTTAGAAATAATAAAATTGAAATTGAAATATAGGGAACAACTCTGAAATAATATCTAAGGCGTTTCAGAGATCTGTAGGGTAATTCACGTAATTAAATAAGTTCAGTTGCAGTGCAGTTGCAGTTAAGTTTCGATCAAAACAGACCTTTTCGCATTCTCGTAATTTTGACAACCGCTATCAAATACGCTCGCATGAAGTCCGCGTCACGCGAGCGGTTTAGCGTATTCTACTGCTACGTGTTTTATTTGCGTGATTCAGATTGCAACTTGATCGGTATTCACGTGTAAGCTTCTTGCATACGACTGACGTATAGTTGACGCGCAGCACCCGCGCAGTTTACGCATAGCTTAGGTGCAGTTCACGCGCAGCTAAACAATTACAAGAATACCATTTTGCACTAAGACATAAAATTAATTGCAACTGCACCGCAACTTGATCGGCGCGTCAGAAAATTACGTGAATTACCCTACTGATTGGTGAAACGGCACAAGACACTATAGTAGACTTATAGTTAATTACAAGCCAGTAAACAACCTACCTTATCTTAAACTGACGCGCTCCTGCATTCCCGACGATCGATTTTTTTTACTAATATGACGGGCTGTCCTGGACGCACGTCACTACATAGAACCTTCCTATGAAAGGGAGTCCCGAAATCTGTCCCATTATGCGTCGCAAAGTTAAAAAATGTAAAAATTAAATCAAATTTGCGATAAAATTTGTAAGAATTCGTTTTGTTTCAATGTGTAACATTCGCGTAAATCTAAAAAACCATTAGGTATCAATTTTTTGGTTTGTCAATTCCAGTAGTCTAATAATTTAATTTTGTCAACTCTCGTTAAAAAATAGTATAGACACACGTAGGTAGGTATATGTTTTTCACAATCCTAAACTTGGGCGTCAAAAATTACAATTATCAATTTCAAATTTCCCCGGAGTTGTTATAGAATAATTGAGTCGCAAATACCACCTTACTAATCAAGATAAACATAAAAAACACCCCTAAAAATACCCAAAAACTTCGCAAATTGCCAAATTTTTACCGCAGGCTCAAAAAACAAATGCTAATTATGCGTCATAATCCCGGGCTGAAACATTGTGTGCGTAACGAGGGCGCATTACGTCCCGGTAATGGCGGCGGCGAATATCCCCTAATTTACCCCCACCCCCCACTTTTTATGGTAATGCAGTGTGACGTCGCTATTACTGCAGACTCTATTAGTTACTTTGTTGGTGTTGTGAATATTTTGTACCGTATTTTGTAGGGTAGGAAATAAGTTTATCAATTTAAAAAAAGCATAAAATGTAATAAATAAATAAATAATAAATAAATATTACGAATGTGACTTTATTGGGCTTTTCCGAACCATCTCTAATAAATTGGACTAGCTTGAACAATAATGTGGGTATATTAGTCCGAAAAACATGAATATATTACATAATTTGCATTAAAATATGTAAAAATTGCAAAATTTTTTAACATATGAAATTAGGTATGCGGAAAATAATCAAAATTAAGTTAGCAATAGCATTACTATGTACCAATTCAATCTTCAATTCAAGTCACAAATTGCACAAAACTGAAGAAATAAAGCTATAATTCTCGACCGAATTTCGCGTTTGAGCGCGGGGCCTACGGTGTAGCGCTACGAGAGTGCTACAACCGCTACGAGCCTACGAGTGTATTACGCGTTGTTAAAATCCGTGAAGGAATCTCAAAAACCGATGTGGAAATGTTTTCAGTATTTTTAATATGTGAAATGTAGTATTTTTCCAGTTGGCTTGTTGAGTATTTTGTTGTGTAATAATATTTTTATGGAATGATTTCATTAGGGAAATTCATAAAACAAAAGAACACGAAATGTAATTGGCTTTTGATATTATTTTAACCATTGTGACAGAAACTACTAATTAATGATTATGAGCAAATTACTACACTGTTTCTTCAGTAAAATATTTTCTTTGTATCTACTTTTATGAAATACGTGTCGTACTGTTATATACTTAAGATGTAATAGAAATCCATTATATAACAAAAACCCTCTCCACACAAAACTGCACATATGCACTTTTGTGTGGATAAATAGTAAGACGGCGCAAGCTGGGGCCTCTATCTTATTCCATATTCTTTCACGACCGGGTGTCTGCCAGTTTCCATTTCTATCTCTAATTTTATATGTGTCATTTTAATAAGTGTTATAAACGAGTGTAAAATCAAATAAAGTTTTTTTTAAAAAGAGAATTTTTAAATCTCGTATAACATTTTGGTGGCAGCGGTGGGATACCGAAATCATACCCGAATACGTCTTCGGAAAATCCAAATAAATAAAACGGACTGAAACTGATAATTAAACTAAAATTCACAAAATTAATATCTAAACTGACAAAGTGCGGAACATTCAAAACGGTACAAATCACTTAAATAAAAATACATAAATAGATAAATCAGTTGAACCTATAAGTGTTTTAACTTTGTACATAAAATACGCTACGAACTTAAGAGTGAAGTCGAGACGCGGGATCCGCGTTGTTCCAGCCAGTGGTTCCAGTTTTGATCGTTTTGAAACGGTCACGCCAACATCCAAGAGTTCCACCATGTTAACTCTGGTGCACCTGGTAGCAGTTCTCCTGTGAGTGACTCTATTACAAGACTCCTTTTAGTGACAAGTTAATTAAAGTCAATAAAACTCAGAGTTTATTCAGTTCGCAGAATTTAATAATTATAATTTAAACTATATACTTACGTATTATTCTACTTAAATAATTTTCTACATCTTCAATTGTTATTATTAATAGTTGCAAGCATTCCTTATAATCCCAGACAGTACATTCCTTTTGTTTATTTTATACATCCGGTCATAACAGTTATAGATAAGCTTGTAATTCCATACCTTGTTGTGTAAAGCTAACTTAAAGTGGAATCGCCTTCTAAACAATTGTTTTATATTTATCTTATACTAAGTGTGTGTATTGTGTGTTGTGTACTTTACAGATTGACACATTTATATTTCAAATTCCATATTTTCAGTAAATATGGCCAGTAAATCCGAATCCAAGGAAAGAGAGGAGACCACTAGTGTCTCTAAAAGCACCAGCCGAGTCGATATCGAAGACAAGGTGGAGCTAAGTGTCTTATTCAAATTCATAAAACCCTTCGATGGTTCGAGGGAAAATTTGAATCCATTTATTGCAAATTGTCAGAATGCCCATAATCTTGCTAACAAAAATCAAAAACCAATATTGTTTAAATATATTTTGAGTCAGTTGGTCGATAAAGCTGAACTTACTTGCAGTATAAAAGAATTCGAAAATCTCGAACAATTTATAGATTTCATAAAACAACAATTCGGAGAAAAGAAACATTATACACACCTTCTCTCCGAGTTGCAAAGCTGCAAACAAGATACTAATGAAACAGCCAATCAATTCTCTTTAAGAATTGAAACATGTCTAGCCAAATTGCTCACAGAAATCAAAATTTCTATCCCGTCCAAGAAAAAAGCCGAAATAGCTGGGCGAGTAGCCGCAATGGAAGATCTTGCGTTGCACACCTTTATTGTAGGATTGCAACCGAGACTTTCACAAATAATCAGATGTCGTGATCCAGATTCATTAAACTCCGCTGTTAATTTCGCAGTCGCGGAAGAAAAAATCATGTCCGCGGTGAACAAAAGATCACAACAATCAAATCCTGGCAATTTCGATAAACCAAAATTCAGTCCGCGGCGCGAATTTCAATCTTACCCAAGCCGTTTCCCGCAAGGATTCCGTCCTAGTCCTTCTAAAAGCATAAATACGAATGAAATCGTTTGCAGATACTGCAAGAACGTAGGACATAGCATTGAAAATTGTCGCAAACGACAATATAATAACAATAGGAACCGCATTAATAACCCAACTAACCCAAATCAAAACCTAACTCCGAATCGCCCACAAAACCAACACAATCCTAATCCCATTCCTCAACGCAGAATTTTTGCCGTTAATCCTGAAGAGGAAAACGGAGTAGATGAAGTGGACGATTTAAACTAAGAAAATTTCCCGACAGGTGTCGCCCGGGAAATTGTTCCACAAAAAACAAAGTCGATACCAATTGCTTTTCTATATCCACTGTATCAAAGAATCCATCGCATCCTCTGAATCTATCGCGTCCTCTGAATCTGTCGCGTCCTCTGAATCCGTCGCGTCCTCTGAATCCGTCGCGTCCTCTGAATCCGTCGCGTCCTCTGAATCCGTCGCGTCCTCTGAATCTGTCGCGTCCTCTGAATCCGTCGCATCCTCTGAATCCGTCGCGTCCTCTGAATCCGTCGCGTCCTCTGAATCCGTCGCGTCCTCTGAATCCGTCGCGTCCTCTGAATCCGTCGCGTCCTCTGAATCTGTCGCGTCCTCTGAATCCGTCGCATCCTCTGAATCTGTCGCGTCCTCTGAATCCGTCGCGTCCTCTGAATCCGTCGCGTCCTCTGAATCCGTCGCGTCCTCTGAATCCGTCGCGTCCTCTGAATCTGTCGCGTCCTCTGAATCCGTCGCATCCTCTGAATCTGTCGCGTCCTCTGAATCCGTCGCGTCCTCTGAATCCGTCGCGTCCTCTGAATCCGTCGCGTCCTCTGAATCTGTCGCGTCCTCTGAATCTGTTGCGTCCTCTAAATCCATCGCGTCCTCTGAATCCGTCGCGTCCTCTGAATCTGTCGCGTCCTCTGAATCCGTCGCGTCCTCTGAATCTATCGTGTCCTCTGAATCCTTCGCGTTCTCTGAATCCGTCGCGTCCTCTGAATCCGTCACGTCCTCTGAATCAATCGCATCCTCTGAATCCATCGTGTCCTCTGAATCCTTTGTGTCCTCTAAATCCATCGCGTCCTCTGAATCAGCCGCGTCCTCTAAACCATCTATATCCTCCGAATCCCCTACAATCACGAAGATCTCCAAATAACCTGAAACAAAACGATGTTATTATTTTCAAAATACATAGAAATTCCGAAAAAAGATACTTACCTCATATTGACATACAAACCAATGTAGCAGATAGACCGTTATCCTTTCTGATAGATACCGGATCTTGCATAAGTTTACTGAAAATCAATTCACTGTCTCATATCCCTCATTTAAATAAAAAAACAATAACCCTAAAAGGAATTGACCCTGGGGATGAACTCACAACAACTCTTGGTAGTTTCGAAATACCTATATTCCAAGATCTGAAAAAGAAATATACACATGAATTCCACGTCGTAGAAAAAATTAATCTAACATATGACGGTATTATAGGTAATGACCTACTACAAAAATTAAAATGTAAAGTAGATTATCATCAAGGCGTTATCTATATAAACAACGAGACAATCAAGTTACAGTTTTGCGAACCAGTTTATACTATACCACCTCGTACAGAATCCGTGATAGAGTGTACAGTAACTAATCCTGAAATTCAACAAGGAATAATTCTAGATCAACACATTTCCGAATCTTTACTCGTAGCAAATTGCATAGCTAAAGTCAAAGATAACAACCGTATCAATATCACAGTTGTTAATACATCAGAATATCCTGCTACAGTACACTCTAATCTTAACTTATCCTTAGAACCATTTGATACGCAAACTCCACAAAATTCACCCCAAATGATATCTCATTGTAAAATCCTCGACCGAACTAATCAAGTCTTAAATTTGCTCAGAATTTCACATCTAAACCAAGAAGAAGCTAATGCCCTTGTCCAAATTTGTTCTCAATATTCTGACATATTCCATCTTCCCAATGACCAACTCACACATACTACGGCTACAGAACATAGAATCATAACGAGCACAGACATTCCAATCCAAACTAAATCGTATAGATTCCCTGAATGTCACAAAAAGGAAGTAGAGAGTCAAATAAATAAAATGCTAGATCAAAACATCGTAGTGCCTTCAATATCACCATGGTCTTCACCCATTTGGGTTGTTCCAAAAAAACTTGACGCCTCGGGACAACGCAAATGGAGAGTAGTCATCGACTACAGAAAATTGAATGACATTACAATAGGTGAAACCTATCCCATTCCGCAAATCACTGAAATCCTCGACCAATTAGGAAAAAGTCAATACTTCAGCACATTAGATTTGGCTTCTGGATTTCACCAGATACCCATTTCAAATGAAGATGCTAGTAAAACTGCCTTCTCCGTCCCTCAAGGACATTTCCAATTCACTAGAATGCCATTCGGGCTGAAAAACGCCCCTGCTACATTTCAGAAACTCATGAACACTTGCCTTTCGGGACTACAAGGGTCAAGATGTTTCGTATATCTCGATGATATTGTAGTATACTCACCAGACTTATCGAGTCATTGCCAAAATTTGACGGCTGTATTTGACAGACTGAGAAATTATAATTTGAAATTACAGCCAGACAAATGCGAGTTTCTTCACAGAGAAGTCGCATACCTCGGGCATATAATAAGTAAGGACGGAGTAAAACCTAATCCTGAAAAAATAAAATGCATTATAAATTTCCCAATTCCAAAATGCCCAAAGGATATAAAATCCTTTTTAGGACTCGTCTCATACTACAGACGATTCATCCCTGACTTTTCGAAATTAGCCAAACCTCTGACTTCTCTCCTTAAGAAGGAAGCTCAATTTGACTGGAAAAATGAACATCAATTAGCTTTTGAAAAACTACAATCCAAATTAACAACATCTCCAGTACTCATGTATCCAGATTTTTCCAAACCCTTCGTATTAACCTGTGACGCCTCTAATTTCGCTGTATCCGCCATCCTATCCCAGGGTGTAATAGGCAAAGACAGACCAATAGCCTATGCATCCCGCACATTGAACAAAGCTGAATGCAATTATAGCGTGACGGAAAAAGAATGTCTAGCCATAGTATTCGGCACTAAAGCTTTTCGTCCATATCTGTATGGACATCGATTTACTATAGTCACTGATCATAAGCCTCTGCAATGGCTATTTAATTGTAAAGACCCGGGTTCAAGACTAGTCCGGTGGAGACTAAAATTAGAAGAGTTTGACTACGACATTATTCACAAGAAGGGTAAAACCAATACTAATGCAGACGCATTATCTAGATTCCCAGTTAATCCAATAGAAGATAAATCCCGACTAACTCCAAACCCTTTATTGCCAGACCTCTATGACGACTTTAACAACCAACTGGAAGACCCTGTTGCCGAATCCTTATCTCCAATCCCATTTTCCTTCAATGACGAAGAATTGTTAAATCAAGATATTGAATCTAATATTATTCCACAACCCGTACTCAACTCTCCAAATAATCCGTCTCAAATCCCTTTACTACCTCAAGAAAGCGCCATGATTCCTTCTCCAAGTCTTATAGACCTAGGGCCACTACCTGAACTCAGTCCAGGAAACGTCGATCTCAATCTAGATTTAGAAAATTTAGATATCCCCTCACCAAATCCAAATTTTACAAACTCAAATAATCCTACACCGCCTCAGGGAAATTCCAATTTAAATAATAACGACTACCCGGCGTTCCTTAAATCAACTACTAATAAAGAAAATACTTCAAATACTATTCTCACAGAACACAACGAAAACCTATTAAAATCTCCCTATAAACTGCTCCTCATTCCTACATCTATCGATTTAGACGAATCAAATCCCTATATTTCCGAAATCCTCTCCAAATTACCTAATAGCGATGAAGTCTTAAATTCCGAAAAAGAATTACATTCCTTCTTGAAAATAGAATTAGAAAACAAAATTATTTATCTTATTTTTACTAAAGTTCACCATTTTGACGAATCCACTTATCCTGCTATCTATGATACCCTAAAACGCATAAGGACAGAAATTCTTAATTCTAACGAACATACAGATATCGCAATTTCTGACTTTAAAAACCCTTTCGATCAACACTCATATACTAAGATTTATAACATCCTTATCTATTTATTCAATAACACTAAAATTTCCATACACGTCTACCTAAATAAAATAGCCTATCCAACCCTGAGTGAACGCCCCAAAATTCTTCGCGATAATCACGATATTCCTATTGCCGGTCATTTGGGTTCAACTAGAATGTATAATAGAATAAAAGAACAATATTATTGGAAAGGTATGCGTAGCGAAATAGAAGACTACGTCAAACAGTGTAAAACATGTCAGGAGAACAAAGCCCTTAGGAAAATAAATAAAGCACCAATGGAAATCACCACAACTTCCGTATCTCCATTCCAAAGGGTGGCGCTAGATATTGTAGGACCTCTGCCCGAATCAGGTCCAGCCAAGTTAAGATACATTCTCACATTACAAGACGATCTTACGAAATACTCCATAGCCTACCCAATACGTAGCACTACAGCAGAGGAAACTAGTGATTGTTTGATTCACTTCATATCTCTCTTCGGGATTCCTAAATCGATCCTAACAGATCAAGGTACAAATTTCACTTCAGATCTATTCAAGACCACATGCCAATTTCTAAAAATCAAACAATTATGGTCATCTCCTTATCATCCTCAAACACAAGGGGCATTAGAACGTAGCCATTCAACCCTTAAAGAATATTTAAAATCATTCACCAACCAGGAACAAGACAATTGGCCCACATACGTTTACACTGCAATACTTACATACAACACTACAGTACATACCACCACAAAATTCACACCATACGAGTTAGTCTTTGGCCACAAACCGTTTATCCCAAATTCCATCTATGATAATGAACCAGGAACAACTTATTCTGACTATATCAAGATGTTACAACATAAATTCAAATACACCCGCGGTATGGCCCTTGAAAATATTTTAAAGTCTAAGGAGTCTTCGAAAGCCTATTACGACACACGTACTAGACCCCCTCCAAAATACAAAATCGGTGACTACGTCTACCTTAAAAACCATTTGAGACTCCGTAAAGCGCTATCTCCAGTTTGGAAGGGTCCATATAAGATAGTTAAAGTAAATTTCAACCACACCGTCACTCTTCTCATAAATAGACGACATGTGACACATCATTTAGATGAGATAAAACCTGCAGTAATGACCCAATCTCATAGCTAAATTCATTCTATTTCAGCACTTGCATCAATGCACATCCCGAATTCATCCAGCCATATCCTTCCAGTTCCGGAATATACTTCGACAACTTGGGTAAATTGAAAATCGTAAAAGGACAATTAAGCATTATCAATTATATAGATATATCATTTATAAAACCACATTTGTCAAATTTAAATGAAGTCCTAAGTACTACAAGATTCGCTTGTCAACAAGCTAATTATACTTTTTGCCTAGACATACTATCGCCTTTAACTGTTCAATATAAAGATGTCACTCGTGAATTTGAATCCATATCACATCTGATTTCAAAACGTAATAAACGTTCATGGTTTGGCGGCATAGGTACTATATTTAAGCACGTTTTTGGTACTCTTGACGAGAACGATGCCGAAAAATATGACTCTTATATAGAAACAATAGAAAATAATGAAAATAAAATCGCTGAAATGATGAAAGAAAATATTCTAATTACACAATCCACACTAGAATCTTATAAACAAATTATAGACAGACTAAAAACTAATCAAGAAATTCTCAACGAGGCATTAAACACATTTCTAGGAGAAATAAAAAATATCTCTGATATTACAAATAATTTATTAATTGAAACAAAAGTCAATTCCATACTTACCAGCCTTGATAGTTCCTTGTTGACATTGTCATTCCAAATGGAAGATTTAATAAACGCAGTCATTCTTAGTAGTCAAAATATTCTACATCCGAACATATTAACACCAGCACAATTATACCAAGAACTCGTAAACAATGAAAGACACTTACCTAGTGATACTGGAATCCCTCTTTCCTTGAGTTTAGACAACATTCATATAGTTTTAAGTATATCAAATGTAGCGTGTTATTATTTTAAGGATAAGTTAGTTTTTGTATTACTAATACCTTTAGTTACAAAGGACGAATACAATTTGTATCATAACATGGCTATACCAACTCCTCATGGATCAAACAATCCAAATAAATTTAGTATGATTTTACCATCAAGCCCTTATACAGCCATGTCTAGAGATAAGCTATATTATTGTAATTTAGATAACTTAGATAATTGTAAAACCATAAACTCTGAGTTTTACCTATGTGAGTTAACAATGATCTCACTAACAAATGACAACCCTACGTGTGAAAGTGAATTATTGACGAAACCAGTCAGTGCTATTCCCGTACAGTGCGAAACAAAAACAATTTCCGGACAATTAGACATTTGGAAACCAATCAAAAACAATCGGTGGATTTTTGTTCAATCGAAACCTAATAAAATAACAATTGAATGTAGTGTTAGTGAAGTGGAAGAAGTGATAGTGTCCGGAACGGGTGTTTTGCAAACCCCGAATCAGTGTACTGTGTACACCAGAAGTGTAAAACTGTTATCGGCAAATGACGCAATTAATATAAGTCTATATACACCTAGCCTTAACTTTAGTATTATAAATGATTCGTGTTGTAACTTAAACGATAAGATAAATTTAGCTAATAACAATGATTCCCCAATTTTATTACAAAACGTAGATTTAGAAAATTTGATCACCAATAATAAAAACGACGAGATTATTTCCAACCTAAATGAAATAGTCTCTGGAAAACCACACATAATAAAATATGGGAATTATTATACAAGTACTATATTTCTTATTTTAATTTCAATATTATGTTACATACTGTATAAAACTGGCATACACAAAAAAATCATTTTTAGAAGGGTTAACCTACATAATACAAGTAGAAATAATGAACCTATATCCGATAGTAATGAAGAGGTAGAACTTGATGACATTAGAACACCACCTACCCTTAGAATAGGGTGAAAATATATACATAATTTGCATATATGTATATAAATAAATGCATAGATTCTCATAAACTTCACAAATTTTGTGTAAGTTTATTCTTAACCGGGGGGCTGTTATATACTTAAGATGTAATAGAAATCCATTATATAACAAAAACCCTCTCCACACAAAACTGCACATATGCACTTTTGTGTGGATAAATAGTAAGACGGCGCAAGCTGGGGCCTCTATCTTATTCCATATTCTTTCACGACCGGGTGTCTGCCAGTTTCCATTTCTATCTCTAATTTTATATGTGTCATTTTAATAAGTGTTATAAACGAGTGTAAAATCAAATAAAGTTTTTTTTAAAAAGAGAATTTTTAAATCTCGTATAACAGTACGATGGCTTAAATAATGCCTCGAGCACAAAAGGCTATGGATACTGCGTGTACGTCCGGTGCTGCAACTACTCGTAATCAGGTGTTACTTATTAAGGCATCGCCTTAATCCTAAATATTTAGTCTGTACTGTACTATATCATATATGCACGTCCCATTTCAGGGCACGGGCCTCCTCTACAATCGAGAGTACGATTGAGAATGGTAATAAATGTTAAATATTTATAATTCATACAAAAATCGTAATCGCACAAGATAAGCCAGACTTACATTTCTCGTCTTGCTATCGAGATTTTCTCACCCCAATGTCACTATAGACTATTTTTTTGTATTGTATCAGCCCATATACGAGCTACTGCAGGGCACGGGCCTCCTCTACAATCGAGAGTACGATTGAGAGTGGTTAGGCAATATAGTCCACCACGCTGGCCTAATGCAGGTTGGCGGACTTTTACATACCATAGAAATTTATACAAATCGCTATGGTATGCAGGTTTCCTCACGATGTTTTCCTTCACCGTTATAGTGCGTGGTGATTGACTATCAATACACACATGACTCCGAAAAGTCAGAGGTGTGCCCTGGGATTTGAACCCGCGACCACCGTGAACATGTAGGCAGCCGCGTCTGATCCGTTTACCAACAGGCCACCACGCACTTTTTACTATAGACTATAAAGTGAAATATTTCTTGAACAATTACTAAACTCCTTAAAAAAAAGAATCTTCCAAATAATAATTACAATATGTTATAATCACTATACAGGGTATATTAAGACTGTAACGGAGGGTATATAAAAAAGAACGACAGGTTTTTTTTGCATTTTTTTTAATATTCGTGTTTGAATGGTAAATCCCTAGTTTTTTTATTTGTTTCTATGTGTCTTTAATAATAAAAAGGTGTAAATTATTGTTTTCAGAAAACGATGTATTTACTACCCAAATTCGACGATAAGTAAAAAACTACAACAACAAAAAATTATCACTTTATTTTCAGTTACATTGTATCTGAAATCATAAATACTACGACCCGGCTCCGTTTATTATATAGTATAGTGTAGTCTATATTTAACGAGATAGCCTCACTAAAATTACTACATCCTCCAACGATACCCAATTTAGTTTCAGATAAGAATGAAAATATATTCTATAAAAATTGCTAGAGTTGAAGAAATCGTTAGGTATAGTAATTGAATACGTCCTCTCGATTGTGTAGGTGGCGTGGCGAGAGTCAAGAGTCTGGCAATGGGGTCGTTTCCACGACGACCCGTTTATTGTTATCTCGTACTATTTTCGAAAACAATTGACACGTATAAAGAATTACAATTTGGGATTTTTTCTAAGTATTAGGTGCTGTAATATTTATTTATGATCGCACACTATGGTAATGCGTAGTCTTGTATTTCATTCCTAAATTGCAATTTCAAAGTTATTTTTCTATTTACTATAATAATACATAATTTGATCAGTAGCCGATAGTCTAGTAATGTCGATAATTTATTTACCTATTATTTGTTCGTTTAAAGGAACAGACACATAAACTTAATTCATTTATATATTTTTATGAAAACTGTCTCTAGGTCTCATAACCTTATTTACTAAACTTTATCAACCGATCTTAATACCACACATTTCACGAGATACTACACCCGCAAACCCAGCATAATATCATGACCGATATTACCAAACACATCGTAACTAAACAAAAAGGAATAACAAAACGCTGATTAGCTTAACATAAGCAGCATAAACGCAGATTACACCTCATTGTCTAAACCAAACAATTTTATTGAACAATCAGCATAAAGCGTACGGAAAAACAACTCTTTTTTCCTCAAGAAAAGCGGGCTTTATAGGAAAATTACCCGGCGCTAACGGACTGGAAAGATAAGTTTCAGACCCGAATTTTAGACGTTTGTACTTTTGAAATTTGGGGTGGGTTGAAAATAAGGGTTGGAGTTTCGGTGATGAATGATTTGGTTTCTAGAAATTTCACTGACTACATATATACATAAACGTCACGCCTATATCATAGAAGGGGTAGGCAGAGGTGCAACCATGTTTCGCATTAGGTGTTCCGTCGTATAAGGGGCGAGTCTATCGCCATATCGGGCACAAATTCCTGACTCCGGGCTATTAATAATGAATAGTAAAATTCAACATAACATTAATGTTATACTGCCTCCCAAAATATTTTATACAAAATTTGTTTCAATAAGTCCGTGAAAAACTATGTTTTAGACATTAATTTAATCCTAATTTGGTTTTTCCCTTTTATAATGGTTATATATTATTTTTATTATTACATTTTGTATCTTTGTTTTTATTTTTAGTATGCTTTGTTTAATTTTAATTTTATTTTCTTGTTATTTTGTAACTGTTATTACTTATAGTAGGTAGTTAATTATAATTCAGTTTCACTTGTATGTTGCATTATTTTCAGTGTCTGTAACAAATATTTTTTTCTTTGTATATTTATGTGTATAACATAAATTACTATACAAAAAACCGTTCCATCTACTCGATTGCTTAAAAAATATCATTTCGCAGAGCAAGTTTTTTAAACAATGAATAACTTTCCAATACACCGATAGAACCGGTTCATGATCTATAAAACTCTTCAAAACCGTTCGACCTATATTCAAACAAAAACTTGTGCAATCTTTTCAAATGCGAAGTCGAAAATTTACAGAATGGGCAGGGCTGTCACGACACTAACTACAGTTTTTCAGCTCAATTACCCTTTCGCCCAACTTTAAAGGCTGGCAAAGTAACTCTGTACCATTTGGCGTTGCAGATGTTCATGGGAGGTGGTGATCATTTACCATCAGGTGAAATATATTATGCTCGTTTGCCACCAATAACATAAAAAAGGATGTACGTAATAATACATACACCTAACAGTCACATACATATTCCTGTAGGGTAATTCACGTAATTTTGTGACGCGCCGATCAAGTTGCGGTGCAGTTGCAATGAAGTTTACGCCTTAGTGCAAAATGGTATTCTTGTAATTGTTTAGCTGCGCGTGAACTGCACCTAAGCTATGCGTAAACTGCGCGGGTGCTGCGCGTCAACTGTACGTCAGACGTATGCAAAAAGTTTACACGTGAATACCGATCAAGTTGCGATCTGAATCACGCACATAAAACACGTAGCAGTAGAATACGCTAAACCGCTCGCGTGACGCGGACTTGACGCGAGCGTACCTGACAGCGGTTGTCAAAATTACGAGAATACGAAAAGGTCTGTTTTGATCGAAACTAAACTGCAACTGAACTTATTTAATTACATGAATTACCCTACTGATCCCACACTAAGATCGCGTCTTGTGTGTGGGTATCTGACCTACAAGAGTTTTCAGTCTCATAAACACCCAGACTCGAAACAAATACTTGTGGTTCACACAAACATTTGTTTCGATGCGGTGATCGAACCCACGGCCTCCCGTTTCACAGCAGGCGTCCAACCAAATGGGCTACGGAGGCTGACACTACGAACGCATGCGAATTCGCTCAAATTTTGTCTTGTTTCTATTATAATAAATGCAGTGCAGTATTCATAGAGAGTTCATTGACGCGACATGGCTATCGCCGGTCGCACAATGATGACGGGCTGATTGTGTGAAACAATATACAAATTAATGTCACTTATCTTATATATAATTAAATGTCAATAATCACTATCCGGGAGACCATACCATCAGCTTTAAATTTTTGCGACAAACAGGCGCATAATCTGGATAAGTGTGTTTTTGTCATGTTGTTCTTGCATATACTCTCTCGGCTGTGTCCGGCGTTATTATTATTATTGTTATTATATTAGCCCATATACGTACCACTGCAGGGCACGGGCCTCCTCTACAATCGAGAGTACGATTGAGAGTGGTTAGGCCATATAGTCCACCACGCTGGCCTAGTGCGGGTTGGCGGACTTTTACATACCATAGAAATTTATACAAATCGCTATGATATGCAGGTTTCCTCACGATGTTTTCCTTCACCGCCCGGCGTGGTCCGGCGTTGTTCCGCCGCATTCAGTGCTGTTCACTCTGTAATTTTTAGTCAAGATCGTCTTGCGAATAGCGAATGGAGCTGTGTATGTGTAGTCTCTATTAATAAGGGTTTGGTGAATTCACCCAAATCCTTTTATTTGGATTCACGGTTTTGAGGATAAGAAGTTATTGGGGGGGTTAGCTGCGGTCTTTTGTATCCTTATTTAGCTTTTAAGATGGGTGTTGAAGCTTGTTAAGTAATGAAGGGTTATTTACGGTTAAAGGGTTAACAGCTTTATCAATGAACACGCTTGTGAAACGTGACGCCCTGGGGTTTTAACTCTCCGAGACAAATTTCAGTTCCCGGGTTTTGTTGAGTCAATAACCTATTGTAGTTTTCGAAATATATGACTGGTATGTACCATGGGTGTAGAACTTTTCATTGATTATAACATTGCTGTATTATCGAAGCCTGCTTCCTCTGAGGCTAGTGCGTTGATTGATATGTTTATGCATCACTGATGTATAGGTTGCGAACAGCGGGCTAGCCGATTTGGGGGTGGACTCGTTGAATGTGAATGAATATGTTGTTTTTACCAAATATTGTAAAATTATAATATTATTAATTGATTGTAATAGTTTAGGGTACGATGGGACTGACGTACCTTAGTTGGGTAAAAGTCCCTAAATTAAAAAGATTAAAAAAAAAAAAACATTGTTGTCAAATAAATAGTATTCAAATTGTTTAACGAAAGTCGCATATGTATGCCAAAATGTAGGCAGATCATAGAGCACCTAGGTAGGTGCTCTAGGCATGTATAACAACTTTGTAACCAACGTATCACAAGTTTAATATATTTAAAAAAACTTACAATTTAAATGAGTCAATGAGAACAACTGGCAATGTACTCGTCTCTACTTTATTGCTAAAATAGATAGGTATTCAGTATTCACATATTATCCGTTACTACATGTATATTACTCTACGGAAAGACTGTGTTGATTATTCGATTATAGGTAAAAATAGATAGGTATTCACATATTGGTTTGTTTGTATGTTATGTTTTTATATTTAATTTGTTTTTTGAATTATTTTTAAGTATTTTTTTGTTACCGAAGCACAGCACTAGCAGGATTTAATTA
Source organism: Theretra japonica (assembly GCA_033459515.1). Lineage (NCBI taxonomy): Eukaryota > Metazoa > Arthropoda > Insecta > Lepidoptera > Sphingidae > Theretra > Theretra japonica. The sequence goes on along the minus strand of CM065951.1, from coordinate 2,157,604 downwards.
TCTTGTCTTTAATTCTAATACGTACACTTTCTTTGTGTACGTTTTAGTAATTAGTGGAAACTTTGCTGGATTGAGTATTATTATTTTAAACTTGTTTATAGTTACTATTGTTCTGTTTGTTTCCCAAAGATTAATGAAATAAAAATAAAAAAATATTATTCTTTCCTACATGTATATTACTTTACGGAAAGACTGTGCTAATTATTCAATTATAGGTAAAAATAAAAAGATAATTTCGTATATGCAGTGACACCAGAATTCGACGGTTTACAGATACTAAACGCTAAACCAATGATGCAAATTTAATGTTCCCAACAGGCCGAAATAATTTTGACGATTGAATTTAGATTGACGTGTTAAAAAAATATAGTTTCATTTTCGTTCAGGCTTTTTTAACCCTCCCTCGCGATCTCGCGCATCCAACTAAAGCCCCATTTACACGGGGAGGGTTTCTCGCGGCGAGAACCGTATGCGATTGTCACATGACATAGCCGCCATAGATAATCGTGTTCAGACAAATATTTACACGATGCAACTTTTTTATATCCTTACGATAATCGTATCTTCAAGGCGAGAAACTACCCCCGTGTAAATGGGGCTTAACTCTGTCAGCGAACACTTCTGTCCGAAGCAGTTTAGCGCGCAGTAACCGTCTAATTAAAACTTGTCGGCACAGCGGACTGTCCAGTCGTATGGTTAGTTAAATTAACTGGGCGTACTTGATTTGCGTATGAAAATAACTTTTGGTGAGGGTAGATTCTACGCTTTAAAATACTGTAAATTGATTGCTTCGCGTGACTTTCTAAGCCAACGAGTTTTGGTGAATGAATCTTTTTATCTACTACTCCTACTAATGCTGCTTTTTTATTGCAAACAGGTCACCTGAAGGTAAGTATCACTGCCGGCTATAACCATCCACAACGCTTGGTTCATATTTGTGTTGTCGGCTCTTGAATTCAGGAGGGAAACGGGAAGGAAAAAAATGGGAAGAGCAAACGGGTACTGGGCATCCGGCAATGTAATTTACCGAACGAAACGTTACAGCAAAGCTGTCGCTTCACGTCAATGTCCTGTGAGACAGTGGTATCACCCCGGACGAGCCTGCCCAGTCATGCTGAATCATGACTGACAACAGCGTGGCTCTACCACTTACAAATTGTAATTACGCATTTCAATTAAAACGCACGACTATACGCTTATAATTTATACATCAAAGCACGAACTTCGAATATATTAGTTTTGGTAGACTGCTACTTTCAGTAACAAGTTTCAGTAAGCGCATCTGCGAGTTAGTACAAACTCGGCTACACATCGCCAAACGAGTAACAAATCAACAACGACTCGGAGCGGTATCTCGCTGCAAGCCAAAGACCGCTTGGGTGTGTCTATACGGCTTAGACGAGCGGGAAAGTTTCCATATTTTAGTTATCACCCTTCAAAATAAATGAAAATTATCGCATCTCCGATACATCCATAAATTTTAATAGAATTGAAAGTGATTGAAAATAAAGTCACCCAAGTCTTATAGTTCTGACTACAGACTATTGCAGAAGTTTTGTGTCAAGAAACACGAGGGATTTTTTGGTCTCAAAAACACCCAGACCCGAAACAAATATTTGTGTATCGCATATACATTTGTATTCGCTGGATGCAGGCTGCCTCCAACAGGTCACTGTGGAAATCATTGGGGGAGGCCTATGTTCAGCAGTTGACTTCCTTTGGCTGATGGATGATGATGGATTTTTCTCGGTGTGAGAGCTTCTTATTTCACAGCTGGTAACGAAATCCGCCACGGAGACTATCATAAAGGCGACTTATGCCTGATGTATATTTCTACATCCTTCAGTGTAGTATATAGTTATTTATTGAAATAAAACTATTTTTGCGGATATTATCGCGATTTCGTTAATTTTACATTATGATTAATTTTACATTATGTGGTCACGGGGTGGACAGTCCCCAGAGAAAGATAGACAGTAAGTCCGGCCCGTGACCAGGAAATTATAAAGTGATCGAAACGTGGGTGAGTTGATAAAATGTAAAATTAAACCAAATGGCCATAAAACCCGTGAAAATTAGTTTTATTTCAAAAGTAACATTTGCGTACACCTAATAAACCATAATGTAGATATTTGTCATTGATCTTGTAAGCGTTACAGCCAGAATATAGTGAAGTCCTGATTTGATTTCAAGGTCGATAGATAAAGATGAAAATTACATTCAATTTACCTACAGGTGCATTGTAAAATGTGTCAATATAAAAAGGACGTAAGTCACAAAAATATATTTGATCTTAATGGACCAATTTTTGGTTTCATCTTATCGTAATGTAAAATAAACCTGGTTTGCTCCGTCTCTGCTTCACCCAAAGGTAGACTGTACTGACCTTTGGCATTAAGTCCGCCTGTATACATTTTGGTATATAAATAAAAATAAAAAATAAATAATAATTTTCATTCCCGCTACCGCTTGTCACCAACCTCACCGCCTTTAACCGCAAGTGACTGCAGCTCGCGGATATAAAACGCTCCCCGCGCAGCCCCAGCGTTTGTCACGCTCGCCATATACTAATCCTTTATGTTCGGATATTGGACACTTTTCAACTACTCGAAGTCGTTTATGACGTATCATGTTTTAAAGATATATATCCAAAATATATAGTGATATTTTTAAACAGATGAATAAAGAATTCGGGAATTAATTAAGTGGTCACTTGTAGTAATAATAAAATATATTTTTACCATACACAATAAATTAAATATTTTTTGTACAATGGTTTTCATAATGGTTTCTTAGATTTACTCGACTGTTACACATTGAAATAAAACGAATTCTTACGGATTTTATCGCGAGTTTAATTTAACTTTTACATGTTTTAACTTCCCGACGTTTCGGTCACTTTACAGCTTTCATGGTCACGGGACGGACTAATGTAATAGTCATCTACTCAGTGACTGTTACAAATCAACTACCTTTAATTTATAATTATAATAATAAGTTAATTGACGTTTGGTTTTTTGTACTTTGACTGACAAACATCTAATGTCTTGGGACAAGTGGTTAATTATTTTTTTATCCTTTGTAAGTCCACTGCTGGGCAAAGGTCTCTCCCCTCTTCCTCCACAAATCGCGGTTCGAAACAATTTGTCTTGATAGCCTCCGTGGCGCAGTTGGTTAGACGCCAGCTGTGCAACGAGAGGCCGCGGGTTCGACCTCCGCCGTTCGTTCACCGAGACAAATATTTCTGTGATCCACAGATATTTGTTTCGGGTCTGGGTGTTTCTGAGACCGCAAAGTCTCTCGTACTTTCTGATACCCACGACACAAGACTCGGTTTTAGTTAGGGTCAGGACTATGTATGTGACTGTTGGGTGTAGTGTTTTTTTAGTGTATATTTTATTACCAATTTATTTCAGTTAATTATAAGGTTTAAATAATATCACTTCTGTTTAACACCAAGCTACCAACCTCGTAATAAAAAAAACCTTTTCTTTCGACACGGAACCATAACAATGCTATTAAATTGCCAACAATTTATAACAGTGACATAATGGCCCCGCATCAAGTTGCTCAATTAATAACGACAATTCGCCATCATTCAAAGATTAAAAGTATAAGTGGGAATTTTCTCGGAACTTTTTTACGAGACCACATTAATTTTCTAGGGACGGCCTTTGCCGCTCGCGCGAGGAAATTAAAAATGCATTTGAGCAGTTTACTACGTTTGGGAAACATACGGCCGCTTGGGGAGTTTATTGCTTTGACAGTTTCCATTAATAGTAAACGAGGTATCACATAAATACTATACATATTTTTGCACATACATAAAAAGGCTTTTTCCCGGAAGGGATAAGTAAAGGCGCTACCAGGCCACCCACTTTTCGCCTTATGTGTCCCGTCATACGATGTGATAGGGGGCGAGCCAATCGCCATATCGGATACAAATTCCTAACTCCAGGCTGATAATGAATAGAAAAATCCAACATCACTATCCGACCGGGGATTCGAACACAATACCTCAGCGTTGTAATCGTATCGTAGTACAACTGCATCACCGGCACACTAAAGCAGCAAAAATCTTCCTGATGTAAAAGTCATTTTCAAAAAAGTATAAAAAACGCACCGAAGAAAATATCTCCCGTATATTTCCAGATCGAAGTAGCCAAAGAAAACAGAGCGTAAAATTAAGTGGCGCCATCTAGCGCCCAGTGAGTTATATCTATGTATTATGTACAGACAATTTGTCTTGGGATTCGAAGGGCGAAGTATATTGCCAGTCATTGATACTCTTTTTTGGTAAATTTGTTAACTGTCAGATGCAAGGTGAATTGATGGTATTGAAATGTGAAAAAAACTGTTAAAGTGCCTAATTTGTTTTTTTGAGTACTCCATTTTCAAACTTTGAACAATATAGCACAATTAATAAAATAACCTTCAAAAAAACAAAATAAAAAATTAAATGTTTTTCCAATATAATTAACCGATTGTATTATAATATTGTTCATATACATAATTCTATATTGTGTCTTCAATTTTCGTCTGGGTATCACTTCGGAAATGCCCCATGTATCTTGAATTGAATGAAATTTAGGATAGGAGTTATCTATTTATGTAACGTAGGTAAGCTCTTAAGCCCTATTTACACGGGAAGAGTATCTCGCCTTGAAAATACGATTATCGTAAGGATATAAAAAAATTGCATCGTGTAAACATATGTCAGAACACAATCTATGTCGGTTATGTCATGCGATAATCGCATACGATTCTCGCCGCAAGAAACTCTCTCCGTGTAAATGGGGCTTTTAAGAGGTTAGAGATATTTGAAAATTATTTCCATAAGACGATTGAATAGATGAAAGTTTGTAAGAATTTCAAACATTTCAATTAGCAATATTGGTTGCAACGTTCTGATATTTTTACAAAAAAAAAAAACAATCGGTGTGAGGACTGAAAAATTTATGAAATCAAACACGCTTTAAGTACTTAACAAACACTTTATTATAACAATAATTATTATCAAAATAACATAACTACATACAACGATCGGTCGGCGTGCTGTCTTTACATCTATACATTCATTTTACATCCACGTTACTAAGGAGAAACAGGAAACATCATAGAAATAGAGCAAAAATGGACCAGTTTAAAGCGTCCATTTATTTCAGAGTTGGGACCAGAACATTTATCAATAAATAATACAGGCTAATAAAACAATACTGGCTCAATTTAATTTCATCCAAGAATTTGCAAAAAACAATTAAGAAGTATATTTGTAAACTTATGTAAGACCATTATTAACTGCTTAAATAAAAATTAAATAAATTAATTAGACCATTTCGTACGTTAATATATATTTTGATAAATATTTTCAGAAAATAAAAGTAGTAAAATTTGAATGTACACTTGTTTACAAAACAAGGCGATTAACGAAGTCAAAAATGTTTTGTAAATACGATAAGTAACTCTAATATAATTAATTAAATATACAATATAACCGAGTAAATAGCATTTTATCCATAATTATATTTTTTCATTTTCAAGTAGTAGCAAATAGTTTTTTTTGTTTGCTGAAAGAAATTTTAGTTTTGTAAACCAGGTTACATGAATACATCAGTAGGCCTGTGGCTATTTAGGAACTATGAAGTAATAACAAGATACAGTATAGATATTTTAGAAATAAAAGCATACGTTTTATTATAAATTAATAGTTTACATGAGGCAGATTAAAAAGAAAATAACATTTGCTGTTTCAATCATGCTTCACTATTTCAAAAAAGGGTATTTAAAACAAGATATTTTTTAATTGGAATTTTGGATGTATTAATTAACCAAAATCTATATTCCATTCAATAACATAGTCCATTTTTATATAATTTTATTTAATATATAGTTGGTGCAAATGTAAAAAAAATACCTACATGAGTCGCAAAAACGAAGTGAATTGTACCTTGTACAGCAGTTTTAATATTGCACGGCACAGTACTAAGTGACGTTATCTCATTGTATGACTTTTGTTGCGAACTTTTTAAAACGCCACTGCAAACTACATCTCGCTTCACAGCTGTACAGACGAGCTCGGAATAGCACAAAGCGTGGATTTCAACCAAAGAGATCGTGTATTCCAAACATTAGTTTCTATTTTTAAAATGTTTTTAATTTAAAAATTTTAATAAACTATAAACCTAATAATATCATATAATGTGCTTCCAATTTTAAAATTTATTACTTTAATATTCACCAATTATATAAACTTTTATTTTTATTTCGTTTCTTGAATTTATTTTTTACTAAAGTAAAATGTATAGTTACGTATTAATTTGTTATTTTGTAGCTTAATGGAGATAAATTCCCGCAAATAACTACTCCAAAGCAAATGCATTCTCTCTGTTGGCATACGTAATTGGGCAAACTTTGTACCGTACCCAGTCCGTTGGATTTTGTTTAATTGAATCCCGAATGTACAGACGGCGCAATTTGTAAAAGTTTAAACCGAAAAGCGTACAATGAGTTTTAAACGTGTTTCAAAAGAATCTCCTTTGACGAAAGCCTTGTTGGACATTTTGCAATCTGGCAAGTTGGATATCGCAGTATTTACATACGTGAAAAAAGATTTTTTCTCTCTGATTATTTGCGGTTTTAAACGTCAGAAATCTTTTCAGTGGCTTTAAAATAACTGACTACGTTATAATTATAAAATCGAGACGCATACATAAATATCCAGAAGATACTAGTTTAATGACCTAATGCTATTCCTTCTCGACTTCATGTGAAACAGTTCCAACTGTGGGATGTAAACGATCTACTTGAGACATAACTTATATTTGATAAGTAAATTCCGTATCAGAATTCCAATTAAACAATATTTTTGCAACGATAATAAACAAAAGTATTTTTGTTATTAATTAGTAAGATATTAGAAAAAAATTGCATGGAATAGGTTTGGTTAATTAATACTTTTTCAATAACCCTCCTATTAAAAGTTCCAGTTTTACAACTACTTTTGTTTTTTCATTATGTTAATATTGATTTAATTTTATGGAGCGAAACATCAAGGTACATTTAGCAAGATTTTAAGTTTTCTAGCAGATTTAATGATCAGGATAAAATTTGAAAGATCGTATAGCAAAAATCCTAATACGAATTTGAAATTGGAATTTTAATTCACTCTTGTTTGAGTTGTTTAAATTGGAGAAATGAAATTTAAAATTCGAAGTTTCAAGATAAAATATAATTTATTAAAAGTTTTTGTTTTCGTTTATTAGTTTTATAAGCATAAGTTTGTATCTAATAGTCTATGTACATCAGTTTTACAACTAATGACTTATGCTACCGCGTATGACTCGAAGTATCTAACACGAACGACATTGAGAAAATTGTTATAAATAACGTGTTGGTAGTAATGTCTTCCGCTGCCGACTTTACTTTACCCGACTGCTAAAGGAGGGTAATGTGTTTCTACATATTCTCTTACACTACACTTGCTCCTTGTAAGTGGGTTTTATTATGCTAAGTACCCATTAGGACGGGACAGGGTGCGTTGAAGCGTAGAACTTCACTAGTTGTATGAAATGAAATTGTTTTAGAAATATAAGTACCCAGTGTTTGACATAAAATCTTTCTATATGTGAGTTTGTATCATTTTATTTTATTACATTTATTGCAGTATTATTCTGTGTGATTTGCAAACACTCGTTCCACATGCACGAAAACATCGTTCAAATATTTATTAGATCGAGAACTGATTTAGCATATTCCTACAGGATAGCGATATTTTTGACCTCAGCACAACAAGCTGTTAACTACATCATTCACCTGCGTGTTCTTTATTGTATAAAAGTTGAACAATGTCTCCTCATAATATCTTAAAAACTTTCTCATCACAAAGACTTTCATAAAATTCTGAGATCCTTTCAAAGATTATTATCTTCAAAGGCATTTCACACTTCACACACAAGTCTGCTATTGAGTGTTCCAACATTTCGCTGCTCCAAATGACTCACAATTTAAAAACCGATTAAATACAGATACATACATCAACTCACGCCTTTTTTTTCCTAGAAAGGATGGGCTGAAGTGCTTTTGGGACACCCACGTATAGCCTTGTGCATTCCGTCCCATGTAATAGGGGGCGAGCCAATCGCCTGATCGGGCACAAATTCCTGATTCCAACTGATAATTGATAGAAAAATTCAATGTCACTTTGTTCGACCGAATTCGAACCCGAGAGTTCAGCGTTGTAATCGTACCGTAGTACAACTGCGCCACCGAGGCAGTCAAATATATTGACAAATAAATCGCAAACAGTTTTATAAACGCCGAACAGCACTCAGAGCTGTTCAAATTTGAAACACGCGCACAATTTTGAATATTCATTGCGCGGCTTCAGCCAAGGCAAATACGAAGAAGGTAATTGAAAACTAACTTTCAGAGTGGAATGGGGCCGGATGGAGCGAAACTGGGAATTAGGTGAAAGGGCCATGTTGAAGGGGATTACTGGGCATTATCGAACTATCGGCAAGTGCTTATCATTATACAGGGTGTCCCTTCCGCAGTTTAACTTGCTGTGACATTGTTGGGCTTAATGAACCTTGTTTCTGCAATAAACATTAAATAGGTAAAATGGATAGATGTGGTAAAGCCACGCTGTTGTCAGTCATGACTCAACATGAATGTACAGGTTCGTCCGGTGTGGTACCACTGTCTCACAGGAAATGAATGTGAAGCGATAGCTCTGCTGTCACGTTTCATTCAGTGCCGAAAGCCCAGTACCCCTTTCCTCTTCCCACCCTTTTTTCTACCCGTTCCCCACCTGATTTTAAGGACTGGCAACACATATGTAAATCAAGAGCTGTGGATGGCCATGGGCGGCAGTGATCACTTACCATCAGGTGACCTGTTTGCTCGTTTGCCGGACCTACGCAATAAAATAATAAATATGGAGATGTAGACACATTGAGATTAAATTTATAAGGAAAAGAAAGATATTCTATGTGCCATAATAATTGAGATAGGCTACATATGTATGCTGGAAGTAGCTAGGCCTTCAGAATCATGTCCACATTTTTTGTTGCATACAGCAGAAGATAAACTATCATTCACATTTAACATTTACACGATTTCAAAAGAAGTTCTCAATTCAACAAGTTTGTGTTTCATTATTCTTCACTTCATTTTATATTGACCTTTACTAAACATCCACCAACCATTTAACCAATCATCTTAATTGAATATCGACAAAAAAAAATCAACTCCACACAGTCTTTCTCATTCATTCCCTTTGCAATAGTACCGAACACTTCATACATCAAGCGAAGCACCAGCCAGCTACTCCAATCTGAAATATTGATACTTGAGGATTTCAAAGACTTTCTTACTGAATAGGGAAATAGCAAACACTGAGGAGCGAAGTGGCGTATTTACCGAAAGGATATTACATTCTATTTGTAGATAGAATGAAGAATTTACAGTATGGTTTCATGGTTTTTCTGTTACTTTATTATTGGTTAGCAGATTGGATACCAGTATCTTATTTTTTTATACATGAAGTCCATTGATAAACTTTGGTTTACCATTTCTAAGGATTATTGTATAGCATCTTCATTAAAACTGTGTAGATCCAATATATAAGTGTGTCCTTGACATATCTTATTTGATAATAAATACTGAGATAAATCCCATACTGAACATTAGCATTCTTTAGGGATTTTCACAGCGACATTTTTAAGGCGGTCTGCATCTAGCGACATTTTTCAACCAATAAAGTCTGTCCTTTGCATATCGTATCAGATAATATATAACATAGTAAACATTACTATCAACACGCCTAGATAATTTACAATTGTATATAAGATAAGATTCATTAAATTTGAGAAATAGGAAAGGTTTTCGGTCTAATCATCATACGACAATCTTGAAAACGACGTGCATCGTGCAACATTCGCAATGATAGGGGAACGAACGGTATGGCAGACTAAACTACTAGGAGCTGCTAGCGATTACATATTAAAAATTTAGAAAATCTAATTTCGAAAAAGTGATGATAGTAGAAAAAACTACGTAAAATAAATTCGAAAATAATCAAAATTGGTCCGAATACAGGCAGAAAGTTGTATAGCCGGAGAGTGATTAAGCTGAAATGAAATGAAGATTATAGTGTACTAAACATATATCGATGTAACAATTGGCACAGCCCAGCATGAAGCGCCTATCCTATACCGCGTTCTATACAGAGTATATCAAGGCTGCTGCCGAAAACGAAGTCAGGTGGTAGATTTCGTGACTTTAGGCACAATGTAACAATTTTTTTTGCAAAAGTAGGACGATTTTTTTGCATTTTTTTTCTTATTATCCTATTTGGGTGGTAAATACATACATTTTCCTAAAAGAATAATGGACATTTAAGCACATACTATGAATTTACCACCCAAACGCAATGATATTTAAAACATTACAAAAAAAAAATCGTCGCGTTTTTTTGCAAAATTTTTAGTGGCATCTTGTCTGTAGTCACTAAAACTACCACCTGGCTCCGTTTTCGGTAGCAGTCTTGTTATACCCTGTATAATGTTGTGAATGAGAGACTATTGAATATGCTTCGCGAGAATTTGAAACAAAGCTCTAGAGCGGTACTACGTATTCAACCGTAACATATAACAGAACTGAGACTACCAAGTAGTTTCAGGTCCGTGTGTCTGAGATCGTAAATTTTCTAGCAGTTTCTGATACCCACGACACACGATTTTCGATCAGGACAATGTCTGTGAGCGATACGTGTATTTTTAATGTACCTTAGGGCGCCTTCAAACTAGCAACTTTATACTGCGTTGCAGTCGCACGGTTTCTGTGCGTCAAGGCCTTGTTTTTTCACAGCACCAAGATATAATTATAGTACATGGTATTGGATAGACGCCCAACAGCGTGATTACACAAAATGAAGCCGATGCAATACATTTGTATATATTCGAATACCATCAATAAATATATCATCTAAAAATCATTACCTAATAACACCTTAACACAAGCCATCTAAAAATAAATATTAACGCTTACAGTAGTGGCAGTACTAATTTTGAATACTTTAGTGCCTCGATATAATTATCAGTATAAAGAAGACTATGAAACCGATTAAATAACGACGAATTTTTTAACACATACAAATAGCGGTTAAAGGAAATTCATGAACAGTTTTAAACCTATTTTGGTTATGGAATGTTTTGTCTTCTTCGCTCAAACTGAATTCAAAAGTCGTTCGAAGGGGCAAAGCATTCGATAAATAAAATTGGTTTTAATACTGTCTATGAATCTGTATATCTGTAAGACCCGATTAATATTGGCGCTAAATAGAAGTATACCTCTAAATGTTAGTAAAGCCAAATTGGCCTTTAATTGCACACCTTAAGGCATACATTTCTATCGGGATGAAAATTACTTGCGATTTCGCGCGCGTTCGACAAAATACGCGCGTCTACGAACGACTAGCACACTTTTCGCCTTTATAGGGATATTTACGTTACGTTGTGAATATATGGATAAATTTACTGTGTTAATTTAAGATTTTATAACTCAGCGCTAGTCTGAATCAATTTATAAAAAAAAAATCACAACTGAAGACTCTTAAAGTTTTACGAACGTATTTTTTTTAACTTTCGTGGTGTAGTAAAGCGGAAGATAGCGGGTTCAATGTGCTCAATACACACACTTGCTTAAACGACAAATATTTGTATGTGGATTTTGTATGTTTAAGGATTGCAACATTTCTTATAGTATTCGATAACACAAAATATATATCATAGTGTCGTTTTTATTTATGTTTATAAAACACGCTGTTAATAAAAAATACATTAAATATTTATTATATTTATGACATTTTATTTATTCAATTTAGCATTTGATTAAATAAAACGTCGGAGGCAAATTTATTTGGTATACATTTAATTTAAAATATTATAATTTTAAACCATATAATTTATTTGGTATCATATTTATGTATTCGTCTGTCATTTAATCGATTGTTAAAATATTCGTTGTTTATTCTGTCTCCTTTATACTAGATAAGTATAGTGTAAACGGCACATTACTTTAGTACAACTTGGTGTGTAGGCACCTTAGCAAACTGCGTCTACGTCAGATCTAAGCCCTCACTAACGCTAAAATTAATAAATCTGCATTTATTATTTACAAATAACATTAAACACTACGTGTATCTATGAACAACACTAAAATATAAACGGATTATTTAATTTAATTTAACATTATTGTGATTTATTACAATTTTATTGATCATGACATTAAAAAATCATGTAATTAAAATGAAATTACACTTTAAAATGTATTTCTTTAAATTCAAAAACTAAATTTGAATTGAAGAAACGTAGATTTATTTTAATAAATATATTTTGTTCTATTTAAATAGTTACCCTTTAATTAAAATTTAAAAAAAGAATTTACAATGAACTCGAATCACTACAATGCTAATTTAAATTTTATCTGGTGCATTTTGAACACTGTGACTGAAAACATGCCTACATATACATTAATTATACATATATGTATTTACATAAAAATAAATCATTTCACATTTACTGGACATCGACGCAATCAAAATATACTCATCATAATTAATTTCTTATATATTTACAGAAAAATAATTACTGAGTGAAACGGAACGTAGAGTTTTGAGATTGGGAATTATTTATTTAGGGAAGCCAAGTCCTTGTTTATATAAATTCATTTTATAAGTTGCTGATCTTGGAATCGCAAAATTCTTATTCAATGCCTTTTTTCTCGATTTGGTGACTGTCCATATTAATCTTAGTTTAAATTCCACAATAACAATTATTAACCCAGTGTGTAAAATCTATTGTAAATACAGCGACCAACCAATCACAACGATTTTCACAAATTCAATTACAAAGTTACGAATTAAGAATATAATTTGTGTAATACTATACGACACGAGGCAAAGATGCTCGGTGTAATAATAGAATGTCATTTTTCATCACCCTATATAATTAATGAGGGCGTTAATTAAACCAAGCGAAACGTGACTGGCGCCCAAAATAAAAATTCCCCAACCTCATTTCATTAAAAAACAACTCATTACATGCTCCAAATTTAAAAACGCAATGACATAATCGATTATATCGTTAATCGATTATTTTTATAGATTATAAAATGTATATAGGTGTATCGAAAGGATATCGATAACTCGAGACTCAAGGAGCGTATTACACGTTTTTGAGTGTTGTAATTTATATTTTATGTTGCGTTACGTAAAGTCAAAATTGCATTAACTCCAATGTGTGTCTTACATTTCCTTAGTCTCGAAATATTGATTTATCAAACTAAATTACATTTATAGTTTAGACTTTAACGATTATTCTTTTATTTTATGTAATCTGTGCCATACCATATAACCAGTATGATCCTCTTTCGGTACCACATAATCGATTAATAAACGACGCACAGAATCATTACAATCTACGTCTATACATACCACAGCCTCAAAGGCTACATATTGACGATTATTATCAGCATTAAAATCGAAATATTCTAGAAGAATGGGAAATATATAGAAATTTCGCTAAATTCTGTACACGATTTGAGCATATACATATTAATTTCCAAGTTAATAGATATATAAAGAGCGTTCCTGAGTTGAATGATTGTTTGGCAAACAAACGTCGAGGCTTTTAAAGGCAATTGGCCGAGAATGGTGTGTTTTCTCTCGTATCAAATGAATCTTTACGAGTTAATGGACGATGGCTACTTTTGACTTCTCGTTTTATTTTCATCTGACTCGTCGGAGTGGCGAAGTGGACCGATATACTCACGATGGAAAAAGCCACGATCGGGACTTTCAAGTTGTAAATGTCTAGTATTTTATCAGTTTCATTGCAATTCCTGTTATGGTGCTCAGTAAAAATTTAAACACTCGCATGATCATAATACGTTATAAAATAGATTGAAAAATGAATGTAATTACAATCGTTTATTTACTCCGACATAACTTACTTAAAGCTTGTCTGCATGAGATTTAATTCTGAACATCTAGTACCACTACTTCATATATGATGGTAAAAATCTATAAGTAGAATGATCACACAAGTAGTAAATATTTTCAAGTGGCAAGTGGCAGGCTAAAGGGCTGGTTCAATTTATCCTAGGAAATTGAGGCGAGACCGAAGCGTTGTCGGTGTGAACGTCATTCCCGTATTTTATTATGTTCATTCACTGGAATGATTCAAGTTAAGCAGCATTACCGATTTTGGTGCGACGTCTCGATTTTTAGTCCAATATTAAATTTCCGCGAGGGACACATTCAATTCCGATTCAACGATATTCAGAGAAATATAGATAAGGAATTATTTTCAATTTATTTTTCAATAACCCTGAGCTATAGTAAGCAACGTACTTTCATAAAACGTCTTGACTATCTGATTTAGTTTGAAAATTCTTATTTCATCTAATATTCGACCACAGAATCCTACTTTACTTTTAAATTTTCAAAATTCCCAAAAACTGTCGATTATGAACCGAGAATATCAACTAGGCCCAAACCCTGCCACTTACCATACCGCTGACCATAACAGATGCTCAAGACCATATATCACGGATCACATTGGTGATATCAGTAATCTGAAGGACATCCATCTTCATTTGCACCAAACCTTCAAACCTTTAAAAACCTTGTATGACATCGTACGCCTCCAAACTGGACATGGTGAGGTAAACTAGCCAGAGAGAGAAGAAGAAAATGGAAGTCACTATCTTGAGACAGCGAGGGCCTCCGAGCTCGCCTCCAATGCTCTTTCTTCTTCGGAGGACCAGCACTAACACTGCCAAGGCTGCCTCGCTGCAGAACATCGTCACGCTGAAGGCTAGACTGAGAACAAAGAACGAAATATTAATTTTATTTTCGTTGAACGAATGTAGATTGATAGGGCTTGGTGTGTATTCCATAATGAATGGAAAAACCTCTATGGTGTACAAGATTGCCTCATGTTGTTCGTTAAGGCGCGTGGTAGTTCACTAAAATAAGCACATGAGTCCCAAAAGTCACAGGTATGCCGTGGGGTTCGAACCCTCGACCCGCCACTCGTTAGGTCCGTTACCAACAGGCTGTCGAGCAAGCAAACGCAGCATGGTTAATATTTCTGTAATGCCAAACGAAACTAAATAAATGGAAAAAAATAACAAAACAGTAAAAATAATGGTTTCTTGGATTTACGCGAATGTTACACATTGAAATAAAACGAATTCTTACGGATTTTATCCCGAATTTAATTTAATTTTTATATTTTTTATTTAGTGAAATTGTAAGAGTCACTAAGCGGATGACTGAAACCTCAGTCCGCACGGTGACCACGAAAACTGTAAAGTGATCGAAACGGAAATAAAAATGTAAAAATTTAATTAAATTCGCGATAAAATCCGTAAGAATTCGTTTATTTCAAAACAGTAAAAAATCAGCTTTCAGAAATTACATAATATCTTAGCAAAAAGTCTGCCTCAGAATACTTAAGAAAAAAAGTGAATAAAAACATTACAACCACTGTAACCCGAGCTAAGACACGATGAAACGAGATCTGCGACGCTTCAACGTCCTATTGTTTAATATTTCTTACATTTTTATCTACTTCATAAAGATTTTCTCCTAGCAGAGCTGTGAAATTAAGTTGGCAAGTTAATTAAAATCTACTTTAATCAATTACGCCATTCCCCCCGGCTGCTTTTTGTTAATGTCTGGCTACACTTTAAGATAATTAAACAACAAAAAATATTAAAATTTGAAGGTCGTAGGCAATAGTTGAATAGCCAATCTTCAAAATATTTTTACAGTGTCGTTATATAAAATTTATGTATGTATTCTTAGTTCATATTTCACTTTAACGGGTATGGAAAAATTCACTAAGAAACTCGCGTGTCATACAAGCCTTACAAAAATTTCTATGGTATATGAGATCCACAGTCTAATAAAAGGGCCGAGTGATAAACTACGTTTCAAGCTCTTACGATTGTGAACGAGTCTCGTGCGTAACAGGGGGCAATTAAGTGCTCATACAGAATAAAGAACACCATGAATCCTCCTTTATTACTGCTTCTACAATGCCATTGTAAATGCTATAAAAGATCAGCTCTCTTTCCAACAAATGAGAGCACGATGAAATTATCTTTACTGGGCACGGGCCTACTCTACAATCAAGAGAATCGATTGAGAGTGGTTAGGCCATATAGTCCACCACGCTGGCCTAGTGCGGGTTGGCGGACTTACATACCGTAGAAATTCTTTAAAATCGCTACGGTATGCCGGTTTCCTCACGATGTTTTCCTTCACCGTTAAAGTGCGTGGTGATTGACTATCAATACACACATAACTCCGAAAAGTCAGAGGTGTGCCCTGGGATTTCAACCCGCGACCACCGTGAACATGTAGGCAGCCGAGTCTGGTCCGTTACCAACAGGCCACCACGCACTTTCTTCATCTTTACTTCTTACTACTTCTATAAATTCTAAAAGAGATCAGTCTCCTTTAGGGATCCTGTGCTTCAATATCAAGTACTCACTTCCCAGGTTCCACATGGAACTTCTCGTTCTTGCTCCAATGCACCAAAGCAGCGACGGTCCACGCCACTCCGATGCCCAGAAACACGTTGACAGCGTTCGAGCCAGTGACGTTGCCCACAGACGCGTCAGCATACTTGTCCTGGATTGCTGCCACTTTACTCGCGAACGTGTCTAGGAAGAAACCAATAACGTTATTAGGAAGAAAATTAAATACACCTCATATATTTAGTCATTGCTCTACACTAAGGTACAACGACCTCGTGTCTTACACCGACCGAACCTTGTGTAAAATCTTTAATAATTAATAAATACACCCAACAGCCACATACATAGTCCTGACCCCACACTAAGATCGAGTCTTGTGGGTATCAACAGGTACCAGAGACTTTTCGGGCTCACAAACACCCAGACTCGAAACAAATACTTGTGGTTCACACAAACATTTGTCTCGATGCGGGGATCGAACCCGCGGCCTCCCGTTTCACGGCCGGCGTGCAACCAAAGGCTTTTAAGATGTCAGAAATACCTAGACACAAACTATTCATGCGGAGCACACAAATATTGGTTTTGTTGGATCGAACCCACAGCCTCATATTTCAATGCATGGTTAATGAAAGTGGACGAAGCGAAGGTGTTATGTACCGAGTAAAGTGGAAATCCATAGTCTCTGTCTACCTCTATTGGATGCAGGCGTGGCGGTTATGTATGTATATAGCTGTTTCTTTTGGGTTGTACTTCGCTAACCATCAGATTCACTGTATTCACTTACTTTTATACATAAATAACTATGATGACCAACATTGGGTAAACCATAAGCGCCTTTTTAGTCTTAAACATATACATACAAAAATAAACATCATGTCTTTTTCCCAGAACGGGTAGGCAGAGGTGCAAACAGGACACCCACGTTTCACCTTGTGTATTCTCTCCCATGATGTGATAAAGGGCGGGCCTAATGCCATATCCGGCACAAATTCCTGACCCCGGGCTGAAAATTGATAGAAAACCTAATATCACTTTGCACGACCCGGGATTCGAACCCGAGACCTCAGCTTTGTAATCATACTGTAGTACAACTACGCTACCGCAGTCTTGAACGTAAAAGGAAAATACCCTTAGAGACTATAATATTGCACCTCTATCTATATAAACGGACAAAATATCCAATGAAGCTGTTCACGTTAATTATACGTACGAAATGTTTCGATTAACAAAGGGCTAGGTTTGTAGAATAAATACACAATTAACTTTGTGTCGATGTGTCCAATAACATCGCATTAACGCCACGAATATTCACGGCACGTGTTAATTTGCGTCCAATCCTGTTAATTAACTGACGCTGTTATCTGTCAGTCTTAATATTAATAGCATTAAGTTTAACGATTTAACAAACACGGTTTTGCATTGTTTCATGTTGCGTTCTATTTATCTGATTTTGGTGTATTGGAATAATGAAATATTGATTGGTATTATGCTGTGCTCTTTATTTGCAACAGACTTTGAATTACAATTTGGTCTTGTGTGTATCTTTCGAGGTGTTTTATTTAAGTATGTACCTACCAATCCGTAGGCGATTTTTGAAATGTAAAGCATGAATCATCCTGTTTTATTATTTTGTAGAAATTGCGCATTGTAAAAATATTTTTGAATCACTTTGAAAACATGATAATGTGCAATTATGATTATAGTGTTGGTTAAGTAAGGACAACACTTACTGATGTGCCCATTGTGCCCTACAACCTGCACAAGAAGGGACATGAAGGCAACAGACGCTGCCATAAATTTAGCGACCTACTAGGCCATGAAACTGTTAGGGTTTAAAAAACAGTATCGTACCGTATCAGCCCATATACGTCCCACTGCTGGGCACGGGCCTACTCTGCAATCGAGAGAATCGATAGAGAGTGGTTAGGCCATATAGTCCACCACGCTGGCCTAGTGCGGGTTGGCGGACTTACATACCGTAGAAATTCTTTAAAATCGCTACGGTATGCAGGTTTCCTCAAGATGTTTTCCTTCACCGTTAAAGTGCGTGGTGATTTTGACTATCAATACACACATAACTCTGAAAAGTCAGAGGTGTGCCCTGGGATTTGAACCCGCGACCACCGTGAACATGTAGACAGTCGCGTCTAGCCCGATACCAACAGGCCACCACGCACTTTTTAAAAAACAGTGCATCATTTGAATCATTAACTCGAAGAAGAAGAAACAAGGACAAGTAAATGAAATAACTCATTTGGAATATTTTCGTGCGTATTGAAGTCAGAACTGGCTGGGTTAGGGCGTACCAAGCCTACGACAGCATACCTACTAACACCATTCAACTTCAAATATCCTAAAGCCGCGCTGATCAAAGTATACGACATTTAAACACTATTGTAACTAACTTATAGTAGCATAGTCGGAATTCATATAAAATCATCGAGAAATCTTCGAAAGAATGCATCTACCCCAATCTAATGGGGTACCCCGTGCAGAGGCCCGCTAATGGGCACGGAAACTTTTTATTACAGATGGCACCAGCTGAGAGGATAATATAAAGAGAGCGCTGCTACTTCAAAAACGTGGATATAATTGGTGGTGCCGGAATATCATTTCCTGTCCTCCTATTGGTTGACATTTGACGGTAGTCGAACATGCACGAATTATTTGAAAATCAAAATTAAATTCCACTCCAACTCGTCTTGGACGGATAATAACTAAATATAGTTTTTGTTACCAACGGAATTTGTTGTTAAATAATTAGTTAAATTTTTACTAATATAACATTACGAACAGGAAAATATCTACGTTTTAAAGACACACACACACACTCCTCGCACAGAGACAAATGTTTGTATGCTTCACAAGTGTTTGTCACAGGTGGGTATTTATGAGATCAAACATTTTGTAGTCCCTGATAACCACGACCCAACACTTGTTAGTGCGCGGTCGGGACTATGTATGTCACTGTTGGGTATATTTATTTACTTACCAGGTATGCTGGTGCCCAAAGCGACGAACACGATAGCAGTGACTGAGTCCTTAATGCCAAGAGTGCAGCCGAAATGTGAGGCGACGTCTCCGATGACCGCCGTCACCACACCGATGCAGATGATCGACACGACGAAACAGACGTAACCGCCGCCGATATCTAAAGGACATAAGATGTTTTTAAACTGAAAACAGAAGCGAACGTCATAATATCTATGACACATAGGCTGTTTTGAAACTGGGAGCTGGAGCAAAGGAGTAATGGGAAGTATTCTGTAGACACTTACGTTATTTATAATGGCTAACTGAAAGTTTTTAACGCGTGTTAAAAATATATCAAATTTATGATGGTTTAAAAGCATTAACTGCGAATTCGGTAAAGATTGAGACTAAGGACCCTTCTCTGAACGTTTGATGAGTAAAGAATTTTGACAAATGTTTTTTCGGCTTAAAAACTTGACGCAAATTAAGATTTACATCTTCGATAAATTCGTTTCGTGAACAGGGGGAAAGATGATAAAGGAAATTTTAAACACGTCGCTAATGTTTAATGAGGAAGATAATTGGGAAAGGTTAATTAATAAATTTGTTTAAATCTAAACTTTTAAGGTCCTGTGACGAAATGATTTTGAGCACAGTCAATACCATCGTATAAATTCATTACTGAAGGTGATTGTAATGTATTCATCTAAAATAGTTTTTTTAATCTTGATACTCGTGACTTCTGCCACGATTTTCAAATACACTTTTATCATTAAATTCGAAATACCTTATACCAGCGTATAAGTGTTACATGCTCTACCATCTGTGACACTTTAAATTGTTCCTTGATTCCAAAACACCTAGAATTTTATTGAATAACACAAAGTCAATTCTCCGCTCGAAATTCGCAAGCACTAATAAATTTACTTTCCGTAACAGTTTGGTTCTCGATTAAGCCGTGAATTTTCAAAGAACGCGAACTTAAAACAGTATTTTTAATAAAGT
The DNA here is from genome assembly GCA_033459515.1 of Theretra japonica. NCBI lineage: Eukaryota > Metazoa > Arthropoda > Insecta > Lepidoptera > Sphingidae > Theretra > Theretra japonica. The sequence goes on along the minus strand of CM065951.1, from coordinate 2,137,075 downwards.
TTCCGAGACTCGGAGACATTATTTACGTCGCTAAGGCAATAAATTAAACGTTTTGAATTTATTAAATTTCACATTTTTCATTCGTTTTTTTGAGTGTTTTATGAATTGCTGGGTTTATTATTTATTATCAGCTACAGTTTGAAATGTTAGAGGAGTTGGCTCTTTAATATTATGTGTTATAAGATCTACAATTCTACAGCAACATACTATAAATAATTTTATTTAAGGAAATAATTAGTACACTATATTATACGAGTACAGGGTGATATTGTCATATGGTATTTAATTTAAACCACATGTTCAATTTGTAACATTGTACCAAGTTCGAAACAAGTCTGCCTGTTTTTTTTATGTCAAAAATAGCGATATTAGTTTTTAAATAAGTTCCCGAACCGAACGGAAGTTTAGATAAGCAGTAAAAATGCTCGTATCTATACAGAGTGGCCAAAAATTGTGCAAACTTAAATCACGATTTTTTGACAAAAAATCATCCTGCATTTTTTTCCAAACTTGTAGATTTGGGTGATGAGATATATGTAGATTAAACTAAATATTATATATTAATATAATCCTGTATACGTTTTGCATTTTTGTACCGGTGTATATTTAGTATCGATGACACGAAAGCTGTATATATAGTTCGGTTATGCCCGACACTGCTCTGCATACACATTTTAGTACGTAATAAATGTTTATGGGTATATCTACGAGGCATTTAACTAAAGCTGCCCGTATACACGCTTATAACTACCAACGGAGGGAACCATAAACAGTGAAAACTAAACATATAAATATATGAAGCCACATTTACACGGGGAGAGTCTCTCGCCTCGAAAATGTGATTATCGTAAGGATACAAAACAGTTGCATCGTGTAAATATTGTCGGAACGCGATAATTTTACGTCGGTTATGTCATGCGATAATGGCATACGATTTTAGTCACGAGAAACTCTCCCCGTGTAAATGGGGCTTTACACACAATATGAAAACCTTACCGTCTATAGTTTAAAATAGAAAGCCGCGAACATATTAAAATAGTCCCAGTCAATCATATTTATAATATACTAATATTTGGCTCGTGTACGTTCCACTCCTGGGCACGGACCCCCTAAATTATCGAGACTTCGATTAAAAGGGATTACGCCATAATTTATCACGCTGTCCTAGTGCGGGTTGGCGGACTTCACCTACCACAGAAATTCTTGAAAATCTCTTTGATATGTTTGATAGTCAATCACTACGCACTTTAACGGTGAAGGAAAACATCGCTAGAAAACCTGCATACCATAGCGATTTGTATAAATTTCTATGACATGTAAAAGTCCGCCGACCTGCACTACGCCAGCGTGGTGGACTATATGGCCTCACCACTCTCAATCGTACTCTCGATTATAGAGGAAGCCCGTGCCCTGCAGTGGGTCGTATATGGGCTGATACAATACAATGTTGGTATCACGATGTTTCTCTTCACCGTTAAATACAAAATATTATTAAATAACTTCACCTGTAGGAGGAATAAGAGCGAAGATAATCTTCCAGAACAGTGTAACCACGTGCAGTATGTAGTCGGATATCGAAGGGGGCTCGTCAGGGTCGTCAGAACCTGCCAAAAATACCACATTTTAATACTAAAACATAATAGCCGCAAACGTTACCGCCGATTTCCATATGCTATCTATCCTTGACAAGAAGTTAATTTTTGTGTTTTTGTGTTTCAATATACGAAGATAAGTACTTAGATATATTTATCTATCTATCAATAAACTACACACCACACAATTATACTGAGCATAAAATGCATCGACATATACCAATGATAGATTAACTTCTTATCAAAGATGTTGTTTAAAACAAAGTGTTTTTTTGTTAATAGGGATTTTGTCAAAAACAAAGTAATTTACATATTTTTCGATTTGAAATTTCTCGAGTTATCTATGAATGCATTTTGTGTCCGCCGCAAAATGCAGTGATCCGTTCGCTTAAGAATCTTAAACGGATATAAGCTCAGTGATATATTTATGGCATAATGTAGTTGTGAACTTCCACATTAAGAAGTATACACATAACTATTTTCCTGAAACTTCTTTCATTCCACAGCCAAAATATTTCGTAATGTATGCTAACTGAAATGAATTACATCATAACTCCAGTAGTTTAGTAGTAAACACACTCATACATACCCGAGCTGGCTGTTAAAGCTTCTGAAAATTGCTCTTTCCACGATGAAGTTCCTATTATTATAGATGCGTTGGCTCTCTGCACTAATTTATCCACTGTGTTCTGTAAACAATTGTTTTAGTTAGAACCTTGTTATTTTTATATCTTGAGGAGATTGCCTTATCAAAGATAGAGATCAAAACTGTTATTTACTGAGCAACCAATAACAAAGTTATTTAAAGTTTAAAAAACATTTTCATGCCTTCAATTAGCACTTTGATAACTATTTGGTGTAGCTGCTGATATGCATGCATATTCTATACGGATAATTATGCCATTCTGTGGCTCAGAATAGGTACTTTTCACAGTTTGGCTTAACATTTGTAGTACCGGGTCCAGATCGAATGACAGTCACTGATTAACGTAAATAATGTATTTCCTTGAAAAAAAAAGAAAATAGATATTACCATAAAAAAATAATAAATATTATACTTATGACTATCGAAAAATATTAAATATAATATAAACAAAAAATAATAATAAATAAATAAAACTTAATTAATAATAATAATTGAAATTATATAAATAATAGTAAATATATATTTTTTGTAAATAGATAATCAGTTTTATGTACATATATTGACCAATAAACGAATTTCATTTCATTTCAGTTCAATGATACGAGTAGATAAAGATTGTGCTCCATAAAGGCAGCCATGGGGTAGCAAGACAAAACTAAGTAATCTTCCAATAGCAAAGTATTATTTTTATTTAATATTTCTTACTTCCTTGATTATCTAAATTATTGATACTTACCTTAAATTCTTTGCTCTCCTTGACTCTCAGCTGAGCTCTGGTGATCTCGCCCGACTTTGGCAACCCCATCATTGCGACCACTGCTTCCTCCTCTGGCAACGTTGCCAGGTGGTTGGCTTCATTGCCAGTTGCCATTGGCACGTCATTATCTGTGGTAAAATAATGTTTTAGTTTTTGGGAATAGAATTGACTAAGTCAGTTTGCTAAAAGGTTATGTAATAAGTGTCAGTTGTAATGCTATTGTCTGACTGCAAGAAAGCTTCCTAAATTATTGAAAGGGGATAGTTTTTAATTACCATACTACTACATTCGTTCTTTATTCTGTTCATGGACGTAATATGCATTCGAAATTATGTGAAAATCTCAGGTTTGTAGGTTTTTTCACGACAATTTACTTAACGATTAGAATGAGTTATATATAACTACGAATATGCAAAAAATTCAATAAATTAAGGTGTGTGCCCTGAAATCGGTCCTTTTTCCTACGTCTTGTGTCCTATGTCCTGTCAGCTACTAATCGTTCACTCTCCTCTATACGATAATCAAGGCTAAATATTACATATTTTCTATATACAGTACTTAAACTTATAGCGGTAAGAAAATAGGTTCTAAACTAGAAAAAAATGATTTAGTTAAATAAAATAAAAAAGAAATACTAAAAAGTCGTTGGAAAAATGGCATAGGATCCACTGAAAAGAAACCAAAGAAAACCTACTCGATTAAAAGCCGACATCGATAAATGATAATCACTACATAGTATAAACAAAGTCGCTTCCCGCTGTCTGTCTGTCCGTATGTATGCTTAGATCTTTAAAACTACGCAACGGATTTTGATGCGGTTTTTAATAGATAGTCAAGTCAAGTCATAAGTCAAGAAGAAAGTTTATATGTATAATACATATACAGGATGTCCCAGTATATGTGTATTTATTGTATGCGTGTGTACATGACGGAACTCCTCCTAAACGGCTGGAACGATTTTGATGTTTTTTTCTGTGTGTGCAAGTGGATACAATAGTTTACAGTCACACTTCGGTCCATTACAAAATGTATGCACCCGGGCGAAGCTGAGTTTGGCCGATAATATAATATCTAATCCAATCCATCAGCCAAAGGAAGCCCACTGCCGAACATAGGCCTCTCCCAATGATTTCCACAGTGACCTGTTGGAGGCAGCCTGCATCTGGTGACGAGGCGGAAAACGCAGCGTGGGACGTCCACCCACTAGGTGATCAGACGACCTGGTAAAGTTCGCGGGACGTCGCTGGATGTAGGCTGCCTTCAATATAATATAATAATGTGAAAATGAAAAGACCAAAATAAACCAGTTTTATGTAAGAAAAATGAAACTACACGAAGGTTATCAACTTGCGATCACCTTGGGTTCGTCCATAAAACTACTTTTAAAACCAGTGGAATATGTAAAGCGATTTGGTAACGGAAATCGGACAATTTCATTTTATGTTCGTTGTACATTGCGCACAAAGTTTATCGTTTTACTGGCAGTCTGTGTGGGTGGTGGAGTAATGAAACCTGATATTGTGGTTTAGCACGAAAGCTGATGTCTAAGGACGTAATAAACCCTATTATTAAATATAATGATCAAAATATAATCATTAAAAGATCCAGAAAAATTAAAGAAACCAAGATATTCGCGCGTTTCTGAAAGTTTATTTTTTCGTTTTAAAGCAGTGGTAGTATTACGTATCGTTGCAAAATCCCTAAGTCAATTAATTTTAGTAGACCTGAGGCCGATTAGTATTCTACTCATGTTGTTTTGTCCTTTTCTTCTCCCTTTTTGAACGCTATCAACACATCTACAATCTCAGTTATCTAGACTGTCATGGGCAGAGAAAATCACTATCAGGTAACCTATTTGACGAATCTATACCATCAAAAACATATTTAATTAGCAAAAGTATATTTCTACCCACCCTCCGACGGGTATCATGATGAACCACGTACGAATCGCGTTTAAAATCCCTTGTATCAAAATACAATCAGACCGACAAAATTGCGTCGACCGGCGATAAACCTCTCACATCCATACTCCATCTAGACTGCACTTCCATACATTGTTGTATAAAAATACCAAAAATATTAAAATGCAGAAAAAAATCGTATATTTTGAGGTTGCTCGCATTTCGCGATCGTTATCAATAGTTTGCATCGGCGTACAGTCACGTGCATTCAGCTCTCCTCGTCGCGTCGGTGCGTAAAAAATGGAAACACGAGACATTGAGCGGGGATTTTCAATATTTCACGGCAATTTCTATGAACATTATTTTCGTAAAATCGTATATTTCAAGTATAGTTCGTAACTATAACAGGGATGGGTAAGTCTTGTAAAGAAAGCAAATCAAAAGGCAAAAAAAATGAAGCTTTCATTAATCAAGGCAATTTTAAAGACTTGGACTAAAGTTAATCCTTCGCTCATCCGAGTTTATTAATAAGGCCCATTATGTCCAGTAGTTACTCCGCTACAATGTCCTTCAAACCGGAACACAACAGTGCATTTACACTGCTGTTTCGCGGCAGAAATACACATTGCGGTCCTACCCAGGCGGTCTCTCACATATGAGAGACCTACCAATAAAATAGTAACATATTTCCCGACTCTACGAGTAACAAGTAGAATTTAAAATAATCCACGTATCTAAAACACCACAAATGCATAATTACCTATTTCAATGTTCGATATATAAACGTAGAAAAACACTATTCCCAGTAGGCATTCACTATAATAAAAAATCTACGGTGTGTAAGTCCGCCAACCCGCACTAGGCCAGCGTGGTGGACTATATGGCCTAACCACTCTTAATCGTACTCTCGATTGAAGAGGAGGCCCGTGCCCTGCAGTGGGTCGTATATGGGCTGATACAAAAAAAAAAAAAAATCACTATAATTCCACCGCAGCCGGAGCTTATGGCAAATGAGTCGACTGAATGACGAATAATCCGTCGCGTCGTATAATGAACCAGGAACACTGACGCGGCGAGATCACTCAAATACGAATTGAAATAACTCTCTCTCTTGGAGTTTTAAAGAGGAATTTTGTTTCGGATTGTTTTAAGGTCAATGAGGTTGGTAGATGCTGGGTATACTATATTCGTTCTGTTAGATATTCCTTGCCGAAATGATCTAGAGTGGAAGCCACGTACAAGCAAGCGAAGTGTCGGACGCCCACTCACAAGGTGGACTGACGACCTGATTAAGGTCGCTGACTACAGGCCACTTCCGACATGTCTATGTGGCAACCATGGGGAAGGCCTATGTTCAACAGTGAACTTCCTGTGGCTGAAGAGAGAGTGGACTATATGGCCTTTCCACTCTCAATGGCACTCTCGATTGTAGAGGAGGCCCGTGCCCTGCGGTGGGATGTGTATGGGCTGATAAAATACATTACAATATATTATAGTTCTATGCATGTTGGTCTTGTTTCTATAACTCCATAAGTATAAAAAAATAACTGACTCGATGGCGTAGTGGTACTACGGTATGATTGCAAAGCTGAGGTCGCGGGTTCGAATCCCGAGTCGGGCAAAGTGATATTGGATTTTTCTATTCATTATCAGCCCGGAGTCAGGAATATGTGCCCGATATGGCGATAGGCTCGCCCCCTATCACATCGTGGGACGTAATATACATGGCGAAACGTGGGTGTTCTGGTAGCACCTTTGCATCCCCTTCTGAGAAAAGGCGTGTGTTTATATATGTATAAAAAATACACAAAATATACAATTTATGCAAATTAATCCATTAAAACCTAAGCTACTTTGTAAAGTGCCTATTCCATAATCTCCGCACTCTGCAGTAATTGAAATGTACAATACATTCAATTGTACAATAGTGAGACCTTCGCGGCAACAGTAATGCCGTAATGCAGCGAGACGGGAAAAATCGAAACAACTCAAGGACGCGTAATAATGGAAAAAAGTGTTCAAATATCTACTTTAAATACCTAAGCGTTTTCGGTTTTTAAGACTTTGTTAAAGTACTAAATATATGTTTGAAGGACATTGACGCCGGAGTAACTACTGGACATAATGAGACTTAACATCTTATGTCTCAAGGTGGCGAGTGCAGTGGAATGCCAAGCATTACTCTGTAGTTCATAGCGTTGTTTGGTTTCTACTATCCGTGAGCGGTCTAGATAAAACAATTTTCCGGGTCAAAATCCGAAACAAAGCAACGTCAAAATCAACTAATAACAAACTTCACTAAATGCGATTAATAACCGAACAATCCAACCATAATGGTTCATAAACAGAATCAAAACAAAACACGGGTTAAACAATTCAACTGTTTGACCAATTCACAAAACCGCAAAAGAAAATTGTTTCGTTAAATGCGATGGCGCGCCGCAAATATTATTTCACGCCAGGAAATGTTGTGTAAATTGTGAATAGTACATACATACGTAAGGATCACGCCTTTTTCCCAGAAGGGGTATGCAGAGGTGCAACCATGAACATCCACGTTTCGCCTCATCTGGTCCGTCCCATGAAGTGACAGGGGACGAGCCTATCGCCATATCGGGTACAAATTACTGACTCCGGGCTGATACGAATAGAAAAATCCAATATCACTTTGCCTGACCCGGGATTCGAACCTGAGACCTCAGCGTTGTAATCATACCGTAGTACAACTACGCCAATAAAGCAACTGTGACCGAGGCGACTGCACCCATTTTTAATTGTTACGCAAAATCTCCCAACGTGAGTATTCGGACCTATAAAAATATATAAAATCTGCAATAGTACTAGAGCTACGCTGTTAGTTATGACGCAGCATGAATAGGCAGTGAAATAAAACGAATTCTTACGGATTTTATCGCGAATTTAATTTAATTTATGCATTTTTTAATTTCCCGACGTTTCGATCACTTTACAGTTTTCGTGGTCACGGGGCGGACTGAGGTATTAGTCATCCGCTTAGTGACTGTTACAATTTTTAAACAAATAGTAACAAATACAAATTGTATAAATTAAATTAAATTCGCGATAAAATCTGTAAGAATTGGTTTTATTTCAATGTGTAACATGCGGGTAAATCCAAGATACTATTATTAATAGGCAGGTTCGTCCGAGGCGGTACCACTGTCTCACAGGAGATCGACGTAAAGTAACAGCGTTCGGTGATAATACCGAATGCCCAATACCCCATCCTTTACCCTTCCTTTTTCCTTCTCGCTCCCCTCCTAATTCGATGGGCCGGCAACACATCCATGATAAAGCGTTGTGGATGTTCATGGGCGGCAGTGATCACTTACCATCAGGTGACCTGTTTGCTCGTTTGCCGGGCAGTTTTTCATGGGTAGTTCAATCAATGGGTATGGTGAAAACCATATACACTTGACTACAAATCGGTTTTTCAAATTAGAGCTAGGCATTGATATTAGCTTCAATAGTTATCCACTCAGTTATTTACATAAAGCTTTATTATACAGGGTATATCAAGACTGCTATCGAAAACGAAGCCAGGTGGTAGTTTTGGTGACTACAGACACGATGCAACTAAATTTTTTGCAAACAAATGCGACTTCTTTTTTTGTAATGTTTCAAATATCATTGTGTTTGGGTAGTAAATCCATAATTTTTGCTAAATTTATAATTTAAAGCTTTGCGTACTAAAGCGCCTTTAAAAATAAAAGGGTGTACATATTTTTTTAGGAAAATGTATGTAATTACCACCCAATTACGATGATAGGAAAAAAATACAAAAAAAACGTCACTTTAAAGAAAATAGTTTTATTGTGTCTAAAGTCATTAAAACTACCACCTGGCTTCGTTTTCGGTAGCAGTCTTGATATACCCTGTATATTCAAGCACAATCGAAACGATATTTCACACAAAATCGGTAAAGCTATGCAGTATTTCTCTATAACTAAGCGCGATGGATTTACGAGGGGTTTTATTGTTTTTATTGTGTCGCGTTATCGTGGCCGGCAGTGTAACAGACCGCAGTAACTCAAACGTTATTCGAGGTGAAAGGCATTCGAACAATGAAAGCTATTGGCCGAAAGAAATATGTTATTGTGCAGTTTGTGTTGAGGTAAATTAGGGCTTATGTTTAAGTAGGTAGAGTTCTTTATGATGTGCGTTATTTCCACTAAAAGTGTGAAAATGTATCCAAATATGCGCTAAATATCACATATCTTAGAATACAGAAGATATTTTCAGTGCTACAAATTAGCAAATTGTCAATAACTGGTGTAGATGTCCAAATCGATATGATTAGCCCACTTGGAATCTAATTTGCTTAAAAAAATATTACCTATAGGTATTTTAAGTCAAGTTTTTAGAAAAAGTTGTTCTAAAATACTATGGTGCCACACAAATCGAGCTGGTCTATTTATATTGTAATCATAATAATTGGCTATTTTAAAGACTACCATGAAGTGCCGTAAAAGTTACATTATTTGAAAATAGTGACATTTAGCCTATATCAAATGATAAATATATACATAGTATTATAATAATGTATATCAGTAACAGTGGTAACCAGAAAGATACATCGAACTTAATAGTTTAGTTTTTTCTTTAGTAACAAGGTTGTAAAATATTACTGGCCATTATAGTAAGACAATTTTCAAATATATAACATATTAAAAAACATTTGAAATTGTTTTAATAACTGTCAAATTTCTGGTTACGGCTGCGTTCATGTACTAAAATCAAGCAATATAGATAAATGTATAAAAACTCTTACTCAAATATAAACGGTCCACGTGGAAGCAGAGAAGAATATAAAAAAGAGACAGTTAAATAATGCAGCATAGATATCGTGGAAGCAGGAAATCGGAAAGAGAGATAAAATTATGCAAAGTCCTTTCAAGTGTCGTAAAATGTTAAGGTCTTAAAGTTGGCACATTAGTGGCGTGGCGAATTCTGTTCAGATTTAAATTTGGAAAAGTCGATTGATTGAGATCGAAGTTTGCCGATAATGTTAGGATTAAAATGGTCGGCACGTAAGACCAATAGATTGGTTTTAGCCCCTTGAAAATAACAATATTTTTATTGAATGAAGTCAATATTCGTCAACTTTGTAATTGTACAAGACGAAAACAAGAAAATACTAAAAAACGAAAATGTTTGCATTATTAGTGTTTTTTTGTGCCAAAATTAGTATTTTTAAATGAAAATTAATTCTTTGTTTATAGTCAGCACTTACGTCACTATCAAAATGAAAAACAAAATTGAGTGGCAACTCTAATATTTTCTACTTTAAATTGAAGTTTATTTTATCGATGATCAATTTCAATTTACGTGTTCGAATTCACCACGTCACTAATATTATGATAATAGGGTTCCGGAAATATTTAAATCAAGTTGAAGTGTACACGGAAATAGAAGACATCATCCATTTATATTATCAGGCACGGAGTTAGGTAAAATACAAGGAGTCATATACCCACTTCTAAATTCTAATTTTGAAACATGCACATGCAATAAATATCCGTAAAGTAATATAAAGATTCTTTTAAATAATTTTATAAACAAGTAAAAATATATAACCGCTATTTTCTATATAAAGCCAAAAGCCAAAAACGTTATCTTAAACCGTATTATATTGAGCCATCTTTCAGGACTGCCACATACGATGAACGTTACCCATAAACAACAGTACAATGTAGATAAAAACGACATTTATGCTCGTTTTTTTTTTACATAAAGATTATATTTCAGTATTTGTTCCCGCCGTGATACATTAAATTAACAACGGGCATTAAGGTTCATAATGGCGTATGTCTTTAACCCATTAGAAAATATAATAATTAATCCAAAAGAATATAACTGGGAAGAAAAGGTTGCCAGGAAGAAATAACACAATGCGATATAGTCGCCCATTGTACCGTTTTATTTTGCATGTTATATGAAGCACAATGGAACTTGAGGTGTACAATAAAGAGTATAAATAATAATAAAGGATAGGTACAAAAAAATCCACTTTTCTAGGTAGTAGATAAAGTTAAAAGTCATACCTGAAATTTAAAAAACCTGACATAATTAAGTACGGACAAATCTGACAATAATTTTCAGGTTATCTTTTACCTACCCCGTATTTCCATTCACCCCATAAAAATATCAATAAATCATCTTAAGAAGTGCGCCGCATAAATTCCCATTATTTCTTACACACGCCGCAATATTTTCAAGCAAGTTCGCCGACACTTCGCATAATTTCAATATATTCAGCCCTTCAGACATATTTTTCGTAAATCCATTTTCCGTCCTTTTTGTGGCTACGGTTTTTTGTATATCGCTATCCTTTTCTTTATAACCTAAAATACTCGGCAGGTGTGCTTGATGTATTTAATGTTTATGCTTTTGCTGTATCATGAGATTAAATATAAATATTACTGTGAAACTTCGGAATAAACAAACGGATATTTTAGAATAAAAATAGAAAATACTTTAATACAAAGTTTTTTTAATGAATAAAACAAAAAAAAACGATTGAGTAATAATATTATGTCAATTACTCAGAATTTCTCTAGCTTCGTTACAACTTCATCATAATGAACAGCAAACAGAATTTACGAAACAAAAAACATAAGACGAATAATAATATTAAGTTATGCAATACCACGATGACGTCAACCCTATAATTTGCCAAGCTAAAATACCCCCTATCACCAATTACTCTCCCTCACGGCTTCAATCTCTAAAGTTTCAAAGTCCCGAACGAAACCATGGGACGTTCATTTAATAGGTACAATTTGCAAGAAGCGTCGACAAGCACAATACAATGAGCGGAAAGCCCGACCTAAATAGCACCCATCAAATTATCCTAAATATCACTACTTTATCTGGCAGGATGGTGCCGGAGCGTGCCTTCAATGTTATCTCCATTTAAATTGTTCTCTTTGGGCGATGTTGGCAACACTGACAAATGTCTCGTGACAGTCCTGAAATAGAGCTGGTTTTGTAATTTCTATTTTCAAATTTAGAATTCTGTTTTGTGCGTGCCAGTTTATTCTAAAATTAAAAGTAAAAATGATTACGTTTTTTAACTTAATGTTTTATTTTTATTTGACGCTGGCCAGTTTATTAATCTATATTTTATTTTTACGTTTTGTTTGCTTGAAATTGGAATTGAAAGGATTAAAAAATATATTTGGTACACGTAGCTTTTTAAAACGCGCAAATGACATAAATCGCAATGCCAAATCGATTTTTATCTATAAAAACATGTAAAGATTTGTATTGGCAAAAAAATGATTTAGGAATATTAATATAAAAATGATGTTGAAACGCTTCCCGTTTGCCTTCTAGCTCTTTTACTACTATTTTAAACTATAAAGCGGCTAGCAATTTCTATTTCATAGCGGGAATTGTTACTACGTTGGATAAGGTTTTAAAACTAAAAAAACAAAATGTTGGGTTGCAAATTCCTCACATAACATACTTAGTACCTAAGTAAAATATTAAAGCTTTTATCATACATTGAAAATGTTTTGTAAACGATTAATTACCCTGTAAACCAGTTTGCAAGTGTAAAACAACACTGGTTTTAATCACAAAAAAAAAAAACAACAAAATATTAAAATATTTACTTACATTAAACTATAGAGCAAGTTAAGAATAAAACTTATATAATTTCACACGTTTACGATCTAATTGAAACTAAAGTAACAAGAACAGAACTGCTTATTTTCCTAAAAATAAAAATTGCAATTGCCGTTCTGCCACACGAAACAAATCAACAGTGTCACTAAGTCATAAGCCCAAACCCCGAGACAATCATAAGCAGATTACGTTTCACCCAGAATAATTTCTTACGCCGGCAAAATATTATGTTTCCTTAAATAATTCATTGCTGGCATTTTGAATAAGAATTTTTTCGCTTTGGTGCTTTGTTTGGCTAATAGGAAATTTATTCAGGACACGTTTTTTTAATCCCGCTGTTTTGAATGTTATCATTAAACAAAATGTATTTTTACGTTTCGCTGTTGTGAAGCTGAATGTGGCTAATTTCAAGGGTATTCATTACAACATAATATTATTGATTATATTCTGTATTATACATCTTTCAAAGTAGATAAATATATTATATTTTATAGATCTTCGAAGCTAATATTAATATTATTATAAATATTATTTATACCTTAGATATAATATTAATGGCCACTTACAAAAATGTCTTTCATTCTTTTAATTATTTCTAAAATCTAGCCTACCAGATTGACAAATGTTTTGATGGAATTTCGACTCCGTCACATATGACATTTCGAAGTGACGTATGCATTTTGTAACACCCTCTATAATGATAAAGGAAAATATACCGAAGACCTGCACACCTAAGAGATGCCCACAAGAGCTTCGGATATACTCGTAGTTATAAGTCCACTAAGCCACAATAGACAGGGTGGAATAAGGTCTAAACCTCTCGCGATCCTAGATAAGACGGGCGGGTTCGTTCAAACCGATGCGAGAAAAATTAGTGTTATCTTTAACTTAGCTCAAGAGTAGTGGTGTTAGGTCTCTTATATGTGAGAGCCTGCCTGGATATGTACCACCGGAATGTCTGTTTCTCCCGCCAAACAGCAGTGTAAACGCATTATTGTGTTCCGGTTGGAAGGACATTATAGCCAGCCTAACTACTGGACATAATGAGACTTAACTTATGTCTCAGGATGGCGAGCGCAGTGGACTGCCAAGCATTGCTTTGTAATTCATGGCGTTTGGTTTTGCTACTGTGCATGAACGGTCGTATCGCTTACCATCAGTCCAATGGCATGCTCGTCTCGCCATTCATAGCAATAAAAAAGTACCCTGTCATAACAAAAATATGTGGATACGTTGATGAAAGAGTATACAACTTGATATACCTAGCAGTACCCTCGACCGAGGGGAATGCACGAGGATATTGATGAAAGTGGATAAGAAAATGCAATTTGTCATGATCTGGCGAGATCTATAGCTTGATTCTCTAGGTATGTGATGGATGTATTTATCATCAAAATATTGATTAGCATATTGAGCACTAGTTCATATTTAATAGTTGGGTAGCCATTTAATGACTGAATAAGTCTTTTGTATTTGTCATAATGTTGGTTAGATTACTGACTTACATTAAGATCTGACTTTAGTAGCACGACATTGCTTTGTAGTTTTTAGCTCCAAAGCAGAAGAAATTACGGTAAAGTACGGCGCGTCCTTGGAAATTAACTTATATTTTCACAATCAGAAAATATTACTTGTTTTTAAAGTTGTACGGTAAAGTTATGGATTTAATAATACGTACATTGCTGCTTCTAAAATACGTTCAAAATAATAAATAAACCCAACAGTCACATACATAGTCCTAACCCCACATTAAGATTGAGTCTTGTGTCGTGGGTATCAGAAACTACGAGAGTCTTTTCGATCTCACAAATACCCAGACCCAAGACAAATACCTGTGGTTCACACAAATGTTTGTCTCGCTGCGGGGATCGAACCCGCGGCCTCGCGTTTCAGATACGGCGTCTAACCAACTGCGCCACGGAGGCTGTCATTGAGTAAATAGTGATATTAAATTTATTATTAAAATGTTAGTTATAAAATGGATTGCTTAAATAAAATATCAGAATTATTGAAAATCTGTATCTATACAAGCACAAATAATTTAGAAGTTCATACGATATCTAAGTATCTATTTTTACCACATAAAATTCCGTAAAATCGGTATTTTCCTTCAAACGTAGAAATGTTAAAGGTAAGCATACCGTCTATCACAGGTCACGGGTCCATAAAGAATTCAAGATAATCGCGATATACGGCGACGAAGGTTTACGTTGAAAATGGATCTCCGATTTCAGTTATCTGACCTTTGGAGACAGTCTAAACATATAGATATTATCCGAGTTAAATTGATTGTTTTTATTATTTAGATAAGTTAATGAAGCAGATAGAAAGTCATAACATATTCTATGAGCAATTAAATACCTGAAAATTTAAGGATTGAGCATATAAGAGATAGAGAAAAGGAAATGTATGTTATTTAGCATCTAATATGAGTGAAAGACAAGGAAGAATTTGTATTCTTCAGTCTTCTGCTTCTTGTGAAGCTGACGGCCAACCTTCAACACTGTAGAGGCACTAAAAAAAGTACTTAAATAAATATATATATATATATTGTATTGTATTGTATTGTATCAGCCCATATACGACCCACTGCAGGGCACGAGCCTCCTCTACAATCGAGAGTACGATTGAGAGTGGTTAGGCCATATAGTCCACCACGCTGGCCCAGTGCGGGTTGGCGGACTTTCACATACCATAGAAATTTATACAAATCGCTATGGTATGCAGGTTTCCTCACGATGTTTTCCTTCACCGTTATAGTGCGTGGTGATTGACTATCAATACACACATGACTCCGAAAAGTCAGAGGTGTGCCCTGGGATTTGAACCCGCGACCACCGTAAACATGTAGGCAGCCGCGTCTGGTCCGTTACCAACAGGCCACCACGCACGCATATATATATATATATATATATATATATAATATTCTGAGAAGGCAAACGCACAATAATTTGTTCCTATTCATATCTTGACTCTGTTTTCTTTTAAGCATTCCTTTAACCATTTTTTTATTAAAATATTTTTCCTTTGCTTTTTTTTGTTATTTCACGTATATTTTCGTGAACAATGTGTTACCGCTTGCATACCAGAATTTTCGTGCGAAATCGTTAATTACGAGCATATTTCAGTGTTCGAAATCAGTGGAACAAGAATTACCGCTGATTGAAATTGTTATTCAATTGTACTAAAATTACTATTGAGCGAATTCCACTAATTTTCCCGCACGTAACCACAATTAATGAACAATTCAATCATTAACCGTTCATAGTTCAATTGTTTACTTCATCACGGAACAGTTATTGTACAACGTAATTTTGATTATTTTATTTTTAGTTTTCATTATTTTCCCTAATTATATTATTTATATTATTATGATTAAAAGCTGACCCCAGTAGAAAATTTTTGATTGATTGTGATTTAAATATGATCGTTATGGTATGATAATGATTGCATAATATTTACTCGTATATTATGTACAATTAATACATGATAATTATTAGACCAAAGTACCAAGAAGAATGTTTAGTGTTTTAGAGAATAAGTTTGTTATTTTCCTGGTCTCCAATAGGATATTTAATACAGTCTACTAATGAAGTTAATTATCTGCAATCGCATACTTTGTACCGATTTCTGTCATTAATCTAGATTGTTACTTATCAAAGACCATCTTGCTAGCCTTCAACCATGTCCGATCACCTCCTTTCATCACGTTTTCCAATGTGCAGCCATTACAAGCCCTGAATTCAACGAATAAAAGTATCTAGAATATTCCTTGTAATAAATACAAACTTGTAAAGTCTTGTTAAAATATTTACGTTCGTTGGAAGAGAACACGTAGCCTTGTCCGACGTACGTGAGAAATGTCGGATTCATTTTGTTTGAGCATGATATTCCTACACGTGGATAGTGATACAAAGGACTAGACAATAATGTTGAGTTAAATCGTAAAAAGAATGAGAAAAACATGTGATTGGATATAAAAAGTATAATATAATTGATATATTGATATGTAATATTGTTGATGGTAATGCAGATGTAGCTGAAACAGTTGGTAATGTAAAAAATAATAACAGAAGGCTTAAGAAATGACACAATGTAAAAGAAAATTGTTGGAAGATAATTTTGTAGTTACATTAACTTTGATTCCTGTTATAAAAATAAAAACTAACCCGCATAAGAGATAAAGATTGAGAAAAAAGTACAGCAGATAAGCATATTATTGTTAATAACATTAAATATGACATCGAATGAATTTAAATATGAAAACAGAAAAATTATCAACGACTTAAGAAATAATACTGAGTACGGGCGAAAATTCGTAAACAGGAAATTAATACGCATACATACATACATAAACACACGCCTTTTTCCCAGAAGGGGTAGGCAGAGGTGCTCCAGAACACCCACGTTTCGCCTTGTATATTCCATCCCACGATGTGATAGGGGGCGAGCCTATCGCCATATCGGGCACAAATTCCTGACTCCGGGCTGATAATGAATAGAAAAATCCAATATCACTTTGCCCGACCTGGGATTCGAACCCGAGACCTCAGCTTTGCAATCATACCGTAGTACCACTACGCCACCGAGGCAGTCGCAGTATTAATACGCAAATATCAAATAACAGAATCAAGAGAAAATAATTATTTAAGCTGATTCAAAGAGGCTGGTACTCAGACAGGATTTTGTTTCCTTTATCTGATTAGAGAAACTGAAGTGCTTTGAAGATCGACGATTACTCAAATTAATATATTAACACAATATTGAACAGATAGTACTTCAAAATTCCTAAAGCAGCAGAATAAAGATGTTTTAAAACATATAACACAAAAATGTAGCCCCATTATCGTGTGTCGAAGTAAGATGGCTGAACATAGGCCTCTCTAAAATGATTTGTTAAAAACGGTCTTCATCCAGGGACTTCGTAAGACGAATTAAAATAAAAACAAAATTGATTGTTCAGCGTAGTACCACCTACAGATAAATTAAATGGTTATCAAGTACATCCAGGAATAAATTACGTTACAAAAATATATACGTAGGTTTTTGGTAATAGTGTAAACGATACTAAAGCCCCATTTACACTGGGAGAGTTTCTCGCCTCCAAGATACTATTATCGTATATAAAAAAATTGCATCGTGTAAACATTTATCAGAACACAATAATCTAAGCGGGACTGTCATGCGATAATCGCATACGATACTCGCCGCGAGAAACTCTCCCCGTGTAAATGGGGCTTTATGTAAAAGATTCTTGGAATATAAAAACTTATCATATTTTGGATATAGTTTATTGTTTAAATTGTTTAGTATGTAAGCCAGAATAATGCTTTTGGGAGTTAACACCAGTGAAAAGCGAGCTGGTGGTTAAGAAATTGCTGAATGTTCCCAGCATTGACACAAAAAACACCAATTTAGATTACCTTTACTCAATATAGCAGTAGTATTAGGTACATTTCAAAAGATCTTGTAAAATATTATTCGAACAAAGAATATTTTGTTTCTGATTTTAAAAACACAATTACTGCTAATTAATGACTACCGAAGGATCAATTTCATGTTTATCAACATTCGTTTCAGCACTTAGCTGATTGTTTGATATAAAAAACAAATAAATATCTGTGACTCATTTCATTACAAAGAATGAAGTTCTTTGTTAAAAACTACATTTTACATTATTACCAAAAACCTGAATTACGAAGCCTGTGTTATCTATCTATAGAGACTGGATTATTTGCATTTGCACAATATTATTATTTTCAATCTCACCTATTTTTCGAAATTTCACTAAAAATCTAACTATGGTGCATATTTTTGATATATATCAACTATTTCTAATTATTTAAGTGTTCGATCTTACTACTGAACAATTAGAATTGCGCCTTCTTTCTATCCAAAGGAATGTATCAATATTTGTTAAATAATCTGATTTTATGTCTCTACAAATATATTTTTTAAATAAAAACACATAACAGTCACATACACAGTCCTGACCCCACACTAAGATCGTGTCTTGTATCGTGGGTATTAGAAACTACGAGAGACTTTTCGGTCTCACAAGCACCCAGACCCGAAACAAATAGTTTTCTTTCACACAAACATTTGTGGGGATCGAACCCGCGGCATCTCGTTTCACAGCCTGCGTTCAACCAACTGCGCCACGGAGACTGTTAATTTTTTTAACATATTCGCAACATTTCTTCTTTCTGATACGAAAATCGGATAAAAGGGAAATAACTTTGCAAGAATGCGATTAATTTTGCATATAGTTAATCCAATCTCTAATAATAATCAATGTTACTCAATACAGGCAACTTACCTCTAGAGAGCGATACCGCGTCTTGCCCAGACGATTCCGGTAGGTTCGCCTCTGACACTTCTGGCCCAACAACGAAATGCATGCAAAGGAAATGGCAGACTTGACTAACTCCTAAACTAAAGCTTAAACTAGGGTTAGGAGTATCTGAAGATATTGCCCGTGTTAGACGTAAGATGTGTATTTACAAGATAAGATGTACTGTAGACGTTAAATTTAACGATCTAAGTAATTAATTATAACAAAATTCACAATGTTTGGGAGGACATAAAAAATTAAAACGTATTATGTATCCATTTTAGAATTATCTGTTATATTTAGTGTAATTGGCAGATTATAAAAAAATATTTATTTAAAGTTAAGGTGTTCACTTTAACATTCATTTCTTTTTTCGCATTTTTAGGGGAAAGTAGGTTCGTTTTGAATGCTAATTGAACAATATTTTTGTATAATATGCTGTATTTGCATGGAAGCTCTTAATTCATTGGTAATACGTCTGGTTTTATTTTTTTCAATTCTGCAATGCTGACAATTAAAAGGACATATAACTATCTCTTCTATTACTTAGTATTTCAAACCGCCAGTTATTTCATTCATTCCGCTTAGTCATTTGTTTGTATTATAATACATCCATTTTTCGTGTATTGAAGGACGTTTTACACACAGAACTCCCAATCAGGACTGCATAATATACTCAGTTAATTTCTGCTACATATTAAATGTAAACAATGTGGTAATCAAGGACAATTTTAGTCGAAACGCTCACAAAATCAATGCGGCATTTACTTATATTTCCGCTAAATTATATAATATACTTTAATAAGCCTTACCTCGGCAATATCTTCAGATTCACCTTTATTAACGCAAATTTAATTAGAAATCTTTGAAAGCGCCAAACAGGAAGCGTTCAGACTTTATATAAAACGTTTTAATATTTTCTTCCGGTCCTGGGAGGGTTTAATTGACGTCGACTATATACTAATCGAAGCGCAAGGCTTCCATTATAACTACCGAGATTTCTTTCGTACTTGTAAAGGGCAGAGGTTGTCAACTTTGGAGTGAATTGTTTTTAGGTTTGTGTAAGGTTTAAAATGGAGGTTTATATGTATTTTATATGAACATATTAAATATGAAAAAGAAGGTATTGTGGTACTGTGTATACGTTGTGTGTTTGTGATTTAATTCAGATTTTCAGGTTTAAGTTTAACGTTCATAATTAAAGTAGTTTTTATTCTCAATATCGAATCTACAATTGCATATTTCAACGTTGCATAATTAAATAATAAAAGAAAGAAAGATCAACAATCGCCCTCTCGGTCTATTGAAATAGTTTACATATGGCCTTTAACATTCCGACGCCCCTCAATCGATAATTTCAGGGGCGTTACTCATGTTGAGAACCTCTGACTAAAGAAGCAATTAATACACTGAAAGCTTAAAACATTTTAAGCAATTATAAACCGCTTATTCATTTAGGTAACATTTTTAAGTGACTTGTTCAATTGTGAATGTTTCGTAACGTTTCGTGTCGGCTGGTAATTTAGCATTTTTGTTAGTCATACCTACATTATTGATATTTTAACTGTTCTTATACCTAAATTGTGTGAGGTTAGTGCTATATGATTTTTATCTATACGAATAGATAAATTTTATCTATATGTTATGTTACTATAATATAATAAAAATTCATAATAATTCTGTTTAATGTATATACTAATATTCTTTAACTTTCTTTATAATTTTGTAACGCTTTATCAGATAAATTATTTATAAATATAAAGATTGAAAAACGAACGCTGTTTGTAAGTATTAAACTTATTTAGTACAGTATTGAATAAAGTAATTTACTCAGCTAGATATCACAAATAGAGTACATATTTCAAAATATCGTTAAATTACATTTAATATTCCCAGTCAATCGGTATCAGTATATCTTTAATGTGGAATTAATCTATACTGCCATTAGCGCAACAAGACGTGCAGAAGCTCCGGAACGGAAGCTTTCCGGGCTGCGAGCTTTTTCGGTTTCAGTGTACGTGTTTGCACAGTATTCTGTTACAATTATTTATGCTAAGAATTTTGGCGGCATTTGATTACAAATTGATTAAATAGAATAATAAATTTAATTATTTATTTCACAATATGTCCTATTTAAGGTTGACTTTGAATTGAATAAATGAATAAGTAATTCATGAAAATTGTTATTTTTTCCGAACGGTATCCTTACTATGTATCTAAATATTATTAATTTATGAAGTATTTGATAATTCTTTTGAGTAAACATATATATTTTAAGTAAACTTTAAAGTGCAAATTACGTAATAGAAAAACATTTCATGCAAAATGCCATTAAAAATATGCAATCCAATACGAATGGACAAAGAGTTAATATTGCTAATACTTTCCATCCATTTAAATAGAAATTAATTTTACAAATATAAAAGAAATCTCGTTAGTAATAACAGCTAGCGCATTCAATAATAAAACATATGGAGGGTGGACTGATCCTTATCAATTTAGCAGTCAATGCACCAATATGAGAGAGACGAAACGATAATGTAGACAATACTTTGTCCCTTTTCTAACACGGTGATTAAACAAAATCACATGCTACTAAATAATGTGAGGGAGACAAAACGAATATGTGGCCAGTGTTTATTCCTATCCCTTTTTAAAATTTTGATTAACGTTCTCATGCTTTCAGTTGCACATGCGCTTATACTTGTCCTTTTCTACAACTTTAATACAATTTAAATTTAGAATGGCAGAAGATTAATTAAGTAAAACCAAACCTAATGAAAAGAGACAGGTATTGGTCTCAATAGCTTTATCCCTTCCTTACGAATTTAGGCATAAAGAAAAGAGACAGGTATAGACCGCTCAATTGCTTGTGTTAGACAGAGATAGATTTATCAGGATAATGTTCAGTCCATTCTCTATATAAGTAAATGTAAAAATTAAATATGTTATTTCATGCTGTAGCGTTATTTAAATGCATGCTCTTTTATAATATTACCTCCGAGCAGCTCCGGTTCGCCGATGTTAACGTAAAATAATACGTCTTTCTCGTAACTGTCCTCCTCGATAATGTGTAGCGGTATGAATTTCCTGCAACAATAATGTTTTTAATTATCATAAATTAAAGAATACACGCAAATTAATGAGGTAGGCAATGTTGGTTTCTTGGGTTTACGCGAATATTACGCATTGAAATAAAACGAATTTTCACGGATTTTATCGCGACTTTGATTTTAAACGTCGGGAAGTTAAGAAATTTAAAAGTTAAATCAAATTCGCGATCAAACCTATAAGAATTCGTTTTATTTCAAGAAGGTAATATTTTTACCCGACTTAAAGGACGTTCGTACTCAAAGGGCGTACGTTTGTCCATAACATGTATTTATATAGTTATTTTCGTATGCCAGTGATTTTGGTATATATTTATATTTGTTTGGATAGTGAGATACATAATGATGGAATAGGCTTTTTGTTCACTCCAAGAAGTGGAAACATTTGCACATGCCAGCATTAATAAGTGTATTAGTAAATCGCAACCTAGTTCCTTATCTAATTATATCTACAAAGGTAAAATAAACTGCCTCGGTGGCGTAGTGGTACTACGGTATGATTGCAAAGCTGAGGTCTCGGGTTCGAATCCCGGGTCGGGCAAAGTGATATTGGATTTTTCTATTCATTATCAGCTCGGAGTCAGGAATTTGTGCCCGATATGGCGATAGGCTCGCCCCCTATCACATCGTGGGACGGAATATATAAGGCGAAACGTGGGTGTTCTGTTAACACCTCTGCCTACCCCTTCTGGGAAAAAGGCGTGTGTTTATGTATGTATGTATGTAAAATAAATAATTCCCTTCACTACAAATATTCACAAGTATGTCATATCAATCGTTCTACAAATTTGAATCACAGAAGACGTCATATACTTATTTTAATGACAGAAGCCATGACCTATATAACTTGTATACAATCCAATCCATCAGCCAAGGGAAGTCCACTGCTGAACATAGGCCTCTCCCAATCATTTCCACATTACCGATAACTTGTATACAAACAGCAAATACTCAGCTTAATTGAACATTCACAATGGAATTGTTTCAAATATTCACGCACTGTACGAACACGGCGCGGGGACCGCAGACCGCGCACAGCTTGCGTCTATTGTCTGTGTAATAGGGATGGACGAAAAGCCGGTCGCGCCGGAGGAAAAAGTTTCGGTTTTTTGCAAAAAATATTGGTATATTTTTTGTTGTTTTTTTGATGCATGTTAGATTGAACAGATATTACTGTTACATATTAGATTTTAGGTTAAAAATAATGTATTAGCCATGGACAGTATTTTTGAAGGGATAAAAAATTGGCTTAATATTTTAAGTTAAAATTTGAATCTAAGAGAAGCGAGTCGATATTCTTCATGACCTAACAAAGCGCCTTATTAATGTTAACTAGTGTATCATAGCATTTTCAGACAATATTTTAGACAATTTGGTAGTGATACCACAGGACCTAGTCAAAAGGCAACGACACTACTTAATATTACAATCGGAAATTATAGAATCGATCTGGAAGCAAATTAATCCCTATTATGGATGTAAATAAAATAAGTTTCGCTGCAAAAGTTTGAAAGTCGAAGTCTCCGATTTAATTTTCTACTTCAGCTTCGCTTGAATGATTAGAATCGAAGTTTGTCGACGACTCTGTCAAGTACGGAAAATAGTTTTCATTCATATTTTTTCAATACCTACTTGTAGATAAGAAGTGATATCATATTTTTAGATGATGCGCTGTTTTGTATGGTTTTAAATATCTTGGACATAAAATACAGCTTTTAAGAGCTCTTGTATGCCGTGGTACAATTTCTAAAGATAATCTAATAATTATTAAAAGCATGTCCATAAATAATGTTAAGAATATTTATTTATTTATTATTTACTATATTTTCATTTGGTCGAATTTACTATAAATTTGAATAAAATAAGGTCGTTTTTAATTCTCCGGTTTTGCCGGTTACTTTTAATCAACACCAGTTCATTCGATTTCAATAACAACTAGTAAAACTCAAAATTATCAAGTTAATATACTACTTTGTGTTTACCCATCCAACTTTGCACATACAACGTCATCTCCGGTTAAGCCGGATGCTCTCTGTCATCACTATTGTCCCCATACTAGTACAGCGTCTCGGCTCGTTTACCACCATCACTCAGACTAATTCGTTTCCAATAGACATTCACTAATTACTGACGAATTTCTGCTAACCCTGCGACATTAAATATTTAGTATTTAGGGCGCGAAGGCTTAACATGAAGCCTGTCAATGACCTTTACCTCAAACAAAAGAAAATGGCTTTACACGACAATCTTTGTTAAATAATATTCTCCGTAATATGATTACTATATTCTATCTCGTAGAGGCATTTTGCCAGTGCAAATTCCAAACACCAATACCAAAATTTAGGCATAATATGTGCAGACAATACAAATATTGATAGTACTCACATCGTCAGTATTTTGCACAGAAAGCAATTTTCTGAGATACTTCACTAGTACTTTTAATATATGATGATTATTGGTAACGCGTTGCAGCAAATGGTTAAAGCTATAGTTTGAATGGATCAGTCCGATCTGGCAGTAACATGTCTCACAGAGCCGACGTGAAGCAACACTATTGCTGTTGTGTTTCATTCGGAGTGAGATTATCGGGAAACCACAGTTGGTGGTAAGATATTAGTATCGATCTGGATAGAACCTGGCCTGATACATACATATATAGATCTCGCGCCTGTTTGCCATAAGGGTAGGCAGAGAATATAGGATCTCCACTTTTCTCGATGGCCTGGCTCGTGTCCTGGTAGCCCACATATAAATGTACCGCGTTTCGATTTTAAACAATATGAAAATGAAAATAATTTATTGAATCCATTAAAATGTTCAACATTATTTAGATTCAGTCATTTTTTTTTCTACCACCCGGTGCGGAAAGCGGTTTTCACTAGAGAAGAACGGGCAAGAAACTCTAGTGTTGCTCTTTTCAAAACCAGTTTACAATATCGTGATTATTACAAAAATTAAAAGTTGGTCCAAATCAGAGCAGTTCATTAATAATTTGTTATAATTTGCAAGTGACATATATTTTTAATACAATATGTCCGACAAACGAGCAAGCAGGTCACCTGATGGTAAGTGATCACTGCCGCCGATGAACTTCCACAACGCTTGAATCATGGATGTGTTGCCGGACCATCAAATCGGGAGAGGAATGGGAAAGAAAAATGATAGGGAGAGGAAAGGGGTAATGGGCATCTGGCTATATTTTGTGTAGGTATATACGATACAATTAAGCTATTTGAATTCATTCACCAATCCACCAATGAGGGAATGCCATCTAGTGTCGATTATTATTAACCTGTCAGTATGAAACAAAAAAATAACTTGTTATTATATCTCTATATTTCTAGAACGCCGATTTATTTGATTTATCGTAGCTTAAATTCCTCAATTCATTAATGCCAAGCTGTGAATCGATGTAAATCTAAACGCAGCTGTCTCGGAACCGCATTTACTGTCTAAAATCCAAGTTGGCTCGAAGGGAGCTCGTTAAACTGTCGGTTCCGGACGCCAAATGGCGACACTCGTTAAGTTAAATCAGGACTATTGGTTCGATATTTGGGAGTTAACTTAGCAATGGACGAAATAAATAAATAACTAGAAGGGAATCCTTGAATTGAATTGACCAATAGTTAAGGGGAAGTAAATAAAATATTAAAAACAAAATTGTATTATTATTAAAATTCTTAGTGCCTCTGTGGTGCAATTAGTACAGTACGATTACAATGCTGAGGTCTTGGGCTCGAATTTCGGTACGGGCTTTTGGATTTTTCTATTCATTATCAGCCCGGAGTCGGAGCCCAAAGCATTATCACATCGTGGAATGGAACAGACAAGGCGAAATATGGGTGTCGTGGTAGCACTTGTGTCAGAAGGTGATCTTTTTCAGAAGGAGTACCTTCTGACAAAAATGCGTGAGTTTATGTATGTCCAAATTCTTATTGTGAATCTGTTCGTTTGTAACCTGTTAATGAGAAAATCTGCGGTTGGATTGTAATGGAATTTGGTATACAAATAGTGTAGACTGTAGAAACTACAAAAGGGTAGTGTACCTCAATTTAAATATTTACGAGGACAGAGAACGTAAGACGATTCAATGGGACGACAAAGTGACTGGATTGAAACTATTAGTCTTAACACATTTCTTTGTCTCATCATGAGATAAATTAATTTAAATGCAAATTAATTGATGTGTATACATTAACATTAACTATTCTAGCAATGGAGCCCTGGACCGGGATGAATGGAAGGAGGGTAGAGGCCTTTGCCCTGCAGTGGGACAGTGGAGGCTGATGTATGTATGTATGTATTCTAGCCATATTAAAGTAGATACATACAAACATACATATACTCACGCCTTTTTCCCAAAAGGGGTAGGCAAAGGTGCTATCAGGATACCTACGTTTTGACCTTTGTGTTCCGTCCCACGATGCGATGGGGCGAGCCTATAGTCATATCGGGCACAAATTCCCGACTCCGGGCTGATAATGAATAGAAAAATCCAATATCACTTTGCCCGACCCGGGATTCGAATTCGAGACCTCAGCGTTTTAATCGTATCATACAAATGCGCCACCGAGGCAGCTAATCAATAAAATAAATCGACTAATTTTTCCTTATATACCTAACTAACGGCGACTAAGCAACGAGTACAAATGTTATTATACAAGACGAAAATCCAAACAAACAATTTCTCGTTCATTTCTTTAGCAATATTTTCGTATGGACGAAATTTAATATCCTGAAAGCCAAAATATACAGCGAGGACAGACGGGGACTTTGCGGAATCCTCGAGATTTTGTCAATATCGTGCAAATATACACAACTGGTTGTTTTGTGTGAAAAGGAAAAGTTTTCCTTAAGCCATGGAAAATCTTTCAATAGTTTTCTTGGTAAAGGTTTTATGTTAATTCATTTTAAGTAAATCTTACGACCTTAGTATATAGAGGGTATATCAAGACTGCAACCGAAAATGAAGCCAGGTGGTAGTTTTTGTGATTACAGACACAATGCAACTGATAATTTCTCGAAAAAAGCGATAAGTTTTTATTTTATTTTATAAAAAATATCGTATTTAGGTAATAAACACATCGTTATCATAAAATAATGTACACCTTTTTATTTTTAAAGTCAATGGTATCCAAGGGTTTGTATTAAAATGTTAGCAAAAAGTAAAGGTATTTACCACACAAACACGCTGATATTTTAAAAAATGCAATCAAAAACCTGTCGTTTTTTTTGAGAAATTTTTGCTTGCATTGTATCTGTAATCACTAAAACGACGACTAAAACTACTACCTGGCTTCGTTTTCAGTCGCAGTCTTGATATACCCTGTATACTTTATTGTACACCAAAATTTAAAAAAAACTTAAAGCTCTTAAAACTGAGACTCTTAAAACTAGACATGGTTACAAGTGGCCGCCTTATCGCAACCTGCGTATTGAGTATTGTAGTACATCATAATAACATTATTTCATATCAAAAAATATCTTGTTGATCGTGATTTTTTCCAAATTCTAAGTTGATTTTGCCATCAAAAATCCTGGCATTACTTTTGGTTCAAGGTGGTTCCTATTATTATCAACATTAAGAATGCAATCAAAAGATGCTTTGCAAAGCTTTGAGAGCAACTTCTTTAAAGTTTCCTGCTCCAACTTATAAGTACAAAATTGTTTATTCGTTAATAATTCTGATACTAAATAATTTCAACGCGCCGCGCTGTAGATAGGCAATGAATAGTGAGGTTTTGGTTTGAATTACGGGTTGGAAAATGAACTTTGAGTTTTTTCTGATAATATATACATACATACATACATACATAAACACACGCCTTTTTCCCAGAAGGGGTAGGCAGAGGTGCTACCAGAACACCCACGTTTCGCCTTGTATATTCCGTCCCACGATGTGATAGGGGGCGAGCCTATCGTCATATCGGGCACAAATTCCTGACTCCGGGCTGATAATGAATAGAAAAATCCAATATCACTTTGCCCGACCCGGGATTCGAACCCGAGACCTCAGCTTTGCAATCATACCGTAGTACCACTACGCCACTGAGGCAGTCGCAGTCGCAGTGATAAAATATGTTATTGGAATATGGAAAATGAAATGCCTATAATAGAGACGGGCTCATGCAAAACATATCTTACGGCGGAAATAAGCTAGGCAAACTGTCGCTTATATTAGTAACACATGTGTCTAACACTTTGGCATGTAAAGGCGTTATGTATGTAAAAACATCAATTCTTCTCGCAGCTCTTATATTGAGCATATTAAATTACATATTTTGTTTGCCAGCATACTAAAACCTACTATTCTGGCATTTACAAGATCTACAACAACACACTAGATAACATTATAATAAGTAAATAAATAAATACCAAATACACCCAACAGCCACATAAATAGTTCTGAGCTCACACTAAGATCGCGTCTTCTGTCGTGGGTATCAGGAGCTACGAGAGACTTTTCGGTCACACAAACACCCAGACTCGAAACAAATACATGTGGTTCACTCAAACATCTATTTCAATGCGGGGATCGAACCAGCGGTCTCTCACAACCGGCGTCCAACCAACTGCGCCACGGAAGCTGTCATTTAAATCTTCATTCCAAAGTTAAATCTCCAACATTTAAAATCCAAATAAACGGAGCTAAATCACGGAATAAATAAATCGGAATGAAACCGCAGATTTCCTTATCTGGCACGCAAAAATTCCATGCATAGTAAGGAGTGGAGGCGTCCGGGCTATGCACTATCGGACCGTATTGGACGTAGGCCCGTATTCCTGGAGTGGGAAGCGAATATTGCGGGGAATACTTTTGTAGGAATACACTTTAAATTGTTTATTTTTCAGATTTTATACGTCTTGGCGGTTCATGTGGAGCTTCTTTTGTGACTGTGTGGGATTTACATTTTAGTCCGTTACACTAGCTAATTGCGCTTAATGGACTGCGAGGCTTAACAAAAAAAAACGATTTTAAATAGGGAGGCTTCACCCAGCGCCAAAATACATATCGATTACACTGGTCAACATGAAAATTGCCTTTTGCTTGAAACTGCATTACATCTTCAGTATTTGACCCCCTTAATCTAAATATAGAAGTTAAAATTAATAGTTAGCTCTCATTATTAATTTATGCCATATTTAATATAATACCGGGTAGCTTGATAGATGTCACTTTATATAATGAGATTTCTGGAGATTTCAAATAGTTTAGTAAGGGTATCCGCATAAATGTTATTATTACTCTTTCATTTAATGTGTCTTAAACTGTTTGTTTCTGTTTCCTTTGCTTGTTAAGGGCGAAATTTTTTAAGTTTTTTATCATTTTCGACAAATTTCTAGTGCAAAACCTACAATTTTAATTATGTCTCGTAACTGTGTTAATAATGCAGACAATTTTTGCTACATATGTGGTAACGTGAATTTAAGAAGTCAAAGAAGCCCAATAACCCAACGTTTAAAATCTGCTTACTTTCATTATTTTGGAATTAAAATTAAAAATCAAGAAAAATCTTGGGTACCACATTTTAGTTGCAGTACTTGTTCTACTAATTTACTCAAGTGGCTTAACAAGAAGAATCGTTCAATGTCTTTTGGTGTTCCAATGATATGGAGGGAACCTACTAACCATATCAATGATTGTTATTTTTGCCTGACACCTCCTATCCAGCACGGTATATCAAGAAAAAAGAAGCGTAGTCTAATATACCCTGACGTTGCATCGGTAACACGACCGGTACCACACGGAACCGATTTGCCGGTTCCTCAACCTCCCGAGGACTGCCAGCAGGATACTGGTGAAGAAATTACTTTGGTGGAAGTCGATTACAACCAGCGTTCAACTTCGCAAGCTTCAGAGTTTTCAGATGAAAATATTGTTTGTAACGAACCTCATATACTTTCGCAAGATGAACTCAGTGATCTCGTAAGAGACCTAAATTTGCCAAAAGATAAAGCAGAATTACTGGGATCTAGACTTAAACAATGGAATTTGCTACAACCAGGTGTCAAAATTAGCTTATACAGAAATCGTCAGAAAGATTTGATGCCCTATTTTCAATCTAAAAACCAGTTGGTATCTTGTCATAACATAAATGGCTTAATGAATGCTTTGAAGATTGAATACAATCCACAGGAATGGAGGCTTTTCATAGACTCCTCAAAATTGAGTTTGAAAGCTGTTCTCCTCCACAACGGTAACAATCTACCTTCAATTCCGTTATGTCACTCAGTGCATGCCAAAGAAACATATGAAAATATGAAGTCAATTTTGGAAGCTGTATCCTACTCAGAGCATCAATGGCAAATTTGTGGGGATCTTAAAGTCATTGCCATGTTGTTGGGTCTGCAAATAGGCTATACTAAGTACTGTTGCTTTTTGTGTGAGTGGGATAGTCGGGCTAGATTGTTACATTACGTAAAAAAAGATTGGACTTCAAGACAAAGTCTGTGTTCTGGAGAAAAGAACGTTAAATATCCTCCTCTAGTCGATCCTCATAAAATCCTCCTCCCTCCATTGCATATAAAATTGGGATTAATCAAGAACTTTGTTAAGGCTCTCAACAAAGATGGACCAGCCTTCAAATACTTGCGGAGTAAATTTCCACATCTAAGCGACGCCAAAATAAAAGAGGGAATTTTCGTCGGACCTCAAATTCGAGAGATTCTAAAGGACCAAAACTTTGATTCGATTTTACAGGGCATCGAAAAAGAGGCATGGGAATCTTTTCGAGCAGTAGTTCATGGTTTTTTGGGCAATATGAGATTAGAAAATTACCACGAGCTTGTAAACAATCTTCTTCAAAAGTATCAGCAAATGGGCTGCAATATGTCCCTAAAAAATCACTTTCTTCATTCTCATCTCGATTTTTTTCCTCCTAACTGCGGTGATATGAGTGATGAACATGGTGAACGATTTCACCAAGACATATCAACAATGGAAAAGAGATACAACGGCCGATGGAATGCGTCAATGCTAGCGGATTACTGCTGGAACTTGATAATAGATACTCCTGAAGCTGATTACAAAAGACAAACGAAAAAAAAGAGAAATTCTTGAATAAAAAAGGTTAAATACTTCGTAAATATTTTAAAATACTCCGTTTCATGTAAAAAGTAAATTAAAAAGTAATGATCATATCTTTTTTTTAAATAAATGATTTATATTCTATGAAATTTTGCACTTAAGTCATATATTTCGATACTAGCAATATTTTTAAAATAAGAGCTAAATTTAAAATTTGGTTTATATTTTCGTATTCAGTGACCCCAAATTACTAAAACAAGAAAGCATTTATTTTAAAGGCAAACTAAAAGTCAAATTTTGTAGACCAGTGTTATCGATATGATACGAGTATAATGTTCAGTTACAGGAAGTCTACAACTGAATACAAGTCTCTTGCAAAGAAGATTACGTGTTGAATATAATTAATTTGTTATTCAACAATTCCTTTGTTTCTTTGTGGCTTTAATCAGTGATATTAGCAATTCCTAGCACTTCTTTTCAATTAAAAAAATCCAAAGTAGGTCATATGCACAAAACTAATAAAATCTTCATCATCATCAGCCCGTTCCATTTCATTGCTGGTCATAGGCCTCATAGGCCACAATTTTATGCAACCCATAAATTCTACATCCGCTAACACTAAAAAAGTCTTCATATCTGATCTTTTAACAAAAAAAAAAAAAGAAATCTAGTTCCACCAACAAAACTATGACAATAAATTTACATTCCCAAATGATCGTTTTACATTATTAGGTCGTACAAGGTGTCCGCTGTTCAATGATTTATACCACCACGGTAAGAAAACTCCCGACTTGATTTATTATTCAATCTAAGGCAACACAAAAAGGTCGTTTCAGCGTTACCTTTATGAAATTCTAACCGAAGTCGAACCGCGTGACATAGGATCATTGCTTCTATATTTTTAACGTTTTTATGTGTTTATTGTAACTTGGTTGAGTTTTTGTTGACCTGCAAACTGACATTAGATCTGATGGTAAGTACACTGTTGTAAAAATAGATTATCATAACTTAATAAATTAAGGGATTTATCTATTCTTTGTCGACGAGTTCGATAATTCAGAGACAGATGTTCAGTCTGTCATTGGTAGTCTTGATTATGTCATTCTTTCTTTTGGGTTAATTACACAATGAAACTCGTCAACTTCTCTCAGAAGAGCAAGATTTTCACGAGACCAAAGCTAAACAAACATCTAACTG
Organism: Theretra japonica; assembly: GCA_033459515.1. Taxonomy (NCBI): domain Eukaryota; kingdom Metazoa; phylum Arthropoda; class Insecta; order Lepidoptera; family Sphingidae; genus Theretra; species Theretra japonica. The sequence goes on along the minus strand of CM065951.1, from coordinate 2,104,860 downwards.
GTGGTCACAATAACGTTGTTATTGAATTTGTATACAGGCTCAATCTAAAAACGCGATAGAATTGCAGGAGTCATTATGATTTAAACTGAGACTAGTTTTCCATCCTTGTCAATGGAGCTCGCTTCTTGGGCCACAGGTGTATCCTGTGAAACTATACCATCGATAGAGTCAACAGTAACATCTACAATTCTTTATCTACTACTAGCAGACTATGAATTGTCCCCTCATTCGTAATACTCGTATTATAGAGGTCTCCCATGGTCAGCAATGGGCGCTATCGGACTGACATAGTACAGTTTACTATGAATAGCTGAATGATCTAAAAATAGCTCAGTTAATCGCCAGTTATCAATATACTATCCATTTAAGTCCTACTATCAATATCTACAATTCTTTATCTACTACTGTACTGTATCAGACCAAATACGTCCTACTGCAGGGTACGGGCCTCCCCTACAGTCGAAAGTACGATTGAGAGTGGTTAGGCCATATAGTCCACCACGCTGCCTAGTGCGAGTTGGCGGACTTTACATACCATAGAAATTCTTGCAGATCGCTATGGTATGCAGGTTTCCTCACGGTATTTTCCTTCAACGTTAAAGTGCGTGGTGATTGACTATCAATACACACATGACTCCGAAAAGTCAGAGGTGTGCCCTGGAATTTGAGCCCGCGACCACTGTGAACATGTAGGCACGCGCGTCTGGTCCGTTACCAACAGGCCACCACGCACTGTATCTACTAGCAAACTATGAATTTCCCTTACAATCGTACTCTCAATTGATGAGGTTTCCCCTGTCCAGTAGACGATGGACACAGCATACTATGAATATACTGAGTGATCTAAAAATAGCTGTTGGTAACTGACGATTGACTGTACGCGTGCCGTGCTGCATCAGTAATGGCTTATCGATTTTGTTAACTGTACTACGTAGTGTATCTAAATTTAGATGTCCTTTGGTATTAGCTGCTTGCTTGATCAAGATTTGTAAGGCTACGGCGGTTTGCTTGTATTAAATGTTCGGTCTTTTGTAAGGTTATGTTACACCGATGAAAATTTATACAAGTTGCCTATCTTATGTTTATTTATTTTATTAAATACTGCTACATCATATATATTATAAATTTACACAGTGTCATTAGCGATAATTTAAATATTTCTGATATATATCATAATTAGAGTATACATAAAAATTTCCAACGTTATTGGCTAAGTCAAGGTGACTTTATAATTAAAGATACAACATGAAAACAACTATTACGAACAAATTTACAATAGCAATACAATGTACAATAGTTTATTCTAAAATTATCTGGTGAATTTTGAAGGTACCTATGTGAAATCTAGTATTATTATTGTAGATAGACTAAACTTCCTACTTCCGAAAGGATTGCGGGAGGAAAACTGCCGGTCGTAAAAGTATGAGCCAAATCATTCTGTAAATTGGCCAAAAAGTCATCAAGCTGATAATTAATAGTTTAAAAAGCTGACAAAACAAACAAAAATGATAAAACTTTTTCTATGTAACTTTCACAAACAACTAGTTATACACCAATCAAATTCTACATTAAAATTAGAAAACCATGAAATACATACAAAAAATTACATCCACAGTTTGCGTACAAATATCGGAGCATCAACAGTACGTAAAAATCGCAGCTCAGACACTGTCGGTTACCGAAACGCTTCCCCCGGGTGCAATTAACCTCCCAGTTGCCGCTGACCAAATCGTTACTGAACATCATGTTGACCACTTTTGATAGCATTGTTTATGGACAACAATCTGTGTCATAGTCGAGCAATTGGATTGCTTTCACAGTGTCCGTGTTTGATCGGAGTGTGAGTAGGTTTTTGTATAATATAATAATAATAATCATAAATACACCCAACAGTTACACACATAGTCCTAACCCCACATTAAGATCAATTAAGTGTTGTGTCGTGGGTATCAGACACAACGAGAGACTTTTCGGCCTCACAAACACCTAGACCTGAGACAAATACTTGTGGGCTTCACAAACATTGATAGTCAATCACCACGCACTATAACGGTGAAGGAAAATATCGTGAGGAACCTGCATACTGATTTCTGTGATTGCTGAGAGAATGGACTGTCCTATCTTAAAATACTATATAAATGTTCTTATAAAATAACTTTAGTATATTTAAATTGTAAATTAATATAGTATATCAACTAAACTTTGTTATTAACCTATAAGAGTACCTTAAAATGTAACATTGGACTACTATTGTCTTAAATATAAATAAATTTAAAAAATAATGTCTGAAAGGTCTTTCATGCTTAGTTTTTAGTGAGTAAGTGAGTGTAGTGAGTTTCCACCAGAAGAATTATTTCCAAGTTATACATATTATATCTTAATGCTATTAATCATGTGACAACGACTAGGGCTGACAGCTTATTGACAGCCTCCGTGGCATAGTTGGTTCGACGCCAACTGTGCAACGAGAGGCCGCGGGTTCGATCCCCGCAGCAACACAAATGTTTGTGTGACCCACAAATATTTGCATCGGGTCTGCGTGTTTCTGAGACCGAAAAGTCTCTCGTAGCTTCTGATACCCACAACACAAGACTCGATCTTAGTGTGGGGTCAGGACTATGTATGTAACTGTTGGGTGTATTTAGTTTCTTTCATGGGAGCTTCCTCCTCAACAACATATTCATCTTATCATTTACTTAACGTCATCAATAATATCACCATCATACTTATCACGACAACCATCATTATATGCATCTAAATGCAAATAGAAACGACCCTGGATCCTTCGGAAAGCAATATCGACGGAATCTAATATATCAGTAGCTCATTAAAATAAATATGGGCATAATGTTACGTAATCACCCTGTAGCGTACTGTTTATAGACAATATAAGATAATGTCCACATAATAATATTCCAAGGGGATTATTAATGTAATATTGTTGTATTTTATCAACCCATATACGACCCACTGCAGAGCACGGGCCTCCTCTACAATCGAGAGTACGATTGAGAGTGGTTAGGCCATATAGTCCACCACGCTGGCCTAGTGCGGGTTGGCGGACTTACACACCGTAGAATTTTTTTTTTTAAATCGCTACGTTACGCAGGTTTCCTCACGATGTTTTCCTTCACCGTTAAAGTGCGTGGTGATTGACTATCAATACACACATAACTCCGAAAAGTCAGAGGTGTGCCCTGGGATTTGAACCCGCGACCACCGTGAACATGTAGGTCCGAGTCTGGTCCGATACCACGAGGCCACCACGCACTCAATATTGTTGGTTATTACTGAAATATACGATATACAATAGCTGTGAGTATTCAGGATACCTCTTGTTTTCGTTTTTGGAGGATAATAAAATTGTTATGGAGTTTCGCTATTAATAAATTGAACCCGTAGCATACAATAGCTTTGGAGTATCCAGAATTATTATAAATGTTTTTGTTTTTTTTTTTTGGAGTGTAGTAAAATTGTTATGGATTTTAGCTATTAATTAATTTAACGCCTATATAATATACATATTAATACATAATATTCCTCGCCCATTATGCGTCCCACTGCTGGACATATGCGTTTTCTACGGTTCTTTGACTTCTAAATCTTACTCTACCACGCTAGTCCAATGGAAGCTGGTGGTCTACACATATTTAAAATGATATAAATTAAACTCCCAGGTTCAAATATTATCCTTCTAAATATATAAAAACTAGCGAGCCGGCCTGGCTTCCTTCGGGTGCACGTACATTTTGTAGGGGAATTGTGAATCTAAACCATTCTTGAATCCTCTTGAACACACACAAAAATTTCATCAAAACGGGTCCAGCCGTTTAGGAGCACTTCAGTCACATACACACGCAAAGAATAATTATTGTCTAACATAGACTATTGAATATAAACAATATATTCTAAGTTAATAATAAATAATTGTTTTATTTATTTATTGAATTAAGGTTCTCTAACAGTATACACTTTATAACAACTAATACCATTCTTTACTACTGTTACATTCTGATGTATATACCACTTCAAATAAATCGCACAGTCAAACTACAAGAACTGCTTTTATCTTTTAATTCACCGCATTCGAGTGAAACGTGCGAATATCATCCAAAGATAAAAAACACTCAAATAACCTTGTCTTTGGAACGGTTCCAGGTTTAGTTTTTGCCCCACAAAAGGAAATATCACGAATGGGACGGCGCGGCATTAATTCACAACGTGGACGCAAATGTTACACAATTACTGGCTTTTTTAGTAAATGTGTGGCTTTAGAAGTATGTCAAGAAACTCAACGATATTTGTATGGAAAAGTTTTTAATGCAACACGAAAATATGGCGTGTAACCAGAAGTCCCCATACGTGTGTAGCGGTATTTGTATTGTATTGTATCAGCCCATATACGACCCACTGCAGGGCACGGTCCTCCTCTACAATCGAGAGTACGATTGAGAGTGGTTAGGCCATATAGCCCACCACGCTGGTCTAATGCGGGTTGGCGGACTTTTACAAACCATAGAAATTTATACAAATCGCTATGGTATGCAGGTTTACATCACGATGTTTTCCTTCACCGTATAGTGCGTGGTGATTGACTATCAATACACACACGACTCCGAAAAGTCAGAGGTGTGCCCTGGGATTTGAACCCGCGACCACCGTGAGCATGTAGCGGTACCAAATCTTAATTATTTGGACCACAAAGATAGTTATTTCACTCGGGTGGATAATGTATACGGACTACACCGCGTTCACCATCGGCAGTTAGTGGATTACATAACCCACCTTTTTATTGCGATGAATGGCGAGACAAGCATGCCATTCGCGTGATGGTAATGACACGATGCAACTAGCTTTTTGCAAAAAAACCGCGACGATTTTTTTGTAATGTTCTAAATATCATTGTGTTTGAGTGGTAAATCCATAGTTTTTGCTAAAATTATAATTTAAAGCCTCGCGTACTATAGCGTCTTTAATAGAAAGAGTGTATATTGATTTTTTAGGAAAATGTATGTATTTACCATCCAAATACGATGACAGGAAAAAAAATACAAAAAAAAAAAATCGTCGCGTTATCTTGCAAACATTTTAGTTGCATTGTATTTAAAGTCACTAAAACTACCACCTGTCTTCGTTTTCGGTCGCAGTCTGGATATACCTCGTATACTAGATTACAAAATAAACGCAAAGACGTCAAAATGACGTAAACAATCCAACATAAACACTACCCATTGTATTGAGAAGTCGAACTCCGAAAATACTTGAAGGGTATACGAGTAAGCACGTCCTTTATTGAGTCCACTGCCACTCAATTTATTATTTATGAATCTGGCCGCTTGCCAATAGAAAACATCTTGTTTGGCGACGTGGTTTGACAACTAATAGCTTTTTGTTCCTGGTATGTGCATAAACACAAACGATTCATTCTGTTTGTTTATGGATCGCTAATTGTTATTGAAGATAGTTGTTGAAGCCAGTGGCGGATTATCCCTAGGGCAAACTAGACACGTGCCTAGGAACGCGAGGTTGCGAAGGGGCGCGCACGATTTCGGATATATTCGTTTCATGCAAAACCAAATGTTATAATTATGATACTTATGACAAACATCATCTGCGTCTGATCATTGTTGTTGTAACATGGTGTATTTCACTCATTCGCAACATAGTACCACCAGCAAATATGTAATAAGACAATTCCTCGTTCTTTCGAAGTTAGTATTTTTTTAAGTATGCTAGAGGGGCGCTTTGAAGTGCTTGCATAGGACGCTCTCAACATTTAGTCCGCCTCTGGTTGAAGCTATAGTACCAATGAAGTTTAATAGAAATGGGACGACTGCGTCATGTATAGAAGTCATGGAAAATGTTGCTGTTTCACATCGATATATGGCGGTGGGGTATTCGCATAGCTCCGATAATTCCCACCGTAAATTATGGCGAATGAGCCGTCCCAAGAAGTCATATGAATGTGTCCCGTTTCGAGCTCAACTTATGCTCGAGCCCAACTTCGGATTCACCCAGGCTTAACTGTCTCGATTAGGTGATTTTTTTTGTATTGTATCCGCTCATATACGTCCCACTGCAGGGCACGGGTCTCCTCTACAATCGAGAGTACGATTGAGAGTGGTTAGGCCATATAGTCCACCACTTTTACATACCATAGCAATTTATACAATATATTACAATATTTATGGTGATTATATTATACCTATAACACTAAACCTACCATTAAATTCTTTGTAGTCACTTTGTTGTGCCAATATTTAAAAAAAGGTCTTGCAATTAGCAATACATGAAAGCGCCATTTACACGGGGAGTTTCTCGCCTCGAAGATGCGATAAGATTTTTTATATCGTAAGGATATAAAAAAGTCGCATCGTGTAAACATTGTCAGAACGCGATAATCTAATGGCAGTTATGTCATGCGATAATCGCATACGACTCTCGCCGCGAGAAACTCTCTCAGTGTAAATGGTGCATAAGGATATAAAAAAGTTGCATAGTGTAAACATTGTCAGAACGCCATAATCTAATGGCGGTTATGTCATGCGATAATGGCATACGATTTTCGAAAATAAAATATACGCAAAATCAACATTAATTTTCAATTACGTTTCCTTATTGAATCATTTGTTCGTTATATTTATTGAATAATTTATTCATCGCTATTTGACGGCTCTATCGGCGATAAACTTGACAAATGACTCATATTCTTAAAATAGTTTTACCTAGCGCGGCACTTCATTAAATATATTGGCAGGTTACCCTTCAAACGACATTGGCTCTAAATATGGCGACTAGCGCGTAAAGTGTTGTGAATATATATACATAAACTTACGCCTTTTTCCCAGAAGGGGTAGGCAGAATTTCTCCTGGTAGTTACCAGGCACCTGTGTTTCGCCCTGTCTTTTTCGTCCCAGGATGTGATAGGGGGCGAGCCTATCGCCATAACGGGCACAATTTCCAGACTCCGGGCTGATAACGAATAGAAAAATCCAATATCACTTTGCCCGACCCGGGATTCGGCATTCGGAAATGGCATTTAAGCTAATTTGAAAACAACTGCCGCAGTGAATTATGCTGGATTTTTGGGACAATGAATTAGATTAGACGCTGGTTAGCGCCTGTGAAACAAGAGACCGCGGGTTCGATCCCCGCACCAAGACAAATGCGTGAACCACAAGTATTTGTTTCAGATCTGAGTGTTTATGAGACGGAAAAGTCTCTCGTAGCTTCTGATAACCACAACACAAGACTTGATCTTAGTGTGGGGTCAGGACTATGTATGTGACTGTTGAGTGTATTTAGTTTCTTTCATGGGAGCTTCCTCCTCAATAAAATATTCATCTGATTTATCCTTCAGTATTTGCTTAAACGCTCATCAATAATATTATCACCATCATATTTATCATGAAAATCATCATTATACCTACGATACAAGACTCGATCTTATTGTGCGGTCAAGATTATGTGTGTTATTATTATTTATTATCATAAGACACACCAACAGCAAAATAGACAAAACATACTCAGACATCGGCTTTCAGAAGTGACTAGATTTGGGCCAAGTCCACCACTCACTATCCACATAGTCGTTGTGGAGGGACCATTCGATTATCTTTTCTGTAACTAATGTTCCTGGGGAGATAATAGCAACCAATATGTTTTTCTTAATCCCTCCCTGCGCGGCTTACCGAACTTCCACAACTACAATACGTTGCATCGGTATCCAGTGTTCTTTTTGCGATGCGGTTAACAGCGGAATGGGATTTCGAATGAACATCGCTCATGTGGGATACGGGATACGGGAATCGGGATACGGTTACTGATTTATCGGAGTTCCGGAACGGGCCTCCCGGGAGTTGCTGGTTTCAGCTTGTTTACAGCATGGAATGGGAAAATAGCGGCTAATGTTATGGACTGTTATGAGTATCGACAATATTTGGGGCATTATATTTTTTTCAGCGTATATTCCGTTTCAAACTTGCCAGCATATTTGGATCAGTTAAAGCTATATTTTGTGTTGTATGCCTTTATACATACATAAATATTACGCCTTTATCCGAAAAGGGGTAGGCAGAAGTGCAACCAGGACACCCACATTTAGCCTTGTATGTTCGGTCCCACGATGTGATAGGGGACGAGCCTATCGCCATATCGGGCACAAATTCCTAACTCCGGGGTGATAATAACTATAAAAATCCAATATCATATTCCCGACCCGGGATTCGAACCCGAGATCTCAGCTTTGTAATGGTACCGTAGTACAACTACGCCACTGAGGCATTCATATATATTGCTTCATACATAATATACTAATCCGTCTCAATCAATTTGTTGTAGCAAATAAAAATCCTAATCACCAAGCACAAAGGATAGTTGTAACCGGGAGAAATCAAGAGCTCCCTCAGTAAAAAAATCACTTCTCGAACAGAACTCCGCGCTGTCGCTCGTTAAGTCGGCGTGCAATTTTTCCTCTCCAGAATATACCATGTCGAACGTGATTTAAGTCGAACGAAGATAAAAAAGTCCCACGATTTTAGTTCTTGCTTTTTTGGTGTAATTATTAGTGAGATTTTTGTAATTAGGTACTGTCATTAATTATGTTATTCTTTGTCACATTTAAAAAACTTCAATAATAATTAATGTGAAGGTACTTTGCTACGAATTATAAAAGAGAATAAATATTAAAATCAAACTACTCGTATTGCTTATGATGTTTCTAACACAGTCTTCTTATAGTTGTAAATGTTTCAAAACACTTGCAGTTTTACAAGTCTAAGTTTAGGCATTAAAAAAAAGCAATAAAATAATTTAATCCATTTGAAAACTATTCTTCTTATGCTAAATACGGATGTGAGTTTGTTCCGCTTTAATGCTTTTTCTACGTAATCGCCGTGTTTCGCGTTATGTCAGCGATACAAAAAATAATATAGAATATTCATCGAGAAACACGTTCCTCATCGGCCCGTTGCAATCCACTGCTGGACATAGGTCTCTTCCACGGTAGGCTACAGAACCCGGTCTGCTGCTTTATGCATCCAGTCGCTGCCAGCCTTCTTGTGCAACTCGAAAAACTCTACTGTTCCGAAAGATAAAAAAATATTTTTTACATTAATGTTTCTTGCGTCGCCCGACAACACTTATTGCCTACATAACGCGAACAAAGCCGGGACGTGTTCTAGCAATGCAATAATTAGACAAGTGTAGACAAATTGTCAAACACACAACACCTCTTTTATCGTCATCGGTTAAATATTAATAGTATTTGCGTCGCTATGTTCTTATTAAACCATGCGTTGGCTATTCGATTGGGTATTATCTATCATTGTTCAGGACATGCGATTTCATACTAAACTTTTTGTTTGAAGTACGTGGAAATGCACTTGTGTCTGTCGGCAATTATAAACGTATAAATTAAGGCTTGTATTTTTTTTTATTTATACAGCTATGTGTTACCGGAATTGTGTGAAAACAATGAATTGTATACAATTCCTAGGAAATTAAATTCCGACTATATTTAGGATTTGTGTAAAATAATGATTGCAGGTTGCTTTAATACAAAAAATTCTTGGTAAATGTGTATATATATTTCCTACAATATATAAACAATAATAATTCTGTGAATAAAGTAAACAAAACACAGTAGTAAACAGAGAATCAAAATACTCGCAACAATCGCTAGGTTAGTATAGGTTACTTTATTTCTATTTTCATAAACTGCCAAATTTTCAGACAGCTATTTAGGATATGTATACATTTCCCAGGAATTGTATACAATGAGAAATTTCATATATTTCCGTTAAAATATACATATACATATATCGTAGTACTACGATAAGTACATTTCATCGCAAAATTTCCCAAATCGCGATACAGGTCAATTGGAAAAGGAAATCAAAGCAAAAATTCATTAATACTCTTTTCACACATAAGAGTATGAATGAATTTTTCCTTTAAAATGCTGTTTATTTCATCAGTACATAAGAACTTAGATTTCCCTCAAAGACAGGTAAAATACTGACAATGCCTCCCATGGTGGTGACCGTTTACCGTCAGATGTCTATATGTTTGTCTCCAAATCCATAAAAACACTCAACACATAAACACAGTATTAACAACTCCGTAAATAAATATATAAATAAATAAAGCACCCCGTTTGTCCGTCTACGTAACTATTTTGGTAAAGTTAAAAATAAACTTCTAATACACCATAAAATTCCTTTACTAAAGCCACAAAGCTTACGTCATAAACCTCAGGTGTTTAGTGTCTCATGACTACTAAATATTTTATGACGTCATTAACTCATGTAGGCTTAATCAGTTATTTTACTTACTGCTAAAGTAGGGTGGAATCCTTCATTAAGTGAGATTAGTGTTATTTTATACCTTATCACCTCTATAATAAAGACTATCGATAATATAAACAAAGGTTCATCGCGAATTTAAAGAGGTAATTTTTTAGATCAATCAATTCATTACGTGAAATTTTATTGCGACAATTTCTAGGCTAGGTAATAGTACTTATTTTATTTATATATCTTTTATGTAAAGCACGGAAATCTTCACAATTAAAACAATATATTAAATTGAAGTGCGTGGTGGCCTGTTGGTTACGGACCAGACTCGACTACGCCTACATGTTCACGGTGGTCGCGGATTCAAATCCCAGGGCACACCTCTGACTTTTCGGAGTTATGTGTATATTGAAAGTCAATCACCACGCACAACCCGTCCGCCAACCCGCATTAGGCCAGCGAGGTGGACTATATGGCCTAACCACTCTCAATCGATTCTCTCGATTGTAGAGTAGGCCCGTGCCCTGCAGTGGGACGTATATGGGCTGATAAAATAAAAAATAATAAATAAATAATTAAATTAAAACTGAAACAACGGTGTTATCGTCCTAGGCAATCTCTTACAGAAAACCATGGGATGGATACAAGTAAAAGTAATTATTTATTTTGGTAAGTATTGTTACAGCTATGTAAATGTATGTGTGTGTATGTATATAATCTATATATATATAAAAGAAAGTCGTGTTTGTTACACTATTTATAACTCAAGAACGGTTTTACCGATGTGGCTGAAAATTGGTGAGGGGGTAGCTTAGAGCCAGGAGACGGACATAGGCTACTTTTTTTTGTGAAGAAAAGGCTTGAAGGGGTTGAAATAAGGGATGAAAGTATGCATGGAAAAATCTAAACCGTTAAAGTTAAAATGTCAAACTTGGCACTTTAGTTACTCATTTAAAAATAAAAATATATAAATTAACCCTAAAGGGGTTAAAATGAGGGTTGGAATTTTATATGCAAAATCGAAACAGCTGAAGCTATTTCTATAAAAATATATATTTCAGCTCCTTATTACAAACAAAAAATAATGGCATACAATAATTTTGGAAAAACATATTTACGGGGGTAAAATAAGGGTAGAAATATTGTACGGAAAATCAAAACCACTAAAGCTATTGATGTGCACTATAAAAACATCTTAGGTAATGCATACATAAACATTAAACACACGACTTTTTCCCAGAAGGGGCAGGCAGAGGTACTACCAGAACACCCACGTCACGCCTTATATATTCCGTCCCACGATGTGATAGGGGGCGAGCCTATCGCCATATCAGGCACAAATTCCTGACTCCGGGCTGATAATGAATAGAAAAAGCCAATATCACTTTGCCCGACCTAGGATTCGAACCCGAGACCTCAGCTTTGCAATCGTACCGTAGTACCACTACGCCACCGAGGCAGTCAATAGGTAATGCATAGTCTTCTTTATTAGCCTAAAGCGACGAAAAGGGGTTTGTTTTGACGAACATTCTTAGCGCTGTTTCAGGTAGGAATTAAACAACAGAAATCACTAAGAAGGGAAAAGCGTTATGACTATTGCATTGTTTACATTTGAGAAATAAGTAGTTTACTATACTTCAAAAAATCAATTTCGTAGTCAGAATTTTGGCTGAGCGGAAAGTTTTAGCAGGAATTTTGCAAAGTATTTGTGTTTGCGTATTTTTAAAATTATATTCGTCATATTTTCGTGTTTATATAAGGCCTATCTAAAAAATAAATGCAATTCCAAAAAATTGTCAACATGCCTATTTAGGCACGAAGGGACAAATGGGATAAAGTGGGACGAACGCGATGAGACCGGTCGGATCAGGATTGCATTCGATGGGAAATAATGGGACGGGATGTAACAGAAAGAAAAGGAGCCAGATGAGATGGGATGGGATACGATAGGAAAAGGGATAGTAGGTACTTAGGTTGAGTTCAGGAGTACAAAAGTTTGAGCGGGAATAAGATATTTCTGGTGTGGAGTGGAGTCTAAACATCTAAGCACCCAGGCGAAGCTGGGCCGGGCCGCTAGTATGTATATATATATTTCTCGTATAGTTAATAAACACCTCCACAATACATATTTTCTTTAACGGCTGATCCATTGTAATATGATTGTCTGGAAGAGATCGCTAATAGCGATAAGACCGCCAATGCTGCACTCTCTAATTTATTAATAATTTAATAAATTGTTAACTTATATGTATGTTTCTGCATGAAGTGGTATACAAGTGTTCTCTATCTCTATCTATCTAAAGAAATACGATCTGCTACGTTCAAATAGTATGTCTTTTTTAAAACAAAATATAACTTAGAATGAGACTACACTTATTTTATCAATTTGCACCAATCATTTTTCCTGCTAAAAGAATTGAACCTTGGGCCTCTCGTTCGCGACCTTTCCGTTCCCAGGTAGCTAGACGAGCCCCAATTATCTCTAGTCTGAAAAACACCGTCTGTTCTTAGTGGAATTCTCGGTAGAACTCCAAGTCTCTCGTTTAATACTTTTAATAAACATCCGTCCGAGTTTGCTTTATAAATCAAAAAGTTGGAAGGGAAGGAAAATCAACAGCGCCGTTTTTTCCTTTGAAGTACAAATATTTGGGACCTTTACTGTTGTGTGTGTGTGTGTGTATGTTTGTGTGTTTGATTGTATCCTTGTGTCAAGGCACATTTTATTTGTGTATTGAAGATGAAACGATTTACTAGTTTTATTCTTTACATGTTTTAGACTTGCCTTTTTGGTTGTGTAAGTATACAGAATTTGCTGTTATATTAGTAAATGCGAATCGTATATTTCTATTGTTTCAATATATGTATGCATAAAATCACGGCTTTTTCCCAAACGGGGTAAGCAGACGTGCTACTAAGACGCCCACGTTTCGCCTTATGTGTTCTGTCCCACGATGTCATAGGTGAGCCTATCGCCCTATCGGCATAAATTCCTGACTCCAGGCTGATAATTATTAGAAAAATCCAATATCACTTTGCCCGACCTGAGATTCCAACCTGAGACCTCAGTTTTCTAATCATACCGCAGTACAACAACGCGACCGAGGCAGTGTTTGAGTGTTGTAGAAAAATATTATTTATTTTACTAAAAAAAAACAATACATATTTGAGCCCAACAGTGGTTATTGCACTTGGCTAAGACTTTCCAAATATTTCCTATATTATAACCAAAGAGTTTATATGTACGAATACGCAAATCTCAATAACTACGATTCTAAGATAATTATTTTACTCTAATCCGTTTATTGGGAACTTTATAGGCCGTAACATGCATCCAACACTTAAGGAGCGTAGCAATAACCATAAACGTCAATCCATGTTAATGCGAGTGAAACCGGGGCACAGTTACATATACAAGCACCTGATAAGCCTACACGTTAAATGGAAATAAAGGCGAAATGAGACGCGTTAAGGGGAAGATATCGCCGCGACAGGCCCAAGGAATTAGGAGGAAAATCAATAGTCAGTTGGTGCTTATAGCCGCCCATTAACTCTGAATACTTTAGACTGTTAGAAGTGTTTTCCCTTTTTATGGACTAATAAAATGACTAAAGTACAATTGATTGTAAGTGCATTAAGGACCAAAATATTTTCAGACAGTAGACATCGATCAAATTTTTTTTTTCTACGTTCATTGTGATGCATCATGTCAAGAGCAATCCAGGATGATATACATACCCTACCATCAGCAATCTAAGCATTTTTTTATCATAGGTTCGGCAAAGGAGCAATCAAGTCACTTGATAGTAAGTAATCACTGCCACCCATGAACGTCCACAACGCTTAGATCACAAATGTGTGCTTACCCAGCAAATTGGGAGAGGAGAGGGAAGGAAAGTTATGGGTATAGGAAAGGGGTATTGGGCATCCGGCATAATATATTGAAATAAAAAGAGAAATGGTAAGTATGGGAAGAGGAAAGGGGTAAAGGGCATCCCGCAATCTCAATTTAAAATAAATAGAGTATTGGTTACCTCACATCGATATTTTATGAGGTTTTTAAGTAAACTATTAAACGCTACTTAGTAATAAATGTTGGATGTTTTTGTTTTATGCCACTATCCGCAGCATGAGCAGAGTTTAAGTGCTAAGTTGTTTTTGATAAAGTTTTAAGTGCCGGTTTGTTTTTAAATATTTACGCGTGCTCTAGTTCCGTGCCCGAGCCTTATAAGGTAGAGGGACGCTTGGTAACGATATACATTATTTAGTTTGAAGTTCGATTCCAGGATAACGATTTAGCAAAATAAACTTTGCACTTGGTAATACTGATTCCAAATTGACTTTGCCTAAAAAAAGTGCCCCACACCATATTAAGTATAAGTTTACCCACAGTTTGAGTTTCCTATACGTCATTGAATCACTAAAGCCTTTATACAACTATATATATTAAATAAATAATGCAGGGGCCAGAGAGGCGATAACATGCGGTAGGTAATAATCGTATAAAATAATTTATTATTTTATTCATTTATTATTTATTGAAATTAGTACGGTTAAAACCCAGAAAGAAATAACAGTTTTTTTTAAAACTACACTATATAAAAATTTAAAATAATGAAAACAAGAACAAAATATTTATAAGGCAAAAAACTGTCCGAAATATCTACGCAAGTGATTGTTTTTGGGGCTGAGTTTGTGCGTATCCCATATCGAGCATTGAACAGTAAAAAATAACACTTCACTATGCTAGTATAAAAATACACCCTCTATACTACAAAAAAACAACAAATTCGCACCGTCGCCTTAACGCGCACTCAATCCTTCCCCTTTTATGACTGTTTGCCGACGCTCAGAGCCCTTTCACTCGGCATTTGTCGGCAATCGTCGGGAGATGTCGGCAGATGTTGGCAAGGCCTGTTGCCGACACGAGCCCTCTCAGCCCCGCGCTGAGATAAGCACTTGTCTTTGAAGAGTCTTGTGACAGTTTACACTATAAGCATAGATGGTGTAATTTTTTTAATGTGTTGGGTTTTTTTTTCGCGATAAACTGAGTATAACGGGTAATGGTTAAGTGTAATACAAGTAAGTAGGCTTAATATTTTGGCAAATACGAAAAAGATGCATGTCTAAGACGGGAGACAAACAATTCACTATGATATATTTTTAAATTAATCATAATGAGCTATTTCTGAGAAGTTTGGACGAACATAAATATATAGTTTTGTTTCACGGTTATAAAAACCTGGAAAATCTAGTTTATCGAAGTCACAACAACGAAACAGAATATTGATCGACCAATATTACTATTGGTGCGAGAAATGAACCCGCTACCTTTTTCCACAGCTTTATCATTACTGCCTCGGTGGCGCAGTTGTACTACGGTATGATTGCAAAGCTGAGGTCTCGGGTTCGAATCCCGGGTCGAGGAAAGTGATATTGGATTTTTCTTTTCGTTATCAGCCCGGAGTCCGGAATGTGTGTCCGATATGGCGATAAGCCCGCCCCCTATCACATTATGATACGGAAAAAACGAGGCGGAACGTGCTGTCCTGGGAAATTTATATATCATTAAGATATCCGCCAACTGGAAATAAATACATGTAGATATAAATCCAAACAAATTAAACACTAACGCAAGTTTACCGCATTTTAATTCTACTGTTAAGGTTATCAAAAACCTTGCGTGACGGTTACCTTATCGTAAGCAAACAGATCGTTCCCTCACTAAACACGCTCTGATAATAAATTACCTTTCAAAACAATATCATCGATAAGTAAACAAGATAGTGTACATTTATCATAATACACAACGACACACTGATATATAAACCACTTTAAGGGACTACGGGAGACTTTCCGTCTCACTACACCCAGACCCGCGAACATATAAGCCTGTAGGCCACACAAACATATTTTGTCTCAGTGCGGGGACCGAACCTTGAGCCTCTGGTATCACAGCCGGCTCTCAATTAACTACGCCTCAGACTGTCAATATATACAATAAACAATTCATATAAATATTAAATAACTCAGTTCAGACTTATTTAACTTACAACTACAGATGACTGTCATCACAGTCGTAGCGTTTTGCTACGGCTACGCACCGTAGCAGTTACGCGTGGCTACGAATCTGCGTAGCAACAAAGTATTGATTTTTAATTTCTTTCATTTCATTACTTTATCATTCTGGATTCAGCTTAAAATTATAATATCCTATCGCTAAGTTGTCGTTTGTTTTCAATTATTTGTATTTATTCCAATAAAATAATTAATTAATTAATTATGATTTGAGTTGCATACTTTCTGATCCTGAAGGCAAAGTCATACATGGAATGGAATTAACTGTTCATGACATATGGTTGCCCTCCTTACATCTTACTACAAGCACATGAAATACGTATATTTAGACGCAATTTTTATCCAAAATAATTCAAAATATTTGGATTCTTTCACCTCCATCAATTAAAATGCACGTGGTCACCACTATATATTATATCTTTTTTACAATACATTTAAAAACAAACCACAAAGAGCTTTCAAAACTGCCACGTGACAAATTGTCACACGTACGAACGACAATGGCGAGGTAATCTTGTTTAAGCCGTCGCGTTTTGACACCAGATATAAAAATAATCCCACTTATTGGATATGTCTGATATTTTTAAGCTTTTTTTTGTAAATGTTATTTTTGGACTGTACAAGGCTATCTCCCACAGCTGAGCATTACCACAGCTACAACCGAGAGTTCGATTGAGAAGGATTAGGCCATGATAAAGCACGGTGGCTAGTTCGCCGGTTATTGTTGGTGACTTAATAATTAAAAAAGCTATGTGCCTACAATATTTATTTTAACCCAATATTTATATATATGTTTGGATCCACGTCAATATTTTAACATCATATAAATAACACGGCAAATAAAAATAAAAAAGTCGTACAAAACAATATCTGAATATAATAAAGTTTATACATTATGTACATACATACATAAACGTATGCCTTCCTCCTAGAATGGGACGCCTCGTGTGTTTCATCGAACGATGCGACAGGGGGCGAACCTATCGCCATATCGGATACAAATTCTAACTGCGGGCTGATAATGTACAGAAAAATCCAATATCACTTTGCCCGACCCGGAATTCGAACCAAAGACCTCAGGTTTGTAATCATACCGTAGTACGAATACGTCATCGAGTAATCGATCGAAGTACATATTAAGTACTGAGAATGAAACTCAAATAAAAGTCTACATACTGCTTGAGATGTAACAACGGAACAAAGCTGCAAATCAAAACTCATTTCTCAGAACACTTGTATCTCGGTTTCGTGAAACGTGACGTATTTTTAAATCTTTGTTTCTAAGCACCCGACCGTACTGTTGTTGAAGATTTTTAACATAAAATATGTCTTTTATATTGTGTTGTAAAGGAGATTAAACTAAGTGTAATGGACGGTTTGAACTTATGCTCTATCTTAGAGAAAAATTTTGAATTGTCGCCTCATTGTTCAAGTCACTATGGGTACAGGTTTCGAACTGAAAGGTCCTGGGTTCGATTCCTAGGATAGGTACTTTACTTTGTAGAAGTTTCAATATTTTTTATCATATGACCCTGTATATTCACGGCAAGGCACTCATCTTTTTACATTATAATTCATACAACATTGCCCGCACATAATATTTTGCATAGGAGCGTAAATTGAACAAAAAAAGGCACAAAAGTTTCACCATACATCAGATCCTACAAAAAACCTTTACCAAAGTAAAAAGGCATTTTGTCAAGTGAAATACGGAAAAGTTTATAAATCTTAGACGTGCATAAAGTTTCTGGGTCATAAACTGAACCCAAAAAGGGTTCGGTTTTACGCCCCATATGACCGTTTACGTGACCCCAGATCACAACCGGTGCTGTTATTAACATAAGACTATGTACGTGGTCTTGCGTATGTAAGTGCCTTTACGTGTGTAGTAGGACGTGCGACTACACAATACATAATATGAGATAACATATCCGTTGTACAATCAATTGAAAAGGCGGCATGTATGCGTTGATCGGTGAATAAATAAATAATTAATAAATACACCCAACAGTCATGTACAAAGTCCTGACCCCACACTACGATCGAGTCTTGGTCCGTGGGTATCAGGAACTACAAGAGAATTTTCAGTCTCACAAACACCCAGACCCGAAAAAAATCAAATTAAATACACCCAACAGTGACATACATAGTTCCGACTCCTCATTAAGATCAATTAAGTCTTGTGACGTGGGTATCAGAAACTACGAGAGACTTTTCGGTCTCACAAACACCCAGACCCGAAGCAAATACTTGTGGGCTTCACAAATATTTGTCTTGGTGCGGGAATCGAACTCGCGGCCTCTCGTTACACAGCCGGCACGTAACCAACTGCGCCACGGAGACTTTCTAAATACGTGTGGTTTACACAAATATTTGTGTCGATAATAGCACTTATCATTAGCTGCATATAGATCGTCTACGGTCTTTTGGCGTCTGCATGCGTTGTTGCCATGCTGTTGTCAAAATATTAGGAACAGTTTTTCTCTTTTCTCATTTTATTATAGTGGCCTTGTTAAGACTATTGGATTACGAGTATGAATGCTTTTTGTTTATAGTAAGAAAACATGTCAAACAATGCGTTAAATAGATATTTTCAAAATTTTATTTGTAGATCCAAATTTCGCCACACGCCAATATAATTTAGATGCATTTCAGTCACTTTAATTTGTCAATAAAAATAATATATATGCGTAAGACTAGAGAATCGAAATTGAGACTTCACAATTTAAAGTACTCTTATTAAACCGATGACATAACCAAATCACTGAGCTTCATAAAAAAAACGTCAAAATACACGTTGTACTGTACTGTATCAGCCCTTATACGTCCCACTGCAGGGCACGGGCCTACTCTACAAATCGAGAGTACGATTGAGAGTGGTTAGGCCATATAGTCCACCACGCTGGCCTAGTGCGGGTTGGTTGACTTTTACATACCATTGAAATTTATACAAATCGCTACGGTATGCAGGTTTCCTCACAATGTTTTCCTTCACCCTTATAGTATATATATACCGTTATATAAATAGACGTAATATAAACAAAAGTTGAAACGCATTATGCTTTAACGAGATGGAATTTCTCCACAAAAACCAAAACAAGTTCCCGAAGCATACAATACCGGGTACGCCACACTAGCCATGAAAAATATGGAAAGTAATTACTTGTTTACAACTTGTGCTACAACTCTCTGGCGAAACCGACGTACCGAACTTCGCGGCACTTCGCGAATTACGCCCCATCCAAGTATCTTTCAAACTTGTTAATGACGTCTCGGGATAACCGAACGTTAATTCACGGTTTTCGCCGGCGCTCCGGAAAATTATGGAAAAATGACTCGATGCGAATAGAAAATAAAGTTTGACCTATTTACTCAGTTTTATAGACTGCGATGAATTAAATCGAGTTCTAGCGTTGATTTTAATTGGCGTTTTTCACTAGGAGCTCATTTACTGCGAGAACGATCTAATAGTGTTAATCGGTTGAAGCTATTTATTTTATATCGCTGAATATAGAATTCAGCTCGGTTAATTCACTTATGCGATGACCTGCGTAAAGAACCGGACGTAGCTGAAGAAACAATGGTCGCGGATTCAAATCCCAGAGCTCAGTCTTACTTTTGGGAATCTTATGTGTATTCGTCAAATACGAAACACTTCAATAGTGAAGAACAACATCGCGAGGAAATCTGCATACCTATCAAAGAGATCTTAAGATTGTTTATAATATGTGACCTGACCCGCACTAAAATTAGTTCTGGTGTTGATTTTAATTCGCAGGTCTCAGGAAGTCGCTGGATGCAGTTCGCTTCCAACAAATCTATGTATCGATCTATAGGGTTACGATCTATAGGCCTACGTTCAGCAGTGGTTTCCTGTAGCAGAAAAGATAGAGAGAGAGAGTTGATTTTAGTTGGAGTTTTTCACTCCGAGCTTATTTATCGCGAGAGCGATGAAAATGAAAATAATTTAATGAATCCATTAAAGTGTTCAACATGATTTAGATTCAGTCAATTTTTGATCTACCACCCGGTTCAGAAAGCGGTTTTCACTAGAGAAGAACGGGCAAGAAACTCTAGTGTTGACCTTTTCAAAACTTGTTTAAAATTACTTGAGTATTACAAAAGTTACAAGTTGATCTAATACGTGTAGTACTAATCATTTGGAGTATAAAGAGTATGTACATATTTGATTTTTGTTGAATATAGAATTTAGGTCCGTAAACTCGCTTAAAAGTAGTTGAGTTGATTGAAAACTTACCTGCCAAATTGGAGGTCACACTATTGACTTTTGAAGTTGCGTGTATACTATATATTAAGTTTTCCAAGTTTCCAAGTTAATTACACTTTCGTTCGCTTAATCAAATAAGGAAAATTGAGAGGAAACTTGTTTACCTGTAAGTTCTTGATAAGAAATTCGATAGTTTGTGGAGTTTTACTCGTGGCAGGTCTCTCATGAGAGGCCGCCTGGGTAGGTTCCACCGCATTGTCTATTTCTTCCGCCAAGTAGCAATGTAAATACACTGTTGTGTTGCGGTTTGAAAGACATTGTAGCCAGCGTAACTACTAGACGTAATGAGACTTAACACCTTATGTCTCAGGATGGCGAGCGCAGTGGAATGGTAACCATTGCTTTGTAATTCATTGTTTTTGGTTTTGCTACTGTCCATGAGCGGTCGTATCGCCTACCCAGGCGAACGGCATGCTTGTCTCATTATTCAATGCCATAAAACACATGCGACAACATGAAAGCAAATATTTATGAATGTATATTTTTTCCAAAACATTACAATAGGTAATAAACATCTAATTAATTACCAAGATGTATTAGAGTAACATTTGACGTTCAGTATTCGGCCTCGACAGCGTTCGTGCCAGCGCTAATCAACGCAAGATTTATGGCACTTCATTAATCCCAAGCTAAATGAAAGAAAACATCGCGTGAGGTTTGGTTTGTTATCGACAGTTGGCTTTTACAAGGTGACCCTGTGTACTGAAATTATTTCCGCGTTTGGAAAGCTTTTTATTTTTAAGTGGAGTAACGTTTGGTGGTAACTTAAACTTTACTTTGAGTGGATTAGCCCATCTACGAAAATTTTTATCGAGGCTGCCTCGATGGCGGTATTACGGTATGATTACGACGCTGCGATCACGGGTTCGAATCCCGGGTTGGGCAAAGTGATATTGGATTTTTCTATTCATCATCAGCCTGGAGTCCAGAATTTGTGCCCGATATGGCGAGAGGCTCACCCTCATTACATCGTAGGACGGAACACATAGGGCGAAACGTGGGTGTTCACTTAGCAACTCTACCTACCCGTTCTGGGTGAAAGGCGTGAGTTTCATGTGTATGTCAACAGTGGTACGTTAAAATTTGACAACGAGCATTGAAGTTTGAAGACTAGGGACATTACCTTACGTCTAACCTGCAACAAAATTAAACAAAAAATGAAAAAGAACGAGTTGCAAATAATTGTCCACGTTCTATCACAAAGCGGGGAGAAAATATAGAACCTATATATAAGTATAGAACCTTTAACAAATGATTTAGAACACACGAAATAAAAATAATGGTTTCTTAGATTTACGCGAATGTTACACATTGAAATAAAACGAATTTTATCGCGAATTTGATTTAATTTTTACATTTTTTAACTGGTCAGTCCGCGTGACCACGAAAGCTGTAAAGTGATCGAAACGTCGGGAAATTGAAAAATATAAAAATGAAATCAACTTCGCGGTAAAATCCGTAAGAATTCGTTTTTTTAACACGAGTTTAAAACTAGGACATACACAATTAATAACGTTCATTGAGCTAAGTGCTCCTGCAATCACAGAAAATATTGCATTGCGAGTAATATTTTTATGTTGTTAAAAAAGTAATAATAGAACACAGAAAAAAGATAATAAAAATATAGGATCAAGGCCTGATTTTTCAATTGCTCTACGAGTATTTGTCTGTATGTATTGTCTATCAAACTATAATGTAATAAGCTAACTCAACATAAAAGTGACTTTTTCAAATAGTGTTATTAATAAAATAGACACACTTTAATTGTTCATGTTACATTGTATTCGATGAAATAAATTTCCTAGAATATAGAAACACCGCCCTAAGACCTAAAGACTCCAGATGTACTGCAGCATAAAGCTAAATGGGAGGCCCATTGTCGGCTTATTACTTTTTAACACTTAGTTGTATATTGATGTTTTTGTCATGTTTTATTTCTTTTCTACTTATGTTTTTTTTGTATTGTATCAGCCCATATACGACCCACTGCAGGGCACGGGCCTCCTCTACAATCGAGAGTACGATTGAGAGTGGTTAGGCCATATAGTCCACCACGCTGGCCTAGTGCGGGTTGGCGGACTTTTACATACCATAGAAATTTATACAAATCGCTATGGTATGCAGGTTTCCTCACGATGTTTTCCTTCACCGTTAAAGTGCGTGGTGATTGACTATCAATACACACATAACTCCAAAAAGTCAGAGGTGTGCCCTGGGATTTGAACCCGCGACCACCGTGAACATGTAGGCAGCCGAGTCTGGTCCGATACCACGAGGCCACCACGCACTTATGTTTACCTCTTCAGTAAATGTCTTTCTTTCTCGCTTAGATCTAAACTGACTTCCAAGAATTACAGTGTTAGGTGTAATAGTTTCATAAACCTAAAAGCAGGTATCATAAAATTCGCTCGGACCTAAACATGTCAAAACGCGAGCATGTGTAATAAAAACCTAAATTAATTTACACTGGCTTTGCATCGTTGTATCACTTGAACAACTCATGAATTATGCAATGTTTTATGCATTTCCTTTGCACTCCGTGCTATCTGAAACTGCTCAAAGAAAACACATTAAGGTATTATAAATGTTTGGCTTTTTTATGATTGCATAAGTCTGGTAAACTCGCAAAGAGGTAGTTAGTGATTATGAATATTTAACATTTATTAACATTTGGCCTTTACCACTCTGGGTTCTTACATAACTTTGGCGTTCTTGGAAGTGCTAGCCACGCTGTTATCGGTCATGACTCAGCTCGAATGGGCAGACTCATCCGGGGCGTACCACTGTCTCACAGGAAATCGACGAGAAGAGACAGCTCAACTGTCGCGTTTCGTTCGGTGAGTGAGATTGCTGGACGCCCAATACACCTTTCCTCTTCCCATCCTTTTTCCCTCCCGCACCCCTCCCAATTTTTATCTGAGTATCCCAATAAAAGGAAATTCGGAATCATGAATATTGAATATACTCTATTAGTATTTTATTTTATTTTCCATAATTTTTATTCTCACAAAATAAAATACTCTGACAATACGCACGACCATAACTCGCGCGTTTTTATATAAAAATGACCGGCGACCGTGCTTGTAGCAGATGTTGAGTATAATTTGAATATTGATTAAGATATTATGAAATGGAAATAAATTAATGAATACGTGCAAATTTGAATATTTACCTCTATATGTTAATCAGTATTATTCTCTCTCTACAATTCTCTTGAGTTCAACAAAAAAAATTGGTCAGACTGATAAATAACCCAGTTTAATATGGCGGAACACAGTCTCTCAATAATCCATAGTCAAGAACGCTCTAATCGGTAATATAGCTTCAATTTTAGCGGTCAGCTAACTCCCAAATTAAGGGCCTTTTTTCCTTTTTAATAAAACTAAGAAAATCCGTTTTTATTCAACCATCAAACCTTTGAGCGTGTGTGACAGGTGAACTGTAAAGGCGCGCCCATACGCCGTAAAAGCAGGCATTTTAATTAATTGTAATTTTATACGAAACCTTCGGGTTAATGTGGCGGTTGTAATTCGCAAGATTTTAGTGTTGTGGGCAAATAGGCTTTCGGATGATGAATTTTAATTAAATGAAAATGTAAGGTAGTAAAAAATAATTTTAAAAAATTGGGTCATTAGAAAATCGTGTAAAAGTATACGGACAAACGTTTATTTATTTATTTATTATATTCTTTATTGTACATATCAAGTGAGATATGAATTAGATAACAAAAAAATTACTATATCGCATTGAGCGATTTCTTCCTGGCAACCTTTGGACGAACAGGAATTGTTGGATTGAGAAATTGGGCCTCACGTAATATAATAAAATAATAGTCCTAATATTATAACTCTACCTAAAATCGACAAAAGATATTTAAATATATATATGATAATAAATAGATCTATAATAGGGGGTCGCCTCTTTTATATGGTAGTATCATGATCATCATCATCAGACTATAACATCGACCACCACTTTTAAGGTGTCTAGTCATCACTCACCAACTTAAGAAGAGCAAAGCTTTTTTGCTTATTCTCCAATTTAAGGTGACGCAGAAAGACATAATTATGCCGGCCGGCACAGAAAACCCGAAACGCGATAATCTTGCGAACCACTTTGCCTGACTTACTTAAACCGCAGACGGATACGTGTATTATACCACTAGTCTAAGGTAGGCAGCGACTTTGTTATGCTGGACTCCTGGCACTGCGAAGGTCTATGGACAGCGCTGGCCGCTTTCCATCATGCCGCTAGTTCGTCTGCTTATAACGGCAATAAAAATAAATAAAAATAAAAGTTTGTTAGCTTAACAATCTGACTCACCAACCTTACAAGAGCCCAAGCCTTTTTTCCTTTAATTGCGAGTTTTAGTACTTAAAAGTAAGCAAATGCACTGATTTTATGGCAGTTTTTAAACTACCCTCGAGAGTTATTTTATGTCTTTACTGCTGCAATTCAGCTCGCCGGCTTGCTCTCATAAACGCCGTGAGATTATTGGCAAACGTTATTACTCGCCCGGGAACCGAACAGGGAGTTGAGAAGAGAATTATCACGTCTTGTTTACTTACTTATACACATACCAGGTTTCGCCACGGCTTCACCCGTGTTTTTGTGAATTAATTTTGGTAGTCTGTTTTCACGTAAAGTATTCATGGAAAAGTTATTTTCTATATTTGAAATGCAAGATATCATAAAGACTGCCTCGGTGGCGTATCTGTACTACGGTATGATTGCAAAAGCTGAGGTCTCGGGTTCGAATCCCGGGTCGGGCAAAGTAATATTGAATTTTTCTATTCATTATCAGCCCGGAGTCAGAAATTTGTGCCCGATATGACGATAGGCTCGCCCCCTATCACATCGTGGAACGGAACATACAAGGCGAAATGTGGGTGTCCTGGTAGCACCTCTGCCTACCCCTTCTGGGAAAAAGGCGTGAGTTTATGTATGTTTGTATGTAGATATCATAAATAATACTATCATTCTACCAATCAGTGATACCCAAACTCCAATTTCAAACACCATTGTTACACTTTACAATTAAAAGATATGAATTTAATGTTAAACGGTTCGAATTATTCATACCTGAAGATCGGAATTTCTGTCCATTCCGTTTAAATGACAATTCATTTTATCACAACGCAGCGCGAACAATTCACAACTTAATGAAGTTCTTAATTGTCAAATTACGAAATGATCAAAGACTATAGCATACATACATACATAAACACACGCCTTATTCCCAGAAGGGGTAGGCAGAGGTGCTACCAAAACACCCACGTTTCGCCTTGTATATTCCGTCCCACGATGTGATAGGGGGCGAACCTATCGCCATATCGGGCACAAATTCCTGACTCCGGGCTGATAATGAATAGAAAAGTCCAATATCACTTTGCCCGACCCGGGATTCGAACCCGAGACCTCAGCTTTGCAATCGTACCGTAGTACCACTACGCCACCGAGGCAAGACTATAGCTATATTTAATAAAGCTGCCTGAAGAGCCGTTTAGAAGGTATAGCCTAGTTGGAATTTGAGTCTAAGACAGGAATTGCTGATTCGCATATACGCATATAGGCGTATCATAAATAAGTTAACAGTAAAGATAAACATCGTAGAGAAATCTGCATATTTGAAAGAGTTCCACGTGCATTTCAAAAGTATATGAAGCCACCAATGAAGGTATGGTAGAATAAAACCTCATAATAGAAATGGCAGAAAGGCGCTTATAATCTCCTTCAAGAAAATTAACGTAAAACAATTGTCGGTAAACTTGCTTACTTAGATTTTAGTTAATATATGTTCGATACTAAAGAGACATGAGTCTCATAATGAACGAAACTATGAAGTTTCGTTTACACGGGCAATTCGCAATTTAATTTTACAAATCTCGCTTACTTTATTTATTTGCTATATATACCAAAATGTATACAGACGTTCCCAATGCCAGAGGCATGCTATTACAATCTACCTTTAGGCGAAGATGAAATGGAGCAAAGCAGGTTTATTTCACATTAGGATAAAAACAATAAAATGGTATTTTAATTATTTAAAAACAAATATACATACATAGAATAAAATATTTAATATTTTTGTTTAACAAATTAAACCACACCACACCTTTCTTATATAAACCTGAACCACCGATCAAACCTAAGGCAAAAAAATCAAAAACAATTTTCAGTCCATGTTTGGATTGAATTACACCGCATAATTGCACTTAATCAAGCCACCCCCAGTTCGTAAAATTACTAGATTACAGCCCGATGGTTCGGTGTTATTGAGGCGAGGTTCGGCCCGATTTCAACAACAGATTAAATTGCCGCGCCATAAATCGTTGCGAGCTGGCTGTAATTCCTAATGACATAGCGCTTGTTGCAGCTACGCCGACCTACTAATTTATATAGGTAGCTGTAACGTGGAGTCTGGAGAAATATGGGGTAAGCATTTTCGAACAAAAATAGTAATAGAAATGTGTATTGGGTCATATAGAAACCTACACTAATTTAAATAAAGAAGGAAAGAAAAAAAGAAAGGAAATGCTTTTATTATCGCGAAAGCTGAAATGTTTGTTTGTTTGAACGCGGTAATCTCAGAAACTACTACTTCGAATTAAAAAAATCTTTTGGTTTTGGATAGCCCATTTATCGAGGAACGCTATAGGCTATATAACATCACGCTATCACCGATAGGAGAGGAGCATCAATGAAAAATCTTGCAAAAACCGAGAGCCCGTCAATATTTTGACGGGCTGCTAGTTATAAATAATATGCACTTTAGAATTATCAGTGACATTGAGTATCTTCTGCTCACAGGAATTACTTCATCGAAATTGGGGAGGGATTGGCACTCCGAAAAAAAAAAACATGATGGTATCTATTTCTGGATTGAGCAAGTCAAAATATAAATTTAAACAATATACATATACGTAGCTCAAGTTATTATCAATGTCAATTGTCAAATTTAAGATTAGATTGTTTGTGGTATTTGTTTTTATTTTATTATTTAGATGGATGATCATACGTAAATTTACGTAAATACAGACATGCGATGACGTACAAAAGAATGCTCGTCATAGAACACTCTCTTGATACAACAAAGACGTCACGTCAACTAAAGCATGGTTGAGTTGTTTTATGAATATTTAATATTGAGATACATGCATAAACTCCAACACTAGAGCCAAGAAACGACGAGATATGAATAAAATTCTTATAACATGCAACACACTTAAAAAACGAGCAAACTGGCCATCTGATTTTAAGTATTCACTGAACCGTATTCATCAAAGAACATCTGTAAGGCCCGACGTAAGGCCTTATGAGCTGACACCGGCTGTAAACCGAAAGAGTACGACTTTGGCCCTTAAGACAAATGTTTGTCAAATCCACAAACATTTGTTTCGTGTCCGGGTGACTGTATGGCTGTGAGACCTCAGTCTCTATTACTTTCTGACTCATGACAACTACATCAATGGGTGTTATCTATGCATAATTAAAACCATCCTTATCTTGTATTTTTCCCGTTCCTACTTTCCTGATAATATTATAAAGACGAAAGTTGATTACATCTTCAGGCAAAAACAGATGGGCGAATTTGTATGAAAGGTATGGAGGTAGCTGACACTCTGGATTGACATATAGACTATTTATCATCCCGAAAATTGTAGTTTTCCCCTTTAATGAGCCCTCCTTTTTATTCGATTTTTGATGATGACTCTTTCAAACTTAAAGTAACGGGTTGGAGTTCTGACACTACGAGTATTCGCAATTATTGTCCTTCCACTTTAAATTAATCCACTAAGTTGAACATTGACAGTAGCAAAGGCCAATAAACCCGAAAGGCCGGCTATTACCGCCAATCCCAACGTGTAGAATTAATACAATGCTGGGTAGTAGGTGGTTTGCCGTCGCATTGCCAATTACGCCGAGTGCCGGCCCATAAATTTAGTTAAAGCTGTTGCGGACGAATCAGGCTTGTGCCCCCAATGACCCCCGTGCTGGATACGCTCGACAGGATATTCTTTTAATTTATATTTAAATGTTAATTTAGTTGCGACTGAGTTTACAATTTAATTCAGCTGTATAAACTACAAAAATGCATATTCAAGGATCTTTGTGTAAGCTTTAAAGTTATTGGAAGTATTATATGTATGTCTATATGTATGATTTTGGGACATTTGCATCTGCCAATGAAGCGACTATCATACACGATAGAAACCCCACCATAAAAATCAACGCAAAAGTGTCACATTTATAAATCAGCATAAACTCAAGCACTATAACGGTGAAGGAAAACATCGTGAGGAAACCTGCATAACATAGCGATTTGTATAAATTTCTATGGTATGTAAAAGTCCGCCAACCCGCACTGGGCCAGCGTGGTGGACTATATGGCCTAACCACTCTCAATCGTACTTTCGATTGTAGAGGAGATTCGTGCCCTGCAGTGGGTCGTGTATGGGCTGATACAGTACATAAACTCAAGCATTCAAATTTATGGTGATATTCATCGTTTTCTTATGCACGCGCAGTTTTTCATTACATTTGTCATCAGCTCATATTAGTATTTTCAACCTGCCGCTGACGAATGCTTTTCTACCTACCTCCAACTTCATAGTATAATGCTATACTACACTAAACCTCACACTCTCAAGAATAATAACTGACGTAATAAAACACACCCTGGTTCACCCGGCCCGTGTCAGGCTTACGGGAGCTTTGACGGATAAACAGATAAACCATAAAGCCAGAGGCTTTCATACACGTACAAGCCATTTTCGATATTATTCTTAGTACAAAGAATTCATCAGAGCTCAGGGACAGTTGATGAAGAGTTAGCTGTGAAACGAGAGCCAAAGGTTCGGTCCCTGTTCTAAGAAATATGCTTATGAAGCCTACCAGGGTCAAGACTGCGACTTTTGGGTCAATTTATTTATTTATATCCTTTATTGTAGACCAGATAACACTTAATAAAAAAACAATGTAATAAATAGCATCGCTCGAAGCAATCTTATCGACTACCTTGTGATGGACGTAAAAGAAGGAAAAGGCAAGTTTATTTATAATTTGTAGTTAATTTATAAAGTGGTTAGGTTACATGAGAGAACACATAGAATATCCCAATTATAAAGATACTATTGTGTCAGAAAACTGACTTGAAGTAACAGCTTTGTTGTTGCGTTTCATTAGCGAGTAAGATTTCTGGCCCAATAAAACTCATTTTTAATCCTTCCCTTTTTCAAATGTCGTCATCGCGCGTACTATCAATTTGAATCTTCATAAGCGATGTAGACAACTAAACCAGTATTTATGTATTATAAAAAATATCAATATTGAATTCCCATTCGATTTTCGTACTAATAACACTCCGATACAACAACTTTTATCAAAAAAACTCACACACACCTTTAGCATAATGACATCTAGCGGAACTTGTTGGAACTACTTTCTCGCCAAGTTCGTACAAAAGAAATCAACACTGGGCAGATAATCGCGAACTTTGAATGGAGAAAAGTTCGTTTATTCCAAACATCGGGTGTTAATTAAAAATTTTCTCCCCAGCTGCCTGCTTTTCTTTTTTCGCCAAAATATTGGGCATAATATGAGTTTTTCGCTCATTGTTAAGGAAGTTGTTAATTAGAATCGTGTTTCGCGAAACCTTGTTTTTTTCAACAAAAGATTACTTAGTTGTGGTTTGAATGAGGTTGTCTGATTATGGAATTTACGAACATTAGAATATTGTTTATTCAGACTGAGTTTTATGGATTTCAATAATGTGCCTGCTTTGAAACATGTTTTAGTTAAAAAGACGGACTAAAGGACTTAACATTACAAATTAATTATAAAATATTATGAGGGATATTACACATATAAATTTAATTACAGATTGATCTCAAAGCATTTCATTGTAAGAATCATATTACTGTATCAGCCCATACACGTCTCAATGCAGGGCACGGGCCTACTCTGCAATCGAGAGTACGATTGAGAGTGGTTATGCCATATAGTCCACCACGCTGGCCTAGTGCGGGTTGGCGAACTTTACATACCATAGAAATTATAACAAAGAATCATATTAAAATATTAAGTAATTAGTTAATTCTATTTGATAATGAACCTATAAACAAACATCAAGCCGTCGATCCGACTTGGAAATCGTATGTTAATATATTAGATTAATAAATAATTTTATATTTACTTTATAATATTCTTAAGCATTTCAATATTGGTTGGTAACAACCAACCCTTGCATGTCAAGGACGAATGACGTATCGGTGACGTCATCGCCGCCATCTTATTTTCTAGCCCAAACATTTGACTGCCAAATAGTGAGCGGAATCTTTTATGTAAATAATTGTTTTCACAGAATATGAAAGAGGAATGGAAGACAATGGCAGTAAGTTTTTATGCCTTTAGTATTAATGAGCAAAACGGTATACTGGGGGATAGGCAATGTTTTTTTTTTAGTTCAAAAAATATTTATAGCTACTGAAAACATAATTGGTTATTTTCGTCAACAGTTCAAAGCATACAATTATACTCATAATATGAAACAATTATACGAGTATTGTTAAAAGGTACTTCAACTACAATCTTAAGTTTCACATTAGCTATTATTTTATTTAAGAAAGCAGTTCCAAATATACCATAGCTATTGAAAGAACTAAAAATGATTTGTGATGAAGTGCGTGGTGGCCTGTTGGTAACGGACCAGACGCAACTGCCAACATGTTAATGATGGTCGCGGGTTCAAATCCCAGGACATCTCTGACTTTTCGGAGTTATGTGTGTATTGATAGTTAATCACCACGCACTATAACGGTGAAGGGAAACATCGTGAGGAAGCCTGCATACCGTAGGGATTTTAAAGAATTTCTCCGGTATGTAAAAGTCCCCTAACCCGCACTAGGACAGCGTGATGGACTATATGGCCTAACCCGTCTCAGTCGTACTCTCGATTGTAGAAGAGGCCTGTGCCCTGCAGTGGGTATATGGACAGATACAGAAAAATGATTTAATTAACGTTTCACATAAAATCATTGCAAAAGTTCCTATGTTTCATACAAAGAGTAACAAATCCAGTGGTGCAGTAAACGAGGAGCCAGCTGTCCAACTAAAAGGCGGGAATTGGAGTCCAAAAATGAAAGCATTCCGTCGCATAGATTGGACAGCGTCGTCGAAGCGTTCAGACTCCAGAAATACAAAGTGTTTCGGACGTGTGACGTCACGGTTAAAAAAACATATGTGTCATATGGGCACTAGTCTTTAGATTGCGCTCTCAAAAACGAAAATAACCCGTATTGCTACTACGGTTCAATTAAAAAATTGCAAGAAACATAAAAATAAACAAAACTCGTTTAGCTTTGTAAAGAAATACAATGGTTACTTTTCAAAATGACAATTTATACCCTTTTTAAATAACACAATGTATAGCAAAATAATCAGCTGACTCAATCAGTCAACGACCAGCGGTCACCCAGTTTGTACGCTTTACATTGCTGGTTTTCTTAAATCACTTAAATTATTACAATTAAGTTGGAACATTGTATTTTATATATTTTTAAGTTTTTTTATCGATATCATTCATCGTTCCTCTAAAACCTGCTTATATTTTAGTACACCTAGCAAAATACATTACATGTACATTTGCGCTAATGCGTTCTCAGTGTATTCGCAATTTTATACCCGAAATATAATGTAGGGACATAAAAAAGCGTTTACCGAGCCCGCAGGTGTTGCAAATGATAAGCGGATGACAGGGTAATGTCGTATTTATTTTGCCATTTGTAAAAGCGACAGTTTAGAAGGTGAAATCATTAAGAAGCTCTCGAGATCGATAGGTTGCGTACTGCTCTGGTCGAATCTTCGAGGTTAGGTGAGTGCTGTACTTTATGAGCTCAAATACGTCCCACTGCAGGGTACGAGCCTCATCTACAATCGAGAGTACGATTGAGAGTGGTTAGGCCATATAGTCTACCACGCTGGCCTAGTGCGGGTTGGCGGACTTTACATACCATAGAAAATCTTGCAAATTGCTATGGTATGCAGATTTCCTTACGATGTTTTCCTTCGTCATTATAGTGCGTGGTGATTGACTTTGAATACCTACATGACTCCAGAAAGTCAGAACTGTGCCCTGGGATTTGAACCCGCGATCACCGTGAACATGTTGGTAGCCGCGTCTGGTCCGTTTACCAACAGGCCACCACGCACTAATTACGCACAGGTGAGTGACTGCCTCGGTGGCGTAGTGGTACTACGGTATGATTGCAAAGCTGAAGTCTCGGGTTCGAATCCCGGGTCGGGCAAAGTGATATTGGATTTTTCTATTCATTATTAGCCCGGAGTCAGGAATTTGTGCCCGATATGGCGATAGGCTCGCCCCCTATCACATCGTGGGACGGAATATACAAGGCGAAACGTGGGTGTTCTAGTAGCACCTCTGCCTACCCCTTCTGGGAAAAAGGCGTGTGGTTATGTATGTATGTATGAGTATTAATTAGCTTAATTTGAGATCAATTTACGGGGATAGAAAAGCTGTAGTTTAGGATTTAAATGTACCAAAAATTATTTAACTACCTTTTGTGGATACTTGACAATAACTACATAGATACATAAACATAAACACACGCCTTTTTTGCCAGAAGGGGTAGGCAGAGGTGCTACCAGAACACCCACGTTTCGCCTTGTACATTCCATCCCACGATGTGATAGGGGGCGAGCCTATCGCCATATTAGGCACAAATTCCTGACTCCGGCCTGATAATTAATAGAAAAATCCAATATCACTTTGCCCGACCCGGGATTCGAACCCGAGACCTCAGCTTTGCAATCGTACAGTAGTACCACTACGCCACCGAGGCAGTCAGGCAATAATCAATCTACCAAAAAATTACTTACTAACGCTTAATCCTCAATCTATCCATTAGAATCTAGGTCACTCAAATTAAATCAAGCTAGTCTGCAATAAAGCAAAATTAAAGAAACCCTACTAATATAAAGTCCCGTTATAATAGAAATGCCATGGCGAAAATCATGAAAAGAAATTGAATTACCCAGCCTTAATATCCAGTTTAGAAAATGTTATTTAGGTCACGTGTACTTAACAATGGCTCGGGTGTAGCCCGGCAATTAAGCCGAGCGAACTAAATCTTACTTTATCCAATAATTCTGCTAATTTCGGCCGCGATGGCGTTTATTGCGGGTAGTGAACTCTGACGTCACATAGTGAAACCCGTCGTGATTTTAAGGCATATTTTATTCATTGAAGTCTTTCTAGATGGACAAAAAAAAATTGCTGCTAGATTAATACCTATAGCACAGTTGATTAGACACGGCTGAGAAACGAGAGGCCGCAGGTTCGATTTCCGCACCGAGACAAATTGTGTGAACCACAGATATTTGCTTCGGGTCTGGTCTCTTTTAAATGTTTTTCCTTTAACGACATTTAACTTAAAACATGCAAATTATTATTATTCGTTTGTTTTATTAACATGCTTTTGTTATGAATGTATATCACCCCATTTTCCGATCTTAAACTATTTATCAATTATTTTTACTTTTTTCGTTGGGTCATTTACTGAACCGTGTTTATTACTTTTTTAAACTTTTTTTTTTTCATTTTACGGTAAATCTTTTTAGGCACTTTTTTAATTCGACCACAATTCTTTAATGGATGGCATCATACTAGTCCTCGTTCAGCCTGTCACACATAGAGTAAATTAAAAGCAAATACTTACCCTCGATTCAAACCCGCTACCAACTGGTATAGAATTGCAGTACTAACAGAGCAACGAACGCTCTTTAGCCGATAATTCGGTTAACTCCGACGGCGATAGGATTAACTGGGGCGCGAGGAATGACCACGTGACGTCACCCCACTCCTATTACAAGTACGAAGAATTACAACATAATAGTTGTAAATAAAAAGGTGTTTCGAGGAATTAATAGTTTATTGACGGGTAAATAAAAATCAAAACAAATCCGCGATAAAATCTGTAAGAATTCGTTTTATTTCAATGTGTAACATTCGCGTAACTCTAAGAAACCTTTGAGTATAAAACTGTTGCTAGATCCGATATAGTGCATGGATTTTCACGTATATTATTGTTTCAGAGAATATTAAATTACACATACGTAAACACACGCCTTTTTCCCAGAAGGGGTAGGCAAAGGTGCTACCAGAACACCCACGTTTCGCCTTGTATATTCCGTCCCACGATGTGATAGGGGGCGAGCCTATCGCCATATCGGGCACAAATTCCTGACTCCGGGCTGATAATGAATAGAAAAATCCAATATCACTTTGCCCGACCCGGGATTCGAACCCGAGACCTGAGCTTTGCAATCATACCGTAGTATCACTACACCACCGAGGCAGTCAGTCGAGGCAATATAAAATTATATCGTTTTTTATTCAGAAAGATAACTCTGTAGAGTGAAGACCCAATTGACAAATCGAAAGTTCACAAAACTCGGGTAATTGAAGATAGGTTAATAGTTAGTATGTTAACCTTTATGTTATCACCCGCTACAAAAGTGAAGGAAATCGTACCGAGTTAGGCTGCATAAATGGAAGGTGTACATGAGAATTAACATATTAATTATGGATGGTATCTATCAAATGGATTAGGCCAGCGTGGTGGAATAATAGGCCTAGAGGCTTCCTATAAGATAGCCAGAGATGTGCGCTGACGCTATAAAAGTGCGACATAAATTCAAATAGCAGAAGAAGTAGTCATTATTTCTTATGCATGATAAGAAATATATTGTTTAGAAAGACGATAAAAACTGTTACCTTACGCTCGCCGCCTTCGGTTAAAACTACACCCTTAACTACACGAGTAGCCTTATAAAACTATAACCTTCGAGGTTCGCCGTATACAATGTGACTACAAATCTACATACATATACATAAACACACGCCTTTTTTCCAGGGGTAGGCAGAGGTGCTACCAGAACACCCACGTTTCGCCTTGTATATTCCGTCCCACGATGTGATAGGGGGCGAGCCTATCGCCATATCGGGCACAAATTCCTGACTCCGGGCTGATAATGAATAGAAAAATCCAATATCACTTTGCCCGACCCGGGATTCGAACCCGAGACCTCAGCTTTGCAATCATACCGTAGTACCACTACGCCACCGAATACTACAAATCGAAATATCTTAAATTATACTAAGGCGAGAATGTAGGCGTATTCATATTGTGTTCACACAAATATGATCTGACGTAATCAGAGATCTCGTTGGCCTCAAACGACGCTTTAGATAAACATGTTACAGAATGTTGCGGAAAGGATTTTCCAATTTTCGAGGAAATATATTAAGTGGACACCCTCTCTGGAGAACCTACGAAGGTTCCCTTGTGTTAAATCGCGTACATAAATAAGTATGAATTTCATTATCATCATATTATGTCAGTGTAAAATCATTCCTGTGACCGATGATGCTATAATTTCAACATCATTTTCAATCATTGTAAGTCCACTGCTGAATATAGGCCACCTCCAAAAAATTTCATAGCAATTTGTTAGATGCGGCTTGCATCCAGCGACCCTGTTTGGTTTTGCTACTGCCCATGAGCGGTCGTATTGCTTACCATCAGGCGAATGGCATGCTCGTCTCGCCATTTAATTCCAATAAAAATCACTGCAACCTCCATTTTAGAATCTTTTATATGCATTGGTCCTAAGTTCTCTTTGCTATGTTCCCTCCTTCTCACTTCTAATTCTTAATTCATTGAACTAAATCATAATTTACATATAACTTTGTCTAATTCTGTGATGATCGAACACTATCCATTCAATTCAAAACTGCTGAGTTCCGCAAATCGTGGCAAGTTCATTACGTCATCAAAGTTCATAAATACCAAATTAATCCGAACTCGGATAATTATCCGCCGGAGTGTTTACGAGGAATATCCGAATTCCGAACGTGTCGCGGCGAGGCGTGACGGGCCAAGGCTGTGTGACGTCATTGAAGCGTGGAATCCTTGATTTTGGTCATATTAAGGTTGGTATGAATTTGTAATATAAATTGGTGATTTTAAGTTGTTAAATCGTAATTTGTTTAGGAATATTAAATCTGTGTTAATTCATTACTTGGTAATTGGTGCTAATACTTATTTAAATCTGGTGATTGGGACTTTCTTTAATGTAAATAAATGTGTAATTTATTCGTCACTTTGGTCTTCCTCCAAGCAGCTACGGAGCAAAAACTTGATACTGTATTTTGATAGATTATTTTATTATTTGTTTAATACAATAACATTTAAAAATATAGTAACATACATACATACATAAACACACGCCTTTTTCCCAGAAGGGGTAGGCAGAGGTAATACCAGAACACCCACGTTTCGCCTTGTATGTTCCGTCACACGATGTGATAGGGGGCGAGCCTATCGCCACATCGGGCACAAATTCCTGACTCCGGGCTAATAATGAATAGAAAAATCCAATGTCACTTTGGCCGATCCGGGATTGGAACCCGGCGACCTCGGCTTTGCAATCATACCGTAGTACCACTACGCAACCGAGGCAGTCATATAGTAACAAATAGAATTAAGCATCATTGAATATATTTATTATTGTATCAGCCCATATACGACCCACTGCAGGGCACGGGCCTCCTCTACAATCGAGAGTACGATTGAGAGTGGTTAGGCCATATAGTCCACCACGCTGGCCTAGTGCGGGTTGGCGGACTTACATACCGTAGAAATTCTTTAAAATCGCTACGGTATGCAGGTTTCCTCACGATGTTTTCCTTCACCGTTAAAGTGCGTGGTGATTGACTATCAATACACACATAACTCCGAAAAGTCAGAGGTGTGCCCTGGGATTTGAACCCGCGACCACCGTGAACATGTAGGCAGCCGAGTCTGGTCCGATACCACGAGGCCACCTCGCACTATAGTTGAATATAGGTCGCATTGAATATAGTTTATACTAAATTGGTCAGTCAATACTGAGCTAATCAATTTGGATTTTTAATACTATTTGAATTTGTAAAATTTGTAGTTTAAAACATCTTCAAATATTTTAATTGCATTTAACTCAAACCTAGTAAATACATATGTATATGTATAACTTTTCACCATGAAAATTCCTTATACAATCTCTAAACAATACAAAATATAAGTGGGTGTAACGTTACCCCCCTCCCCCCCCACTCTCGCACCCCATTACTTACCCCCTCCATCGAGGAATTCGGTTCATGCATATTTTAGTGGACTGATTAAACTAAGTAACGGAAACTCCGCTTAGTTTGCTCAACGGAAGCTGTTCCCAACTAAAAGTTATGTATGAATTTTATAACCGATAGTCGTTTCTAATTGAGTATGTGCTAGAATCAAGCACTTGTTGAATGGTTAAAATAGCAAACTATAGTTATTACAGTTGTAGTATAGTTATACTTCCAACATATTAACGGTGGTCGCGGTTTCAAATCCCGAGGCACACCTCTGACTTTTCGGAGTTACGTGTGTATTGATAGTCAATCACCACCCACTATAACGATGAAGGAAAACCTCGTGAAAAACCTGCATACCGTAGCGATTTTAAAGAATCTGTATGAAAAATCCGCCAACCCGCACTAGGCCAGTGCGGTGGACTATATAGGCTAACCTCTCTCTTTAGTACTCTCGATTGTAGAGGAGGCCCGTGCCCTGCACTAGAGTGTATACACATTTTGATAAATACAATAAAAAAATGGAGGCAAATATCCATTTGTACTTCGTTTTCTAAATTTTAATAGCAAGACATAACTGGCTGTTGTCAATTTATACTCTATCCGATGTACAGATACTTCATCGAGCTAGACTAAAATATATTGGTTTCTTAGATTTACGCGAAAATTACACATTGACATAAAACAAATTCCTACAATTTTCAATTTAACTAGTTAAATGCCAACAGTCAGTAAGAGGATGACTAATACCTCAGTCCGCCCCGTCACCAAAACTGTAAAGTGATCGAAACATCGGCAAATTAAAAAAATGAAAAAGTAAAATTCGCGATAAAATCCTTAATAATTCGTTTTAATTCAACAAAGAATAGTATTATTGGGTTAGCTTAATTAATTAGTTGTAGTGTGGCCGTAGTAGATAGTTATATGTTATGTTTTGTTTTATTTTTGTTATATAAATATGTGTCATAGTCCCGCCAGATCGAATTGAGTATACCTGTAATTGTATTGTATTGTATTTTATCAGCCCATATACGACCCACTGCAGGGCACGGGCCTCCTCTACAATCGAGAGTACGATTGAGAGTGGTTAGGCCATATAGTCCACCACGCTGGCCTAATGCGGGTTGGCGGACTTTTACATACCATAGAAATGTATACAAACCGCTATGGTATGCAGGTTTCCTCGCGATGTTTTCCTTCACCGTTATAGTGCGTGGTGATCGCCTATCAATACACACGTGACTCCGAAAAGTCAGAGGTGTGCCCTGGAATTTGAACCCGCGACCACCATGAACATGTAGGCAGCCGCGTCTGGTCCGTTACCAACAGGCCACCACGCACTTCGACTGTAATGACTGTGTGTATTGAATACATAAATAAATACAAACATATTTCTATTTCATCTAGTTAGCTTCATCTACAATCAGACGCAGAGTCACTCCACTATTTTTTCATCCAATTTAATTTCATACGCGCCCCTCGACCCGATAGTGAGGTACACTCCACCGATTCCATTTCGGTTTTATCCGTTCAATTTGTCAGAGACAAAATGGCGGCACGGGCCGTTTTATTTGCACGTCTCTTCTTGGTTATTGCTTTGTTTGATTAGATTTTTTTTTGCTATTTTTTGGGTGTACAATATGTGTCTATTTTATTGTTACGAAAATTTGCATGGAAATATTTTTTTAGCTACGTCGGAACTAGTTTTGCTAGCTTCATGTACTGGCTCGGTGGTGTTAAAACTGACTGCCTCGACGGCGCAGTTGTACTACAGTATGATTGCAAAGCTAAGGTCTCGGGTTCCAATTCCGGGACGGGCAAAGTGATATTGGATTTTTCTATTGATTATCAGCCCGGAGTCAGGAATTTGTGCCCGATATGGCGATAGGCTCGCCCCCTATCACATCGTGAGACGGAAAATACAATGCGAAACGTGGGTGTCCTGGTTACACCTCTGCCTAAACCTTCTGGGAAAAAGGCCCACGCCTTTTTTATGTATGGTGTAAAAACTGGTAATCCTTCCAGCAGTATTCAATAACTGTAACTATATACATAGTTAGCTATTTTAATCATTCCACCAGTGCTCCATTCTAGCACATACTCAATAAGAAACGACTACAATCGAGAGTACGATTGAGAGTGGTTAGGCCATATATTCCACCACGCTAGCCTAGTTAAA
Organism: Theretra japonica; assembly: GCA_033459515.1. NCBI lineage: Eukaryota > Metazoa > Arthropoda > Insecta > Lepidoptera > Sphingidae > Theretra > Theretra japonica. The sequence goes on along the minus strand of CM065951.1, from coordinate 2,064,832 downwards.
TTAATACCACTAGCCGAAATTTTGCATTTATTTAAGCACTCAAATTTCCATCTAGCTGTAAATATGCCCTAAGCCACACGTGTAAAGATAATACGGCGCGATGCGAACAATTTTTAATATCAAGATGGATGCGCGGTTACAGGATCAGGCGACGCTTTACTGTGTCGTGTTAACACCCATAATCCGCAACTTGATGTAGTAGAACACTAGATGTGACTGAGCGTGGCGGTTTAAGAAATACAACGTTTTTACGTCCTATTGGCGAGCATGGCTTTCTTATACTAGCTTTGAATTTTTTGGCAACATTCTTGGAGCAATTGGTTATAAACGAACTGTGAAAGGCAGAGACTTGGATTCAACAGCTACGAAAAGTTGAAAATTCCTCTACTGGGATCGTATCCAGGATCTTTTTTCTGCCATAAACGACCTCACATAAAGTAAATATTTTTGATATGGTCGAAACCTAGACACCATAACACACAACCACTGAATACGGCATTGAGAATATGAAAAAAAAAATTTTTAATAGGTCTGTGTATTCTACGACTTACGTTCAAGTCTCTTCCATACCAACTAAGTCTTTGTCAACGATAAACATGCCCGTTTTAGATGATGTCATAATTTTGCACCCCCATCCCTGTCATCCCGTTCACTCGGTGTTCCTCCCCCATCCAGTCGGGAATTATTGGACGGTAAATAAACGTTTCAGCTATCAGACTGCAGGCGGTTTTGAAGGGGGTAGCATTCCTGTTACGTATAACTTATATTTAAATTGGACTACTCTTGAAATTAGAATTTAGTAACAAAATTGACATGACAGAAGTTGCGAAAAAAAATCAAATAACTCACGTACATTCTGAAAATATACGTAAAAAAATATTTATTAAAAAATAGCAACATTATTTAAAATAAAAAATAACGCAATGTAACTAATAAATTATGAGCCGACGCTGGTAGTCAACAACACGCGGTTCCGTGGAACTTTCATTGTGCGTTTTACATTGCGGGTTTCCTGAATATTATATTACTAAAATTTTAAGCATAAATCAAAATATATTATAGCTCTTCATTTCTGCCATGGTAGTACATCCATTACAACTTTTTCGGCTTTGAATGTGACCTCCTGATGATCTGAATCGTTTATGCCGTTCGAAACTGATTTATAAGGTAATTGAAATAAAACGAACTCTTACGGATTTTATCGCGAATTTGATTAAATTTTTTATCGTCGGGATTTTAACAAATATAAAAAAATTAAATCAAATTCGCGATAAAATCCGTAAAAATTAATTTTATTTCAATCTGTAATGTTCGCGTAAATGTAAGAAAATATATTAGGTAAAAAAATATATATCGGTACGTACTACAAAGCAAGTATGATGTCCCTTTTCATAATTATGAAAGAAGCGAGATCTATACATAGTATGGGAGTTAACATTATGATGATATTCTCGAAACCCGATAAACACCGATAGAACCCAAAACGCGACAAACTTACGACGGCTAATGACTAGTTTTTCCGATTTTGTACAATGATCGCAACCTAACGGATATTCTACTCTTGTTATCGCATGTAAATTCCTCTCATCAAAATAACTGCCTTTGAATACAAAACAAGCGTATGGAGTAAATCAGTCCACGTCTTCACGAAAACGCCTCAAACTTAATTTAGAAACTGACGCGTCAGATCCTGTCAGTTCGTACGTGCGTGAATTTAACTGAAGATTATTTTCCAAATTCGTGCTCACTTCCGCGTGATGTGCTGGCGTCAGCAGTGCCCTTCGTTTTTTCTAAATCATTGCCCTACTTCCAGTTCGATGGTGTATCATTGGTGTACTAAAAGACTCAAGTAGCTGACGCCCAAAAAAACCAGTAGAGGAGAAGTCGATTAAAGGAGAAAACATTAAAAGGAGTAAAATATTAATGTTTTCTCTGTAGCAAAGTTAGAGTACCTTTAACAAGCGCACACTGCTCATAACAGAAATATATAAATAAAGAAATCGCATAAATACACATACGAATCTAAGATATATCCATCGTGGACACTAATTCATCATCAATTAAACATTATTGTTCAATGCTCTAACCACATTAATAAATACACGGGCGCACCTACACTGATACCTTTCCCAAATAAAAAAAGAAATTGAAAAACACCAGGCAATCTAAATCACCGAAGTGCGTGGTGGCCGGTAAGTAAACGGACCAATCGCGGCTGCCAACATGTTCACGGTGGTCGCGGGTGCAAATCCCAGGGCACAACTGTCTTTTTGGAGTCATGTGTGTATTGATAGTCAATCACCACGCACTATAACGGTAAAGGAAAACGTCGCGAGGAAACCTTGCATAGTATAGCGATTTGCAAAAACATCTATAAGTAAAGTCCGCCAACCCGCTCTAGGCCAGCGTGGTGGAATATACGGCCTAACTACTCTCAATCGTACTCTCGATTGTAGAGGAGGCTCGTGCCCTGCAGTGGGACGTATCTGGGCTGATTCTGTACAGCCAATCTAACTAGACCTCTGTCGTAACCAGCTACATTCATCGCACATCTTAATAACCGAGTATGTAAATATTCAGACCACTTGAATTCGGGTCACGAGTGTGGAGTGTCGATTCTGAAGCGTGCTATGCGTACACCCTGCATTCACTGCGATAACGATATCGTAAATGATAATTTACCGCGCAATGTATACGTGCGCGGGTTTTTTGAACGCTTACAGCCATAACTTCTTTATGAGCCGTCAAGCTATATCGCTTTTTGAGATATGCTCGATATGGTGAATGTTGGGTTGATTTGAATTTTATCTTTTTTTTTTTATTCGATTATTTGGTCTAGTGCAAAGGCATAGATCGTATGGTCTTAGGTACGGACTCCCGGTTAGCCTCTCTATTGCCTGAGAATAGAATTGCGTCTGGTGTAGCGACAGACCCGCCTCCTGACACAATATCAGAGATAAATGAGCTCTGATTACCCCTTTGGGAATGTAGACGTGGCCTTCTGTTTGTAATTTCTTCATATTGTCGAACTTATATTAAACTTTCATAATATGTAGTATGTTTATAACAAGCACTCCTCATACTCATGCAACATAGTCCCCAGATTAAGATACGTGTCTTGTGTCACTAACGAGCAAATTGATAGAACTTAGTCCACTACTGTATCGATTTGCACTAGAATTCTCATCATATCCAGTATAGCCACTTCGCTACGCCAATATTTAAAAAGATCTTGTCAATAACTACCATAATACAGTCAGAATTATATGGTCGTCAAAAAAACAACGAAATTGAGAACAAAATCTATACTGAGATAAGTATTTTTAAACTCCATGGGCTAAAGACAGTTTCATCAAGAATAAAAATTCATAAGCCACGCGGTACTCATAAAAAAGATGATTTAAAAAAAATTCAAGTGCTCGGCAAAAATCTTCTGGTTGGCACACGAAAATAAAAAGCTAAGCCAGCGGGTCCTTCGGGCCCCAAATATTTTTACGACGGGCCTCCTGAAATAATCTCTGTTGGTGTTTTTAACCCTTGAAAGATGGACTTAAATATAGACATGCAAATATGGCACGGGGTACAAAATGCCTTAATTAAAAAAAAATGACAAAGCTTTTGGTTTAAATATGGACATGAAACATGGGAAGGGATACAACATTTCCTAATTAAAGTATATAAAAAGTATATTGGTTTCTTAGATGTACGCGAATGTTAATAACTTTATCGCGATAATATCCGTAACAATTCGTTTTACTTCAATATTAAAAGTATATTATAAAGCTTAAAGTGATAAATTACAGTAACAAAAGTGAACTGAGTTACATGATAAGACGTATGTTATCTGCCAAATTACACACTTAATGCGGTTACTCGTGCGATGTACATGCGTCCTTCTTGTAGCATCACGCTAGGTTATTGCTTGATGGTAGAAAAATTTAGTACACTAAGAGTTTATGAACACAGTCAATAGTATAATAGTTAATGGCGTACTTTTTTATACGTAGCATTGGTGCAGCAAACGAGGAAGCAGGTCACCTAATGGTAAGTGATCACTGCCGCCCTTGAACATTCACAACGCTTCCATCATGGATGTGTTGCCAGCCCATCAGATCGGGAGGGGAGCGGAAAGGAAAAAGGATAGGAAAAGGAAGAGGGTATTGGGCATCCAGCAGTCTGACTCACCTAACGAAACGCGACAGCATAGCACGTTGATCTTCTGTGAGATAGTGGTACCATCCCATACGAGCCTGCCCATTAATGCTGAGTCATGGTTGACAACAGCAAGGCTCTACCACTTTTAAGTAAGACATAAAATATAGCCAAAATAAAATAAATGATCCTAAAATTCCCTAAGTCAAAACGCGAAATGCCGGTTTTGTTACTAAAGATGGTCGGTCTTCACGATTGATTCAAAAGTATTATGTATCATTAAAAACACGTTTACCAACGGAGCCCGAGCCCTTATTGAATCGCATAAAATTTCCGTCAAAGTACTATAAAAATAAAGAGAAAAGTTTAAAATTAGCGTCGTGGTAACTTTGACCCACCGACGACGCGTGACGGGTTACATCGGGTAACTTTAAACATATTTTCGGGGTAAATGAACGTTATGAAATTTAGACTTTACTGAGATCTGCGGCCTTTGAGAATAATATTAAGGCCTTTAGGGATCATATTTTATGACCTAAGATGAAAAAGTGACAATGAAAAGCAGCCGCGAGGTTTGTAAATTTACAAGTTTTGGGCACGAAAATTATATTTTTTGCGTAAAAAGTTTTCATGAAATACGATTTTATAGGTCACCAGTTCGTGATTACATAAACAAGTGTTTTTTAACATTACACAGAAAAAGAAAAAAAGAAAATGTTTCTATTGGTGGGCACTCATACATTTAGCCCAGTGTTTTTTTTTTTTCAGTACCCCACTGAGTCTAAGGTACTCTAATTGATACTTTGCAGATCAGATAGTAAACCTATATACTGGCATGAATCGGCTGAGAACAAATTATAAGTACCTGAAACTATTCAAGTAATTAGGCCATATTCATAGACAGTTTTAAAACCTATTTTAATTATCAAATGTTTTGTCTTTTTTTCTCCAACTGAATTCAAAAGTCGTTCAAAAGGGACAAAACATTCGATAATTAAAATAGGTTTTAAAACTGTCTATGAATAATGAAGTTAGTCTAAAACCCGAAATAAGATTTAAGAATCTTAAATGCGGCACGTGTACGTGGATCATTGTAATAAGTCCTTAACAGCTGTAGAGTGGTCTCTATCAGGGCCAATACGAATCCTACCACCAGCTATAGCTATACAGAGAATTACAACCCTTGTAAACACTAATAAAGGGTAGCATCTGGCAATCTGGAGCAAACCAGATAATCATAAACATTAACTCAACCTAATTCAATTTGCGTGAACGGGTTCTAAAAACGCAGTATCTGGAAAGCGTTGACTGTTATTTCTAAATTAAGAGTTAAGTTTGCACCACCATTTACTGTATCTGTATCAGCCCATGAAATTCCCACTGCAGGGTACGGGCCTCATCTACAATCAAGAGTACGATTGAGAGGGTTTAGGCCATAGTCCACCACGCCGGCCTAGTGCGGGTTGGCGGATTTTAATACCATAAAAATTCTTACAAATATTTACAGCTTAGAAGCAGCTAAGACCCCACAGGACATAGGTATCTGATTTTATAGTACCAAGATGATTATACTAAAATGAACCTTAATATAAGAGGAATACAGCCTCTATAAGCTATTCAACGGTGAAAGATAATGGACTCACGTATGGATACAATTATGTCGGCCAGCTCAAACTAACGATGCACAGATACTTTTTATAATTTTTTTTTAAATATACAACAATATGCATTAGGTACATTAACAAAAACACGTACGGCCTTATTCATAGATAGTTTTAAAACCTATTTTAGTCATCGAATGTTTTGTCTTCTTTACTCAAACTGAATTCAGAAGTCATATAAAACGGACAAAACATTTGAAAGCTAAAATAGGTTTTAAAACTGTCTATCAATAAGGCTGTTAAAAAATAAAACGCTGACTGACATGCCTATTAGACAGTTGTACAACATTCACAAAGCGAGAGTAACATGTAATACAAAAAACATTAACACTAAACGATAATACTAAGGTAAGTATATTACAATAGGAAAAAAATAAATAAAAAAGCTATAAAAACGAACAAAATTAACATTACATCTTGGTTAAATTTAGGAAGAGAGAAAAACAAATTATATAAACTAGTTAATTTTTGTGCAATATTATCAGTAGTTATTTGAATATAACTGGAACAGTATAGAGTATTTTACTATGACAGATGTTACATTTTTACCTTGTAAAGACTCGGCGAAAGTCCACGCTTTCCGGCGGTTTCCCTTACCTATTGTGGAATAATGCACGATAGCTCGCATAATATATCCCGTTTTCCGCAGTGCTTTACAGATGGTATAGACCAGCGATAAAAGTCTTTTATAGCTGGATAGCGAGCTACAAAAGACTTTTATCTCATAGTCCATAATTTTATTTGCTGCTTTGCTACGAACCTGGACAATAATTTATTTCTTACCCCTTCTATTCAATTATTCTATATTGACTGCCTCGGTGGCGTAGTGGTACTACAGTACGATTGCAAAGCTGAGGTCTCGGGTTCGAATCCCGGGTCGGGCAGAGTGATATTGGATTTTTCTATTCATTATCAGCCCGGAGTCAGGAATTTGTGCCCGATATGGCGATAGGCTCACCCACTATCACATCGTGGGACGGAATATACAAGGCGAAACGTGGGTGTTCTGGTAGCACCTTTGCCTACCCCTTCTGGGAAAAAGGCGTGTGTTTATGTATGTATGTATGTCTATTCAATTATTATTTAATAAATTTAACTGCGGGTTAAAAAACTTAGATATTTACAAGGACATGAGTTTCAGTGTAATAAAATATGTTCTGATGTCTTATTATTCCTAGAGGCTAAGTTTCAGTGATCGGTGTTACAAAATGCGCAACATTCTCGATCTTGATTTAATAATTAGTATTGAAAGTCTCGATTTAAAAAATCTGATGCTGATTTTAAAATCTCGATCCTAATTTAAGTTTAGTTTAATGTAATCGTGTTGGAATATGCTCTACAATTAAATAATGGTTGTATTTTTTTTTAATAAAGAAAATACTAAATTAAAGGAGTTTACTTGGCGTATGTAAGGACTTGATAGCCTCTGGTAGCCCTGAAAGCATTTTTGTACACTAATCGTTGTCCAAACACCCACTGTCCTACCAACAATATCACTTACAAAATCCAAAAATAAAGACACAAACCACTTGCCGTTGAAACACAAAGTACAGCCATTAGCAGCAGGTTGTAAATTGAAGATAAATAAGAAACAGCCAGGGAGCAGTTTAGAGATATACCCGGGAGAAATAATTGCGCAGCCGGCCCGTAGCCCGGTGCGTGCGGCAATTAAGAAAAGGACGGGGTGGGACTGTAAGCGATTTTGTTGTGGATTTTAATCGCTTCATTGCGAAGGCAGTATTGAATTGGGTAAAGGAGACTGTAGATTTTTTTCTGTTCTAGATAGTTAATATAATACTCCTGATAGTATGAAATCCATTTTTTTTAACAAACATCTTCAACACAACTAGGGTCTAAAGCCCCATTTACCAGGGAGAGTTTCTTGCCTCAAAGATACGACTGTCGTAAGGATATAAAAAAGTTGCATCGTGTACAAAAGTTGCCAGAACACAATAATCTATGGCGGTTATGTCGTGCGATAATCGCATACGATTCTTGCCGCAATCAACTCTCCCCGTGTAAATGGGGCTTAATTCATGTTTTGTTGTCGCTATCTGGGTGGATATGTATCAACACTCTTAATATGCGCTCATAAGAAAAAATACTAAAAGTATCTACTTAAAAGTCTTAGCTGCAATGTCAGGCCTCGAAAATTTATTGACTAAGAAAAAAAGATCTGAAGTAGCCAGGATTATTAAACCATCGAAAATATGTCAAATGAAAAAATAAACAGACAATTCTAATGATGTTTTTGAAAGAACACAAATGATAAATTGCTCTGTGCATTTCTCAAAGCAACGTTCCTTTACGAAGGCCATTAACTTTTGTTAATAGCTTTCCTGGAACAAATGGGCAGGTAATGAAAGAAAAATATTAATCAGTGCGTGTCAACTGTGGCTTGTTTGAAAACGGCAAATTAAGGCGCTGATTTTTGTTTACGAGCCTTAAATAAACAGAGGGTCGCGTTGTATCTTCATATTACTTTTTGCTGTATTAACATCTGTGTTATCCTCGGCGTAATTAAGAACCCGATTGCAAAACGAGAGGCTGCGAGTATGATCTGGGATAAATGATTGTGTCACTCACAAATTGTTTTGGTTCTCGGTATTGCGAGGCCGAAGATCATACAAATACAAAAATATTATTAACAGCTATTAATACGCTTAATTCATATACTATATATTGATATTTGATAGTCAATCACCACGCACTATGACGGTGAAGGAAAAAATCGTGAGGAAACCTGCATACTATAACAATTTGTATAAATTTCTATGGTATGTAAAAGTCCAACAACCCGCACTAGGCCGGTGTGGTGGATTATATGGCCTAACCACCCTCAATCGTACTCTCGAATGTAGAGGAGGCCCGTGCCCGTAATTTATCGTGCTTAATTTAAAATAACTTGATAATTCTGTTGTTGACATATAGGAACGTAAAGGCAAACGAATTCCCTGTACATTTTACATACTAACTAGCTTTTTGCCATCTATAATGCACGGTATTTGGTATTACACAAATATCAGTCGTAAATCAGGTATTTTAGTGTATTATTTTTTAGTAAAAACAAAATGTTGAAGTTTTAATTATTTCTGGGCCCAAAAGTAGATATATTTATTATTTTAAACCTAATGCAAAAAAAACCGTTGGAGTCCTACGTAATTTTGAGGAGTTTTATTATCCAGGTCCGAAGATATTTTTATGGGACCACCTGTAAAGTATACGCTTCGAAATAAAAAAACCCCAAGTCATTTCAGGCGTCTTCGAGTAATCGGTGAACGTACATAAAAAGAAAACAACCCGACGAATTAAGAACCTCCTCCTTTTTTTGAAGTCGGTTAAAAATATAAAAGAAAGACAAGAATACAAAAAAAATCTTCAACTTCTCTTCATTTAAGTTAACACCTGAGCGTTAAAGTTTTCATTAAGTCAGTGCTATAGAGTTGGCATTGAGGCGCGTCCTTGGTTTAGTTTCGTCACTTGCGGTGCATTAAGACCGCACCTTACTTCCATCGTGAAGGCTGTCTCGAACTATTCTTCAAAGCGAAATTCATTGCGCAATAAAAAAGTATTTTCAATTTTATGTGGCCCTTTAACCCCGTTAGCTGTTTATGGGTTACATATATTGACGTAAATATAGTGAATTGCATTGCTATGTTAAATGAAAGGATTTAAGACAAGTTTAAATGTTGTGTATACCTTTTGATATGTGTATTAGTAGTTACACATCAATGTATTTGAAAAGTGTTTATTATATATATCAACTAAAGTAACCGACATAGCCCAGCGGTTTAGCAAGTTGACGTGGCAATGGGCGGGGCAAATAGCACGGAGAACTGATGGCCGATGGGGCTAAAAAGTTCTCGAATAGAGGTCACGAAGCAGAAAGCGCAGCGTGGGACGTCCACCCACTAGGTGACCACCTACCACGACTGACCAATCGACCTGGTAAAGGTCGCGGGACGTCGCTGGATGCAGGCTGCCTCCAACAGGTCACTGTGGAAATCATTGGGGGAGGCCTGTGTTCAGCAGTGAACTTCCTTTGGCTGATGGATTGGATTGGATACATATCATACATGAAATAAATGCAAAACTCATTAGCGAGAGATATTTGTAGGGTATTTTTACAAATAGAGCTGTGGGTAGTTGTGATTTTGCGACTGATGCCAGGGTATATAAACCCGCCATTTACGCAATAAAGTTCAGTCGTCACCGAGACTCCGACGACGCCGGTTGTCGTTGAGGCTCGTATTGTGTCGGTCATTCGCGATATTTTTTGTAGTAAAGAGTTCTGCTTTCTGTCAAGTGTCTTTGTTATTTCAACATAGTAATAAAAATTAAAAAATAATGAATTAATCTCGATCGACTAAATAAGTAAAGGTGTTATTGAGTGAATGCTGCTTTCAGCTTGATTGCCAGCAACACCATCTTATGATCTGCAACGCTGTTTTCACCTGCCATAGGGTAAGTCATTTTTTATTTTCTATTTAACCGACTGATTTTTTTATATATTTTTGTTACCGTTTATGTATGTTAAACGTTTCCTGCAGCAATCCGGAACCGATATTTTTATATTTTTGTATCATCGCAAAATATATGCAGGCTTATCCGAAAAAAACAACAACTCCTCAAAAATGAAAAAAATAACCCAATGGTTATTTTGCAATAGATATTAGGTGCAGTACAACAATTTAACTTAAGAAGGGGTGAAGCGGAGGTTGGGGTGGGAAAATATTAATTTATAATCTCCGACAGCTTTCAACCGATTTTAGTGGTTTCTTTTTGATCGGTAAGACGTATTGACAGGTTAATCCGACCAAAAAATCATGAGTCAGTGTTAAATGTGTCATGTCATAATGTTGATTGCCAATTCTTATTGCAATAGACTACACAAATAGTTTTACTAAAGCCAACTCTTAATTTACGATACAAATGTTAAAAATCTCGGCTGACAGTTGTGCTTCAACAATTAGTAAACCGTTTGCTAAAACAGCTCTATTAAATCGCTGAAACTATACACAAACAATATACAAGAATCTAAACGAAATACTCAAATTAGTTCGCTAAAGACAACACTATTAACGTAAAATTGCGCCGGCTGCGTCCAATTACTTGCAAAGCATTTTGATCCTTATTAATGTATCAGATTTAAGCCTTAATGTCTCAAATTGCGACTAACTTAGCAATACTTGTATTACTTCTGAAGTTTAGTTGTTTAATAGTTCTTTTGGTATTAGCGTGGGTTATATTAAAACGATATTTTCTTTACAAAGTTCAATTAAGTTTAAATTGGATTTGAGAGTTTTATAGAATGGATTAAGTGCCTAGTGGACTGTTTGTAAACGGAGCAAACGTTGCTACCAAAATGTTCACTGCGGTTGTGGGTTCAAATCCCAGGACACACCTTTGACTTTTCGGAGTCAGGTGTGTATTGATAGCCAATCACCACGCACTATAACGGTGAAGGAAAACATCGTGAGTAAACCTGTATACCATAACAATTTTAAGAATTTCTAGGGAATAAGAATTTCTAAAGAATGTAAAGGTCTAACCACTCTGAATCGTACTCCCGATTGTTGAGGAGGCGCGTGCCCTGCATTGGAACTTATATGGGCTGATATAGTAAAGAAAAGATTAAATTATATCTGTGCAGAATAGGTAGGTTACGGAAAATGTCATGTCGAACAGCGCACAAAAATAGACAGATGATCTTACATAAGTTGAAGCCCTAGGAGTTAGGCTGCTTGTAATAAGTCGTTTTAGAAACCATTGGGGGCGATTATGTTTGACAGCGGAGTTTCTAAAAATGAAAATAATAACAATAGGATGATAAACTTACATACATACATAAACACACGCCTTTTTCCCAGAAGGGGTAGGCAGAGGTGCTACCAGAACACCCACGTTTCGCCTTGTATATTCCGTCCCACGATGTGATAGGGGGCGAGCCTATCGCTATATATGATAAACTTACATTTGTTTAATAACGTAGCGAAGAATGCCTTTATATCTCAGTCAAAATATGTCCTTAAAACGTGGTCAAACTCAGAATGGTAGTTAAAATCCCCCACAATATTATAAAGGATTTAGAGCATTTGTCTGAAATTAAAGTGATTTTGTTATAAAGAAATCGACAGTAAATGAGGATTTATCAATAAACAATAATTAAACAAAAAGTTATATAAATATTTTCTCCAGTACTCGCATCGAAACATCCAACTCCCTCGCCGCAGATAAAACGTTAACAACCATAATAAATTCAACTTGAAAAACTATTAAGCGCTGCTAGAAAGTTAGCGTTAATCATTTCGTTGTTAGTTTGCTGCAAACTTGCAACTGTTATTAATTAGTGTAACTAGTTATTAATTGAACCATCTAATTATACACGATGGGGTTTTAAAGCATCAATCTGATAAATGAGCGAGCAATGATGATAAAAATATTAACGATTTTTAGGTTACATGACCTAGGAGATTTGAAAGGTTAAAGCCTTTTAAAAGTGGTTAAAGAATGGAAGGAAGAAAAAGGAGGGAGAACAAATAGCCGTTTCAAAAATCTGTCTCTATACTTAAATAGGGCGTAGGTCTTATCCCATTGGAACGAACATGGATCTAAAACCACCTTGTGGTAGAGCCACGCTGTTGTCAGTCATGACTCGGCATATGTATTGGCTCGTCCGGGTGGTACCACTGTCTCACAGTAGATCGACGTGAAGCGACAGCCTTGCTGTCGCGTTTCGTTGGGTGAGTGAGATTGCCTGATGTCCAATACCCATTTCCTCTTCCCATCCTTTTTCCTTCCCGCTCCCGTCCTGGTTTAATGAACCTAACATGCCATTGATCCAAGCGGGTTGGATGTTCATGGACGGCAGTGATCACTTACCATCAGGTGACCTGTTTGCTCGTTTGCCGTTTATGTTTAAAGAAAACCTTGTTGAGTCAATACTTGTTGATTAATAGTGTAATAGCCAATTTAGTGTCGCCATAATGGGCTGTAAGTTTTATATTGTCGGATGGCAGAAAACGGTGCTGACAGATAAACGTGCTGAGTTTTATCCTTCAAATATGGTCCAAACATTTCGGATTTGCATTCAGCCCACTATAATGTTATAATAAATATATTTATTATATTAGCATGACATTAGGATTAACACTTGATCTAATGACAAGTGCATTTAGTCTAGATTGTTAGACGTTACTACATATACTTTTGACCTACAAAAAGCGATAATTAATATAAATTCGAAACGGTGAGAATTCAAAAACAAATATTCCCCAATTTTCCGATATAAAAATGTCAAAGCCGTTAAATTAAACCGTTTCGCAATGAACAGTAAAAACTTTTGCGTCGCAGAAAAAACTGCGCTGAAACATTGAAATAACTCTGATTAAGCGCAATTGGCGCAGTAGCGAGGATGTATTCCTACAGGCTCGTTAACACGAAATCGTAATTTAATTTCATCGTATATGAATACGCGAGTTCGCTCTGTGAATAATGGCAATTAGAGAATTGTTCTCGTTTTGTTTGCTCTGAGATCTGCGTCTTTGCAAGATTATCCGCATATTCGTATGTTAATTTCGAGTGTTACGTATTCACAATTAGTTTGGCTTGCAATTTTAGAACCATTTCATCAACTAATTTCATCAACAGACCCATTCATGAAATGTATTAACAAATCTACCACACTGACCTGGTATCGGTGGGCAGACCTATGTATGTGTGGCCTAAGTCTCTTGCAATTTATTCGGGTTTGCATAAACCTGGAAGTTCTGTCCCCACAGAGTCAAATATTTTCGCAAAAAAAGAACAAACATGTTATTGGGTGCTCCTCATAATTTTGACATTCACACTCTAAGACAACCGCGCTTGGGTAATTATTATGTGCTTGACTAAGGACTTAAAGATGTCTTTAAATCCCAGATATTAATTAAACAACTTTTTCAAAGAATAATCAAACTGTCATAACCAACTGCGTGGTGACCTACTGGTAACGAACTCGACCCGGCTGCCACAGTGTTTACCATGGTCGCGTCTTCAAATCCCAGGGCACACCTCTGACTTTTCGAAAATCCTAAAATATTCTTTTTTTTGTGGTTTAAGAACTTTATTTTCCCATAAGAATTTACATTCACTTACATGGGAATATTAATTTTTTTATTGCGATGAATGGCGAAACGAACATGCCAATCGCCTGAGTAAGCGATACAACCGCTCAGGCACACAATACCTATTCAATATTATTAAATGCGTACCACTGTTGATCCTGGCTTAAGACTTCCAGTAGCGAGTGTGAGAGAGACAGTCTCCATACATTTAACGGTAGTCGGAGTTATGGAAGCATTCTGAGCGGATGTAGGATGTCATCGATCAACGCTCAGACTAATGGCGAGCTAGTCACAACCCTGATCAAGACAAACCATGATCGATATACATTAACCATTAGACGTAAGCAACGTCTTACCAAAGAGGTTTTAATGCTTTTTTTCTTTATAGACTTTTTTTATTAAGTATATACTATTTTTAGTAGCCTTACTGATCCAGTGGCAATAAAATTGTGGGCGTTCAAGCAGAGTGCTATATTCCTAGGTCAGGGAATTCAATTTGTTTTTTTTCCGCCATCACGTCACGCCACGCCTTTATCAGTTTAGATTTTATTAGAAGGGGTTTACAGAGGTGCAACACCCATGTATCGCCTTGTGGCAAAATATTAAATAGCAAATAATATAAAGATCGATAAAATTGTTTTGCTGTTTCTACACAGAATAATAATTGCACGAGGATAAAAGAATAGAAAACGTAACGAACCGTGCCTCCGGCGATATATCCAATTCTATTGTAGGGAAAAATAATATACAAACATAATGTTACAAAGAAGTAGATGGAAGTGGTGTTTATAGATCAATATTAGGTGTATGAATACTGTAATTCGTATGTGAATCTATTTACTTCAAGATCAATCTAGTTATTAAAGGCCTTATCATAGACAGTTTTAAAACCAATTTAATTATCGAATGTTTTGTCCGTTTCGAACGACTTCGGAATTCAGTTTGAGCGAAGAAGACAAAACATTCTATAACTAAAATAGGTTTAAAAACTGTTTATGACTAAAGCCGTAAATCTAAGAAAATGTGCCAGTGGAGCTGTTATTCTATAACTCTGTCTCTATATGAGTCCGGTTCATTTATTATTAGCATCCTGAGTCTGCATCATGCAAGCAGTTATTACTGTTTATGAAAAATAAATTAAATAAGTACACCCAACAGTCACATAATATGTACATAGTCCTGACCCCACACTAAGATCGCATCTTGTGTCGTGGGTATCGAAAACTAACAGACTTTTCGGTCTCTCAAACACCCAGACCCGAGGCAAATGCCTGTGGATCGAACCCGCAGCCTCACGTTTCATAGCTGGCGCTGAAACAATTGCGCCAAGGATACTATCTCAAGAACAGGCGAACCGTATGCTTGTTTGCCTCCTTAGTGGTTTAAGAACAATGGCAATAAATTAAGAAGACTAACAATACCTACTTATATGAATTATTGTATGACGGATCCTAAATAACAAGACTGCGTCGGTGGCGTAGTTGTACTTACGGTATGATTACAAACTGAAGTCTCGGGTTTAAATCCCGGGTTGGGCAAAGTGCAATAAGATTTTTCTATTCATTATCAATCCGGAGTTAGAAAATTGTGCCCGATATGGCGTAAGGCTCGCCCCGTATCATAATATAGGACAGAACGCAAAAGGCAAAACGAGAGTATCCTGGTTGCACCTCTGCGTACCCCTTCTGGGAAAAAGGCGTGTGTTTATTGTGTGTTATAAATCAACGATAATAACGATAAAATGATGTGATAGAGGATCACACATCATAGGACAGAACGCAAAAGGTTAAACGTGAGTATCCTGGTTGCACCTCTGCGTACCCCTTCTGGGAAAAAGGCGTGATGTTTATGGATATATTTACATATGTACGGATCCTAAATAAATTCTGGAACGTTCAGAGTCAGATTGTAATATCAAGAGACCTGCGCGTCTTACGATGCAACATTTGTTCCAAATTCAAATTGAATCTAAACTGGTGCCGTGTAATATGCCGGGAACACGGGAATTCCTGGATACATCCCGCTGCGGCGCCAGTCCGGAATCTTGGCTATTTAATTGATTATCTTATTCAAGTTATGATCTCCTGGTATTTCTAATGTAGAATTATATACAGAGTCGAAATCTTGGTTTGTATGTGTGATATAATCATTGAAACTATGAGACTAATTCTAAAATTTCTGTCATTAATTGAAAACTCAATTGGTCAGACGACCTGGTAAAGGTCGCGGGACGTCGCTGGATGCAAGCTGCCTCCAACAGGTCCCTGGAAATCATTGGGAGAGGCCTATGTTCAGCAGTGGATTTCCTTTGGCTGATGGATGGAATTGAAAACTAAACTATTCCTCAGTAACATAAGCAATATTTTTCTATATAAAATTACTACGTTACAATATTCTCACTCCTCATCGCCACCTAATATAAGAATAATGAATTTCTCTACAATGGCTTCTTCTGTGAAGTTACTTGGACGGATTCTGAACATATTCTGCATTTGAGGCAACGTTTGTGCCAGATCCAAATTGAATTTAAACTGATATCGTGTAACATGCCGGAGAACATGGGAATTCCTGGATACATCCCGGTGCGGCGCACGTGGGAAGTATTAGCGGAGTAACTGAATTATGAACGGAGAGTAAATATTTTACGTATCTTTGCCTGTTTGTTTGTGTGTTTATGTTTATCTAGCTCGACAATTGATATAATTTATATTTTAAAGTAGAGCTCAGCTGTTACCTTGGACTATTGTAGGAATCATCAGCCCGTTGCAGTTCACTGCTAGACACAGGCCCCTCCCAAGGTACGCCACAGAGCCAGGTCTGCTGCTTTATGCATCCAGTCGTTGCCGGCCCTCTTGTGCAAGTCATCCCGCTACGTTTGCCAAGACGTGGTCTCCACACCAGAACGCGCTTACTCCAGCGGTTCTGTTAGGAATGCCAGCTTGACCGGTAAGGGACCACTGTCTCACGAAAAACTGATGCTAACATACAACTGTTAACTGAACCCCATATTCAGATTTGTCTGTAAATCTTTCTCAAATTAATAAATAAAATAATAGTTTGCTGTTGGATTTCGTTCGGATGAATATATATTCATCCGATATCTGGCAATATTACCAGAGGTGAAATATCTCTGCCTTCCTCCCGTCCTTTGTCGTTTCTTTCCTCTTCCATTCTAAAGAGGCCCGTAACGTATTAGTCATATGTTAATCACCAACAAATGAATCGATTGCCTGTCTTGATTCTTTGTTGGAGAGATGCAACAACAAAAAATAAAGCATCAAGCTGTCAAGCAGTTTGGCGGCCCACGAATACCATTGCTATTAAATCTTCTGAAGCAAGAAGAATCAATTACGTAAATTAGCATAATTGTGTCAAATGGATTTGGATTCTGGAGATAGTAAATCTCATTAGGCATATAAAATATATCACAAAAATTATAATCTGGGGTCAGAACTATGTATGAGACTGTTAGGTGAAATTATTATTTATAATAAAAATATTATTTATTACATATCGTTGAGGATTACAACTTGCACCACAACGGAAGTATGTAAAACCTTTGACACGTAGCCTGTTCTGTTACAAACATGTTTTAAATTTGTTTAATAATCATCCTGCTTGAATTGCAAACCTGTGTGTTTAGTGCTAAGGTTCAAAATGGATTGAGTAGGTTTATTTTGTTCCGAGAATGTATTTCATTGGGTTAAATGTTTCGAGACAAACCGCATTGCATTTCTGAGTAGAATGGAATACTTTAATCTTATAGAAGAAAAGGTGGATCTAGCTATGAAAATAAATGATAGTGGATTTAAACAATGCAAATATCGTGATTAAGAAAAGCTCCTTATACAAGTCTCGTCTGTAGGTACATAACATAAACACACGCCTTTTTCCCAGAAGGGGTAGGTAGAGGAGCTACTAGAACACCCACGTTTCGCCTTGTATATTCCGTCCCACGATGTGATAGGGGGCGAGCCTATTGCCATATCGGGCACAAATTCCTGACTTCGGGCTGATAATGAATAGAAAAATCCAATATCACTTTGCCCGACCCGGGATTCGATCCCGAGACCTCAGCTTTGCAATGATACCGTAGTACCACTACGCCACCGAGGCAGTCTCGTCTGTACGTTGGGTTTTTTTATTGCATAGGTTCCGGCAAACGAGGAAACAGGTAACTTGATGGTAGGTGATCACTGCCGCCTGTGACCATCCACAACGCTCGTTTCATATACGTGTTGCCGGCCCTTGAAATCCGGAGGGGAGGGGGAAGGATAAAGGTTGGGAAGAGGAAAGAGGTATTGGGCATCCGGCAATCTCGCTCACCAAACGAAACGCGGAGGCAAAGCTGTCGCTTCACGTCGATTTTCTGTGAATTTGCTACCACCTGCGACGAGCCTGTCCATTTATGATGAATCATGGCTGAGAACAGCGTGACTCTACCACATAATATAAAAGACTTTCATATCCACCCGGGTACCTACCACCGTACAAAAAATATGAAAACTAAACGTAAATAAATACGCTTATAAGATACAATATGTGTAGTATCCTGGTTATTAGAAACTGCAGGAGCTTTCGGCCTCATCATCAACGTCAGCCTTTTATTGACCACTGCTGGGCATAAACCTCCTCCAAATTGCCTTCGGCCTCACGACATACAAAATGCACCACTGAACTTGTGAAATTATTGACGGTATTATTTTAACTCCTAAAGTACCAAAATAATATTTTGAAATTGAAATAAAACAAGTGTTACCGATTGTATCGTGAATTTGGTTTAGTTTTTACATTTATTAACAACCCGACCGACGTTTCAATTGTTTGAGTTTTCGTGGTCACGAGGCGGAAGAGTATTTTAATCTAACATTCAAGTAAATCTAAGGAACCATTAAATATTTTTAATAAAAAAACCCGTACGGCTATGATAACACGCAACCGTGCCCACGATTTAAAGTTACAGGCCTATAATTCGTTTATATTGCTTAGTGAATGAACATTCCAAGTGGGTGTTACAAGGGCCGTGTCATAACGAGTGGTTATCACGAGAACTTTTTCATTACCTTCTACTGAACATATAGTGTCCTTGAACTTACTTGGGAGGCCTATGTCCAGTAGTGGATGGCGACAGGTTGAGTATATACAGGTGTATCAAGACTGCTACCGAAAACGAAGCCAAGTGGTAGTTTTGGTTACTTTAGACACAATGCAACAAGTTTTTTGCAAAAAAAAGTGACGAATTTTTTTTGCGATTTCTCATCGTCGATCATAGTGTCTGTAGTCACTAAAACTACCACCTGGGTTCGTTTTCGGCAACAGTCTAGATATACCCTGTATAAAGTCATTGAACTTAGAGGTGAACGGAACTCATATTGACTGGGATGGTACCACTGTATCATAGAAAAAAAGTGGACGTATTCCTGTTGTGTTTTGTATACTGAGTGAGTTTTGAGGCTAAGAAAAGGTTTTTGGTTCTGTATTGACTGTGGAGGTACTAGTCTCATAGAAAAATGAATATGTGAGGGCTTTGGTGTCGCGTGATTTGATATGTGAATGAGATTGACCGACACTCAACTAAGCTTTCGTCCTCCCTTCCTTTTCCGTCCCATTTGAAAAGACGGAGAGGTCACAACAAAGATAAATGAGCTGGGGCGGCGGAAATCACTTATCATTACACAAGAGCAAGTAATTGTCAAAAAAGTTAACCGTTACGCCAAACGTCAAATATTACAAAAATATTTTCATGTAAAACTCTATATTGTAATTCGATTCCCGCACCCGATATAATAATGTATACAAGAATTATATGTATAGACGCGTTTTGCAAAGGAATCTTTATAATTATGTACTTTCAACGACTTAATATTTCATTTGAAATACCTTATCGAGTTCTTGTTCCGGGGTCATGACCTCTAAACAAACCTACCTTCTTTACCTTCGCTACGTTATCAATACTTGTTTCCTTGTTTACTTAAAAGTGTTTTTTTCTATACACGAACAGTATTAATATAAAAATGTTTACACCTATTATATTTTCGTACCTGTTTATGCTATCCCTTTATGCTGAAAATCCAACTCCGCTGGATCAGCGACCCAAAGTGGGTCTTGGTCTCCGAAATGAGAGATTTTCAGCTATCTCCATGTCCCGCTCTCCTTCCAATTGGGTCGGCAACACATCCATGATGCAGCGTTGTCGATGTTCATGGGCGGCAGTGATCACTTACCATCAGGTGACCCCTTTGCTCGATTGCCGAATCTATGCAATAAAAAAACCCCTTTACTCTTCCTATCCTTTTTTTCTTCTCCCCTCCCAATCTGATGGGCCGGCAAGCCGGCAACACATCCATGATCCAAGCGTCGTGGGAGCGGGTAGGAAATAGGATGGGCAGAGGATACCCCTTATGGGGCATCCGGCAGTTCCACTCACCGAGCGAAACGCGACAGCTAAGCTGTCTCTTCACGTGAATCTCCTGTGAGACAGTAGTACCACCCCGGACGAGCCTGCCCATTCAAGCCGAGTCATAGATTACAACAGCGTGGCTACCACTTCGTTCGCCGGACATATGCTATAAAAAAAAATTAACTTAACAGTAACGATTTTAGAACTACTAAAAAACGGCAATGACAATATAAGTAATGATGATGAGATAATCTAAAATCTCACTAATGGATCTGCAAAATGGTTCAGAATCTTGGACTCCTGTCATTAAATCATCACAGATGATTAGTATAACAACCACGTCCATTTAAATAGCTATTTTTTCTAATTCTATACATGATGCCCACGATCTAGATTTTTTTCTATTTACACTATTCTATTTTAGCCCACGTGCTAGTCCCATACCTAGGCGACAGTATTCTCGGTTCAGACACCTAATGCATCCTGCATGCCGTTTAATGTCCTAATCATTTCATTACATCATTTCCGGTAATGATTCGGTAGGGTTGCACGGCATTTAGTATTTTTTTTTCTTCTGATATTATGCGCATTAAAATTTCCTGTTATACAAACCAGTACGTTCTTGCACGTTTATTTTTCTAATATTTTAAATACATGATTTTCCATGGGCACTTTGAAGTCCTTGTAAAACTACTAAACTATGCATTTTCGAATATTATGCTATGCTTATACGGTGAAGGAAAACATCGTGAGGAAACCTGCATACCATAGCGATTTGTATAAATTTCTATGGTATGTAAAAGTCCGCCAACCCGCATTAGGCCAGCGTGGTGGACTATATGGCCTAACCACTCTCAATCGTACTCGCGATTGTAGAGGAGGCCCGTGCCCTGCAGTGGGTCGTATATGGGCTGATACAATACAATACAATGCTATCTTAATTATCACCTTAGCTGAACTTCGGTTCTATTTGGGGACTTAGCTGAGAGGTGAAAAATACTCGTCCTCTCATTGTCTCGTCGTCGATCTTGAAATCTAAAATCGCACTTTTTGACAAAAAATACTCGTCGATTTTTTTCTAAAGTTTGTATAATGTTAGCCACGGTGATAAAGCATAAGTTTATTTATTTTCATATGTTTACATCTGTATTTACATCATTTATTTACATCTGTATATCTTTTGAAATAAAGTTATTTATAATCTCAATCGCATATGAACATCCTCTTTGACTTATAATTTCCTTCAGAAAAAAAAAACAATTTTTTTTCCAATAAGTAATTTCTGAATTACTTCCGGGTATCATTATTACCAAAATAATTAAATTAACAGTTACATAATAATCAGACAATGTTTCGTGAGAACAGAGAGCGACTCAATAAAATTAATTCTAGAACACCTTTGACAATCAATCATGTAAAGTACTTATGCCTTAATTAATACAATAGATGGCATCACTACGAGTATATTTTTATATAAAACTAACAGTCCTGTGACAACCCTACCTCAACCGACCTAATCATACATTCCAGTCTTTCTATACGTAGAAAATAGACAGAGTGGGCCGCCTTACATTTAGTTCCTAAATAGGAACTGAGCAATTTGTAGATTCCTTACATAGATTGCATAATTTTACATTAAATATGACCTTTATCTTGTTAGCAATAAAGTTTATTTTCCACACTGGCAAAAAATTTGCTCCAGTTTTGTCGATATAATATTTGCTGGCTGAAAGATACTTTTTCCTTGTATTATGTATAAAAAGTAGGGTATTTGTATGTTGGTTTGTGTAAGATGGCTGGAAGGTGAAAAACTCATTTGTCTGTTATTGGCATGAGGATTTAGTTTGTGATAAAACCTTTGGGTGGGGATATATTTCGCGTTGTGACGTCACCATTTCTGAGTCATCTTTTTTATTGGTGAGCTATCGGGAGAATAAAGAAAACTTGCTCTGCGTATATGATATCTGGTTCTTCGAAACCAACTTTGAAAGGATTTATACTAAACATGTGTTAAACGCATACGTCAGTTATTTGGTAATTGTATAAAATGTTATTTTACTAATATTTTGACGGCCTCCGTGGCCCAGTTGGTTAGACGCCGCCTGTGAAACGAGAGGCCGCGGGTTCGATCACCGCTCCGAGACAAATGCTTGTGAAGTATTTGTCTCGGGTATGAGTGTTTGTGAGACCGAAAATTCTCTAGTAGCCACGACACAAGACTTAATTGATCTTAATGTGGTGTCAGGACTGTGTATATGACTGTTGGGTGTATTTATTTATTCTAACTAAGGTCCTATTTACACGGAGAGTTTCTCGCCTCGAAGAAACGATTATCGTAAGGATATAAAAAAGTTGCATCGTGTAAACATTGTCAGAACGCGATAATCTTATGGCGGTTACGTCATGCGATAATCGCATACGATTCTCGCTACAAGAAACTCTCCCCGCGTTAATGACGCTTAAGGATTTTCGTATCCACCTGGGTTATTCAGCTACCTTATGTAAAAAACTTGTAAATGTTTTGCATTTAAAGTTTAGTAGTTCGTTTGTTCTAACGTAGGACCTGTTTGTGTCATACTTCACACAAATAAAATTAAAATAACTAGAGAACCCATTAGCAATGTACGTGATGCATTTTGAGTTAATCCTTTGCATATGGATCCAGTTTGTATCCTGGTTACAAACTGCCAGGCATTTTCATATCTGCCTCGGTGGCGTAGTTGTACTACGGTATGATTACAAAGCTGAGGTCTCGGGTTCGAGTCAGGCAAATTGATATTGGATTTTTCTAATCATTATCAGCTCGGAATCAGAAATTTGTACTCGACTTGGTGATAGGCTTGCCCCTATCACATTGAACACGAAACGCACAACCCGAAACGTGGGTGTCTCTGTTACTACCAAGGGAACATCTGCCTACCCCTCCTGGGAAAAGGCGTGAGTTTATGTACGTGTTTTGACGTCGACCGTATTTGTTGACGTATTGAAACTCCATCTGGACTGCACTGCTGCTCTTATCAAGCGTACCAACAAACAAAATAAAGAATTAGATTCCCCTTCAAAAGTATAAAACTTAACATTTGAAATCCGAAGTCGAATCGCAATAAAGCTTCACTCGCGAACATTTAGCGAAATGAACATTTTCCACCGAGTTTAAAAGGGCCGTGTAATCGTGAGATGCGCCTTAGATGGTGTAATACCAGTAACAGCTCAAACGATGGATACTGCAAATCTAGATTTTAAGTGATTGGACTGCCTCGGTGGCGTAGTGGTACTACGGTATGATTGCAAAGCTGAGGTCTTGGGTTCGAATCCCGGGTCGGGCAAAGTGATATTGGATTTTTCTATTCATTATTAGCCCGGAGTCAGGAATTTGTGCCCGATATGGCGATAGGCTCGCCCCCTATCACATCGTGGGACGGAATATACAAGGCGAAACGTGGGTGTTCTGGTAGCACCTCTGCCTACCCCTTCTGGGAAAAAGGCGTGTGGTTATGTATGTATGTAAGTGATTGGAAAAATATTTGAATGGTGTTGGTATAGTGCAAGCCTGTATGGGCTGTGAATCGTTAGGCTAACAAATGGTTTTATAGGGCATGAAAGGTAAGGACTTGGGTTGAACTCTCGAATCATCCAATTTATTTCGTGAAATCAATTTAAAATCACTCCCCTATGGTTCTTATAACCATTCATCATCTTCCACATCCACAAGAAGTACAATGATTTTTTTTAATGAATGAATTACAAAGCAATGCTTGGCATTCCACTACGCTCGTCATTCTAAGACATAAGGTATTAAGTGTCAATATGCCCAGTAGTTACTCTGGCTACAGTGTCTTTCAAACTGGAACACAAGTGTATTTACACTACTGTTTGGCAGGAGAAATAGAAATTGCGGTGGTACCTACTCAGACGGCATCTTACGTTTCGCTTACCATCAGGCGAATGGTATGCTCGTCTCGCCATACATAGCAATAAAAAATATCTGCAAATATCTAGAAATACAAAATATCTTGACCGACTGATTGTAGGTAGGCAACCGGACTACTTCCATTGACTTCTTGAAACCTTAAATCATCCGCCGTCCGTCCACTTTTGTAAGGATCAAACACTACATTTTTAAGTATATTACAAGGGATTATAACTATACATACACTTCATACAATCATGATAACCCAAGACCTACTGCAAATTAAAATCGGTGGTTGTAAGTCATCTCCAAGGGGCCGCAAGTTGCCTCGCCCTATAATATGTGACCTTAATCTAACTTCGATAGTTCCGGAGCAAATTGCTTCACTGAATTCAGACTAGTAGACGTTTGTCAATGTTCCCTTTTGAGTGAATAATTTATACAGCCTTCGTAGCGCAGTTGGTTAAGAGCCGGCTGTGAGATTTGAGAGCGCGGATTCAATCACTGAATGGGGCAAAATGCGGCGGTAAATTTTTTGTTTTAGGTCAGGTTGATGGGCCACAAAGTCTGTCTTAGTTTCAGATACTCTGTGAAGTCTTCTATCTTAATATTTGGTCAGATACTCTGTGAAGTCTAGTATCTTAGTGTGGGTTCAGAACTATGCATGGCTGCGATCATGAGGGATGGGCGTATGTCATACTCTTTTGAATTCGGTTACACTAGAAAGACGTTTGTCAGTGCCCCTTTTCAAAGTATGACACATACATATATACATAAACTCACGCCTCTTTTCCTGGAAGGAGTAGGCAGAGGTTCTCCTGGTAGCGACCAGGGCAACCACGTTTCACCTTTTGTGTTACGATGTAATAGGGGAAGAGCCTATCACCATATCGGGCACAAATTCCTGACTCCGGGCTGATAATCGTAAATGCAACGTGTAATGAATTAATAAATTACCACTACCTATAAATCATAATTTGAACAAATTTCATAATGAGAAACAATTATTATTTTTAGAATCTTTGCCAAAGCAAGTACCAATAATAAATAATAGAAATCATACTAATATGTTTACCATCAACCAGTAAATATCGTTTAAAATGATCTGCTACGCCAATTATTCGTCAATTTAAGTCTCAAAACAGCCATTCACTTGACTTGTATCTCGCCGTTCTCGCGTCAATACGAAGCTAAACGACTGGCCCTTTCATCCTCTCCCTCGGGAAATACTCCAGATCTTTACACCGGACTGTTTGCTAACGCGAGAATGGATGGCGCCCTCATTCCATATTTATCAGCTATCAACAGAACACTTGCCTTGGTGGCGCAGTTGTAACAGTGGTTACAACGCTGAGGTCTTGGATTCGAATCTCGAGCCGGACAAAGTGATATTGGGTTTTTCTATTAATTATCAGCCCGGAGTCGGGATATGTGCCCGATATGGCGATAGGCTCGCCCCCTATCACAACGTCGGATTGAACCTACAAGGCAAAACGTGGCGTTTATGGTAACACCTACCCCTTCTGGGAAAAAGTCGTGGCTTTATGTACGTATGTATCAATAGAAAAAAAATTGCCGGCCTGTCAAAATATGATGGGCCTGGGATGAAAACAAGATGGGATGGGATGAATTGGGCCTCCGGCAAGTTCTTTCACTGAACGACATGACACCAAAGCGGTTACTTCACGTCGGTTTTTATTTTATTTTTGCGTGATAAAGTGGTATCAACCAGGTCAAGCTGGCTCATTCCTTTAAAATCTTATATTTAATAATCATTTACATACATTGTTTTTATAAAGCTAATCAAAATCAGCCGATACAATGTCTCGCGATCTTTCTTTCTTACACGATTTACATTGCTGGCTAGCAAAATATCAAATAACAAATATTATGAGTATAAAGGAAATGAATATTGTTTTCCGTTTATTTCACGATGATGTATTACTATTGTTTCGACTTCGGAAGCTTCCCCTTACACCCCGGATGGTCATACATCTTACCAATGTCACGATCATTTCACCCCGTATTTCAATTTTCTTTTTTATTCCGCTTTCATCTCTATTTTTACTTTGAATATTACGTCGCTTGTTTCCTAAAGCGTAATCCATCTCATTTGATCGTAAAAGGTTTTACAAAACAGAAGAATAAACATGAAATGTATAAAAATAATTTAATTTTTTTATCATAAAGTTTCACGTTTTAAATTTGTATGTACTTCGTATTAATATATTTGAATCGTTGTGTAGTGTGGCAGAAAAGGTCATCGACCCAAGCCGCAGATTAATTTAGCATTCAGACGTCTTACTGCATGCCGCCCTGTCTTTAAAAATAAATAATACTTGGCTAATTAAAAATTTTATGTTAGGTTTTTGCTATAGACGACATCAAAAACCAATCTATTGATAATTTCCATAGAAACAGGTAATCATTCTTCCTAATATATTTCGAAATTATCATCCCAAAATCCGTCCACAAAAGACATTTGAAATGCACCCTAATCCCGCGTATAAATCACAAAAGTTATAAAAGATAACTGGAGTTAATTCGTCCGTGTCTCCCCCAGCCTTTATGTAACTTCCGATCTTGTTAAACTCAGCTGACAGCATTAACAAAATGGACGACGGCGTTTATTCCAAGATGGCGGCCGCATTATTAGTGCAGCGAAACGCGCTGAAATGTGTTTAAATGGAAGTTTAATCTGAACGATGTTTTAATATGGCATTTTGTAATAAAGCCGTTTGATAAAACTATAACTTTGTGATATTCGCCAAATTTTGATTGCGTTTATTTTTCGAATGAAAAAGTATGTTTTCCGAATTTTCTACCAATACCTTATAATTCAGTAATTGTATAAACCAAGGAAAACTATATATTACTAACGGCCCAGCCCAGCTTCGCCTGGGTGCTTAGATGTTTCCACCAGAAACATCTTATTCTCGTTCAAACTTCTATATTCCTGAACTCTACCTTAAGTTAAGCTACCTCTTCAGTTTCCTTCTACTTATTAATCACTACAACAATGCCCTTTAAAGTGGATCACAATAGTCCTTACACAGTACTACTGGCTGGAATATAAAAAGTGATTGGAATTCAGACGGACCCTTGCATACAGGGAACCAATAACCAAGTAACATTGAACCTAATTATTAAAATTGTTAAACAACTTTCACGTACTTGAGTTTTTAGTCGCGGCTTCACCCTCTTTAACCTAAGTTTTGTGTATCAATAGTATTCGGTTGAAACAGGAAAAATTTTTTTGTATTGTATCGTTATATATATACGTTCCACTGTTGGGCACGGGCTTACTCTACAATCAAGAGAATCGATTGAGAGTTGTTAGGCCATATAATCCACCACGTTGGCCTAGTGTGGACTGGCGGACTTACATACCGTAGAAATTCTTTATAATCGCTACGGTATGCAGGTTTCCTCACGATATTTTCCTTCACCTTTATAGTGCGTGGTGATTGACTATTAATACACACATAACTCCGAAAAGTCAGAGGTGTGCCCTGGGCTTGGAACCCGCGACCATGTAGGCAGCAGCGTCTGGTCCGTTAACAACAGGAAACATAATAAATGAAAATATATTATTTTATTCCTTGGATGCAACTTTTTTTCTGAAAAGTACGTCATGTCTTTTGGTTCACTTGGCAATATGTACATTAAATTTCATAAGGCTCTAGGTTTGAAAGTGAAACAAACAAACTCACATTCGCATTATAATTAGTAAGGATAATTGAAAATGTAATTTCGCATTACTCTTCCATATATATTTCATCGCAATGTACATATGCGAGCATTCTGCGTGATCCCGCGGAATTTAATCAACTACATCTAACCATGAATTACCTCTGGACATAATGCTGTCTATGGAATGCTAGACATTATTAACTGCGTGGCGCAGTCGGTTAGGACTCTAGATGTAACACCACAGAACGCAAGTTCGATTTCCAAATAGAGACAAATATTTTTGTGGCATTTCTTTTGGATGGGCTGTGGTTTAAAAAATATGGATATGTTTTATTTTTTTATTGCAATGAATGGCGAGACGAGCGTGCCATTCGCGTGATGGTAAGCGATACGACCGCTCCTGGACAGTAGCGAAACCAAACACCATGAATTACAAAGCAATGCTTGGCATTCCACTGCGCTCGCTATCCTGAGACATAAGGTGTTAAGTCTCATTATGTCCAGTAGTTACGCTGGCTGCAATGTCCATCAAACTGGAACACAACACTGCTGTTTAGGGGAAGAAATATATTATACTGCGGTGGTATCTACCCAGGCGGCCTCTTACATATGTGACAGCCTCCATGAGCAGTTGGTTAGACGCCGGCTGTAAAACGAGAGGCCGCAGGTTCGATCCCCGCACCGAGACAAATGCTTGTGTGGCCCACAAAGTTTGTCTTGGGTCTGGTTGTTTGTGAGACCGCAAAGTCTCTCGTAGTTTCTGATACCCATTACACAAGACTTAATTGATCTTAATGTGGGGTCAGGACTATGTATGTGACTGTTGGGCGTATTAATTTATTTATATGTGATAACTACCACCTATTTATTATACTATTTGTAATTTAACGCTTAAACGATATTAAACTTTATTGATGCTTATTTTCTTAAGCCTGCATTTCCCGCGATTGGCAATTATTCTCGCTTTAACAATTGTTTGTCACTTTATTTTAAAAGTATTATGTTTTCTGAACGAGTAACCTTCCTGTCTACCTCTACATATAAAGGCTTGAGCTTATGTATGTA
The DNA here is from genome assembly GCA_033459515.1 of Theretra japonica. Lineage (NCBI taxonomy): Eukaryota > Metazoa > Arthropoda > Insecta > Lepidoptera > Sphingidae > Theretra > Theretra japonica. The sequence continues at coordinate 2,035,846 of CM065951.1, read as the reverse complement.
GGTAAAGTGCATGTCCGAAATTATTTCATATAATATCAGCGTCCATAGTAGTTCATGTGAGCCACAATCGACAAAGCACACAAAACTGAGCTCTGTTCTCCAGGGGACTGTAAGTTTAACGCCAACCAAATTAATTGCAAACAAATACATGAGCTTGAGTAATGGAAATATAATTTTAGTTTTGTCGACGGCCTCCGTGGCCGCGGATTCGACTCCCGCACTGAGACAAATTTGTGTGAACCACTTGTATTTGTTGTGAGTCTGGGTGGTTGTGACGCCGAAAAGGCTCTCGTAGTTCGTGATACCTACGACAGAACACTCGACCTTAGTGTGGGGTCACGACTATGTACATACGTGACTGATTGGTGGGTGTTGGGTGAAAATTTATTTTTGTATCAAATATGATAGTTTTTTTGTTGCTGGTGGTTAAGACAATTGTAAAACGAAAGGTAGTGGATTCGATTCACACGCTGCATCAACAGAATTTTACCAACACGTCAAAACGTACGTTTTTGTGATTCATGAGTGTTTGTTTCCACTGGGGGTGGTGAGATCGAAAATTCTATTGTAGTTTATGACACCCTCTTAATGTCTTGTCAGAACTGTGTGAGACATACATGTGATAAAACTTTTGTCTTATACTCAATTGCACAAACTAACTTTGCCCATACCTTTAACTTTGAAAACGTCAATCCCATACATTAGCAATGTCAAAGTTAAGGACAAAGTTAGTTTGTGCAACTGACCCTTAAAGTGGGATCAGGACATATTTTGTTTTATTTATTTTTTTTTACACTGGCACGGCATAACGACTGCACTGCACCTAATGGTTTGTGAAGGCTTAAAAAAAGAACTTACAAAAGACTACGTTCATTTCTTTGCTCGATTCCTCTATAATTTTAAGATTAGGTCTTATTACTACGCTTGCCTATTGCAGGTTCGTATAATTCACATGCAATTGAAAACTCTTATATGTCGTGAGGTACGACATTTTCCTTCCTAATGAGATAATTAACTACAAACACGTAATGCGAAAAGTCAGAGGTGGTTTTGTAAGCTTATGATCTTATTATCGTTTCTTCTTTAACACAAAAAAATATTAATATAATTACGTATTTCCTTATAAAAAAAGACGTATTTTCCTCTGAATACAAACCAACAAATTTTCCTTTTCATCATTAAGAGACCCACAGCCTGGCAATAAGTAATACCGCCTTATCCCCCCTGGCATTCGACAATCGCCTATATTGCGATATGATTAGGGTACAATTTTGGATGCTATGGTAAGCAATCCAATGTCTTCGGAGTAATTTCGTTAGGCAAGCTTGTGTGATATCTGAACTAGAAATTCATTTCGGTATTACCGCATTATGTTTGAGAAACAATTCGACAGATATTAAATAAATGGAAAAAAGGCTATTTGTTTTAAAAAAATATAAGCATGATGATTTTATGACCTCCAGAGGGCGCCATATTGAATTTAGTGTAACGTCACATAGCTTATTACTAGAGGACAATTTAGACGTTTATAGTAAGACCTATTTTTTTATTTAATGATAAGTGCTTTAGAAGTTATGGATGAACATACTTATATACTGGTGGTAGGTCACTCATATGTGGGAGGCAACCTGGGTACCTACAACGGCAATGTCTACTTCTCCCGCCAAACAGCAGTGCAAATGCACTGTTGTGTCCCGCTTTGAAGGATATGCCAGCGTAACTACTGGACATAATGAGACTTAACATCCTATGTCTCAGGATGGCGAGCGCAGTGGAATGCCAAACATTGCTTTATAATTCATGGCATTGTTTGGTTTTGCTACTATCCATGAGCGGTCCTATCGCTTACGATCAGGTGAACGTCATGCTCGTATCGCCATTCACCGAAATAAACAAAAAAAATTTACATTTTTAAACACATATTTAGCGCAACTTAAGCTTGTTCAGTAAATTAAATAATTCATTATTTAATTTTAAGGAAAGCGAGGAGAAATTTTCCCAGCAGTGGGACATTAAGGGCTGATAATAACAAAATAATAATAATTATTTTATTAATAAATGCATTTAATATCATATGTATATAATTTAACTAATTATTTGATAATGCTCAGTGAAGCGTGTGGTTCGTAGACCCCGATCAATATCGCCGCTCATTAATCAACTAATCTCACGTAGGATTCATGTAGACTTCATGAAGACTAGATGCCTTTGAATATCGGCAATGGCCAATGCTAGTGATAGTCAATTCCTATCCTATCCAGATGGCTAATGATTCCTATCCGTGATTATGATTATCTGGTTTTAGATATTTTTTATTCTGGTGTGGGTTATCAGCTGTGAGAGCTTATAAATACGCGCGTTTATTACTTTAATTGTAGGAACGATAATGAAAAATCTGTTTCATTTTTATAGTTTAAAACTACATTCAGTCAAATCTTCTATAGACTATAAATATAATTCTTCTGTGTGTGCATATTTGACTGATTTTTTCTAAACGGCTCTACCTATTTTGATAACATTTTGTGTGTACAAGTGGATTCGAAAATGTTTAAGGTTCACAATTGGGTTTACTACAAAAAGTGTGAGGAAAGCCGGGCTGGGCCGCTATCCTATACAATAAAAAAACATCTCATTGCCTTAACGTTACAGTTTCTTATATTTACACAAATTTCCAAATTGAAATAAAATATTGTTTTAAGGATTTTAAGACACGTTCTTTCTTTTTAAACTGTATATCAGCTGTACGCGATCAGACAATTATATAAACTAAATTAACATAGCGTTTTGCGCAATAGCCCGCCATGCGACTAATGAATAGCTTCATGGAAATGCAAGTCCGGCGAGCCAAACAAAGTAATGGAATATATCAACATTAGATTAAAACTAAAGCGGATTTACTTGTTCAGCGCGCGGGATTTCGATCCAGTTCGATAGCGAATGCTATTTCAAATCTAATGAGATTTGAGGGTAGTTTTTGCTTTTGTTGTGTTTTAGTTCAGGTTTACTTTCATAAACTTTAATAAAGATTTTCACATCAACCTGTAAGCACACTACAGCCGGCGATTTCCGACAACCTTTTATTTAAAACTTATATTATTTTGTGTTTTTTATTCAATAAACAATTACGCCAAACTTGAATAATTCAGCAGGTTGTCATTTGAAGTCAAGTCAAGTCAATTCTTTCCATAGCAAAATTTCATGTAGGACTACACCAAGTATCAGGCACAGACGATGTGTTAAGACATCGTATTTTATGTATCCACCCATATACACATAGGCCTTCTCTACAATCGAGAGTACGATTGAGAGGGATTAGGCCGTATAGTCCACCATGCTGGACTAATGTGGGTTGGCGAACCTTACATACCTTAGAAATTCTTATAAATTCCTATATTTGCAGGTTTACTCACGATGTTTTCAATCATTGCCCTAGACATAGTATTTCAAATTAAATTATCATTATCCATCCATCCATCAGCCAAAGGAAGTCCACTGCTGAACATAGGCCTCCCCCAATGATTTCCACAGTGACCTGTTGGAGGCAGCCTGCATCCCGCAACCTTTACCAGATCGTCTGATCACCTTGAAATAAACTATAAATAATAACTAATGAATTAAATAAACGTAGGAGAAATTAGGGATCTCCATTAGATCAGTAACTGGATCGCATCCTTTTGGTTTAATAACGCTCGTGGACTCTAAACGCCTGGATCCTGTGCTTGGTTTAAATACTAAATTGCCCTATCATCTTTAAAGATTTAAGATAGCCGTTTTTATAATAAACAGGAATGACAAGACACTCTATATTTTGTTAGAATCTTAGCTATGGTATCGGACCAGACGCGACTGCCAACATGTTCACGATGGTCGCAGATTCAAATCCCATGGTACACCTCTGACTATTCAGAGTTATTTACATATGTATTGATAATTAATCACCACGCTCTATAACGGTGAAGGAAAACATCGTGAGGAAACCTGCATACCGCAGTGATTTTGAATTTTTGTGCAGTTGTTAGTAGTTTTTAATTTATTATATATTTTTCTTGGTAATGTTACAGGCATAATTATGTTTTACGACTTATGATTGCAATAATGAGTGCATGTTGTGTTCACTAGTTTAGAGTGTCCTTATTTTGTAATTTGTTTTTTTTTTGTGTATAATCTAGCATTTATCTTTTAAGGAACATTCAGTTTGTGAACCAAATAAAAAAAAAAAAATTCGAAGAATTTCTACAGTATGTAAAGTCAGCCAACCCGCGCTAGGCCAGCATCGTGGACTAGCCAGCTGGCCTACGAGTACTATAAGCTATACGGGTAAAACCGCGAGGCATAGCTGATCGGCTGGTACCGACCTCGAAATAAAAATGTTTGGATATTTAGGTATTATTGTTTTATAAAAGATTCGTTTTATTTCTCTCTTTTTATTACACTTTTAAAGTCGGTTTAATTTTTTTAAATATTTTTTTAATGAAGCATAGAATTGTATTGACATAGAAATGCTAGCAATTTTAACCTCTTGTTACAGATAGATAGGATACAGAAACCGGCCCTTAACCCACTTACTACTTAGATCGAAAAGTTAAAGGAAACCAAGACAAAATCAAATTGCATCTGAAACTGCGGTCAAACTTCATTAAAACCTAAGTATATCTAAAACTCCAGTAAACTTAAGTTTAAAATTTTGAAACAAATCTTCACCCGGTAACCGTGTTACTTAGATTACTTAGCGCCGAAGTGGGACCAGCTAACTCTGGAGCTATCGCCAACGAAACTGTCAAGTTGTAACTTGTAAGTTAGCTTGACTAACTTGAACGGACGAAGAATCGCATTAGGTGTGAAGGAATTTTGTAACTTGATTTTGATTTATGTGTAACTTTTTACCATCCGACCACTTCCGTGTCACAGTTGGTTTGCAAGCTGTAAACGAGCAGACACGAGTTCAATCCCCGCTCAGAGAATAAAAATGCGGTCCACAAGAATTAACCTCGGATCTGGGTGTTTGTGAGACCGAAAAGTGTCTCGTAGTTAGTGATACCCACGACATAAGGCTTGATTTTGAGCTTTTTTGGCTAATAGCCATGAAGTAATTTATATGCTCCTAGTGTCCTTTATATTTAACAGACCTTACTTCCGTCCTACGATCGGACTCATTGCCATGCTGAGTACAAATAGCTCAGCAACTTGTATGCAATATTTCAAAGCGAAAATCCCTTCAAAACGTATTTCCCGACTCCGATATCAAACTTGGACCAATTCACAACCAACTTTACGTGTAATACTCAAAAAGAGATAATTTATCAAATTTGACTGTACTGTACTGTATCAGCCCATATATGTCGCACTGCAGGGCACGAGCCTCCTCTACAATTGAGAGCACGATTGAGAGTGGTTAGGCCATATAGTCCACCACGCTGGCCTAGTGCGGGTTGGCGGACTTGCATACCATACTTTTTTTTAAACCACTACGGTACGCAGGTGTCCTCACGATCTTTTCCCTCACCATTATAGTGCGTGGTAATTGACTATGAATACACACATGATTCCGAAAAGTCAGAGGTGTGCCCTGAGATTTGAACCCGCAAACACCGTGAAAATGTTGGCAGCCGCATCTGGTCCCTTTACCAACAGGCTACCACGCACAGTAGACTTGACTAAACTAAATAAAATTATCTATAATAGGCTGCAATCAAATATCATTATAGAGGATTGAACGAGGCGCTGACAGCAAAAGTTAGCGTATACAGTTGGAATTGACAACTAATCGTTTATTCAAAGCTATTGATTAGTTTTTAGTTCTAACTTCTACGTCTGTAGACTATTTGAATTTGTTTCATTTATCGCTTTAAAGTGTATTACTTTTGAAAACATTTTTTTCTACGATATCATACTTACTATACTAAAGCCTCGTTTACACGGGGAGAGTTTCTTGGCTCGAAGATACGATTACGATTATCGTAAGAATATAAAAAAGTCGCATCGTGTAAATATTTTCACACGATTCTCTATGGCGGTTATGTCATGGGATAATCGCATGCGATTCTCGCTCGAGAAACTCTCTCCGTGTAAATGGGGCTTAAACAATGAGTAAAACAACAAGAGGGAACCAGCATACCACAGAGTTTTGCAGGAATTAAAATAGAACATATCGGTTTTAACCAATTTAGACCGGGCGAGTGTACATACATAATAAATACATACATAAACATCACGCCTTTATCCCAAGGGGTAAAGTGATAGGGGGCGAGCCTGTTACCACAACGGGCACAAATTTCTAACTCCAGACTGATAATTAATAGAAAAATCTAGTATCACTTTGCCCTTTGTTACGATCAATTGAATTGTAATAATTTTATAATGCCAATTTAAAAAATAGGCGCTGGATGCAGGCCACTTCCAACAGGTCTATGTGGTGATCCATGGGGAGAAATATGTTCAGCAGTGGACTTCCTGTGGCTGACGAGAGAGAAAGTATAATAAATAAATAAATACACCCAACAGTCACATACATAGTCCTAACCCCACTCTAAGATCGGGTCTTGTGTCGTGGGTATCAGGAGCTACGAGAGAGTTTTTGGTCTCACAAACACCCAGACTCGAAACAAATACTTGTGGTTCACTCAAACATTTGTTTCGATGCGGAGATCGAACTCGCGACATCTCTTTTTACAGTCAGCGTCCAACCAACTGAGCCACGGAGGCTGTCGTATAAAAAACCAAACTCAAAGATACGAAGCGTGTCTTCAAAGAAACTTCAAAAAACACCAATAAAGACTCAATATGGTAGAGAATTATACTTAATTCCCAGCGGTAGTGAAAACATTAAAATGATTTATAACTAAATATTAATGAAAAAGTCAGTTTACGAATGCGTGCCGTCCGTTATACATAATTATCCTCTAGAGACACATTTACCGAATAAATGTATACAAATGAAACGTAAAAGTTTATTTTAGAACAACATTTTACACTTCAAATCATCTGAAATGACATATCAGATAGAAAAGTTTGTGTATACTTTGTTTCTTTCGGCCTTATGTTTTGTCTTCTTCACTCAAACTAAATTCATAAGTCGTTCGAAAGGGATAAAACATTCGATAAATAAAATAAGATACAGACAAGATTTAATGTACTCATACTAGCACTACAAAATGATTTCTCTGCACTTAAAAGTACAATGCAGCCTACACGATACTCGCATATAAATAGAACAACCAAACATCTTAACCAACATCACTTAGCAGTTCACCAATATTCCACTAAACATCATCTATCATCCATCCATCAGCCAAAGGAAGTCCACTGCTGAACATAGGCCTTCCCCAATGATTTCCACAGAGACCTGTTGGAGGCAGCCTGCATCCAGCGACCAAACATACAAACATTTAAATCGAGTAACGTCCTGCGATAATTGTATATTCCACCAACATTCCACCAATATTCCACAACATTCCACCAACATTCCACCAACATTCCACCAATATTCCACCAACATTCTCCAACAAACCTGCAATCCTTTTCAATAACAATCGATTATTCAAACATGCATTTCCGCACTTCGAACTCGCGTTTCGAACAAAGCATTTTACCTCCAGTATTGAACAACCTCGTTTGACAAAAATGTACCGTACGATACACCAGTTTAACAAGATCTAAGGTTGCGTAGAAACTAACTGTATGAAAGATGCAGATAGAATGGTTCAAAGGGGATTTTCTGTACAATTCCTTGTAGCACTCGCCACGCGTAACGACTGGGCAAGATGTTTGTGCTGGCTCTACTTGAAAACTCATTTTATATAATTTTCTCACTTTCTCCATACATAATAACATTATGTATTTATAACGCACGGAGAACTGATGGCCGATGGGCCAAAAGTTCTCGAATGGAGGCCACGAAGCGGAAAGCGCAGCGTGGGATGTCCACTTACTAGGTGGTCAGACGACCTTGTAAAGGTCGCGGGACGTCGCTGGATGCAGGCTGCCTCCAACAGGTCACTGTGGAAATTATTGGGAAAGGCCTCTGTTCAGCAGTGGACTTCCTTTGGCTGATGGATTGGATTGGATTTAATAGCGCAAGTCACATGTTTTTAGGAAAAAAAATCAATAAAATCTCTAATGTACCAGAGTACATGTAATCTAATGTTACTAGATGAAAACTTCTGACTGGTCGCTGAGAAAACCCTTGAGAGAGGCTTATTTTCAACATTCGATTTTTTGTGATAAAAGTTGATGATTATGAAAAAAAAATAGCGTCCAAACATAACCTCTACATTATATAAAGATAATTCCTACAGATCATTTACAATATCATTATATTGAAAATGATCAATATATTGCGTGTGGTCAAATTTGGAACTACAAATAAAATTAAAAAAATATCTATTTAACGCATTGTTTAAGATATGCTAGCAAAATTTTAACAACAATCATTTATACTAATAGACACACATTTCATTTATGTTAATATAATGTATACACGTCCAATATTAAAAAAAATATTAAGTGAGAAAAATCTATTATTGTTTCACTTTCGACGACACAATATCGTAAAGGACCAGTATGTTAAAATTCACGCTCGTTTTCAACTATTAATAATGGAAACTCAACCGTCATTACAAGTTACATCCCTACTCACCCCACTTCCTCTAAGCCCATAAATTCCTTTAAATTCAAATTGGCAAAAGTTTTATCGTGCTCTGTGCGAATAATTTACGTTCAGACTTGTAATTTATAACTGAGAATTAATTTTAGTAAGTTACTTAGTATTCTAGAATATTAGAAGGGAGGGTGTATTTATATGTGAAAAGAATTGCAAAAGCTTTTATAAACTATTAAAAATAGAGAGATCTAAATTCATTTGACAATTTTTAGACACGAATGACCGAAATTTAGAAATGCGTTAACACTTTATACCTAATGATATGAACTATTTTAAATCTTATGCGGCATTAGTGATATATTTTCAAAATACTTTTTCCAGAATCTTACACATTTCGTATTTTATATTTCTTTCCGTAAGAGATTATAATTGATAAATCTCTTGTCATGCATGGTTTTCAATCCTCTGATTCTCTATTATTCTCTTCCCTTCTCTCTTTTTCTCAGCAGCCACTGGAAGTCAACTGCTGAACATAGGCCTTCCCCAAGGAATTCCACATAGACCTGTTCGAAGCGGCTTGAATCTCGGCAACACCTTAACCAGGTCGTCCGTCCACTTTATATACCAATATTATGAGAGCTTATATACATAAGCTTCTTTATTAAAATACACCCATACATAAACATCACGCTTTTTTCCAGAATGTGTAGGCAGAGGTGCAACCAGGACACCCACGTTTCGCCTTATGTGTTTCATCCCATGATTTGATAGGGGGCGGGCCTATCGCCATATGGGGCACAAATTCCTGAATCCGAGCCGATAATGAATAGAAAAATCCAATATCACTTTGCCCGACCCGGGATTCAAACCCGAGACCTCAGCTTTGTAGTCATACCGTAGCACAACTACGCCACCGAGGCAGTGTTAAATAAATCCTACAATTTAATAACTTAATTCTCGCGCGAAACACGTGCGTTGAGTAAACATTTTCGCACGACGTAATCCGTACCTTTACTGAAATGTGTGAACAAAAATCCCCGTGAATTTAGTCATAAAATAAATGAACACAATTTGAGGAAAGGATGAAACAGGGCTGATACCCTCGGGAATTATATTTCGGTAAATTTAGGTTCAAGGGTAAACATTTGTATTGTTTGAGAATGTTTTCTCGCTCGTTTTATTTTTTGTTAGTGTGGTAAATGTTGAGAATATGAAATGTATGAAATATGTCTAATCTTTTTGAGCAGAAAAACTATACTTTTTCGAAAGGGATTTCGATATTGCGGTGTCAGTTTAAAGAATTGTAATTTATATCGTATTCCTACCAGATAAGTTTGAATATCCTTTCGCAAAAATTGAATCCCTTGCTAATACGTCCCGGTCTGCGTAGGCCCTTAGTTCGGTAAAATATAAAGTGCTTATTTAAAATATGTATTGGTAGAGGCCAAAATACTTCAACTAATCATCAATGTATTCATGGCAATTATCATCAATTTGTGGTCCGTTAATCATGCCAGCGTTAAAAAAAGAACCAATTTGACGTCAGACGTACAATACTTATCCAACTTAATAGAGCTGAGTTGTAGACTCACTTGTGTATAAAGCTCTATTTACACGGCGAGAGTTTTGGGGCGAGAGTCGTATGCAATTATTGCATGAAATAACGGCTGTAACATTATCTTATGATGACAAATGTTTACACGATGCAACTTTTTTATATCTTTACGATAATCGTATCTTGGTGGCGAGAAACTCTCCTCGTGTAAATGGAGCTTCTCTTTCTCTCTCTCTCTTCAGCCACAGGAAGTCCACTGCTGAACATAGGCCTCCCCCAAGGACCTCCACATTGAGCTTAAGACAACATATTTGCATCTATATAAGATTACCGCTAGGTGTCGCTAGTCCCTTATAATGTGATTCTATTCCATCTAAGCACCCCTTCATATACCCAATTAGTAACATTTGCATAATTTTCACTGCACTGTCTTCGTGAGCAGTCTTATGTTTACAATTTAGATGGGTAACTTATTTTCAAAATTATTTGCATCAAAACGAATATTAGAAAAAACACGACATTGATGAGGATAATTAATCATTCGAAAACTATGAGGAACTATTAACATGGTAAAAAAATGTTTTTTCTGCAGAAATAAAAAATAAAAGCATAACTCAACAGTTGGTAAAACTAGGAGGGACAGCCGGTGACTCAGTCAAAATTTCCTTGACTGAAAATAAATCACACATTGACTAATTTCGTAGTGACTCACGAGAATGAGTCACATTGGCTCATCCAGTGCCACTTTCCGTTTTCCTGACAGCATATTCGATTATATCTGATACGATCATCAATTTCCCAACTTACATGCCTACGAAATTATAAACCAACATGGGAAAGCTTTTCACGAAAATTGATCACTATAAAGTATTCAGTACATATTTGTTTGTCATTTTTCTTTTGTTAATCCAATATTATGTTACGTTATTTTCTTTCATTTATAAACATAGCTTAAGGTTCTACTATTTAATAAAAAAAAAAAAAATACACCCACAGCCCTATTTATAAATTATAAACACATTTTATTACGAGTACACTCATAACATGAGGGGCATTTTGTTTGTAACCGACGTCCACTCGCAAACTTGTAAAACAAAAATGCACCACACAGGCGCCTTGTAACTTTTATTCATCGTGGCTCGTTTATAGGGTAAAAGAGAAGGAAAACAATGTTATTTTGTTAATTTTTAAGTGGTAGGGCCGTGCTGCAACTTAAGTTATGACAGCTCAGCCTTTGTGTTATAGAAAACCGAACTGCAATAATAGTTGTAAGTAACGTTTGGGAGGACTATATGGCCTAACCCCTCTGAATCGTACTCTCGATTGTAGAGGAGGTCCGTGCCCTCCAGTGGGCCGTATACGGGCTGATACATTGGAAGGAACATTTGGAACTGATACATTTGGAAGTAAGATTGTTTAGCACTCTAAGTACCTAATGTTGAATGTCACTGTGAGAGGCTGCCTAGTTAGTACACCGCAATATGCATTTCTCCCGCCAAACAGCAGTGCAAATGCACTGTTGTGTTTCGGTTTGAAGGACTTTAGAGCCAGAGTAACTGCTCGACATAATGAGACTTAACATTTTATGTCTCAGGATGGCGAGTGCAGTGGAATGCCAAGCGTTGTAATTCATGGTGTTGTTTGGTTTCGCTACTGTCCATGAGCGGTCATATCGCTTAACATTAGGCGAATGGCATGTTGGTCTGGCCAATCATCGCAATACCAAAAAGCAGCACAAGTGTCGACGTATAAGAAATGTTCTTTTAGTTCAGAATTAAAACTGCAGACCAGCTTGGTCTGCTCAAACTCTTAAAGACTAAACCTAACACTTGATTCCGTGTGTCACTATAAAGGATTGACCATGAAAATGGACGGCGGTCGTTATCCGAGCAGATACGATAATTTTACCATCAGCACTTTAAACAGTATTCGTTTGTACCAGTCAATAGTTATTTCAAATTTCTAACTCGTGGATTGACGTAAAGCACGCTCGATTCATATTCACTAACAAAGGAACTGAAGAAAATTCCTAGGCATTTTCTATCGTTATATCTCAGCTTCACCCTATCGGATACAGGCGTGACGATTATGTATATAGTAGCGCAATTATTTGACCCGTATCACACTAAAATATTTAATATATTTTTTTATACGAAACATTTCAAATCTAAAACGTAATTGCCGGTCCCTAAATCCCGAAGAATCTTCAAATTAACCCGTCCCCGCGGAAACCTTCACCGGTGAAGTTATATTAAAATTCTGCCCTCAAACCAAACCCTCAAACTTTCCATTAACGGAATAACAGTTCACGCAAAACACTTCGCGGAATTTGTCTTCGGAATACCGTAGCGCCAACCCTATTTTATTCCTTATTCTGTCCGGTTTGTATGGCCCTACAGCACCGCGCTTTGTTATGGAGGCCTTTCGTTTGTCTTGGTAAATAAACTGCCTCTTTATGTGAGGAACGACGGGGTTCCGTATGGTTGGCATTTGACGCGTTTCTTTATGGGTGCGGTTTTTTTATAGGTCAGTTTGAATGTAGAACATGCACGTCTGACTTTTCGAATTTATTTCGCAACTGCAGGAGTTTTTTGTCTTTTTTTTTTGTATTAGGGTTTCCGGACAAACTGGTTTATGGTCGATTTCAATAGAGATGACAATAAATTAATTAATATAAATTTATATCGTATTTAATCTATGAATAAATTTATTTATTTTTTATGGAAGACTAACAGCTTTAAAACATTTATTATTAAACATTTATTAAGATTATTTTTTATGACTGAGAAAAAAGTTATAGAATTATTAAGAAGCTATTAATAACTTGTTTGTATAAATAACTTGGTCTCATAATGTTGTGTACATTACTTTATTTAACAAATTAATTTTACATTCATCACTGTGCTAGTTTAACTTTTTAGTAACTTGTAATTTGTTAAATTCTCTTCTACCTAACTCAAATAAATTAAAATAAAATAGATTAAATTTATCCTTGTTTTTATAGCATGAAAACATCAACATATACTAACGGTACCCAAAACTTCTTGTTAAAGTTAGATAGGTTATGTAGACCGGTGTTAGAGTCTTAGCTTTACCTCGAGAAGTCTCTTAACTAAAGTGCTCGGTGTGAATTTCCGTGCCACTGTTAATCCTAGCTGACAGGAATTGCTGTGGAAGGCTAGTGGGCGGTTGTATCGCGTAGATACAACCCGGTTCCTGCCGGCTTCCTTTTCAATTTATTTGTATTAATTTTTTTTTTTTTGTATTGTATCAGCCCATATACGACCCACTGCAGGGCACGGGCCTCCTCTACAATCGCGAGTACGATTGAGAGTGGTTAGGTCATATAGTCCACCACGCTGGCCTAATGCGGGTTGGCGGACTTTTACATACCATAGAAATTTATACAAATCGCTATGGTATGCAGGTTTCCTCACGATGTTTTCCTTCACCGTTATAGTGCGTGGTGATTGATTATCAATACACACATGACTCCGAAAAGTCAGAGGTGTGCCCTGGGATTTGAACCCGCGACCACCGTGAACATGTAGGCAGCCGCGTCTGGTCCGTTTACCAACAGGCCACCACGCACTTCAATAAATAAATAATAATAATAAATATACCCAATAGTTACATACATTGACTGCATCGGTGGCGTAGTGGTACTACGGTATGATTGCAAAGCTGAGGTCTCGGGTTCGGATCCCAGGTCGAGCAAAGTGATATTGGATTTTTCTATTCATTATCAGCCCGGAGTCAGAAATTTGTGCCCGATATGGCGGTAGGCTCGCCCCCTATCACATCGTGGGACGGAATATACAAGGCGAAACGTGGGTCTTCTGGTAGCACCTCTGCCTACCCCTTCTGGGAAAAAGGCGTGTGTTTATATATGTAATAGTTACATGTATGGTCCTGACCCCACACTAAGGTCGAGTCTTGTGTCGTAGGTATCAGGAACTACAAGAAATTTTTCGGTCTCACAACAACCCAGACCCAAAACAAATGCTTGTGGGCCTCACAAATATTTGTCTCGATGCGGGGATCGAACCCGCGGCGTTTCGACTAACCAACTGCGCCACGAAGGCTGCCATACTATGTTTAGTAAGCAAATATCTACGAACACTAAACCATAGTATCAATATGAATTTTATGCATAAATAAACCAAAAGGATTGTTTGTTTCAAATAGTTATTTCGATTTTCTCACTCGTGCATACGTAAAGCGCAGTCAATACATATACAATAACAGAGAAAATTTAATACAAACATGGAATCGTGGAAAATTCCTAGACATTTTCTTCTCTTCAATTTTCTGATATTGTCTGTCTGTTATGAAACGAAAGGTCCAGGGTTCGATCCCAGCACTGACACACATACATGTGTGATCCACGGGTATTTGTTTCGGGTCTTCGTGGTTGTGAGACCGAAAAGTCTCTGGTAGCTTCTGATACCCACGACACAAGATTCGATCTTAGTATGTTAGGACTATGTACGGGACTGTTGACTGTATGTATTTATTTATTAATTAGCAACGAACTAATCGGAATATATGTGGTTTACAAGCCTGCATAATTTTGTCGACCAATATCATGTCATTAGTTTGATCTCATCACACGATGTTTCATCAGAAATCCTTGAATATTGAGGTAAATCTATAAAGTAAAGATATATGAGGATTTATCAAAATAGAGATTAATATTATCTGTCTATCGCCATGAAATACAGGCGTGACTATAATGTAACTTAATAAAAAACCCCTATCACAAAACACATGACGCAATTAAAGTTAACTACATGTGTTCAACTCGACAACGTTACACGTAAACTACGCTTTCAACAGTTTATTTAATAGTGTGGTAATTAATATAACCATCGGTAAATTGCAACCGCATGCTATTCCTAACATTGTAAATATTTAATATGCGGGGTGATATTGACATATTATAGTGTTTAATTTAAACAATATGTTCCTAACCACATAACATAGTAACAAGTTTGAAAGAAAAAACGAAAAAACCTGCCCAGTATTGTCAAAATTGCGATTATAGTTTTCAAGGCTTTTGATCAACCCATATAGGTACATGTTCCGAACCGAACTAATATTCAACTACTATTAAAAAATCTTCTTTGAGAAGTATGTATCAAAAATGTGGGTGGTCAAAAATCATAAAAACTAAAATCACGATTTTGACGAAATGTAGTTTCTGGTTCTTTTCAAATTTTGTACGTCACCTGGGATGATGAGGAACATGTGGGTTTAATTACCATACAATCATACCATATTTCAATATCACCCTGTATAGCGTCATTGTTGTCACTACACCAACTAGTCCACTGACTAGACGTAGTTTGTAAACTACTTAGATGTTTTGTTATTAATATTTTTAGATCCCGAATAGGATAATTCGTGTTCGATTATCGACCAATGTAATAATCACGATCAAAATGGTGGAAGATATACCAAAGTTATCCAAAAAAGTACATCGCGTTTTGGGCCTTAGCTTGTTGTTGCTAATTTGTCGATATAATTCTAAAAAATCAAACTTACTTAAGACACATAAATCATATAATTATAGGTACTGGCGGCATGTATTAAGATTCAAGTCTGCAGTATTGGCGTTTCTATAAAAGTATAACACCCCTACCACAGCAATTACACTTAACTACAAGCATATCGATAGGATCGCAACAATTTTATTTAATAGTCGAACGATTAAGTAACACGATGCGATAGCTATTTGCGATAAAACCGCAAATGGTTGAGCGGCAGACATCCCGGTTCATTATCAACTTGTTAATTCTGATGGCGCCCAACGTGGTGCCAGCGCTAACCGGTTATGTGAGACTCGGTTTGCTCGCGGCTATGCTTGTGCTATATTGGAAACAATGTTAGCTATTAAATTGCCACAGATACCATAGAGTCCCATTTCTGTCATTCAGGCATTCAGTTTCTATTTGCGCAGAGTACGTTTTTATTTATTTATTATATCTTTATTATACCTACACAAAAATAACTACAGAAACAAAAATAAACGGCATGGGTCTTATCGCATAACGCTATGTCTTACAGACAACCATGGAATGGGTTTAAAAGAAGGAGAAAGAGAGTTTTATGTAGGTTTACTTTATTTTCACCCGTCAAATACATAATTATGATAGCCTCCGTGGCACAGTGCGTTAGACGCCGGCTGTGAAACGTGAGACCGCGGATTCATTTCCCGCCTCGAAACAAATGTTTGTGAGGCCCAAAAGTATTTGTCTCGCTTCTGGGTGTTTGTGAGACCGAAGAGTCTCTAGTAGTGTCTGATACCCACAACACAAGTCTTAATTGATCTTAATTGGTCAGGACTATGTATGTGACTTTTGTTTGTATTTATTTATTTATAATTATTTTTCTATACTTCGGAAACAGTACTTTGCTGGATAAAAAATACCCTGGGTCTTTTAATCAACCGCTGAAAACCAGAATGTAACATTTCATAATAATAGGTTTAATAGTCAAATCACGAAACGGTAACAGACAAACAAACTCACTTTTATATTAGTAGGGATTCGTTTAATACCCTCAATAAAGTTTTAGTTTGTTGATGTTTCCTTTCTCTGGAGACTGGGTTTAATTATTGTTGTAAATATACAGCAGCAGTGCGGTTTAATTCGTATGAGTTCATTAGCAATGTATATGAATAAAGTTTCGCGTCACTTGTTTTGTAGCGTATGAAATGTTGACTATTATGTGTTGGGTTTAATTCCCAGTTCGGGCAAATTACTTTTTGTGCGGATTTCCGTAGGGTGAAATTAGAATTTTTAAAAGTCATATTTTTCACGTATAGGTCAAATATGTTTAGATTCATAAAATGGTGAAATCCCTAAATTATTGAATTTATAAAGGCGGCATAAAAGCTACACCTAGCAGTCATATACAAAGTCCTGACTCCACACTTAAATCGATTCTTGTATCTGGGGTAACAGTAACTGCGAGAGACTTTTCCGTCTCACAGGTAGTGAGTCACAAAACCCAGACCCGAGACAAATATTCGTAGACCTCGCAAACATGTGTCTGGATGCGGGGTTCGAACCCGCGGCCTCTCATTTCACAGCCTGCATCTAACCAACTGCGCCACGGAGGCCGTCAAAGCTGGAGAAAAAGAAATATTTTAGTTGGAAAACAAAATACTAAACTTTTTGTTACTCTCGCTGTATATAGGTTTTACAAATTGGGTTAACGATTTGTATCGTTAAGCGAAACTGAATAGAGCTTAACAGTCTCTCAGCGCTGATACATTTTTTTTTAATTTGCTCTTTGTGAGTGCAATTTTTGTTAAGGATATTTTAGCATAAAAAGAACTTGTTTCAGCCATTTAGGTTAAAGTAATAAAATAAAATAGTTCATAATTGACCTATATGATAAAAATCATTTATAGTAAAATATTCTTTAATTTGAATTTGAAATCGATTATCTGTATATTCGATTATCCAGAATAGTTATCATTTGTTTTAATTGATCTGTATAATCGGTATTACATATTAATTCCAATCCTACAAGAGACATGTTGAAGTTCAACTAAGCGGTTAAAATACTCGTATCTATACGTTATGGCCAAAAATCGTGCAAACTTAAGCCACGATTTTTGACAAAACATCATCTCCGTTTTTTTTTTCAATTTTTCTACAATGTCACTTGGGGTGATGAGAAACGTGTGGGTTAAATTAAGTAAAATATGTCAATATCATCCTGTATAAGATACCACCAAAGCCTATCATTTAATTTATCCCGACACTGACACGAGTTTCAATTTATTCAAGCCATACAAGTCGTCAATTTTCGGAGTTATGTGTGTATTGATAGTCAATCATCACGCACTTTAACGGTGAAGGAAAACATCGTGAGGAAACCTGCATACCGTAGCGATTTAAAAAAAAATTCTACGGTGTGTTAGTCCGCCAACCCGCACTAGGCCAGTGTGGTGGACTATATGGCCTAACCACTCTCAATCGTACTCTCGATTGTAGAGGAGGCCCGTGCCCTGCAGTGGGTCGTATATGGGTTGATACAATACAAAAAAATACAAGTCGTCAATATCCAGATATAACAAAATATTACCAAGCCGTCACAAGGCTCCACGCACTGCGACAGTAGAACTTAGTGTTGACTCCTAACTTGGGCCAGATGGGCGAAACTTTGGTATTGATTGGACGGGTCCATAAAAACTAATTTATTTCACTTTGGTGGGTATTTTTCTGGCGCGTATTAGTGATGGATTTTGGTGTTGGTATATTAGTAATATTTGGATTTCGTTATTATGTTTAGTTTACTCTTTATAAGGCATGGACTCACGCCTTTTTCCCAGAATAGGTGCCACATCTGCCTAGATGTGCTACCAGGACCCCCACGTTTCGCCTTGTATGTTCCATCCCACAATGTGATATTTTTAGATTATACAGTTCAGGTTTCTACATCTAGCTGTGAATTTTGTTTTCATCTATGACATAAGTTCTACCTTCGAGACGACGATAAGATGTCGTTTGTGAAACAAGACGACCTGGGTTCAATTCTCACACTGCGACAAATGTTATTTATTTAATGCTTCTTAAACATTGTTGTATAAAGACACGGGGCTTTATCACAAAGCCGTTTTCTAACAGCCAACCTTAGGTAAGTGTTAGCCTCGACGTTGCTTGGAATCTGAGTATTGTGGGTCAGAAAAATATCTCTTATTTTGTTCGACAAAATAAATTGCGCGTTGTAACGGACCAGACGCGGCTGCCTATATGTTCACGGTGGTCGTGGGTTCAAATCCCAGGGCACACCTCTGACTTTTCGGAGTCATGTGTGTATTGATAGTCAATCACCACGCGCTATAACGGTGAAGGAAAACATCGTAAAAAAAATCTGCATACCATAGCGATTTGTATAAATTCTATGGTATGTAAGAGCCCGCCAACCCGCACTAGGCCAGCGTGGTGGACTATATGGCCTAACCACTCTCAATCGTACCCACGATTGTGGAGGAGGCCCGTGCCCTGCAGTGGGTCGTATATGGGCTGATACAATACAATACAATTGTTCGATAAGACTTTTTCTTACTATGGGGCTAAGATCATGTGTGATTATACGATAGTAGCCAATGCGGGCCTAGTGCAGGGAACTCCAGACGACGGAGAGGACCATGCACCAGGACTTGACTAAAGTTATATGTTCCTATTGCACTGATTCAAATATTCATGCAAATTATTACACAGGTTGTCTGGAAGAGAGCGCTTCAAGCGATAAGCGCCACCATTGTATTTTTTTTGTTTTTCTATTTTGTATTGATTTACAAAAATGAATTCTACTGTATTGTATTATCTAACTTGAATCATCCACTTTAACTTTAAAATGGCTTTATATAAGTAGAAGCTTTATGAATTTATGTATTTTAAATTGCCTGATGCCCAATATCCCTTTCCTCTTCCCAACCTTTTTCCTTCCCGCTCCTCTCCTGGTTTTAAAGACGGGCAACACGTTCATGAACCAAGAGTTGTGGATGATCATCAGTGATTGAGTGGCGGCAGTGATCACTTACCATCAGGTGACCTGTATGCTCGTTTGCTGGACCTATGCAATAAAAAAGTATCCTAGTTTATAACAGTAAAACATTGTATGTTTTCCATATAATGAAAAAAATCGAACGGTAAATTCTCTTCTGGAGTCAAAGACGCACTGGACGTTCCATCCGGTCCATTGTGGTGACTCTGTCGTGACAGTATGAAAAGATAAGAAAAGAAACAAAGAAAACCAAAGATCAGAAACTTGTAGTAAGACCTACTACAAACTTGGTCGAAGAACTGTTAGTAGCGAAACGAGTGTCCGGTCGTGCGTCGCAGTGAACTCCGCTTTATCTAGAGTAAAAAAAGGACAAGCACGAGTCTGACTCGCGTGGTGCGGGTTCCGTACACACAACACCGCAAGATTCACAAATTACGAAATCCTATGATGAAATAAAAAACCTAATAAACCGTCAACTGTCCAAAACTTAAAATGGCGGATTTGCAAATATTTTTAACCGACTGCAGGGGGTTCTCAATTCGGTCGGTTATTTTATGTATGTACACCGATTACGCTGACATTTATAACATGATACTATAGATATAAATCAAACGACGTATTTTAGTGAAAACTCATAACAGATATTTCAATATTTAAACACAGAACAAGCATAAACAACATTCCATAGAGCTCTAAAATTTTTCCGATTTGTTACGAAATTTTCTTGTACTTGTCTTATGACATCATCTTATCTGCCTAATTTCATGATGCCAATATGAATTGATAGTCAATCACCACGCATTATAACGTTACAGAAAAACATCGTGAGTAAACCTGCATATCGTAGCGATTTTGAAGAATTTCTACGGTATGTAAAGTCCGCCAACCCGCACTATGCCAGCGTGATGGACTATATGACCTAACCCCTCTTAATCGTTCTCTTGGTTGTAGAGGAGGCCCGTGCCCTGCAGTGGGACGTATAAGGGCTGATACAGTACAGTACAGTACCAGCCAATGGATACTGACCTATATGCTTTGCATTACTAGTGAGTGTCAAAATTGATCTTAATGTAGACATTATTGGCCACATTTATGTTGTGTTAATTTTGAATTATATACATACATAAACTCACGCCCCTTTTCCAAAGGGGCAGGCAGAGGCGACACCATGACACCTACTTTTCGCCTTGTATGTTCCGTCCTACGATGTGATAGGGGACGAGCCTATCGCCATATCAGGCACAAATTCCTGATTCCGGGCTGATAATGGATAGAAAAGTCCAATATCAATTTGCCCGACCCGGGATTCGAACCAGAGACCTCAGCTTTGCAATCAAACCGTAGTACAACTGCGCCACCGAGGCAGTCAGCAGTGAGCAGTGATTTTGAAGTTTAATTCTTTTACTATATTCTTAAAAGCGGATATATTTACCAATAATATAAACTAACCCTCCGACAATACCTTTACGCGTTTCTAATGAAAGTATCTTTAACAGAGCGACAACGATCGGAATAATTTTGAACGTATTTAGATTTTCCTATTCACACGCGGAACCCTAAAAAACCCAGCGAAGCTCCTTTGCAATTCCTGAATCAGATAAGGCGAAGTTTTCATGGCGATTGTGATAGGGTGCGGAAGCGCGGGCATCCACGCGATGAATAACAGAGTTCAAACGGGTCTTGATTTACGATGGTTCTTGTTGATGCATGATCCGCATTATTCATGCCAATTAACTAGAACTTACAGCCATATTGTCCTTCTTCGTAGTCGGTCTCACTCTTGGCAGAGTGGTCGTGATCATCACCCTGGATTAACACTTAGGCTCCTTTTTATCCCGATAAATGTAGTGTTCCCATGGGAGGAAGGAATTCCGATGTATAAGTTACTCTTTTGTACTCAAATGGATGGGATGAAGCTGGATTACATATCTTGAGTTAGAATGAGACGGAACAAGCGGGATATAAAGGGACGGGATGAGGTGGTATTTTTTATAAAGATAACCACGCAAACGGGGCCGACAGAAGCTATTCCTAATAAGAATATTTATTTATTAGGTTCGCCAACAACGCAATATATTAATATAATACACTCATAAGTTGGTTACACACACACACACACATACATAATGTTATATCCGATATGAATATCTAGTAAAATAGAAAATCAAGAAGATTCAACTTTAAAATGTCATAGTCTGTAGCTACCAGGGTGTTTTTCTGGTGTCAATAAAAATACGACGTATTTTTCAATACCCGTTTGCTGCGGTTGGCGCGCTCTTCGAGGTAAAGCGGGACTCGGGAGTAAAGATTCCAACTTGTCAGTTCAGCACACTTTTATCGCGAAAATACTTTTCAGCGAGTAATATGAGCTTTTCGTAATCTTAGGTATATTTCTTAAGTTTTATACGATAAAACTATTACACATAAACTCACGCCTTTTTCTCAGAAGGGGTAGGCAGAAGTTATAGGGACTTATTAAGGATCACCCGTTTCGCCTTGTTTGTTCCGTCCCAAAATGTGATAGGGGGCGAGCTTATCACCATATAGGACAAAAATAAGTATTCATTACAAAATAAATTATGTAATTCTAGATCGTTCTAGCATCTATATTTATATCTACATTTGACTGCTTCCCATACTACCAATAAACGTACTAGGTTTTATGTTGCAATTATAATACAATTGAAAGTACCAGTTAATATTAATTACTTTTTATTCTAATAATATTCTACGTAAGACTACTTGCTTTTACAGCAAAATATAACAAGTCTTGTAGTGCAAGGTTGTCACTGCAAAGTAAATAGCAAATATTTATAACTTCCGCTTTATATTATATATTTTGTATTGTATTGTATCAGCCCTTATACGACCCACTGCAGGGCACGGGCCTCCTCTACAATCGAAAGTATGATTGAGAGTGGTTAGGCCATATAGTCCACCACGCTGGCCTAGTGCGGGTTGGCGGACTTACACACCGTAGAATTTTTTACAATATTATATATAAAAAATGAAATAACCAACTTTTACAACGCCTAAGAAAGCGTAATCGATATACATACAAGTTTACAAATTTATCTTCACAAACTTGACTTAGAAATCTATTTTTGTGCAAAGGCAATTTCGCGAACACCTACGTGCGATGGAGAAGTTAAAACAACGTTATTGATACCCAAGGTCATGAAATTTTTGTATTGTATCAGCCCATATACGTCCCACTGCAGGGTAAGGGCCTACTCTACAATCGAGAGTACGATTAAGAGTGGTAAGGCCATGTAATCCACAAAGCTGGCCTAGTGCGGGTTGGCGGACTTACATACCATAGATTTCTTACATACCATACCGAATATAAGTCAAGAAATACCGATAGAAAACAACCGAAAAATGCCCAACAGATTATACCAACACAAAATATTCGAATATCCAGGATTATCCCAAAGAGATTATTTGTTGCGAGGTCGGGAGGCTCACGCGACTGTCACTAATCGCCGACGGCACTCTATACCTCATTGGAGACCTTCAAGCTATAGTTATTCCATCTCGCAAAGTCCTTTTTTATTGTTTCAGAATTGACAAGTGATATGGGCATTTGTATGAGTGAGTTGTAAATGATAATTGCGTCGTCAGAACTGCGCATGCAAAAACAAACGTGTGTACACGCTCTATACATACCATAGACAAACGGGCTACCTTAGATGGATATCTAGACCTTACTGTGGGTTAACTGGTTAACTTTTCGGAGTGATCATACCGTAGCACAACTACGCCACCGAGGCAGTCTTGTTATTTAGGATCCGTCATACAATTCATACAAACAGTATGGTAACAGACCAGATGCGGCTGCCAACATGTTCACGGTGGTCGCGGGTTGAAATCCCAGGGCACACCTCTGACTTTTCGGAGTTATGTGTGTATTGATAGTTAATCACCACGCACTTTAACGGCGAAGGAAAACATCGTGAAGAAATCTGCATACCGTAGCTATTTTCAAAAATTTTACGGTACGTAAGTCCGCCAAACCGCACTACGCCAGCGTGGTGGACTATATGGCCTAACTACTCTCAATCGATTCCCTCGATTGTAGAGTAGGCCCGTGCCCAGCAGTGGGACGAATATGGGCTGATACATACTGTGGGTTAAAGCAAGCTAAAAACATACTCTTTTGTGTCCAAGGTCAAGAAACTCCGAAAGAAAACAACCGAAAAATGTTGTACAGATTACGCCAACACAAAATATTGAAAGTCCAATATCCAGGATTATCCAAAAGAGATTATTTGTTGCGAGGTCGGTTTGAGGTCGGCAGGCTCACGCGACTGTCACTAATCGCCGGCGGCAATCTATACCTCATTGGAGCCTTGTGAGGCTTCCTTAGAAACCTTACGACAGACAACCTTTTTCGGTTCGTGTGTATTTAAAAATACATTTGCTTACGTAAACCGTCTTCCGTGGGCCGGGGTGGGCGAAAAACCCACATATAGTTATTATTAAATGGATTTTGAAATAAAACCAGTTCTTGCGAATTTTATCGCGAATTTGGTCTAATTTTTACATTTTATGACTTCCCGAAGTTTCGATCACTTTACAGCTTTCGTGGTCACGGGGCGGACTGAAACCCGCTCCATAACCAGAGAGTTGATAAATGTACAAATTTAATGAAATTCACCGTAAAATCCGTAAGAATTAGTTTTATTGGAATGTGTAACATTCGCGTCAATCTAGGAAACCATTGTGGCGTGACTTGTCGATATTTAAATGTGATCCATCATTGTTTCATGCTGGATATAAATGAAATAATAAATAAATACACCCAACAGTCACGTACATAATCCTGACCCCACAGTAAGATCGGGTCATGTGTCGTGGGTATCAGATACCACGAGAGACTTTTCGGTTTCACAAGCACCCAGAACCGAAACAAATACTTGTGGTTCACACAAACATTTGTCTCAGTGCGGGGATCGAACCCGCAGCCTCACGTTTCACAGCCAGCGTCTAACCAACTGCGCCACGGAGGCTCACTGAGGATATGGGTATTTTCTAGATTATGATATTCCAACTGTTATGAGATATTCATGTTTTTGCTGGCCGATACTCTATAGTCTATACAATATAGACGACGGTACCTTCTTAATGAAAACGGAATAAGTTTTACCTCAATACCGACTTACGTAGAAGTACTTCTACTCCTAACTTGGCTCGCGTTGGTGAAGGTTTGTTAACCATGCTTTTTACCCAGGAGGGATAGCCAGAGGTGCTACCAGGACAACCACGTCCCGCCTTGTATGTCCTTCCCAGGATGTGAAAGGAGGCGAGCCTATCCCCACATCAGACAATTCCTAACGCGCGCTGATAATGAACAGAAAAAACTCACTTTTCCCAACCCGAGATTCGAACCCGAGTACCCGTCATAATCGTACCGTAGTACGACTGCGTTACCGAGGCAGTCGTACATCTCTTCAATATCAGACTGTCACGATATTTCAATAGATTATGAACTGCTGGCAAACTTGGAGAGAGGAATCCATATGACGTGAAATGTAAGTCTTGTTTAGTAGTGAGTTGCCATGGTGCACTGGTGTAATAGTGTAGCCTTGGAATTCTAGTTACGTAAGTAAATTATCTGCCCGACATTGCTGGTTGATAGAAATCTGCCATTAAATGCAGTATCAGAAATAGTTAAAAGAATTCGTTTCTTTAAACATAAATAACAATCTTAATAAAAAATAATAGTTAAAAAAATTAACAAACATGTTTTAGTAAAAGACCGAAATTAAAAAGTAAAAATTATTGATTAAGAGTTTAAGAATAGAAAATGGAGCGATATACATTCACTTTATGGTTTAAAAGCTAGGCTGCTTAAGGATAAGAATTGACAATTGTTGTAAACACCCCAAGCTTTGTAACAATAAAATGAATGTATTTCACTCTATTTTCTAATATTAAACTCATTATCAATTATTTTTAGTTGAGTCCCTTACTAAAGCGTATTTTTAGTTTTTCAATATATTTTTTTTCACTAAAAACGTCAAAAAAACGTCTATCTACGGCTATGTTATGAAAGGCAGCAGCACGGAAATTACCAACTTTTATTTTAAAAAAAATCTGGTTAACAATGTCACATACTTTTGAAATTACGAGTATTATATTGTCATCATAGACAGAGGATACTATGGTCATCGATTCTTGGCATGTTGACAGATTTCAAGCCAATCCGACGCTTTAAAGCGCCCGAAAATCGACTTCAAAGATTCCGTTACATACATATGTACATTCATACATACATACATACAATCATAAATACATACATTCATACATACATACATATGTACATACACAAAGCCGAAGCTAATAAAAGCGTGTTAAAAATATATATAATTGGTGCTCACGTAGCGTATTTTTTGTAATCGTTAACAATGTTGTAAGCGATGTGTTCTGTTCATTAATTGGATATCCACTGACATTCACTGATGACCTGATATGTAACAGCACGTGATTGTAACCTCCCTAGAATTTATTTTCTGAAAATCTACACTAGAGTACGATTGAGAGTGGTTAGGCCATATAGTCCACCACGCTGGCCTAATGCGGGTTGGCGGACTTTTACATACCATAGAAATTTATACAAATCGCTATGGTATGCAGGTTTCCTCAGGATGTTTTCCTTCACCGTTATAGTGCGTGGTGATTGACTATCAATACACACATGACTCCGAAAAGTCAGAGGTGTGCCCTGGGATTTGAACCCGCGACCAGCGTGAACATGTAGGCAGCCGCGTCTGGTCCGTTTACCAACAGGCCACCACGCACTTTTTAATCTCTCTCTCTCAATCGTACTCTCGATTGTAGAGGAGGCCCGTGCCCTGCAATGGGTCGTATATGGACTGATACAATACAATACAAAATACACTAGATGCATAACTTTAGTAATAAACATTCTCTAGATGTCACTGTCTTATGTTGATAATGTAATATTTATTTATTTATTTATTAATCTTCATATAATAACATTTTACAGGCGGACTCAATGCCATCAGCATTTTCTACCAGCCAACCTTTGGGAGATTCACAAATGATTTCTAAGATAAGAAAAGTAGATAATACATCAAATACATACAAACTATTATATTATATTGTAGATATATACCCTGGTATAATATAATATTAATTAAATAAATCCACCAAACAGTCACATACATAGTCCTGACCCCACTACCCACCCCACACTAAGATCGAGTCTTGTGTCGAGGTTATCAGGAACTACGAGTGACTTTTCCGTCTCACACACCCAGACACGAAACAAATATCACCTCACAAATATTTGTCTCAGTGCGGGGAATCTGCGGCCCTACATTCCACAACCAGCGTCTAACCAACTGCACCACGAAGGTTGTCTAAAATATCAAAATAAGGTTTTTCAGTAAAACATTCCCAGGATAGTACAGGCGATGCAAATTGAATGATCTGAGCACGCATTGCGACAGGAAGCCGCACACGATACCCGCCTACTTACATTTGCACATTGAAGCATTACGTTGCAATGACATATATAAACATCAGATTTTCTATGCTGATGGGTTTTTGTTGGCTTTTTAATACACAACACTCTATTGAACACTACAAAGTACAGACAATAAAACATAGAAAACTTAAAAAATAGTGTACAATTGGCGGTCTTGTTAGCGATCTCTTCCAGACAACCAAAAACGAAGTTCATAAATTATTCCAAAGTTTTGGAATAATTTATGGAATTTTTGAAGATTTTTTGAGACAAAGATAATATATTTGATCTTTGGTTTTGTCTAATTTTCCGGTGTTTTAATTTCCTGATAATTCTTACAAAACGGAACAGAAAAATATATTATGTTGAATTTACAGTTCTAGGAATATATCTTAATTAAAATAAATCCTAATTAAAATAATTGATTTATTTTCGTCCTCCAATTTAGGTACTGGTAGTAGTTTCCTAGAGATAGTAAGAATATAAAACACAAAACGATAATATTTAAATATTCATAGAATGTAAAGATTGTATAAAAAAATCATTACAACTTCTAAAAGAAAAACTTTACTTTGAGGGCCTAAAGAATTTCAAAATCCCCGAATTAAGATGTAAAAAAATGCTGATCCCTCACAATTAACGCCATTCAAATTCATTTCTCAGTAGAATTTCCATCCGAATTCCCGTCACAGTTTAATAGGAGTGAAAAATTGCTGAAACCGCTCAATTCATGCGCTACTGAGAACCTAAAATATGAATTCCTGAAAGAAATGCATCAATCAACCGCTCGATGCGACGTCTACCGTATTTACATCCCGGAATACATGAATAAGGAAAAATATGTAAATACAATTGGAAGGTTACAATGACATCATACACCAAGAGGTAATGAGGAAGTATTATATAAACGACCACTTCAATGCATAGACAACCGTATTAATATATAAATAGTTAAATTTAACTAAAACAAAAAAAAAAAACAAAAAATATTTTTACAGAAAACTTATCAAATAAAATACTTACTCAGTTTCGTTGTTCTCGAACATGATGTGTCCTTGGACGGACTCGTACTGCGTGCCGCCCTTCGCCGTCCCGTCTTCCGTCCAGTAAGGCACCCTGACCTTGCCTCGAGCCCCAGCTGTCCTCACCACCTTCAAATCGTAGGTCCCCACAGACTCTGTCAGCTCAAAGTCCCGTTGTGGGAAGGAGAATACTCCAGAATGGTCGTCATCCAAGATCACCACGGTTGCCGTTGATGGTGACGCCAATGATGCGCCCCTTGGTGACGTCAGACGCACGTAGAAATGTTCGTCTTCTTCGAATACGTCATCGTCTATTACTTGCACGCTGAAGGTCTTCTCTGTCTCCCCTTGTTTGAAGTGCAAGGAGCCTTGGGTAGCGACATAGTCTGAACCGGCCTCAGCCGTCCCGTCTTCTGTAGTGTACTGGACAGATATATCAGCGTTTAGGTCTCCTCCTCTGACCACTCTTACTTCGAAGGAGCCGCAGTTCTCCATTACTGTGTAGTGATCAGGGTCGAAGCGCACGTTGGGTCCTCGAGGTTCAATGGATGGTGTTCCCGAATCTCTCCTCTGCAGCTCAGCTTTCACCTCACTGAGGTCACTTTGCGCTCGTTCTGATATTTTTCTTGAGAAGTCGCCTCCGCCTGTCATTTTGCGTGTCGCGGCGACTCTATAGAAGGCTCTCGATTTCGGGCCACGGGCCATTAGTGTTTCTAGCGCCATACGTTCTACAGTTTCCAGATCTTCATCGGGATGTTGTCTTCTTAATTCGCGGAGAACTGATACGTATTCCCTTCTCGACTTCTCTATTTCCCGACCTTCTTCATCATCCGAAACAAAGTCATCTCCGCCAGGTTTTAACGCCATTTCAACGGAGCCATCGCCTTCAGCTTCCACGATGACCCCTCTTTCATTAACTCTGTATCCTTTCTTCAGGTATTTGTATACTAGAAGGCGTCTGTCAGCTATGTACGCCGTAATTACTGTTGCAGGGAAGAACAAGAAAGTTACAGCACCCTCCCAAACTTCAACTTCGCTCGGTGAGATCACGGCTAGAATAAGGTAGAGCCACACATATGCAAAAACTGACCAAGTTGCTGTGACTAGAAATACTCGAAGATGCTTGATCTTCCGCACCTCGCCATCAGGTATGACCACGACGCAGATGGCAATGATCACGAACAGGTTGTAAGCGGCGGACCCGACGATGGTTCCGGGTCCTAAGTCGCCGGCTTCAAAGTTCTTGCCAGCTATTTCGATCACTGACAAAAGGATTTCAGGCGCGCTGGAGCCGAGGGCCATGAGAGTCAAGTTGGCCACGGTTTCATTCCAGACTCGAACGACGACGATTTGGTCGCTACCGTTGCGTCGCACACGCACCTCCTTCTCCCTGGACGTGATGACTTCGATGGCAGCCATGAATCTGTCGGAAACGATTGACACCCCGATGAAGAGGTACATGAGAGCGAGGAAGTAGACGATGCCGCGGATGGTGATGTCGAAGGTGGCGACATCCTCGATGGGCATCCACACGGGCAGCACGAGGCCCTCGGAGCATTGCAGCACGTGGTGCGGGGTGGTGTTGCGCGGCGCGGCGGGTGGGGGCTCGGCGCGCGCCCCCGCGCAGCTCGCCGCCAGCGCAGCGAGCGCCGACAGCTCCGCGAGCGCGGGCCGCATGCCGCGTTACCTGACGCGGACCATGCGCGGCGACCGGCGCTGCACGAGGCCGGCGCCCGACTGAGCGTCGCGACGCCCCGACCCGTCCTCCGCCCCGCTAGCACGCCGCGGAGGCTGTTAGGAGCCACGCACGTAGCCGCCGACTGATGGAGTTTTATTGCCGTTGCGGCCCGTAAACTTGCCGTAGTGTTGGGAAAAAAGGTTATTAGCTTGGTGCGTAGCAACGCGGAACTTATTACAAGTTAGTTTTGCATTAGGGAAGGTGCGGCGCGGCGTGCGTAGTCTGTGCGAGCCCTTTCTTTCACAAGGCTGTTGTTGAGAACCTTGGCCTACTATAAGTACGGCTATTGTACGAGGTAATTTAACTTTCGCGAAGCCACTTTTATTAATCCCTCCTGACGAAGTTGAAGGAATGCTACGTCTCTGCAGTTAGAAATGTTTTATAATTAAATAATTTCGAGAGCAAAGGCAAAAATTTCTTGAAAGTATATTAAAAATCGAGTGCATTAGCGGCTCCTCGAATAAACTGCCTGAACCATTAAAATACTTTTAAAGTTGAACTGAAGTCTGGGAAAGTTTTGCGCCAGTCACTGGTAACACATTAATATTTTAACAAGAACTTTAAACTTGTTTCGTTTGCGTGTAATTTGAAGTGTTAGATACGGTTGTGCTTGGCATATGGTTAGTAAATGTATGTAAATAGAGTTAGCCCCTGAAACACAATTATATTAATCGACAGCCTTGCTATGCGGCGGGCGGGAAGCCGGCTATGCTATTGCCACGTATTTGTGGCCGCGGGTTCAATCGGCACGAGGCAAATTGTGTCAACAAGAAATATTTTTCAACTACATTTCCACATTAAGGAACTATAGACAACTATGATCCGTTTCTAATAGCTTACTAGTACATTTATCGCGTATACCGTATTGAAACAAAAACCCAGACAAGTCATATTGATTACAATAATTTGATTCTCTATTTTAAGCCTTAACAACTCACAAACAATTGTTATATGGTTTTAATCATATAAACTCCGTTTGTTAATGGTATTAAAATGTACTTTATTTTAACGTGTCACGACACAATTTCGATTGTTACAGCGATTAAAAGTTAAACATCACATTGTATGTACTAAAGTCTGACACGCTTAGATTCTGTATTATATTTAGAGAAAATAACACGTGATTTTGTAACACTTTACGTAAGTAGAACACTTAATATGAATTGGTTCTTTGCGCTCAATAATTTCGAATTCCATATTTTTTATTTTATTATCACGATGAATGGAGAGACCAGCATGCCATTTTCCTGATGGTAAGCTATACAATCGGGCATCAGCTCTCCGTGCTATGTGCCCCGCCCATTGCCACTTCAACTTGCTAATCCGCTGGGCTATGTCGGTTACTTTAGTTCTCCTACGGATCTCCTCATTTCTGATTCGATCTCATAGGGAAACCCCGAGCATAGCCCTCTCCATAGCTCGTTGAGTGACTTTGAGCCTCCTAATAAGGCCCATAGTAAGAGGCCACGTCTCGGTGCCGTCTAGTAGCAAAGCCAGACACTGAATTACAAAGCAATGCTTGGCATTCCACAGTGCTCGCCATCCTGAGACATAAGATGTTAAGTCTCATTATCCTCATCAGACTGCCTCGGTGGCGTAGTGGTACTACGGTATGATTGCAAAGCTGAGGTCTCGGGTTCAAATCCCGGGTCGGGCAAAGTGATATTGGATTTTTCTATTCATTATCAGCTCGGAGTCAGGAATTTGTGCCCGATATGGCGATAGGCTCGCCCCCTATCACATCGTGGGACGGAATATACAAGGCGAAACGTGGGTGTTCTAGTAGCACCTCTGCCTACCCCTTCTGGGAAAAAGGCGTGTGGTTATGTATGTATGTATGTCTCATTATGTCCAGTAATTACTATGGCTACAATATCCTTCAAACCGGAACACATACGTGCATTTACATTTATTTGGCGGGAGAAATAGACATTGCGATAGACTTACCCAGGCGGCCTCTCACATATAATAGACCTACCACCAGTGAACCACCATATTATGATAGGCTTTTGTATGATACAGAATACATACATATATTTGGTCACAATATAAGGTAACAGGAAGTCTCTGGATGCAATTCGATTCCAACAAAGCGCTGTAGGTTTTCCTAAAAGAGACCTACTTTCTAGACTTAACATTACTAATATGACAGATTTCTAAACTCTATCGGGAAAGTAGGTCATAGCCCGCGCCAGCCTAATGACTTTTTACATATTAAACTCCGAATTGGCTACGTACTTAACACGCGTGCTTGAGTAATTTACTAAGTTTAATAGCTCGGTCTAAACGCTCGCGTGTTTTAGTTTCAATGTGACCGCGTGATTGACAGCTCCCATTTTAGGTTTCAGACTTCCTTTTATAAATGGCCAGTGTAGGAAAAATGTGAAAGCTGTGGAATTTTTTTCACATTTTCATTAGTAAAATACAACTTTTAGTCGATAACAATATGACAAAGATTACGATATTGGTGCAGCGGCTTAAAATTTGAACTTTTTTTTTAAGTTAATTGGCGGAAAAATATTTATTGCCTTTTTAATTGCATAGATTCGGCTAACAAACAAACAGGTCACCTGATGGTAAGTAATAACTACCGCGCATGATCATCCACAACGCGTGGTTCATAGATGTGTTGCCGGCCCTTAAAACCAAGAGGGAAGCGGGAAGGAAAAAGGATGCTCAGAGGAAAGTGGTATTGGGCATTCGGCAATCTCACTCACCGAACAAAACGCGACAGCAAAGCTGTAGCTTCACGTCGATCTTCTGTGAGACATTGGTACCCCGTACGGTACGAGCCTCCCCATTCATGAGTCAAGACTGACAACAGCATGGCTCTACCACATATTTTTCAGTTCCTACACTTATTTTTCAGTTTGAGTGCATAAACTTGCATGTGCAATTTGTATTTTCAAAATATACCAATGTTTTTAATAAACCTAAGTTTGGTACAATTTCTAGGTTCATACAATTTCAATTTGTTGTACATCTTCACTGAGAAATGCCCTACATCCTTGTAATTTTGTATTGCGTTGAATGGCGAGACGAGCATGCCATTCGCCTGATGATAAGCGATACAACCGCTCATGGACAGTAAAGAAACCAAACAACACTATGAATTACATAACAATGCTTGGAATACCACTGCGCTTGCCATCCTGAGACATAAGATGCTATGACTCATTATGTCCAGTAGTTACTCTGGCTACAATGTCCTTCAAACCAGAACACAATAATGCGTTTAAACTGCTGGTAGGCGGGAGAATTAGACATATATTAAATTGTATTGTATTGTATTGTATCAGCCCATATACGACCCACTTTAGGGCACGGGCCTCCTCTACAATCGAGAATACGATTGAGAGTGGTTAGGCCATATAGTCCACCACGCTGGCCTAGTGCGGGTTGCCGGACTTTTACATACCATAGAAATTTATACAAGTCGCCATGGTATGCAGGTTTCCTCACGATGTTTTCCTTCACTGTTATAGTGCGTGGTGATTGACTATCAATACACACATGACTCCGAAAAGTCAGAGGTGTGCCCTGGGATTTGATCCCGCGACCACCGTGAACTTGTAGGCAGCCGCGTCTGGTCCGTTACCAACAGGCCACCACGCACTTCTATACAATATATCTTCACTATATATTAAATAGACATGTATTTTAGCTAACATGGATAAATATGTAGATCCTTAATATTTTTATATTGCAAACGTTTTGCTTTAGTTTTAGTATAGCAAAAACGCCGGAAAGCACGGAATTTCTTCTCGAATACCTCGAGGTCCGTTTATGCAACGCCAGATGGTGCCCGAATATTGTTCATAAAGTTTCGTTCATCCGAACTAAGATTACACGCCGAAGAGATGTTTTGTGTGGATATTTCCGTGGCGCAGTTGTTTGACGCCGGTTGTGAAATGAGAAGCTGCGGGTTCAATTCCAGCACGGATATAAAAAATAAATAAGACAAATGTTTGTATCATCCATAAGTATATTTTTCGGGTTTTGTTGTTTTGTGACCGAAAAGTCTCTCGTAGTTCCTGATACCCACGACACGAGTCTCGTATCAATGCGTAGAGTCAGGTCTATGTATGTGACTGTCTTGTTTAGTATTCATTGGACTAATGAATTAATAACGCAATTTTACCCAATATGGTGGAGATATCTGATATGCCCAATACTCTTTTCCTCTTTCCATCCTTCTTCCTTCCCGCTCCTCTCCTGATCTGATGGGCCGGCAACACATCCATGATCCAAGCGTTGTGTCATGAATTCCAAAATATAAGTATAGTTAATAGTATAGTTTCGGCCCTTATACGCCCCACTGCAGGGCACGGGCCTATTCTAAAATCAAGAGTACGATTGAGAGTGGTTAGGCCATATAGACCGCCACGCTGGCCTAGTGAAAGAAAGAAAAACGATTTATTTGTCACAGTCGCAACATACACAAACATGGTACAAATAAACAATAATAAATTTAAAATAAATAACAAAATAAAATTAAAACTTAAAATTAAAAACTGGTTGGTTGCGGCTGTGATCGGTAGGTGTCCACTCAGCATAAATTGTGATGTGGTGAAACCACGACACAACACTGATTTTCAGTAGACACCTTAAGTGAAAGTCCAGGAAATCATACCATCTACCAACAACAACGGGTTGCGGGTTGGCGGACTTACATACCGTAGAAATTCTTCAAAATCGCTACGGTATGCAGGTTTCCTCACAATATTTTCCCTCACCGTTAAAGTGCGTGGTGATTAACTATAAATACACACATAACTCCGAAAAGTCAGAGGTGTGCCTTGGGATTTGAACCCGCGACCACCGAGAACATGTAGGCAGCCGCGTCAGGTCCGTTACCAACTGGCTAACACTGATGCTGAGGCTTATCATGATGATGATGAATATATTGCTGACAAGCGCAGGACATAATCAATCAGATTTGTCAGCAAATTATAAACTGCAAAGTCATAAAACACGCATAAATCACGAAATTGAACAACAAAAATTCATCTTTTATTTCGCAAAGATAACGCTGCTTGCACCTTTCGCCTTCCCACGAAAACACATTCCGCCCGTAACATTACGATAAATTAAAAAGATAAGCAGTTTGTAAGGATAGCGCGTCGCCCCTTATCTTTGCGGAAAAAAGATAATTTTATAACCACTTCCTTCTTGCATACTAAGTTACTGTGTTGAGATTTATATAGATAACTTAACAAATTGGTGTAGAAGCATGTCTGGGTTAACTGGGAGGGCCTAAGTTCGATTTTTAGGTGAAGCAATTTTTTTTATGGCGATAGGCTCGCCCGCTTTCACATCATGGGACGGCACACATAAGGCTAAACGTGGGTGTTTTGGATGCATCTCTGCCTACCCCTTCTGGGAAAAAGGCGTGATGTTTGTGTATGTATGTATTCAATTATTTTTGTAAGGTTTTCGAGTTAAACTAATTGTATTGTATTGTATCAGCCCATATACGACCCACTGCAGGGCACGGGCCTCCTCTATAATCGATAGTACGATTGAGAGTGGTTAGGCCATATAGTCCACCACGCTGGCCTAATGCGGGTTGGCGAACTTTTTACATACCATAGAAATTAATACAAATCGCTATGGTATACAGTTAAACTAATATACTTAAATAAATAATAAATACAGCCAACAGTCACATACATAGTCCTGACCCCACATTAAGATCTATAAAGTCTTGTGTCGTGGGTATCAGGAACTACGAGAGACTTTTCGGTCTCACAAACACCCAGACCCGAAACAAATACTTGTGGATCACACAAATATTTGTTTCGGCGCGAGATCGAACCCGCAACCTCACGTTTCACAGCCGGCGTCCAACCAACTGCGCCACGGAGGTTGTCAATGCTTTATTATTAGTTGTCTTGGACAGGAATTTATTTCATCGTAGCGATAGGCTTGCTTTTTATAATGTCTTAGGTCGAAATAAGTTGAGCGATGTGAAGACCCTCAGTGTATAGACATTATCCTAAATGTCTGTTTTTGTACTAAAAAAAACTTTGCAATATGCGAAACGGCGTAGTGTCGGACGCCCTACAAGGTGGACGGACGACCTGGTTAGTGTTGCGGGAAATCGCTGGAAGCAGGCCACTTCCAACAGGTCAATGTAGATCCTTGGAGGAGGCCTATAGTCAGCACTGGACTTCCTGTGGCTAAAGAGAGAGAGAGGAAGATGCGAGACAGCTTCCATGGCGGTTGGTTAGACGCCGGTTGTGAAACAAGAGGCCGCGGGTTCAATTCCCACACCGAGACAAATGTTTGTGTGGAATACAGGTATTTGTATCAGGTATGGATGTTTGCGAGACCGAAAAGTCTCTTGTAGTTCCTGATTCCAACAACACAAGACTCGATCTTAGAGTGGGGTCAGGACTATGTAACTTAAGCGTGCTAATTCAAAAAAAAAGTAATAAATACTCCCAGAACCCAATTTTCAAAACAATATAATTTAAGACAATCGTTGACTCACATCTTGAGCTCATGTCGCGTGCTCGTATGCACTGAATAAATTTTCACCTCACCGCAACCCGACGTTGCAGTGAGCTTAAAGGATCTCTAGCATGCGTGCTTAGTTTTCATCCAATATTTTACTGCTTAAATATTAAGAAGCACGTGCCCAAAAACATTGTTTAATAATAATCCAGCCTATTTACCTCCCACTGCAGGGCACGAACCTCCTCTACAATTTTTTTATCAGCCCATATACGTCCCACTGCTGGGCACGGGCCAACTCTACGATTGATAGAATCGATTGAGAGTGGTTAGGCCATATAGTCCTCTACAATAGAGAGTACGAATGCGAGAGGTTAGACTATAGTACGGGTGAGTGGACTTCTTCCTCTTTCTCATCATTCCTTCGCTGCTGAGAATTGCGACCACATCGTGTGGACTTTACATACTATAGTAATTCTTACAAAGCGCCATGGTATGTAGGTTTCCTCACGATATTTTCCTTCACCGTTACAGTGCTCCAAAAAATCCAAAAATATTATAATAGCGACAGACGACAGACCTGACGCTAAGATACAAGTCATATGTCATCGTGAAAAGGATGAGAGACCTTTAGCTCATACACACCCAGACCCGAAGCGAATAGTTGTGGATCGCACAAACGATTGTCTCATTAACAAGTAAAATTTTTACTAAATATTACGAGCAAGGTCCTTATCTTCCTTATAACTACCTAAGTTTGCTTTTCACCTTATAAAAGAATTATAACAATCTCTTTGTCCGTTTAATTGACAAGTCCAAGTAATTACGGGCGGCTGTCGGCTACAAGCGCGGCCGCTCGATCAACGATATTGTTAATTATCTCCGCGGGTGATCGATCATTGCTGACCATCACGACACTGTACACGGAGTTGGTTATTTACGGGTACTGGTTTGTTATTTTTTACCTTCAGATATAGAAAGTTATTTTTGTTTACATGTGGGAAAATAGTATAGGTTTTATTTTTCTAACCTATACTGTCCCACTGCAGGGCAATTTATTTATTTATTTATTTA
This sequence comes from Theretra japonica, assembly GCA_033459515.1. Classification (NCBI taxonomy): domain Eukaryota; kingdom Metazoa; phylum Arthropoda; class Insecta; order Lepidoptera; family Sphingidae; genus Theretra; species Theretra japonica. The sequence goes on along the minus strand of CM065951.1, from coordinate 1,998,379 downwards.
TAAATGCTTTATTGCACACCATAGAACTATAGAAGAACAAAAAAAAACTGGAAAACTTATTTAAATAGGTGACAATCGGCGGTCTTATCGCTTTCCACGATTTCAATGGTGTAGGCCAATTCCTCTTTCTTACTTCTTCTTGTATAAAAATATTTTTATAAACCATTTTATATATTGCAGTTTCCTTGATTAGTTTGAGTGGAACTATTACATTTCGACTTAAATTACTTCACCCCATTCACTCAACTCAACGATTACAAGTTAATCGAAAAAATAACTCAATAATTCATAGAATGTTCTCTACCCATCCTTATCACGCAATGACGTGTAGTCAGTGCGACGTGGTTTCTAGATACCTTTAAATATTATTGGACTCACGATTTCTTAAATAACCGTGTGCCTAAAATAAAAAATTGCCAGTCACAAATAATTAATATTTTCCGATCATAAATCTTACAACATTACCCAACCTAGTAATCAAATCTAGGAGATCACAATTGACAAACACCTGCAGAATGTACAGCAAAGCGGTAACAAACATATTTTAATCCTATAAAATTGCAATAAAAATTCCAACACAAACTCTATAAAAGTTAGTTTACCGCAGTTAAATGTAAAAGTGACTTCACCCCGCTCCCTAAAGGCCTTTCGCTCGTTGTCCATAGACATTTTCCTTTGCTAATGCATAGGCCAAAAATGTGGACGGATTTAGGATTATAGTTGGGGGTAATTTTTGTAATATCGAAGATTATAAATCGCCAAATGATATTAACTAACTGCCACTCCCAACATTTAATATCAAATAATTTTAAGTCCTTAATAATGATTTTAAATAGTGAACTAATACTGAGGATTTTTTTTATTGCAATGAATGGCGAGACGAGCATGCTATTCGCCTAATGGTAACCGATACGACAGTTCCTTGACAACATAAAAACCAAACAACACTATGAATTACAAAGCAATCCTTGGCATTCCACTGCGCTCGCCATCCTGGGACATAAGATGTTAAATCTCATTAAGTCCAGTAGTTATTATGTCATTTAATGTCTCTGAGTGCCGCAGTAAGCGTCTTATACCATCATTAAACTCTTCCTTTATTTACGAAAACATTCATTCTTTTATTTACGGTGATACCTAAGAAAAGCCCAAAACACTTACACAAAAAATCATATCTGTATGATGGAATATCAAAAACATTTAAAAATGTAGTTATTATTTTTCATAATCTATACAGTCAAAAATATTTTTACTATTTTTTTTTCTTTCCTATAACCTAGATCAGGTGGTCAAACACTCCCTAAGCTATACCTAGAGTCCGCCCCACACCGGGTCGCGTTTCAGTGGATTAAGTACTAAAACATTCTCCACTAATGAACCTGGCTGAGTAAATAAAAGCTTTTCAAAAACATTCGCTTTGCCGGCACGTGTACACACAAATTTTGGGTAATTACTTCATACAAGTGCGCCTTAATCACTTGATTTTCATATTTAACCGTAAATTGAAAACTGTATATTACAAACTGCTATAATACTATTTGACAGATACTGATGAATGCTCAAAAAATTAGGCCCATATTTGTCATAGATTCCGTAAATTAATTTAACTGTAAATATCAAAATTTAATACCACCGTTCTTTCGGGAAAATATACGATAACATAAAAAATAATTAGGAAATTAACACGAAACAAGAAATAAAATACGACAGCACGAAAAACTTTTTCTTTAAGTGTCACGGCACGTGTGCTAATATTATAAAAAATAGTACAGAACAGAATCACTTAATATTAACGACAGCCAGTTGGCGTAGTTGGCTAGACACCGACTGAAGCAAGAGGATGCGGGTTCGATCCCCGCACTGAGACAAATATTTTTGTGAACCACGAGTATTTGTTTCGGGTATGAGTGTTTGTGAGACCGAAATGTAGTAGTTTCTGATTCCCACGACACAAGATTCGATCTCAGTGTGGGGTCAGAACTATGTACTCGTATATGATTGTTGGGTGTATTCATTTATACATTTAACTATAAAACAATTGTCCAAAAACTGAAGATTGTTCCCGATACCTTTTAAAATTACCCCTACCACTAACCCCATGATATTTCAAAGATGTATGAAGTTTTACTGACATTTGAGCAATAATACTTCTTTATTTTTGACTCCCACTACGCAATTTTATCCAATAAACTATGATATTCCAAAGGTATTTTATTTAGGAAAAAGTAAGCCAACATCATAATGATAATTATCTTAACAAAAACGAAGTATTTTTCGGATCTGTGCTCATAAACATACGACTATCTGCAATACCCTTGAAATTATGCTCGTTTAACTTTTAAGTTTTCACCAACGCTTAATCCTACTCACGTTCTAATGAAGAAACGGCAAAATCAACCCCGCGAAAATAAACACGAAGCATAACCTTTTGTCTTCAAAATGAAAGCGTAAGACTTAGACGTTTCTAGAACGATTGCCGTTCTGAACCGTGAACTCCGAATACCCATGCAGCGGAGCATGATATTAAAACAAAATTAAGTTCGAAATTCGAATGCAACACGTATTCATTGAAATTGCACCGGAATATTCTGAGGAATTCGGAGTTATCGCGCTTGGATTGGCAAGATAGTATGTTAAAATGAATTTATTTGTTAAGATATGTTAACTGACTGCCTCGGTGGCGTAGTGATATTGGATTTTTCTATTCATTATCAGCCCGGAGTCAGGAATTTGTGCCCGATATGGCGATATGCTCGCCCCCTACGATGTGATAGGTGGCGACCCTATCACATCGTGGGGCGGAATATACAAGGCGAAACGTGGGTGTTCTGGTAGCACCTCTGCCTACCCCTTCTGGGAAAAAGGCGTGTGTTTATGTATGTTTGTATGTAAGATATGTTAACCGTACAGATGGCATGGTGCATGGAAATATGTCGCAGATTTCAATACATTGTTCCTCCAAGATTGCTACATTTTAATGCAGATTGATTTGGTTCTTTCTTTATTGCGATGGATGGCGAGACGAGCATGCCATTCGCCTGATGGTAAGCGACAAAACCACTCATGGACAGTAGCAAAACCAAAATATGAACCAACACTATGAATAACGAAGCAATGCCTGGCATTCCACTGCGCTCACCATCCTGAGACATAAGTTGTTTAGTTTCATTATGTCCAGTAGTTACGCTGGCTACGATGTCCTTCAAACCGGAACACAACAATGCGTTTACACTTGTTTGGCGGAAGAAATAGACATTGCGGTGGTACCGGGTGGTAGAAAAAAATTACTGAATCTAAATAATGTTGAACATTTTAATGGATTCAATAAATTATTTTCATTCATCATTTTCATTTTACCTACCCAGGCGGCCTCTCACATATGAGAGACCTACCACCAGTAAAGTGTAGTTTAGTAGTTTACCTAGTGCGGAAGAATACTTTTATAACATCATAAAGTAGAAATGTTAAAGCGAATTGTCACAAAACGGTTGTGTACGATACGTAAATAAAGAATAAAGGAAAAAGATTTTGTCGCAAGGCCGGGTGGCAACAATAGGTTTCCTTCTCAGAACTTTTGCTGCGTAATAGCATTAGCAACACACAACGCTGATTTTCAGATGTAGCCTGGAAGAACACCTCCCTTCCTTTATTTCACAACTTTAAAGAAGCTTAAGCTCCATTTACACGGAGAGAGTTTCTCGCCTCGAAGACACGATTATCGTAAGGATATAAAAAAGTCGCATCGTGTAAACATTTGTCAGAACACGGTACTCTATGGCGGTTATGTCATGCGATAATCGCATACGATTCTAACATCTTATGGCTCAGTATGGCTTGCCATACACTGCGCTCGCGCAGTGTCATGCCAAGCATTGCTTTGTTATTCATGCTGTTGTTTTATTTTACTACTATCCTTGAACGGTCGTACCGCTTGCCACCAGGCGAATGGCATGCTTGTCTCGCCTTGCATTAAAAAAAACATGTGTCAATTTTAATCTGTCAAAAAATAAATTAAAGACAAAATGAATGAGTGAACCATTGGAAGTAGTTTTCATTTTATAATACCAACATTCAAGGGCAAACTACCGCTCCTGTCGGGGTCAGTCGGTCGCCTTGTCATACATCATTTTGGATTCAAGTTACCCTCAAATTGCTTTACTGGTAACCCGGCCGTCCCGAGGGGACACATAAATAAATCCAGCGTCTTGTTAATTACTTTCGTATTATCTTTTGTTATTGGATTTGTGATTATTTATGGGGTGTATTTTTGTTGGGACCCTTTGTACACTGGAGTGTTTGGGGTTCGATTCTACTTAATGACATTTTTATATGATATTGTAGATGAACACACAAGGCGAAACGTGGGTGTCTTGGTAGCACGCCTGCCTATCTTTTCTTTTTTTATAGCATAGGTCCGGCAAACGAGCAAACAGATCACCTGATCGTAAGTGATCACTGCCGCCCATGAACATCCACAACGCTGGATCATATACGTGTTGCCGACCCAATTGGGAGAGGAGCGGGAAGGAAAAAGAGTGGGAAGAGGAAAGGGGTATTGGGCATCCGGCAATCTCACTCAACGAACGAAATGCGACAGCCAAGCTGTCGCTTCACGTCGGTTTCCAGCGACACAGTGGTACCGCGCCGGATGAGCCTGCCTGAGCCATTCAAGTTGAGTCATGACAGAATACAGCGTGGCTCTACCACTTTCAAAAGAAAACACTTCCTTCTGTGAAAAAGGCGTGAGTTTATCATCTATTTTAGATTATTGTAGTTGAGAATTGATTGTACGTTTGAGGGAGTGAGCTACATCATACTTCTTTCCTTTCCTTGCCTCACATTTGAGAGGCTGTCAGCACACTTACTAAAGACAATAATTAAATTGATATACGAGTATTAATTCCCTTGTAGTAAGTATGAAAATAGTTCTTGCAAAGTCAAATTCGTATTCAAGGATCACTTTTAGTATTTCGAGCGTGAAAGTTCGCGTAAGACTAATCCCGGACGTTATTTCGGTTACTTTTAAGTCTTTTTTTTTAGTTACTTTTCGTTTTTTTTTACTTTTACTTTTACTTAATGAGTGTTTTGATATTACTACGATGCTTGAAAATTATTCTCATGTTATTTCAGATGTTTGTTGGTTTGTTCTTCTTCCAAGCGCAATTAAGCACAAATAACAAAGACAGACAGCTTGGCTGTCGCGTTTCGTTCGGTGAGTGACACTGCTGGATGCCCAATACCCCTTACCTCTTCCCATCCTTCCCGCTCCCCTCCCAATTGGGTCAGCAACACATCCATGATCCAGCGCTGTGGATGTTCATGGGCGGCAGTGATCACTTACCATCAGGTGGCCTGCTTGCTCGTTTGCCGGACATATACTATAAAAAATATTACTTCCTACGATCCTTGAAAATTATTCTCATATTATTTCAGTAATTTGTTGGTTAGTTCTTCTTCCAAGCGCAATTAATCATAAATAAATTAAATTGGTATCGTTAATTAGTGTACTTACCTGTAAACGTATTAGTTACCTACATCATATTTCTTTTAAATAACGTGTTCAATTTGTGTTTTGTCATAACAAATATGGAGGAGATTTGACCACATTAATTGAAATCGCAAACACTACTATATCGCGTCAGAAATTCATATTCCAAAAATCAGTAAATTATTTTAAATGGTATAGTCATTGAATGTATGTTTTTATTAATTGATGAACAGTTTTATCATTAATTTTATTTGAAAGAAATATGTTTATTTAATTGTAAGTAAAATATTCATGTGGTTGTGTGTCTTCAAAATTATGTTTGAATAAAAACAACAAAAAACATCCATACTTTCCCATGCGGAATAACCATAAGCATCTCCCAACATAACCAAGATCCCAACTTTTACCCACGAAAACACAAAAATCAAACCGTCTTGGAAACAAAATATTTTTTCGAACAATAAAAATGGAATGGAAGTTTCCGCGCTCCGGACGCCCGGGAGAGCACTTGCAGATTCTCTATATCTGAAGCAGGAATTGAACAGTGAAATCACGATTGCCATTCGACGTCGAAGAACACGGTTATAAATGTAGTAGAACTGTTTAAAACATAATTTGAGTTTTAGAATAGGATATTTGACTCAATTTTTTAATGTGTATTTATGAAAAAGATCCAAAATATCCAAAATCCAGCAAAGAATTTTGTAAATACATTCATAATTAAACAAGTAAGAAACGTCTTAAATTTTGTGGTGGGAGTAAAAGAAAAGGGATACAAAACATAACTAGTGACGTCACTAGTCTTAAGCATTAAAGTGTGTGCGTGTGAAAGAGACGATAATATGTTTAGACTACGCTCGCACAATTTTTTTTTTAATACTAATATTTGCCTCATTTGACATGCTGTTTTCACAGAAATATTTTAAAGTTATTTGTGTTTTTAAGCAAACACTGCGACATAAAGAATGTTTCAAATTACGCTTGCAAAAAACTACTTAGAAAATGGCTCAGCTCTATCAATTACGAGGAGACCGAAAACATGTTCTTCAGCTAAACCACACACACACAAACACTCACACACACATACACACAAACACACACACAAACACATACATACAAACACAAACACATACACACAAACACACGCACACACACACACACACTCAAGTTAAATACTACGTCACAATTAACTGCTAAATATTGTAAGCCGTATGTAACAAACGCTAGTCCAACTCAGGCACCCAAAACAAAAGCATTGTGCTTAGTTTGGGGCCACAGCTTATTAAATAAGTATTAGTGTTAAGTTATATTGTTAATTGTTCTAATTAGTTATTAACGAAAAAACATGTAACGCAGTTTAAATAAAAATATAAATATTTTATCTATTATTGTATTTGGTGTAAACGGACTAATTGAAATAATAAAAAAAAATAAGCCTTTGTTTAAATGCATACAATGCATAAATAATAAAAATCGATCATAGACAAATACGAAATGACTGTAATATATCTTTTGTCAATCAAAATAGTTTTGTTCAAAATCAAAAGTATTGGCTAAATCCGAATTGCTACACTGCGTATCTATGACGGTTTTATCACCATTCTGTACCGTGGACCCTATTCAAGTAATGATGATTCATGATTCAATCAACTGCTATATAAAGTCACCGGCAATTTCACTCACCACAGCGCCATTTACACGGGGCGATTTTCTCGCCGCAAGAATCGTATGCAACTATCGCATGACATAACCGCCATTAAATTATAGTGCTTTGATAATGATTACACATACATACATACATAAACTCACGCCTTTTTTCCCAGAAGGAGTAGGCAGAGGTTCTCCTGGTTACAACTAGGATCACCCACGTTTCGCCTTGTCTATTGCGTCCCAGAATGTGATACGGAGCGAGCCTATCGCCATATCGGGTACAAATTCCTGACTCCGGGCTGATAATGAATAGAAAAAGCCAATATCACTTTGCCCGACCCGGAATTCGAACCCGAGATCTCAGCGTTGTAACCATACCGCACTATAACTACACCACCGAGGCAGTCGTGTAATGATTACACGATGCGACTTTTTTATATCCCTACGATAATCGTATCTTCGAAGGCGAAAACTCTCGCGTAAATGTGGCTTAAAAAACGTAGCAGCTAAGCTGTTACATCACCCGAAAGAACTACAAAACACTATCACAATAGCAATGCGTATTTTCAGTTTCATCGTCATCATCATCATCATCATCAGCCCGTTGCAGTCCACGCTGGACATAGGCCTCTCCCAAGGTACGCCACGGAGCCCGGTCTGTTTCTTTATGCATCCAGTCGCTGCCGGCCCTCTTGTGCAAGCTTATTTCTTACTATTTATTTGTTTAGTATTTATTTCAGTTTATTACTCGGAAATAACTACATTTAATAACTAAAGGACGCCCAACGCCACACACCACAGCATAAAAGCGAATATGCAAATAAGTACAGTTATTTGTAACAGGGCGGACCCGGCAGTTTCCTACAAATCGAAATGCGGCATTCAACTTCCCAGCGACCTATATCGGATTCCTCGGCGGAAAAATCTAGAAATCTTGAAGTCCACGTCGAGTGGGCCGCTCGAGTTCGTAAGGATTTTAATAATGGCGAATAATTGGATGCTTTGAGTAGTTGCGGTGTCTATAGATAATATGGCAAGGGATATATCGACGGTTAGTAAATAGATTTGACAGTCTCCGTGGCGCAGTTGGTTGCAAGCCGGCTGTGAAACGAGAGGCCGCGGGTACGATCGCCGCATCGACAAATGTTTTTGTGAACCACAAGTATTTGAATCGAGTCTGCCCGGTCTGGGTGTTTGTGAGACCGAAAAGTCTCTCCTAGCTACTGATACCCACGACACAAGACTCGGTCTTAGTATGACAGGACTGTGTATGTGACTGTCGGGTGTATTTATTTATTATTAGTTAAATATCAAAATATGTTTTGTATTTGTCCTAACATGACTATGATTACAACGCACATATTGGTGACGCCGGTTAGACGCTGCGCCGGCTGATAAACGAGAGGCCCCACATTCGATTCCCGCACCGAGACAATAACAATTAAATTGATGTGAACCACAGATATTTGTTTTGGGTCTGGTAGTTTGTAAAACTATGTCTCTCGTAGTTTCCGACACCCCCGACTTTTATCTTTGTGTGAGTCTAAGACAATGAGTAACTCATATAGCCATAAAATCGGATGAGCAAAGGATTAAACTTAGTCCAAGGCTTTAGAATTGATCCAATTATTTTGAATAACGAGATAATGACGACTTTATTAATAAACACGGAATTGCATAGAGGGCTAGGCAACCGTCGTATTGTAGTTACATGATTCAATATTATAGTCAAATTATTAGTAAAAATAATCACGTCAATTTTAAAGTCTTGGACTAAAGTTAATCAGGTTCACTATAGTTTATACCTTGGCTCATCCGAGTTTATTAACAAGGCCCTTGGTGTATTAATATTTATTTTCACAAAAAAATAAACGAAAAATTACGAAAAGATTATGGTCGCCGAAAATCACAAATTAATAAAACTTCTCACATGAACAAGGATGCCAATTTGATACTCGAATTAGCATACAGCGAGCGTGTTGGAATGTTTCCGACAAACTTTTGCATCACAAAGCCGAATTGCACTTCCAAATGTTTGCTAAATTATTTTATATCTGTACGCGATGCTGTGAATGCAAATTGCGCGTATCGAATTCCGAGGACTCGTGGTTCAGTTTATAGAACGCACTCTAATAATAATATATTTGTTGCCAGGACATTTGTCGTTTGGTAAGTGCGTTTATCAGCGCTCAATCCCCCTTTTTAAAACCATAAGAAGTTTCCTCCAATTTAACAGTACTGGGACTCAAGTGTCTAGTTCAGCCTATTCAATTTCAGAATAAGACCGACTCACGATTATTATCTCTGCTTAACCCCCCAGGAATGGCTTTAACATATGTATACAGATGATAAACAATCTTCAAGAGCACGTTAAAGAAGAATATAAAATAGAAGATAATTACAACCAGCCGACGGGCAGTACAGTGCGCCACAAAGGTATTCAGTAAAAAAGTATGCATACAAATGCGGGATATATCCTCATTGAAACGTTCATAACTTTGTGCCGCGGTTGTAAAGGATAAATTTTATGTCGGGTGCAGACGCTCGGATTGTTCCGCGTTTTATATGTTCGGTTAAAATGTAATGAATGTTTATGCTAAGTAGATGTGTGAGTAGATTGGGATGGAACTTGGACACTATCTGAATTTGTATTGTATTGTATTGTATCAGCCCATATACGTCCCACTGCTGGGCTACTCTGCTCTACAATCGAGAGAATCAATTGAGAGTGGTTAGGCCATATAGCCCACCACGCTGGCCTAGTGCGGTTGGAATTACCTTTAGCGATTATTTTAATTTTATTTACTAAAAATCAATTATATAACTTTATATTAATAAATTTATGCATAGTTCCTACGACACCGTATTCCGATTTAACCGTGGAGTCACTTTAACTTATACATCTTGAACTATGGTATGCAAGATGTTTTCACACTAAAAGTACGTGTTATTTGCATATCGATATTTCGAAAAGTCAAAATTGTGCACTGAGTTTTGAACCAGCAACCACCGTTTCAGTAGCCACATCCAGTTCTTTACCAAGAGCCCACCACACGCTCGTTGAATGTGTTAACTATTTATTAATTAGTAGCTATATCGGCCATCGTTGCAATCCCAAGTAAAGCATAAATAATTTTTAACGAAAAAAAACCTTTATATTTAGATTTATAGGCCCAAGAACCCTTACGGACATCTCTAGAACACTGTACCAAAGTCTCATCACAATATAATCAATGGTTTCTGAACGCATAGACGACAAACACACAAACATTGATTTTTGATGAAGGTTCTTTAGTCTCACCCGGTTCTCAAGGCTACAAGCGTGTAATATATTTCTTCTAAAATTTAACAGGACATAAACCGGTTTGATTCGGTTATCGGAACGGACTATTCAGCTTAGCTAACCGTTGGCGTGCATGTGACAGGTAATCTACTGGACTGCGGACTATCCCCAAATGTTGCTTTGTCATCCCTTTTATGATAAAATGTTTTCGGATGTTTTACTACCCTTATCTTTTGTACCGTCTTCATGTGGTTGTATGTTATGAAATTACGAATATAATAGGCTCGGTTGGAGTTAAATTAAATACTTGAATATTGTAAATGGTACTTCGATTTAAGATTTCTATACGACTTAAATCATAAATTAGCTATACCATAGAAATCTAAATATTTAATAAAAACAACATCCTTTCTCTAGAGTCTATGTGACTTATTTTGGGTAGTAATTTTACTCGCAATACATGCATTCTCACGTGAACTATATTTAGATACATATGAAAACACATACAACTTCCAAAATCCTTATCCCTAATAACTAATAACCTTCGTTCCATCAATCTAATTCTCTCCAAACTAGACTTTATTTCAATTACAAAAACAAAGTGTTTAAGTATTTTCCAATAATCCGAAGCGTAATGAAAGGGCCGAGAGGCTGATAGACAAATGACAGTATTTATCGCCGTCACAATTCTTCCAGGGCTTATCGTAAACCTTCCGATGTTTGCTACAGTAACGTAATAGCTCAAGAGCCCGTGGCCACCAGACCTTCCTCATCACATAGTATAAACAAATAGCTTCCCGCTGTTTGTCTCTCCTTATGTATGCTTAGATCTTTAAAACTACGCAATTCATTTTTATGCAGTTTTTTTTAATAGATAGAGTGATTCAAGAGGAAGGTGTATATGTATTATACATGTAGAGGGTGATCCAATTTTTGCGACAAATTACATATATATGATGTGGGTTGGAATCAAAAAACATCTGCAACCAGAAACCATCAACCAGAACCCTGAAAGTTTGTCAGCTCATGCCTCTAACATAGGCTTGACACGACCAGCAATTATGAAGTTTGGATCGTAGAGGCTTTGGAAGTTACAAGCTTCAATGTTTCCAACAAGTAGAAGGAACAACCAAAAGTGACTGGCTGCCAAGGAAACTCATTTTGCTAGTTGCTTAAGAAACATATATAAATTCACCTTTTATGTATAAGGCTGGCGAAATTACATATTATTAAATATTACGATGTCGACAAACTTTAAGGCATAACTTAGCATGCGCAGAAAATCTTCCAGCTTTAATAAAATGACGAAGGTCTGGCGGCTACGGGCTGTTGAGCTATAAATGACAGACTGACGCGGATCTCATCGCCCAGTTCAATGGAACGCGGCTAATGATTTTGACACTCTATAAATAGGGACACGGTGCTCTGTGCTCTTTAAAGGAATTGAGTTTTATTTTATCAAACCGGGTATTTAAAAACAATTGCAGTACAATCTCAAATTTCTTTTTCGCAGGAATTAAATAAATATATATAAATAAATACACCCAACAGTCACATACATAGTTCTGACCCCACATTAAGATCACTTAAGTCTTGTGTCGTGGGTATCAGAAACTACGAGAGACTTTTCGGTCTCACAAACACCCAGACCCGACACAAATATTTGTGGGCCACGCAAACATTTGTGTCGGTGCGGGGATCCAACCCGCAGCCTCTCGTTTCACAGTCGGCGTTTAACCAACTACGCCACGGAGGCTGTCAAATTATATCAATACCGTATACGTGGTTATCGACATAACACTTGTATCTACCCCTTTCATTAATCCCTTCGTGCATTTTCGTCGGTTCAGTATATCCGGACCCTTTCTTGTTTTGGGTATCACCTATGTATGCATATATTTGGCTAGCATAAATTAGGTTCTAATTCTAAAACTCGCATTACAGACGTAGGGTGCAAGGCGGCCACATTAAAATGGAGTTGGGCAGGGCATATAACTCGAATGCATCAAAACCGTTGGGCCAGGCTATCTAAAAGCTGGATTAAAAATGGACTAAAAATGCGGTGGAAAGACGAGTTGGATGCATTCGAGTCAAAATGGCAAGAGCTCGTGGAAGACAGGGTCGAGTGGAGGAAAAAAGGGGAGGTCGTTGCCCAGCAGTGGGACACATTACAGGCTACAAAAAAAATCGGTGCGTCACTCCACCCATATTCGTCTTTTGCGTAGTAAATATCTTATACTGTATTGCTTCTCAATAACCAAACTTACAATTGCCTTGTACAATATTGTTGAACATTACAAAACCCACTATTACAAAACACCAGTACACTCCACTAATTTTAACAAAAACACACAGTAGAGCTGAGTTGGTAACGCGCCAAAACCCTCTGAGACTCCACGAGTCATTTGGCAGTGTAAATTAATTTATACCACTCATAAGGAATTTATGAAGATTCCATGCCATTAAATTTTAGAATACAGAGGTTGACAGACTGCGTGGTGCATTGAATTAGATTCCGAATATCTAACTAGTGCAAAAAGTCCGTGGTGGACTTGGTAACGGACCAGACACGGCTGCCAATATGTCACGGTGGTAGCGGGTTCAAATCCCCGGACACATCTCTGAGTTTTTGAGGTAATGCATGTATTGATAGTCCATCACCATGCGCTATAACGGTGAAGGATAATATCGTGATGAAAGCTGCATACCATAGCGATTTGCAAGCATTTCAATGGTGTGTTAAGTCCGCCAATCCGCACTTGCCCAGCCTGGTGGACTATATGGCTTAACCTCTCTCAATTGTACTCTCGGTTGTAGAGGAGGCCCGTGCCCTGCAGTGGGACATGTAAGAAGAGGCCAAGGGTTTGTTTCCTGCATGAGTGCATAGTTTAGTAACGTCCACTAATATTTGTTTAGGCCTCATCCATTAACGTATCTCGTAGTTTCGGCTCATAACACGAGATTTGATGTTAATGTGGGCTCAGGACTATTTTATATAAAATTGAAAATAGTATCTGTGTGTTTTAAATTTTTACAAGGCACAGCGAGGGTTTAAATCAAATCTTCTATACATATAATAAATTTGTAACCGATCGATGTCTGTCTGTACATTGAAGATAAGTGAGAACAATTAATATGGGGGGTTAGTACTAACTTAATAGAAACTAAAACAATAGTTTTTAGAATTTTTGTTTGTTTGTGTGCGGTTGTGCGCGATGAACTTAGAAACGGCTTAACAGATATCGATGAAATTTGGTATGAAGATAGCTGACACTCTGGATTAACACTTAGGCTACTGTTTATCACGAGAAATGTAGTGTTCCCGTGGGATGAGGGAAGAATTCCGATACACTTATTTGTTACTTTTTTATACTCAAAACCCATCCTTTTGGGAGTCTGGGACTGGATTACATGCCTTGAGTGAGAATAAGACGGGACAGGGCGGGATATAACTGTACATTAAAATGCATTCTACCAAAATAAAATTTAATAGAAACTACATAGGGTGTAGGACAAATGTGTTATGTATATACCTATTACATAAGCGTTTAATATAAATGACGTCACATTGGAAGCAGGCCTCAACCTACTGCGGTTGCAATTATAATACGAAATGAGCTTGTCATGCAAACGTACATATTAAACACTAGGATTAGCACAAGACTTTGCTCAAGTCATGTAGGCTTTATCAATCAATTTCGCCCAAGTGGATGCAGGAAACATAAATCAAAAACTTAAAAGTTTTTTCTCTATTCCTCAATAACAATAGTTTATTTTGTTTGTCGACTTACAGAAAAGCTTTACCACTTACAGAATATAGCATGCTATATTTCCAGACATTATAAATAAAGGACTCTAACCTATGACTCTAAATTACATAGTGTGTATTGATAGTCAATCACCGCGCACTTGATTGGTGAAGGAAAACATCGTGACAACCATACCATAGTGATATGTAAAAAAATCTATGGTATGTAAATACCGCAAACCAAGTGGACTATGAGGCTTAACCCCCCTCAAAAGCTCGATTATCGAGTAGGCCCATGGCCTGCAATGGGCCTCCTCTACAATCAAGAGTACGATTGAGAGTGGTTAGGCCATATAGTCCACCACGCTGGCCTAGTGCGGGTAGGCGGACTTTTACATACCATAGAAATTAAACAAATCGCTATGTTATGCAGGTTTCCTCACGATGTTTCCTTCATCTTTATAGTGCGTGGTGATGGACTATCAATACACACATGACTCCGAAAAGTCAGAGAGGTTTGCCCTGGGATTTGAACCCGCGACCACCGTGAACATGTAGGCAGCCACGTCTGGTCCGTTACCAACAGGCCAACACGCACTACACTACTGATATAGTAAAGTAACTTTTAATAAAGAACGTAATAGTTTGCACTTGGAGCATTCAAATCTCTTTGTTACGAAGCACAAACTTCCGAAGTATTGCGCGGTGCGTCGCCACATGCGACCAGCCTTTATATTACGCACTGGCGTATCTTTTATGATTTCTGGGCTTCCCATCGACTCACTTTATTGTGAGGGCAGATGGTGAAATGATGAGGGTATGGCATGCGTATTTATTGAAAAGAAAGTATTATACTCGTAATACATAATTTTATTTAACATTAGTTTCTGCCTGCAACTCCGTTTGCGTGGTTATCTTTGTAAAAAAAATCCCGTCCCGTCCCGTTATATCACGCCTTGGCCTGTCTCATTCTCACTCAAGATATGTAATCCAGTCCCATCCTATCCATTTGAGTACAAAAAAGTAACAAATGTATCGCAATTCCTCCCTCATCCCAAGAAAACACTACATTTTTCGGGATAAAAAGTAGTCTAAATGTTAATCCAGGGTGTCAGCTATCTCCATTCCAAAATTTTTCGAATTTCTTTAAGTCGTTTTTGAGTTCATCGTGCACAACCGCACGGACAAACAGACAAACAGACGAAAATTCTAAAAATCATTGTTTTGGGTTCTATTACGTTAATTTACATACATACATAAACACACGCCTTTTTTCCCAGAAGGGGTAGGCAGAGGTGCTACCAGAACCCACGCGAACCACGTTTCGCCTTATATATTCCATCCCACGATGTGATAGGGGGCGAGCCTATCGCCATATCGGGCACAAATTCCTGACTCCGGGCTGATAATGAATAGAAAAATCCAATATCACTTTGCCCGACCCGGGATTCGAACCCAAGACCTAAGCGTTGTAGTCGTACCGTAACACAACTACGCCACCAAGGCAGTCATATTATAATTAATAATCGCTTCCAAAAATAATTGCATTATCAGAATAAATAATGCCTATTTGCCTTCACAGTATACTTCACAAATTTTACCCCGTTACATAATATCATCCATGAAATAAAAATACAAAAATGATTCCCCAGAAGCCTTGCCCTTTCCAAGGATCTTCCATTTACGCTGAAATGCACGACTAACGTAATAAACAGGGAATTACACAAACTGTCCGCATTGTTAGCAGGACACCGATAGCGCCGGAAAGGCGATAAGTGACCACCCTACTTAACGGTGTTGCCAACGCACGGGTTAGGGTTTCCCCGGATTTGTGGTAAAATTATTTAAAAAAATAATATAGGTACAGTATTTAAATATTCACATTATGTTGAAAGATAAAATCAAATTCGCCTAAATTAAGTGCAGGCCTGTATTAACTGAGAACTTTGATATACGGAACTTAATTCACACTTTGTGTGCGAGGGCTTAAGACATTCGAAATGAGTTGTCCAGGATTGGAATGTTTGCGAGACATGGGGCTATCTCCAAAGGTTATCCAAAGGTTATAATGAGCTGTCCTATGAAAGCTCATAATAACCTTTCGGGGCACATAAGCTTCGAGAGCTGGGTGTGGAAGTAACGGTGCTAGAGATACTTTTGCTTACTCTCATAGATATAGGCGTGAGTTTATGTTACTTAACCAAATAATTTTGCAAAGTAATTCTTACAATTTACGAATTTCCAACGTTCCTAATAATTATAATATTTAGCAAATTCCTGCTCTATCTGTGGCAACACTAGTGTCATCTGTGCCACCCCATGCCACCTTTACCCATTCCGATTCACCCCGCGGGTGGGGCGCGGTACATTAACAATCCTGCTTATTCGTTCCCAACGTGAAATATAATTTTTTATTGTCGAATTCAATTGACAAATTTGACAGCGTTGAAAACGGTCCATTGAATAAACGCAGTGAATGTGTTAATTTCCGTGAAATCTGAAGTTATACTAGTTGTTTTTTGTGACTTGGTTCGTTATAATTTTTTATTTAGGTTTTTTTTAATTATCGTGTCTACGCATACCTATAAAAGTTTTAGTCAATTGATATTACCTAGAAATATAGAAAATAAATGCACCATTTTAAAGAATCAGCGTCAATGCAAACCTATTTCCTTTTTAAAAACAATTGCAATACGTTCATTTCGTGTCTCGCGAGCAAACGTAAATATAAATTTTATTTATGAATATTATAAACCATCGGCCAACAGGTCAATAAAAACTAGACACCAATTAAAAAGATCATTTCCACCTTTATTCATCACAATCACCAGGCTTCAGCAGATCATAGACCTACCAAAGTATATTGTGTTCAAAAGAGATTCCTTTTTGCTATTTAGTGCCTTTTTATTTTAATTTGACGTTTCTGAATTAAACTTGCAGCTTCTTCAAAATTGATTCCAACTTACATTTTATTTTGGTTCATTGAAATCGGTTTCCAAATTAATGCATTTAAACACGCTCTCACAAAAACTGCATTCGAGTGCCAAATTTTACAATTTACTTTTAATAATGCAGTATATGAGTACAAAAAAACTACATAAATAAAAAAATCTGTGCCTCTACCAGAAACGAGCATAAAACGCAGGCGTTGTAAATTAATTCATCCGTTTCCCATTTAAATATACCTGAAAGCCGACGGACAATTAAAATGATTACCATAAAGGTGGGAAAGTTCCCGCCCCGGGTAAATTTTAAATGATGAAAAATTATAAGGCTTATTTTCGGCTTAAAAGCGGGTCGCGTGGTGATAAATATTTTGATAGGACTCGGATTTCGATGGGGTTACTTAGTATATAATCTACTATATAAAAGCTGTAATATATTGCGATAGAATTACATATTTGTCATACAAATTGACAGCCTCCGTGGCGCAGTTGGTTAAACGTTGGCTGTGAAAGAGAGACCGCGGGTTCGATCACCGAACCGAAACAAATATTTGAGTGAACCCCAGATATTTGTTTGTATATGTGAGACCGCAAAGTCTCGTAATTTCTGATACCCACGACACAAGACTTGATCTTAGTGTGGGTTGTGGGGTGGAATAACGACTTTATATGTGACTGTTGGGTGTATTTAACTGTATTTATTTTAATTTAAATGTTCTATGAAGACACCAGAAAATCGCTGCATACAGGCTGATTCAAACAGGTCGACCTAGTAATCTTGGAGAAGCATAATACTCTCAAGAAACATAGGTTTAGCAGTGGACTATATCTCTGAAAAAGATAAAGAATTAGAAATATTTATCGCTTAAGTCCTCCTAAGACGCTTGTCTAACCATTTATCTATAAAAATCCTTGAGATACTGGTAGTAGGTCTCTCATATGTGAGAGGCCGCCTGGGTAAGTACCCCCGCAATGTCTATTTCTCCCGCCAAACAGCAGTGTAAATGCGCTGTTGTGTTCCGGTTTTAATGATTGTAGGCAGCGTAACCACTGGACATAATGAGACTTAACATCTTATGTCTCATGATAGCTAGCGCAATGGAATGCCTAGCATTGCTTTGTAATTCGTGTTGTTTGGTTTTGCTACTATCAATGAGCAGTCGTATCGCTTACCATCAGGCGAATGGCATGCTCGTCTCGTCATTCATCGTAATAAAAAGCACAGCTTCTCTTCAGCTGTGGACTGCCTATCACTAAAGGTTACGGTTTCTCCCCGCGTCTTAGAATCTGTGAGTTTATATATGCATATTCTATTCCTCCAGCAACCGCTTCGCAGCACAAATGCACCGCCCCCAGCCATTGCTAGTTTAGCGAAAACTTATTATGTGAACTGTCGAAATCACTTAGCGGATTCAATTTAAAACCGGTGGTAGGGCTGCCTCTTGTCTGTTTAGACTAATGCGGACTAATAATGCACAGTCTAACCTTGACTGCACATGAAATTTAGATCCAGAAATTGTCGTATAGCGTAGAAAAGCAAATAATAAACTTCTTAGAAAGAAAATAAAGAAATAAATCAGATTTATTAGTCACAACGATGGAATAAAACACAACATGAATTAACATACAAAAGAAAATTAAGATAGAAAGGAGTTTGTGCGTTGCATCGCTGCGATACTAAGGTGACCATTCAGCATAATGTTGCCCTGCGGAGTGAGCCACACAAGAGAGTATACATATATTTCTTATTTTATAAAAAAGGAATTAGCACTCGGCACGGCGTGACGTTGAGTTCACACCATATGGAAAAATGCTCGACAAATTTTGGAAGATGCTAATGGCACGTGTGTCTACTTCAGTATTACAAAGGCAAGCATAAATATTATTATTTTATGTATGGCGTCAGGATAGGAGCAAACGGCTTACCTGATGGTAATTGATTATCCCCCCTAAAACATGTAGAATAGGCACATTGCTGACCTTCAAAATAGAAGAAAGGAATATATGAAACGACGAAAGGTGGATGGAAATATTGCGCCTTCAAAAATATCCCTCGACAATAGAAACACGGTTTTCAAGTTAATAAATAAATCATCATGATCAATCTGTAGTTTTTCACCTCGGGACATAGGACTTTTCCAATTTGCGCCATTTCACCTTCGCTTCAACTGCGTGGTGGGCTGTTGGTAACGGACCAGGCGCGACTGCCTACATGTTCACAGTGGTCGCGGGTTCAAACCCCAGGGCACACCTCTGACCTTTCGGAGTCATGTGTGTATTGATAGTCAATCACCACGCATTATTACGGTAAAGGAAAATATCGTGAATAGACCCGCATACCATAGCGATTTGCAAGAATTTCTATGCTACGTAAAATTCCGCCAAGCCGCACTAGGCCAGCGTGGTGGACTATATGGCCTAACCACTCTCAATCGTACTCTCGATTGTAGGGGAGGCCCGTGCCCTGCAGTGGGACGTATATGGGCTGATACAATACACCTTCTCTTCGGCTTGTCGCATCCAGCATTTGTCATTAATAATTAAACACCGAAATAATATTAAATTGAAGTGTGGCAGCCCTGCTCTCTAATAAGCAGTCGCGTGCGGAGACGGAGTTGGAATTAGCCACAACATCTTGTATCGCTTCCAACTTTTATAAGCAAGGGATACACACAACAACAATGTATATCCCTTTTTGTCGTAAGTTATTCGGTTGTAGTATTATATCCATAATTACAGAGCCATACAAAAATACCGAAAAGAGCAATCATTTCTTATTTTAGTTATTTATCTAATAAATAACTTCCAATTCTCAAAAGTGAATACTCTATTTGGATTGCTCTAAACATAACATCAGGTGCATTGTAGTATTTTTTTCCGTACCGGTGTAAGAAAGAAATAAATAAATAAAAGCAGCATTAAAATAAGGTAATTAAGATGTATTTTTATTGCATAGGTCCGGCCAACGAGCAAACAGGTCATCTGATGGTAAATGATGACTGCCGCCCATGAACATCCACATCGATCATGGATGTGTTGCCGGCCCATGACTTTGGGAGTGGGAAGGAAAAAGGATAGGAAGAGAAAAAGGATATTGGGCATCCAGCAATAATAATAGTAGATACTCAATTAGTATTATAAAGTTTAAAAACATTTTTAACATGTTAACTCTTTCCCTAGCCCTCACTGTAATAGCGATATGCATGTACGTCACTATAACGCACTATAACGGTGAAGGAAAACATCGTGAGGAAACCTTGCGTACCATAGCGATTTGCAATAAAAATCTATGGTATGTAAAGTCCGCCAACTCGCACTAGGCCAGCGTGGTGGACTATATGGCCTAACCACTCTCAATCGTACTCTCGATTGTAGAGGACGCCCGTGCCCTGCAGTGGGACGTATATGGGCTGTTACAGATGTGCGTCACTATTCTTGCTGTGGATCCTTTTTCTGTTACTTGACGAATTGACGATGACTGGACAATGTAGTCATATTATTTTACACTTGACACCACTGTATACGAGGTCATAAAGGTGACTAACAGTAAGGCTCGATGCCGGGACATGGGGACAGGACAGTGGGTATACCACGGATGCTGGTGATATGAGGCCACATCCCTCTAAATTAAGGAGAACGACGCAAGGAGGACGACACATATTTTAGAAACAATAAAAACATACTACATACATAAACACACGCCTTTTTCCCAGAAGGGGTAGGCAGAGGTGCTACCAGAACACCCACGTTTCGCCTTGTATATTCCGTCCCACGATGTGATAAGGGGCGAGCCTATCGCCATATCGGGCACAAATTCCTGACTCCGGGCTGATAATGAATAGAAAAATACAATATCACTTTGCCCGACCTGGGATTCGAACCCGAGACCTCAGCTTTGCAATCATACCGTAGTACCACCAACGAGGCAGTCTATAAATAACATCGTCTATAAGAAACAATAAAAAGATATATAAAATTGTATTTATTGTATGATTATATATTATGTATGTATAGTATGCTTGTGTATTCATATGTTTAATTAGTAGGTATTAGTTATCTCCATTTTTTTTTCTACACTGCCCTCTATCTCTTTCTTTTTAATCCATCCCATGGTTGTCTGTAAGACATTGCTGTAGAGCGATAATACCGCCATTTTTACCTTTTTTATTATTGTTTCGGTGTAGTGTTTTGTGTAAATTTGTGTACAATAAAGTTTTAAATAAATAAATAAACTAATAAGCAAAATACCCTAATATTGAATTAAATAATTCTCATTTAGGTAAAAAAAACTAGATAGCATGAATACATTACTTTTCCAATACAGCCTCTGGTTCGGCCCGCCCGTGTGTAGAACAAAAGGCAGTTTTGCATAACGCTCCCATTTCGTGCATATTCATCAGCCGATCAATATTGCTTTTTTCGTAGTTTGCCATCACTTGTTCCACGAACGGTTCGGCTTATGAACGGTAGCCGGGGTATGGTAGAATTGAATTTTAGTTTTTTTTTTTTTGTGCATGTTTTGGTTCCTGACTTGTGGATGTTTAGCGTTGTGGAAAGATTTGGGCTTTTCGACCTATTCTTTGGTAGATCAAAATAATATTAAACTGTATTTGAAAAAAAACCTTACCCGGGCAATTTTATTTATTTATTTATTCTTAACTGCACACAGAAAGGAAAAACATACAAAAAAATAATAAAATAAAGAAAATAGTACAGATGGCGGTCTTATCGCTCTAGGCGATTTCTTACAGACAACCTTTCGATGGATTTAACACAATGAAAAGAAGACAGGGCAGTCTAGAATATAAAAGAGACAAGCTCCAACACAAACAAAAAAAAAAAGGAAAATTAACAAATTGTTTATAATTTATATACACTATACACTACGGGCAATGTTAAATTTTATCAGAATCAGCGAACATATGAAACGAACAACTGTTGATAAATGCAGACATAAATGAAAAATAATGGTTAACTTTTTTGTGTGAAATTTACTTGGATAAATAACATGTGTAAAAAGCGATGAAGACAAAAAAACTACCGTAGCCCAAAGGTTTTTAAACATAAATGTAATAATGATTTAACATTAGCTAGACGACGCGACGAACCAATGTCTGTATACTCAAGCAAGTCACTACTAGGCTCTGTACCATCTGCCTCAAATGAGTGCTTGCGTATTTTAGGCATATTGCCAGGAAGACGAACCAGAATTTAAAGAAACTGATAGTCACCGGCAAATTGGAGGATAAAAGAGCACGAGGACGCAATCCAATACGGTGGTCTGATATGATCCGCAACACACTTGACACCACCATACACGAAGCCATACAGGTTGCCAACAGTCGAGATCGATCGCGTGACATCATACGAGGAAACTGGTGAGAGGAGGTCACGAACCTCAGAATTGAGAAGACCGTTAGGAGAACGAATGATTTGCTTTGCATTCTGGCGAGTTTTAAATGGTAGTCACCAGTACTATCATCCTTCATTAAAACTTCACACACACCCACCACATCAAACCAAATCTAACAGCAATTACTCCGAAATAATTGCTTTTGAATCTCGCGAAACACAAACATACATAATATTTTCATTAGGTTCGACGCGATAAATCACACGTTTAAATCAACTTCATAATTAACACAATCATACGCGACAAATTACCATGAATATTTATGCTCGCCTTTGTATATGGATTCCTTCTTTAAATTAAAATTGGATTGATATGGCCATGAATTTTTCGTAGTCTGAAAGACTGACACGCCCTCACACCCGCCACAGCAACTCCTGTAAACCAGAGTCATCAGTACGCATTTTAATGACACCGAGCATTGAAGCTCAGCGAGTCTCAGGATATAGTGATGACTATTTTAAGTTCCTACAAGATCATATTTAGATTGTATAGAGCGTTGGTAGAGGTCATTAAAGCTACAGTACAAATGGGTCGACCGGAGCACCACTAGCTTACAGAAAACTAACGTAAATATTCAGGTTTGCAATTGCGTTTCGTAAATGAGATTACTTGATACCTAGTGGTAGGATATTAATATGCGGCTGGATAGCTACCACCATACACGATGCCAGAACATCTGACATAGTGAACCAAGCAAGTGTTACAAGAGACATTTTTATCCCGTTAAATCGCACTGCACTCACAAGGAATTTTGTCCCTATTCTCCCTGATGCTACTTCAAAAAAACAAAAGTCACCATTCCCAAATATTGTCCCAAATACCCGTTCCGCCGCATTAAGCGGAACATCGTACGCATTACGGTACAATTGTCGTTTTTGCCCAAACAAACCGTGTCCAAGGCGCGAGCCGCCATTTTGTCGCCGCTCGAGGGACCGCGGTTACTTAATTGCTGTTTATTCTTGTTGTGACCGCTGAAAGTTTGAGGAATTTTTACGCCTATTTGTTGTAAAGTTTTGGTAGTAGCTATCACTGTGTTTTATAATATATTACAAACATATTGCATTTCCAATATTGCCCACATTTGTTTAGTAACAAACTTGATATTTAGTGATTACTGCCGCTTGAATTGGGAAGAGAAAGTAAAAGATCATTTTTTTTCGAGATGGGAAAGGGATAATAGGCACTTTAATTACACATAAATTCCTCCAGTTGTTATTTTAATTGAAACCCTAATCAATTTTATGCTTCTACATCCACCGGTTGACACTTGCAGTGTGAGTTTCATCAAACAAACCTATTCGCATTTAAAAAAAACCTACAAAATTAATTACAAAGGTGTACTGATATTGCACGAAACATTTTAACTCAATGTCGTGTTACAAAAGCGCAATATTTTGACGTTATTGTCCGCGGAACTAATAACTGCACAGCAATTTCGTCTGAAAAGTAATCCTTCACTGTTAGTGCGGTTTAAAATGTAATTTGAAATTGTGAGTAGCTTTATGGATCACCTGCTGCTGAATAAAGACTCTTCTTTGTTTTCTTTTTAATTTGAAAGTGGTAGAAGATTTAGGTCTTGGTCAACCACGCTGACATCACACATTACAGTAATCTTTTATTCTGTCGTCATTATATCTCCTTTTGTACAATCTTCACAGTTTACTTACTACGTGTACTGTATCAGCTCATATACGTCCCACTGCAGGGCACGATCCTCCTCTGCAATCGCGAATACGATTGAGAGTAGTTAGGCTATATAATCCACCACGCTGGGCTAGTTCCGGTTGGCGGACTTTTATATACCATAGAAATTTATACAAATGATCATGGTCAAATAAAATATTATTAATTCAAGTAATCTTTTGTATTTTTGGATTGTAAGTAATACTACCACCGCTCCAAAAAGTTTCATATCTCAAAAATAAACTACCTTCTTTTTTTAAACTTGTATGACGTACATATTATGTTTAAAGTAGATACCACACGACCAAAAAATCGTTCATATCACTGATAAATGCGGGGAGACGAGCCATTTCAATTTGCCGACCGGGCCAAGAGTAACATAATAAAATATTTTAGTTGCAGGAACGGTTGGCCCTCCTCCAATAACGTTACTTCTTCAGATAGCCACTTAGTTATCGATATGAGTAAACATTTCGGAGTTTGAAAAACGCGTGCCATTGCACACGAGTACAAAACTGCGATAGAACCAGGGTGCACTGAAAAATATTCATGAGATGTTTTGTCTGTTGTGTTATCTACACTTATATATAAAACTTAAGAGTTTGTTTGTTACCGCTAATCTCAGAAACCACGAGATAGAATTTAAAATTTCTTTGGTTGTCGGATAGCCCATTTTTCTAAGAAGGCTATAGGCTATATAACATCACGCTATGACCAATAGGAGCGGAGTATTAATCAAAAACTTTTTACCCGTCAAAAAAATTTCTGCAGTCAGACGAAGCCGAGTCGTACCGCTAGTTTGTGTCGTTAAATTTAAATTTTCTTTATTCAAATAGTCTTCAAGATCTTTTGAATCGTCTAATAAAAAAAGGTGGTTTGCCCTTCTAAGTTATTTTATTTGCTTTTCTTGTATTACAGGACAAAATGGCTACAGCGCATCTTATATTAATTACTGCAAAGCTATCCAGATAAAGTTTTCTCTCTCTTCCAAACTATGAATGTCACACTTTGGTGGGGTCACCGTTTCTCGTTTTTCTTCTCTACTTCACTCTTTACCTGATCTCGTCTTCGGAAAACTGACATTCTGCCATATCTCTTAGCACCTAAGTCTTTCAACCTCGTCGGACCTGCCTTTGGTTCTTCGAGGAAGGTTAATTGTAGTGCTAAGTTTCCTATTTCTATAGTCATATCCAGTTATTCGACAAAAATAGGCCTGAGTATATAATATAAGGTAGCAGTTTTCGCAAAATTTTGCTTTATTGTCAAACCAAGCTACAATTTACCATAAATTCCTTATTTAATCCTGCCTTGTAACTTAAAGTCACCATGTTCGTAAAATCAAGTGTACCCTGGGATCTAGCCTAGTATCGACAATCCATTGAAACCTTATTTGCAAATTATTATGCAAATTCTATAACATCTAAAAATAAAGTGCCTGTCTAGATCAGATAATTCTTGTAGTAGATTGGTATCAACATTCAACTATTATTGAAGTTAGTTTTGACACGAGATATTATCATTTAAATACTTCATTATATTAACTATGATAATAATGTTCATATAATAAGTGCGTAGGAAATCTAATAATATAAAAATAATTTAATTTCTCTATAACTTTTGCAATCTTCTAGGTTTTGTTACATATTTGCTCCAAACTGTTTGTGAGGCGCACAAGTATTTGTCTCGCATCTGGGTTTTTAGGGCGAAAAGCCTGACATCAATTCTTTAGAGAGGGTTCATATATTATTATTATTACTATCATAATTCTGTAAGACTGTTGAACATAGGCTTCCCCGAGGATATTACAGCGACGAGGATATTACACTGGCGTATATCTAGAGACTACCTACATCTTTCTTTAATCGTAAAATCCACAAATTAACTATGAACAATTATAAAATGATTCATATACCATTTTGGACGACATCTTGGTTTTTAAATATAATAAATAATATTTATGACCCACACCACTATTTCTGATCGCGAACTTGAATCCCGACATGTTGCAAGTAAACTGGGCAGGACGCTGATGTTAGCTAATAAGGAACGAGTCCTGTGGGACGCCTGCCAATATCGGTGGTTCGATCGCAGTGATTCCGGGGCTGTGGCCAAAACTCGCCCGTCTTCTGTAAAGTATTGTAAATATACGCAGCAACTTTTGTTGTAACTAAAATATCGATGTAACTAGTATTGGAAATGGAGTATTTTTTGGTGTGCGATATTTGAGGCCAAGTAGAGACCATGCTTATTGAGTACCCAGAGTTAAGTACTAAATTAAATCCAACAAATCTTAATTTGACTTGGCCTAGCTGTATTGTATTGTATTGTATCAGCCCATATACGTCCCACTGCAAAGCACGGGCCTACTCTACAATCGAGAGTACGATTGAGAGTGGTTAGGCCTAGCTGTGGGACGGTTCAATACTGATATCATTACTGCAATATTACGGTACTTGCACCTAGAGGTGAGGGAAGAGAACACTCCACTTCACAGCGGATTTTTTGCGAGAAGAAATCGCCTTAGACTGCCCTTCTGATACCCTGGGAGAAATCGGAAGAAGTATGCCGAGGTCTTCTGGCTTCCAGTCAACTGATTTTTTGCCCTAACCCTAACATACCATCAAATATTATCAATTTCCATCGCTATTTACCAAACAATCTCTCATATAATACAGAATTCCAAATAAGCATAAATTCATGCTGCAATTCTTTCTATGTTCGCCTCATCGACTCCGTACATTCAACGATTACTATCGAACAATGCTTTTACATCTGCATCGTTCAAATTTGCACCTTATTCTCCAGTAATAAGGGTGTATGAGGGTGCAGGTATAATTTGGTGGGAAAAGGAAGGCAGGTTGTACATGTCTGCACTAGATTTTGGAGCATCGCCAATAAAGTGCACGCGAGAGGCCCTTGTTTATAGCAAGTCCTGGAGGAATTTGAGGTTATGTAACGCGTAAGGATCGAGTTCTGGTTTTTAAACGTATGATCACGCCTGTGTCACTGAGGGAGTAGGCAGAATTATTATTACTGCCATCTATGTTTTGTCAATGTATGTCCTTTCCAAGATGTGATAGAAGACGAGCATATTCCTATTCCATCAAAAAATATAAAATTACTGGGCAATTGGTATGGAATATTTCGAAACGAAAACTCAGCTAAGAGTGCCTGTCCTGGGAGCCGAAACTAGGACCTGTCTCCTCTCGGGCTACATACTTTACCTTATTTCAACGTGATGACTAATCTGTTTCTTAAAGGGACGACTTACTCATAAATATCGGATGAGTACTTTACTTTGATTGACTGCCTAGGTGGCGCAGTAGTACGATAACAAAGCTGAGGTCTCGGGTTCGAATCCCGGGTCTGGCAAAATGATGTTGGATTTTTCTATTCATTATAAGACCGGAGTCAGGAATTTGTGCCCGATATGGCGATAAGCTCGCCCCCTATCACATCGTGGGACAGAACATATAAGGCAAAACGGGGGAGTCCTGGTTACACCTCTGCCTACCCCTTCTGGGAATAAGGCGTGTACGTATGTATATATGTAGTAGTTTAATTTATCATAAATTAAAACGCAAATAAGCTACTTACACATGTCACGTAACCCTTACTTTTAAATTTACCGTAGTCGGGTAAAAAAACTAGTCTATATAAAAATTGGGAAAAAAAGAAATATGGCGCAAAAATAATGAGATAACTTATTATCTTTCATCAATTATAACTAAGGCGAGGTCGCTACTGCAAGCGGGTGGCGTCGCATATTTTTGATAGGATATTCATATCCGCTCAGATAGTAACCATTAACAACATTATGAAAAAGTTAAAACTGTGAAACTGTAAAGGTTTAATATAAAAGTATATCACGTGAGCTATGACACGAAAGCAGAAGAACAACATTTTCATGCCCTATGGTGTTGGAGATGTTCATGGGCGGCGGTGATCACTTACCATCAGGTGAACCGTGTGCTCGTTTGCCCCCTATAATCTATAAAAATAAACAGTTAAATAACCGTCATAGAACCACAAGTTAGTGTGTCGCGTTTCGGGTTCATCTTGGGTATATCAGGATTCAGGAGGCATTATTATGCCGGCCGGATAGACAAACTTCTGCCCGTAAGAAACCCGGGCTGCACTGTACTTACTATCGGGTGTTAATAAAGAAGTTATAAAGAGGTATTTTTCCACAAAAAACAACAATGTTTATGTTTTAAAAACCTCATCCAAATCGGTTAAGTTGATTTTGAAAAAACGCGGACATCCATACGGGTCTAATCCCGAACCTCCTTCTTTAAGTCGGTTAAAACGACGAAAAGAAATTAATATTAAAACATGGAAAAGCAGTTCGTGAAAGTCACACCAAGCAATTACGTATGTAAACAAACGTCGATGCATTATTTAAATGGATTACTAACGTCCGCCATGTTTGTATTGACGTCACAGCCGGCGCTCCATGCAACTGCATTTTAAAACGCTCTAAAATTACGAAATGGCATTCTACATACGTGCGTGGTGGCCTCGTGGTATCGGACCAGACTCGGCTGCCTACATGTTCACGGTGGTCGCGGGTTCAAATCCCAAGGCACACCTCTGACTTTTCGGAGTTATGTGTGTATTGATAGTCAATCACCACGCACTTTAACGGTGAAGGAAAACATCGTGAGGAAACCTGCATACCGTAGCGATTTTAAAGAATTTCTACGGTATGTAAGTCCGCCAACCCGCACTAGGCCAGCGTGGTGGACTATATGGCCTAACCACTCTCAATCGTACTCTCGATTGTAGAGGAGGCCCGTGCCCTGCAGTGGGTCGTATATCGGCTGATACAATACAATACAATTCTACATACATATATAATCGTCACGCCTATATCCCATAGGGGTAGGCAGAGACTATGGATCGCCATTTTGCTCGATCCTGACATATTACTTTCGCTTCATCCGCTTTCATCAATCTCTTCATGCATTCTCGTAGGAAATAGCATTTTAGTTGGAACAATTAGGAATAGTGACTTGTGCAACTATTTATATTACTCGTATTAATTAATAAATGCTTGTAAAATTATAGGTTGGTAGACATCTTAACACACTATTTAGCTTCTAAATTACCAGTGGGGAAAGACATTTTAGCAGTTATTTTTACAGTTAAGTTGAACATAACATAACATACTAACTCTACATAGCACGCAATGTCTAAAACTTTGTAATTAATCATTTTGACTGCCATTTAATACAAGGATGTTTGGTTGCAATGCGTAACTTTGACGTTATATTGATAGTAAAGGTCAAATGATGGTCAAAGTAAAAATAGTTCGAAGTTAAGTGATAAAACCTAGCCTTAAAGTCAGACTGTTAGAAAACACATTAAAAAAATCCATTTAGGTGTATAAAATCTTCCTATCAATGAACAATGTTTTAGTATACTGTTCTAATAATATCAATAATATTATTAGGCGTAAAATAAACGCCAATCGCTTTAAATATGACATCTACTTTATATCGAATCGAAACTGAGCAATTTCCGTCTCAGGTGATGTGAGGTTCCTACTATTTGCCCGTCGCGGTCTATTTTAACTTCAGAAAAAAGTACATTATAAATGGTATGAAGCAAGCGATTGAGCGAAATTCTGTGTGAGTATCCACTGGAGTACTGGTAAGTACTTATATTTAAAATTATATATTTAAGAATAGTAATATATTAAAATTATTATATTTTTATTCAAAATTCAACATTTATGTTGGAAATTGTGTACGATAAATTATATTTTAATTAAATATGTTTAAATAATTTACTGAAGACTTTTTGTCGTCCAAATATTTTTGCGTCTTAAATAAAAAAATACGGACATTTCTTATCTTTCAATACGAACCTTTTCCATTACTCCGGCCAATAAGTTTTATAAAATGTTTGCAAAAACTTTAGTCCAATTCGTTTTTGCTTTTTGAGGCTAAAAGACAACGGGTAACTTTGGAATTCGTTGAAATCGAATAAATATATTAAAGCTCTACTAAGGGAATAAAAGTATTATAAAAGATTCTTGAGTTATGTCCTAATATTCTTCCTTATAATCTTAATTTATTATTAGACTTCCTGAGGCTAATTAGCATAATATTATAATTTGCAAATGTACAAATTTGTTATTATATTTAAATTTCATATAAAAAAGAAATTTGTATACAGCCTCCGTGGCGAAGTTGGTTAGACTCCACTCACTCCAGCTCTGAAACGAGAGGCCGCGGGTTCGAGCCCTGTATCGAGACAAATATTTGTGAGTCTCATAAGTATGTATCGGGTCTGGATGTTTGTGAGACCGCAAAGTCTCTCTTATTTTCTGATACCCACGACACAAGACTTAATTGATCTGAATGTGGGGCCAGGACTAAGTATGTGACTGATGGGTGTATTTATTTATTTATTATTTATTATACTATTTTTAAAGGATTTGTGATGCTTTTGAGCTTCTTTATATCAATTCCTTTCTATAATACCCAAAGAACTTATTTTTAATAATATTTACGGAGATTGCTATCAATGGAAATGTTACAAGTAATTATGGATCTTAGGCTAAACTTAGTGCATATTATGATGCTGATACAGAAAAATAGCTTGTACATATGTGTAATTTTCCATAATTCGTATTAAATAATGCTGCAACTTTTTTATGTTTGTATGAAAAAAACACATGCCTAAGATTAGAACTATTTACAACACACGGCAACAAATCAAGAAATGTGGCGGGATTTTTGTTGTCAAGCTAAACATTTTCGTTTAGAAACTGTATAAATAATGAAAGCAGCAAGATTTTAAGTCATATAACTTAAAGCAACTTAGATCACCTCACTGCAAGAACATAGTATCAGTAAGTACTATTAAACGTTAAAATTTATATATCATTTTTTTCTATAATGAATTATCTCTCTCTCCCTCTGGCTGACCACAGGAAGTCCACTTCTGAACATAGACCTCCCCCATGAATCGCTACATAGACCAATGAATTATCGCTATTATTATGCATTCATGTAGTTTTTGAACGAAATGCTAATAAAGTGTCATGGCTGCCAGTAGTGAAAAAGGACATATTTCCGTACGTACTAACACAATCACGACTCTTATTACATTGACCGAGATTAAATACATTTTTAACAACTTTTTTTTTCTATATTTTTTAAGTATACACTCCTTTTGACCCTAAAAGAAACATTAAATAATCTTTATCTCGAATCGAAACTAAGCAGTTTCTATCTCATTGTTAGATGAATGATACGAGGTTTCCCACTATCCGTCCGTCACTGTCTTAACCTTCTGATAAACAATCAATAAAAATGTGAAAAAAGTAGGTGTTTCGTCTAAATTCTCAGTGAGCGAACGTCCATTAAATTCCTCCGTACATTTTTATTATTTGTTCACTTCATACCTGGTTTTTATATGTTGTTTTCTTGTAAGTACTTTTTTATTTACATTGCTGCACATACTATTATCTTTGTTTACATTATTTAAGCTGAACAGATTACAGTTTTATACACAAACATACCAGATCTAACCTGTTCTACAACATTGCAGGTGTAACTTTAACCTACAAATGGTTAACCAGTATCAAAATAATTTAAGGAAATGTTGCAACTCGTTGTAGCAGTCTTGGCATTAACAACGATTGAATTTGCAGCGGCCAAAGACGAGAATATTATCCCTAGGCATAACTACAGAGATGTAATGACTGAGGCAGGACTCGTCAGAGGCGGGAAGGCAGAAAATAAGGACTATATTGCGTTCCTCGGAATACCTTACGCGGATCCACCCATCGGCAATAATCGTTTTAGGGTCTGTATTTTATAATGATATGTATCTGGTTCCTAGGTAAGGTTCTTCTGTGCGTATAGCAAGGAGTTACCGTTTAGTCCATCATGCTGGCCCAGGGTAGTATGATGGACTTTACGCTTAACTACACACGGAAAAATAGAAAATAATCTGTAATTCTTTCATGTATGTATATTAGTCAAGATTAACACCTGATGGAAGTATGTATTTTGAGCAGATAATTCAATTCATATTTCTTGATTCGCAGGCACCTAAACCTCGCACACCTTGGACAGGAGTTTATGAAGCCAACCGAATAGTAAGTTGCCCACAAAGAGGTTCTGGTGATGAGGATTGCCTCGTAGTTAATGTTTTCACGCCTACTAGACTTCCTAATCATCCGCTCCCCGTATTCTTCTACATCCATGGCGGGGCATTCATATTTGGAACTGGACAGACAAATGGCACAGAACCTTTAATCAACGAAGATGTTATAGTGGTCACAATTAATTATAGACTTGGAGCTTTAGGCTTTCTCTGTCTCGGTATTGAAGAAGCCCCTGGCAACGCTGGCTTGAAAGATCAAATCGCTGCACTGAAATGGGTTAAGAATAATATCAGAAACTTTGGTGGTGACCCTGAAGACATAACCATTTATGGAATGAGCGCTGGTGGGGCGTCTGTGGAGTTTATAATCCTATCCCAAAAGGGACATGGTTTATTCAAAAGAGCGATCATAGAATCTGGTTCGGCTACAGTAGTATGGGCGACTGATGCAAATCCTGTGAAAACTGCAATTGAAATGGCAGAATATTTAGATTTCCCAAACACAACGAATGTTTATGAATTGATTGACTACTACAGAGCAGTTCCGGCTGATAGATTAAGTGCCTTAAACAATGTTTATTACGATACTCTGACTGATGGCACGTTTGGTTTCGCGCCGTGTGTAGAGAAAGAAATACTAGGTGTGGAACCCTACATAACCGAGCACCCATACGATATATTAACTAAAGAAAACTTCCACAAGGTTCCAGTGATGTTTATGTTCTCAACACTTGAAGGTCTTTATCTCATGAGCACAGAATACTACGACCAAAACTATAAAGAACGAATGGAGGCTGCTTTTGAAGATTTCTTGCCAGCAGATCTTGTTTTTGACACAGACGAAATCAAGCAAGACATTGCTAAAAACATCAAACATTTTTACTTCGGTAACAGTACTATTGACGATGATACAATTATAGAATATCTGAACTATTTCGGAGATTCGTTAATCATGAAGAGTTTGTTAGATTCAGTGTTAGTGCATTCAAAGGATAATCCAGCATATCTGATGGAGTTTATGTATAAAGGCGGATTAGGTTCTTATGACGAGTTTTATGATTCTATTAATATTGCTGGACATGGTGACGTCATAAAACATGTGATATTGAACTTGTCGGCTGAAGGTGATAGAAATAAACTTGCTGTGGCCAGAGTGGCGAAACTGATAACCAACTTCATGAAATTTGGGTAAGTAGCTATTGATAAATTTACAATTAATAAATTTCTAAGAAGTCTCAAAAGACCTTATTCTTCAATGAGAGTATGAAAAACTAGGCGTGATGACCTGTTCGTAACGAACCAAACGCGGGTGTCTACATGTTCACGTTGGTCGCGTTTTCAAATCCCGGGGACACCTCTGACTTTTCGGAGTCATGTGTGTATTGATAATCAATCGCCACGCGCTATAACGGTGAAGGAAAACATCGTGAGGAAACCTGCATACCATAGCGATTTATATAATTTTCTATGGGATGTAAAAGTCCGCCAAACCGCGCTAGGCCAGCGTGGTGGACTATATGGCCTAACCACTGTCAATCGTACGCTCGATTGTAGAGGAGGCCCATGCCCTGCAGTGGGACGTATAGGGATTGATACAGTAGACTGTGAAAAATACAATGTTGTATCAAAGGATGATTATTTGACATTCTAATTTAACCTTTAAAAATTAACTATGTTTAAATTATTCAAGTATCTATTTCATTTCACAGAAACCCAACACCCATTAGGAGCCAAATTTTACCAATTCTTTGGCCTCTTGTGAAACCGAACAACGTCAGTTGCCTGCTCTTCAACGACGACTTACAAATTATCGAAGAACCCTACTGGGACAGAAAGAATTTCTGGGATCAACTATACGCCAAGTTTAGACGACCTACTAAGTAAAAATGTGATAAAAAGTAAAATTACCAAATATGGTATAATATACCAAATATAGTTATAATAATAACATGTAAAATATTTCCCATTGATTTTGTGCACAAAATTGTGTGCTGTAGTAGCCAGTGTCTTGATTACATTTCTGACAATCGACTTAGTAATATTTTTTTCAATCTGGAAGAGATAATTAACTTAAGACAGCATACATTCTCAAACACATTGATTTTAGAAGGGTGTATAAAAACAGCGTTTCGTCGGCACACCAATGTCTGTAGGACACAAAAATACACACATAGGTAACGAATTTACCTACAGATACGCCGCACACAACTGCAGTACTTCTTACTCAAAGTACAGCTAAGTCCTGTTGAAGTAGTCTTTGGCGCTAGAGTAAGTCTGCAACTATCGATCCCACTTTACTGTTCGTATCACTCAGACCTTATCTAAGGAAATTAAGCTATCTTGATACGTGATGATGTTGAAGTTGTAACTAGCATACGAAATATTGATAATCTCCTATCAGATACCATTGATCTTAATTTCTGAATTTCTAGTATGAAATAAGTTGTATTTTCCGCTACGAAAGGGATTAAACTATAATTCGTGAGAAAGCAGAGGCGTCTATGCTAAAACACACATAATTCTAAGTTCACGTTAAGAAAAAGAATCCGTGGGTTTTAGAAACTCTCTCCATCCACAGGAAGTCCACAGCTGAATATAGGCCTCCCCCATAGATCGCCACATAGACCTATTAGAAGCGGCCTGCATCCAGCGACTTCCTGTGACTTTAACCAGGTCGTCCGTCCACCTTGTGGGTGGGCGTCCAACACTTCGCTTGCTTGTACGTGGCCTTCACTCTAGAAATTTTAGAACTGCAAAAGGCTTTTTACTTTTTAGTC
Source organism: Theretra japonica (assembly GCA_033459515.1). NCBI lineage: Eukaryota > Metazoa > Arthropoda > Insecta > Lepidoptera > Sphingidae > Theretra > Theretra japonica. The sequence goes on along the minus strand of CM065951.1, from coordinate 1,963,268 downwards.
CTACAAAACTCGTACCCAAAATAAAACAAAGTAGGTCATGCTATTGTTTATCTTGGTGCGAAGACTAAACCCGCGGTTACTGATTTAAAAAGTCGGCTTCTTAGCTAACTGCACCGCGGACACAGACTTCCAAGTGTATCAAGTTGTCATGGACAACTTTTGAGACTGTCCCACCCTCACACCCGCAACTGCAACTCCTGTAAGCCAGGATCAACAGTGGCACGCATTTTAATGACTCCGAGCACTGAATGCTAGTCTCTGGGAACGCTAACTTGTCTTGAACCAGCAACGAAATCAATCATAAAATAAAATAAATAGGAATTGGAAAATATAGTCCACTTCCATCCGTAGCTAAGTGGGTGACAAAACAATGAATTAAAGAGGTAAATAACCTTGAATAAAAATTCGGATGGACATTAATTATACCCTCATATGCTTGCATAGACACACATAAATAATCACCATCGTCAGCCATAGCAAGTCTACTACTTAACACATGCTTCCCAAAAGGATTTAACATAAAATTACTCTAATTTACACTCTTAACGATCGACGTGTAGTTTGAAATAATGTCATGTTCCTTCCATCATATCAATTTATTAAAATATCTTTTTTATTGTCCTCTACCGTTTACCAATAATCACCCTAGTTAAATATTTAACTAAGTAATTCAAATTCCATTAACATATGATGTAGAACTTAGGGCCTTCGGATTTAAATTATTCAAACAATGTATGAACTGGAAACAGTTTTAAAGTTGAGAAACTTTAAACTGCGTGCTATACGAGTAGCAATAATTTTGAACGAGTAATATGAAATAATTATACTTTGTATATTCAAATATACAATGCAGAATATATACATATTAGTGCAGACGGAGACATGGGGTTTTTTATCCGGTAGGAGGCCGGCATGTCCTGTCTATTTCGTATTCGGGTATTAATGGGATATTCTCCATTAAAAAAAGGTAATTACATAATACAATTCGGGATATAAAATAAAAACTAATATGTCATATTTTCAACAACGTAGTAATTAAACCTATACCACAAAGTACATAAGTATTTTTGTGCCGCAGAAATATCTGTTCCAGGTCCGGATCTTGTAACACCAAAATGACTCTTAAATACTGATATCAACTACACGAAACTTTATCACAATACGGGATCATTCCTCCACAAGTGACTGTTTGTGTTTATTTAATAAAATTCCCAGAAGGAAATACACAGCATATAATTTAAAGCAAAAGTCCAAGACCATTGAGCTGGCTTAATAGATCATAAAGTTGGGGCTGCCACCGTCTCCAACATTCAAGGAAGTATTAACAGATATTTATTGTGATTAAATTGCCGGCTGTAACGCGTCGAGCCAGCTACTGCGAGAATAAACTTTACAGACGCGTAAAAACTTGGCTTAAATACCAATGAAAACGTTATTGAAATAAAATGACTGATATTTGGAATCTTTGAGTTTTTACTGTCGTGGGAAAGTACCTCTGTGATGTTGGAGATATTACTGATTGATGTGATGCTAAGGCAGAATAGACGGAACAGTAGACATTGTATAATAAAATGTTATTTATGAAGATTAATGCTGAATAGTAATTGTATTTCAGCAAATTTAAATCCCACTGCACAATATGGGCTTCCTTTACAGTAGATAGGGAGATAGGGAGTTGGGTCTTACTTACATACTTAAAGCTAGCCTAGTGCCGATCGCAGACTAACCTGCCTGACTTTCAATCGTGAAGAAGCCCAAATCTTTAAGGCAGTATAACTTCAAGAACTAACATTGAATTTATATAATAAAATTACTAATGACGCAACTAACGATATATCTCAAAACGAGTACACGTAAGCCAACATAATTCCAACGTGCGAACAAGAAGAAACCTTTTGTGCATTCACTAAGCTCGCGCTGTAACAACATCGCATGCGAGACACAACTCAATTAGTGCCGAGCGAATTTCAGAAGCTTACGTTTTACACAAGCAGTTTTGTCTCTGAGCCGTCTTTTGCTTCAATTAAAACAATACTCGGAGACTCTTGAACGTGTCATCTGTGGGGCTTTAAATTAGCTTACTGTCGTTCTTTTGTGAATTTATGTAGTTCAAAATCTTAATGTATTTATGGATTGAAATGAATTGCAATCTGTTACAGATGAAAAATGTTATGAAGTCAGCACGATGTAATTTTTCAGTCATATTTGGGAATGGTTTAGTTTATAATTGCACTTATTATAATTACACTAATTGCATGATATCAACTCTTATAAATCAGGACTTTCAGTATAATCCTGTTTGCAATGACCAAAACAAAAACAAGAATAAAGTGTTTATTCATCATAATACATCATCCCATACTCTATATCATACTCCAAGTAATCTTCAGGTTTATCCACGTTTCCACGCCGTCTCGTATCAAAATAACTAATTAATTCCGGATACGCTTCAACCAACATTCGAGCTCCTTGCTTGCTTATAGTACCATTAACCACAATTTCCCTAAATGTTGCATTCCTAATGAAATTCTGATTGACTTCACGGATTTGGTCCAACCTCTTTTGTAAAGCGGCGTCTATCTTTACCATTTCTGTCTCGTGTACATCTTTCACTGCTTGACGGTCTTGTCTGTACTGTTTCTTTAGCATTTTTACGAAGCTCTTCAGCTGCCTTGTCTTCCTCTTCCTGTCCGACGTTCCATTCCTATAGGTCCTGCTTAGGATCTTTCTGATTTCTTTAATGATCTTTCTGATGTTCCTCTTGATGCTTCTTTTGCGTTTGTGCCTTTCATTTTTTCGTTTGCGCTTTTCTCTTCGTCTTCTTTGTCTCCTTCTTTCTTTGGAGCCTTTGCCGCGGTTCTTCTTCTCTTCTGAGTCTGTGGATAGGCTGGTATCGGCAAAGGAGACGTCGAAGCCTTGGTATAGATCGTAGGTGTTCTGTTGTATGGCACAGCAAATGAATTGTGTTCTGCCGCAGAAGTAATCGCCTCGGTATATACGATACTCGGCCTCGCACTCCGTAGCTAGCATGCAAGAGCCCCATGGCATATCGTGCTGATTTGGATCTCCGCATGGCACGCCCCAAGGCCCTTGAATAAAGTGCTTTAATCAAGATCATGTTACTGATAATACGAGACGCCTATATGGTTAAAAATTGAATTATCTTATAGATGCATCACGTACATAGCTATTTTCGTTTTTGATATGAACGATACTATCAACATTATTATATTATATTAAAGTAGCATCATCATGTAATCTCATTTCGTTTATTTTTTACCTGGTACGATCTCTTTAAGTCAATGAATACGATTTAATATCGTAACAATAAATGTTTTTTTGAATGGCTTTTTGTATTGTTACCGCTAAACTCAAAATCTTCTAAATTGTGTTTGATGTAGTATTACAGATTAAAGGTACATCATAAAATATTATATATGCTATAATTTAAGGGAAGGGGGGGCAAAAACCCCGTAAAGCTGGGCGGTAGTTTGGCGTCTAACCTATTGCGTCACGGACGCTATCAATCATATTAAAGTTATACAACGGCTCTGAAATGAGAGACCGCGGGTTCGAACCCCGCACAGAGACTTATGCTTACCTGATCCACAAATATTTGTTTTAAGTCTGGGTCTATTGTTGTAAGACCAAAACATCTCCCATATTTTCTGATACATAAGTACAATAACATACATACATACTTATCTCAACGTGGATCAATATCATGATCCCAATCAGGGCTATGTATAGGACAGTTAGAAGTTCTTATTTATATCCATACATAAACTCACGCATTTTTCCTAAAAGGGGTAGGCAGAGGTGCTACCAGGACACCCACTTTTCGCCTTTTATTCCCTCCCACGATGTGATAGGGGTCGAGCCTATCGCGATATCGGGCACAAATTCCTGATTCCGGGCTGATAATTAATTAACTCCAATATCACTTTGCTCGACCCGGGATTCGAAACCGAAACCTCAGCGTCGTAATCGTACCGTAGTACAACTGCACCACCGAGGCAGTTCACCGTCAGTTTATTTATATGTTGGTTTATTATCTAAGTGACAGACTATATAGAACAAAAGTCGACTTACTCGCAGCCACCATATTCAAAGATTGTCCCCTGGGCACCGACGAATTCACAGCCTGAAATTTCTTTTGGATCCACATCTCTCTCCATTCGTCTTTCCAATTTTTCATCTCGCGACTTGAACTAGAATCGCCAGAAGTTTCAATTTTTCTCCTAAAATCCCTCGAATGTCTACGCTTCAATGAATTCAGTACTGGATCCTTGTGGTAATGTTCTTTGCCAATTTGATTATCGGGACCTTCGGGAGCGCCTAAATCATCTTTCTGTCCCTCAATGACTCGTTTCTTAAACAGTTCCCTTTTATCCTTAGCAATTCTGACATCTTTTGAGTTCTTATGCGTGTTGAAAAATCTTTTGTCAACATTTAAGTACTTCGGTTGATCCGACAAATCATTATCGCCTTTTTCATCTATTGCGCGTTGCAGAAATGATAAAACGTTGCTTTTTATATCTGTGTATATCGAAGATCGTGTAATTGTTACGTACAAGAATAGAAAAATGAAATGTAATACCAACTTCATTTTTATCTACATCTTTTGTGATCTTCTGTGAATTTTGAAGCCAATTCTTTGAATGAAAATAAAATATTGTGAAATACGATAAATTTCGGTATTTCCTATAAACTTTACGAGTTGCAATAAAGGTGGTTATGTATATAACGTTTTTATTCTGCAGGTGATTTTAGTATACAGTTTATGGCTCATGGCTTATGTCCGAACAATATGGTCTAAAATTGAATTTATATGGGAGTTCGAGATTTTGGTATCATGCAATATCAATAACTGTACTGTATCAGCCCATATACGTCCCACTGCAGTGCACGGCCCTCCTCTACAATCAACAGTGCGATTGAGAGTGGTTAGGCCATATAGTCCACCACGGTGGCCTAGTGCAGGTTGGCGGACCATTGCATACCATATTTTTTTAACAATTCGATATGGTACCTATGCAGGTTTCCTCACAATGTTTTCCTTCACCGTTATAGTGCGTGGTAATTGACTATCAATACACACATGACTCCGAAAAATCAGAGGTGTGCCTTGGGATTTGAACCGCGAACGCCAAATGCCAAGACATAGATATTTTACGTAGATTTACATTATTTAAAAATCTGTAATCGATTTTATTATTATTATTTTATTTTATTTTGGCTACAAAGTTCACATCTTCTCGTCCCCTATCAAGTCGTGTAACAGAATATACAAGGAGAAATGTGGGTATCCTGGTAGCACCAAAGTTAGATACTTTTAAACAAAATCATTATTCGTTTTTTAGACAATAGGCTAGAGGGTAGATAGATGTTATTAAAATAATACCCATTGTATTGTTATAATATTCAAGCCTTCCATAACATTTTTGACGCATTTTCTGCTCAACACAAAGTCCAGTTCTAACCTAATTACAAATCTCAATTCTCCAGCATAATATTCCCGATTAACCCCAAAAATATCCAGTGTATCACATAATACATCTACGTTGCGAAAGGAACCAATACTTGAAAAGCGCTGAATGATAAACGACGCCCGTAGATACGTGCCCGCTTGAAAAATGGCTGTTTCCTTTTAACTTGTAGGTTCCGAATTACACGTGCAGATATTTTCACGTGTTTACTGGGGAATACGTGGGCTGAAACACCAATAAGGGCAACGTTAACGACCTACACCTTCTATCAGGTGGGGCCTAGCCTATTCTACCTCGTATTATACATAACATGCCTATATAGCTAAGATTGGGATCACATTCCGTCACATTTAGTTCGCTCATAGAAAATAATTGGGATTTTATTTATTTATTATATTTTTTATAAATTATATTACTGATATATGCTGCCCTGTCCCGTCTCATTCTCACTCAGACATGTAATCCAGTCCTATGCAATCCCTTTGAGTATAAAAAAGTAACATATTATATCGGAATTCCTTCCTCATCCCACGGGAACACATTTTCCGGATAAAAATTAGCCTAAGTGTTAATCCAGGATGCACCAAATTTCGTCGAAATCCGTTAAGCCGTTTCTGAGATATTTTTTTCATAGCATTGGTACCGGCAAATGAGCAAGCGGGTCACCTGCTGCTGTAAGTGATCACTGCCGCCCATGAACATCCACAACGCCAGGATCATGGATGTGTTGCCGGGTTATTAAATCGGGAAGGAAATTAGATGGGAAGAGTAAATTGGTATTGGACCTCCGGCAATCTCAATCACCGAACGAAACGCGACAGCAAAGCGGTCGCTTCACGTTGACCTTCTGTGAGACAATAGTACCACACCCGGACGAGCCTACCCATTCATGCTCAGTGGTGACTGACAACAGCGTGGCTCTACCACAATAAAAAACTGATACAAAAACTAATGCACGTTTGCACTAAAATAAATAGATAACTCAAACATGAAATCCCCTCGCGTTTCAATACCGAAACTTATGAAAATAAACGTAAATCTGACAGTTTCAATAACTTTTTCACGGATAGACTGGCCGAAAACAAAACCCATTTTATATCATGTACGCAGAGCAAATGTTAGTTTAACCCGGCGCGCGTCGGTTTGAATTTGATATATCGTCCAGCCGGGCGTCATGCATTATGCATACTCCACTTGTGAACCCGCTGCGGCAATCACCAATGTCTACTCAGCGTAAAAATATTTTGACATATTATTTATGTGCATTCGTTAGTTATAAATAAACAGACAACATCCATACATAATGCTACGTACCCTATGTGCTGACCTTTCAATATAGTACTAAGTCTCAAGTCGGATGTCTGAAAATACGAGTGTTGGTCTCACAGCACGTAGATCCGAAACAAACATTTATCTATTTAACATTTGTTCCGATTTTGGTCATTGAAGTATTAATCTGGAGAGGATATCCTGACCAAAATCTGTTGGTATGCGGTTACCATATACGCAGAAAATCAAAGGCGTACAGGAGAATTTACTTATATAAAATGCATCTTTTACTGAGCGCCCGCTGAAGCAGTGAAGAAAAACATCGTGAGGAAACCTGCAGTTTTTATAAGAAATGTGATGTATGACGTCTGCCTGCCCTCAATAGGTCAAGGTGGTCTGTGATGATCGATGGACATGGACTAAACTCATACGATTGGACTTCCGATTTTTGATGAGACCCGTATTCAGCTAAGGATGTGCGTATATTGTTTTAAATTATGTCTTTGTCGAAACTGTTCTCGTAAACATTTATACATTTCTATTCGTTCTGATATTTTCAAAGAAGTGCTTATGAAACAAACGGCACGCCAACAATTTTGCTGAACGTGATGGAATTATTTATGCCCGTAATTAAAACAAAACGACATTCAAACCATGAAATTCGGACTGTAATCCACAATTTTTTTCGTTGATTTATATTTGTCAATGGTAACCAACATTTGGTCCACGATGTTCGCGACCTCAATGATTATGCCACTCTCGATGTGAATAAAGTTGGTATCTGCGTCCGCCTTTTTGAAGCTCCAGGCATTTATTATTAGCTGCTATATCTCCCTTATTATAGACAAAAAAATAGAACCATGTTTTACAAGTCGAAAATCGTGACTACCCGCTTCTGGCAGGAGCTTACAAGCTCGGAAAGCAATGCACAGGCGAGTTCTCCAAAACGCACTAGTCATCTAGCCTAGCTCAGTGGTGCCTTTAAATTCGGAACTAATAATGCTATATAAAAAAACATTTAATGGGACAACATTTTTTTATTCAAAACAATCCGTTTCCAATAAAAATGCATGATTATTTTTTAATGGGTATTTAGTGCTGCCAGTGTCTTCTTTTTTACTAAACCACTTTACAGTTGTTTGACGTATATATTTTGTGAACTAATCTAATCAGTAATAAGTAATAATAAATAAATACACCCAACAGTCACATACACAGTCCAGACCCCACACTAAGATCGAGTCTTGTGTTGTAAGTATCAGAAACAACTAAAGACATTTCGGTCTCTCAAACACCCAGACCCGAAACAAATGCTTGTGGCCTCGGTGCGGGGATTGAACTTGCAGCCTTTTGTTTCATAGCCGGCTACTACACCACAGAGGCTGACAATAAAGTACATTAAATAATGCTTAGATTCCATTTGATTTTTTGTAAGTGGTAATTTTTTTTAAGCTTGCAGTCAGTTTTTATTAATGTAAACATTTTATAATAATCAGTCTTAAGCAATTTCCACATCAGCTTCTTTTCTATCTACCCAAAGTATCTGTTCATTATTTTTATCTGCTGGAAACGATTTTTTAGTGTTACAAGTGTTACAAATCCACTCTATTCTTTTTGACTTCTTTTTATTTTTTATTTTCATCTTGGCAGACACATTGTCCACAAGCACACACCGGCATTTTTTGCATATCTGTCTTTTAATGTCTGGATGTCTGAAAATAAAAACCATTATTTTATCAATTATATATGAATGTAATTAAATGTATGACCAGGATATAATGGAATGACATTATCGAGCCACTCTCTCTCCTCCTCATACACATACAGGCACAGGTTTTAAATTAAATTGTGGCCTTATTTGTAACGCACGAATTGGTCTAATAAGTCACCAGTGTAGGTGCACTGTCCCAATCTAACATCTCCAACAAACACAGACCAAACGCTATTTAATCATCTTACGTAGATGTAAATTGCCAATGATGATGATGATGATGATGATGATTGAGGAATAACATTTGATATACATACATAGACAATTTAAAATCTATTTTAGTTATCAAATGATTTGTCTTCTTCACTAAAACTAAATTTAATAGGCATTCAAAGGGACAAAACATTTGGTAATAAAGTTACTAAAATAGGTTTTAAAACTGTCTATAAATAAGGCCGTTAAAACTGTGCAACACTGATGTATAAATACTCACATTTTTAATACACTCTTCTTGGCAACACTCACTAAGAGGTTACTGTAGTAGGATGATAAGGCAGGATTCTTACCAACCACATATTTACTTATCTGAAATGAGAAAAGCGAGTATTTACTTATGATTTCAAATATTATCAAGTAGTGATGATGTGGAGCTAAAATGAGATATTTTCCATGTATGGATAGACCTTATTGGAGTGAACAATCTATATTTTCCAAAATGCATTTACTATAATATTAGTACTTAGAAATAAAAAAGCTGAAGTATTTCAAAATGGGCCCAATACCTAAAAGCTGGATTTAGGGCCAATTATTCAATCATCAAATATAAATTATCCACCAGATAAAATACATTGTGAACAAATAAAAAATAATAGTTGTATTATTAAAATTTACCAACTGTAAATTAGTTGATAAGTAACTTTTATCTGACATTGAATAATCAGGGCTTGAAAACTATATAGGACTGTTAAAACATTAAAACCAGAAGCAAATATGCGGGGATTACATTAATCTTTAAGCGAATTCAAGAATGCAACGAGTCATTACAACTATAATACTTGTTTCATGTTTGTAACTAAATTGTACAATCAACGAACAAAATGTCGTACCTGATACAGATAATTTATCCTTTGGAATGAATCTCCTCCTTGAATTTTCTTCATGGCATTCCCTTGAATTAAATATACTTTAAAATCACAACATTTCTTGTATGCGGATATTTATTTATGACATTTGACAATCAGCTGACGATACTATGTTTAAAAACCAATAACATTGAGCTCACTATCGAAAAGTTAATTTAATACATAAATCTAATTACTCAGCACCGAAAATTGTGTAACTATTATTTAATAAATTTTATACGATTTGAATGTAGTTTTAAAAAATTTTTTACTCTAAAATATCAAAATCTTAAATATTTGCTTAAAGTAAAAATTATTATTGGTTTAGAATGAAATATATCGGTCCAGTTTCAAGAATCATTTTCAACATTTAAAGCATATAAAAAGACTACACAATGTGCTGCAACTATAAGAAGGAAAAAGATAGAACATGTGTGCATTACAAACATTTAAAATAAGTTCGTGAAACGTAAAGAAAAGCTGTCTTAATCTTTTCATTTTCAAAAAAATCCCAATTTAATTTTTAGCAAACCCGATAACGCTCTTACGCTATAAACGGGTTCCATTCCATATTAAGACAGACAAAATGAATTGAACATACTGGAGTAACTTGCGGGTCATTATTTAATCGCGTCTCATTCGACCCTTTCAATAACAAAGCTTTATAGGTTATAATGCTGCCGAAGAAATACATTTTATTGTCCAGGATAAGACAAAGGACTCGTTATTGTAAATATTTCTCGAGCCAACCTAATGTGGGCGAAATAGACATTCCTTTTTCCAATGGGTAAGTTTTTTAAATTTCTAACCTCCAACTGATAATTTTTATTGGAACAATTCCTTTAGAAAGCAAATATGTATTACAAAAATATGTAGAATATTTTTATTTCATTTTGTTTACCCTTATATGGCACTGGTTACCGTGTATTTAATCATACAAGAATACAACACTCGTATATTATGATGCACTGGTAAAGGTCGCGGGACGTCGCTGGATGCAGGCTGCCTCCAGCAGGTCACTGTGGAAATCATTGGGAGAGGCCTATGTTCAGCAGTGGACTTCCTTTGGCTGATGGATGGATGGATGGATATTATGATGTAAATATCTCACAACTAACTTAACATCAATTATTATAACTCATCAATATTTTTTTCAGATCATCACTAAAACTGACAACCGGTAAATATGCGAGGTTCGCAGACGGAGCATGTGTGGCCTCATTTGGTGACACAAGCGTGTTATCAACAGTGGTTTCAAAGGCGAAGCAGAGTAGCAGCTCGTTCCTACCACTTGTAGTAGACTACAGACAGAAAGCGGCAGCTGCTGGACGTATACCTACAAACTTTTTGAGAAGAGAATTAGGTATGTTCAATATTATTTATTTATTTCTAATATTTTAATGGTTTGTAACCAAATATAATTAAATTCAATATGTTAATCAAGGGTTGTAATGTTAAAATATTGCCCCATAGTAACTGGTTATAATGACAACTAGTAAATTAGCTTGTGTTAAAATATTGTAATGACCCAGATATAACCAGTTCATGATGGTAAAAAACTTATTAAGTCACCCATAGAAGTGTTGTGTTTCATGTTGCAAAATTGTAGAAGATTCATACATAATTAGTATGTATGAATTTTAAAATTCACTTGATTTAAATAAAATGAAAGTTAACAAAATAATTAAATTTTTTTTTTTATTTCCAGGTCCATCAGAAAGAGAAATCCTCACATCAAGGTTAATAGATAGATCGTTACGTCCACTGTTCCCACAGAACTACAACTATGACACACAGATAGTATGCAACATGCTGGCGATGGACGGTACCAACCCGCCTGAAACGGTGGCAATAAACGCTGCAAGTGCAGCACTGGCTTTATCTGATGTTCCCTGGAACGGACCCATTGGGGCTGTAAGGTGTAAAATTATATTTTATCTTAAAAATATGAGTATATAAATATATAACTTTTTTTTAGATTCAATATTGCACTGATGAGCTAATTTGGAGTATATGCATTTACCCCGCACTAGGCCAGCGTGGTGGACTATATAGCCTAACCCCTGTCAAGCGAAATCTCGAATTTAGAGGAGACTTGTGCCCTTTTTTTTTTTTTTTTTTTTTACGAGGGGAAAACTATTTATGGTTTCCTTCCCGCAGGCCTTGGGAAAGGTGCGGGAAGGGTATGTCGGGGTCACCGGCCTTCCAGCTCGGCGCGCGGATGTTAATGCCGAGCTGGGTCCCTAACACCCCACGCCGGCATACCGACCAAAACCCCTCGATGACGCCCTCTTCATGCATATCAAGGTGACTGCGGTCTCTGCTAGCGAGGCTCGCTCAGTATTATTCCGCAGCCACCTTATGCTTTATAGAGACTCATGGTCTCACCCGTCTCTGTGAGAGGGAGCGTGTACGCGCCCTTATTTGCCTTTTTAGGCGGCCGCCCCGGGATCACTTTTATTAAGGACGCGCCCCAAGTGCACCCAGTGATCCCAAAGGCCCCCTTTAGTCGCCTTCTACGACAGGCTGGGGATACCGTGGTGGGATTCTAAATGCCCCCTTGCCACAGGGCAGGCTACACGCGATCACACGCACAACAACAACACTCAACTCTCCCCGATGAATCGCGACAATATTAAATCGCGCGATCACAGAGGGTGCACTTGTGCCCTACACTAATCTGTATATGGGCTGATACAGATACAGAACGGTTTTCATTGATATTAGGATTATTCATATGTTACTTGCATGCTTATTTCAATATTTTAATATTGCCTATACTTTGGTCTTTAGTTTTATTTACCAAATTGTTAAAGTTAATGTCCCGCCCAATAACCACATTGGGAAATGGGTTGCAGTTACTAACACTTATCTTTTCCTTTGAGAAACCAACTTTGTTTTCGAGATAACTGAACTATCACATTATATAAATCTAATTATTCTTCCACAGATTAGGACTAATAGACGACGAATTGGTAGTGAACCCAACTCGGAAGCATCTACAACAATCAGCACTGAACTTAGTAGTAACCGCAACTAAAAGTAACCTGGTTGTGATGTTGGAGGGCAACGCTAATGACATCTTGCAGCAAGACTTGCTGAAAGCCATCAAATTAGGTATGAATGTAAGTCTGTTTTTTGTAAAATAATAAGTAATACATACATTTATTTTGATGTTGACTGTGGCACCAAGACAACCCACTATTCATCTGCGCAGTATGAATTTATTGGAATCACACAATTAATATGTTGGTGTGTGCGCTGCAGTCAACAAGTTAAAATAGCTAAGGCCGCTTATTTTAGAGAATTCAATATAAAAAAAAACACGCCAAAAAAAAACATTCCCAAAACGCGTACTATAAGCTTCTTTGTACAAAATGGAAAACGAAAACGAAGCCAGGAGGTAGTTTTAGTGACTACAGACACAATGCAACTGTAATTTTTGCAAAAAAAAAAGCGGCGACTTTTTTTTTAGATGTTTAGAAATCTATAATCTTCCACAATGTATGCATACTTTAATCTAACTAGCTATCTTTACTCCTCAGGTACCAAGGAAGCTCAACACATAGTGAGAGGCATAGAGAAACTTCAAAAAGAGCATGGCAGAACGAAAAGAGAGTATGAAACTCCATCGCCGATTGAACAAAGCATCGTCGACTCAATAAAATCCCTGTCGACAATGAAACTAAGAGAAATATTAAGGTATTAAATCTTGTATTTATTAAATAATCTTGTAGAGGCACCACTACTTAGGGTATAAGGTAGGGTATACTTAGGTGTAAGGGTGGATAAGAAAGTATTTGACAAACGTAATATTAATAATATTTTGATTATTTTAAGTATACTAGGCTCCTGCTCGCCCAATTCAAGAATATCTGAAAGTTATGAATTATTCAATATGCTAGCCAGTGATTGTTACATTTCTAATGGTTTCTTATGGTATTATGACCGTGACCACGAACGCTGTCACGTGATCGAAACATCAGGAAGTTAAAATATGTAAAAGTTACACAAAATTCGCGATAAAATCCGTGAAAATTAGTTTTATTTTAATGTTATATTACTACTTTAAAAATGTAACATATTACGCAAAAATTATGATCTGCAACTTTTTCGACCACCCTAACATATTTTTTCTGAATATGGTTCAAACTTTCACCAATAGATGGCGCTATTCAAAATTGTCAACTTTACATGCCAAATTCAGCTGCCTAAATTAACTTTTTATTTCCAGAGACCAAACCCATGACAAAATATCTCGAGACACGGCGATCTCAGAACTCCGTCAGACAGTTCTCAACCAACTAAGGGACACGGAAATGGACGTGACGCAGTTGTCAGACTGCTTCAACTCGCATCTCCGACAGACGTTCAGGGATATGATCTTCGAAACTGACACGAGGTGTGACGGACGGCATCTGGATGATTTGAGGAATATTAGCTGCCAGGTAAGAACTTGGAGTATGGAGGATAAATATACTGCTGTAAGGGAAGTCTTCTCTCGGTTTTCTCTGTGTCTACCCGGTTTTCAGGGGCTGAATATAACCAAAATTTTATACGGTTAATTACACAGTACACTTGCGAGGCTCCTAAAAGGTTCTCGGGGAGATTGCGGTGGACTTTTCCAGTCTCACAACGCGGAAACCTAAAACAAACACTTATGGATCACAATAACATTGATGTCGCTATAACAGCGCACACGAATCCTCCACTTTCATAGCATCTTAAACTGTTTCACGCAATCAATTTTGTAAAAAATTTTAGTTAATAAGTTTTTAAGTTAATAATTTTTTAAGTTTTTAAGTTAATAATTTTTTAAGTTTTTAAGTTTATAGACATTTTGTACACGATGGTGAACACAAAGATCATGTTGATTTTAACAGAATTAGATGTATCTGTACTAGTTTGGTCATTTTCACTTTCGCCTCGATTGAAATATCACATAGTATAACTACAGCTATCCCCAACCTTTGAAACGTAGTGGTAGACAGTGGTGAGTAAAGTTTCGCCTGCATTGGTGGTGGTACTGCAGGTGTCCCTGTACGAGCCGCTGCACGGCAGCTCGGTGTTCCAGCGCGGACAGACGCAGGTGTTGTGCACCGTGGCCTTCGACTCCCCGGACAGTGCGCTCAAGATGGACACGCTCACCATGCTTAGCAGGTTTGTTCATTATATTATACGATATTGGGTATGTCAGGGTAGCTACCACCATTCATGACTTGTAATCTTTGATAAAATGTAAAATCGATTTCAAATCACATATGTCGCAATACATTGCTTTGACAGCCTCCGTGGCGCAGTTGGTTGGCCGCCGGCTGTGAAACGAGAGGTCGCGGGTTCGATCCCCGCATCAAAACAAACGTTTGTGTGAACCACCAGTATTTGTTTCGAGTCTGGGTGTTTGTGGGACCGAAAAGTCTCTCGTAGTTCCTGATACCCACGACAGAAGACTCGATCTTAGTGTGGGGTCAGGACTATGTATGTGACTGTTGGGTGTATTTATTGCTGTCCCGTTTCTTTTGTTGGACGACATTGTTAAAAATATATTGTTTTTTGGCAAAATATTCGTATCGACTCTTTTATAGTGGCCACGAAACGACATAGCACATAAGATTCAGCCGCATACTTATACCGTAATGGATATCCTCTCACCTGTAAATATTATTTTTAAATTGCTTTGCATTTACCATCAGATGTATTACAACTGGTACACTCAACAAAAAGAGGACTTTATTATTGATTACATTATTAATTTTACGTAACATATTTAACCCCACAGCGGTATAAAAGAAAAGAGTTTCTTCCTGCACTACGAGTTCCCGTCCTACGCGACGGGCGAGGTGGGCCGCACCGGAGCCCCGGGGCGCCGCGAGGCGGGACACGGAGCCCTGGCCGAGAAGGGACTCGTGCCTGTGGTGCCACATGTTCCGTATACTGTCCGGCTCACTGCTGAGGTCTTGGAGTCTAATGGTAGGTGGCTTTCAATTATAGGATATATCAGATTTTCTAGTTGATATTTTTGGGTCAAAAAGTACACAATTTTTGGCTTTCTGCAATTTGTATTTTATGAAAATGTAAAAATTAAAAAAAAACTAAAAATGTGAATGCTACAATCGTGATATCATTAAGCTTAAGTATTAAACGAATTATAATGTAGAAACTAGAAACATTGATAAATGTTTCATTCGGTTATTAAAATTAAGAAGAGCCTGGTCGGTACTAGGTACATATACTTACTTTCACACCACCCTATATAATTTTACATGCAAAAGTAGTCATCCCGTTTCCCTAATACGGTTTTAACTCGGCAATCTTTACTATACATCCTTATTCAGTTAACACGCAATATTTTTGTCAATTTACCTTCAGTTTACTAAAGCAATTTAGCGGGGAAGATGTCACGCACAGACAATATATCTTAACATTTCAGGACGTCAGTGCAAAAAGTGACCTGACCCTGCGAGAAATATCGTTAAATTAAGCCAATTCTGCTTATCCTTAGACAAACCATCGATAAGACCGCCAATTTTTTACATTTCTAGTTTTAATTTATAATTAATGTCTTGTGTTGTATTATTTGGTGATATAAAGGGCCGTATTAATAAACTCGGATGCGCGAAGGCTCCACTTTAGTCCAAGGCCTTGAAATTGACTTGATTATGTTGACTTTTAACTTGACTATAATATTGAATAATGTAACTACAATACGATGGTTGCCCAGCCCTCTATGCAATTCCGTGTTTATTAATAAAGTCGTGAATATCTCGCTGTTCAAAATAATTGAATCAATTGTAAAGCCTTGGACTAAAGTTAATTCTTCGCTCATCCGAGTTTATTAATAAAGCCAGAAGAGTTAATTATGATTAGTATACCATAATGTGCAGTTAATTTCAAATACTCGTATTCCCAGGTTCAAGTTCAATGGCGTCGGTATGTGGAGGATCGCTGGCTCTAATGGACGCGGGGCTGCCGCTGTCCGCCCCCGCGGCGGGCGTGGCCGTGGGGCTCGTCACACGACATCAGCACAACGAAATACAAGACTACAGGATACTCACTGATTTGTTAGTGAGTCTATATGCACTTTGTTTCATAGTTTATTTACATTGCAATCAATATTTTTAGATATATTTGTCAATAATTGCAAACTTTGTTTTATAAAGGTTGTGCATGTTTATTAATTAGTATTATAAACATTTAATTGATAATGTAATGGTGAAAAATCCTGTTAATTGCGATGGTACGTTTTAAGTTGAAAGTAAATAAAACAAATACAACCAACAGTCACGTACATAGTCCTGACCCCACACTAAGATCGAGTCTTGTGTCGTGGGAATCAGAATCTACGAGAGACTTTTCGGTCTCACAAAAACCCAGACCCAACACAAATATTTGTGGCCCACAAATATTTGTGTTGGTGCGGGGATCGAACCCGCGGCCTCTCGTTTCACAGTCGGTGTCTAACCAACTAGGCCACGGACGCTGTCAAAAGTGGGACCAAAGAATTGAAATTTAATTCCTTTTACTAAAAACAAGTTTTTTTTTTTTTTTTTCGTTATAATGGACGAGTAAATATACTCGACGCAGAAATAATCAGTTTATAAATCGTTGAATATCTGAACCTGTTTTAAAATAACGATTTATTGATTTTAATATTCATTAAATCTATTCACCCCAGGGTATAGAAGACTACATGGGCGACATGGACTTCAAAGTGGCCGGCACCAAGAAGGGCATCACGGCACTGCAGGCCGACATAAAAATCCCCGGCCTGCCGCTCAAAATAGTGATGGAATCTGTCCAGAAAGCCTGCGATGCGAAGTCCAAGATTATCGATATCATGAACAAGTGTATCGATAAACCGAGGTGAGTGTGTACAACTCTAGTATGCATGTATATTTTTAAACAAGTATTTTGTTCCTTGTGATGAGATAGTTGTCACTATCGAATCGTAGACAAATAAGCTAAAACAAACAAATTATACTATTTTAATATGAATATAACAAACTCGTAACTTTCCAGTTAATTTGACAAGCCATGAACCTTGTGAAAACATTCCTGATCTTTGAAAATCGAGGCTAATGAAAATGTAAAGAAGAAAATATTGGAGATAATATATGAATTAATACATTAAAAATGGACATAATACATGGGATTATATATTAGATTTTATTTTACAGGCAAGGCCACAAAGAAAACATGCCGGTTATAGAAGAGATGGATGTAGAGGTGCACAAGAGGTCAAAACTCATCGGTCTGGGCGGCTCCAACTTGAAGAAACTCTATGTGGAAACGGGAGTACAGGT
Source organism: Theretra japonica (assembly GCA_033459515.1). Lineage (NCBI taxonomy): Eukaryota > Metazoa > Arthropoda > Insecta > Lepidoptera > Sphingidae > Theretra > Theretra japonica. The sequence continues at coordinate 1,945,375 of CM065951.1, read as the reverse complement.
AAGTTAATAAGCTTAGTGAGCCTGATGTACCAATAAATGAAAAAAAATGTTACTTTGCCATCCATTACAAGCAATAATTCAACATGAGTTTTTGTATGGTTTATAAAGTCATTTAACGACTTTTATGCTGTTTAATAGCACAGTTTTGGTACTTTTTAACATCATGGGAGCATGTTAAAGTTTAAATTTTTACAGCCTTTTTCATACAGTTTTAAAACCTTTTTTAGGTATCGAATGTTTTGTCTTCTTCGCTCAAACTGAATTCAAAAGTCGTTCGAAAGGGACAAAGCATTCGACAATTAAAATAAGTTTTAAATTTGTCTGTGGATAAGGCCGTTATTGTTATAAAATTTCTAGTCTGTTTAAAGTTACACGTTGAATTCTAAATTACACAAAGCCAACGAAAAGTACTTCTCCGTGGCGCAATAACTTATTAAGGATTCGATTTACCTCATTAATGTAAGCGTAATTACTTAATAAAAAGTCCTGATATATTATTTGCTTAAATATATCCAGGTAACGCCCGTAGACGAGTGTAAATACAGCATATTCGCGCCCTCCCAAGCCGCCATGGACGAGGCTCGCGCGCGCATCGACTCGTGGCTCTCCAGCGACAGGACGCCCGACCTCGAGTTCGGCGCCATCTACAAGGCCAAGGTCGTGGAGGTCAGGGACATCGGCGTGCTCGTCACCTTGTACCCGGGCATGACCCCCGCGTTGGTGCATAACACGCAGCTGGATCATAGGAAGGTAAGAACGCATGATATGTCTTTAATAAAAAGGGCATTTTTGTATGGTTTGTTCGTTCTGCCCGCAGGAAGTCAACAGCTGAACATAGGCGTCCCCCAATGATCTCCCCTTTTATTTATTTTTATGATCTATCTTTTATAACTGCCTAGGGGGCGTAGTCTTATACTTAATGAAAAGACTGAATTGAAAATGTTTTTATTATTTATTCCATCTTAACACGTTGATAAAAGTCAATATATTATAAGTTTTTTTTGTGCGCAACGCATGTGCATCTCTCACACGCATAGCATTATTTACTTCTCTAATTCATCATAGTTTCACGGGTCTATAGGCCATATTGTAGCTCAGCAGTCAACATTACAATTACCCTTTCGTAAAAAAGATTTAAGATTTTAGATTACTACCGTCACACAACTTTACACATTTCAAATGCAATAAATTGTATTGTATTGTATCAGCCCATATACGACCCACTGCAGGGCACGGGCCTCCTCTACAATCGAGAGTACGATTGAGAGTGGTTAGGCCATATAGTCCACCACGCTGGCCTAGTGCGGGTTGGATGCAATAAATATCTACCCTCTATTTCAGATACAACACCCCTCAGTCCTCGGTCTGGATGTGGGCTCCGAGATCCAAGTGAAGTATTTCGGACGCGACCCGGTGTCCGGACAAGTGAGACTGTCCAGGAAAGTGCTCACTTCACCACCTCCAGGAGTAGTTAGAAAACTAGACAAGAGCTAGACTTAACGATATTTAGGAATTTATGTATGTACTTCGAAGTATTGTTAAATTGTTAATGTCTGACTGAATGTCTGTTAATTTGTTTCCCCGCTGGAATTTTATTGTGAACTGAAGTTATGTCACAGCGATTAGGTCCGTTCTGCTTATTTTTTTGGCAATACCTAAGGATTTTTGAACTTAATACCGTATCCTTACCCCTAGTTTTAACTAAAGCGCAATTTACACGGGGAGAGTTTCTCTTGGAGGGAATCGTATGCGATTATCGCATGACATAACCACCTTAGATTATCGTGTTCTGACAATGTTTAAACGATGCCACTTTTTGATATCCTTACGACAATCGTATTGTCGTTGCGAGAAACTCTCCCCATGTAAAGGAGACTTAACTCGGGCGAAATATAATACAAAAAAAAACTGATATTGTTTGTTAAAACAATTATTGCTACAAAGGAATTGTGGGCAAAAATATTTTTCGGACCACAAATTACTTCATCATGTCAAAAACTACAATGCTACTGCCAAATTTGTAAATAAATAGTTGTATATTATTTTGTTCCTTATCTTTAATTGTCCCTTCGCCAACATGTTCCAAAAATATTAATTTAATAACAAGGTAAATGTTAAAAAAATAAAACGCAACTAGCTTTTAATTTGTATATTCAAGAAATAATCTGTACAATCTATGAAAAATATTTATCACAAAAGGACGTCTCGCCGAAGGCACTACATTGCGCGGCGGCCGCGCCTGCGCACATATAAATATTTATTACAATCCGGCGCCGCCGCCCTTACTTACTACAACAAAGTGATCGTCAAAAAATAAAGGAATCAATAACAAATACGCTTACCATAAACGATTAAATACGTAAAAAATATCGCTAGAAAAAAAACAAACAAACGCATTTATATAATCATTATTCAACATGTCAATGTTATACTCGCATTTTGATATTTGCAGTCTTTGATTTCGTTGTGACTACCAGCATTAGTGTTTACACTATTGTTACATTAACACTACACTTATGTACAATCAATATTCGATTATGTATAAATAATTCGATTAGGAAACTCTGCGTCGAGCAGACTAACTAACACCTAACACCGTGCAAAGAAACAATATGGTGGCAACTGAATGTGGCGCGGAATACGCGAACGTGTTCGCAATAAATAAACATTTACTCAATCATAAAAGAAATTCGACAAATATATTCATCTCTCTCTAGCTAATCAATATGTGCTAAGTGCGAAGAAGACAAGTCTTATGCGGCAAATATCACAATACGGACATTACACGCAGTGTTTGAGATCAAACTGACTTCACCATTGCCACCGTATTAGACGCGTGCGACACAACTACACGAATAACATAAAAAGCGACAAAAAGCCGCGCCCACGTGACTCCAAGCCGCCATCAGCGCCGGCTTCGAGCCACACGAAGCCGCGACACAATACTTAAAATACAAAAGCATACACAAAATAAATCGGTCCTTTGTATTATGCATCAAAACAAGTGATTTTTACATTACATAACATAAAATATAATGGCATATTTGGACTCGCAGCGTTCAGGTACGCTTTAGTAACGTAAAAATACTTATTCCCTTTTTTTTATCGATTTTGTAAAAATCAAAATGGAGGCGTGGACTTCTAAAGCCACGCCCCGTGTTATCTCAGTCCATTTTTCAATTAATATTATTTCAGAGAGGCATAATATCCACTAATGTTAATCTTATACAATGGCAAGATTTAAATCGAATGTTTGTTAATACGAATTGGGGCGCCGCGCACTGGCTGTCTTGATTTATCCCATTTTTATCTTGAATATAGTTTAACTGTTGATTTGAAAATTACTTTCGAGACCTTACGAAATCAAGGTTACAAACTACAATTTTTTTTCAAACTTAAATGGTCTATGATCCTTCATCACACAGCACGATTTATTTTGCTGTAACTCACTGGTATTTTCCGCTTTAACCAAGCTGGTTAAACCGCGAATTTCCCAGACAGCATAATCTCTATGGGTCAGTTTCCCCAAGGTGCAAGTGCGCAGACGCCGGTAGCCTCACATTGCCATGAGTCGCGTCAAATTTCCACAGAAAATTGTCGTTTACCTTCGATACACAATCACTAGAAACATTTTGAGTATTCCAAAATTTTCGAGCTAAGTTACATTTCATTTAGTCATGTAATACATGCGGACAACGTCAGAAGAATCTTCATTATATGCTTTTGATGTTACAGTCAAAAACCGAAATGTCTAGATCGGTCAAATCTAGTAGTCAAAGTGGGAAGAACTTCTCTATTATTAAAGTAAGTTAAATTAATTCGTTTGACCCAAGACCAGTCAATAATTTGTAAATATTTATTTACAAAAATAATACTCTGACTATTTTACGGTTATATTCTTTGACTGGTCAAAGGTAAAAGTAATTAATTTCAACACAAGACTTGGATAATCTGCGGACATATATTGCTAAATAACCACAACAATCTTTAACTTTATTCTCTGCCCACTAACAAGTGACCGCATTTCGATCTTTGACCACAACACGTTCATAAATAACTCCATACGAAAATATATAATCTTATTAAATACAACATCAAGGCACAAATCTGTTACATATATGATATAAGGCCATAATTTCAATTCCTAATAAAAACTCTTTAACAAAAGCCAAATTCACAATTTAACTTCGCTAACAAGAATACACTAGTCACGTATGCCAAAATTGTCAACCATTTAACAATTCATAAATGCTTACTTTCCTAATAAATTGACTCTGTAAATACAACAATTTTAACCAACTTACGTTACCTCTGAGGCGTATAAAATGTATCAAATTCAACAGATATATAACTATTGCATTCCCGGCCTAGAACCTTTTCAATTTTGGCACACGTGACGAGTCCGCCTAACAAACACATCGACTTGACCTCGTCGCCAACAAATATCAACTGTAGACGTCTTTTGTTATTTTTATTACTTTACTGTCAATCACAGGTATAAATAATTTACCGTTAAATTAATAGACGTGGTGTAAGCCCAAAAGCTAATTTATCAATCGCTAATTGAAATATATACGTCGAGAAAAATACATCATTGACAAAAAAATGCCATTTGTTGTATTAAAATTGTCTAATTTATCATTTTTATATTGGGATGTTATATTTGACGGATAAGTTTTATATGACGATTAGCAAATTTATCTCATATAGCTTCGCCACATAAAATGCCTACTTAGCGCCGCGTTATATTCTACCATCGACACTGAAGCTAAAAAACGAGAGCACAAAGTTTTTAATGTAAAAAACCAATTAATTGACGTTACAATCTCTTTTGTCGACGACAAGACTACTTCGATGAGGCCTTACTGGCTGAGTCCGAAGATCTTGAGCGCGTTGAAGGCGGTGGCGAGCGCGACGTCGTCGGGGCTGCGGCCCAGGAAGCCGGCCACCAGCTCCACGATGGCGGGCAGCGCGCACGGCTCGTTGCGCTGGAACGTGCAGTAGCGATTCACGAAGTTCATCGACCTGGAATTTAGTGTGGGAATTTTGGAGTTCAATTTTTGATGATAGGATCAATGACCTTTAAACACACAGCTGTTAAACAATGCATCCAAACCCCAATTGTGTGGAAGTATGTTAATTAACACATCAAAAAGGAGATCTTCGTCAATCATTAAACAAATGCATTTATATTTTTTTGGTATAATCTGCGATACATTGAAAAACATAATCGAGAGGCATTCCAACTAAAATTAATTATTTTTAATAAAAAATCAAAAATTATATTTTCTCTACCTCGTAGTTTACTAATCTCGCTGTATTTTATAAAGCATTAATTTAAATCCAACAGACTACGTAATAAAATAAAACATGACAAATTAAACCCAAAGTAAATAAACAAGATCTACAATTAATAAAATATCGTAGCATTAAATTTCTATTTCTAGATGACTAACAAAATAATTGCACCCTCACCTCTCAGTAAGCGAATCTTTGACGTGCAGCGGCAGTTTGGACGCCCTCATATTGGGATACATGAACGGCGAGTCAGTCTCCACTAGCAACTTATCCAGCGGCAAGATCCTTTCAGACAACAGCCTCCGGATACCCCCATCCGACTTATCCTTGCATATATACCCTGTGATACCCAGGTAGAACCCCTTCTCGATGTATCTGATACCCTGCTCCACTGAACCGGTGAAGGAGTGGATCACTACTGGGGGTAAACGGTTGCCGAACTCGTCTAGGATTTTTATGAGGTCGTCTTGTGCTTCTTTTTCGTGAACGAATAGGGGTTTTCTGAGCTCGCATGCCATTTCCACCTGGAATAAAAATGAGATTTTATCGAAGAGGTTCTTCATAAATTGGAGCTAAAATCGTGTATGAAATAAATCGGGTATTGTTGTTTTCCAAAGGGATTGGCTTTTGGACAAAGGATACCAAACATAATTTTGATTAAAGCTACATTTTAATGAAGTTTTATCCAAAACTGTTCAGCCGTTGTTATTAAACTAAATCTATCACCTAACACGACTTATCTCAAAATAATCAACTTATCAGTGTAAATCAATATTTGGTTTCAAAATAAACTCAAATCTTATGATTTGAGTATGTTAAGTATGTACCATATGTAATGACATAGTGGTTCCGACATTGCAAAATCCCAACTATTTTAGAAGTAATCCAACCTTAGACAGGTTCTATTTGCACACAACCCGACAATTTTCCCAAAGCAGGAAAAACATGTAATTTGTTTATTTATTTAACATAATTGTTATCAAAAAAACAAAGCAGGAAATAATAATAAACCCTTATCAAACGAGATATTTGTGTCCTTATCACGAAACGCTGCAAAGTTTATTATTCCGAATAAAGTTGTTTCACCTGATCGCAATCTGTTTTATTAAAATCCGATCCATCAGACGTTAAATCGAACCATTAATCATTGGGAAATAGGTCAGTCATACGCATGTGTGACTTTTTACGATAAAAACAATGAATAATGCGCATTTTGAAGTAAAACTAATTCTTACGGAATGAATCGCGAATTTAACATAATCTTTTTTTTTATTAGCCCGTATACGTCCCACTGCTGGGCACGGGCCTACTCTACAATCGAGAGAATCGATTAAGAGTGGTTAGGCCATATAGTCCACCACGCTGGCCTAGTGCGGGTTGGCGGACTTACATACCGTAGAAATTCAAACTTAATTTTTATATTTTTTAATTTTCCGACATTTCGACGTTTATTGTAAGTCACTAGGCGGATGACTAATACCTCAGTCCGCCCGTGACCACGAAACTATAAAGTGATCGAAACGTCACGAAATTTAAAAAAATAAAAATAAAATTAAATTCGCGATAACATCTGTTAGAATTTAATATTTCAATGTGTAACATTCACGTAAATCCCAAGAAACCATAATGCGCATTTTGTTCTAATATGTCACACACACATGCTTCCGGAGCATGCAGTGTATATCAAATTATTTGTGTTATTCTTAAGTCGTCTAAATAATTATCAGAAAATGCTTTTTAGTGGTAATTCATTTGTACCAGCTCGGAAAAAATTGTTCTAAATTAAATTGAAAACCTGGTAACTCAATCTACGACTATATCCATTTGCAAGAAGACTGGTATAATTGTGTATATTCCCTAAAAGTAATTAAATTTTCCCATTCAATAGTTTACATACATACAAACATAAACTCACGCCTTTATCCCAGAAGGGGTAGGCTGAGGTGTAACCAGGACACCCACATTTCGCCTCGTATTTTCCGTCCCACGATGTGATAGGGGCCAAGCCTATCGCCATATCGGGCTCAAATTTTTGTCTCGGGGCTGATAATGAATACAAAAATCTAATATTATTATTTGCCCGACCCGGGATTCGAATCCCTAACATATGCAATCATAACGTACTACAACTGTGGCACCGAGGCAGTCTCGATAATCTGTCAGGACTTATCTCCAGATGTTGTCTCCTCTTAATATCATGCAGTGACTGCACTGCATGGATGGACTACCATCTGCCGTGGGAAAACATAAAACCGTAATCCTTAAACCATATATAATAACAAGTTTCGGGGCTTTAAAACTCAGTCTACTACGGATGAATTTCGGTCTCACACAAACCAGACCCGTAACAAACGCTTGTGGTTCACACAAAGATTTGTCTCAGTTCGGGATCGAACCTAGGCCTCTCGTTTTCCACACGGTATATTTAAAATCAACTGCACAATGTCAAACTTAAATTATTTTTTTCAATTTAAAACAATACTAATTTTCTTGCCCTTACATTCTCACGTGCTCGACCCGATTTTATAAAACGTGATTCTTAAAATCGAAAACAAAAACACACAAAACAATATCAAACATTTTCTAAATTTAAGACACTTGTAGATATCCCGTAGATATGATAAGCATTATCTTTCAGACATATAGAAAGATTATTTACGCAATCTGATAAAACCCAAGCTTCTTACTTACACAACTATAAAAGTTAATATTGTATCACAAAAAACAATATCGACATTGTATAATTTACATTTTTGAAATACAGCAATACTGTAGCGCGTTTAAACTGTAATACCTTTGAGTCAGTCCTTCCGGGGTGGTACCACTCTCATAAGAATCCTGCCATGAGTAAAACTTGGCGTTTCGTTCATAATAATAATAGTCTGTTTACGTCTGTCTGCAGGGCATGGGCGTTCTCTACAATCAAGGGTTCGAGTGAATGAGCTTAGGCCGTATTATACCACCCGCCCTGTGGTCCGAGGGCGTAAGAATTCCGCCACGGTATCCCCAGCCGGTCGTAAGGGGCGACCTAAAGAGGTTTATTACTGTTATGAACAATCAATTAATTTTTTTTTTGTTTTTTTGTATCAGCCCATATACGACCCACTGCAGGGCACGGGCCTCCTCTACAATCGAGAGTACGATTGAGAGTGGTTAGGCCATATAGTCCACCACGCTGGCCTAGTGCGGGTTGGCGGACTTACACACCGTAGATTTTTTTTAAAATCGCTACGGTATGCAGGTTTCCTCACGATGTTTTCCTTCACCGTTAAAGTGCGTAGTGATTGACTATCAATACACACATAACTCCGAAAAGTCAGAGGTGTGCCCTGGGATTTGAACCCGCGACCACCGTGAACATGTATCGTGAATCAATTAATTGCTCTAAATAAATTATATCTTATAAACAGCATTCATAAAACACTTTCATACAAAATTGCGTATAGGAGTTTTTGGGAGAAAATCGTAGGAACTACATAAAGCTCTCGTTTTATTTTCATTAATTTACTGCATTTTTGAATTTTATTGCATAAAGTAGAAGGTATTTTATTCAATATAGTTCTGTAAAGGTGCACAGGCGAAGTGGAGGTGAAGCAAGAGTGTTTTAAGTGATTAATTCGATTTTCTCCCTAGACTCTCAAAAGTTTTGGTAAGGTTGCCTTCGCTTGACTAAAGCGTGACATACGGGATTCTACGGCTTCTAGAGACCCACTGTCGGTCAATGGCGGACGAAGGACCAATTTGACTAATTTCGCCCAAATTTGGCAAATTCTTTTACAAAAATGATAAAATAAGAGCTATATGCAAAAACCGTGAGAAGCCATAATGTAAAATGCATATAAAAGTTATTTACATACGCGTAGGAAGCTAATGTGAGAAAGGATGCGAAGTGATAGGCACCATGTGAGCTTGTTTATCGACGCGTGTCAATGTTAATTAGGCACAGCTGATGTGAGCCAACGCAAAATCACAGATTAATTCGGTCAAGCACCGGTCGAATATTTGAGGTGAATCCGTACAAGAATTTTATTTGGTTAACAATGGTATGGTATGGTATCAGCCCATATACGACCCACTGCAGGGCACGGGCCTCCTCTACAATCGAGAGTACGATTGAGAGTGGTTAGGCCATATAGTCCACCACGCTGGCCTAATGCGGGTTGGCGGATTTTTACATACCATAGAAATTTATACAAATCGCTATGGTATGCAGGTTTCCTCACGATGTTTTCCTTCACCGTTATAGTGCGTGGTGATTGACTATCAATTGGTTAATAATATTCGCGTTTTATTAAAGTGCCTAGTGGTCCTTTGTTACCGGACTGGATGGCGCTGCTTGGACGGTGGTCGCAGGTTCAAACCTCAGTGTAGGCAGATTTTTAGCGAGTTATCTGTGTATTGATAATAATCAATTTCCGCCCACTTCAATGGTGAAATAAAACATCGCAAGAAAACTAGGATTCCATAGAGATCTTAAATACGCACGCACTAGGTCAGCGTGGTGGACTATATGCCCTAACCCCTTTCAATCGATTGTTGAAGAGGCGCGTGTCCTGCAGTGGGACATATATGAACGTATATATCTATTGACACCGTCATATATCCAATTCTACCTACAATGAATTTCCGATCGCCAAGTATTTGCAAAACATCCCATCAATGTCAGCGTGGAACTCTAAAAAGCGCTCTAAAACGGGTCATGACTGCATGCCCGGCGACTTTGTGACTCACACGATGTTTTTGCAACAAGTGGCGTGCGAAATCGGAGCGGCGCGGCGTAAAAATACATTTGAGACGTGTATCAGATCACCCTAATTGCACATCCATGTTTTTTTGCAATAAAAATTAACATTTTCTTATTGGAAATTGTTTTATATAGCAGACTGTATTCTGTTTGTGATAATAAGGAAGAATCATTCTCATGTCAATTTTGAATTCAGCTATAGCCTTGAAATAATATTCTGACGAGACTTTTTTTTATGATAAAACATAAAAATCACATTTATAACACAAAATTTAAATTTTAATTTGAGATTAGCATTGGGTATTAATCGACTTTTAGCATACACACCAACATCTTGACAATACAAAGTTACAAACGCGTTGCAAGAACGAGATTAATTGGTTAAATCGTTTTAAAGTTACTTGATCTCTAAATGACGCATAAGATTTATCATCAATTTACCAATTCTCTGCTGGCCATAAATCTTTCCAATTGGACTCCATTGAACACGATCTTTGGCTTCTCTCGTTCACTTTTTAAACCCTTTACCATTTCCAGCCACAGGAAATCCACTGCTGAACATAGCAATCTCTCAAAGACTTACCCAGTGACCCGGACAGATCACATAGGTAGTCCTGACCCCACATTAAGATCGAGTCCTGTTTCGTGGGTATCAGAGACTCCGAGAGACTTTTCGGTCTCACAAACACCACCCAGACCCGAAACAAATACCTGTGGCACACACAAACATTTGTCTCTGTGTGGGGTTCGAACCCGCGGTCTCACTTTTCACAGCCGGCGTTCAACCAACTGCGCCACGGAAGCTGTAAGATAATTAATGAGTTATCCGCATTATGTGGTCTGTCCACTACCAATCTGTCGTAGATAATTGATATTTAAACTTCAATGCAGGAGGTTCTCAATAAGTCGGATATTTTAAACATAATATTATAGCTTCATTTAACATAAGAAATATCAACAAAATCAATTTATAAAAATCCCACGAGTCTGTATCACATTTAACATCCGTTGAATCTTGGTCTCAATTTTGTCTTGTAAATGTTTTTAACTGTCCATAATTGGTATAACCAGTTTTCTGAAACAATACCCAATTAAAGTACGCTTGGACAATGTTTTGCATAACCAAGCATATAAATATTCGTTTAAATAGCTAATCAGACTTTTACGTAATTTTAGGTATAATTTTTTAAGATTAATTAACAAATTATGGCGCCCGATATGGCGAAAGGTTTGCCCCTAATCACATAGTGCAACGGAAAACATAAGGCGAAACGCGGGTGCCCTGGTAGCACTTCTGCCTACTCCTACTGAAAAAAGGCGTAAGATTATGTATATACTCGTATGTATGTATTAACAGGTTACTGTAGAAATCCTTAGGGGAGGCCTAAGTTCAGTATTTAACTCTCGAAGCGCCATTTACACGGGGAAAGTTTCTCGCGGCGAGAATCGTATGCCATTATCGCATGACATAACCGCCTTAAGATTATCGCGTTCTGAGTTTTGACAATGTTTACACGACGTATTTTTTTTATATCCTTACAATAATCTTATCGTCAAGGCGAAAAACTCTCCCCGCGTAAATGGGGCTTAAGGTTAATGAAGAAAATTCATTCAATATAATGTATTAACGTGTTAAAAACAATTCACTTATCTGTATCTGAAACCAGTTCATTGAACGTACATCCGTGTATTTTATTTTACACGATAACAAAGGAAATAAACTTGTTTTCACCGAGTAATTTAAAACAATTAATTCGTTTCAGTTAAGAAATATATGTAACGTTAATTTTATTCAATTCAATATCTGTAGAAAGTATATCTAATACTCGTACCTAAGGCTTCTTTATAGCATGTAAAGGTTGATACCACAGCCACAACTTAATTAAGCAATTGCCTCATTAACAGTATGACCTCTACAATTGTCTTCTCATTGATAAGTGGGCGCGCATGCGCATCTGCTTCATTCATATAGCCATGAAATATCAACAGATCTGTCTGGTTTCGAATGTGAGTTTGTACCACTTTGACAACCGTGGCGTAGTTAGTCGGAAAACGCTGTGAAACGTAAAGCTTAGGATTCGATCCCCGCACCGAAACAAATATTTATATGATCCACAGGTTTTGGGTCTGGGTGTCTGTGAGACCAAAAAGACTTGTACGTCCTTATACCCACGACACAAGACTCGTTTTTGATGTTGAGTCAGAACTATGTATGTGAATTTTGGGTGAATTTATTTACTTCGGCCGAGCTGGCCTACAGTACAATAACTAACTAAAGAGTAAAATATACTTAATTCCAAGCATCTTTTTTTTATATAGTTATTCTTGTTTTTAACCTTATAATTATAAATTAGATCTAAGTAAAATAAGTTTTTCTTTGTTTTCATTTTTTTATATAATTTATTTTTTAAGATTGTTATTTCTAAATTAGTGTAATTGGTGTTAACCGTACTAATTTTAAAAAATAAATAAAATCTTGACAGAGCTAAAAATACTCATTGGAGTTAAATGTATTGCATGTTTCGAGATCAAACGAGAAGTGCGTGTTTCATTGTGTTAGCAAATGATCATAAGGCGTCTATTCATTCGCCGTGTTAATTGCCTTTCAATACCAGCGTATATACGAATGTAATGTAATTGTACTAAACGCTTATCCGTTGAAATATTGGTGTAATTCGGTACATTTCCTTCCAAGAATGCTTGGTGGAAATTGTTTAGCAAATAACAAGGTATAATGTAAAAATGGGCACTTTTTTTAAATTCTATTAATGACGAGACGAGCATGGCATTCGCCTGATGGTAAGCGATACGACCGCTCATAGATAGTGGCAAAACCAAATACCATGAATTACAAAGCAATGCTTGGCATTCCACTGCGCTCGCCATCCTGAGATATAAGATACATTAGATGTTTTACAACTTTATGAGATTGCCGGATGCCCAATACCCCTTCTCTTTCCATTATTTTTCCTTCCCGGTTTTCTCCCAATTTGATGGACCGGCAACACATCCATGATCAATTGTGGATGTTCATGGGCGGCAGTGATCACTTAACATCAGGTGGCTTGTTTGCCAGATCTATGCATTAGAAAAACTCCGACACACTTGATCATCGTGCGTGATGGCCACTATACAGGGTATATCAAGACTGCTATCGAAAACGAAGCCAGGTGGTAGTCTTAGTGTCTTTAGACACCATGCAACTATATTTTTTTTGCAAATAAAAGCGACGATATTTTTCCTATCGTCGTATTTGGGTGGTTAATACATACATTTTCTTAAAAAAATAATGTACACACTTTTATTTTTAAAGACGCTATAGTACGCAAGACTTTAAATTATAATTTTAGCAAAAATTATAGATTTACCACCCAAACTCAATTTAAAACGTTACAAAAAAAATCATCGCGTTTTTTTGCAACATTTTTAGTTGCATCATGTCTGTACTCACTAAAACTACCACCTGTTTTCGTTTTCGGTAGCAGTCTTGATACACCCTGTATTATATATAGTACACTGACGGATTACAATGCTATACCACTAAATGATTAAAGACACCTTATTGTTACATACCAGCTCTAACAATTACGTGTGTATACTCGTATTACGTCGATTAAACAGTAAATAACACCGAACGAGCCTTCAACCAGTCGCGGAAGAAATCAGACGCGACGACTAAACAACACTCCAGCTAAGCCGACGTAAATACTTAATACCGTTCATATTTATAATGCGGAAAGCGTAATATTCGAAAACGCAATGCCTCGGCGACCGGCCCACATTTCCTGAAGGTAATTACCGCGAAAAACTTATTTACATAATGTTCTTAAAATTTATCGTCCAATTTGTAATGTGGAGAAATTTTTCCGAGCGTTGAGCGGAGTGATTTACACGGGGAGTTTGTCGCGGCGAGAATCGTATACGATTATCGAATGACATAACCGCCATAGAGTATCGTGTTCCGACAAACGTTTACACAACGCAACTTTTTTATATCCTTCCGATAATCGTATCTTCCAGGTGAGAAACTCTCCCCGTGTAAATGGGGCTGAAGCCACAGTCCGCCATGATGGCCTAGTGCAGGTTGGCGGACTATACATGCCACAGAAATTCTTTCAAATCGTTGTGGTATGCAGGTTTCCTCAAAATCCTGCCGCCAACGAAGTGGACTATATGGCCTAACAGTATACGTACTCTTGGTTGTAGAGGAGGCTCGAGCCTCGAACTCAATGTCCGAAAGACCCAAATGTTTGGGTGAGCTGTGATCCACAAATATTTTGGTTTTGGGTGTTTGTGAGACGAAAAAGTCTCTCGTAGTTTCTGATGACCACGACACAAGACTTATAGATTAGTCAGGTCAGGAGTAACCGTAAAAAATTGCAAAATATCATTATTCTGCGTATTTGTGCATACGAACACACATAAACTCTCGCCTTTTTCTCAGAAGGGGTAGACAAAGGTGCTATCTGGACACCCACGCTTCGTCTTGCGTGGTCCAACTCACGATTGTGATACAGAACGAATATATCGCCATTTCGGGCCCAAATTCCTGATTCCGGGCTGATAATGAATAGAAAAATCCAATATCACTTTACCCGATCCGGGATTCGAACCCGAGGCCTCAGCGTTGTAATCGTACCGTAGTACAAAATCGCCAACGAGGCAGCTCGTGTTATTAACCCATAAATATTGTCAATAGTTTATCGAACCACTTAATCATTCGCAGAACGGTGATTGCGTTCAAACTTCAAATGTGTCATATATCAGAACACTAAGAGTCACGGTTCAGTGATATAACGTATACTTTACGCTTTTCCTACCTGCCCTTATGCAGTTAACTTGGCCGTTACGATATTTGCATACGTTATATGTTAGAGAAAATAATTACCTCTTACTTGACTACAGGTACCAGCCATTGTTTTACTGCTAAGCATGGAATTACACAACGATTTAGTTTTAGGCCTCTCCAAACTAAACTGTTAGATGATGATTATTCATTTGATTATACCTATATATTCCTCTATCGTCTTCGTAGCAAATCTTCACCGATATTTCTGTAAATCTGACTCATACTGTTTCCTTACAACCTTAACATCCCCCCGTACCTTTAGAACTTAGATTTATAAAAAGTACTTTTTAACGTTTTCTAGGACCTACTTAACTGTGTGGCAAAATGTTATTACGCTGGTTATTATAATTCGTGACACGTTACAAACGCACATTATTACTTTACACGTATTTCATTGAAAACACACTATACTTTCTACTTTATCAACATCTTCATCAAAACCTTTTTAAAAAAATGTTCAATACCCGCGTCATCGAACCCACGTACCTGTCGCTTGAACACGTCCCTCTGCACGTGCGGCTCGGAGAAGTCCTTGGTGTAGTTGAGGCCGCACTCGCCCAGCGCCACGCACTCGGGCGCCGCCGCCGTATCGTGCAGCTCCTGCCACATGTCCTCGTCCACCATCGACTTGGCGTCGTGCGGGTGCACTCCTGAGGAACAAACGCATTTGTATCCACCCATAGGGGAGCCTTACACCCTACTCCCCCCTCCCCACCCACACACACCACTGCAATTCCTGTCAGCCAGGAGCAACAGTGGCACGCAAGAATTGCCACCGAGCTCCGGAACTCGGCGAGTCCATAAGGGACACTAGCTTGCCTTTAACCCGCATAGAAATTAATCAGAAAGAAAAAACATATTGGAAACAAACAATCCACTTCCCTCCGCAGCTAAGCGAGTAACAAAATATTGAGCTCCTCTGATGTAAAGGCCTATACAGGAGCAACTACTTCATAGTCTACTATTAACCTCGTGTCATTATACACTAATGGGTACAGTTACTTACTACTGAGCTAACTCAACTATGCCCTACCCTAAAGCCCCATTTACACGGGGAGAGTTTCTCGCGACGAGAATCGTATGCGATTATCACATGACATAACCGCCATAGATTATCGTGTTCTGACAATGTTTACACGATGCAACTTGTCGATATGTTTACTATCTTCGAGGCGAGAAACACTACCCAGGTAAAGGTATGCATAGTTTTCATCATCAAGTATTTTGACCCCTTTCCACCGTAGTCTCGATTGTATGTGATTATTTTTATTTTTTACTTATCCAACTGTCAAGCCATGTGTAACCTATGTTGTCGCTTCATCATATCAGCACTATACGAATAAATTAGGAATGCGTTGTGGCGGTTTCCGGACATTGTTTCAATATCCGGGATAACACCGAATAAAGCAATTTAATTTGTCTAGCACCGGATAGTTAAAAAAGGTGATTCATCCGCAAAGAAACATCTATTTTTAAAAACTCACTACGTAATTTATTGTTATTAATACATATTTGCAATTTATAAGTAACACGAAATAACAACAAACATTTCCATTTATATACGGCAAAACAATACTGACTAATCAAGAATTCTTAGTAAAGCCTACAACTGAAATATGACGCGTAGGTTCCTTACTTGCTAGTAAATGTACAGTAGTACTGTGTCAGACCGTATACGTCCCACGGCAGGGCACGAGGCTCCTCTACAACCGAGAGTACGATTGAAAGGGGTTAGGCCATATAATACACCATGCTGGTCTAGTGCGTGTTGGCGGACTTTTAGATACCATAGAAATTCATACAAATCGCTTCAAAGTCCACAATCTTAGCTTAGAATACATTTCACACACCTAAGGTGCTGTGCAATCATCAACTTTAGATGAAGTAAATTGTCAATATTTTACTATAATCTATCTAGTTTTAAAAGTTCCATTTGACATATCTCAAAATTGTGAAATAGGGATGATGTCAAATAAATCGGTTAGTACAATATCCGATTATTAACGAGATATCGATACTATTTGTTTGTATTTCTTAATCGATTACAGTTTATATTTTTAGTTTACATTATTTCGTTTTTTTTTATGTACATCTTTATCCTAATGAGACATCCACAATTGCATAAGTCACTTTAGTATTAAGGAACAAAAGCAATAATTTATTTATTACTAGCGGCCCGGCCCACTGAGTCGAAATGGCAATTTTTTGTGACACGATTTTTTTCGGAATTTCCAATTTATTTTGACGCCAACGGTTCGATAATATCATTCCTTACAATATTTATTCTTTGTACATTTTTGTTTAACCCTATAATTTTGGCTAAAAAAAATAATTTAGATTTTTGATGTATGGAACGCACTATAAAACCTTAAATTTCTACGAAATCCTGCTAGATCCTGCGTTGAAATCTTATTTTTCTGAATCTTGGTCTTCTACTATATTTGTATACTTCGGACGTCTGTATCGACCTGCAATTTTTTCAGTTATGCAGTTCGAAAGAAAAGATAAAAATCAATATTTTCCAAAACTCTTTTTACGATTATCTTTAGTAAATTTGACACAAATAAAATAAATTAATCGAATAAATTAACAAATACCAAGGAAAACTTGTATATGTGCGTGCCAAATTTATAATACGAAGGATACAATTGAAAGCCTTTTGCGATTGCTGATTCTCTTAGGTTTATATATTGTATTTACATTACTTACTTTTTAAAATTAGAAAACAACTGGATTAAAATTGCTCGATTATTTCTATATTTTTACCGATTATGCGTATACAAATCCGTTTGCATAGTCTCAACTCTACACATGGAAGACCTAACGACGTGACTTTGTAATGACGTCTAGTAAAAAAGTATGTTGTTTAAAATGGTTGTTTTGCTTTATTTAAAGGATTTATATTTAAATTTAGTTATTATGGATTGTAAATCCTGTAATAAAATAAGAATAGCTTCATAATTCTATGGTTTTACGGAAAGTTTTATTGAAATTGTGTGAGTTACGTCTTCACAAAGTTATTTATGATAAAAGTATGAAATGTCAAATGAGACTTCTTGAATTAGAAATACTATAGGTGTCGATAAAAGTTTCCTGTTGCAACAGTTTTCCGTAGCCGGATTGCAAATTTCATAGAATTTGACAGGTTTGTAAAGTCGCTTGTATGCACAGCACCTACGAATTTATTGGGCAAAGACCCTCACAATGTTTACTTCCTAATTCTACCTAAAGAAAATTATTTTGGAATTTCTAAATACAATATTTGTTAAACTAATTACCTACATGTTAAAACAAAGTAATTAAAAGATTTACAAAACTGGGTTAGTTTGGTATTATTATTTGAATAAAATAATTTGAAAATGAGGATGCTGATAAGAAATTTTGCCAAATATTTTGTCACTTTTCATTCACAACAGGAAAACATGATCCGCAAGCATTTGTTTTGAATAAGGCTGTTTGTGAGTCTCAAACATCCTTGTTATTTCTGATATCCATCACACAAGTCTTGCATTTTAGTGTGATGTCAGGATGTATGATACTTTTGAGTGTACTTAAATTAATATTGATAATAACAGTACGTTTTTAAGTTTTTCTTTTTACACTGCCCTCTCTCTTCTTCTTTTAAATCCATCACATCCCACCTGTAAGATATTGCTGTAGAGCGATAAAACCACTGTATTTTTTTTTATATGTATTTATATACGTATATTTAAAAACACATATATTATTATTTCTGTATAATGTTAATTCTGTATAATTGTTAAATTTGTGCAAAATACATATTTCAATAAATAAATAACTCACCCGCTGTAGAGTATATTGTGCTGGGATAGAGTCGAGTGAGCCTTAGAGCCTCCTTGCTATTCCTCACCGAAGTACCGGTCACCATGATTTTCTGGACACCTATGTCAATACAATTTTTCTCAATTCATCACATTCTCACCTAAATACATATGAATATTGTGGGACTGCTTTGGTGGCGTAGTTGTACCACGGCATAGTTGCAATGCTGAGGTCTTGTGAATGAATCCCGGGTCGGGCTAAGTGATATTGGATTTTTCTATTCATTATCAGTCCGGAGTCAGGAATTTGTGCCCAATATGACGATAGACTCGCCCCCTATCACATCGTAGGATGGAACATAGAAGGCGGAATGTAGGTGTCACGGTAGCACCTCTGTCTACCCCTACTGGGATAAAGGCGTGATTTTATCTAGAGGCCAAGGTTCGTTTCTCCCACTGAGACAAATGCTCGTGTGAACCACAGATATTTGTTTCAGATCTGAGTGTTTGTGAGATCAAAAGTCTCTCGTAGTTCCTAATACCCGCGACACATGACTTGATCTTATGGTGGGGCCAGGACTGTATTTGTGACTTTTGGGTGTATTTATTTATTTATGACTAAGTGACCACAATGTAATACAGGACATCACTATGGAAACCTGCTCAAAACCAACATGACACTGGAAAGATTCCTCAAGGTCTGTCTGATACTGCGAAAACAGGATTGTAAGAAGAAAAAGGATTTGGGAAATTTGCCTCCTGACAATGTTTTGCAAATTCTATATAGAAGTTAGCCATATTATAACGTAGATAAAAGAAGAGGCATTAACATTCCAATATTGTTTTGATTGGGAAATCTCATCACGCACACATTAATTACTCAATATTAAAGAATTTATTTAACAATAAAATATAAACAACACAACTACCTACTGTACGGAGATTAAGTAAAATTGCAATAAAGATAACTTTAATTAGATAACATCTGAGTGAAAGGCGAAATTACTAAACATAATAAAGAGAGATCACAACAGTACGCATTAACATTGCATAAGAATTAATTATCAAAACGAGTGCACATAAAATTATTCTCCCATAAAGTCATTAGTGTTTTGTTTATACGAAATATTCAGACCATCACATCATTATGATATATTTTTATTTTTATGAAATATTTAAATTATTTCATTAATATGTTTATTTTTTGTTCCCTCTTCAGCCACAGGAAGTCCACTGCTGAACATAGGCCTACACCAGGGATCTCCACATCAACCTGTTGAAAGCGGCCTGCATCCAACGACTGCAACCTTAAGCAGGTTGTTCGCCCCCTACTAGATGAGAGTGCAACACTGTGCTTGTCTGTAAGTGGCCTCCACTCCAGAACCTTTCGCCCCCCACGGCCATCAGTTTATTATTGCTTATTTAAATTAAATAATGAGGTCTGTTTAAAATGTAACAAGAAATATAGGTAAAATAAAATTATTTTTTGACAGAATGTCTCTAGATAGTAAGAAACATAATAATTATGGATATTGCTGAAGATAAATGTAATAATAATTAAATATGTGACATAAAACCTGGACATAGAAATTTGATCCACACAGGATGAATGCCATATGCAATGATGATGAATATGTGACATCACTGTAGATAAAATGTCTTAGGAATAATCATTAATTGTTTCATAGTTTCTACTCTGTTACTCATTAATTAGTCATTCACTAATTGTATTTCATATTGTTATACAATTATGAGTATTTTCATTTTAATACAACTTGTGTTTTTATCATTTAAAATAAATTGAACATATGAAAAAAATATTTGTAAACAAATGTTTTTCCAATCACTGATTTATTTTCTATAAACAGGCAGTGCTTCAAATATTGCTATTACAGATTTATTAATATAATATACTCAAATGAAAGCCAAGTAAACTATTTTGATTTTGTTCCTACATATAAGGATTGTTTATTAAATATATGACTGTTCCAATAAAAATGCCTGCTAAGATAATTATTGAGCGCCTATTTATTTTAAAAATTACGCGGATTTTATTATTTTCGCACAAAAATGTGACAATAAAAATAGAGAACTTATTTTAAATTTTGTATTTTTATAAACACTACACAATGTTGTCTACTTAGACACGGCAGCGTAAAAATATGACCCGGTATATAAAAATATATCTGTGGTTATTGTAAACATTCGTGCTACATACAATTGAGCCATTACAACACCAACGATTTAGCCTTTATATTCTAATACACGAATGATAGCTGGACATTAACCCACTAACTCTTACACAAAGAATTCACTGTGCAATCGTTTCGAATGAATAAATTAATCGACGCCAATTGCTATTGTAGCACTATATTGCAATAATACACGCTATGTGACCATTTTCCACTAACCTGCATCTTTTGCCCTTTGCACGACGGAATCGAGATCCCGGCCGTATTTTTTGTTCGTTAGATTTGCGCCTATGTCGATTACAATAAGATTTTCGTAACAACCCTTCAGTTCTTCAGATATTTGAGTCTCTTCCGACGTCATCCTTGATTCTGTGAAGCTTATTGGGTCGGTGTTTACCTGGATTTAAGCGGAATTTTAATACGTGCACACGAGTTTTCTGTTTATTGTTCCGTGTAAAAGTACTCACAAATTGTATCAAACACTCCTGCTAAATAAGCCCCTGTTATTTTAATGACTAGTCAAAAGGTTCACCCTCTTCACTGAGCTGCCACCATGTTTTTGGAGTCAGTTTTCGTTGCACACACTACGTCCTAGTATGATTGAACTGAAAGAAATGAGGAAGTTCATTGGCCGTTACATTCAACAAACTTTGTAATAGAAAACATGCAATGTAAATACGTCATAGAGTTTCGGTCGAAAACCTAATGAATAAATCGCGTTAAGATTTATTTTCATTAAGTAAATACAAGAAAAATGTTTCACAGATTCTATTAAAATTCTAGTTATAAATATTCCTTCAAATATTTAACATTTATGAAAGGAAAACTGTCGTTTTAAAATATTTCTTATAGTTACGGTTTCATGTTGCCCATAGAACAATATGACTTAAGAACGCACCTCCGTATTTGACAGCTGTAATTCTGCAACATAATCCGACTAAATTAAAAAGTTGAATGGTACACCAATATACTTAAAGCATGGATACTTTTTCACTTATCTGACACAATAAAATTTTGACTTTTGCGGAAAACTAACCTCCTAAGTTCCAAATAAAAATACAAATTACAATAACAAACAAAATTTCGAGCGATAAAATGGCTGTACGTAATTTTCTATCGAAAAATATTGTATTCATAGTGATGGTGCCATCCATCGTAGGTATGCACTATGGCTGGTATAAACTGCAAATGATGGAATCCCTTGTACCACCGGAGGACCGTAACAAATTACCACAGGTTAATAACAGTTCTCCTATAAATTATTTGACTAAACTATTGTTTGAACGATAAAGGATACCATGCACTCAGTCGTTCGTTTTCCTTTGTCATTATCTAAAATCTTTTATTCCAGGTAAGATAAATAACAATTTTATTTAGATTAATGGATAGTTGCGTAATATACATATTATTTTTTTAAATACAAACTATATGTGACCGTGTTATTGCTTCTCTCTCTCTCTCTTCAGCCACAGGAAGTCCACTTCTGAACTTAGACCTCCCCCAAGGATCTACACAATGACCTGTTAGAAGCGGCCTGCGTCCAGCGGCTTCCTGCATCCTTAACCAGGTCGTCCGTCCACCTTGTAGGTGGGCGTCCGATACTGCGCTTATGGCATGCTTATTTTAAAATCCTAATATATTTGTTTTTCTTACAGAGGATACGCTCAGTGGTATTTAAAGAAGAATAGCAGTGAACATTCATAAGACTATAAATAAATATGTATTAAGAAAATTACTGCTAGAAATGTCAAGTTTATACCTCAGATTGTAAGCTAGATTAGTAAATTATAAGTTGCAAGATGACTGTTGTTACATAAATTAAATTATTATATTTGCATCATGTTGTTTTTATGTTTTATTATTTTAAGCTATAAATTGATAGTATTATTTCTATATTCAAATTAATTAACACATTATCTGTGGCACGAAGGCAATGAAATGTAAATATTTTTTGGCTTGTGGTTACTTTTAGGTAAATAACATGTATAGCTTGTGTGTGTCACAGTTGGCCATTTTCAACAAGGTTGTAATGGTAGAAATGTTCATAACATATAGTCCTTTACCACATTGACTTTCCTGTTATCTGGAAGCTTATTATAATTTACCTGGTTGACTTTAAGACAATATTTCAAATCAAATCTATTCAACTATCAAAATAAAGATACATCCTAAGTTACTGAAATGTTAACGTGTTAATTTTAATAAAATGATTTTCTTATAGGCAATATGTATACGAAAAGGAATGTTGAAATTAATTTAATATAATAATTGGTTTTAAGTCTTAAAACATAATTTTGGTAATGGTTTCTACGGCTTTACACGCCAAATAATTGCGCCACAAAGGCTGTTGAATACACATCACTGAACACAATCTTTGACTTTCTCATACCTTTCTAACCACCTAATCTTAGATGATTGAAACATCATTGATGAAGAAAATTTGACATATTAGAATTTTAGACAACTGGTGTGCACATTATGCTGTGGAATTCGAGGGCAAAGGGGATCTCCCGCGCCCAGTGGCATTCTTCTATTTTAAATTACGTGTTTTATTTATTATTTTCTTGTTTTCATTAAATTATAATAAATAAATTTACACACAAATTCTTCTTTTTCTTGAGCCATAAAGTCTATTGCAACATAAGCCTCTGCCAAGGACTTTCACACAACTCTATTAGAAGTGCCATGCTTCTCAGTGCGTAATTTTTAAAATAATCTTAAAAGTCTTAATTCTTTGTATCTAAGAAGTAAGAACCTAAGGCGAAACATATGCCCGGGTTGGTTTCATCGAACATTGAGCGAATTTGTAAATAAACTAAACCTACAGCTGTCGTATATTTAAATCTGGTCATGGTTTGGTTATTGTCATCAATTTAAACAGGAGCAATAAAAATAAAACAAAAATATAGATGAATAATATGTATTTAATGAGTGTTCAATTCCTGTGTCGGTTGGGCGCTAGTCATATGGTGGGCAGATGGCTCCGCGAGTCGAGCTCAGTCTTCTTGCCCTTGTGGTGCTGGCCGCGCTCGTTCACTATCAGCTGGGGCAGCAACGGTGATGACTGCACCTGCAAACCACTCAAGGTTTATAAGCGTTCAATAGACACTTACATTTGTTTCCACGAAGGGGTGTAAATTGCTTTCGATACATGTGTCCTTGGGGAATTGAAAGATCTGTCATTATTAGTATCCACAGTTAGTAGACTTTTCAAAATAAGAGAGGAGTCAATCCCATCGCTGCGCCGTGCCCAAAAGAGTTCTTAACTGTGGCAACTTATATGAGAGTTTCTAACGAGAGAGACGTAAAATTTTTATGGCGTCCCAAGGTAAGTTCCAACCCCATGCGAAAAAAAAGTCAAACCAGAAACTCCCTTTCATTCTTGGCACGTTAGGCGCCCACCAAGTTTCCGTATTAGAATAAAATAAAAAATTGTCTTGTAACTATTTACAAAGATAAATACACCTACCAAACTCATTACATTATCAATACCATCTAAACAAATTGCATTTTAAACTGAATTAATTCTTAAAATCTACATTACAACTTCTAATTGCACCTAACCAACTTATAAAATACTTGCACGAAATGAATTAGTTCCAACTTCCAATCCTACGTTTACATAAAAACTACATCACAGAGATGTCATAGTATTCTAAGCTACAACAGTTTTAAAATATATGTGACCTTCACAGCGCTCCACAGAACATGTCTCACGCATTACCACATGATTTCATTTCTTCTTGCCTTTCCCTTTATTACTCATCGTGGTGGCGGACTGATCAGTCGCCGACAACACTTCCTCATTCTTCTGATTGCTTTCACGCTGTGGGTTGCATTTGAAATAATTATCGTATTTTATACTTTTAGAATGCCAAAAATTAAGGGAAGTCATATGAAATTCAAAGATAAAATGATGCAGGTTCAATTGCCGATGCTTTACTTATATAAACTAGCAATTTATAAGTTTGGGTAAAAAATATAACGCATTTACACTCAAAGAATGAATTTTGTAATTAATTCTGGCTTGAAGGATCATAATATCATAACCCTTTTACGGTCTCCTCACTCCTAAATCACAGTTTCAATATATTTCGGGCCATTTAACCCTTTTATTTACTCATAGGTCTCGTGATTAAAGTTTACGTGACTAAATAACGAATACTTTTCCTTGACTTGTGAAATGAGTAAATAATGTTGGCTAACCTGAGCTCTTCTAGCTTTTTCATACTCTTCGTGATCCGAATGCGGCACTGTGAAGAGGAAATTTTCGAAAATCGGATGACGTAGCAACTGCTCGCACGTCCACCTCATGATCGGGTCTTTGTCTAGACATTTCTGAAAAATATAATTAAAAAGCATACAATTATTACAACACTACATAATATGATATATGTCACCCTCCGTGGCGCAGTTGGTTAGATGCCGGCTGTGAAACGAAAGGCCGCAAGTTCGATTCCCACACCGAGACAAATATTTATTTGAGCCATAGGTATGTTTTCTTTTCGACCCAATTTGTTTCGGGTTTGGGTGTTTGTGCGACCGAAAAGTCTTTCGTAGTCTCTGATATCCACCACAGAAGGTTCGATCAAGAAGCAATTACCTAGTCGGCATAATTTTGCCGAAGGGCAGATAATTGTCAGTTATCCATCGACACTATCTGGACGACATATAGGTACCTAGCTTACTATAAGTCGTAGAGCAATCACTTTGTCTAGCTGGTAATAAAAAAACACTTCTCTCTCTCTTCAGCCACAGGAAGTCCACTGCTGAACATAGGCCTCCCCCAAGGATCTTCACATAGACCTGTTGGAAACGGCCTGCATCCAGCAACTTCCTGTAACCTTAACCAGGTCCTCCGTCCGCCTACGGAAAACGTCTACCTACGCCCACGGGAAATATTCAAATAATTTCACATCTTCTCGTCAAAATTTTCCTCATTACCCAAAAGACGGAAGTCTCTAATTGTCGTGTGTTACCAGTGATTACCAGTGACAAAAAACAAACGCTTGTTTATACAAAAATAACACTTACCCTGAGAAAGTCTATAATGAGTTCGTTGCTGGAGTATCTCGGCGGTATCTTTTTTTCCAACGGCTCAAAATTCGTCGGCTCCGGGAGGGCCATGCCCTAAAATAATATATTGTTGCACCATTTTACTATAAATCAATCGAGTTGCAAGATTTATCTTTTCTATTTAAGGCAAGTTGGGCAAGTGGGTAATAATAGCGCTCGGTTTTATTTACATTTGGTATGGTTTTGTAATTAACTACTGAGCATGGAATTCCTATTCAAGAATTCGATCAGGAGGGTTTAGGACATATTCTCAGTCTAGTGCGGCTTTATAAGTTACTGTGTATCCAAAAGTCGTCCTAAAACGTAAGTAGGTAGGTACTAAATATCTTTTTCGTTTCGGGGGAAACCTCACCTTAGCACTTCATATTTCATTTCAGTGAATATTACCCATTGCTAAAATGTATACCAACAAACACTTAACCTGAAGTCAAACATTTAACACCAGACTCATATCACAAGACAACGTACCTGAAAGAATGTGTTCTGTGAGAATATAGTCATGTGCCGTGGCAGGAGATCGCCTAGAGTCTTCCTGATGAGGTACAACTGGTCTAAGTCACTCTTGCCGGGCCACAGCGCCTCGCTCGACAGGAGTTCAGCGAACACGCACCCTGGGTAAGAAAGATGTAAGAAAAATGCATTAATAAATTATTTACCTGAGTTTATAAATATTAAATGCGTATGGCAGAGTAGACTTTTAAGACAAAGAACAGTGTCTCTTTCATCATTTTTATCATTATTTTCTGCAATTATGGCAAATTGTTACAGCCCACTACGGAAAATAAAAGAGGTTCATTGAATTATCTTCTATAGGAATCATCCAGCAGAAATCCGGAATCATTTTCAATGCAGGGTGCGTCAATTTCGTCAAAGCCACAATCCTCTTCACCGTAGTAACGAATTGAAGAGGAGGTGGCTCGCCTCACGCCTGCTACCGAATTTCATCTATCATCGCCAATCACTCCGTAAGGTCCTCTCCACTTGGCCTCTCTACTACTAGTTACTTCACTGTAAATGCGACTCACCGATCGCCCACACGTCCACGGGCGTGCTGTACATGGTGTCGCCCACGAGCAGCTCGGGCGCGCGGTACCAGCGCGTCGCCACGTAGTCCGTGTAGCTCTCGCCAGGGCCTGGGCATGTTGGCCGAAAATATCTCTATTAACTACGTGTATGGGAATAGCTAGCGACAAAATACTTACGTAGTTAATGAAAATACGATACAAATTATTTGCTTCTGTTCAATAATGTAACCCACGAAAACCGAACAAAAAATCTATAACAAATCCTAACTACAATACTTAGAAACAACATATAGGCCTTCATTGAATGAATCTCTTACTACAGAAAACACGACGTCAAATTATAATTTTATATTATTATAATAAACATAACTCACACTTGTACTTAATTGACACCATAGCAAATATTTGCAAAAACAAAACCGAACGTCGCCAATGTAGCAAAGGTGTCTAATTTAGTTAATTGACAGCGCCTACGCGTTACCCCTAAAACAGTTTACCGATTCAAAAACATCCCCACCCCTGATGAATAACAGTTTAATAGCCACTAGAAATAACCCAGCACCCTCGTGCAAAGGTCACGTCTAAATATAGGGGTGTTTCCGTGTTTAAAGTCAGAGGTGAATCGCAAACACTCAAGGTTGATGCGTTTTATTTACGCCATGGCAAAGTTGCTGCAGGCCGCTTCCAACAGGTCGATGTGACGCTCAATGGGTGAGGCCTATGTTCAGCAGTGGACTTCCTATGGCTGACGAGAGGGAGAGAGATAGAAAGGGATACAGTTGCTGCACTGCAATTGATGGCATGAGACAAGATGTAAGAAATGGTTATGTGGTCTACCACACTGGTGACAGTCATTACTCAGCATGCATGGGCAGACTCGTCCGGGGTGGTACTACTGTCTCACAGGAGATCGGCGTGAAGAGACAGCTTTTTGTCGCGTTTCGTTCGGTGAGTGAGATTGCCGGATGCCCAGTACCCCTTTCCTCTTCCCGTCCTTTTTCCTTCCCGCTCCCCTCCTGATTTTAAGGGCTGGCATCTTTGAACCAAGAGTTGTGGATGTTCATGGGCGGCAGTGATCACTTATCATCAGGTGACCTGTTTGCTCGTTTGCTGGACCTATGCAAGAAAAAAAAATGCCGCCTTGGTTGAAATTGGATATAGGTAGGATGAATACGAAAGTAAAAATCTTGCGTAGTTCCCCATAACGGGTTTTCCAACAACGTTTTCCATTATCACTATTTATGTGCATACGAACATACTAATCACCGGCTATAAACTCCCCGGGATTCTCGCAAATTATGCCGGCATGCTCGTAAGTTATTGAACTTCAGTGCATTTTCGAACATGACGTGTTATAATATATAGACGTGTTATAATATATAGGTCTATATAAATATAAACCTATTCTGTATATTTTCAATCCAATGCAACTATTAAATCTATCATCACTATTTAGTACTATTTTATCTCTTGATTATCAGGAGCAATTCCCTGGCACCGGGTATTATTCAACAATTAATTTCGTAGGATATAAAATTTGAATCACCTTGTACCCGCTGATCGAGTGTACATATCATTCACAACAAACTATCATACTGTTATAGCGCAATTAATTTCCGGCAAGCCTGACCTTTGCAAGCTAATATCTCGCCTTTTATTATACATTCCGTGGACTTGAACTTGGCAGTCATCCAGAAATATAAATTTACTGAATAATACAAAGGAGAAGGAGCATCCCAGCCTACCGGCCAATAACGACGAGCTATATGTCATTGCAAAGGTCTTTTCAGATGCTACAGCTTCCTCTATGGCAACAAAACCCAAATCGCTGTATTAAAAAAAATATAGCTACTTAAAGACATAACGAAAATCACACGAAAGGGCCTCGGCATAGTGAGCAATAACAACAAGCGATACGTCGTTGGAAAGGTCTTTTGAAATGCTAACACTTCTTCTAGGGCGACAAGTCTCAATTCGGTGTGTGAAAAAAAATATCGCTGCGTAAAGGTAACGCAAGGATGAAAATATGTATATGGACTCGTAGCCTATCGACCAATAACGACGAGAGATATGTCCTTCGAAAGCTCTCTTCTTTTTATACAACTTCTTCTTTAGCAAGAAATCCCGATTCGCTATATGAAAAAAAATATTTCGACATAAAGATATCGCGAAGGACACATGTATTGACTTCAGCCAATTGACCAATAACGATGAGCGATATGTCATTGCAAAGGTCTTTTAAGATGTTACAACTTTTTCTATGGCAACAAAACCAAAATCGCTGTATTAAAAAATATAATTACTTAAAGACTGCATTTCTTTATATACTCGCATTGCAAGAATAGTTTGTCTTTATCAAAAAATACATAAACATGGTACTTATACGAACTAAAGTTCTTGTCTTGCGTAATTAATTAACAATTGTATTTTAAAACGGTTGGCTGTATTACAGGTGCAGGGAATACATATTTATGGATTGTGTTACAGCACAGTTTTCTGAATCTTGCAAGATATCGAATGATAAACACAGTGACAGATTTTTTAGTAATGATTACATTTCGCGGAACTTGAATTTAGAGCTCATTATTAGAAATTATAAGAATAACATCAAGAGTACCATTGCATGCGACGAAATGTAGACATATATTGACAGCCACTATGACGCGACTATTTATTCTATTACAAATCTATTACAAATATTTGTATGGGATCTGGATGTTATAAGACCGAAAGGATGAGCTAGCGTTATGGGCTTCTGCAATGCGAGAGGCACAGTCAATTTTTAATACAGCGATTTGGGTTTTGTTGCCATAGAAGAAATTGTAGCATCTGAAAAGACGTTTCCATTGACCTATCGCTCATCGTGATTCGTCAATAAGCTGGAGTCAGTCATTTGACCCTCGCGATATCTTTATGTCGAAATATATTTTTTCATACAGCGAATCGGTATTTCTTGCCAAAGAAGAAGTTGTAGAAAACGAAGAGAGCTTTCGAATGACATATCCCTCGTCGTTATTGGTCGATAGGCTACGAGTCCATATACATATTTTCATCCTTGCGTTAGCTTTACGAAGCGATATTTTTTTTCACACACCAAATTGAGACTTGTTGCCGTAGAAGAAGTGTTAGCATTTCAAAAGACCTTTCCAACGACGTATCGCTTGTTGTTATTGCTCACTATGCCGAGGCCCTTTTGTGTGATTTTGCGTTATGTATTTAAGTAGCTATATTTTTTTTAATACAGCGATTTGGGTTTTGTTGCCACAGAAGAAGTTGTAGCATCTTAAAAGACCGTTGCAATGACATATCGCTCATCGTTATTGGTCAATAGGCTGGAGTCCATACATATGACCCTCCCAATATCTTTATGTCGAAATATTTTTTTTCATACAGCGAATCGGGATTTCTTGCTAAAGAATAAGTTGTATAAAAAGAAGAGAGCTTTCGAATGACATATCCCTCGTCGTTATTGGTCGATAGGCTACGAGTCCATATACATATTTTCATCCTTGCGTTACCTTTACGCAGCGATATTTTTTTTTCACACACCGAATTGAGACTTGTCGCCGTAGAAAAAGTGTTAGCATTTCAAAAGACCTTTCCAACGACGTATCGCTTGTTGTTATTGCTCACTATGCCGAGGCCCTTTCGTGTGATATTCGTTATGTTTTTAAGTAGCTATATTTTTTTTAATACAGCGATTTGAATTTTGTTGCCGTAGAAGAAGTTGTAGCATCTTAAAAGACCTTTCCAATGACATATCACTCGTCGTTATTGGTCAATAGGCTGGAGTCCATACATGTTTGCGCCTTCTCCTTTAATGAGAATGTTGAAATAAATTATGGTAGTACAAGTCATTACTTTATTTACACAAAAGAAGTAAGGTATATCTACATTGTGAATTTATTAAAAGGGCGTGAATTGCCAAATCCAAAACTTTGAAATTGAGGAATAGCGATTAATACAGCTTTCAGCTCATAAAGGGGTCACGAGTACGATTTTGATGAAAACTAAAACTGCATACTTGGATTTTTTATTATTAAATAATCCTAGCAAAGAATCGAATCCGAGGATATTGAAAAAAAAATGTGCTGTATAATTACATCATTTGATAATGTTGCTAATAAAGATCGAATTCTGGGAAGAAATTATATACAGCAAACTAAAGTAATGTCGGACGTATGAAAAGCCGGGTCCAGAATTGACATTTATACGGCAACTCTTCAAAATAAAATTTCCTCAAACACCATATTTCATTCTGATTGTAAAAAATCTCTACTACCTAAAGAATCAAATTATCTTGATCCTTGAAATATATACCTACAATAATAAAGATATTATATTATTATAACGCAATTCGCAACCCAAACAACTTACCCCATTAATCCGTCACAGAAATTTGGAGAAATACCGGCAAACAATTTGGCCGTAAGCAAACTTATTATTGGGGCATTAGCCCGATTTAGCTCGATAATACAATCCGAATAGTTACATAAAAAATGTTCAGGCAACGGGGCCGATCGCCGATAACTGGCGAACGAAGGCAGGCGTTCTATCGCTCGGCTAAATCTCACTTGCAGGGGAAATTTATTACCATTCTGTGGCTTAAAAGTAATAGCTTGGAATTATGGTAATAAACGGTTGGGAAATGAAATGTTGCCAGTATTCCTGCAATGGATTAGATTGTGCAACTACCTTATTACTGGCAATTATAGACACAATAATCTTGGTGATTTTTTGTCGACTTATTATAATTTAGTAAATGGCTCATATATTTTTTCATTATTATTATCAGCCGTAAATTTCCCACTGCTGGGCAGAGGCCTCCTCCCTTTCATTCTAGGCTTGGTAGGCAGACAATGGCTTATAAATACATTAATTTATCTTCTTTTTTTTTCTTTGTATAGATCCGGAAACAAGCAAAGGGCTTTGACTACTAAGATAAATTAATTGCCGCTCATTGTACTACTTTAATTAAGTTCTTATTATTTAATTATATACTTCTATTTAATTACTGTGTAACTTGAGAGTACAATAAAGAGTATACATAAATTAGTAACTAAAGATAAATTAGCGCAGTCCATGATCATGTACAACACTTGGCTCGCACAAACGTTGCTGGCTTCTCACCAGGCGAATTTAAAAGGAAAAAAAGGATAAAAGGAATAAAGGGACTATCCGCTGATTCCTTCATTAGTAAAGACAAATACATTTTTTTCCACCAAACGAGCTAATAAACACTAAAAGTAAGTATGTTATGAACCTACATAACTTTCATACACTTTGTACAAATCTACCACTTTGCTATTTTCCTCAGTAAAGGTGTAATTTCAAGAATTTATTCTACTTCTCTATAAACTAGATCAAATTACCCAAAAAACCAACGGACTTATTAATGGATAGTTCTAAAACCTATTTTAGTTATCGAGTGTTTTGTCCCTGTCTGAGTTTAGAATCCAGTTTGAGTGAAGAGGACAAAACATTCGATAACTAAAAAGGTTTTAAAACTGTCTATGAATAAGGCCGTAAGTGATTAAATACTTCTGAAACTGAAACATACTTCAGAACTACAAGGCTATTATACAATATTTCGGCATAAATAGTTACTAGCTCGCCTCCTGACGTCCACTCCGAAAGGTATCATAGTATGTACGGAGTACTCAGAGGAGCAGCTGCCACCTGGAAAGGAAAGGACATTGGGATGTAAGGGTGGGGTAGGGAAGGAATCATATCCAATCCAATCCATCAGCCAAAGGAAGTCCACTGCTGAACATAGGCCACTCCTAATGATTTCCACAGTGACCTGTTGGACGCAGCCTGCATCCAACGACGTCCCGCGACCTTTACCAGGTCGTCTGACCACCTAATGGATGGACGTCCCACGCCGCGCTTCACATCGGCCATCAGTTCTCCGTGCTATCATAATCATATGGAGCTGATAATTTATTACAATATTGTTTGCTGATATTTTGCATTCGTCATAGATTTGGCAGTGGTAGCGCTAGGACACTACAGCAAGGACTGCAGTGCGAATGAGCTGGTTCGACCGAGGTGGTACCTCTATCTCACACAGTACCAACGTGAAGGAATGTTATTTCATTTGGTTCAGTGAGTGAGATTGCCGGAAATCTAATTTGCTGGTGGGATGATATTTGTATAAACGAATACCGAACACCGTACGGCGTACACGGTGGTACTACACAGTGGTTAAGTTCTCTTCATAATTCCCCGCGTGTGTTGCGTTTCAGTTTCATACAATCAGGCCGGCATAATTATATCGACCGACAAGAGATGAACATGTCATGCTAGTGGTTACTCCATATGAATTGCACTGCCGTTGCCATAAAAAACAACACGACTGACTTTCATACGGATAGATAAATCCTCAATCCGTTTTTTTGTTTACTGCTACATACCTATAGTGATCGATTTATGAGTCAACGTATACAGGTTTACCAATGGCCTGACCTAATCGATTATTTGCATATGCTAATGGATGCACTTTGTGGTTATAACCAATTTTTTTTTAACAAAAGTTTTTTCCACCTCCGATGTTTCAACTATTTATTTACATAGAGCTTGCTATATGTTGTTATAATAAATAATAATAATACACCCAACAGTTATACATAGTCCTGACCTTACATTAGGTCCCATTAAGTCTAGTGTGTGGTATCCGAAACTACGAGAGACTTTTCGGTCTCAAAAAGCAATGATCCGAGGCAAGTACTTGTGAGCCTCACAAACATTAGTCTCGGTGGGGGATCAAACCCGCGGCCTCTAGTTTCAAAGTAAAAGAAGAGTGTAAAAGGTTGGTATACGCACTAATCATCCTGGCGAAGCCGAAGTCGCAGAGCTTCACGACGCCGTCGCTGGTGAGCAGGATGTTCTCCGGCTTCACGTCCCGGTGGATGCAGTTGTGGCGGTGGCAGTACGCGACCCCCTGCAACGTCTGCCAGATGATCTGCTTCGAGAGCAGTTCCGGGCAGCCCTGGGGACAGAGCCGTAGTTAGTAATTTGTAAACCCAAAGCAAAGAGAGAGAGAGGGCAGTTCCGAGTAGCCCTGGTGAGAGAACCGTACATCATTATTTGTAAAACGAAAGCAAAGAGAGAGAGAGAGCCATTCGCGGCAGGTCTGATAAAGAAATCAAGTGGGGAAGATAAAGTGTACAACCTCTCTTTTGGTTGACAGCCGATTGGCAGGATTCAAAGCTATTCTCTACGGTGTGGAGACGTTTTAAGAATACCATTACGACAGCCCCTGCTAATCGTAAGAGGCGTCTAATGGTGTAACTGGAGGTCACAGGGACGCAGCAGGGGACAGTCATACGGCCTTTGGATACACGAGGCAATGCAGAGGTGCTTGATTAATAACTACCACAAACAAACAATTGTTTGTATTAATAGCAGATCTATCTATTTTTTTTTATTATCAGTCTTATGGGACCGAAATACTCATCTCTCGCAGTTCCTAACAACCACAACACAAGACACGTTATTTAGTTGTACAATAAATAAATACTCGTACACCCAACAGTCACATATAACATAGTACTGACCCCACACTAAGATCGAGTCTTGCGTCGTGGATATCAGTAACTACAAGAGACATTTCGGTCTCACAAACACCCAGACCCGAAACAAATACTTCCGGTTCAAACAAGCATTTGTTTCGGTGCGGGGATCGAACCCGCGGCCTCTCGTTTCACAGTCGGCGTCCAACCAACTGCGCCACGGAGGCTGTCAATGAAATTTAAGTATACGCATGTCACGTTTAGTAAAAGGAAAGAATAGAGGAAACGTTTCAAATATTGTATTCATCTGGAGGTTACACGTCCATTATCGGATGTTGAGTAATCGATTGTGTCGATTACGAAACTGATTTATTTATTCTTAACTGCACACAGAAAGGAAAAACATACAAAGATAATGCAAATTAAGAAAAAAGTACCTACAGGTGGCTGTCTTATCGCTCTAGGCGATTTCTTACAGACAACCTTATGGATGTCTTTAAGATATGGATGGATATAACTGAAGCCATAAATATTGGTACTTTTTTGTTATCTTCTTAATTTTCATACGTAATTTATATATTTTTTATTTATTTATTTAGTTTTTTCCTTTTCGTTGCCTATTTGTACAGCCCGCATTATATGCAACATAAAAAGCTCGAAATATGCATGAAAAACGAATTATACAAGTATTTTAGGCAAATTAAATGAAATAAGGATAATTTATGGAATCCATTAAAATGTTCAACATTATTTAGATTCAGTCATTTATTGGTGCAAATTCAGTTCAAAATATGTGTTATCGCTGAAAATGGGATGAATATGTAGGTAATTTATGCATTTATTCCGGTCCCCACTGTAATAGCCTTCCATTGTTGTATTACGGTGCTACCCCAACGAACTATAAATATGATAAGTCCCTTAATTTAATGTACATAACACCAGTTTCACAGGCGGCGTCTAACCAAATGCGCCACGGAGCCTGTCTCATGATGATTATCGGGTTGTACCTTGTACCTTCAATAGTAACAAAACCACCAAAACGTCTTAATATCATAATGTATCAAGACAGGTAATTTATTTGACTGCCTAGGTGGCGTATTGTACTACGGTATGATCGCAAAGCTGAGGTCCCGGGTTCCAATCCCGGGTCGGGCAAAGTGATCATGGATTTTTTTTTCAATTCATTATTAGCACGGAGTCAGGAATTGGTGCCCGATATAGCGATAGGCTCGCCCCCTATCACATCGTGGGACGGAGCATACAAGGCGAAATGTGTGTGTCATGGTGGCACGTATGCCTACCCTTTATGGGAAAAAGGCGCGAGTTTATGTATGTATGTAGGTAATTCAAAAGTCAAAACCATGCTGTAATACACGTACTTACTTTGCAAAATCAATATTCATTCGAGTATATTTAATTAAAAATGCACAGTAATGCATTAAGTTTTGTATTGTCTTTTTTGACATTTAAATAACCCTTTACATGCTTAAACAGCTACTTACTATGCAATCGGGCCAAAGGGCATTAAAGTGTCTGCTATTGCTTAAAATTCGACTTTGAAATACAAAACTATCAGTGAAAAAAATATACTATAGATTGTCTAAGTTCTTTTGGTGTTCGAATGCGTTGTTGTCATTGTGTCAAAATATTAACAGTTTTTCCCTCTTTATAATCGACCTCACATTTATAATCGACATGTTAATACTGTTAGCTTACGAGTATACATGTTTGTCGTTTACATTATAATATATCTCATACAATGCGTTAAACAGATATTGTTTAAATTTTATTTGCGGCTCCAAATTCATCACACGCCAGTAGAATTTGGATAATTTATAAATTGGAATTTGATATGCCTTGTACAGCATTTTACAGCTCTTTAGGAAATCATTTGGTATTTATGTTAAAATTCTCTGATAGCAATACGGTTCTAAATTGATATTAGTTATCCCCAAAACCCCACAGCAGAAATTTCGCGTTGGTTTTCTATAACGAGTATACATTAATTAATTATTCGTGACTGCCTCGGTGGCATAGTTGTACTATGGTACGACAGAAAAGCTGAGGTCTCGGGTTCGAATACCTGGTCGGGCAAAGTGATAATGCGTTTTTAAATTCATATTAGGTCGGAATTTGTGCCCGATATGGCGATATACTCGCTCCCAGTCACATCATGGGACGGAACATACAAGGCGAATTGTGCCTACTCCTTCTGGCAAAAAGACGTGTGTTTATATATGTATGTAATTATCCGTGACTATACATAAAAATACTAATAAAATAACCTACGTGTAATTCTGAATCCACAATATGCGGTCATAATACTAAAGAATTCACGCCAATCGTTCACACAATGTTTTGCATGCTTCCATATACCTAACAGCTCATTAACTCAATAAAGTAAAACACACAACATTCTGGTGGCTCATTAAAATACTACTTGTACAGTTTAAATACCATCAAAACACGAAATAAATGGAATACCCGTATGTTTATTAAAACACCGGTTTTTGTTATTGCGTAATTATTGACATTTATTTTCTTGATTGAGAGACATATTTTGTCTGTGCTGCTACTTATTATAAAAAATAAATAATAATTATCAATAACACAAGGCTGCGATGTTTATTTTGGGCGAAACAAACATTAACTTCCTTATACATAGACAGTTTTAAAATCTATTTTAGTACTGGAAAGGTTTTGTTTTGAAATAAAACGAATTGTTACGGATTTTATCGCGAATTTGATTTAATTTTTACATATTATGCTTATTTCCCGACGTTTCAATCACTTTACAGTTTTCGTGGTCACGGGACGGACTCAGGTATTTGTCATCCGCTTAGTGAGTGTAACAATTTAACAACCCTTAATTTACAATTATTAAATTATTTCAATGTGTAACTTTCGCGTAAATCTAAGAAACCATTCGGTTTGTTTTCTTCGCTCAAACTGAATTCAAAAGTCGTTCGAAAATAGGTTCGAAAATAGGTAAATAAGGCCGTATGGATTTAAAAATACCTACCTAAAAATAATTTGAACGACATATTTTACGATAATCGTCATGTTTGTATGTAAATAAGTAAATTGAAATATTTGTACAATGTACATAAACCGCATAAGGAAATATAAACATATTTTTAATAGACTTGGGAACACAATGCGTAATCTACCCTATCGATGTTGAAATCTGACTTGATTTGCAATATTAAGTACCTATTACTGTAATGATGCACTGACTGCCTCGGTGCGCAGTTGTACTACAGTATGATTGCAAAGCTGAGGTCTAGGGTTCAAATCCCGCGTCGGAAAATTCTATTCATTATCAGCCCGGAGTCAGGAATTTGTGCCCGTTATGGCGATTGACTCGCCCTCTATCACATCATGGGACGAAAAATACAAGGCGAAACGTTCCCTGGTTGTACCTCTGCCTACCCCTTCTGGGAAAAGGCATAAGTTTATGTATGTATGTATGTACATTGTACGTATGTAAAGGTGCATCCAAACCGCAGTTACTTTTTGTTGATCAACGTTTCCAAATGTTACTCAACAGTCAGCAACATCTGGTAAAATCTAGTAACAATCGATTAACATTGTGTTACAATGTTGCTCTACAAAAGATAGCGGTGGTGTGGATGCACCATACGGATTAACTTTAGACAAGATTAGTTCATAACAATAGGGTTGAGAACAATTATTCAGTGATAAATTCGTTTTTGTTCGCCCCACTGAATGCACTTGCTTATACAGGCGTCTTAGCAAATTAGTCGCAATTCCAGAACAATAAATGCGAGTATGTACCTTTAGTCGGCTGTAAAATAAAAGGCCGCAAGTTCGATCCGCACTCCGACAGAATAGTTTGTACGGCCCACAAATATTCATTTCGTGCCTAGGTGTTGAGAACCCGTAAAGTTTCTTATAGTTTCTCATACCCACAACACAAGAGTGTATTAGAGTATTAGTGGGGGCCAAGGCGACGTGCGTGCCTATTTTAAATATATATTTAATTTATTTATATATAAATGGGTTTATTTAGCTCAATAATAATACATTTCTTTAACTTTATTTCTTTCTTTTCTTTAAACCGACCGAAGCTGGCACCGACCTCAAAAAATTGTTGGAATATTTAGGTATTTAAGATTTATTAAAAGATTAGTTTTATTTCTCTCTTTTTATAACAATTTTGAAGTCGGCTTGTTTTTTAAAAGTATGTTTTATTTCTTCAGTTTTTAAATATCTATAGCATTAATTAAAATTAATTTCTTACCACTTTTTACTAAGATAACTATTTACACATTTTTCCTAGTGAATTATACAAACTTTACTCTTTATCTTACGGTGTCCTAAAGTGTGCGCCCTGGTGCGCCGCTCCATAGAAAGTAGAGGAGGCTGCCGCGAAGAATACTCCCTCTCTGGATTTTATGTTTTGTGCCTATTTACATAACTAGTACCATATTACTTCAACCAGTTAGATAGATTACGGCGCTGCGACTAAATAGTAAACATGTATGCATGTATGTTGGTCTATCTCAAAAACTACTTAACCGATTTCTATGAAACTTACACAGCTCCTAAGTTGGACTAAACCTAATCCAACGCAATTTTTTTTTTTTAAATCCGACTTATACTTTTTGAGATTTGTGTGGACAAACATACAAATATACATAAATTTATGAAATTTGGCACACGTGTTCAAACGCTGTTATAGAATAACATATCCAAAAATCGTGCAATTCCGACAAAATTACATACATACACATTGAATTGGTAATCTCCTCTTTTTGAAGTCGATTAAAAACGGCTCTCCATACAAAACTCGATTAGTCAATGTTGACTCACATGTACACATTCTTTGGTTTTCCCGAATCAATACCGATTGTTTTGACAGTACATTCTACCTACGATAATTGACGTATTTTGGATCTTGTTTGTGTATTTCAAGTTACCTACTGTTACTGCGCGTTAAAAAATGAAAGTAGTCCTCAATAGGAACATATAGTCTTACTAATGTTTATTTAATACTTTACAACAATAGCCATGCCTTTTCTCTATCCTTTCTCTTATCTCCATCCAATGGTTCTCTGGCAAACGTTGCCTAGTGTAATAGGGCCGGCTATTGCACTCTATTTTTACTTTTATTTATTGCTATGAATGATAATGAATGCCTCGGTGGCGTAGTGGTACTACGGTATGATTGCAAAGCTGAGGTCTCGGGTTCGAATCCCGGGTCGGGCAAAGTGATATTGGATTTTTCTATTCATTATCAGCCCGGAGTCAGGAATTTGTGCCCGATATGGCGATAGGCTCGCCCCCTATCACATCATGGGACGGAATATACAAGGCGAAATGTGAGTGTTCTGGTAGCACCTCTGCCTACCCCTTCTGGGAAAAAGGCGTGTGTTTATGTATGTATGTATGTATGAATGATAAGACGAGCATGCCATTCACCTGATGTTAAGCGATACGAACGCTCATGGACGGTAGCAAAACCAAACACCATGAATTACAAAGCAATGTTTGGCATTCCACCGCGCTCACCATCCTGAGACATAGGTTGTTAAGTCTCATTATGCCCAGTAGTTACGCTGGGTACAATGTCCTTCTAACCGGAACACAACAGTGCATTTACATTGCTGCTTGGCGGGAGAAATAGACATTGCGGCCTACCCAGGCGGCCTCTCACATATAGAAGACCTAACTGGTACTTACTTTAATATATTTATAATTGTTTTCTTTTGTCGTATGTTTGTATAATAAAGAAATGAAATAAATAAGCAATAGTAACTTTAGACACATTGTGCTCTATCTAAGCGGATATCCTGTCATGGACATTATTACAAACGTAGCCGTAAAAATACGCTCATAAAATCTAAATCGATAGCAATGCAAAACGGTAATTTACGCAAGTTCAGGGCCTTGGCTAATGAGCAAGGGGGTTAGAAAAGAGGGGAGAGTATACATTACGCAATCGGCAAGGTCGACACGCGACTTAAACTTACTTCATTGTTATTTTGTCCAAACTTGGAATGTATTTGTTTATTGGTAAAATTATCGCTTTTTCCGTCCTTTATTGTGTACACTGTACAGTAAAGCCGACGAGTTATGGCCGGCCTGAAGTTTGCGCACATGGATTTCCTTTCGTTTCGTCGTTGCTATTATAATTTGGTATTTTATGAAAACATTTACCATATTTAGTTCTTTTAAACAAGTCTATTTTTATTCGTCAATTTTTGTATTTCAGTTTTTTCTTCCTGGGTTTACGTGCGCAAACATTGTTCTGTGGCTATGTTCACGGCGGCCATGACTCGTCGGCCGTACTGTAATAGAATTTTATTTTCTGACAACCCGTCGACTAGGTATACTAACCAAATATATTAAGCTCTTTTTTGTAACATAAATGCGAAAACTTTTTAAATGGTTAGTACATCACTAAATTGTATTGTAATTAGACATAAGAAACTGTATGATTTCCTATTAAAATAAAATAAAATATTTTAGTTTATTAGTTCCATGCGTAATGCGTGATGTTTTTATTGAAGTATTTTTTTATAATTTAAGCCCCATTATTATTAATTAAATTCTTATTCTGGAACTTTGACAATTTATTAATTCAAATGAATGCCAAAATTGAAAAATATTATTATGATAAAAATATCACAAAAATTACATATGTTTATTCATAAGGGTGGCCATTTATATTCATATTTTTACATATTTCCTTGTCGACACTTAATGAGTTAATTAAATTAACAATTTTAAACATTTAATCTTCGTACATGCTAAATTGATGCTTAAATATAATAGGTACATGTGAAAATGGTAACTATATTTTTATAGAAAACGAGTAATAACATTGCAAAATATGAATGTTAAAGGATATTACTACTTCCTGATAGTAAATTTAAATATATTTTCCTTTGAGATATGAATGCAGAAGCTAATTAAAATTGTCCCTCTGTGCTTCACGTTTATTATTATGTTACGCATTTGTCAGAAATAAATTACAACATTTCTGATTTATTTCTGACAAATGCACAAACAGAAGTCTGTATCACTTTCCAGGACAGTTTTAAAAAATATTTCACCCTCAACTACAGCAAGTCATACTTAATACATATGTAGTTTATACAGAACATAGTTTCGAATTTTTGTCAATCTTTATTATTGAATTGTATTCTATAGTTGCATCGCATGGATTTCTTCACTTACTTTTGGATGCGACAAGAACTTTCCTCTATCCAATATCAGGTCGTTTATCGACCTGGTGGACTAACACCCAAGATATATAACAATTTCAGCAAATTCCTCATCACAGTTTGACGGCAGTTTCATCATGGCGACATAACACCAAAGTTCACCGCATAAATGGCTCGAATTATTTAATTATAGTGTAACGCGTGATTTTTTATGAGCGATGAGTAAAGCGACCTATTTTAGCATGACGATATGCCTGGCAGCTATATTAAGAAGAATAGAATAAGGATTTAAATACAGAACGGAGTTGTCAACGGCTGTTGTGAAGGAAATAAAGTTGGTCTAATGTTATGAAAAAAATATCAGAGTCCGACCGAAACTAGGTTTTCAGCCGAAACCGAAACCGAAATTTATTTAAAATTACGATTATTTACTAAATCAATTTATTAAATAAATGTAAAAAAAACTGTGAATTTTAGTAAATAATTGTAATTTTAAATAAATTTCGGTTTCGGTTTCAGCTGAAAAACTAGTATCGGTCGGACACTAAAAAATATGATTACATTTAGAGAAGCGTTAAAAGCTATCTCTCCCTTAAGCCACATGAGCACAGGCCTCCGCTAAGGACTTCCCCAGCAACTTGTTGACAACTGCTTGCAGCTCTGTAGTGATAAAGTCCAAGGATGTGTTTTGTACTCACGGCAGGGTATTTCTCGAGCTCGTGCAGCACGGTGTGGTCGCAGTACTCGAACACGAGGTGCAGCTTGCGCTTGCGACGGAACACCTCGATCAGGTTCACCAGGTTGGGGTGCTTGAGGTTCTGGTGACCAAAACACAGGTAGTAATAATAAATAGGCAATAGGCAGCGACTTTGTTGTGCTGGACCCCTGTCAATGCGAACGTCTATGGGCAGCGGTGACTGCTTTCCATCAGGCGGACCGCTAGCTCATCTGCCTATAATGGCAATAAAAAAAATACACCCAACAGTCACATACATAGTTATGACCTCACACTACGATCGGGTCTTGTGTCCAGTATCAGAAACTCCGAGAGACTTTTTGGTCTCACAAACACTCAGACCAGAAACAAATACCAGTGGATCACACAAACATTTGTTTCAATGCGGAGATCGAACCCGCGGCCTCAGGTTTCACAGCCGGCGTCACACCAACTGCGCCACGAAGGCTGTAGATTAGTTTAATGAACGGTATTGTATCAGCCCATATATGTCCTCCTGGAAGACAAGGGCCTCTTCTACAATCGAGAGTACGATTGAGAGGTGTTAGACAATGTAGTCCACCACGATTGCCCAGTGCGGGTTGGTGATCTCTACATACCAAAGATTTTTTTACAAATCGCTATGGTATGCAGGTTTCCTCACGATGTTTTCCTTCACCATTATAATGCGTGGCGATTGACTATCAATACACACATGACTCCGAAAATTCAGAGAGATTTGAGCCCGCGACCACCGTGAACATGTTGGCAACAGCGTCTGGTCCGTTACTAACAGGCCACCACGCACAAGTATATTATTTTCTTAATTTAATATTAGCTATTATAAAAGAACTTTGAGTGCTCGAAAATAATAAAATTGTTTTGCATAACTACCTTTTGTTAATATTTTTTTATCTTAGAACGATTAACAACTCTGTGGCAATTGGTTTATTTCATAGTTTCTATTTTATACTGCCTCTACAAAGTGTCTACAATGCATCTGATGATAAGAGCAATGCAAATTGCAAATTATAATAGACATAACATATACATACATAAACATAGATACATTAATATCACGCCATTTTTCCCAGAAGGGGTAGGCAGAGGTGCAACCGGGACACCCATGTTTCGCCTTATGTGTTCCGTCCCATGGTGTGGTAGGGGGCGAGGCTATCGCCATATCGGGCACATATTCCTGACTTTGAGGTAATGAATAGAAAAATCCAATATCACTTTGCCCGACCCAGGATTCGAGCCCGAGACCTCAGTTTTGTAATCATACTGTAGTACAACTACGCCACCTAGGCAGCGCAGCACAATATCACACACTATATTTATCCCAGTCTAAACAGAAGCGAATGTACCAAGTTTGAACCCCTAACACGCCACTTTACGCGGGCTCTTTGACGGGATTTCCACCATTAAATTGTCTAAATATTTGGCGTTGCTAAGCCATATTATATCAATCCAATCCAATCCATCAGCCAAAGGAAGTCCACTGCTGAACATAGGCCTCTCCCAATGATTTCCACAGTGACCTGTTGGAGGCAGCTTGCATCCAGCGACGTCCCGCGACCTTTACCAAGTCGTCTGACCACCTAGTGGGTGGGACGTCCCACGCTGCGCTTTCCGCTTCGTGGCCTCCATTCGAGAACTTTTTGGCCCCACCGGCCATCAGTTTTCCGTGCTATGTGCCCCGCCCATATTATAATATTATATATTTATTATTTAAACTAGCAGTACTGATTAATTGCTTTGCTGCAAACTAACATGGGCCTATTAATTTTAATTTGTCAATAAAGAGATTCATGTTGTATGAGGTAATAAATTATCACTCTAAGCATTGTTTGCAGATGAATTATGATGGATACGATAAAGCCAAAGAAAAACGAGTTGCTGCAGACTAGAATTTGTGGCCGGTGTGGCCACAGAACAGTCGAATGTGGGTTATATTTAGCTCTTCCGTTGTTACCTCTGGATATCCCCTCAGAAATTTAGGCGTGAATACATGTATGTAAAGAAGGAAAGCAGTTGAAATATCATCATCATCAGCTTGTTGCAGTCCACCGCTGGACATAGGCCTGTCCCAATTTACGCCACAATCGAAAGACAGTCTGACTGTTGTCAAAATGTACGCCATTCATTAAACGGTTATCAAAATGAAACCAAATATAAAATATAATAAACATAAAGAAAACGAGGCAATATTGTTGCAGCATACAGATTGCACGTATCTTCTATAGGTATCTATTGATCTTATTATTTGCCTACTTAATCGATAAAAGCGGTGTCTACTATACTGATCTATGGGTGTTTCCTAATAACATTGATTTTCATAGTTGGAAA
The DNA here is from genome assembly GCA_033459515.1 of Theretra japonica. Taxonomy (NCBI): domain Eukaryota; kingdom Metazoa; phylum Arthropoda; class Insecta; order Lepidoptera; family Sphingidae; genus Theretra; species Theretra japonica. Next base: position 1,900,638 of record CM065951.1, on the reverse strand, counting down.
TAATACCAAAATAGACTCTCTAATAAGATTATTAAGTGCATAATAAAAAATATTTTTTATGTTTTTATTCTGAATAAGTATGGTACCTAAAGCGCTAACTCAATTTGAAACCTGATCAACATGGCGATATTAAAAAAAGTTATAAAACTGACACATATTCGCCAATTAAGCTAAGTGCCGATAATAAACACATTAAAATTGTCACCTCATACATTTTAACAATTATTTTTTACAAGTTTTATGCAACCGAGTTGTCAGTTTACTTAGCGGCGATGTTTCGAGGTAAAAAAGGTCAACATAATTCATGGCCGTATGTGTACGTCAAATTGACAAGCTCTTTGAAAATAAACACTTTAAATATTTAAAAAAATCGTTTTAAAGTATCTGAGTTGTGAAATAATTAAATTAATACATAGACATACAATAGGGTATCTAACACCATTTTTTTATTGTGTTTATCAAAAGGTACCCATGTCCAAAGTCTAGCAAAAAAAGAATTTTGAAAATATTTTCAGAATTGAACAAGTCAGAAGCATTGTAATCTCGCAGTAGGAGTAAAAGAAAAGGGATACAAAACAAAACTAGTGACGTCACTACTCACTAGTCTTTATATTGCATTACAGTGTGCGCGTTTGAAAGAGAACATAAGATGTCCCAATCACGCTCCCACTCATTTTTAAAATACAAATATTTGTCTCGTTTCACAATATACTTTAATACTATTTTGACCGAAAATTAATAGTATTTGTGTTTGTACACAAAATAATAAAAAAAATTGATCATAGTCAAATACACTATTAGGCATTAATGTAACGACCCGTGATAGATAGGCAATTCGCATCTGTGGACACTTTACAGTCTGTAGTCTGTACTGCGCTTACCAATCCGGTACACTGAGGTCACTTTGTCTTACCACTATAAAAACTACGCTTAACCTGAAAAATTAACTTTATTAGTATAATAACACCATTGTAGTGAACTGAGGGCCATAATTACAGACCATTAATTATGGGAGATATTGGCGACTCACTTCATACATAATGTATGTGTATTGACGTGTCATCGAGGACACAGTAGAACACATCGATTTCTGCAACTTGAATAGTTTTTTTTTGTATTATGAATATACTGTACCGATCTCATTTAGTTATCGAATGTTTTGTCTTTCTCGTTCAAACTGAATTCAAAAGTCGTTAGAAAGGGACATGTCGCGGGTACAAATCCCAGGGCACATCTCTGACATTTCAAATATGTGTGTATTTAATTACAAGAAATCATGTATAATTATGTCGAATTTCCTGATGTATAATCTATTTGCACTGCACTGCATTTACAGGCGCATTGTACTCACATTGTTGCATCTGTATGAACAACTATTACTTGGAGACAAACATTACGCCTTTTCCATGGAAGGGGTGAGCAGAGATGCGTACAGGACACCCACGTTTCGACTTGTGTGTTCTGTCTCATGATGTGATAGGGCGCGAGAGTATCACCATATCGGGCACTTTCTGTCTCCGGGCTGATAATTAATAGTAAACCCAATATCACTTTACCAACCCGGGATTCGCACCCAAGACCTCAGCGACATAACCGTACCGTACATACAACAGCTCCACCGAGGCCGTCAGAGTATAAGTCAAATAATGTTATAATAATTTGGCACAGATAAAACATATTTCAATTATGTATCATATTTCATAATTTGCATTAAATTGTGCATCGTAAAATAAGTTAATTATAGATCTGTCAGTTGTAACTCGTTAGCAAGACTTAAGACATTTAGACCATCTGTAATTATCATACTAAAATAATTATTAGTTAAAATATTAATATTTAATAGTATTTAAATATCACATTGATTTATTATTTCAATATCAATCTATATTAGTATTTAGTCCGTACTTTTATAAAAGCTGGGGTCTCTGGTTTGAATCCTGGGTCGGGTAAAGTGCATTTTGGAAGATTATAAATTGTTTTATTTATTATCAGCCTGGAGTCAGGAATTTATGCCCAGTATGGCGATAGGTTCGCCCCCTATCACATGGTGGGACGGAAAATACAAGGTGAAACGTGGGTGTCCTGGTTACACCTCTGCCTACACCTTCTGGGAAAAAGGCGCGAGTTTATGTATGTATCTATGTGACGTGTTGTATAATATTCCTATTTCCTACAGGAGTAATCTTAGCCGTGATTTGCAGGTGAAGTCACGGGTAAAAGCCATTTCAAAACAAATAGGTCTTGCCAAGGTTTGCTCAGCGTAAAGGTCAAATCCTCCACTGGTGCGATAAAAATACGAGTCAGTGTAAAGTTTTACAACTCGTATTGATTACACTGTGGTTCGTGGTGTACGTCGTTTTTATTGTCGGTATAAAACTTGTGCATTACTCGCGTAGAATTTAAGAGTGGTTTAATTCCTTTGGGTTTTTATTTACTATTGTCGTGGTGATGTTTGTTATTTGTGAATATATTTTACAAATTCATTGCCTCTATCGCATGATGGAGTTACAATCGGTTTTCAAAGTAACCGTAACGATTGCGTATTTTAGTTAACTATTTATGTAGTGTGATGTGGCCTTTAATAACAGCTCTTTTCTGTTACTCGTACATAACTCATGACTTTTTCCCAGTAGGGGTAGGTAGAGGTTTTCCTGGTAGTAACCAGGTCACACTCGTTTCGCCTTGTTTGTTCCGTCCCACGATGTGATAGCGGACGAGCCTATATATCGGGCACAAATTCCCGACTCCGGACTGTGATAATGAATAGAAAAATTGCCCGACCCGAGACTAGAACCCGAGACCTTAGCCTTGTTACCGTACCGAAGAACAACTACGCCACCGAGGCAGTCACTAGTTAGTGAATATAACTCTTTAAACGAATACTGTTTGTTAATACAAACCCGCATTTGTGACTTGTTAGGCATAAGCATCTCTCGATGTTAGGTACCTACTCTACCTGGATTGCAAAACATTTATCATCAACTGCAATGCAGTCTATATATCGTGACAGTGTATCGAACTCCTTAAGTATCTCAGCTCTAAATTGTAAATATAAAGGTCTCATACCTTCAACATCCGAATCTCCCGGAGCGCTATCTTCCTTATAAGCGGGTCGTCCTCATTCTCCACAAACTTCTTGACCGCGACGATCTCGCCAGTGTCTCTGTTGCGGCACTTGTACACCAGCCCGTACGAGCCCTCGCCCAGCTTGGCCAGCTTCTCGTAGCGCTCCATCGCGCGGCTGCTGGCGCGAGACCTGGGTACAAAAACACATTTAGCAGTTCACGCGAATATCAACTTTATTTGGTAGGAAAATACAGCAATAGGAGCACATAATCCTGACACAACAGATATCCGTAAATAATACTCTTGTTTAGTAAGGTATTGGATTTAATAGTTACACATAGACTTGAACTTATGGATAACAAAGTTTATGTCGGGAGGGAGAGATTTTTTCGTGATATAACTAATATTTGCGGGCCACACATTACAAAAATAGTTTTGTAATGTGCGGCCCGCAAATATTAGTTAGAATATATAGATATTCTATAGGTATAAAGATCCAACGCGTGGTCTCTCATCTTCGATGCTCTCAGAAGCGTACCTGGCTTCCGGATGCCCAATGCCCCTTTCCTCTTCCCATCCTTTTTCCTTCCCGCTCCCCTCTCAATTAAGCCGGCAACACATCCATGATCTTAGGTCCTATGATAGTAAATAACCGTATATGCTCGACGCTATTCAAACAATTATGTATGTATATTATGATTATAATTATAAGATTTATTCTTAATCCTTGACATTTAATGAATACATCGTAAAAATCCTTTAAATAGCATAATTTAAGGTTTTTATTTTAACAATATTTTACATTTGTTTTCTAATAAATGCCCACTTAAAACGTGGACAGAATATTTGAAAAATATCGTCCTAGGTTGCTGAACGCATGTTTTTGTTTCAATATGCTCGACAAACCAGTAAATAAGTCACCTGATAGTAAGTGAAATCTGACGCCCAGGAACAACCACAACGTATTTGGATTATAGTTGATGTGTTACCGGCTGATCAAATCGGGAGCGACACCCGGCAACCTCACTCACTCAACGAAACACGACAACGAAGCTGTCACTTCACGTCGATTTCCTGTGAGACAGTGGTATCACCCCAGACGAGCGTGCCCATTCATGCTGAGTCACGACTGACAAGAGCGTGACTACCACTTCCACAATTAATGCAGAGTCATTACTGATAAAAGCGTGGTTCTACCACTTCCGTCGCATAACGCTCCTAACAGAATGCTGTAGGAATATTTGAGGAAGATCTATTCATTATTGAAGCGTTTAGACACAAATGCACTGTATTTTTTGTATTACTCTTTGAAACATGTGTAAAACCCAAGATGCTGAATAATAACATTTTCTTATTCCCTGGTCGAATCTACTTAAGGATAGAGGAGATCACAGGATGCAGACCGCATTTTACCTTGCGAACCATGGAAACTTTGTAAAATACGTATGTTATAAACAGTGAAGTGCTTGTGATGGAAAACAGAATATTATAGAAGAAAAGAGATGGAGAGAAAGAGAATCGTTTAATAAAATCACTGAGGAATGAGGAATCACTTGCACTTAAGTGATTATAAAATTAATTGACAGCCTCCATGGCGCGGTTGGTTAGACGCCGCCTATGAAAGTGAGAGACTGCACCGTGACAAATATTTGTGTGATTTTGTATTGTTTTCGGGTCTAGGTGTTTGTGAGACCGAAAAGTCTGTTGTAATTCATGATTACATCGACACAAGACTCGATATTAGTGGGGGGTATTGTATGTGACTGTTGGGTTTATTTATTTAATTCGAATCTACATATTAAAGGAAGCTTTACCTCGCGGTAACAACATAAGGCGATGTGATAGATCTGTTAATATCCCCCTTCATTATATATATTTCACTGTAATTTCACCCATTAAATTTAAAATATCCGTAATAGATTTCTTGTTTATTTCTCAAACATAATTTTAATAATAAAATATTATTGTTATTCCTATCTTGTATATCAGATTATTTACGTATTATGACTTTGTCAAGTTCTCTTCTGTAAGAAAAGATTTTGTACATCGAAAAGGTTGCAATAAAAAAGTTTTTGTAGTGAAAAGACATCGAATGCGTATTAGTTTAAAATAAATATGCATACTTGTTTTAAATGAATTAAAATTAAGCACCAACTTGTTATCATTGTTATTTAATAATAAAAAAGTATTAAACGCGTATTAGTGGATTTCCCGCTCAAAAAATCAATATGGCGGATTACATAACCTCAAATAACATTCATGATGATAATAATGAAATTGCATTGTCTAAGGTAAGCTTATTAGTAAACACGCTATTGTTTCGCCACGACCTATTACTCAGGCCATTACGGATTATCATTGGCACGAAATAATTCAATAATTTACTACGTATCGTTGTGCTGCTTGAGTCAAGGCCGATTATAACCTCGACCTTGTTATGGGATATCTGTATTGATTTATTGAGGGGTGTTCTTGTATCCTTGCAACCGGGTGGTACTTCTGTCTTGCAGAAATCGATGTGAAAGACAGTACAGGTGGTACCCTGCGAGGTATTCTTGTGTGCTCGGATGCCTACCATCCATATGCAATAGTGGAAAGTCCGTCATAATGGAGTCATTATGACGGATGGGTTGGATTATTGTTGATGTTGGATGGATGATTCCACGATGGGTATTGTTCGACAGACAAGAGATGACCGTTTCTCATAGTTTGACTTTATTAATTAGATCTTTAAAATTCTATAATGTATTGGCGTGTGGCGAAATTTGGAATTACAAATAAAAATTAAACAATATCTCTTTAACGCATTGTGTGAGATAGGTATTCATTATATATGTATATACAACAAGCATTTATACTCGTAATTTCGTAATAACATGTCTAATGAAATAAAGTGTGAAGAAAAAAGAACTATTCTTATTATTTTGAAAAAAAAAGATCGTAGACGACTTTTATCTGTGATTTCTATTGCAAAGCGCTTGCTGTCAGGTGCATTCGTTGGGTTTCGCAAGTTGGGTGCATTAAATTATCATTGTCTTATCAGTATCTACAAAGAAGTTTTATCGCGTTTGATTTGATGAGTGAGATTGCTAGAGGCCAATGAACCTTACTTTAAAGGACGTAAAATCAAGGCACCTTGTCTTTTTCAGAGTCGGGCAACTGGCAAAGTATCTATAGACAACGATCATGGTATTCAAGGTAATTTTTTAGCGGAACTTGCAGCACAATTTGTTGTTTTTTACGGTGAAATATCACCTTTGTTGGGGGCTTTTATAATTATCTTACAATTTAATGTAAAAAATATAATGACATACAAAAATTGTATCAGCTGGTAGGACAACTCCAGATACTAGGTAGGTCTCTCGTGTGTGAGCAGCCGCCTGGGCAGGTACCGGCAGCGACGACTTACTATCAGATCAAAAGGTTGCTCGTTTATCGGACTTATCATCATCATATTGAGCTATGGAAAGTCCAATGCTGAACCTAGGCTTCAGATCCAAGAACATTCGCAGCGACTTATGGAAAACGGTCTGTATCTGCCGATTACCTGGCTTCCTACAAACTTCATTATGTTGTCTGTCTACCTTCTGCCGTAACTTATACCCTAAAAACTGTAGGAAATACAGATATTCAATCAGTAAATGATTACATCATAATTTGCTTGTTTAAAATGTGATGTGCGGGGCGAAACTGTCGTCATATCAGAAACTTTCTGAGTCCGGGCTGATAATGAATAGAAATATCCAATATCAACTACAACTACGCCACCCAGGCAGTTAAAAGGGTTTATATATCAGCCCACGTCAATCCATTGCTGGGAATAGGGCTTCTCAATTGCACGCCATATTTTTCGGTCCTGTGCCGAGCGAATCCACTGTTTTCCTGCGAATTTCACGATGTCATCCGACCATCTGGCAGGTGGTCTGCCGCTTTGGCAACCACTCCGTCAGCGTCTTATTCCATCTGCCGTCTAAACGTCTAGCCAGATGCCCGGCCCAACTCCTCTTCAACTTGGCGATGCGTTCTCCCACGTCTACAATCTTTGTTCTTCGTCGGATTTCTATATTCGGGATTCGATCAAGTAGTGTAATCCCAAGCATTGCACGTTCCATTTGTCTTTGGACTACTTTAATTTTATGCATAGTTGGTTTTGTTAGTGTCCATGTCTCTGCGCCATGTGTTAAAATGGGCAAGATGCAATGATTAAAAGCCTTTGTCTTCAGACTTTGAGGTACTGTTGATCTGAAGAGATCGTTCAACTTATTAGTTATCGACAGCCTAAGGCCGTGGGTTCGATCCCCGCATCGAAACAAATGTTTGTGTGAACCACAAGTATTTGTTTCGAGTCTGGGTATTTGTGAAACCGAAAAGTCTCTCGTAGCTCCTGATACCCACGACACAAAATTCGATCTTAGTGTGGGGTCAGGACTCAGCACTATGTATGTAACTGTTGGGTGTATTTATTGTTTATATTTATTTATCAAAAACATTACATAGTTTCAATATATTTTATTTTGAAGGTCTCAGACATACCTAATTATTGTTAAAAGTAAGAACTTATTTAAGGCTTGAAAGTTCAAATGCCAGTCTGGTATCTAAACCTGGGAGGTTAATCTATGATCCGAAACGAAAGTCGAATGTTCGGACGTTACACGTAAAGCTGTACGAATTTGCGTAGGTACTTACTCCACAAAATGCTCGAATTATCTATCGTATGTCGTAACTCGTAACTATAGATTTAATTCAGAGTGAATAATAAGTATCATAGAGAATAGTGTGGAATTTTAGAAGTGGTAAAATTATAAATTATTTCGGATGTCGTCTGTCGAGCGTCCTAACATTCGAGGTAAGTTTTGGATCATAGAGTAACTCCCTGCATTGCTTCGACGCGACGTAAAAATGAAGTGATATGGAAATAAATTAATATTAAAATATTTTTTTAATTAAAACTCTATAATAACAATGGGTACTTTATATTGTGTTAGGTAGTAGACTGTAACACCTTCTTTTTTTAGACAAGAAAAATCTAGTTTCTTAGACTTAATTTTATAAACGAAAATACGTTTTAATTTGCATTGAATAGGTACTAATTATAATTATGGTAGAGTGACCTTTTAAATTATTTAGTAGCCACAAAGTCAGGTGATATTTTATATAAATATTTTTTGTTTTTTTTTTATTATATGTATAGTTGGCACATAATTTATTTAACGTAATGAAATCCAAAATTCACAGCTTGTCTTCAAATTTTTATTAATGTTTTATTAGATAGGTATTATCTATATTTATTTTAAAATTTAAAACATATCTGAATCACTGCATTGCATACATGGTTCGCACTATTCATAATTGAATGCGGGACTATTATGATAATTTCTTATACAGTTATATTAGCTTGTCACACATTATACTGCTAGAAAGTTTTAGAACAAAACCGGATCATCTAATTAGTGCTCATTATGCAAATAGGTATAAAAATAAGAATAGCATAAGAACCCGCATTGATATGTTAATTTTGAAACTAAAGCATTAAATAAGAATATTTTAGATAGATTTTAAAAACTGTTTTATAATTAAAACGTTTCCATAACTTGTAATACCACAATACCCGATATTTATTGATTTAATAGCCTGAAAATCCTGCGAAACGGTAAAAATCGATCTAGTAATATGTATGTATTGTGGTGATTGATTGATTGACTGACCTTCTCGGTAGCAACGGCAGGTTGTTGCCAAATAACCACAATCGTTTATCACCGAACCATTTCTCCATACAGGATGTCACGTTGTTCCACAATTTGAATTTCGAGTTGTCCTGGTCCACAGAGTTCTTCATTCGCGTTTCTGAACGGAGAAATTCACTGGCATCTCCCGCCGAAATTTTGTGTCAAAATACGCGCGCAAAGCGATAATATGGCGGACAGAATCGCAATGTGTTGTCGTTTGGAAAGCTGCAATGCTTTTAGCCATAGTACAGAGTAATATCGATCCATGTTTTGTTTACAGTTTCTGTCGGCCTGTGTACATGACAACCGCGGTGGTAGGGCTGGGTGTAGGCCGGGAGGCGGTACGATATTTTTTATGGCGAAGCGATATGAAATAACGATTTTTTCAAGAGACTGTCTTGGAAAACTATGCTTCTCTACTAAGTAATCCGGACATATACTAATATCTTTTTGTACACATGTACCCACATGGTTCCACCTTTTCAAGCTTACGACAAGTACTCCGTTTCAGAGATTTTCTGAAAATAATTTTATACCTACGTGTATTGCTAAAAGGCAAATACGTGACTCCAAATTGCATCTTTAATGTTACTTCGGCAGGGACGTTATAGTAAAGCTAGTTAGAATGCCAGCACATTTATATGAGGCGAAATTAATATCTCACGGCATCTTCGAGATCGGCAGATATCTCTCTTTCTCTATTTAAGTACCTCTAATATCACAACACACTGTAAACTTTATATAATAGTATTATCTGCTCTGTGATAGCATTTATACCTAATAAAGAGGGAGCGCTGGTACTTCAAAAACGTAAATAAAAATGGTGGTGCCGGCCACCTTTTTGTGGCCTCTTATTAGTTGACATTTGGTAGGTTGTCCAACATGCATGAAATATTTGAAAAAAAATATTTAGGCTATTAAATTCCACTCAAACTCGTTATAGATGGATAATAACTAAATATACTTTCTGTTAGGTGACAACGAAATTTATAGCAATATATTGTTAAATAATTAAATCAATTTTCACATATACAGCATTGCATCCAAAATTACATACAAAAAATATCTACATTTTTGAAGACGCAAATGTATTATGGCGCTCCCTCTATATTATAAGTACTCTAAGACTCTACTAGGGTAGGTACAAATTAGGGAGTAAAAGGGTAGTCCCTAATCCAAATTAAATTTTGCCTTATAGAATAAGTTGTCAGCTCCCAGCCTACACCACATTTGTGGAGCATGCATGATGATAAGTCGCCACAATTTAAAATCGATGCTAAGTACTACGGCATGCGTACTTTTTATGTATTCGTAATGGCTCGCCCCGTTAGGTAAGGCTAAAGGTTAGGCAAACGAGTTCTAGAAGATATTTTTTTTATCTTTTACCTGTTCCAGATCTAAAAAAGCAAAATAACTGTGAAGATTATGTGTATAGAACTGCTGGTCGCATATTAGTACCCAACCGGATTGCGACCACTTTACCTTACATACACAAACTCACGCTTTTTTCCCAGAAGGGGTAGGCAGAGATGCAACCAAGACACCCACGTTTCGCCTTGTGGGTTCCGTCCCACGATGTGATAGGCGGCAAGCCTATGGCCATATGTGGCACAAATTCCTGACTCCGGCTGATAATGAATAGAAAAATCCAATATAAATTTGTCCGACACCGGATTGGTATTGTAAATTGTGGTAAAAGAAATGGAGACCCGCGCAAGCGTGTCGTATTTCGGGTTCAGCTGGATGTACCGTCGGTTGCCAGAAGGTCGGCATAATAATATCGACCGGCAAAACAGCCACCGTGGCGCAGTTGGTTAGACGCCGGCTGTGAGACGTGAGGTCACGGGTTTGATCCCCGCTCCGAGAGAAATGTTTTTGCAGCCCACAAATATTTATTTCAGGTCTGGATGTTTGTGAGGCCAAAAAGTCTCTCGTAGTTTCTGATACCCACGACACAAGACTTAATTAATTTTACTGTGGGGTCAGGACTATGTATCTGATTGTTGGATGTATTTATTTTATGCATAGAATATAGATCAATAAGGCCTTCTTAACATAAATAAGTTGACGTAGTATAGAATAATGACGAAGCATACACAGTTTATGCATTATATTGCATCCAGGAGGTGGTAAGACTTATTTTCATAATTATTCTTAATAAAAAACAAAATGAAAATCAATCGTAACATTATAAGTAAGTCTTATTCAAGTTAAACGATTAATGCGAATTATAATATTCCAATACCAATATATTACAACGGTTTATTGGCAATAAGCGATGCCTTACTTAAAAGTTTTAATGAGTTAAGTTGTCGGTGATGTTTAGTAGGCAATTATTTTTATTTTATATGTGCGTGGGGGCAACGTACGTAACGTGGGAACCAAACGAGGATATTGAGAGAACGTTCGCGAGTTCTAATCCCGGGGCACACCTCTGAATTTTCGGGGTCATATGCTATTGCTATTTCTCCCGCCAAACAGCACTGTAAGTGTACTGTTGTGTTCCGGTTTGAAGGACATTGTAGCCAGAGTAACTACTGGATATAATGAGACTTAACATCTTATGTGTCAGGATGGCGAGCGCAATAGAATACCAAACATTGATTTGTAATTCATGGTTTTGTTGGTTTTGCTATTGTCCATGAGCGGTTGTGTCGCTTACCAGCAGGCGAATGGCATGCTCGTCTCGCCATTCATTGCAATAAAAAAAATATCCCGCATTTTCACGGTAAAGGAAAATATAGTGAGGAAACGTATGTATGTGCTATAGCGGTTTACAAGACTTTAATGCACAAGAGGTCAGCTTGTTGGACTATGACCTAACCCCAATCAATAGTAAAAGAGGCTACAGCCATTCTGATGGACGTATACGTACCTAATATGGGCTGCATATGATACCTATCATAGACATGGTTACATCTTGGCTTTTAGAGTTTATTTTATTGAAATCATAACCAATTCCTATTATCAATTACTTGAAACATAGTGAATACCTACCTGATTTGTATGGGCACCTAATGATAGGTAAGTTACGTAAAGAAAAAGTAGATTTTTTCCAAAACCTTCGAGAAACCAAAAATGGCAAGACTGTATTACATTACAATTTACATTAGAGGCAAGCGAAGTGTCGGATGCCCACCAATAAGCTGAACGGCTGACCAGCCTAAGATTGCAGGATGTTGCTGGATGCAGGCCTATGTTCAGCACTGGACTTTCGGTGGCTGAAGAGAGAGAGAGAAACAGTGACCTGCAGGTGTTTAATTATGATACGATAGTATTTTATAAAACTTAAAACATTCTAATGACAACGAGGAGTTTGCGGTAAATACTGGTATACCATTGACGTTGTTTTTAAATTTAAATCAATTTTCTGTATGTCTTCCACTCCTGAAATTAAACTACGGTGGTGGTACGCTTCGATAAATCATGCAAATTATGTGACTTACCACAAAAAAATATAGGTACATTCATTCAATGTTAAAATGAGACACGCAATATTTAAAATATATGATAAGTATACTTATTAAAATTGTTTTCAATGCGATATTTCTCTTACAAGTTTAAACAATTAAATAGTGGCAAACAAGAATTATGCCAAATATATAGCGTAATTTTATATGGAACATAACATTTCAAAACACTATCGAGGAAATCTGAGATAGAAATATATAAACATCTCCCTTACACTGAATGCAGTAAACACGACGTTTTTCTCTCTTTTCCACGTGCAAACACGTCACTATTGCTCTTTCATTCATTCAAATCGTCCTCCGTTATCAGATGTCATTCATTCCTGTCAAATACTCGCGTGCGAGAACACGTCTTTCGTTCGTTTCGTCCGATCAATGAATTATTGTTTTTGTTGTGAACGTATGACGAAATTATAATTTTATAACATTCGTTATCGTCTCACCTTGCTGTGTAAAAAAATTAATGTCGTTAGGAAAGAGAATATGTCGCAATAATACGCGAATGGTGTGGTGAAATAAGTGAAATAGCACCTTTTCTGGGCTCGTGAATTGTATCATTTGGCAAGGTCGAGACGAAAATCTGGAATATACCGTGTGGACCAATGCGTACCCCTGTCACTTGGAGCTGTTCTAAGTGTTACACAAGTAATTTGTGATAGTTCGTTATAAAAGTTCGTCAAGATGGGTTCGACAGGTGTAACTCTTGCCGATTTGCCCAATATTTTCATAATGATCGGAGCTCTAGTGGCTCTGTTTGTGATGCTGGTCATACTCCTCAGGTGAGTCGGGTGTTTTTGTGATATAAATAGATACGCCAACTACATATAGATGTGTGTATTTTCAGCACGTAAACAACTTTCACAAAGACATTGTGTCTTACAAAGCGTCTTCATTTTAAAATAGTAGTACGCTGTCGTGGAATATAATAATCAAGTCCGTATTATCAGTTTCGTTTGGACGTTATCAATATCTTATTTGAAATAAAGAACGATGTTTACGTGTTTAACAAGGTGCCATTTTTAAATCTGATTTATGTGTATCATTTACCCTCTACATTTCTAGAATGTCAAGCAAGTGGGTAGCAGAAACAATAAGATTGTCTTGACTGTTTTCAAATTATCTAACATTACAGTTAATTTATTTTTATACATCATTTACATAAGACACACAAATAAAAAACCAAGTTAGAATAACATTTCACATTGAAATGTGTATGAATTTAAAATACATTTTATTTTTGCAAGTATGGGAGATTGTGCATTGTAATTATTGCAACAGAATTACTGGGACATCAATAAAAACAACATACAAAAGTGAGAATGTAAACAAACTAATCAAATACAATACATGTTCTAAAAGAATCATATTTTTTTATTATAATCTTGAATAACAATATTTCACATGAGCAATTTTTGTTATTGAAATGTCATTATTTTAATTAATTTACAACTAATAATAGATTGTAATATAAATATGCAAAGGATTAATATAGTATTTCTCAATTTTTTTTATCATAAATATTCATATAAGATTGCAGGAAATAGAGTAATGCATAATATGTATATTTGTTGAAATCAAGAAAGTATTTATTTTCAAGTGCACACACATCATACATATTTTTATGTGGATTCACATATTTGTTCTTTAATTTTTATTCTATTATGCTAATTTAAAAAACATATATTTTCTTATTTTTGCATTTAAGCCAGGTGATAAACTATAAATTCACAGTCTTGGATTCAAAGTTGCCAAATTCAGAAGTACGCTATGCTGTCACCGTATTATACTGCAATACATTTTTCATTAAATTAATAATAAATATTACTAATTTTATAGTGACCAATCATTTTTATATCTTGTGACAACTGTTGTAGGTAAAACATTTAAATACTGTGCTTAAATATAGTTCACTGATTTAAAAATATATCATTGGGCCTGGGTGTTATAATTCCAAACAAGCTTTTATAATAATTATGTGATACATAAAGAACATTACATAAGCTCCCAAATTTTATAATTACCCAATTTCTGAAGGGGTAAGCAGAGCTGTTAGCAGTGTCATTTGTTCTCTTTCAAATATATTTAAATTTTAAAATGATGTAGGAGGCAAAGTGTCGCCATCCAAGGAACAAAAATATGTAATTGGTTAAGTTAGTACCTTGATTTGATTTATATTTAATATGTAAACAATGCTTCATAAATTATGTTTTCTGAAACCAAACACTGCATCAGCTGTAATAAATTAATATGATAAGAATCTTTTAAAATCTGTCCATTTGTATAATATCAAATATACTTTTATATTTTGTGATTTGTTAATAACTGAATATTTTAAGACATAAATAATACTCTTTTTAAAAAATTTTTTGTTTACAAAATAGTAAATGTAGTTGATATCAAATGTTGGTATGGCTAGTAGTTAGACATTTCCTTTTTTGGAATCAATTAATGCCCATAAGAAACGAAATAAAAACATCCATGAGTAAACCTTACCTATGTTCTATACTATACTAATGTTCCAAAAGTATATAAAACGTATGTGAAGTGCACCAATCTGCTTCAAGCTACCATTTTGTACTAAAGCCTAACCAGCAACAATTTATAGTAAAGAGTTTTCATATTGGTTGCCTAGTATTTCCCCATATTACATTATCTTCAATGAAACGCTATGCTTATTTTACAGCCAGTAGTAATTGTGACGTATTCAAACGTTTCTGATAACACTACGTAATGTGCGCATTAGATAATTTATTATTTACTCATAGATTCACTGGTGGAAATATGTTAAGTAAGTATATAGTAAAGGGTCGTCTATGGCCTACATGAAAAGGCTGGCAATATACAGGCGGTCCCAAGGTCTCCACAGTAGTTAATGACGGTGACCATATATCATTAGGTGAACGGCTTCCATTTTTGATTAAGATGTATATACGTAAATAGACTAGTTGTAATTTTAAATGCAGATCACGGAATTATTCGTTCTATTATTTAGTTGTCTAGAATGCCACTACAGGATTTCCTGTAGGAATGTTCTAGAAGATATTAGTTCGCTGGGCGCGCCTTACGAATGTGATTTGCCCTGAACAATAGTGACCTTAATCAGTCGGTATTATCCTTGGTTTCATGAGTGTCGTGGTCGTAAATATAACCTCGAGGCTCCAAAAAAGGCTACCTGTTTGACTTCAAGTCAAAGCACAGTATTTGAGCTAGAATCAAACGCAACTGAGGTCCTAGACTTCTACCGAACCTTGAATGGGACAAATGGCTGATGAAATGTTTTAGTCGTTGTGCCGAAGTATTGGAAATTTTTGGTAAGGACTTCATCCAGTACCCCAATTTGGATGTTGACTTGAATGCCAGTAGCGCTACTTAACCTTCCGTGTTCCTCGCGTGCCGGAAAGCAGCAATAAACAGCATACCCTCGACAAGAAAGTCGTGCAATCCTCAAAATGTTGGTTAGGTTAGCGAAACAACGACAAAAAATCAACCTATTGCTGTCTATTGATGGACCTATGATTCATGAAGTCAGCTTCATGAAAGAGTAAAAAATATTTTTATTATTTCCTATATTAATAAGTAACATTAGTTTTTCGTTTTAAAAATGCCATCTTAACAACATTATTTTTTAAATAAATTTTGATTTTAAATCGAAATCAGTTATGCTTGTCAAAATAAAAATATCATTGATGCATATTGAATACCGGTGTAATAAATTACTAGAAATATATTTATTATCAAGTGATGTGTATATTAATAGCAGTGGCTATTAATAACAATCATCTTTTATTGGTGATACATCATAAAAAATAAAAAATATTTATATACAAGTCGTATAAATAATTTCGCTGTACGATTTATTAGTTAGGCCATTTATCTTTTTGAAAAATCTCTCGCCGGTGGATGAATTGGAGCTGTTTGATCTGCACTGGGCTTATCATCAAGTGGTTATAGTATCTTGGTCTATAACCGCCTTATTCATAGACAGTTTTAAAACCTATTTTATTCATCGAATGTTTTATCTTTTACTCTCTAACTGAATTCAAAAGTCGTTCGAAAGGCACAAAACACTCGATAACTAAAATAAGCTTTAAAAATGTCTAAACTCTAAATTATATATTATTTTAAGTTTCTTGAAGCTAGTATTAGTACCCGACATAGCGCCATAGTAGTACCGCAACAAAAAACTCTCAAATTGAGTCTCTCAGTACTGACAATTGTGACACGTCTTCGCAATAAATGCTTTCTGTCACATTTTGTAACGAACGCGCTCCACGAACTGCGGTCATCACTTGTGATCCCTCTGCTTACTCTTTCAGTTAGGCGTGAGTTTATATTCCAGTGTGTATTTGTCAGCGACTCGGAATTGTACCGGAGCGTCTTCATTACGTACACCGGGTAAAATTACTCCGGATTGTGTTATTTCCCCTGGGGTTGGCGGTGGACGGTTGACGGCGTAAAATCATATTAATACTAATTCTGCAATGTGCATATTACACGCATTTGGACTTATTAATAAACTCGGATGAGCAAAGCATTAACTTTATTCCAAGGCTTTAGAATTGACTCGATTATTTTGACTATAAATTTGACTATAATATTGAATAATGTAACTACGATGGTTGTCTAACCCTCTATGCAATTCTGTGTTTATTAATAAAATCGTGAATGCCTCGCTATACAAAATAATCGGGTAAATTCTAAAGTCTTGGACTAAAGTTAATCCTTCGCTCATCCGAGTTTATTAATAAGGTCCATTGTGTTTGGGCTCAAAATGCTCTGTTTACACACTAGAAAATAATCCTCAGTGGAATACTAAATACAGTACTGGACTTACTGTGGATAATAAATACACCCACCCAACAATCACATATATACATAGTCGTGACCCCATACTAATATACCAGTCTTGCGTCGTGGGTATCAGGAATTACGAGAGACTTTTTGGTCTGACAAACACGCAGAGCTGAGACAAATGTATGTGCATCTTACAATTATTTTTTAGGGATCCAACACTCTCGTTTTACAGCCGGCGTCTGCCTGAGCTACGCCACGAAGGCTGTATAAGTGTCAGCCTATATATGTCCCACTGAAAGGCACAGGCCTCCTATATGATAGAGAGGCGTTAGGCCATAGTCCATAGGCCACGAAGGCTGGATAATAAGGAACATTGTATCCCGACCGTGTCCAACAACTCCTGAAAGGTTATTCATCCACAACAATAAGAGGCAACTCAGCAACACTGTTATCGATTCAATTTCATTTCATTTCCCCTATTCAACTTTTATCAATATCTCGATGGGTCGTCGTTTATATCGGGCTTGTGCACACTGAGCTCAGCAAGCTATAGCGATGTTTTATTTAAACATTCCAGAAAGAACTGAAATGTATACGTTTTAGCAATTTTAAGCTGACATTTTGAGGATAAGTTTAATACGTACGTACTTAAGAATATATTTCCTAGCTTGTTGGTTTGGTTATTTAAATTTAGAGAAACCTTGCCCGATTGTCGCGTTTTTAGATCAGCCTGTGTATTTAGGTCCCCGTATTATTATTTCGAGTGCTCTGGCCAGATGGCGGGACGACTTGCACAAGAGGGCCGGCAGCGACTGGATGCATAAAGCTGACCGGGCTCTGTGGCGTATCTTGGGAGAGGCCTATGTCCAGCAGTGGGCTGCAATGGGCTGATGATTATTATTATTTATCGACAGTTGATGCTTCACCTAAAGCACAGTGCACTGCACTTTCAATAAAGTGCATTGATATTACTTTGTCGTGTCACCGTTCCATCTTTTTTACTGGATTTAAGGGGTTATTTAAACAAACTTATATTCATGCTCCACTTCGCGACAGATTAAATAGAGCATTATAACTAACCAATCCTCGACAGTGCTATGTCGTCAAGTTAGTAAACATTGCAATTTAGATTGATTTTTTTATTTGAAAAACGAGATGTGCCCGCAATTAAAGATTCTTGAAATATCAGCTCGGTGACTCGTCGTATTAACATATTAATTTACTTTGTGTGACATGTTTAAAATGTTATTATACAGATTTGACATAATAAGTATTAAGTATGATCAACTCTAATGCAAGATTTCAAATATAAAACTACAAATACTAATCAGCAAACGGTCGTACGGAAGACCAGCGCTGAATTATTACTGCTGTTTTTGCTGAGAAACACAAATAACTAAAATAATTCGGATTTTATTCAGTATTTTCCTCTGCACCATGACTAAAAAATAAAAACTGATTATTATATTTTACATAACTAGGTTACTTTGTCCGTACGTATTAAAAGTAACTTCAAATCGTAAATTGCATTTAATTTAAGCTATAAAAGTTATTTATACATATTGTATGCATTTATGTTAATTTGATGTTTACGCGGTTTTACAATTAGCAATAACTGTTGATACACATTTTGTTAAACCAGTTTAAAAATACTAAACGGGTGCCGAAGTAATACACATTCTTCGTAAGTCGTAACTAACGGTTTGTAGAAATCCGGCGGCAACTGGTATATTAATATATGCATAAACTTTTTAACATTTTATGATTGTATCTATTTTCGACTTCTTCCTAAGTCAATGTCATGCTTGCCTAAGAATTAATTATTCACACCAGATTTCAAGAGTCGGGCGTTCCTTTTTTTTTGTCGTACCCACGATGAGAGATGAAGAAAATTGCTCCGTACGGTCCGATGAACCCAGTTATTTCTTTTCTAAAACGTATTTTAAGCCGTCATACACATTTTGGGCGCAACGGGTAGCCCAGGAGGAAAAGCGCCCTTATTTCCATCCGTGTGACCGTATACTGAATATCATAATATTGACATTTTGACATGAGGCGCAGTTTAAAGCTAAGGTTCGAATCCCGGGTCATGCAAAATAGTATTTGATTTTTATATTCATTATCAGCCTGGAGTCAGGAATTTGTACACGATATGGCGAGGCTCACTTCTTATCACATCATGAGACACAACATACGAGGCCAATCGTGGGTGTCCTAGTTGTGTCTCTGCCTATGCCTTCTGGGATAAACACGTGATGTTTATGTATTTAGATAATTTTGTTACTTTTGCTCAACTTGTTTGCTTAGTTTTGAAAATCCAGTTTTAATTATTCATGATGTGACGCCATATAATTAATAGTAATGTTTTGAATTTGTTAATCTAGTGGTATATATTATAGTTATTTCTTATTGCAATACATATTTAGGTGTCCTTGACATGACCAAATTATTTCGTGTTGTCTCCTGTCTACATATTTAGTGACGAAATTTTTTTTATGGTCGTACGTGTCATTTTTTCACATTTATTAGATATCGGTAGACATAAAAATCTAACCTTGAAAACTTCACACCACTTATCACTAAATAAATCAGGCTATTTAAATTGACTATAAAAGGCATACTATTTTATTCACACGTTTTTATATTATCAATATATTAACACTCTTCATGCCTTAGTTGATTAAGACGGCTGCAGTGAAACGTGAGGCTGCAGGTCATTTCTCACTCTGAGACAAATGTTTGTGAGACACAGAATTATTTGTTTCAAATCTGCGTGTTGTGATACCGAAAAGTGTTTGACACGTAGTACCTATGATACTTGACTTATTTTAGTGTAATTGATTTTGTATGATCATACTATTGAAAAAAATAATTAAATTACATTAATAAAATAATAAGTCATCGGCATGTAAATTATACCCTATGGTTAATTAAATTTTGCCTAAATTAATTTGATGATCCCAATTCATTCATAGGTTTCAACTGTCATCAAATATGTAACATGCGCTTATCTGCGCGTTTTATCGCTTCAAATAGCATCGGTTAGCATCGCAAAGCTATATGCGCGACGGGTTTCACGGTTCGTTCATCACATTGCTATAATTGCTTAATCGCATCACGCTCGCATGAATTATCATTCCATCAATACATTACCGTTTGTGTTCATCGATGACATTTATGTATTTGTATGTATATACTCATATGTTAGTAGCAATGTACATACTTATTTTTATGTTGGCAACATTGTTCAAGTTATTTGTGTTTAGGTAGTTAGATACAGCTTTTGGAACAGTTTGAAATATAAAATGAAGAACGAGTTAATCAAAAGCGGTTACTATTTTATACTAGGCGTGACATAGTTGATTGTGACTGCAATGCATATTGGCGGCCCCCATGGCGCAATTGGTTGAACGCCGGCTGTGAAACGCGAGGCTGCGGGTTCGATCCCCACACCGAGACAAATGTCTATGTGAACCACAATTATCTGTGTCAGGTCTGGTTGTTTGTAAGACCGAAAAGTCTCTCATAGCTCCTGATACCCACGGCACAAGGCTCGATCTTAATGTAGAGCAGGACTATGTGTGTGACTGTTGGGTCTATTTATTTATTTATTATTGGTTGTCTCACGTTTTCCAAATTCTTCGCGCCTTTTCGAAACCGTATATTACACAACTGAACCCGAAACCTGATACGCTTGGGTTATGGGTGACATGCACGCACTAAGACCAACGACTAATATCATAAAATGATGGCAGAAACGTGTCTCGTAGGGTTTTCGTTTGGTTCTCACGCCCCGGTAGATTATTCTCGGCCGTTCCAAAAAGAGGATTCTTTTTGAAATACCGTTTAGAACAGGGAAAGAAGAACCCTTATAGATCGCTTTGTTGTCCGTCTGTTTTGTCCTAGATTGCCTCGGTGGCGTAGTTGTACTACGGTGCGGTTATTACGCTGACGTCTCGGGTGCGAATCCCGGGTCGGGCAAAGTGATATTGGCGTTTCTATTTATTATTGGCCCGGAGTCAAAAATTTGTGCCCGATACGCCGACAGACTCGCCCCCTATCACATCGTGGGACGTACAAGGCAAAACGTGGGTGTACTGGTTGCTACCAGGAGAACCTCTGCCTACCCCTTCTGGTAAAAAAGGCGTGAGTTTAAGTATGTTTTGTATTTAACTAAATATGGTAAATAGGTGGCCTAAGCCCTCTCGATCGAACTTTCGGTTGCAGAGAAGTCCGGTTCCCAGTAGTGGGCAAACATAGACTAATACTCTACTGTACTGTATTGTATCAGCCCATACACGACCCACTGCAGGGCACGGGCCTCCTCTACAATAGAGAGTACGATTGAGAGTGGTTAGGCCATATAGTCCACCACGCTGGCCCAGTGCGGGTTGGCGGACTTTTACATACCATAGAAATTTATACAAATCGCTATGGTATGCAGACTAATACGGTACGGTAAATAGGTGAAAATTACGCGCAGTGCGGTTAAAAATGGCATACCTGTAACAATGTTGTTGCAAAGCCGTGGATTACGGAACGTAAATCTCCTAAATGGTTTTATAAGTGCGTCATGCACTGCAACGCTCCTGCGTTGGGCGGAGAAGTATGAGGGAATGTCAAATGCATAGAAAATTCTTATCCGATACATTTCATTTTATGACCCTCGTTGGCTTAAAACACTTCAGTGCTAGCTGCTTATCCAATTTATATTGATAAATAAACAATTTTCATAATGGTAATTATCATCTGAAGTTTAATAATTATAAAGAACCCAGTGCAGGGACCGAATCTACGGAGTCTTAATTTTTTAATGTTATTACTCATTAGAAATGAACAGTTTTACAACAGGGTTCTACATATAAATTATTGTGTTCAGTAAAGCATTTTATTAAACAAAATCAAAATCCCGGATCAAAGTAATATAGGTGTTATTATTATGTACATTATTATAAACGCTTGAATATTCATTTAGATTTTTAAAACGAATATTAAATAATCGATATCAAATAATGTAATAATCGATTTATTTGATTACTGTAAAATTATTTTGCTAATTGTGAAGTGTCTATGGTCTATAGTTATTTACTCAGCGTGATACAATACGTTTACACCTCAGAGCCGTATTGTTCAATATGCGACACGCATCTTCGATCGCGCGTTTCGTAATCGGAAACCGAAGCCTTGAACTTTCACGTTTAAATTCAAATTAAGAACGAATGTTCTTTTGTTTTTCTTTTAATTAACAAAATTTTTTTCTAGTTGTATTATAATTTATGAAAATAAGTGTTTGGGGCCAGTTTGAAATATTACATCAATTTATCATTCGTGTTTTACCTATACATCCTTTAATTGTGCGGTCATGGCAAAAAATATCAGATTTTTCGATGTGTTACGTCATTTATCCAACTACGGATAAATTATGTTTTTCGAATTTAAGTTTTTTTAAGTACCTACTGGCGATTTGTTTAAGATAAAGGACGAAGGATGGAAAATTCCCTCACCTTGACATCGAACCCGGATCTTCGTCCAATGTCTTGCAAACGAAATTTAAGTGCCGTGTTAAAACTAACATGTCAAAAGACAATAAACTGGTACCGAACTAACGTAATTAATTGCAAATAACACGTTTTTTTAAACCTAAGTCTGTAGACGATGCGCTAACACGAAAATATTTAAACAGGTATTCCTAAACCCAGGTACTCAGATTTATTTTTTTACGAAGTAAAAGGCATGGCATGGCGGCTCGGTTTTGCCCCTGTTCGTTATATTTTTATTTGCAAACTTAAAATATTTTACTAAACAATTCGTTTTGGTTTTTCTATGGAATATTTGGGTTTCAAGAAAACATTTGATCCTTAAACTCCTAAATAGCTTGGTACACATTAATAATATTTGACTGTTTAATCACTGTCTTCTTTACAGTATCATGATAAGGATATCATTAATTTATCATTTATTTTTCTGAAATAGGTATTGATCCTAGATTGTATATGTAATGATTTACATACATAAACTCACGCCCTTTTCCCAGGAGGGGTAGGCAGACGTGTAACCAGGACACTCACTTATTACACAGTAGACTTGTATTTTCCGTTCCACCATCGCCATATGGGGCACAAGTTCATGACTCCGGGCTGATAATTAATAGAAAAATCCAATATCACTTTGCTCCACCCGTGATACGAACCCGAGAGCTCAGCTTAGCAATAATTCCGTAATACAACTGCGCCACCGAGGTAGTCAATTATGATTTTAACATATTTTTTTACTATTTTTACTCACCTTTACATCACATTTATATTTTTACTTTTGTTATCAAAATCCTGCGTTAACAAGTTGTTTATTTTGTCCACAGGAACATGGAAGTGATAGGCATAGTGGGGGAGGGGCGGGAGGACGCGTGGGGGCGCGCCATGCAACCCCCGCGCCTGCTCATGCAGAGGGTGCACATACCCTTCACGTTCAAACTGCAGGAGAACGCGCCACTGGGATATGGGGGTAAGTCAAAAAAATACAAAAAATATTAAAACTCACAAATTACAATAGCATGCTTTCCCGGATAAATAAGCAGTTCATAAAACAAAGATGAGGAATATTATCATCAACTATTATCTACAGCCATTGGATACTGCAAAACATAGACCTTCCCCAAATATTTCCACAGCGAACAGTAAAGTATCTATCTGTATTAGACCATATACGCCCCACTGCTGGGCACAGGGTTACTCTAGAATCGAGACTGCGATTGAGATGGGTTATGCGTATAGTCAACCACGCTGGCCCAGTGTTCGTCGGCGGACCTAACATACCATAGAAATTCTCACAAAATGACTATGGTTTGCAGGTTTCCTCACGATGTTTTCCTTCACCCTTATAGTTCATAGTGATTGACTATCAATATACACGTGACTTTGAAGTTAGAGGTGTGCCCTGGGCTTTGAACCCGCCACCACCGTGATCATCTTGGCAGCCTCGTTTGTCCCATTACAGACAAAACAACAAAGTTTCATCATCAGCCCGTTGCAGTCCGCTGCTGGACATAGGTCTCTCCCAAGGTACGCCACAGACCCCGGTCTGCTGCTTTATGCATCCAGTCGTTGCCGGCCCTCATGTGGAAGTCGTCCCGCCATCTGGCCAGAGGATGTCCCACGCTACGTTTGCCATAAAACCAGAGAACCATGGTGACCGACATAGCTCTGAAAGTTAGTAAGTAGTGGTGGCAATGCGCTGGCCACATATGTACCAGAACAGATAACCGCTGGAGTAAGTGTGTTCTGGAGTGGAACGAAGTATGACTGTAAAGGTGTAAATACATACAGGAAGGGGCAAAAAACTTAATGAAATTTCATGCAAAAATAAAAAAACGATTTACACACGCGATGTACGGAATAATGCTTTCAACGCAAATAAAACAATGCTAAGTGATTATACTGATGTAAATTTCATGTAAATATTTATACAAAATGTAAAATAATTGCACTGTGAATAGTGCGTTATTAATTCTATTACAAATGGCCATTTAGTGAACACTACTCTACGGTATTAGAATTTCTACGGTATGTAAGTTCGCCAACCCGCACTAGGCCAGCGTAGTGGACTATATGGCCTAACCACTCTCAATCGTACTCTCGATTGTAGAGGAGGCCCGTGCCCTGCAGTGGGTCGTATATGGGCTGATACAAAAAAAAATACTCTACGGTATGATATCGTAGGAAATGGGTTATTTAGGTGATAACGTTATAGTCTTGTCTATAGCATAGTATGTGCCACCTTGACCGAACCGAACCGATAGTACGTTATTAAGTCCTTGGGGATTCGATCATCATCCGATAACTTTGATGGTAATTAATTGATGGTAAAGTACATCCAGATTTGTGCCTCAAAGTACAGATGTTAAGATGGTAAAGATGGTAAATAACATCAGCCAAATTAGACCAGCTTGGCTACGATTGGTTCCCCCAAGGCGACTGAACCCCTACTGACTGACTGACAGATAGTGTCGTTGACTCTCGCCAAGGACCACGCTGCGTTTCGTTCAGTTATTGAGTTTGATGACTCAATATTTTATATTCTTCTCCTCTCTTGGTTTTATTTTTAATTGGCAATAGCGTGGAGGGCCCTTTGGCCAGAGGGCGGGTCGACTTGCAAAAAAAAATGGCTGGCAGCGACTGGATGCATAAAGCGGTAGATCGGGCTCTGTGGCATACCTTGACCTTGACCTATGTCCTGCAGTGGACTGCAACCGACTAATAAATACACGCAACAGTCACATAGTCCTGACCCCACACTAAGAAAGAGTCTTTTATCGTGGGTATCAGAATCGACGAGAGACATTTCGGTCTCAGAAACACCCAGACCCCACACAAATATTTTTGGGTCATACAAATAGTTGTGTGGGTGTGGGGATCGAACCCGCGGCCTCTCGTTTCACAGTCGGCGTCTAACCAACAACGTCACGGAAGCTGTCAATGATGAATTGGCAAGATCATCATTGGGTGATGATGATGAATTGGCAATGCAACGGCCCTCGCTGTATTCGCCAAACCTATGTACTCATGATATGAACAAAGATTTCCTTTTTTATATTTTCACAGCAAAATCTACAAATTAAAATGCACCTCAGTCAGTGAAATGCAATTTTTATCCGGGCGACAATGAATACAACCAGCTTTTTCAAAATCGATTGTAAGTTGTACATAAATATCTAGATGTGCAAGAAAACATTGTAACTACTGCTAAATATTATTCCAACAAAAGCACTAGGATATTTCTTATGTGACTTGCAATATCCGGTAGGGGATATGAAGCTGTTCTGTTTGCCACCGAAGGAAATAAGCATAGCATAAGTACACAAGTATCATTTGCTAATATCAACTGGATTTTCTCATTCTATAATTTTGCGGAGTCTATGCGAAATGTTACGTATTTTTTTTAAAGTACTCTCTTAGTCTAGTAAGTACTCTCTTTTCTTATTGCATATAATGGCGAGACGAGCATGCCATTCGCCTGATGGTAAGCGAAACGACTGCTTATGAATAGTAGCAAAATCGTGTAACATCATGAATTACAAAGCAATGCTTGGCATTCCACTGCGCTCGCCTTCCTGAGACATAAGGTGTTAAGTCTCATTATGTCGAGTAGTTAGTGTGGCTACAATGTCCTTCAAACCGGAATACAACAGTGCGTTTAAACTGCTGTTTGGCGGGAGAAATAAACATTGCGGTGGTACCTACCCAGGCGGCTTCTCACATAATATATTTAGGACGCCTCCAAGACTTGTATTCTAATAAACTATGCGCGGTATTCAACTGACACAGTAAAGAAGTCGTTAAGTCCAGTAGGAACAGGTTTGGCCACGATTGCGCAGTCGTAGATTCGAATACCTGTGCCATAAACCATATTCTTACTCGACCACAATCGGTGTAAACATGTTTAGACGTTTGCAAGCGCAACGTTGTGTGTCCAATGATGATGGGACAGGCGACGTAACAATGGTTGCAGGAAGTCGCTGGATGTTTTTAAAATATGGTAGAGCCACGCTGGTGTCAGTCATGACTCAGCATGAATGGGCAGGCTTGTCCGAGACGGTACCACTGTCTCACAGGAGACCGACGTGAAGTGATAGCTCTGCTGTCGCATATCATTCGGTAAGTGAGATTGTCGGATGCCCAATACCTTTGCTTTTTCCCCTTTCTTTTTCTTTCCCGCTCCCCTCTCGATTTGATGGACCAGCGACAAATCTATAATCCCAGTGATGTAGATGTTCATGGACGGCGGTGATCACTTATCATCAGGTGACCTCATTTGCTCGTTTACCGGACTTATTGTATAAAAAAATGCAGGTCACTTTCAACATGTCGCTCTGGAACTCTTTGCAGGAGGATGTTTTAAAAAATCATTTATCTAAACTAAAAATAACTTGCATGTGATTATTGTAAGAATTCAAGATATTTCACTATCAATTCCCACCAGCTCTTGATTGTATTATAAAAGGTTTAATTTTTTATAATTTATTTCTATTGCTGAATTCGCGCTCAATTTTCAAATATATTTCATGTATTTACTGCGAATAGTGATACCTTAATAATATCAATTCTTTCCGCTTGTTCTATTTGCAAGAGGAATAAAATCATATCAGTTCTGCAATCTGTCTTAAATAATTCTTGTGTCTTTTTAAATTTCTAACTGGTTCAATATGGAAATTTGTAACTGGTGAGAAGGTGTAGCAAATTACATCCTTGATTCTAAAAAAATATAGGCGTCCAGTTAATTGGCTAGATTATATCCTGGAGATTTAAAGCTACTAAAGTTATTTATAGATTTGAAGCAAACATATATTTATTTGATTTAGTGCCTATCTATAATTAAAGTTTTAGAAGCAAGGCACAAGGGTTTAAAGTTTTTCGTTTTAGCTATTTATCTTTTGTTATAAGCATAATTATATTCAAGAAATAAATGTGATGTACTTAATTAGATATACGTACATACCTGATAGTTCTTCCAAAGGTTTTCAAAGGTATATGAAAGGATCCGTTTGGGTTACGAAGTACGAACTAACTCTTGTCAAATGTCAATTGTAGTGAAGGCTCTTGCCTTATGAGAAGAAAAATAAAACAAAATGCCTAGTAATATCAAAGCTCCAAACTTGACATTAGCATATTGTTTTTAATAGTTTCCATTTAAAAAAATAAAGCTTACAAAAAAAGAAATATTTTTAACCACCTTCGTTCGAATTAAGAACGGGTCATTCCTTTTTTAAAAACATGTCATTCCGTTTAATTAAACAACGCACATTGGCAAACAATAATTTAAACAGGTGTTGCTTCTTAAAAAAAAGTTAATTGCCTCGTCGAAATCGGCTTAAAATCGAGTAAATTATTTAATTCGACGATTGGTTTTCGCATCACCCTTGAAAAGAGGTCACGATGTCTGAACACAATGAGTTTTATTCGCTTTGTGCTTAATTCGACCACTTCGACCCTTTTATTACTTTTTGATTCAATTAAAGAATTCGGCTAGATAACTGATTTTTCAGACCTTCTTGTGTATCTGTAGATTAAAAATAGCACTAAGATACCACCAGTTTAGTGTGTATTGAATAGCGCAACACAAAAAACAAAACAAAACCGTTAAGGGAATAATTATTTGATAAAATATATCTAAGAAGTAATAACATAATATGCACATATACAAAATCAGAGGTATCTTTGTCGGGCTATCTCTCGGTGACACAAATTCACTGTGTCTTATGTTTAATATAGAAGGAGCACTGGTACATCAGAAACGTGGATAAAAATGTGCAGAACAACCTTTTTCTGCCCTCCTATTGGCTGACATATGACAGGTTGTCTAACATGCATGAATTATTAGAAAAAGGAAAATAAAAAAATAATATTTGGGCACACCAAAAACTCGTTTTAGACGGATAATAAACAAATTCACTTTCGGTTATCAACGGAATTTATAGCAATTTGTTGAATTAGTTGAATTTTCACTAATGGCAGTGCTGCCAACATTACGAACAAAGAAATATCTACGTTGAAGACGCAAATGTATGACAACACTCCCTCTACACTATAAATACTTTTAGGTTTGATGGTATGATGATGGAACGTGGGTCACTATGACGGATCTTCTTCCTTGTGTACTACGGTGGTCACTATCCCGGCAGATGCTAATGTCCCACCACCAGTGGTATGTAGTGCGTGGTGATTGACTGTCAATACACACATGACTCCGAAAAGTCAGAGGTGTGGCGATAATGACATATAAAAAAACTAGAAATAAAAGAAAAATTATACGCTCGATACGTAAATATGAAACACTAAATAAATTTTATTGTTATTATTATGTACTCGTGTTATGTTTACTAACATGTTTCCGAATATAAACAATGTACACAATACAACGCAGTGATAACAAAGTTTATTGAACTCTCATTTCGTCTATTTAGTTTGGTTTGTACCGTTTTTTGTAATTGTAATATTTATGTAAATTGATTGTTAAGTGAACAAAAAACGTATACTTAATTTCAATATAAAAACGAGTATAGAGCATAAATAATATATGGGACTAACTGTACTGTACTTACCGATAAAACAATAAACTATAAAAGGATTGATATGAACTGTAAGGGTAAATTGACAGCCTCCGTGGCGCAGTTGGTTAGACGCCGCCTGTGAAACGAGAGGCCGCGGGTTCGATGCCCGCACCGAGACAAGTGTTTGTGAGGCCGAAAAGTCTCTCGTAGCTTCTGATACCCACGACACAAGACTCGATCTTAGTGTGGGTTCAGAACTATGTATGTGTTGGGTGTATTTATTTTATTTTATTTTAATTAAAATTATAACAATGTATCCTTGTATGAAAGATTTTCAGCTCCCATATAGTGTAGTCTAATGCCCCATTTACACGGGGAGAGTTTCTCGCCTCAAAGATACGATTATCTTGAGGATATAAAAAAGTTGCGTCGTGTAAATGGTTGTCAGAACACGATAATCTATTGCGGTTATGTCGTGCGATAATCGTATACGATTCTCGTCGCGAGAAACTCTCCCCGTGTAAATGGCGCTTAATAGTTTGCATCAAACCGAATTTTAATAACAGTTTTGCTATCATGTATGACTTTTCGGAGTCATGTGTGTATTGATAGTGAATCACCACGCACTATAGCGGTGAAGGAAAACATCGTGAGGAAACCTGCATACCATAGCGATTTGTATAAATTTCTATGGTATGTAAAAGTCCGCCAACCCGCACTGGGCCAGCGTGGTGGACTATATGGCCTAACCACTCTCAATCGTACTCTCGATTGTAGAGGAGGCTCGTGCCCTGCAGTGGGTCGTGTTTGGGCTGATACAGTATCATGTCTGTTTCAACAAATAAGAGTTAATCCATACCATTCAACGCCTACACACTTTCTATCAAATAAGAAGGAACGCAAAATTTTAAACATCGTTATCACGAGGTCAGCGAACTAGTTCGGTGCGCGTGTACTTGATCTGCACCGAGAAGATATTAATACCGGCTGACCCCTTAACACAAGACGCGGGAACCAAAATCAAACAGACAAGCAAACCAAACAGAAGTATTTATTTAGAATGTGATCTAATAGGCTGCTTCGGAATGCGGAAGTTCAAGTGCACTTCTAATAGGTACGTTCAGACGACCTTTATACCATCTTCTAGATGTTTTATATGACATTTGTTTGCAGTTGTTATGTTAATTTTCGCGTTAATTTCAACTGGTGTTAGGGCCTGCCTCCTTGCTCTATCATTGATGACATCAAGCCAGCGGGTTTTTAGTCGAACAACTTAAGGAACTAAAACAGCTGGGCAAGGTGTTCTGAACCGTGAAGCAACTAAGCCCAATTTTTTTTCTCATGCCCGATACCAGTTAATACTCTATGGTCGGAAATGCCTTTTATTTATCATCAAATGCAGTGAATTCACTTTGTCCCGTGAAGAAAAATATCTAGACCTAACATATGTAATTAATCACTATGCAAAAAGGATGGAAAGAGGAAACCTCTCACCACTCACCGAACGAAACTCGACAGCTAAGCTGTCGCTTTACGTCTATCTCCTGTGAGATAGTGGACCACCCCGGACGAGCCTGCTCATTCATGCTGAGTCATGACTGACAGTGTGGCTCTACTATATTTATGAGACGTGCAGTAAAGAGTAAAAATAAATAAATATGTTACAAACGTATCTAAATACTCCTACACAATAAAATTGCAGTTATTAAACAATAAAAAACCACAACAATAAATACGTGACTTTAGTCAAATACATGAAAACAAAAGTTACATCACATGCGCAACCGTGATACTGATAGTGATAAGGCAATCAGCTGTTATCACTGATTACAAGAAGCCAGTGCGCTCATACTGGTACGTGCCCAGGTGTGGTGGTCTTATCGGTTGTGATAACCGGGCGTAAGGGTGAGGTGGTTTTGTGGTGTTGTGTTTGTACAAAGGGTCGTTTAGCTGGATAGCAGTGAGCATAAAAGTACAGTACTTTTTGGAAGTCGTGGAGCCACTCTGTTGTCAGTCATGACTCAGCATGAATGGGCAGGCTCATCCGGGGCAGTACTACTGTCTTACAGGAAATCGACGTGAAGCGACAGCTCAGCTGTCGCGTTTCGTTCGGTGAGTGAGATTGTCGGATGCCCAATACCTCCTTCGTCTTCCCAACTTTTTTCCCTCCCGTTCCCCTCCCAATTGGGCCGGCAACACATTCATGATCCAGCGTTGTAGATGTTCATAGGCGGCAGTGATCACTTACCATCAAGTGACGTGTTTGCTTGTTAGCCGGACCTATTAACCCTGGCCTTTGCCTAAGGTGCCATCGATCTGGTTGATTTCGCAATATGACTCTTATTTACATCCATATTTATCAATGAAGGAACGTTTCATTCCTTTATCAAATGAAATACTTGTGTAATATTTTTACATAAAACATTCATCCCGACATAATAAACAGGACATTTTCTCGTCTATCTCGTATACAAGTTCCTGAGTTTCGCAAGTCGCATATCATTAAAATTATCTAACGCGTGTTAGGCAACCGCCCGCATCACTGGTACTTACACTTATGTCCATTATGCTAAACTCGAAGCCTACGCACTAAGTGTCATATTTGCTTCGAAAAATGGCGAACTGCTTTACAAACTTTTATATCACGTTTATTATTACATAATTAATCTAGAACTGCCTCGGTGGCGTAGTTGTACTACGGTATGATTACGATTACAACGCTGAGGTCTCGGGTTCGAGTCCCGGGTCGGGCATAGTGATATTGGATTTTTTTATTTTATCAGCCCGGAGTCAGGAATTTGTGCCCGATATGGTGGTAGGCTCGGCCCCTATCACATCATGGGACGGAACACATACGGCGAATCGTGGGTGTCCTAATGGCACATCTGCCTATCCCTTCTGGGAAAAAGGCGTGATGTTTATGTGTGTATGTATATGACTCTTCAAATAATAAATAAATAAATGTTTATTGCCTTAAAATTAACAAATAATACAACAAATTTAAGCAAACAATATTATCGAAAGACAAAAGGAAATGACTCAGCATATGCTGACCGAAACTAGAGTTTAGATCAGCGCTGGTTTTCAGTCACCCCTACCTCCCTGTGGTCGTGTGCGGGAGTTAGTGTGGTTAATTAATTAATTAAGACACCTTCATGAGAAATTATTCCTAATTTTTATACAAACCTTGAATTGCTGTCGTCATTGTCAACAACATAATCAGCCTATAGGAATCTACAAAAAACAGGCTTCTTAAACCGCACGTTAATGAAACTGATCCTACCATCGGTAGATGGTAACTGGTAATGGTAACTACTAGTTACCACTATAGTATAGTCTTGGCCGTAACGCAGACTTCACACCATTCAAGAACACCTTTTGTCGCCATTGTCCTACTACTATTAAAAGACAAATATTTATCGGCCAGTATTAAATTATTATTTCTTAC
The DNA here is from genome assembly GCA_033459515.1 of Theretra japonica. Lineage (NCBI taxonomy): Eukaryota > Metazoa > Arthropoda > Insecta > Lepidoptera > Sphingidae > Theretra > Theretra japonica. The sequence continues at coordinate 1,868,091 of CM065951.1, read as the reverse complement.
GATTTTCCAACCAATGCCAATACTTGCCGTCCTTCATAGCCACTCTCCTTCGCTCAATCTTCAACATCCTCACTTATAGGATGATAAACATTCATACCTTGACACAGCCTACAATAATCAAAATTGATTTTAAATTGATTTTATGGTCCTAAAACATGCTCGAGCAAATTTCTCAGTCAATTTCAGTCATACAACGTAGTGCTAGTGCATTCACCCCAGGACACCGAAATTGACATTCCGCAGGTAATATATCCGGCAAAATATTTGCTTTGACGCATTTCGAGGCCTTCAGTATTGAAAAGGAAATACGGAACCTATATCATTGACAGCCTTCGTGGCGCAGTTGGTTAGACGCTATGAAAAAGAGGCTGCGGGTTCGATCCCCGCACAGAGACAAATGTTTGTGTGAACGACAAGTATTTGTCTCGGATCTTGGTGTTTGTGAGACCGAAAAGTCTCCCGTACTTCCTGATACCCACGATACAAGACTCGATCTTAGTCTGGGGTCAGGACTATGTATGTGACTGTTGGGTGTATTTATTATTTATTTATCATACTTCTTATAGGTATGAAATTTAGGTCAAAAATTATCTCGTGTGTATGAAACTAAATGATGTCAGATTTTATATGGTAGAGCGCTCTTGTAGCCAAGTTTGATAGCATATATCAGTCGACGTGACTAATTTAGGAAAAATAAATTAGTTAATAACTTTGGGGTAGACGTGTTCTCGAGTGGAGACCACGACTCGACAAACTTAGTGTAAGACGTCCTCCAACCAGGTGGAGTGACGATATTCGTAGGATGGCTGGTAGCGGTTGGAGACGAGGGGCTGAAGATTGAGCCATAGTGGCGTGCTATAGGAGAGGCCTATGTCCAGCAGTGGACGCGATGACGATGAAATTGGTTGAATGATTCCTCATTCGAATCTCTAACTGTAATAGTAGACCAAAGAATTGTGGATAATTATAATAACACATAATCTAACACGTGGTTCTGCTAGGAAGAGGATAGGATACGGTAGGACAATCAGACATGAGTTTTGTACAATGTCATCTGGGGTGATGAGAAACACGTGGGTTTAATTAACTAACATATGTCAATATCAGCGTGTATATTAAATTTTCGACAATCAGGAAGCCAAAAGCAAGCTGTAATTAATTAGCAACAAGTTGTTTTGCAATTATTTCCGCCATGTTGGCGTCCTATCGAAGGTTAATGATCCGTTCGCCGGCGCACTCGTGCATAGAAATTTCTTTCCGGCAACACTTCCTGTGTGCACTCCAGTTTGAAGCTTGAGTTCGATTCAAGACCTTGGTGTTTGTTATGTACGGTATTTCTTTTTTATTTGGCTATAAATAGAAGGCTTTTTGATGTAGGTGTGGTTAAAGGTTGTAGCAAAGTTAATAAGTAACTACATTATCTACATAACTAATTTACAGTGCTGTTCAGATAAAACTACAGAGTGCCTAGAGATGAAGATGATTCTTAAGTATCGTTTCACGGACTTAAGTTAAATGAAGAAGGGAACACATTTGAAAAAAGCAACGCTAGAGTTTCTTGCCCGTTCTTCTCTGGCGAAGACAGCCCGGAGTTAGGGAAAAAAGTGACTGAATCTAGATAATGTTAACATTTCAAAGATTCTATAAATTATTTTCATTTCATTTCATAAACTACATTAATAAAATGTCCAACAGTATCGAGAAATATGATTCAATTATGAGTTTAATTCAAAGTGAATACGTTTAATTCATCTAACCACTCTCAATCGTGTTCTCGATTGTAGAGGAGGCTCGTGCCCTGCAGTGGGAAATATATGGGCTGATACAGTACAGTACGTTTAACTCGTAAAAAGATGGCATAAAAAAGTGAATCGATTAAAATTTTAAATTGTGTTTTAACAAGAGCACATGACAATGGCGTACCGTTAATAAATATTTCTTTATTTTGCACTCATGTTTTACTCGAATAGTGTATTTTAAAATATTTAGCTGCTGTTTTTAAAAATCTACAAATGACCTTGTGTATTTAAGTAACGTTTTTGTACCACTTTAAATTTTATTTTGTCGCAAAGGCACCTTTTGAGTTCTGCGGACTTTTGCCTTTTGATGTTTTATATTTTTATTTTACCACTAGAAGGACTAAAGGCTTATTGACACACGTGGATCGTCATCATCATTAGCACGTTGCAGTCCACTGCTGGACATAGGCCTCTTCTCTATTACACCATTTCTATTATATATAAACATGAGCAGTAAAAATATTTTGAATCTGATAACTAATGATAACAAGTAATATTTATTTCTTTACTGAACATTACAGCGCTATGAGAAATACATCTTAAAACTCAATTAAAACTATACAGGGTATATCAAGACTGCGACCAAAAACGAAGCCAGGTGGTAATTTTAGTGATTACAGACACAACGCAATTAAAAATTTCTCAAAAAAAGCCAAAAGTTTATTTTCACAATTTTTAAACTGGGAATTAAACCCAGATAAGCAATATATGAAATAACAATCAACCCGAGTTAAACCACCGAATTTAGAAATTACAATACACACCTCATTAGAATATTGACCCACGCGACGTGCCACCCGTCTGCTGCGATTATCATTTTACTAACAAATTGTTTCCTTTCATTTATATTAGTTTTGGGAATTTGTATATTCCTTGGAATCGGATCGATTTGTCATTCTAACATCGACCGTAAAGAATATACATATATACTCACGCTTTTTTCCCAGAAGGGGAAGACTGAGAGGCCACCAGGACACCAACATTTCGCCTTGTATGTTCCGTTTCACGATGTGATAGGGCTAGCCTATCGCAATATCACTTGCAAATCGGGTAAAAAAGATGATTCTTAAGAATTTAAAAAAAATATATCGCTTCCAAAGTACTTAAGTTACATTTTAATTTAATATCCGTTTTAAAAATAGTAGGGATGCAGGCTGCCTGCAACAGGTCACCGTGGAAATCATTGGGAGAGGCCTATGTTCAGCAGTGGACTTCCTTTGGCTGATGGATTGGATTGATGAGAAACTTGAGAGACTTTCCTGCCCACACTCCCACCTATGAAGCTCCTGTCAGCCATTCGTATCGCGCGAAGCAATCTCATACCGATTGCTATAAAAGAAAGAAAGAGGCTGTACTCATTTATTACTAACCTTCACCAGAAGGATATATCTTAACTGTTATTTACCACATATCAATTTTATATAAACACTTATGCCCGGAGTCAGGAATTTGTGCACTATATGGCGATAGGCTCGCCCCCTATCACATCGTGGGATGGAATATACAAGGCGATACGTGGGTGTTCTGGTAGCACCTCTGCCTACCCCTTTTGGGAAAAAGGCGTGTGTTTATGTATGTATGTATGTATAAACACTAATATAGGTAAACAGCAGTAATAACACGAGTCAAAGCAGTAAGCACTAAGTATTGGAGGCGGCATTAGAAGCCTAACGAATGCGCTGGATCTTAATGAATCTTAGCGGAAGCCTTGTGGAATATTTCTTGCTTTAAGTTCAAACATGCTATACATTAAAATATGCGTTTAAGCAGACTCCGTGGCGTAGTTGTTTAGACTAATCCTATTCCCGACTCAAGATATAAGGTACTTGCAAATTCCAGCCCCAGACAGCGCTTGATTTTTTTTCAATCCACAAAACATACACAGTTTTAATTATCGAATCCAGGAATCATACACAAGACTAACGGTTTACAACTCACAAACTAACCAATAGAGCCTGACTGATGTAGCAATAAAATGAAAAATCAACACACTTGAATCGTGTTTCTTTAATATAAGCAAATCTAGATACACATTGTAACAAAAAAACATTATACGGTATTCTAAAGTACTGTACTTGTACGGTAAAAGCGTTTTGCAAGAGAGTCGTAATTTCGATTGAAAACAACATTCACACACGTTTTGCTCAAGGTTTAATTCTGTTACAAACAAATACATTCATTTATAATTAATTAATATTTTACTTAAAATCTGACTGAGACTGCCTCGGTGGCGTAGTGGTACTACGGTACGATTGCAAAGCTGAGATCTCGGGTTCGAATCCCGGGTCGGGCAAAGTGATATTGGATTTTTCTATTCATTATCAGCTCGGAGTCAGGAATTTGTGCCCGATATGGCGATAGGCTCGCCCCCTATCACATCGTGGGACGGAATATACAAGGCGAAACGTGGGTGTTCTGGTGGCACCTCTGCCTACCCCTTCTGGGAAAAAGGCGTGTGTTTATGTATGTATGTAAAATCTGAAACTCAACCGATTTATCCTGGGGGGGTTCGTCCATAGACTAACCCCCCAGGATCATAATCCGAAACGAGGTTTTAATGTTCGAACTTCGAAGTTCGATGTCCGATGTAAGTTATGAGTTTCACCTTCTGAAAATCAATAATATTACCTATGACACTTATCATTCACTCCGAACTTAGTATATGGTTACGAGTTACGACGTACGATAGAGGATTCGAACATTTTGTGAAGTACTTAGGCACAATCGAACTTGGTTTCGGATCACAGAACAACTCCCCTGATAGCATTTCGTGCTGTTCATTAGAAGTTTCTAGTCGTCATAATTTGTATGATTTGCTTGTTTGAAAATTCTCATAGGAATTGTTACTAGGAATAAACTAAGCAAATTGCGGTTGGCAATAGTGATAACTTTGTCTCCCCTAGGGGCTGAAAGTCCTGAAAAAGTACATTACTTTTCTATATTGCATATTCAGTGCTGTTGAGATAGAGTATCCAACAATAAGGGACAAATTATCTTTCCTACACACATACATCGATAATCGAACGCAATACCTCGCCGACCCTCGTGCGTGCATTCACAACGCCTGCACGCTTCCTCAAGGCTAATCAGACGACTTTTATCTGATTTTCTATATTTTATTGGTTGTCCTTCGCAATCCTTCGACAGCCTTCGTGGCGCAGTTGGATAGACGCCGACTGCGAAACTTGAGGCCGCGGGTTTGATCCCAGCACCGAGACAAATGTTTGTGTGATGCACAAGGATTTGTTATGATACCGAATAGTCTCGTTGTTTCTAATACTTAGGAGACTAACTATCCCGCCCTCACACCAGCCACTGTAACTCCTGTAAGCCAGGAACAACAGTGGCACACATTTCAATGACACCGAGCATTGAAGCTCAGCGAGTCTCCAGGAATGTCTAACTTGTCTTTAACCCGCAACGAAATCAATGATAAAGTTAAATTAATAGGAGGAGTTGGAAATAAATTATTGTCCACTTCCCTCCGAAAGAAAGCGGGGTTCTGATACCTACGACACAATAATATCTTAGTATGGGTTCAGGACTATATACTTCACTGGTGGGTGTATTTACATGTATACTAACAGCTCCGCCCAGCTTTGTCCGGGTGCAAATATTGTTTTACTCCACACGAGAAACCAATGCAATTAAAGAAATGGAATAAACCATACGTATAATCATCCTCTTTGAATCACTTTACAGATATTGGTCCTAAGCTTTCATAAGGACAGCGGGAAGTGACTTTGTATTATACTATGTGTGGAAGTGACGGCATCGCTTATCGCATTTGTTTTGCAGGCGTGAACTGCTGCGTGTCGTCGACAGTGCGCTACTGGCACGCCAGTTGGTGGGGGGCGCCGGTCCGGGAACTGCACCGGACTCTGTGGGGCTCGCTGGCAGACATACTGGCTTCCACACAACTCAACTTCACCAAGTAAGTTGATATCTTTATGCTAGAGTAGCAGCTTGCCTATGGTGTGGTCAAATTTTTTGAGAAAAAGTGGATGCTTATCAAATATGCCACAGCCTCGTGCACATATGCAGGCAGTAAAATATGTGATCACTAGTTTTAGTAGTAGCGTTTTATCCATGCCTATAAATTCTGGGAACAAAACTTTTATGATAGCGCTCCATAGACTGATTCAGCGTAGTTACTTTGTGATGCAAAAAAACACCCAAGTGTCGCGTGATTCAGGCTATAAAAAATCAGGAAATGAACCTTGACAATTTTAAAATAAAAAAATATATTTATTACCCGTGAGTGTATTATGAACAATAGGCAATATCAAGTAATTTCACACGGAATAAACGAGCCACTCGTAATTCAATTTTTTATTACTTTTTACAATGTAGCATTGTGATGAGATGGCTTTTTATGGGCTTGATTTGTCGTCGCGCTCGTAAACTGACCATGGTTGCGCGAAAACCTATCGGAATAAAAATGTAAAAAGTTTATCTTGTACTTACTGCTTCAATCCAATCCAACAGCCAAAGGAAGTTCACTTCTGAACACAGGCCTCTCCCAATGATTTCCACAGTGACCTGTTGGAGGCAGCCTACATCCAGCAATGTACCGCGACCTTTACCAGGTCGTCTGACCACCTAGTAGGTGGACGTCACACGCTGCGCTTTCCACTTACTACTTACCACTGGGTAAAGTGTAGTGCCACTGATGGGCCAATTTAAAACCAATACCAAAATGACCTTCTGAAATCTTAATGATATTTTTTATGATCTAGCGAATGTATTGTCCATTTCTTAAGTTTAGTAGATATGAGAAGGCCTGATCGACTAGACAGATACCACTAACTTGTAAGTTACTACAATAAAGCCAGATGTGGTCCTGGCTTGTTTGTTGCATTTAGTGCCGTCAAAATGTTCAAATTGGGACATAAATAATTAATTTCCTATCTACTACTCCCTCACTCCACTTAAAATAAAGCTAATTTGAAATTGTTAAATGTTAATGCTATTATTTTAATAAAAATACGTAATATAATTTATGTAATTAATTCAGTGACGGTTGCAACACAATGCACGATGCATAAGTCATCCATGTTTCCCAGAACGAATTGCATTTAATTAAATATTATGCATGTTAATTTTACAAATAAATATATATTTCTTTCTAAATGCGAAGGTTGACGCGACCTCGAAATCAAAATATTATTTTTAAAAGAGAACAGTTTAAAGTGAACGGTTGTTTGTACAAATATTTGAAATTGGACTGTTGAAAACAAAGCTAGATTTTTTTAATGATTGCTTGAGAGATTTGAATGTGTCTCTATTTTAGGGAACGTCACAAGAATTAGAACCTTTATAAACTTACACATTATAAACTTTACAAATATTTCTTCTCCTAGCTCTATGCCTATTCCAATTCTATTGACGTGCATTCATTTTGAGAGTTCATTTTCAATGAAATATGTATAATCTATTTTAATGCTTTCCCGACCTCCTTTCCTCAAGGCTGTTGCTCGTCTCATTCACTTTTCTTATAAAATTAAACTTGTACAAAAAATTCAAGCACCTAACCCTTGCGCCACAAACGCACCGCAATCCTCAAAATTGTAAAATATTACGTCAAAGCTCGATATCGGTCAATCGGCACGTGTTTGTTCCGCAACGCACCGGCATGGCGCGGCAGTCGGCGACGCACCACACGTGTCCGCAACACACGTGGGGAGTGTTGCCGGCTTGTTCCGGCGCCGGCCTTGTTCGATTGCGTTGTTGTGCTTTAGGCTGCCGACACGCTTGTGTACATGTCTACGGGACATGTCATGTGACTGCACTGCACCTGATGGTAAGCGCAAATGTCGTCCGGACAGAGCATCGCATGGCATCAGACGCCGGTCCCGTGCCTTTCGATAGAATTATGCCGGCCTGCTAATATGCTACTTCACAGTACGCCGGAAGGATCCAGGATTATAGGAAGGAGGGAACAAGTTTGACGGCAAACAATTCCAAAGCTTGACGGTGCGGCACAAAAATAAGAATTGCGATTACTTTGGTACACGCCTTTCGGACCATCAGTAAAATATGCTCTTTCTTTTTTTTATGACGGCTGGACAAAATGACTGCAACCCACCCGACTAAAAGTGCAATGTAGTCTAGATAGAGTGTCCAACGTCGTGAGGTGATTATCTCACCTGTCGAGACAACTTCAGCCGTCTATTAATACTTGTTTCTGTCCAGGGTCTGCAGTTCATTAGCATTTGTATGGTCCTGCCAACCTGCTTGAAACCTTGATGTCCTTAAAATTACACTTAGATTCCCACGGTTTTCAACCCTACTAACATGAGACCAATGAGACGTGACCGTTGGTAAAACGGGTTACTAAGTCAATAATATTTTTCATTTTATTATTAGTTATCCTCAGTTACAGCGTCGTAAATGCAATCGTTTTGTCAGGCCTAGTGCGATGGCCTTGCCGGCTTATTGCTGTAACGTGTGCCGGTACTTTTACCGTCACCACTTACGGGTTTTGTAATCGCAACCTCGCCATAATGTGACATATCTCAGCTCTAAGATGGAAAGGGTTTGAAGAAAAAGAGTAGGAAGGTTGCTGTTATGTGCCTGTACTGGAAATATGTGCAGCAGACAAATTAACAAAAAACAAACCGCATTCGAAGTTAATGAATTTAAAAAATCAATGCTTAAGCGCAGGGGTCTTTGCATAATTGAAAGACATGACAAAAAGCCTAAAAACAAAAAAAATGGTTGTTCTTGTCTATAATGTGACGAAGAAAAAACGAGAAAAATATTTCCAACTATTTTCCTATTGAATTAATTTCGTTGCGGGTTAAATAAGTTGGACATTCCCAGATATTAAATGCTGTCGATCCTGGCTTACAGGAGTTGCAATGGCGGGCGTAAGGGCGAGACAGCCTTAGTACATTTAAAAAGACTACCAAATGCCACCTATCTGGTGTCTTCTGAATTTAAAACGTTTACATCAATTAATTTATGGGCATTGAATTGGTCAATTTGAATCATTAATGAAAATTGAAACGCAATAAATGTTAAATACTTTAAGTGGCAAATATACTCATATGACAGCCTCCGTCGCACAGTTGCTTAGACGCCGGCTGTGAAACGAGAGGCCGCGGTTTCGATCCCCGGGCCGAAACTAATGTTTGTGTGAACCAAAAGTATTTGTTTCGGGTCTGGGTGTTTGTGAGACCGAAATGGTCTCGTAGTTTCTGATACCCACAAGTCACAACACAAGACTATCTTAGTGTGGGATTAGGACCCTTTCCCTTAAAAACCTGCCCATTAGAATAAATAATAATGTACTAAAAGAGGTAAGCATGCGTAAATAATGTAATGTAAAAAAAGTATGCATACATCTTGTGGTCACTTGTTTTGTTAGAATATAATTTTACAAAAAAAAAAATGCTTCTGGTTATTTCATACATAATTATGATAAATTGAACAAGTTATATTTTATTGGGCAATATTAAAATACCGTGAAAAACATATGTAAATTATCCGTTTAACATAGATTCATTTTTTTAAGATAACCAGTTCGGTAATTAATTTATTTCGCTAATAAAATCGTGTTTTGTATAGCAATAGAATCGACGTCTAACGTAATTATACTGAGCGATGTAAATGTAGAACCAGAAGTCTTACATACACAATATGTGAGAAATTAACAAATATTATTTGATGGATGGATGGATTTTTCGACTGCCTCGATGGCGTAGTTGCACGTACGATTACAACGCTGAGGGTTCGAATCCCAGGTCGGGCAAAGTGATCTTGGATTTTTCTATTAATTATCAGCCCGGAGTAAGGAATTTGTGCTGGATATGACTATAGGCTGCCCTGTCACGTCGTGGGATGGAACACACAAGGCGCAACGCAGGTGTCCAGGTTGCTACCAGAACCTCTGCCTACCCCTTTTGGGACAAATGTGTGTGTTTATGAATTATGTATGTTTTTGATGGATTTTGTGGGATTATAAAGTTGTAGTTTCTGATACTACATTGAAAGACAGGTAAATTAGTGTGGAGTCAAGTATTTACTGCCAGGCAGCTATTTACTTAATTATTATTATACATATTCTTAATAATTTCAATGAGATGCAGTGTAGCTTCCTTGCGAAACTAATATAAAATAAAATATAGATATCATTCATGTATAAAAAGACGCATAAGTATTAATTTTTCGTTTTGACCTTTTCTGAATCGTAAAGTGATTACAGCGCATTTCTACTTCCTCGATGTTTTTTATTTATTTATACACAGATGTTAGAAGATAGAATACTGAGCATCGAGGATGTCCGGGTATGGCTTATTCATGCGACTGCAATTAGTAACTCCCTAATTATCAAATTTGCGTATTTATTGTTTTTTGTTCATACGCTATGAAGTAAAAATAGACTGGTCCACAAAATAGCAAGTATATCTTATGACTTATGTAAAGTGTACACAAGCGCCCTTTACCACCCACGAAACTACAAATTGTGGGCGTGTTCGGCTCTTTGAAATGGGCGTAGTAAAAGTCACATTTGCATCAATCTTATTAACTGAACGAAACGCGACAGCGAAGTGTTACTGAACGTCGATTTTTTTTTGAAACTGTGGTACCACTGCGGTCGAACTGTTTAAAATTCATTAAATATACTGTCTGTACGGCCGAAAGAGGCTCTATAAAATTGTTCCTGCAAATATTATTGATATTTACGAGTTCGTAGTACTCGTAATTTTTTTTTCTTTCTCAGTAGGTATTTCATTCGAATGAGTCGCTTAAGCGTGTATGGTGTATAGTACGTCTCAGAAAGAAGATGAGTCTTCGTTTTTTGATTGCGCCGTGCATTTGACTGCAAACAGATGTGGTAGAATATATCGTTACCATAACGCATAAATCTCAAGCTTACTGCCTCCGAACAGTTCTGGAGAGTAGGTTATAATTAATAGAAAATACACTCGCAAAACGTTAAACTAATGTTTAAAGTGTAAATTGACAAGACAATTATTTTTTAAACGAAAAGAGTTGAACAAACGAAAGTCGTGACATACGGCCTTGTGACAAGTTGTCATTGACGATTAAATGTAGTATTCTACGATTGAACTAAAAATCAAAGGCTGCCTCATTTATAAAATTAAATTCAAACGAAGTTAAATAATTATTTTAAAATAAGGTTACTCGACAGATTCATTGCGCGTTCATTGACCGCGTATGGTTTTACGGCAAAAACGACTTTATTGCCATTACTTCGTGCAGTCGCTACATTAACGGGTTTTTGTTTACTGATTAAACATTAGTTTTGCACGTTTGGTTTATTGTGTCATTGTGCTACTGAGTCACGTGTGTTTTTTATGATATTTTTTTCTAACGCCTTCCATTAATGCTTTGTAGCTATGCTGTGGAACAACAATCGTGTGTCTTCGTAATATAAATAAAAAAGTCGTTTATACACATTATACATTTTCAAATTGGAATTCCTTTGAAAATATGAATTTAGAACGTGTTTCAAAAATTAATAATGGAATTTCAATTCGTGAGTAAATTATTTAAGTAATTCCAACTTGGAACCAAGGAGGTTTAAACAGGTTTTGTGATTTGAAAAGTATTTAATTTTATCCTTGGTTTTGTTCGAAATGGATTTTTTACTAAGGTACGTTTTTGATCTTCATTAATAAAAAATAAGCATGTCGAACAGTTTTTTTTTCTCGTAAAGTGACTGCACCTCGCTTAATGGTAAGTGCAGTGCAGTTCAGATATCAAATCTGTTGAGGTAATATAAGCAATTGTGGCCGGTATCACCAATTATGTTAGAGTGGTCTTAATTAATTTATTACACGAACAATTGGCGCAGAGACCAAAATGTTGCTTTTACAGGTTCAAACACAATTATTTCTATGGGCCACAGATATTTCTTCGAATTTTTGGTAAATGTTAGTGGTAGATTTTTTTATTACATAGCGACCGCCGACCATCGTGTAACATGGTGAAAAACGTTGCGTTTCCGTTTCATCCTTAGCACATCCGGTTTGGATCTTAATTTTCGAATACATTTGCATCGATCGGCATGAAATAACAACATGATATACCCGGGAAATACACCAGATTTTATTACATTGCTAATAATCTTATTTTTGTATACTTTGCCGTATTTAGTAAACAATACCGATCCGAACACGGGCCAATGTTTTTCCTCATCAACTTTGTAGTAGGATTGTAAAATGTGTTGGTTAATATTTTTATTTGTCTTGAATTAGTCAATAGGTATTGGCAACCTCATTAGAATATTCGAAATAGTTGTGTGTATGATATTTCAAGGTTTCGCGCCTACTTAACAAGTAGCTTCTAACTTGAACGAGTATTAGGAAATAGCAGTTTTTATTTTCTCATAGTATTCGCTGAATAGCGACCACTGTTCATATTAGTATGGACCGTCTTTGTAACCCAAGTTTCGTGTTCATCCTGTTTATATTGAGGTATACTCATGCCGGCATAAAAATGTCGGCTGGCGGGACATAACTATCTCACGTCGCTAGATACTTTATCTGTATTGAACTGCACTACCATCAGGTGCATTGTAACTACTTTGTACTTTTCTCTCTCTCCCTTCAGCCACTAGAAGTCCACTGCTGAACACAGGTCTCCCCCATGGATCTCAACATCGACCTGTTGGAGGCCTGCACCCAGCGACTCTTTAGTCCACGTATACAAAAAAAACTAATTGTATTACAGTAGCGTGTAAGTATTAATTAATTTATATGCCTGCAATTAGTAAGATCTATTATATTTTGCGCTTAATTAGAGGAATTATACTTAGATTTATTAAACACAATCATCTGATTAAGCAATAATGAGTTTTTAATTACTTAATGCAAGGTAATGTTGTTGCATCACTTAACTTAGTACTTAGTTACAAATACAGACAACCTCCGTGGCGCAGTTGGCTAGACGCCGGCTGTGAAACGGCAAGGCGCGGGTTCGATCCCCGCATCGAAAAAAATGTTTGTGTGAACCACAAGCATTTGTTTCGAGTGTAGGTGTTTGTGCGGCCGAAAAGTCTCTCGTAGCTCCTAATACCCACGACACAAGACCCGATCTTAGTGAGGAGTCAGGACTATGTATGTGACTTGGGTGTATTTATTTATTTGTAAATGGCGATGAGAAGACTGTTTATCGAGATGGGGCAGATTCTGCACAAGAAATAATTTATAGTGATAATAATATAATCGACGCACGAAAGGAAATTGGAATTCGTATTGGGGTCTCGAAGTCCCTGAAATTATTCAAATGGAAACCAACATATTGTGTTTTTATCAGGTAGATATGAGATATATCCGGCTTAATGCGGAATACACGGAGATTTTTCAACTTCTAAAATAATACAATATCTTTGCAATAGTTTCTCAACCATCGCAGTTCCCGATTCTGTAAACCATAGGTATTCAACTCTTTTTATATATTTTTTAACATCCTGATTTATCTCATTAAAAGATTGATGATGTTAATGTAGATGAGATGTTAATGTATCCTTAAAGTCTAGGATCACGTTCATATGAGTTTATACTCAAGTCAACAATCCCTACTAAAGTAAATGCGAAAGCGTGTATGTATGTTCCGTTTTGACGCTAAAACGGCTGAACCGATTTTAATGAAAGTCAACATAGAGGTGTATTAGACCATGGGGAAAAATGTAGTATTTTGAAGGGATGAGTCATGAATTTGATTAAAACATACAGATGTGCCACTCTTTCAAATTCGAATAGATGGCTCGGGACAGGAGAGGACAGGATTAAATTCTTTACGTCATGGGACAGACTGACATGGGACAGAACGGGATATAACGGGACGTGACGGAAAAACAATATAGTCGACAGCGGTCACATTGAGTTTAAATACAAAACAGTTAGTGCGCGAAATAATATGTTCTTGATGTGGACTGGACTCAAAAACTATCTGCACCCGGACGAAGCCGGGCCCGACCACTAGTGCTTTACAAAACAAAGTGCACAGGATACAACTATGTGGTGATTTCATAAGGCGCTCATGGGACCACTGATTCATACTTGGTATTCACCAGACGGTTATATTAGCATAATGCAAATAACTTGTTGTTTATATTTAGATACCGTTTTGTTCGCTTGTTTTTGTGCGAAAGCATTTACAAATACTCATCTCATCAAGTTGTATCATATTTGCGTTCGGTTTTGAGGTCAGACAATCTAGTTTGGTTTATTAAGGAAATTATTTTATAAATGTTGGATGGCTCTAGTTGCACCTCTGGCTGTCCGTTCGTACGTGTGCTTTGTTTGCTTGAGATTATTTTGAAAATGAACAGATTTTATCTAGGGCCCAGATACCGACCGCGATGTGACTGTGTGTCATGTTTCGGGTGCAGCCTGGGGTCTAATACGAAACACGACATTGGATATATCGTGCGATTCGTTTTGAAATCCACTCCTAATGACTTCATTTTTACTATGATGTCGATGGATATTCTTTATGCGATACTTGTCAACATTGTTGAGTCGTTCAACGTACGTAAAGTCACGCTTTTTTCCCACGGTAGGCAGTGGTGCTTCAGGACACCCACGTTTCGCCTTGTGTTTTGTCTCACGATGTGATAGGGGGCGAGCCTATCGCCTCATCGGGCACAAATTCCTTACTGATTGAATCGTTCAACCTTCGATATGAATGAAAACAAAGGTTCTAGAAATAGGTTTTCACACGTGGAATCGCACGATATATCGAATATCGTTGTTTGTCCCTCTAGTCATAACCGCTTCCGACCATTCAGACATGATCGTATTGTCTTATGCTACTATAGAAAACCTCCTTTCACGGGTTGATACTCAATTTAGTTTGCACTCGACTACAGGTACACTGTATTCCCTTTGTCGAACCAATATTTATAAATAAACCGCCCCGCCTGACATGTCCATTAACATTATTTCGGCGAATAACATTAAAAAGCCAGCCTCTAAATCCGCCATCCGAATTCACACTCTTGGCCAAATATTTACATTGTTTATCAATTTAAATATATTTTTTTTACGGTAAATAGGAAGTGATAACTTCTTTTTTATGTCAGTCATTATCATTTAAAATAGTTTTATGAGGTTAACGACTGTATCGGTGTTTTAGAAATGACCCCTAAACTAGAACAGGCAGTGAAAAACAGCCTTTGTTTTATAATAAAAAATATAGGATCAGCTATAGGAATTTCACTGATCTTTAACGATTCTTGAGAATTTCTTTGGTGTGTGTGCCAACCCGCACTAGGCGAGCGTGGTGGACTATATGGTCTAACCCCTCTCAATCGTACTCTTGATTATAGAGGAGGCCTGTGCCCTGCAGTGGGACGTATATGGACTGACACAGCTACAGATAAGGTTTTCCACAGTCATCTATTGGTAGCCTGCATGTAGCAAAACTTTGTGCTTTGTATTTTTTTCTGACACACTAATGTAAATAAATTAACGATAATTGCAATACCGATTAAATCTATTATCGCCAATTGGTCAGCTACATCTTTATGGTATCCTAATTTCCACAGTTTTTTAGTTCCTCTCTGCCTGACGTCATCCTTGCCTAGTGTTTTTCCCACCAGCACCAGGGTCTACCTTCCTGCTCAATCCAATTCATTTAACAAGGTCTTTAGTATCCACGATTGTAAGAACCTCATTACTATACTTAATAATGATAAATGATATCCAATCCAATCTATCAGAAAAAGGAAGTCCACTGCTGAACATAGGCCTCTCCCAATGATTTCCACAGTGACCTGTCGGAGGCAGCCTGCATCCAGCGACGTCCCGCGACCTTCACCAGGTCGTCTCATAAATGATATACCATGAATCAATGTGTTTGTATTATTTTTTGTTGCAAACTGGCTAGTAATAACTGTTTCCACGTGAAGGTGCTAATCGCTACGTTTTGGATGTGCAAAAAGCGAAGTTCTACTGACACACATGACGTGTATGTAGTTTTTGTGCAAACAAACAAGCAATGATTTGACTTGCTCTTGAAAAGTGGTACAATTTGATGAGTTTTACTTGGAGTTAGGTATAGCTTTTTTATATCGTTTCTTTAGCTGTATTTACCTGTTCGTTTTAGAATAATGTTCTGTTTGAAAAAGGTATGTCAAGTCGGTCAACTTGTGGTTTGGGGGACTGAACGGTTTATTCTCGAAATGGTTAATATCAGCCAGGTAGTAGTTAAAAAAATTGCAACAAAAACATTTTTCAAAATGAATGAAAATTATATATAAAAATAGAAAATTATAGAAAATTATAAGGGACAACTGTGAGGTAGTGTTGTTTGCTGATGATACTTCATTAGTATTTAAATTAAATCGACGCCAACCAGATATTGACGATGTAAACCACACCCTCTCAAAAATAGTGTATTGGTTTAGCGTTAACAATTTGCTATTAAATAGCCAAAAAACTAAATGTATAAGATTTGTGACACCCAATGTAAAAAAAGTTAACGCTAACATTTCTTTGAATGGGGATGAGTTGAGCCTTGTGGATTCAACTAAGTTCTTGGGAATTACATTAGATCCCAAACTTCAATGGGGTCCTCATTTAGTCGCTCTAGCTAAAAAGCTGAGCGCCGCAGTCTTTGCGGTGGGTAAAATTCGCCAATTGACTGACATAGATACAGCTCGATTGGTTTATTTTGCCTACTTTCATAGTCTGATGAGTTATGGAATTTTACTGTGGGGTGGCGCAGCTGACATTAATATTATCTTTGTTCTCCAAAAGAGAGCTATAAGATCAATTTATTCGCTAGGGTCCAGATGTTCTCTTAGAGATAAATTTAAAGAAATAAATATAATGACAGTAGCGTCACAATACATTTATGAAAATTTAATGTATGTCCATAAGAATAAAGAAAATTTTCGAAAGATTAGCGATATTCACGACAAAAATACTAGGAATAAGAACAATCTAGCTAGTCATAAGACCAGACTCCACAGGATCAGCAAATCTTTTAAGGGTTACTGTATACACTTTTATAACAAAGTTCCCACTCATATGAAAGCCTTAACTATTAAAAAATTCAAAGCTACTATCAAGAAACAATTATGCAATAAAGCTTATTATAAAATTTCTGAATATCTAGATGATAATAAGGCTTGGGAATAGAATAAAATTAAACATATAGATAGTAATTCGGAGCGGAGGTATTGGTGTGCTCTGTATATTGTAATTTATATTAAGTAACTTTACACATTGTATTTTACTTTGTAAGCGATTGGGTATGTCATGCTCGCTTAAAAGTCTGTGCTTGCGGCGGCGTCGTGTGCCGGGTCGGTCACTTCCCTGTAGCATGGTTGAGGAGGCCGATGGCTGGCACATGCGTCATACTCGTGAACGGGTGCTGCTTGTGTGGACTGGTCTGTCCGATTTGCTTACATTGTAACTGATTTATAGATTACATAAGGTTGTCACGAGTATTCACTGCGTTGGTGAAACAGGGCATACTGATTCTTCGTTCTGGCCTACTTCACTTCACTCAGCCATATTAAACAGAATATAAACAATATTGTATCAAAAATATATTTCACTTGCAAATTATAACAAATTATTAATGAACTGCTCTGATTTGGACCAACTTGTAATTTTTGTAATAATCACGATATTGTAAACTGGTTTTGAAAAGAGCAACACTAGAGTTTCTTGCCCGTTCTTCTCTAGTGAAAACCGCTTTCCGAACCGGGTGGTAGAAAAAAAAAATGACTGAATCTAAATAATGTTGAACATTTTAATGGATTCAATAAATTATTTTCATTTTCATTTTCATATTGAAAATATTGTAGAAACATTCACATTTAAGCTTCTATAATAATTCAAAAAGTATGTAAAAAAGGGTTTATCCAGACATACAAAGTTCCGTGGGCTGTGCCTAGTGTTAAACTCGTGAAAAGCAAAACTGATGCTATTACTCTGGAAAAACCGATATGATTATGCGTTACCAACAGTCAACACCTACTATTTATCTTTCATTCTCAAAGATAATTTACCAAGTCCTAAAAAAATGTTTTCCATAGATACTGCTTGAATTAAAACCACAGCGACACCATTCCACCGATAACAAGAATCTCTCAATACAGTCGACTAACATTACTTTTCTGCTTAAAACCGGATGTAGTATATACACTAGCTGTTCCCGGAACGCAACACACTTACTATGGCGGTTTTACACTTTATCGAAAAGGCTTTCGTTGGTATTTTATCAGTCAAGATACCGCATGCATGCATTGACCATAGACAATTATCCATCAAGAATATTTTGATTGGTTTTCAACTTTCGAGTGCAGTGAAGTTATTAAGGCTTAAGAGGACTTTTGACAAGTTTACCACATCCCGCCCTCTTATACGATGGTCAATAGATACTTACATAACATAAACATACGCCTTTTTTCCCAGAAGGGGTAGGCAGAGGTGCTACTAAAACACCCTCGTTTCGCACTGTATATTCCGTCCCACGATGTGATAGGGGGCGAATCAATAGATACTTGACCAATGAAAAATCTTCCAATAACATTCACGCTAGATAGAAGTATTGTGATTTTCATAGAACGGAGACAAAGTGACAGTAGCGCACACAATGCGCGCCTCAATTACGAATACAGCGCGGGCAAATCATTGTTTTTTACAATACATAGATAATTGACTAACTGCGGGCGCAGGTGCGTTCACACCGCAAGGAGTAAAATATGATAAAATCATTTATATTTACTAGATATCTCAGCGTGTTTAGTATTTCGAATAGGATTCGGTAGCCAAAAATTCAGGGTTTTTTAGACGTGATTAGACTGTAGTCTTATTTATATCTAAATCTCTTAGGATTTGCAGCATAATATTGAAATGGGTCAATGCATTTTCGAGTTTCCTTACATCCGCTTTGCGAAGTAGAAGTGACATGATTGAAAGAGAAATTGCGAGACGATAGTTTCTTGTTACAAAGATATTAGTGTCAACTGTCAGCTGTAGCATCTCAATCATCCAACCACTCCTCGTGAGTTGTGAACGCCCCGCTCAGATGAGCCGTGCCACGCTTCTCGCCGAGTGACACAGTAGCATTGTTACAGCAGTGTCGCAGCCTGCTAACTGCTCTGTCGCGCCATTGTTTATACTCGCCCAGAAACGTACCTAATCACCGGCGGTTCTTGTTTGCAAAGACACTTTAAAAGCTAACGAGTGGGTGTATTAGTCAGATTTCTTAGTGACAGGGCCTTTGTATTGATAGGTAAAGCTGTCACACTGAATACCAATGTGAAGTTGCAAATAATAATATAGCTTTCTAGTAATAACATAGATCTCTTAGGACATAAAAATGATGCCTCGTTAGATGTGAACACTCCGCACAGATACCGCGGCACGCTTCTCGTCGAATGACACAGTGGCATTGTTAGGACAGTGTCGCAACCGGCTTACTGCTCTGTCTCCGCCATTGTTTATATTTGCACAGAAACACGCCTTATCACTGGCGATTCTTGTTTACATCACTTGAGTGTGCTAATGAGTAGGTTTTAGTTTCCTTCCCATTCTTCTCTGTTGAAAACTGCCTTTTAAAATCCTCCTTCCTTCTTTATCACGATGGCACTGTAAAAATATGATACAGAGAGGCTCTTTGCCGAGCCAGAATACAAACATTTTGATAACCTTGAGGTCCGCAGATCGCTAATATAATATAATATGGTGTATTGGGTTTAGGCGAATGTTACACATTGAAATAAAACGAATTCTTACGGATTTTATCGCGAATTTGATTTGATTTTTACATTTTTTTAATTTTCCGACGTTTTGATCACTGTACAGTTTTCGTGGTCACGGGGCGGACTGAGGTATTAGTCATCCGCTTAGTGACTGTTACAATTTAACTACCCTTAATTTACTATTATTAATGTTAATCAATTAACTTTTTAAATTAATTCAATAATATAATATTTTTCTGCCGTATGGAATAATGGCATTCAGAACAAAACTTATTTTAAAACAAATTTATATTGCCAAATCGTGATAGTTCAATCAGTATCCAACACGCCACTTAAATATATATATGTACATATATGTATTGGCACATAATTTAACATTATACATGCTAAACGTAAGTAAATCAATTTGTACGTCACAACCAGGGATGGCAAGTTTTTGCAATAAAGACTATATTTGTGCTGAGTATAAAAAGGCAAAAATATTCTGCCATTAAATTAAAGCAAGGACAAAGATCGCGATTTAATTATTAAAACTAGTTCGTGTATTTTTTTATTTTGTATAAGTAACCACTTAAAAATAATCTGAAACACCAGTTAGGCCTATTTATTTTTTCACATAAATGTTTAAAAAATGTACGTACTATACACACATTTAACATTGTCATGACACACACTAAGATGCTAGTCTTATGACGGATGTGCCAGCAACTACAAAAGTCTACCGTCTCACAACACCAGACCCAAATCAAATACCCATAGTTTACAAAACTCATTGCACAACAAAACTGACTGGGTTCTACTGCTGTGGCACACGCCTAAGATTCGCAGGAGTTAGAACTTTATAGATCACACTTTTCTTGTTCTGTTGCTCTTGCATAATTATCTGTTAATGAGCTACGTTTACCAAGCTTCAAGCTCATCTCCAGTACACATTGCTCCGTTTTTTATCATCCTCTAATGTATTTAGCCCACCTTTAACACTTGGTTATTTCTAGGGTCGAATGAAGTCAATAAATATTTGCACTCAACCGCTAATAATATTTTAAACATACGCACGTTATAAAGCAAAAAATATTGTGGCTGTTACATTCGTCAATTTGTTATCGTCTGACATTTAAGGACCTCTGCGTGGGATGGACAATCGAATCCTAAACACGAGGCCCCAGCCTAAGTCTCCACAAATTAAACTACTAGACAGAAATGATTTTAATTAAACGCGACGAAACAAGATCGAGCCTATTAAAAAATATAATTTTATAGAGACAAGTTTACAAATATTTTCGAGTTATGTAATAGGGCGAGTTTAATAGATTTTAGAAAAACTCGTTTGTATAATTACTACTTAATACAAATTATAATTAAGAGGATCTGCTATTATAGTCTTGACATTCGTTTATTTAGTTTTAAACTTTTAAATGTCACCACGTTTGAATAACATTAAAAACAGTTAAACCGTGCGCTATTGTAGCGTTCAATATTTCCTTTAAATTTTTTCGAACGTAATTTTTTATATCAAATGAAATCAAGTACCAAGTGGTGAGATTACTAATTTAACCCACAACAATCGGCAATTGCATATGTCTTAATGTCCCTTCAAGATGCAGGGTAAAATAATGTAGGAGAAAGATAGAGAATGCGTCGACCTCGCTGATTAAACGAAACGCAACAGCAATGTCACCGGATGACGTTGGGTATTCGTGATACCTTGGTTATAAACTGGTCGGACCAATCCATAGTATAAATAATCCTGGGATTAGTAGTATTATTGTACTGCCTCTTCAAATATCATGAAATTAATATCAAAATACTCCTTACTCAAATAGTCTTTCGCCACATCTTTAGCATGTTGAAGTAACACTATACTAATAACTTAGTAATTAACAAAGTTTATTATAATTTAATACACTCTAGTAGTGTTTTGTAATCCTGGGAAGGAAGAGAATGTAGCCGGTAAACTTGAGAACCACTTCGTTAAGCTTTTTGCGAGACATTTCGCCACAGCGGTCCGCACTCGTACAAGGCCCACGCATTTGCAACATTTCGGAATATGTACACCTCTCTGTAAATTCAACTATTATTGCGATAGAGGATAACAAACATAGTAAAGTAAAGGTAACATTACATAAATATAATTTAAACGCCTACTTTGTTTTCTTTGCACCGTCAAAAAGTTGACTGTCAGAGAATGCCTCCGGAAGTAGGGGCGACTTCTATAAAGATCCAAAAAGTTTGAAAGAAACGTCGTCATTTGGGGAGTAAAAAAAATTTAAAAATTAATCCAAATAGTCTTTTCAAAACCCTCATTATTAAATATTACAGGTTATAAGATATTCGTATATAAGGAACGTGTTTTAGGCTTATTTAAACACATCATACAGTCTCTCAGTCAAGAATTAGTGAAGATCATAATATTGGAACGCATAAAAGGCAAACGCGCCAAAGGCAGAACACCAGCCAAATGGTCAGACATCGTGAATATGGCGTTGGGTGGTAGCCTATACTACGCGTTCCATGCCGTCCAGGACCGAATACGATGGAAGAACATCCTATATGGTCGCGATCCTCAGCAGTGAGGGAACGATGAGAAAGAAAGAAAGAAAGAAAGAAAGAAAGAAAAATATATTCCTAATCGCCCAAATAACAACCAATACTTCACGATGGTGGGAAACCTGTCATCGTAATAATATATTAATTAAACATACTAATAGCATTACAAATTGATGTCAAGAAGCCAACTAAACGTCCAATTACAAACTTAATGCTACTATTTGAACCTAGGCACTTTTTAACACGTTGATTACGGTTCACACCAGGTTATTATTTCCATATTTAATTCCATAATTATTCCATTTATTGGTGGTCAGTTAATTCTTTTTATAGTGAAGTGAATGAGGATAATATGCTTAAGACTAACCATAAAAGAAGTGATTACATTTAATCAACTCCATTCGCATTATATGAGTGATATTTGTTACCCTTAAAGCTTCGTTTCTGTGACCACGTATACCATCTTAAGCCACGCGTCATAGCTTACTTCCTGAGCTAAAATCCTATGCATACAAAGAGATTGTCGTCATAAATTGTCTGTTTGTTGGAAATACAAAATATACGTGGAAGGCAAGAAGGATCTGTCTATGCCAAACCGATGTTTTGTGTGGAGAAAAACTGAATTGATTACAAGACGAAACATACACCACACATCACGTGAACACTCTTTGTATACAGTAACACATCGCATTGTTGGCGAAGCAAACATGGCATTGTTTGTCGTGTGTCCTTGACCTTACGCGCCTGGTGCACTCCGAAGGTCACTGACGTGATAAAAATTATTAATTGGTTTGATTTATATTTAAAAAAATGTATACATACTATAAGCGTATATCCGTATCAATCCAATCCATCAGCCAAAGGAAGACCACTGCTGAACATAGGCCTAATGATTTCCACAGTGACCTGTTGGAGGCAGCCTGCATCCAACGACGTCACGCGACCGTATCATATATCCGTATACCCGAATAAATATCTTAAATATTAAATACGGAAAAAGAAAGAGGGAGCAAACACTATAATCTCGGCCAAACATATCAGTCTTCGGCAACTCATATGAAAGAGAATTACCTGACCTGATAATCTAACTCAGACTTTCAAGGTTCACAGTCTACATACCGCTACTATACCGACGGTGTGACTTAATTAAACGACAAATTAAAAAGAAAATTAATTATCTTGGAACTCTTGAGATTAAGATGTGAACTTCTAGCATGTTTTGACGATTTTAATTATAACAGAATTGTATGAATTGTAATAAATTCTACTTTTGTTTGTTTTATTGTAACTGAAAAATAAAAAAATATCTCGCTTTTTTCGTTTAATTAATGAAAGCCACATCGTTTAACTTAACCATTTAAAGGCAATTTACCTCCTGCGTCACAACATTTGCTTTTTATATTCATACTGGCACGGCAAACTGACAGCAAAGACGCGTCATAGTAAGTGCATTGCGATTCAAACCGATGCACTGAGGAAACACTATTACTGAATGCACGTGATATTTTCCTACACCGTTACAGTGCGTGGTAATTAATAATAAATAAATACACCCTAACAGTGACATACATAGTCCTGACCCCACACTTAGACCGAATCTTGTGTCGTGGGTATCAGAAACTACGAGAGACTTTTCGGTCTCACAAACACCCAGACCCGAAACAAATACCTGTGGATCACACAAACATTTGTTTCGGTGCGGGAATCGAACCCGCAACCTCTCGTTTCACATGCGGCGTCTAACCAACTGCGCCACGGAGTCAATTGACTAACAATGCACATGACTGGGCTTGAAATTAAATTCGTTTTATTGGTAATGAAATAGCTCCTATGACAAGTCAATACACATAGTAGGTACCATCTATTTACAAAATATTAGATATAACATTATTTATATTTTTATTTGATTGATTGGACCTTCGCCACATAAAAACCAAGAGGAAGGAATATAAATAAAAGATGGCGTCCTTGACACGACGTCCTTGACCTACCGCACGCTCGCCGTAAATGTCAGTGACTGCCGACTGGTGTCAGCGGGCGCCGCGCCGTGACACGTGTGGACGTTCGACAGTGGCGTTGCGCAACCAACTGTCGATGAAAGATAGAATTGGGTCCGAGAGTCGGCAAATTGGAGTTTTTCTATGTAATTTTTCGTTTACAAAACATTATTTGGAAACTTGAAATATTCAGTAATAGTGTGTCTTTAAAACCTAATAATGGCGTGGCATGAGATTTTTTTTAAAGTTATATTAATCCTTATAAATTCGCCTGGTTTCTGTAACAAACCGGTTGATATATATATCTAAAAAAAAAATGAAAAACTAGCATAAAGCGAAAAATCCGGACCGGTCATCGAATTCATGACCTCACGTTTCACAACCCTCGTGCGCAACAACTATACTATCAGGAAGGTCGTCACGGCATATAAAAGCATGGTATACACACAATTGCAAAACCGATTAATTCAGATAAGGCGCAACTCGACGGCATTGTTATCGGAAATTGCATTTCGCAAACTATTTAATGCCTTTAACATACGTTAGAAATAACTCATTCACTTCCCAGTTACTTGATGAGCTTCGTGATTAAAGGTTTCATCATAAACGTTGCTTGCTCCAGTAATGGACACTGGAGATTAACCTTCTTACTGATAAGTACACTTACAAGTAATAGTGCCACACTGTCGACTACGTATGCCCGGCTAAAGTGGTAATAATTTATATATTTAAGTATTGTTTACATATAAACCCTCAATTCTCAAGATTCTATAATTTATGCGCCTACTAATTTTCTCTCTGCACTATCCAAAGGTCGACTGGCAGAGAATGCCTCAGGCATTAAGTCCGCCTTTATACTCTGTGTAAAAAGTAGAAATAAAAAAAATAAATAATAATTTCACAGAATACCGACGTGAAGCGATACTTCGCTGTTGTTTCGCCGGTGTGTGAGATTGAAGGTCCAAGAACCCTTTCTGCGGTCTTTGTTCCATTCCTATCTCCACCCATTTTGAGAGGCTTGTGAAGCGAGTATTGTAGATGTTTTTGGGCAGCGATGATCACTAACTTTATTTATGGAATCAAAATGTGTATACGCTAATTAGTTAAACACGGTTTTGTCTCTTCCTAACTTAAAATCAATGTCATAGATGACGTTGAGAGTGAAAGACAAAACATTGTTACTAATCAATATACAAACGATCTTTATTATTAAAGTACAGAGCCACCAACTTATCTGTTCAGGTGGCCATAATTGGAACTAAACCAGTGTTATCAGATATACGGTAATTACTGCAAATGCACATTATTTTTTTTTACCAAAACACTGCCAATGGTAATGTTATATTACCGTGTCGTTTCGACCGTATTTTATAAGATACATAACTGTGTATATAATTCTCTAATTTACTCTAATCTAATTCAAGATTTTTTTAAAGTGGCAATACTCAATTCCTCACTAGCGATGATTCCGAACTTCCGACTGAACAGATAACTTGGTGGCTCTATAAATAAAAAGTACGAACAAATATCACTCGACAGTCACGCTCATAGTACCGATACATACTAAAATAATAAAGATGCAAGTCTTATGTCGTGTATCAAAAACTACGAGAGACTTTTTGGTCTAACAAAAACCAAACCCGAAACAAATATTAGTGGATGAAACATTAGTCTTTATGTGAGCATGAATACCGCAGTGTTTTGTATGCAGTCGACTTCGTAACTGTTTGCGCCGCCGAGGCTGTCATTAAACATAGGCGCAGAGAATGGATTGACCTGGATATGGGAAAGTATGAGGCAAAGTCAGTAATTTCGAATAATCGTCAGTAATGTAGACTCTTTCTAGATTAGCTTCATTTATTTCCTGGTACTGCAAAATGAAGCCCCTAATGATCTGTACAGTACCATCCAAATCGAATTTCGAGTGGCAATAGATGATAATTCCTCACTGTTTCACATAATTATGCCGGCCAGCAACTTGATACTTATGTCCTTGCGTTTCGAGGCTCTGAAATGAGATAGCAACCCGCATTCAGCTCGCTATTTAAAATTGGAACACCAATTTAATGGAATAAATTTAAAAATACGTTATGATTTATATTAAGAACCTTTTAATATTTCGTATAAATCATGCCTTAATGTGTCCAATACTGGTTACCTCATGCATGTTTTTAACGCTAACTACTTAAATAAAGTGATTAAAAAGAAAAAGCCGTTCGCAAGTTCGCGACCTAGACCTTATTTCGCCAATTTTGAACATTTTAATTCTTGTTTATAATTAAGTTTATGATGTATCCAGTTATGGACACTTTCTTGAACATTCTCTTATATATTTTGAGTTGTTCTGGCGTTATTGAGACCTTGATAAAAAAATATGACCGATGTATTCGATGTATATCGATGGCGTTCATTGAAATATTGATTGATAGACGATAGTGTCTGAGATAGAGAAATATATGTTTCGATTGTTTAGCCATACTATTTAAATTATACAAGACTTTAATTATATTTAAATTATACATAGATACAAGGAGTGACGAAAAATACATTTATAGTGCGTCAGTTAATGCTAGGATGAACTATGGACATGCGATGTTTAGGAATACATTATTTTATAATTTTGAATTCCCAAACTTCATAAATTATGACGTGAAGCGGCAGCTTTGCTATCGCGTTTCGTTCGATGAGTGAGATCGCCAAATGCCCAATACCCCTTTCCTCTTCCCATGCTTTTCCCTTCCCGCTCCCCTCCTGATTTGATGGGTCAGCAACACATGCATGATCCAGCGTTGTAGATGTTCATGGGTGGCAGTGATCACTTTACTATCAGGTGACCTAGATGCTCGTTTGCCGGACATATATTATATAAAAAAACATCTTATTTCCGACCTCAAAAAAAGGAAGAACACATATTAATAAAATTATACTTTGACTCCATTGCATGTTTATTGGTTATAACAAAATTCTATTGCCGTAGTATAAACGCGTAAAAACGGTTTCATCTCACATTATTTTATAACCGACATTAATATTTATGAAGACGCGGAAAATGTTTTGTTTCGACTGCGGTGGTCCTGATTTATTACTGTGCTTGAAGATTTATTTTGTCGGGAAGCACATGGAGTAAGGAAACGTGACCTGCATTTTGCAGACTTTGTGGCGCTGTTGGTTAGACGCCGGCTGCGAAATCAGAGGCCACGGGTTCGATCCCGCACTGAGACAAATGTTTGTGCGGCTGACAATTGTTTTCGGGTCTAGGTGTTGTAAAACCAAGAAGTTTATGTCCCATGCCTTCGTCACGTTGCAACAGCATTTGGGAAGAATGTTGTAAAAATATTTTAGTTATGTTGTAATATACTTTTCTGACGTCAATGCCTTTTGGAGAATATCCTATCACAAAGACATGTTTTTCTAATCAAAATCTCCATATGAATTTCCCGACTCTGGAATCAAATCCACCATCTAATGATTCATAGTCCATAAGCTACCACTCGACAATTAATTAAAATGCGAACTTGTTTGTTATTGTTGTGCGAATTCTATTGATATTCGTAAATTTTAAAGTTGTTTTAGGTGGGTCATGTAAACAAAAAATTGCGACGTCTGTAAACAATTAATAATTGTAATGTTTCTGTTTACATTATTGTTATGCCAAATGAGAAATACGGCATTAATAAATACGTAATTAAGTATTTGTAAACATCTCATTCAAATATTTGCATTGTTGTGTATTTATAACTGTTTGTGAGTTCAAACAATAGAGTCATTTAATACTTTTTTAAACATATCAGACGATATAAATACACTGCTAAGTGCGGGCGTCTGCTACGATTGAAAGGAGTTAGCCCATAACAGTTTGCCCATAACCTATAATGTTTTAAGTATCATTGTGTTTGAGTGTTAAATTCTTAGTTTTTGCTAAAATTATAATTTAAAACCTTTCGTACTATAGCTTCTTTAAAATTAAAAGGATGTACATTTTTTCGGGAAAATGTATATATATACCACCCAAATACGATGACAGGAAAAAAAATACAAAAAAAAATCATCGCTTTTTTGCATAACTTTTAGTTGCATTATGTCTAAAGTCACTAACACTACCACCTGGCTTCGTTTTCGGTAGCAGTCTTGATATACCCTGTATACCCCGCCGAACATGATCGTTATGTTAGCTATACATTACCCGCTATAAACCCATGCTCCATGTACCGTACTGAACATTAGAGGCAGTGTATTGAAAGGCAGTGACTCCTACGTTGCCCTCAGCTGTACCCGTACAAGAATGAGCCTCATTCTAAAAAATAATGAACTCCGCTAGCTTAGTATTATAGAAAATATTACAAATCGCATTGGGTTACATACAAATTGAACCCGCGACCACCGTGAACATGTTGGCAGCCGATCTGATCCGTTTACCAACAGGCCACCAAGCACTTATGACTAAACTGACAATGACTATCAAGTAATTTGTAATATTCTACTTATTCTTCAGCCAATGGAAATCTACTTAACATAACTAAATATAAATAAATACACTCAACAGTCACATACATAGTTCTGAAACCACATTAAGATCAAGTCTTGTGTCTGTGAGGAACTACGAGATACTTTTCATTCTCACAAACACCCAGATGCGAAACAAAGACCTGTGGTTCACACAAATATTTGTTTCGGTGCGGGGATCAAACCCGCAGCCGCTCGTTTTACATCTGGCGTCTAACCAACTGCGCCACGGAGGCTGTCAAGATCTGAAAAGGTCCTTGTATGCAGGCCGGTTCCAACACTTCGCTGTGGTAATCCTTGCGGACGGCAGTGACTCTTCGCTTTGTATAAAAACAATCGTACGGCGCAGTGCTTCGTCGCGTATATTATTTAAAGGCATTGTTCTGTGCGCCGGTGGCATGTCATTACCTCGAGTTTCACCGTTTCGCTAACAAGTACTAACAATACAAGGTGTTTCGCAAGCCGCCTTTGTTTTAATACAAGTGACGCTGAACTTAGCGTTCGAAATGAAATGGTAATTACTCACATGTTACAAAAGACATACTACAGCACACCAGCGACATGGAGTATCATATGAAGTTTCGTCTCCTTAAGCTCTTCTACGAATATGAATTTAATATTAAGAAACATAAGAAACAAATTTAAATGCAAAATTATCATACACGTTAATCTTCTGTAACTGTGGTAGGCTTGTCGCATCCGACCGGTTCGCGATCAACATATGATGGGAAATTCTTCACAATGACGCACGCGACTGTTTTCCATTTCGGGTTGAATATCAAATCATGTATTAAATCTGCACTGCACTCCATTAGGCGCATTGTAGTTGAATGCGACAAACCGAAGGCAGGGTAAAATTGTGAACATTAGAGGCCTGTATCTACACTGGTTTGTAGGGGAATCTCATGACAGCACAGTCTCGAACCAGTTCTAGTTTTTCCTCTCTCTCAGCTGTAGAAAGTCCCTGCTGAATATATCCCCCACATATTGTCACATAGACAGTTTCAGTTGCAGTTCGTAAATTATTGGTACTCTTAACAAGTTCATGTAATAAAATTTGCGAACAATAAATATCGCGAAAACTGTCAACTGACGTCAGCTTTTTTAAAATATACCCTATTTATACTTACATTAAGGCTATCATCACATTAACATTGACAGTTAAAATATACTCTATCGAAACTGACATTAAGTTGACATTACATTGACAAACCGCTATAGAGGGCGTGACGTCCGAGTGGATAAGTTTTCAAATAAATTCCCATAGATTCAAGAGATAAATTCCCATAGATTGCCTCGGTGGCGTAGTGGTACTACGGTATGATTGCAAAGCTGAGGTCTCGGGTTCGAATCCCGGGTCGGGCAAAGTGATATTGGAATTTTCTATTCATTGTCAGCCCGGAGTCAGGAATTTGTGCCCGATATGGCGATAGGCTCGCCCCCTATCACATCGTGGGACGGAATATACAAGGCGAAACGTGGGTGTTCTGATAGCACCTCTGCATACCCCTCCTGGGAAAAAGGCGTGTGTTTATGTATGTATGTATGTAGATTCAAGAGTAGCAGTTTTGTTGATGTATTATGACTTTATGGTGCTACTATAAAATTAGTACAGAAACCTCGAGCATGTAATTGCCTGAGTAATGAGCGTGTTGGCTTGATTGCGCGGGTCAACTGCGTGATTATTGTCGTTTGTTGTGTCTCCGATGTTAATAAACGGTGTTGATCCGAGATAAGGCAATAACACGCTGGTCTCGTGTGATGACTTCTTCCTGTGCAGCTATTCTGTTGCGTTTTGTGGCTGGGTTTTAAGTAAATGCGTCACGGAGGCTGTAAAAGATAAATATAGGCTAAAGTGATTATCCTCGTTAAGAGTGGTGGAAACATATCAATGTTATACTACAATATGCATTATGTAACTAACGTGATCAATTTAACTTTGAGAATGAAAATTCTACACAAATTTCGGCAATTCAAATGTAATGCATTTACATGGTTAAAGTTTTGGTTGATGTTGTATAAAAGTTAGAACTTATGGCTTTACCGTAATTATTTGCTACGGCATTAATATGTTATCTTTTGTTTTAAAAGCGGTAAACTACATTAAAGACTTTGATTCAACGTCGGCACTTGTACCGAGTAAAAAGACCTTCAAAATGGTCAGGCATGATAGTACTCCAAGAAAGTTATGGAAAGTAATAAAAATGTTTTTATCTACAGAAGCAACCCACACGACGAAAAGCCGCTGAGGCTATCGACGGCGGAGCCGCTACAGTTGGGCCCACCGCCTCGAACCTGCTACCCTCTAGTCGTGATCCTGGCGCGGGACCTCAGGGACACCGGGGAACTGCGGCCTGATGATACGGTAACTAATCATTTGGGATATAGCCAACCTTTTTAATCACTAAGCATGCGGGGTTATTTCACTGTCCATTGTGAGGGTTTCGGTTCGATACCCAAGTAAGGCAATAAGCTGTGAGTAAATTAAATAACGCGATTTGTATTAAACGATTGTTTGAAGTTCTGTTATCATTAATCAAATTCTAGTAATCTTTGCTAAATGCTTGTGTCCAGAACTTTTGTGATGATACATACCGATTTATGTAATTTTTTTAATGATATAGAATATTACAAAAGCAGTCATTTTACTAAGTGTAATCGATTAACTTAATTGTGCTTAAAATATAAAAAAATGTAAAAAAATTTACTGTAGTATTGTGAAACAACGTCTGGACTTAAATTGGGTCAATTATATATACGAAATGTACTTTTAAATACAACGATAGAGTTTAATTCTATTGTATTCAAATTAATACGGTCACAACTAAAACATATTATTATGTTATATTATTATGTTATACCATTTAAAATAGTCAATTATGTAATATTTAAACAATTACTTTTTTTCTATCTTTATCGTGAGTCACTCTGATACCGTTGGTAGAATGTTTTTTTGTGGAAAGAATTAAAAATAAATAAATCCATCGAACAGTCTCATATATAGTTCTGAGCCAACATTAAGAAGAAAATTTTGTGTCGTGAAGATCTGAATTTACGAGAGTTTTCGGTCTCAGAACCCAAATCAGAAACGAGTAAACATTTTTATGAAAGAATTTAAGTAATTCCTGAACTAATGAAAAATACGCAAATTGGGCAAAATCTTTAATTGTACATTGTAATTAAAATGTGTATAAAAATAAAAATGTTATACATTGTAATACAAAGTGCGTGGTGGCCTGTTGGTAAACGGACCAAACGCGGCTGCCTACATGTTCACGGTGGTCACGGGTTCAAATCCCAGGGCACACCTCTGACTTTTCGGAGTTATGTGTGTATTGATAGTCAATCACTACGCACTTTAACGGTGAAGGAAAACATCGTTTGGAAACCTGCATAACGTAGCGATTTTAAAAGAATTTCTTAGGTATGTAAGTCCGCCAACCCGCACTAGACCAGCGTGGAGGTCTATATGGCCTAACCACTCTCAATCGATTCTCTCGATTGTAGAGTAGGCCCGTGCCCAGTAGTGGGACGTATATGGGCTGATACTGATACTGAATAAAAATGTCAAGGATTATATCAAGTGAGAGTTGTCACATAGTTTTCGTAAATGGAAAATTGGTGGTATATGTGGCCAAGGTTGCAATTAATTCATTTCAACACAAGTTTTAGTAGATGACAAACATTGCCTCGATTCTGAGATCGAACTCGTGACCTATCATTCCATACAAGTATTAATTGATAACACAAATACTGTCGAATAAAATAATCGAACCCGCACTTCATTTTCATAGTCGTCGTCTTAACTAACGAACCTAAAATGACTTGCAAATAATTATGTATTTAAACATTATAAATACTCGTATGTCAGAGTGCAACAATAATTTATTATAATCGGTCATTGATTCATTAACCATGTGCGTAATAAAATATTGATGTAATACAAAACCCAATGACATGTATAAAATATGCAATATAGAAACTATTTATAGAAATATTGTGGTTTCACACTTGTGGTACGGACTTGGCCTGATTCAGTTTGTTTTTGTTTAAAAATCCATTGTCCATCGCTGGTGGAACCACGAAGTTCTAACAACGACTCACTTTGAGTTTGGTTCTTTGTAAACAATTACAAAAGTCATATGATGAATATTGGATTTCGATTAAGATTTTTGGATTGAGTCTTCCCTGTAAATAGGACCTTGGAAAATCGGTTCGTTATGTTGTGTCAACGCATGTTTGTTTTGAAAGTACAGAAATGATTAAATGTTACTCGGGGCGCTTGCAATCCTGTTCATAACGCTCCTTCATAAACCGGCAATCACGCGGCGCAATCTTGTCGCTTTATTCTGTTTTCTCATTTATAAAAAGCGACACTTGTCATTAAGCCGGTGGTGGATAACAACCAGCTGTCTGTTTCCAGGTGGCGTTAGTGAGCGTGGTGCACATCAGAGACGAGCAGTGTCCGCTGCCCAGCGGCGTCATCGCGCAGTACCTCAAGCAGGCGAACGGACATCTGTCGTGCTTGAAGGTATATTTGCTTCTCTTTCTGCAGCTATGAAGAACTGGACCGCGTCTTTTGTCCTTTTTAGAGAATGGGGGGCAAACGAAGGACCAACACATGTCTAAAGACGCTTAGAGCGTCTGAAGCAGATAAAGGTCAAACCATTCCGCACTGCTGTTCATCTTGTATTCGTACTGGTTATAGGTACAAAGAGTGGTATGACAGTCTCCTGTTGCGCGTTCACAATCTTCAGTTTGCTCACTTTGTTTTACGCTAGTTAGAATTTAGATTTGAAATGTGCTCCTCCATCACGGGGCCTGTTGGTTTGTTGCCAGACTAAGAAATATAAAGCATCAATATGATGACCTGCATCGGTTCGGCAAACGAGCAAGCAGGTCACCTGATAGTAAGTGATCACTGCCACCCATGAACATCCACAACGCTGGATGAATGTGTTGCCGGCCCATAAAATTGGAAGGAGAGCGGGAAGGAAAAAGGATGAGAAGAGTATAGGGGTTTTGAGCATGCCGAGTGTTTATGGGGTGTGATGATGATGAGTGATGAGTCGTCATGTGACATGTGTGTGCAGCAACTGTACGTGAGCGGCGAGTGCGGCGGCGAGGCGGAGGGCTACGCGGCGGGCGGCGAGGCGGCGGCCGACGCGCTGTGCTGCGTGTGCGCCGCGCAGCCGCTGTCGCGCGCGCTGCTGCCCTGCCGACACGCCTGTCTGTGCGCCCGCTGCCTGCGTGAGTACATGCCACACTACTTCTAGCTCGTCTATGTGCTCCTGGTACACTGTCTGTGCGCCCGCTACCTGCGTGAGTACATGCTACACTACTTCTAGCTCGTCTATGTGCTCCTGGTACACTGGTAAACTAGTCCTTGACCGCGCTTGATGTGGGCCTCTGCGCCAAGTACTGCATGTACTACTTGCACACAATCTATTTGCTCCTGGCACTCATTAATAACGAGTTGTTGTCTTACCGCCACGTCTGCCTGGGCGTGCGGTGTGTTCGGGAGTACCTGCTAATTGCAAGACTACTTGTATGTCACCTAGGTGCTCCTGGTACTAGGTCTCAATTTAGGACCTTGTCTCTTGCGTTAGACGTGGGCCTCTGCGCTGATTGCCTGCGTAACCACTACCTTGAAAGCCAGCGGCGTGCACAGGATTATGACACTGGGTATGCGGCGGAGTACTCGGTCACACAAACTTTTTCTTTTATATGTTTAGCATAGCCACAGCCACGCGACAGATCTCTTAAGTCGGAAACCATGCCAACAGAACAAGTCTTAGATGTACTACTATTCATGTACATTTTCTACGGCAACGCAGACAAAACAGCGATCGATCGTCGCGGCAGAAGAAATTGTAATAAGTAAAATTACTAGAAATTACACTGTACTAGAATTACTAAACAATATGCAAGGAAAACAATATATAATATAATCGTGTGTACACAACCACACAGCCAGTTATACGTTTCATAACTTTTAACATGAAACTTTCGAGTTACATTCCCTTTTTGCTAGTTTAATTGTTGTAACTCGGGTACACACCAACCTTTAGACACAATTTGAATCTTTTCACTGAATGACAATTGTGAGAACTTGTTATTTTTAATTTTTAATAAACACACATTTTCAACACAAACCTCACAATCAAATAACATTTTAAAAAAATCAACAAACGCACTAGTAAAAGCAAATCACTACAATTATTATAAAAACTCAGTAATAAACTGTTAAATGTACACACTTTCAGATGTTAAAATGAAAAATCTTTTAAGAAAACTATAAATATACTGGCGCAAACAAAATAGTAAACAATGCTTATCACATGAAAAAAGGCAAAATGGCCCCCGCGAAACACAAAACATTTCTGCTATTTAAATAAATAAAACCTTACTAAACAAAAATGCATAATGCGCATACGTGATTCATTAGATTTCCGTCTATTATTTTTACTCGGATTATAGGACCCGAACATTTCCGATTACTCCCGACAACTGCCGAACACCCGTAGCCTGCCGCTGGAGTCGCGGCTTTCGGATTCATGGGTGTGTGCGTTTACGCACTGTGCACGGACACTAAAATTACTACGCACACGCGAACAAATCTCCTGCGGGACGCGACGGCAGGAGTTGGTTGATTAGGCACATTATTTTTTGTTTGCGCTTGCAAATAATTGCTATTAATAAAATATTAGGCGTTTTTAAGTTATTATATTTTGTTTATTCATTTATTTACTATTAATTATAGTCATCTAAAACATACGAAAGTTTTATTAAAATATCTGTGAATGGCAAGTAAAGCACTGCATTTCTGCCTATAAGGAGCGCACGCCCCTGTTGAAAGCCTCCGTGACGCAGTTGGTTAGACGCCGAATGTGAAACGAGAAGCCGCGGGTTCAATCCGCACCAACACAAATGTTTGTGTGGCCCAGAAATATTTGTGTCGGATCTGGGTGTTTTTGAGAACGAAAAGTCTCTCGTAATTTCTAATACCCACGACACGAGACTTAATTGATCTTAATCTGGGGCCAGAACTATCTATGTGACTGTGGGGTGTATTTATTTTATTTACCTTCTCTAACTATAAATCATCTATTCATGATACCAGTTTTTTTAAACTAGTTGATGTCTAAGCTTGCCATGTTCCTCGGCGCCGGGTGTCTGTCTACCCTTTACTACTTAGTACTTGCAAGTCATTTATACACTCCTGGTACCAGCATGATTTTAACCAATCTCTTTGGGTTAAGGTCAATAACTGTCACGATTTGGGCGAGTGATTGTGTGTGTACTCTAAGATTTAACCTTATGCCAAATAATTTTTACGCCAATTATTTTATTTCACGTCGTAATAACATGCATAAACCTTCGTGACATACAAGTCTTTATGTAAATTGTTTTAATAATAACCCCAATATTAATAAACTCACATTTTAGTATAAACAATGTTGTTAATCTTGGCTCATCAATACAAAATACGGGGTCCGTGTCGACGTATTCAAATCACGTCGCGAGTATCCGCGATCAACACTCGCCACTAATAAATATCGATTGTGCGCTCCACTGCGAGATAAGCTGCGCTATGTTATTAAAAAATATAGCTTACTGAAATTATCTGTTGGGTTCCATGGTCCTTTTTAACCGACTTCGAAAAAAGGAGGTCTTCTGTTCGACTGTATGTTTTCTTTACAGCCTCAGTGGCGTATTGGTTAGACGCCGACTTTGAAACGCGAGGCCGCTGGTTCGATCCCCGCACCAACAAACGTTTGTGTGGCCCACAAATTTTTTTGTCGGGTCTGGGTGTCTGTGAGACCGAAAACTCTGTCGTAGTTTCTGATACTCACGACACAATACTTAATTGATCTTAATGTGGGGTCAGAACTGGGTATGTGACTGTTGGGTGTATTTATTTATTTTACATTAGTGGGCATTTGTAAAGTGCTGGTAGAGTCGATTTTAATAATCACTTGAATAGTGACCACGGCATGTAATGGTAGTTTCAGTCTACCGGCGTCCTGGGCGACAATCCCGTTGAGCCCCCTTTCAGCTATCCAAAAATTAAAAATCTATGTATACAGCGCCCCGTGGGGTCTGCGTCCCTGCAACCTGGTCTCAACTGCATCCTACCATAATTGTCACCAAAATGAATAGATTCACAAAAATATTGTGTTGCATTCCATGATCAACCAATCTTCATTCAATTCTGAGCATGGATAATTGTGCTAACCAGCATTACTTCACTAGACAGTCGACATTATCTCGACTGATTAACGATTGATAATAGTCAATGTCCATGCTTAAATTACCTTACCCAACAATCGCTTCACCATCAATGTCCCTGCCTATTTAGTTTACCCAACAATCGCTTCACCGTCAATGTCCCTGCCTATTTACTTTACCCAACAATCGCTTCACCGTCAATGTCCCTGCCTATTTACTTTACCCAACAGTCGCTTTGCCGTCAATGTGCCTGCCTAATCACCTTACCCAACAATCGCTTCACCATACAAAAAGCATAGCACGCAGTACATCAACAGCTTTACACGTCATTGTTATTCAAACGACATTGCAAACCGAGCGTGCTCCATACAAATGGGTGGCGGTTTTTTAAACAGTAAACCTTGTGGATGCGACCTTAACTGCACATACGTGAGACGCGTTCACATTGCCTCTGCACTCGTTATATAACCAGAGACAATGACACTAATGATGTGCTCATCTCGTTTGTGTTTAACATTATTTGCAAACGTAGTTCCTACGTGTCCCGATAGATGGTAGTATACTGATAAAAAATTGTGAGTTTTAAATGATATTTCGAATTTCCGCACCCATGAATGTATTATGTAATGTATGTCGCTGGATGCAAGCAGCCTCCAACAGGTCACTGTGGAAATCATTGGGAGAGGCCTGTGTTCAGCAGTGGACTTCCTTTGGCTGATGGATGGATGATAGATGAATGTATTAATTACGAACTTTTATTTAGCATAGAGGATGAATTTTGTAGAATTATTTTAAGTTATCGTCTGTCATAAATGCCAAAAATATACTACATATTTACAATAACGTAATGAGGGTGAAACAAAGGATGAGAAGCTTGGATAAAAAAATGCATTCATTTATAAGTTACAGTATGTAAATTAGTATTTTTATCAAATTCAAACCTGTTGAATTTATTTTAATCATTTAAATGCATAATTAATAGCTTATTAACATTTAACTAAACATTTTTGAATGTAATAACCTTAATCGCGATAATTGTGGGAAAATTCTCTGAACGTGTTTTTCACAAAAATATGCGCATAATGAATTATATTGATGTATTTCATGGCATCAAATGATATTCATGTACATACATAAAATATACATAAACACCACGCCTTTTTCCCAGAAGTTTCCCAGAAGTTTTTCCTTCTGGTGTCAACCCGGACACCACGTTTCGCCCCGTTTCCGTCCTACGATATAATAGGGGGCGAGCCTATCGCCATATCGGGCACAAATTTCTGACTCCAGGCTTATAATGAATAGAAAAATCGAATATCATTGCCCGACCCGGGATTCGAAACCCGAGACTTCAGTTTTATAATCATACCGTAGTACTACTACGACACCGAAGCAGTCATTTACATAGTTACGTAATATACGGATACCCGTATCATTTACCAAGTGGTTGGGATTAGCGTGTGTGAATTGAGAATCGTGAAGACTTGGATTTGATTCCCAGGATCGGCAATCTATAGCCGAAACACCAACATATTCAATTCCATGTAATGGATTCGGAAGTTTCTGGAACTTTTAAATTTCGATACTCATATATTGAAATAACGCTAATAGAAGAGTACATTTTCAATAATATATGCAAATTATATTATGTTGATGATTTTATCTTGGCTCACACGATGCATGTTTTTGTGAGATTCCGATTAATTATAGAATCAGGAAATCGGCCCGCTTTGTATATAAGATCGAGATAAATATTTACAAATATTTGTATAAACGAATTTATATAGGCAAGGTGGCCAATTTATTTAGGATCCGGACGCGACTGCCGTAGTCGCGGGTACGAATCCCAGAACACTGTTCTGACTTTTTGGAGTCATGTGTGTATTGCAAGTTAGCACGCACTTTAACGGTGAAGGAAAACATCGTGAAAAAACGTGTATGTGCAGTCCTCCAACCCGCACTAAGCCAGCGTGGTGTGCTATGGCCTATCCCCTCTCAATCAAGATCTTGACAGTAAATAAGGCTTATGCTTAGCAGTGGGACGCATATGTGCTAAATTATTATATATAATTATCAATATAAAAATTCCCATACTAGTTACTCCATGTATTTTGCAGCGAAACAGAACAATGTCGATCTGACGCAACGCCATCACGTGATACTTGTGGTCTCTCTCTCTCTCTCTTTCACACACACCCTCTCTTAGATCTAAAGAACATTACTGCTGAACAACTTCACCAAGAAGAACCTTAGAAGTTAGACACCATTTCGAAAAAAACACATTTTTATTTATTTTTTGACTTTACTTTTTTGGGAAACATACATTAGTTTTACTCTTATAAACTAGGTAACATAACTTAAAATACATCATATACATCTATAAAGTTTCCACTTATATAAAGCTATTTTACATTAATAGTAGATGATAAAGGGCTTAATATTACCATAACATATTAATTAATATTATACTTATGACTACCGAAAAATATAAT
The DNA here is from genome assembly GCA_033459515.1 of Theretra japonica. NCBI lineage: Eukaryota > Metazoa > Arthropoda > Insecta > Lepidoptera > Sphingidae > Theretra > Theretra japonica. The sequence continues at coordinate 1,828,823 of CM065951.1, read as the reverse complement.
TTTAATATAAACAAAAAGTAATAAATAATAATATAAATAATATGAAACAAATATTTAATAAATAGAGATTAAGTCCTATGTTTATTGTCATAAGAGCTATTCAACTGCCTAGGTGACTAATAAACGAACTAATGTAATTTGAATGTGATTGTTGCAATTGCAGCGAAACTGGACAAGTGTCCGATCTGCCGCAGCGTGATCACGAGCTACTTCTGCATCCGCAACGAGGACGAGCTGTCCGAGATGAAGCAGCAGCGGTTCCCCTTCAACCGCCGCCTCTTCAACCTCTTCCACTACCATTAGCGACCAGCCCAGCTCCCACAGGTGAGAGCCTCCGCGCTATTACATCAAATTATATTGTAAGTGCGTGGTGGCCTGTTGATATCGGACCAGACTGCCTACATGCCCATGCCCACGCGATGGTTTGTATTATATTTCAAAAAGTACGTGTTTACCACACAAACGTGATTAATAAAATCCAAAAAAAATATACCCCGCTTTTTTGCGAAATGTTGAGTTGCATTGTATGTAAAATCTGGACGGACTGCATTTCAACTGCAATCCAACTGCAAAATTGCAGTTCGGATGCAGTTTGATTGCAGTCGGTGTGCAGTTCACACGACTGCACACCGACTGCAATTGGACCGTACGGTTGGTTTGCAGTTCTATTGCAGTCGTGTCAACTGCATCCGAACTGCAAATTTGCAGTTGAAATGCAGTCCGTTTGTCTAGAGCCTTAAACTACAACTTGGCTTCGTTTTCAGTCGCTGTCTGAATACAAAGGTTATGTTACATACAGGGTATATCAACACTGCTACCAAATGACATATGACTATTCCGCAATGCAACTAAATTTTTTGAAAGAAAAAGCGACGTTTTTTTTTCTAGTGTTTTAAATATCATTGTGTTTGGGTGATAATTCCATAGTTTTTACTAAAATTATAATTAAAAGCCTTGCGTACTATATAGCGTCTTTAAAAATAAATGGATGTACATTATTTTTTTAGGAAAATGTATGTATTTACCACCCAAATACGATGATAGAAATTTTTGTGAACATCGATATCTTTGACTTAACAACTTGGTTAGTTAAGCTAATAGTGTATCCATGAACATACGCCCACGGCCCACTGCTAGGCACGGAATATCTTCATAATAAAGAGTTCTATTGAGAAGGCTTAGTTCATTATACACCACGCTGACCTATCGTGGCGTGACTATATAGCCATAAACAAAAAAATTGCCTATTCAAAACACTTTTTTTATTGCAATGAATGACGAGACGAGCATGCCATTCGCCTGATCGTAAGCGATACGACCGCTCATGGAAAGTAGCAAAACCAAACACCATGAATTACAAAGCAATGCTTGGCATTCCATTGCGCTCGCCATCCTGAGACGCAAGGTGTTAAGTCTTATTATGTCCAGTAGTTACACTGGCTACAATGTCCCATTGCTGGACACGGGCCTACTCTACAATCGAGAGAATCGATTGAGAGTGGTTAAGCCATATAGTCCACCACGCTGGCCTAGTGCGGGTTGGCGGACTTACATACCGTAGAAATTCTTTAAAATCGCTACGGTATGCAGGTTTCCTCACGATGTTTTCCTTCACCGTTAAAGTGCGTGGTGATTGACTATTAATACACACATAACTCCGAAAAGTCAGAGGTGTGCCCTGGGATTTGAACCCGCGACCACTCTGAACATGTAGGCAGCCGAGTCTGGTTCGTTACCAACAGGCCACCACGCACTTCTGTTGAGAGCTACCAGTCACTATACATAATAATTCCCATGTTTTGTTTAAATAAACACTAATAATTATGTGTGGTATCTTTTCCAGATAGACGAATCGCAAAAGGAAAGCGGCGGGTCGCGTGGTTTGTGGTTTCGTCAACTCAAGTGTGATAAAAACTCGAACTGACAGTGAAACGTATGACATTTATGTGTGATTTTTAAATACTTACCAAAAAATTACGTAAATTCTGTGAAGTGATACTCTGACCTTTGTGTTTTTTTTTTTCTGAGAGACAAGGTTTTGCGTGAGTGACGTGTATTTTGCTAGTCGGAAGTGTAAAAAAATTCGCACATCTTTTAGAAAACAGTCATAGAACAAATAGTGTGTATTTGGGTAAAACCATGTTTAAATTCGTTTGTTTTTATTGCAACAAAAAAATATGATTTTTAAAAATCTTAAATCAAACGAAATACTTTAAAATAATATTTGAAATGCGAATAACAGATGCTAACATTATCTAAGTTTTTTTTTTAACTGTTTTTGTGATATGACAATATTTTGAAAAGATGTGCGTTATTTAATATGTCCTTGATGTTCTGAGTCTCGACGTGACCACGACATGCGTTACACAACCACTCATTACAATATGAAACAAAGTAATTTCAAGTCTTAGTTAAAATTTTAAATTCGTGTCGGTAGAAAGCGAACTTAAATTATTTTCGGTAAAATTTATCTTTTAAATTACCTTTAGGCCACATAATTCTAAATTCACCCACAAGGACATACATTGTCAGTTTATACACCTTAAAATAGAAATATAAGAAAAATCGCTTAAGCTGATGCATTAAAAACATTATGGAATAATTAACACAATTATGAGGATTTTTGTAAAGAAAAAGTAGATAAATGTTCAATATTTTCCGATAACAAGTTCGGTTTCTATCGACACATATTGTATGTAATAAAATATAATATTAATTTAAGTGTGGGTGCAAAATATGGAACTGTGATAAAAACGAGATGCTTTGTGAATTTGCTGACTTGTAAATATGTAGATTTAACGTTTAAACAAAAATTATTAGTGTCCGTTATAGTTTTTTGATATGATGCGAAAACTACAGCATGATTGTAATAAATTTAATATTTAAATAAGAAAATATGTAAAAAGACAAAAACATTCTGCCGACTTGTGTGCTTGACGTGGAATTACGTCTTTCTTGAGTCAATTTTGAAGAGGGACGTGGAGTTGTGTTGTGACGGATTTTTCAGTCGAACTAAAGCAATAAATAACATTTCATTAGATATATTGGAAATTATTATGTACAGGAAGGTTTGGTGCGTAAAACATTGCGTAAATTCAACGCATTAAAATTGTGATTAAATATAATACTTAATTGTTTAGTTTATTTATGGGGCAATGTAAAAGCCATTAGAGGCTAACGCCGACGTCCAAAAAACATTAAAATTACTGTATAATATAGTTTTCTATACACGAGAGCCATATTTAATTTCTCTGCTTTATTAAATCGTGATAATATTTATATATTTTTATACTATTCGTTGTACAATGCACATGTTATTTTAAAAGATCCGAGCTCGGTATGTGATATATTTTTTTATTTAAAAATTTATAAAGAATGACGGAATTCCACGTCAAATGAAAGGCACTAAATACGGTGCCCCTATTTTATACCTTATTAATTTAACTCTAATCCCTGACATTTCTAAGAACCCGTGTAAGGGCCATATAAAATATGATAACTAATGACGCTGAACAATAAAGTTTACAATATTAAAAAATCTGAGGTCCAACTATACAATATCGCCATCGCATTGTAATATTAAAAAATACTAATGTGGAAAAATATATCGGATTGTCGCCTTAATACGTCACCACAAATGTAGTCGAACAATATCACTCTTCTCCAATAATAGACATCTTGTAAAATACCATCGTAGCTTAAATCGATTATTACTTTTTCAATTTAAAACTTCTTATGAAATATCAGGTATTATCGCTAGGACGTGATTTTACGTCATCGAAAAAATCTAATAATTTAAGTATTTTTACTTATCCTCATGAAATAAATGCTAGTTTCTATTCCTTAATCTAACTTTAAACTTTTAATAACATACTGTAATCCGTAGATTTCTTATTGTAACGTATACCGCACAGTTAGTGAATTGGAAACATCGCGTAACCTCCATTTATCTCGCTTACTCATTATATCTGTCTTGCTCGCACCCTACGACTACGGTCAACAAAACAAAACCTATTTTTTTTTCAATATTTTTATATAGATGTACACGTTTAATTATTTAGTTTATTTACCTGTAGTAAGTGCATAGTATCAATTGAGTTATAGTGACTGTTTTAAAAAAGTACAAAAGAAATAAAAAAGCATTCATCTGATTTCAGTATGGTGGCCATTTTGAATCCCATTCATTAACTGGACAGGTTATGCGTGAAAAAATAGTTTCCACTTATATAAAGCTAATCGACGCGAATATGAAATATTTTTATATGGTCCATCGTATTTATATTGTAAATAATTATATGTTGAGCCCGTGTAGTCTTCCAACTTAGTGTCCTAATCTTAGATCTCATTAATTGACATTGTGTGAATGTTGTGAAAATTGCAAATTATATTCGCCACAATATGGCGGGAAGTGAAGGATTCTAAGAGATCGACATGTTTTTGCCTATCTATTCAATCAATACCATTATCGAAGCTATCCACGTATCTAGACCGTGCTTTGAACGTATCAAACAAAAATGTATATGAATTACTACGCAATTCTGCCCAATAATTCATTGACCGTTCGGCCGGTGTCGATCCATAATAATTCATACAAATATCAACATAATAGAGCGAAAACAGTTGATCTCTAGATGCCACTGCCAATATATAACAGTATAAAAACAGAATAAATAAATGTTTTAGAGCAACATTGTAGTAAAATAATCAATGTTACATTCAAAGGGGCCGCTTTTCTGATTGGATACCTCTGAAAATATCAATACCGAATGTTACTTACCTCTGAGGCTAACTTATCGACATTGAAATTTAAAAATCTTTCATTAATAAAAAAATCTTTGGCCATCTTGTCAGTTTCACACGTTTTGATTGCCAACATCAGTGGGTTAGCAAACAAGTACCGCAAATTGGAAACAACTGCTTTCCACAGATGATAAATTGTCGATCTGTGTTGCCAACCAAATTGTATTGTGTAGGACAGACTTAAGTACTTCCTTTGTATTGAAATTTCATACAAAATCAATTTCATATATAAAGTAACAGATATGGATTGTAAAATTTATGGAAGTATTACGTACTATCGTACAAGTGGTATGCTTACAATGTATAGCAAAGTTATAAAAAGTCGACTTTAACCTTTGCGAATAAAGTTCATTTTGGTTTGTCTATTCACAAGTCAAAGGAAATAAGACTGTCGAAGAATACGGCATCTTTACGTAGCGCTGTTCTTACACACGATCTATGTCACTATGTCAAATTACACCATTAATGTAAGACAAGGACGCCGCTGTGTACAATCTTCCTACTTAAAACCGCTTTTTCCGTCACCCAGTATACCAGTTATACGATAATATATAAAAATTTCATAGTTTAAATTATAAATATAATGAATGCAGATAACATACCGTCCATAACTGAATGTCACGAATGATGTCCTGAAACGCCCGCTCCCCTGTTATGTTCGCCATATACTTAGAAATTTTAATGTTGCAATTAAATACGTTCCTATTTTATTGTCTCGTTTTATTTGTTGTACTATTACTATAAACATATATAAACCCGCGTCTATCCCTGAAGAGGTAGGTAGAGATATCAGAAATGTCACCCACAGTTCAAGCGAACTCATTTTCGCCACAAGATCTTAGTCCCAATCAAGTCATTTAAATAATGTAAATAATACAAAAAACGAGTACGTAACAAATTAATACTTATTTTGAGACGAATAATAATACAACGATTGTGTAATCATAATTCCTCTTATTCTTTTCCAACATAATGTACATTTATACCAGGGCTCTCTGCACATACAACTCGCATATTAAAACTGTGTAAAACGTTACAACTTGAATAATCGTGGCGAGATAATATTCCGACTCGGCCATCCTTCCCATCAGCCGTTGACAACTCCGTTCTGTATTCAAATCCTTATTCTAGTCTTCCTAATATAACTGCCAGCAACATCGCCATGCTAAAATAGGTTGCTTCACTCATCGCTTATAAAAATCACCCGTTACACTTATTTTTAACATAGTGATCCCTTTTATCACGAAAATTTACAAAATGTAGTTTCTTGAACATTAGTATCAATAGTGTGACGTTACGTTAATATGGCGGTAGTTTCGCTCAGGCTAAATGAAACGAGGATTTAGTTGAATCTCTTCAGTATGTTTTTCTCTTTTCCTCCTTAGTACTTTCCGTATTCGTTATCTCTTTCATGAAACCACGCCCCAAACCAGTCATTCGTCTAACGTTTCATTCTATTATTTTTTAACTTCCAATCCTACATTAAGAAGACGCTGATTGGTCCTTCATAGTTTATGGGCGTGGCTTAAACTGGTAGGGGCATCAGGTTGTAGCCAATAGGAACTTAGCTACTAATAGTGAATAAGAATATCTCCTCCAACTTCATGCGTTCCTGGTACTTGAACATTGAAATCCCAAGTCAATCTCAGGCAGCTTGCGACGAAATTAGGAACTAACTACATATAAAAGTTGAAAATATCTGTATACCGCAATGTTTATCCTACGATAATTTAATCAACAAGCAATTATACTCAGGTTCTCATTCGGTTCTCTCTCATTATAACTGGTTATATACATAATATGTATACTGTATGTATAGGAAGTGTTGTATGGCTAAGAATGAAATTTCGTCTCGATCAATAAATACTTAGTTTGTATAGATTTTTCTCCGCCAATTTCATGAGTTCCTGGTACTAGAAAATTGAAAACATAAATTATTGCTAAATCTGCCAACTTTTTTGGTTGTCTGTGCGCGAGCATGGTAAAAATTTTAGTCTCTCGTCATTTTTTTTCCAATTGTGCCAAAAAAATATGACATAAATTAATAAATATACAGTTTCAGGCATTGACTATATACAGTTAAAATAAATTACGTGCACAAATTGAAAATCGATGCCACACTATCCACAAACAGTACCACGTGACTAACAAGACTACTGAATAAAACCCAAATATTGTTAGTATAAATATATTCGCTACACGTCATTGTTCTCCTTCTGTCTATCGGCATAGAGCTGAGAGTTCTTCACGGCGGAGTAGAGGCTGAAGAGCAGGTGCAGCGCGTGGATGCGGTCGTGCAGCGTGCGCGCCGCCACGGGGATGTCGAACACGCCGCACACCAGGTCCACGTACTGCGACAGGCTGCAGTCCAGGTGGGCCGGGGGGAACCCCACTTCGTTCAGGGTCTCCTCCATTGACTCCGGCCATTCTTCCATCAGGGAGTCTATGTCTGGCATTTTACTAAAAGAAAGAGAGAGGTCCCATTTAAATGTAATAATGATTTGATCCGTGATGCTTTACAGCTCTTGTAAAAGTCTTTTTGCGAGGTTATTCACCTCTTTGGTTCATTGTTTTTGTCACCCGCTTTGTTACAGAGGGAAGTGGACAATAATTTATTTCCAACTCCTACTATAAATTTAACTTTGTGTTGGATTTCGTTGCGGTTTGAAGACAAGTTAGACATTCCCGGAGACGCGCTGAGCTTCAATGCTCGGTGTCATTACAATGCGTGCTGTTCATCCTGGCCTACAGGAGTTGCAGTGGCGGGTGTGAAAGCGGGACAGTCTTCAAAAGGAAGAGGTTTGCAAGTGCTTTTCACAGTTTACATGAGGTTTGCAGGTAAACGATAAAGTAGATTTTTTTCTAAGTTTCTTTTCTTAAAACAAACTTTTTGACATCTAAGGTATGACGTCATTTAAACAAAAATCCACTACTCGTTAATATAGAGGCTTCACGGTATAATAAGGTTTCGTATATTGTTGAATGTAGACTATGACAAGGTACCTTCATTCAGGAATGGTAAAACTTTACTATAACCAGTTTAGACAGCAAATTTTGTGACAGAAGTAATTGTCTAAGTGTTAGGCGCAACTATAGTGGAAATGAGGTATAACTTGGCAAAAAGAGTATGAAGCGTTATCAATTGGCATTCAAGTAAAACAATTGTGGCAGCACTATTAAGAATGTCATTATGTGTTGAATTTTTTTTACGTAGGTATTTCTATAAATTTTGTACGATTTTTGTTTTGTGATTTTTAAACAAAGAGCCTAACATCATCACAAAATAAAAACAACAAGTATCTAAACATTTCACGTCGCAGTATATCGGGTAGCCACATGAATACTAAATGCGATCTAAGCGCCCTCATTAAATCCTTACTCTTTTTTTGCCAAGTTATAACTGACAGCGGTAATTCTAAATAAATAACTAAATAGTAAATACATCCAACAGGACTATGTATTTGACTATATAGTCCTGACCCCACACTAAGATCGAGCCCTGTGGTTATCAAAAACTACGAGAGACTTTCCGGTCTCACAAACACTCAGACCCGAAACAAATACCTGTGGTTCACACAAATATTTTTTTCGATGCGGGGATCGAACCCGCAGCTTCTCATTTCACAGCCGGCGTCTAAGCAACTGCGCCACGCAGGCTGTCAATCATGGACGACTTATCAACAAGCGAAACTAGTTTAATAGCCCAACGCTTAATAAATGTTGCACACAATACCTGGTGTAGGTAACAGTCGGCGCCGGCTTGGACAAATGCAGCTCGCTCACATCCTTGATCCAGCGCTCTATAGCTTTACTGTTTTTCTCGGCGTTTTCTATCTTCTTCGTCAACTGTACACACATATTTCAAGGTTAAATACTGTCCCACACACCCACCACTGCAATTCCTATCAGAGCTAACAGTGACAGTCATTGAAAGTATATTAACTATCTATATAATTATGATAGGAAAACGTCAGCGGGTTCCCCATAACGACTGAGTATTAAACAATAAATCGATCAATATTGACAATAGAAGGTCACGCTAAATACTCGAGGTGTAGTTACTAGTTAGTGATACGATCGAAAGAACAGTCGCAATCCGATTTTCGCAACAGAAAACATGTTATACATATTTTTCTTCGCAGATTGCCAAATCGTATAATCCTTCCCCCGACACATTGGAAAAACTTATTTGTGGCTTGATTCCTCCAGAGCCCCAACAATTTGTACTGAAATCTTTATTTACCAGTTAAATATATAAGAAAATGTATTCTAAGTGTTGTTTATCTTTGCATAATTTTATAAAACAGTTGTTAGTAAATATTAAAATTTGTAATTGTTACTAATTGCGCAGCGTGGGACTTCCACCCATTAGATGGTCAAACGACCTGGTAAAGGTCGCAGGATGTCGCAGGATGCAGGCTGCCTCCAACAGGTCACTGTGGAAATCATTGGGAGAGGCCTATGTTCAGCAGTGGACTTCCTTTGGCTGATGGATTGGATTGATTGGATGTGTTAGTAGTCGCCTCTGAGGCGTCGGCCTCTCCTTAACCCTTCCACACATCCCTTTCGCGTGCTTTTTGCATCAAATGCTGTCCACATCTATGATTAAAAATGTCTCTGCATCTTTTTTTTTTTTTGGTACTGTATCAGCCCATATACGACCCACTGCAGGGCACGGACCTCCTCTACAATCGAGAGTACGATTGAGAGTGGTTAGGCCATATAGTCCACCACGCTGTCCTAGTGCGGGTTGGCGGACTTTTACATACCATAGAAATTTATACAAATCGCTATGGTATGCAGGTTTCCTCACGATGTTTTCCTTCACCGTTATAGTGCGTGGTGATTGACTATCAATACACACATGACTCCGAAAAGTCAGAGGTGTGCCCTGGGATTTGAACCCGCAACTGCATCTGCATCTGAACTGCATCTTTTACTTGGCCTTAATTTAATTGGCTTTAATTTAATATTCCTATTAATGATTTAATATATGAATTAGTTACCACATTGCCTTTGGAGCTGTTTGTCTTGGATATGGCTCTGAGCTGCAAGTGAAGCAGCGCGGAGTCGCTCTGCTCGGCCGCTGGCTCGTCCAACACCGTCAAACCTAGAACCATTAACAAAATGTCTTATCATAGTATCTTTTAGAAACATGTATGGTGTTAAACAAATATACATGAGAGAAATGCAACAAATTATTTTACAATCATATTCGCCAATTTGTGAAGTCCAAGCTAATCGTGTGAATCTAAGAAGCCTCGCTTAAAGTTAATTGTAAGAGTAGGAAATCAAATCCAAGACCTTACGGATAAGTACATGAATGAAAGGCTGAGGTCACCATTATCACAGATCCTTTTTTATTTTATTGGTATTTGTGTTTAAACGAAAAAAAAAAATACGATCATAGGCAAATGCCCTATTGTACTATACTCATCTTCAACCGACAACAGTTCAATTGAGAGAGCTTAGGCCATAGTCCAACATGTCATAGCACTGATTCGCTGACATCACATTATATCAAATCCAATTCATCAAATAATCTGCTTGACAATCTCCGTGGCACATTTGGTTAGACGCAGGTTGTGAAACGAGAGGTCGACGAGGGTTCGATCCCCGCACGAGACAAATTTTTGCCTGGTTAAAGTCTCTCCTAGTTTTATAAGCCTTTACCTTGTGAGGTCAGGTTTATGTTTGTGACTGTTGGATGTATTTTAATTTAATCTACTGAAGCTAATATTACCTAACTTATTAATATTTTCGAGCACATGTTGTTGCTACTAAGATAAAATCTCACCCAAGTTGTCGATATGTTGGAGCACATGTTCGGCGAGCGTGTTGGCGCGCAGGTTGCAGGCGGGCGTGGTGACCTTGAGGAAGGCGTCGATGTCCCCCACCGCCGGCACGTACTCCGGCACGAACGGCTGCAGCTTCAGCTCGATGTCGATCTTCTGCGGGGTGTACCTGCAATCAAAGACATGCCTTAGTTCTTATGCCGACAGTGCCCAATCCAATCCAATCCAATCCATCAGCCAAAGGAAGTCCACTGCTGAACATAGGCCTCCTAATGATTTCCAGTGACATGTTGGAGGCAGCCTGCATCCAGCGACGTCGCGCGACTCTTACCAGGTCGTCTGACCACCTAGTGCCTACACTCGATGGCAAAAGCAATCCAAATCGGCTACCGAAGTGAAAGGGCCATCTCTCGCATATCGAACCGATAATGCCGGTCTGATGGTATTGCCTGGTTATAGGTTTCCTACAAGAATTGACGTCCACTTAGAGCGATAAAGGAAACGTGTATCTAAGTACATCGGCCACCCCTTAAGATTTCTATATCAGTCTGTGACAAGCGGCCTCTGTGACTTGTTATAACCTGGCACAGCCAAGTGACCGCACCACGTATTTCTTAATTTTAATTACATTTTGATGCTAATGCTCCATGCTTTGTTGAAGAAATCATACGGACGGAACAGAAAGATAAACATTTGGATAGTGAAGGGATTCTTTAAGGATTCGTTACTTTCAGATACGGACCCCTTAGTAGGACAAAGTTTCATCCAGAGTTTATTCCGTCATCCATACGCAACAAACGCAACTATATTTTATTCATAAAGTCACCTCAACAAACAAACAGTAGATGTAAATAACTCACCGTCAGTCAATTACACCATCCACGCACGCACAATTTCACAGATCAATTTCACACAGCCTCGACAGAAACACTAGGCCGTCTAATTTTATCTCATTACCACTAAACTCACACATTGAGGCGTCTACACACTATAAATACTTTTAGTCGAATAACATTCAATTTACAATCAATATCTTAGAAGTTAGGTACATTCATATTGCTGGTGGAAGGATAATAGTAGCTACTGGACATAGTATACTTAACATCTTAAGTCTCGGGATGGCGTGCGCAGTGCAACGCCCAGCATTGCTTTGTAATTCATGGTATTGTTTGGTTTTGCTACTGTCCATGGGCGGTCGTATTGCTTACCATCAGGGGAATGGCATGCTTGTCTCGCCGTTCGTTGCAATAGAAAAATATACATATATATTGATATCCAAACGGACAAACACCGCTGTATTGAACTGCAATTGCAAGTGAACTGTAGTCTATATATCCTACCAATATCGCAAGCTAAGATTTCCATAATGTATCTGTTATATTTAGAACTCTTACATATTGCATTAGGTAACAAACAGCATTTATAATTTAGACAGTTTGAATTTCGAACATTCATCATAATATAATTCCGTTTTTCAAATATAAATAGACTAATTTATTACTGTATTAAATAACACATTTCCGTGTTCATAACCATGCACTCTTTTATCAACTATCCAAATAATATAATAATTTACTTTTCTATATTTCACATAAGCCAATAATAAAAAGTCGCACATCAAAACAACAAAATGATCTGTGCTATCAATAGTGTGCGCACATCTGAATCTATTCCTTTGACAGTTGAAAGTAATAACGTTTGCGGCGGAGTGCAAGGTTACTCTGTGGGCGGCGCGCGCCCACTTACCTGTCTGCAAACACTAGCACGACAGTAAATAGGACATGCGCTAGGATTATAGGACATACTAGGATTTAATTATTAAAGAGCTAATTAGAAACGAGATATTAATAAGACTTTTCGGGCCGACAACGCTGAGATATTTATTGGTTACATATTTGTTGTACCACGGTATGTATTTGTTGCTGGCTCGGTGGCGTTGTTGTACCATGGTACGGTTACAAAGCTAAGGTCTCGGGTTCGAATCCCAGGTCGGGCAGTGATGTTGGATTTTTTTATTCTATTCATTACCAGCTCGGAGTCAGGAATTTGTGCCCGGTATGGTGATGGGGTCGCCCCCTATCACATCGTGGGACGAAACACACAAGGCGAAACGTGGGTGTCTTGGTTGCTACCAAGGGAACCTCTGCCTACCCCTTCCGGGAAAAGAAAAGTATATGTATATTTGTTGTATGATGTATCGCACAAACTTAATCTTGGTTAAACTATATAGATGGATAGTATCTTTTGGCGAGTTTTCCAACATTGTGGACCGTGTTCGCTATGCAGTCAAATACTAATATGTTACCATCAACTATAGGGTCTCCGACAATCTCAATAACCTCTACAACGAAGTCGGTTTTCGACGGTACCATCCCGAACTATACGGCTTATTAGTGATATAGCTACGAAAAGAAATTGATCCCAAAACCTTACGATTGAAAGCCTGCATAAAGCGGTCACTAAACCAACAACTCAACCTGCGTATATAAATATGAATACTCGCATTTTAACCACGAAACAGCCACGTTGCAACACCAGAATCGATTCAAAATAAATCTTTGCGCAACATTCATAAATACGCGATATTATTAGTAATTAGGTTAAGGACTGAGTTTATGTTTAACACGACTCAATATATTCGATTTATGCCACCAATTGTGGTCGCTCTTCTAGTAAAAAGTCCACATCACTTCAGGGATAACATCTAAAAAATATTTTACCAACTGACGTCTTTTAAAATGAGGTACTACATGCTTTCCAACGTACGTATGGCCCTCAAAACCTCACTAAAAATATGATTCTCCTCTATATTTGAAAGAAGGTCACAGTGCATTGCGTTGGCTGAAAACCACTTTACAATCCCTATCAAAGCACACAGTTTCCCTTCATCGTTACAATCAGTCTTTATCAAATAACAGCATCATTATTACATAGGCCTCCACCAAAGATATATAGAAAAAAACTATAAAAGACCTTTTTCATGGCTCACAACACACCAAAAACAAATGTTGGAGGATCGTGCTAACATTTATCTCCATTCGGGAATCGAAGCCACGGTATCTCGCTCCACAGCTAGCTCTTAACCAATTGCTTCACAGAAGCTATCAAATAATGATAATGACTTACTTCATAATATACTGAAATATATTCTCCATATCGGGCGGTACTTTGAGGTCTACATAGTGCTTGGGGTCGTAGGCTCCCTCAGCTGGTATGACCACGCCACCAGCGCGCTTCCGCCCGCTGCCGGCCACCGGTTCAGGTCGCTCTGGCTCCACGTCGCCGCTGTCCGTCTCTGGAACAGCGTGATGATAGTGATGGGCAAGTAAGGGTAGAACACTTGGCATTAAGACTATTTAACACCCTTCCCAGAAATGAGGTAAGTACTGTGATATACTGTAAACTGATTTTGAAAAGAGCAACACTAGAGTCTCTTGCCCGTTCTTCTCTAGTGAAAACCGCTTTCCGAACCGTGTGGTAGATCAAAAAATTACTGAATCTAAATAATGTTGAACATTTTAATGGATACAATTTTTTTTTCTTTTCTACTGTTGGCCAATACGTTAGAGACGATTCAAAGACGATCTAACAATCCAAATAAAAATAATTTTAACAACGGTTACAGCTGAACTGTGATCGCAAATTTAAAGAGACGAATATTATGCGTAATGGTATGCGGTGTTTCGTAGGTGTATTTTGACCTATAGGTGAAAAACAAAGATTTGCTAGTCGTATGCTAGTAAATAGTTAATTAAACAATGTTTTTACAATAATTTTCATAACGTCCAGTATCAAAATAAACATTGCAACAAAATTCCACACGACTCAACGAGACAAACATGTGGGCCAATTGGAGAGGCACGCAATAAATCAATGATTCCAGGTCACGACGCGAATCCGGTGAAGTGGCGGTAATCCCGTAGATTAGCAGACACGGTTCGAGTGCCAAGTCGAAGATTACACGTCAAATGATCAAAAGAACCCTCCGACTGTACATACACGAAAACATCGTTAGGAATATAGCGAAATTGCGCTATAAAAATACTATTAAGGTCACTGACTTATAATCTGTTTACGTCTTGTTAGTGCTTGTAAAAATTCTAGGAAGAATATTTAATGGATTTAAAATGCGCCACTTTTTATATAAACATGTTTTTAAAGTTATGCGGCGGTATAAGGAGCTGGCAGATAAATTAAAGGCCATGGATTTGACTGCACGTATTCAATTACCATGTTGTAATTACTGACTGCCTCGGTGGCGTAGTTGTACTACGGTACGATTACAAAGCTGAGGTGTTTGGGTTCGAATCCCGGGTCGGGCAAAGTGATATTGGATTTTCCTATTAATTATTAGCCTGGAATCAGGGATTTGTGCCCGATATGGCGATGGGCTCGCTACCTATCACATCATGGGACGGAACACTCAAGGCGAAGCGTGGGTGTCCTGGTTGCCTCTGCCTACCCCTTCGGGTATAAAGGCGTGATTTTTATGTATGTCTTATTGTATGTATGTACTTACTAGGTATAGATAGATTTATCTTATTTGCAAGATTCCAATAAAAACTACACCTAAATTAAATTTAATTAATGGTCAGCACGAAAATATTCATGTATCAAAAACTTAGTATTTTTTTGAAAGTGATTCTTTTAAAACCCTTTTTTATAGTATCCTGTTTCTAACGTTGTTTATATAAAGTATGTCAACAATAATAGGGCTAGTAAGGATGACCGTCACACTAGAACTCCGCGTACCGTTACGCCGAGTGCCTGCTACATACTTACATAGTTGAACCCAAACATGTTTTAGGAACACATTTCCTTCGTATTACGCTTCCTAGAATAAATCAAATCATTATTCTTTTCATTAACCTTTGTTATGTATGTAGAATTTTTCATAGGTACCTCGAGAGTACTTTTATTTTGCCTTGTTACGACAACCACGAGGTTTGAACCTTTGTACTTTTATATCAAAGACTAATGCATCGAATTACACATACATAATATACATAAACATCACACCTTTTTCCCCAGATTTGGTAAGCAAAGCTGCAACCAGGACACTCACGTTTCGCCTTATGTGCTCCGTCCCATGATGTGATAGGGAGCGAGCCTATCGACATATCGGGCACAAATTCCTGACTCCGGATTGATCACAATGAATAGAAATATGCAATATCACTTTGTTCGACCCGGGATTCGATCCCTAGACCTCAGCTTCATAATCATACCGTAGTACAACTACGCCACCGAGGCAGTCGGATTAACCTCGCCATATTCCTCTAAAACATGATTGTATATCAACACAATATTCATCAATCGCTACGATATCTGCAAAGCACTGCCGCTACCATCAGGAGCCAGTCTCTGTACATGAACAAAAAGGTGGGCGTAATTTATAATTAATTTAATATTAAACTTACCCGAGTTGGAGGAATCTTCTCGTTTGACCGGAGGCTTGGATCTGCCGCTGCCCCCTAGCTTTGGAGCCGCTGGCTTCTCTTTAGGAGCTGGTTTCTGCACTTCCGCAATTTTCTCCGGCGCTTTGGGTGACATTTCTGGGGACTATGAGATTTGTGCGATCATAAATTGTTATATTTTAACTAACACGTCATCAGGCGTGGTCACAGGAAGGATTAGAAGGGTCAAACTTTTTTTATTGCATAGCTTGTGGAAATCTCTATGCTGGCCCTGCTGATGGTGATATGGATCAGCGAGAGTCTTCGGTGTATAAAATTATGGCCTGTTCGAAAAATGACGTACAAAGGCTGAATCTAAAACGCTACATGTTCGCGTGCACTAATACTTGAATCACCATGACGAGTTTTCTATCATCAGACATAAATTCCTGATCAATGCTGATGTTCGGTGGTAGCTATCTAAACGGAAACGATATGCACCGTAATACAACCTTGCTTTAATCATATATTACCTATCAGAACCAAATAACTTTGCGGACACAGTGTAATTACGTAGAAAGTGGTGTGATTAGCTTTTCCCTTCATCTACTTAGAAATCGTCCTTGATTCGTGTCGTGTTTTATAACATTCTGCAAAACTTAAATATTAATACCGAGATAAACACTAGCAGACTTTAATATTCCTATTTGATAATATGGAAACCAATGTAGGTAACTATAATTTAATTATAATATAAAGGACTAGTGTGACATTGTTGTAAAGGATAAAATATCATTACAATTAAGTAGGAACCGCAAAATCTATATTAATATCAGATTAATGTAGCAGCATTACAATGTTCTTATATGTAAGGATGCGTTATTATTGTGTATCGTTGATGTGTATTGTACTGTATAAGCCCAGATACTGCGGGACACGAGCCTCCTCTATAGTCGAGAGTACGATTGAGAGGGGTTAGGCCATATAGTCCACCACGCTGTCCTAGTCCTTTGATGTGTAATATCTAACATGTTTAACTCGCAGAGTCAAATGTGACTGAAGGTACAATAAAATGAGCTGTTTAAAAACTTAAAAGTACTATACTTACTTATCGCCTGAATACATTAACCAATCTCAATAAATTCTACGATCCGACGTTTACTAAGCCAACTTAAACATACATTTCTGTCTACATATAGACAAATAATTCACAATTACGTCCCTACCTGCATACATGTCTAATTGAAATACGTTTCCGAAAAGGTGACGCTTTCACCCATAGCCCATACAAATCTGTCTTCTCTTTTCTAAGCATCCCCATATCTATGTAAAGCCATCCCATAGATTATGGGTACAATTACAAGTAGGTACGTATCAAAAACAATAATACAACTCAGGTACTAACGAGCAGAGTAATTGAATCGTGATGACAGTAACCTCATTAGCGACTATTTCTCTTTCACCCACGAAATAACAATTCACGCGTCACCTAACGCTGTAATCCATTGTCTCAATCCCGACCTGAGTGACAGCTTTCAAATGGACGCACAGAATCGTCAGCATAATAATAGATAAGCTATTAAACGCATCCAGAGTCGTAAAGCGCGTGTATTACGAGCCGTGGCTATTCATAGTTGTACGTACATCGCACGTTCCCTGCATTCTTCGTAAACCATAACAAACATGCATTACGTATTACTTTACTTTTCATTGGGTTTTGTAAATATTATTTTTAAAATTTTATAAACGTAGAAGCCGATGCAAAAGCGGATATTGTTAAATAGAGTTATAGAACTAAACTGTGTGACGTGAAAATTGTCTTTATTTCCTAGGTTCTGGAAATGAGCCATCAGACCAGCTGATGGTAAGAGTTTTTGTTTATTTAGCATAGGTCCGGCAAACGAGCAAGCAGGTCACCCAATGGTAAGTGATGACTGCCGCCCATGAACTTATACAACGCTTGGATCATGGATGTGTTGCGGCCTATCAGATCGGGAGCGGAGCGGGAAGGTAAAAGGATTGGAACAGGAAAGAGGTATTGGGCATCAGGCAGTCTCACTCTCCGAACGAAAAGTCGATATCCTGTGAGACAGTAGTACCACCCCGGACGAGCCTGCCCATTAATGCCGTATCATGGCTAACACCGTGACTCTACCACTTTTTTCTTCTGTAATAAATTTTATTTGGATATTTTGCTTTCGGGATATACATGGTGCTATATAAATAAAGATTATTATCACTCGTTAACCTTTCTAACATCATTATTATCTAAGCAACATTCTTTTATAATTACAATATGAACATGATGCTAGACTAGATTAGGAAATAAGCGGTGAGAATATATTATGAAAGCTACACATCGTCTTAAGTCCCGATTGATGCAGCAAACGAGAGACTATGAACAGATTAAGGCACACGACACAAACATAAAAATCTCGAGATGAATTTATTTATTTTATGTCAGCAATAAAGATTTTTATACGATTCATTCTTTTTTTATTTACATTTAACGATCTGTGCGGTGCAGCAGGCGAGCATCCGGCAGAGAAACAAATCTTAGAATTCTATATCTCTATATATATATTCTATATCATTTAATTGCTATAGGGTTACGTTACTTAAAACAGGAGAATATATTTGTTTAACATATCAGTGTTAGGGATTCAAAACCAAATTGCAATTTCCATTATTTTCGAGATTGGAAGTTTGAGTTTGATCCGTAATCTTTGCCTAACCCTATGGCATACAGGCGTGACGATTATGTATGAGAATTTGAGAGCAAGGAGTTGTCTTATATCCTGAGATCATATAAAAACTTCGTTTTTATTTGCACAAAAACAAATCTGTTTATAAATATTGATCCTCGGAAGATCACAATCTTCACAAGAGCCAATAAGACGTTGCTGTAATTATTCATCACTATAAACTATCCAAAGGAATCTGTTTTACACCGTGTCAATTACCAAGCTGCGTCTTGTACGATCAAAGTGAAATCAAACATCAAAACATCTTCGTCGATCTACATTAGTCCGAGCGCCGAATGCGAGCACGTTGCCCTGCGTGGGAGCCCGTTGGCTTCGATCCTGATTCCTGACCACATTTTTGAACTGTTAGAAGTTCAAATAGCTACTAAATTATCACTGTGTCTAGATCTAGATAGATACGTAAACCAAAAGAAAACTTTGCTATAAAACCTAGCCTACTTAGGTAAATTAATAGTGCAATATGTAAAAAAAACGTCGAATTTTATATGACATTGGTACCAAATATAAAAAAATATAATTGAAACATTAAAATATACATCTTTGTTCATATTTAAATGTTAGATTACTGTATATTACTCAATGCATTAAAACACGAAGTTATTTTATTGATTCTAATCTATAAGAATTAAATACATAGTAAAAAAAACTCACCTCATCATCACCAATGTTGTCCAAAAAATGCTGTGGCTCGGAGTCCGTCTCACTCTCGGAGTCGAAGTCGTGTCGCGCCGTGTGCCTCACCGGGGGATTGAACTTGGACATGTTGGCCCTCACCACGTCCTCCTCACTGGAGGGACTGTCTATCTCCCTGGCGTCTACAGCCACCGTCTCATCATACATATTACAAATATCATTTATCACTTCGTTTTTGACGGATAATGTCTGGCAGTGTTTGTCGTTGGTTGCCATGGCGACCGGCCGCGTCGGCAGAGGCGCGAACTCAAAGTGGCTTTATTGGGACATTTAATATTTTTCCATGCCCTCATGGCACAGGGTGGTACAGCCGTGACATGTGAGAAGAGCATGCCGTGCCTTAGGCCAGTCAATATTTAGAAAGATGTACGAGAAATCCTTCATTCGTCTTTGTTTAGATAAGATCATGCGTGGTACGAAACATGACTAATAGTGGAATCAATACAAAAAACGTACTGACTACTGGAAGACCTATCATACTAAATTCAAGTGTTTATTACTTTGACCTTCTTTTACATAGCAATTTACGTGCGTAGTGACATAGACTACTTTTGTCCCGGAAAAAGCACTGTTCCCGAGGGTTTGAGATCGAGCCAAATTTAAAATATGCAACCACAAAGCACAACTCGTATGTGACCATTTCTGTCTCCAAATTTAAAAAAAAATACTCATCCGAAAGCAGTGTTCAGCAACGATTGCCTGTGTTGACGAAATTAAGGCAATATTATCAGTTGTTTTATTGTGTTTAATAGAAATTGTTAAGAATCTTAGCTGTTTACTGTATGCATGAAGGTTCCGGACTAACAGTTTTTAATTTATATAGCACAGCGCACAGAATCGTTAACGAGTATATTTGTCCCATCTCAAGGTCTTTGACAACAGATTTGGTCTAGACTCGAGACTATTCAATATGGCAGCATGATATAATATTTCGATCACGTATTGTTAAAATGATCTTAAATAAGTATAAAAAATATGTTTATATCAAAATATAAGTCTAAATTATTAAACATTTGTAGAATATTTCTGTGGGCAAGGTGTATGTAAAAAAATAAATACAATTTATAAAAAAATGTCAAATAACTTTATTAACTAAGAATTATAATTAACTTCTATATGATACAAAAATAATTGACAACAACCCGTGCATGTAATCTCTTGCGAAGTTTTAAACATTCAACTTAATTAAAGACTAACTTCCAATTACGTTTAGTTGTAAAACTACATTTCCATGCAAGGTTATTTCTTCAATGGTTGCTATGTTACTACAGAGATCCAAAAACTACATATTTTCATGTCGAATTTAAATGTACTTATAAATTTAACTTTTACAATAGGCGTCATTAAAACAACTACAGATTAAATCTACGTTTCAAGAAAACTCGAGAATACATCTCCAAAAATAGGTAGGTCGGAATATTCATATACAATGTCCCAAAAATAGTTTAATATACGATTTCACTACAAAATAAATATTTTGTTCTACTGTTAAACATGCAAAAAATATACATTTATCCACAATTTAATATATATGTACTCTCAGCTCAATATATTTCGCACACTTTAATTATGTCCAGCATAATGTAAACAGTGCATTAACACGAAAAACATCTAGTATGGAACGTACAGGAGCGTGAAGGCACAAGTTAGCATTTCGATAAATCACATGATTTCGGACATTTAAACTTTATCACAATCAACAGTCTTGGAGTATAAAAACAGGAATAAAACTCGTTACACTACGATTTGGCACAATCTGTAACAGAGACTAGGTATGCTAACTTAATGTCACTTATCTGCAGATAAGAACAAAAGCGAGTCCGAAATATCAGCCTAGATCACAGACACTGTTATACAAAGCAAATGTTTACGTACGCCTAAAATTAGTTCAGCCGACTTTGTTTATGAGTTCATCGCATATCGCGGTTAGTTCCTCGTTCGCCTTGGTTTTCTGAGCGAGGGTCTCCTCTAAGGAAGTGATGTGCAGCTCCTTCCGCTTGATCATGGCGTTCAACTTCAGCACTTCTGCCTCGTGAGCTCTATTGATCTTCTGCAGCTCATCGTTCGCGTGATTAAGCTTCGATGTCGCGTGTTGTTTCAATAACTCGTAATTTTTCTGCATCTTCGTGACATTTTCCTCGAACTCTCGGAGCGATTGTTTATATGTTTCCTCGTTAGCTTTATAATTCATTATAACTTGTTTACTCTTTTCGTATTTGCTATGTAAGTCGTTGAATGATACTTCCATGCTTGCTAAGTGCGCTGTCTGTTCGTCTCTCTCGTTCATCAAAGCGATTCTTTCTGCAGCGTGTCTTTTCTTGTCCGCTTCTGTCTCTGCTATCAAACTCGCGATCGTCCGCTCATATTCCTCGACCACAACCGCCATGCTTTTATTCATTTTCGTTTTCTCTGCAAGCTTATCGTTCAAATCATTGATCTTTTTCAGTCTCTGCTGACCCTCTGTCTCTAGGACCTTCATTTGGGATTCTAATGATGCTAATGTATCTTTCAATTCCTTGCTTTCAGAGCGTAGATTGTAAACGTGGATTTCTTTTTCAGCTAAAACTTCCCTGAGTTGCGTGAGAGCTAATTCAGCTTCGTTTTGCTCCCGACTGACTTGGGGTATTGCAGCTTCTTGTTCTGCGAGGGAGCTGTTAGCGCTTAACGAAAGTAGTCTGTCGATAACAGCCATGGCAGGGGACGTGAATGTAATCGAACGTCGATTTGTTCTTGTGGGTGTGACAGATTTTCTTAAGGCGGCAGTAGGATTAACTGCTGGAGTGACAACCATCATCGGTTTGGTTACTGTAGTATTCAAGTCTTCGACAGCTTCGGTCACATTAAGGTCTGTTTCATAGTTCAAAGTCATCTTTGATGGGCCGGCAACAGAGACTGGCACTTTTCTTTGCTGTTTCGGAGTTCTAGTAGGTGTACTTTGCCTTTTCTTCGCTCTGTTTAAAGCAGCAACAACACTATCAGAAGACATTCTTTTAGCAAACAAAGGATCGAATTTAAGGAACAAACTTTCTTTTCCACTGTCAGCAACTACATTACTTTTATTTTGATTTAAAAGAAATTCGAACGCCTCAGCGTCAATGAAAAGTTCACCTTCAGCGTTTTCATCTTGCTCTTGCGCGGGCAAATCATTAAATTGCATCATATCTATATTTTCACCATCAAAATCGGATTGTTTATCTTCATGTATATATTCTGCCTCTAGGAACGGACCTTCAATAGTATCCTCATCCTCCGTATTAACCTCTGTGATCGTAGAATCTTTATCTGTTCCTTTAGAAGAACTTGTAATACTAATATTTGCCGAAGAATCTTTTTCCATCGGTTCCGTTTCCATTTTATCTTCGATATGTTTTTCAGTATTCGTTGTGCTGTTAGTTTTTTCGTCTTCGTTGCCTGGTTGCATTATCATAGATGGATCGGGTAAATTCATTATTTTGCTTTTAGTAGCAAAAGGATTCTCCATGCCCACGTCGCGAGGTGGAGATTGGCGTATTTTAGTTTTAGTTGCAAATGGATTGAAGTTCATATCATCAATCTCAGGTAAATTAAATACGTTGCGCGATTTCGTGCTGTCGTTTGAAGATGTACCAGCTGAATAATAAGTAGACTGTTCAGAGGAAGAGGTAGTTTTGATGTCATTTGATTTCGCAGGTATAGATTCAATTGAATCTTTATTTTCCTCGCTCATTGAAACATCTGCAGACATTTCCTCAGTCAATGTTGCATTTTTAGTAATATCGGCGTCCACAACATCAATATTTATAGCTTGTGATACCTCACTATGTGTTACATGATCTTTTTTGTTAATATCTAATGTTAATATATCACAATTTTCAGTTTCGTTTGAAAAGTCAATACTCATGTTTTGTTGCACTTCAACTTTCGCATCTTTTACATTTTCTTTCATAATATCTTCTTTAGATTGACGATTATCATTTTCCGGAACGCTCTCATTGACATCAAATGTAGTATTAAATGGCTTTTTCGTATTCGATAACTTTTGTCTTGCAAGTTGTGACCTTCTTCTGTTTTTATTTGTATCCTTCTTTGACGTATCTGTTTTTAGCGTTTTCTTCTCTTCTGTCTTAATTTCGATGGTTTTGTTCGGCGACTCAGGAGCTGGAGACATACGTATCTTTACTTTGGTGGCAAAAGGGTCGTCGATGTCGTCAAAATTGAAATTATATCCTTTGGAGGTAATCGGTGGTGAACTAGGAACTTTACTCTTAGTAGAAAATGGATTTTCAATTTCTTCGAAGTTGTCTAAAGGCTTCTCTTCAGATATTTTGTCCAAATCAGCAGCTACGGAAACATAAGGGCTATTATTTTCGGATACAATAATTTCATCCTCAGCTATTGCCAATTCTCCTTTTTCAAACACAGCATCTTTTGTATTTAATTCCATAAAAATAGTTTCATTACCAATTGTTTTGTTTTGTTCTATATTCTTTAATATTTCTTCCTGATTATCTTTAACAATATAATTTCGAGAATCATCTTTTGTTTCTACGTCGTTATCAATTTTCACCGCTGCATTTATCGTTTTTATTACGTCTGTTTCATCTTTGTGAATTTCGTGTGTTTCTTCTTTTTCGCTCGCTTCTAGCCCAGCTATTTGATGTAGAATTACATTTTCTTCATTTTCAATTTCAATTTCTTTGTTTTCTGGTAAGTTTGTCTCGGTGATAATTAATTTTTCTTTCTGAGTATTCGTCTGCTCAACGTTGTCTTGTATTATAGCATTATTTTCTTTATTAGTAACTGTTCTGTTAGCATCTTCAATTTCTAATTTAAGAATAGCATTATCATTAACTTCTAATTGTTGCTCTGCAGGCTGATCATCTTTTTTAAATGTATTGTTCAAGTCGTTAGAGAGAATAATTTCACCATTTTGGGAAATTTGTGAGGGTTCATCTTTCGTTTCATGGCCGCTTAGCATTACATCAGTAGCATGTTGTAACTTATCTATCTGTTGTTCGGTAAGAATAACTTCAGATATTTCACGATTTTTATCCAAAATTTCCTCGCAAGCTAGAATTATACTTGCCATTTGATTTTCGGGCAATATTGTGGAGCCAATATAACTTTGATCATCATTATGTGCGAATCCTTGTTGGGTATTATTAGATAGTGACAAATTATTTACATTATTTTCAGATTTGTTTGAGTCTCCTTTATTAATCGTTTCGTTTACATCATTGTCAGCCGTTTGAACAGCAGAGGTATCTAAAGGCATCATCTCAACATCTTGTACCTCTTTTTGATTGAGGATATCGGGTAAGATCAGTACATTGTTGACGCTTTCATTTATATTAGTAGTCTGCATATCGTAAGTTTTGTTCACGTTTTCCACATCGTCAATTGACACATCTTTTTTAACTTGGACCTCTGAATCGTTGTTTACTTCACATAACTTATTATTTACATCACTGATTTCTTCTCTCTCAGGTTGAACATCCAGTTGAATAGGCTTTGTAATTTCGTTATCTATAAGTACATCTTTAGCCTCCAATATCATATCAGGCAATAGCTCATCATTACTTTTTACTTGCAAGACTGCTCCAACTGCATTTTCAATGATACATTTCACTTCCAATTCCGCTGTAGTCCTGTCGACCGTAGGTAACACACTATCATAAGTTACGACAGTACCTATATCTGTAGGACTAATTATATCTTTATTGATATCTTCATCATCAGGCAAGGGAACATCCGCAGGCGCAGGGTCTGTCGCAGCTATTGACAATTTATTAACATCCCTTGGTTCATTTAGTGCAGGTATTTCTGGCTCTGGTTGTGCTATTGACACTGGCATATTATCTTTTGTCTCATAAATAAGATTTACGTTGATATCTAGTACTTTATGTTCCAAAGAATCAAACTTATCACTTTTCACTTCTATCTCCTCTTGTTTCAAAATATCAATGGTTGTATTTGTGTCTTGTGTAGCCAATAATAAGTTTTCAAGTGGTTTCAAAGATTCTGAAGTGTTGTTAACTTCAGGTAAATTATTTTCTTGGTCTTGAATTGTAATAGTTAAATCAGGATTTTGTTTTTCAATATCTGCCACTTCAATAGGCTGCTCTGATGTTTCAATTTCCAAGGAGTTGTTATTGGACAGTGTTTTATTTTCTCTATCAATTGTTTTTGTAGCATCAAGACTTTCTATCAAAGAGCTCAATGATTGTGTATGTGACTCTAAAGTTGAAACTTCTAACATAGTACTCGTAGATTTATCTTTGTTTTCTTGAAAATCCAAAGTCATAGTCAGATCATTATTTAGGTCACAATTTATACCAGATATTTCTAGGTTTGATTCTTGTATAATATTCTCTATTACTCTCATTGTATTCTTATTTTCATGACATATTGATTCATTTGTGTCAATATTTTCATTAATTAGTGATGATGTAAATAAATTATTGTTCACATTACCTTCCATATTATCAGTACCTACTGGAACTGTTACATTTAAGATTTTCTTGTCAGTTTCATAATTTTTTTTAGCAATTTCTTGATCATTGAAATTAATAGTAACATCATTTATTACATTTTGTGTTCCAGATAATTCTTTAATTAATGTTTCAACTTTATTTTCCACAGTATATGATTCAGTCTTTGTTACATTAGATTCATTTTCACAGTCCAAAAACTCACTGTCTGATTCATTAGCAGCATAGAATTCGTTTTTATTTGTTTCTGGGCTTATTTCAGTCATAGTCTTATCATTAAGCAAAGAATTATTGCATGAAATGTCCATATATTCAACAGTTAAGTCCAAATTGGGTTTAGCTTCTGTCTTTATTTCAATAGGTTTATTTTCAACTATATTTTTCTTCTGTGGAAATAACTTATGAATTGGAATTTTCTCTTCGCTGAAAAGTATTGTTGTTTCATCTTTCCATTGCAGTTCTTTTTCTAGATCATCATTAAATATTATGCTGTCTTTGAGCGGACTATTTCTTTTGGACCCACTGCCTTCCCTATCTCTATGAGCGGCTATAGGTGTGGAAGCAAGAACCGATTTTGTGTCAACCTTATCCCTGGGTTCAGATGAAAGCCGCTTTGATGGAGTGGGAGTTAGTTGCTTTGGTGTAGTGCTCTCATTTTCTGGAGGAGGTATTGGACTCTGGGATGATCTAAACATATTTAGTACACTTTTCAAGCCTCTCATAATGGGTGAACCACCATCATTCTTAGGGATATCTTTTGTTGGTGTTGTTGCTTCAGGTGTCTGTATTTCAGATGACGATGAACTCGGCAAAGACAAATTCTCATCAATATCATTTGTACCGCTGACTGTCACGGTGATATTATTATTTTCTGTTGTTATTGTGGAATCTAATGGACATAACACAGACACACTTCTCTCCACAGATTGATCATTAGGAATTGACTGTAGAGGCAAGCTTTTAAGAGACTTAACTACGCTATCATTTTTTGTCATAGTAGAGTTTAAGGAACGAGTCAAATTTACCTCATTGATCGATGTGTTTAATGAATCTTCCAAGTCAAGGGTCTTGTTGTCGATGCAGCTGGTGAAGCTCTTCGACATAGGAGAAGCCGCAGGCGTAACAGAATACCTCAATCTCATGTTAAGTTCTGAGACATCCAACTCCTCGTACCCCTTCTCAGTGCAAGGCTGGACATTGTGGTGGTGGAACGTATTTTCCTTATTGTCAAAGTCACTGTCAATGCAGTCTATGTCCATTGGCTCTACTGGATGAGCCATTTCACAACTTTTTTAACACCAGACACTTTTTAAAACTTTTTTCAACTCCCGGCACGAGCGTTCCCTTCGCAGCACGTTAATCTGGAGGCACAAACGGTAAAAATCAGTCCAATGTTTACAGTTTACCGATTTCAGATAGTTTCACTTAGATTTCTAACGCATAATACGAGCGGCGACGCGGTATGTGTGTCATTTGAAAACAAAAATGTCCGTGCCATGAACACGCAACTCACTGTATAAGTCTATTTTTATCCTTTTTGTGTTGCGCGCCGTGCGACGTTCATTTTATGTAACGCACGCGCCCGAGGGAATCTTGCCAAAATGCAGACACAACTACGAACCAACACAACTATACCGCACAGAGAAACCGTTTGAATCCGGTAACTTTTTTATATTTGAACTGTCAACTGTCACTACCGTGACGTATATTGCTTCACACATGTTCAAGTTAGCTAGGAATTCTCAACGGGAATTTTAAAATTACTATTCAACGGAAAAAACTATATTTAGTTTATTTAAAACCCAAAAAAATAACTATAAATACCTGAGTATTAATACCAGAACTGCACGTGTATTCCATTTATAACATTGTTCCTCTTATTGCGTTATGTTTCTTGGCATGATTACAATCACCTCCGATATGTCGATATTTTAATTTATTGGCAGTCTTCTTTCTAATTATGTAAGAAATAAAGACTACTGATTATTATGCGTTAACAATAGTTTGGTTTATATTTTAAAACAGCTAATAATTTTCTTATAGTTTAAACGTTGACATGTGTGGAAACTTTAAGAATCTTGAGTTTACGAGGACTGATAGCCTTGTCATTTACATAATTTATGTTTATTTTTTATTATATTAATTTAATGAATGATCAATTCGCATTTCAAATTATTACAATTATTTTCTTGAATAATAATACAAAAAATTTTCTTTGAAATATTATTTGTGTTTATTTTGGTAAGTGTCTTTGTAAATCAATGTCAGTCTTGTTTTTGTCGCCGGGCGTAAGATTTTTTATATTTTTAGTTAATATCATACTTAAATGAACATATTGATTTATACGACTAATTTCAATATGGAGCAGGTATGTTATTAATATCTTTGAAGACCATTTAACTCAAGGTTGTCACATAACCTCTAAATCCGCGAAAAATACGAGAGATAGACGAGTGGGGAAAATTCACATTGCAATTCAATGGAAAACGTAATTAGGTAGACACCGGGTTTATAACACGGTCGGGTGAACTCAGATGTGCAGTACTTGTATTTGATACAGAACCAGTTTAATACCCGAGCAGCGGAATGTTAAAGTAATTGTTAAAAACTTCAGTTCTTAATTTATCGCTTCAACAAACGGACGTGTAACATCAATTTAAATTTCATTAATATTTTTTAAACAATAATGAATATATTATAAAGTAAGTATTGTGGTTATTGTGTCATTAAAATACTTATTTATTGAACAGCAGTAATTTTTTAAGTATATCTAATCGCAGTTTTATTTTTAACATTTGACTTTCATATTTTGAAAGTGCATCCATTGATAAAATTTGCGCTGAGTGTCTTGATACATTTAGCTGTTACAGTTTTTTATTTTACTTTCTACAAACCTGTTGAATTATTCGTAATTATAAAATAAATATCATAATAAATAAATTTCTAATCTAATGTAATACTTTATTAATGTGTACGAATTTTATAACGAATTTTCTGTGTAAATGTTTATAATAAGGATTTATTTTTTGCATCTGTTATTCCATTTCGACATTGATTTTCTTTTATTCAATATTTCAATGACATTCTCAAATTAGCATTTTATTCTGAGAATATTTTGCTTATTTGATTTTTGAAGTTCATAAATTATTCAGCAATAGTATTGTACTCTCGCAACACAACAGGTAAATATAAATGGATTATAAACATCTGCAGTCATATTCCTTAATTTATTTAATATTTAACAGAAATGTTTAACTGAAAATGATGATAAAATTCATGATTATGAAGAAATCAACAATGTTAAATAATAGGCGTGATAAACAACAAAATACTTTAATACAATAACCATATTTTTTATCACACAAGTGTTTTATCATAAACATTTTTCACAAACATTGTGCAATAATATTTTGAGCTTTACAAACAATCTGTTTAAGATTTTGTTAAAAAATATTTATGTTACATCACATCTTATCTCTTATCTATCAAATTGTGTGTACATAGTTTTGTTTGTATGTTATTACAATTGCATATTTTGAGTCCAATACATTTTAGATGTGAAATTTAAAAAAAAATGTAATGAAGTTCATGATTTTGTCAAAAAGAACTGTAATTAAAAAGGGCTCTCCTGTTATTACCTTTTCTACATACACAATAAATTTATAACACAGTGCAGTATTTTTAAAACAAAAGCCAAAAAGTAAGAGTTTAACTTCCATTTACATTGTTGCAGTATGAAATATGGAAATTGAACATGCCATACCAGTAAAACTATTGTTTTTCGCACGCTCCAAAGAATTGGCCGGGGTCAGGGAAGCTACTCTCCACCTACCAAGGAAAATAACATACCACCAACTGCTGAACCTGATCATCAAGAATTATAACTTGGAGAGTATAAAAAACAATATATTATTGGCCAAAAACGAAGAAGTGTGCGAGGAGAACTTAGATATAGAGATAAACGAAAGAGACAGTATCGCTGTGATACCACCTTTGAGCGGTGGATAGATTATAGATAACTGAACGTGAGACACCATGGATCACCTGAAACTCACCGTGGACAAACTGTCCATTGACAGTATTAGTGAATTAGTGATGGATGATAAGTGCGGTGCTGTGTCCATATTTGTGGGCACTACGAGGGATAATTTTGAGGGAAAGAAGGTATGTTGTAATTTTACTTGAATTTTTAATGTATGGTAACGTTTTATTGTGTGTTTATTTATTTTTTTGTTATCAAAAAAAATATGCCAATTATGTCACTGAAGAGAATGTTAATGAGGTTTAAACAATTTTTGCTGGGTTAGTGAATAATGAGAAATCAACATTTTATGAAATTTTCTTCTGGGATAGATTTACATTATTTAATATGTATGTATAATATACACCTGATAAGCTATTAATGCCACCATAAAGTTGCTTCATATCAAATATGTATAACACATGTATTGCGAGAATGTGAGTTGTAGGGGTCATGGGCCCCATCAGAATTGAATATACATACATAAACATCATGTCTTTTTCCCAGAAGGTGTAGACAGAGGTGCCACCAGGACACCCACG
Organism: Theretra japonica; assembly: GCA_033459515.1. Classification (NCBI taxonomy): domain Eukaryota; kingdom Metazoa; phylum Arthropoda; class Insecta; order Lepidoptera; family Sphingidae; genus Theretra; species Theretra japonica. The sequence continues at coordinate 1,798,341 of CM065951.1, read as the reverse complement.
TTTCGCCTTATGAGTTTCATCCCATGATGTGATAGAAGGTAGCCCATCGCCTTATCGGGCACAAATTCCTGACTACGGGGCTAATAGTGAATAGAAAAGTCTACTCGTAATATCATATTGAAAAATGTCCAATAATATTTATTTATTAATAACTTTCTGCTTAAACAATTTCATCTGTAATTGATGCAGTATAAACTATTTGTATGACTCCCAAAATCTTTAACTGCGCTCGTATTTGAGAAATTTAAAGACGACGTATTTGAACAACTATACAAATGTCTCAATATATAACCTTGAAACTTGTATAGAATATATTATGAACAAATATTTTTTCTGTGTAAATATGGAAATTTCGCTTTTCTATGTAATAAACAACAATTTTCCTTGTATCAACATTCAACCTTTCTGATACGGTTGGTTAAGATACCGGCTGTAAAACGAGAGACTATGAGTTCGATCCCCACACGAGATATCGTTTTTCCCGCAATTTTTTTTTTTTTGCATGGGGCCTGATGGTAAGTCATCACTGCCGCCCATGATAATCCACAACCCTTGGATCATAGTTGTGTTACCGGCCCATCAAATCGAAAGTGGACCGGGAAGGAAAAAGGGTGGGAAGAGAAAAGGGGTATCGGGCATCCGACAATCAATCAATTTATTAGGTTAGGCCGGGTATGTGTGTTGTAAGAACGAAAAGTCTCTTTTATTTTCCGATTTCACAACACAATACTTTCAATGTGGAGTTAGGGTTATGTATGTGTCTTGGATGCATTTTTTGTTATTTAAAGTTTATTCTTAATTGGTAAATGCTAATGATTAATAATTATGTGTGTTTATCTTTTTTCTCTCTAATTAACTTTGTTATGCAGATAACTTAAATGCATTAAAATATTGCGCTTGGTAATTAAAGTCAACATACGTAATTACCACAACTGATAAGAGAACAACTGTACAACCAAAAACCTATTTAGTCGAAGGTTCTAGAACTCTCATAATTATTATTAACTGCAGGATATCTATCGTATTACATACTATATACAGCTTACAGGAATGTTATATTGCTTATTTATTACAAATGTTCAAAACTTTTATGTAAATACGATGCTGATCTCTAAAAAATATCCGGGGATAGTGAAGAAAACACTTCGAAATTAGAAAAGGTTTATAGGGCCTCCGGCAATCTCATGAACAACCGAAAAATGACATCGAAATCCATATCGTTTTCTGTAAGACAGTGGCATTAATCGGTCTAGCTGCCCCATTGGCACTGGAGTCCTTTAAATTTATAGCAATAGGGATGTGTCCAAGGTTTGATTTTGCGCAGTATTTCTTCTTCTTCAGCCTATGTATGCACCCAATGCTAAATGTAGCAGTATTTAATGGTTCCTAAATAATATCGTTTTTAAAAAACATGACTTCAAAAACAGAATCAAAATTGTTTGCAAAATAACCAAGATATTACTATTTTTAATCATGCGGCGAGGACATTTGCTTTCTCTTTCGCACGCATGCACCTTATAGTGGATGACGTCACGTCTTGCATGTTGCGTCCTTTTCTATTACTCTGCCACCAACTTTTACATACATATTTGTAACTTGCTTATTACTAAACGGATTTTAAAATTCTTTCCTGATTGAAATAAAACGACATCTTACGGATTTTATTACGAATTTGATTTAATTTTTACATTTTTTAACTTCCTGATTATGAATTTATTTATTTCCCGATTTCTAGATTATGATTATGCATAACGTAACCTTTCGATATAAACAATAATAAACATTGAGGACACTAGCCTATACTCGATAACTTATACAAGTGAAAAATAATATTGTTTTCAAATTTTGATTGTAAAACATTCCATAACTAAAATAGGTTTCAAAACTGTGTATGAATAAGACCCGAAATAATTCACTTTATTGACAGGTGCTAAGACTGGAATACGAGGCGTATGAACCGATGGCGCTCAAGTCGTTGAAGGCGATCTGCGATGAAGTAAGAGAGAAATGGCCCGCAGTACACCATATAGCTATGTACCACAGGTAAATTTACCAATAAATAACCGTAATCAAGTAGTTTTGAACATCTTTTGCTGGATGCAGGCTGCGTCCATCAAATCACTGTGGAAGTCATTGGGAGAGGCCTATGTTCAGCACTGGACTTCCTTTGGCTGATGGATTTGATTGGAACATCTTTTGTCTCATGCTGTAGCAGTGAAGAAGAAAGTCCGTCAGTAAAATTATTACATTGTGCTTTTCATGCGCCGATCGGACAATGGACAAGTTTAATGTGTCTGTGTGTCTGACATTGAAACTGTCATATTAATGAGCAGATTTTGTTTTTGTTTTTTTTGTAGTTATTAGCATAATGTAACTCCAAATAAAAACAGAAAAAAATCGATTATATAATTCTGCACGTCATTGTAAGTTTACATTGCTGGTTTTAAAGGACAGTTTTCAACTGTCTTCTGTAACAAATCCAATCCATCAGCCAAGGGAAGACCACTGCTGAACATAGGCCTCTCCTAATGATTTCCACAGTGACATGTTGGAGGCAACCTGCATCCAGTCCCGCGACCATTACCTTTACCTTTTCCTTTTCCTTTCTATAAAAAAGGAGCATGGAAATGGTAGAGACTATTACAATGTCTAACTTCCAGATTTAGATCTTCCAGATCGGAATGATACGTGATAGAATAGTTACTTTGAATTACGAGTAGTTTTTTGTACAACTTTGATAATACTCCATTGGAGGTCATTAAAATTGACATCATGTCTCGCTAACAAGAAGATAGATGTCCTTTCCACTAGTTAAAAATTCTTTGCACAAAAATTTTGGCTTTTAAAAGACCTTAGACTTTTTATAGTACTTAAAAACACAAATAAAACTATATATTTAGCAAGTTAAATATTGTACTAATCGTTCTGAGAATCGTTTCGTGTTCCACGTAAGCGATTTTTAGGTATGTCATCTATACAATTGGTAATTATTTGTTACTTGTGCAATACTTGCGTAATAAGGCACTACATAATATGAATAACGTACTAAAAAAAATATATTATGATGTAACTACGCACTTGATAATGAGTAATAAGTATTATGAATCGAATAGATACGAGCACAATTAAATGGGATTAAAATATTACAGAATGACAATAAATAACCGCCACACACGTAACGACATAACTGTGCTAGTCTGAGTGCATCAGTATACTGGAACGTGTGTGGGCAAATAACTGCGCAAACTACGTTTCAAGTTTCGATTCGAGACTGGTGCAAACGCACTTGAATGTGTATGGATTAAGAATGATACTATTAGCATTATCGATAAGGAAAAACATATGAAACACTTGCGGATACGTAAAATAAATTCAAATTATATGACCAAAAATTGATGCAGGATGCAGGCTGCCTCCAACAGGTCACTGGAAATCATTGCGAGAGGCCTATGTTCAGCAGTGGACTTTGGCTGATGGAGGGATGGATGGACCAAAAATTAACATAGTAAGATTCAAGTCCTGTGTTTTCATTATCTGAAAATGCGAGAGACTTTTCGGTCTAACAACACTCGGTCACGAATCGAATATGTGTGGATGATACTAACATTTATATAATTACTGAGTTCGAACCCGCTGTCTCTTGGTATCATATTTGTGTTTTTCGACCCAGATGAATACTGACGGCTTTGTTCATAGACAAATAAGAGATTTAAAGCCTATTTTTGTTATCGAATGTTTTGTCCCTTTCGGACGACTTTAGAATTCAGTTTGAGCGAAGAAGACAAACATTCTATAACTAAAATAAGGTTTAAATGTGTCTATGAATAAGACCGTTAAAATACACATTGTCCGCTCTAGTACATACTACATACAATTTTTTTTCTAACGTGTTTATAAAGTAGTTATTGGCGAGGTTTCTATTTTATCTGTAAGATTACGGGGTCGTAACCTTATCGAATATGGCTTTAACAGAAGTGGATTAAAAGTACTACTCGTAATTATGAAATATTTTCTCTATAAATTTTAAAACAATCACATATAGAGATTCGTGTAAAGATCTATGGTTCTTTAAAGTGCGTGGTAATTGATATGATTTCTGTCATGGCCTCGCCTTCACATCCACCACTGCAACTCCTGTAAGCCAGGATCAGTGGCACGCATTTTAATGACGCCGAGCAATGAAGCTCAGCGAGTCTTTAAGAATGTTGAACTTTTGTGACACACAAGATTAGGAAAAGTCGGAGATGAGACATAGGATTCGAACACGCGGCCAATATTCGGCAGCGGCTTAGGTCCGTTAACAACAAGCCAACACGTACAAAAATATTGAAAACTTCACTCAACCTCTCCAAAAGTAATAATTCCTTGTTAAGTGTACAGAAGTGGCATGTTTTTGCCTAGTCACTAATCTATACATATAATAAACTAGCGGCCCGGCCCAGCTTCGCCTGGGTGCTTAGATGTTTAGACTCCACTCCACACCAGAAATATCTTATTCCTGTTCAAACTTTTGTACTCCTGAACTCAACCTAAGTACCTACAATCCCTTTTCCTATCGTATCCCATCCCATCTCATCTGGCTCCTTTTCTTTCTGTTACATCCCGTCCCATTATTTCCCATCTACCGGTCTCATCGCGTTCGTCCCACTTTATCCCATTTCATCCCTTAATGCCTAAATAGGCATGTTGACAATTTTTTGGAATTGCTTTTATTTTGTAGATAGGCCTTATATAAACACGAAACTACGACGAATATCATTAAAAAAATACGCAAACACAAATACTTTGCAAAATTCCTGCTAAAACTTTAAAATAAATTTAATTAATTTTATAGCGTCAACAACACGTGGTAATTATACTGTTAAAATGTAGCTTATATGACACGTTCGTAGATTTACCATAGCAGCGCCATCTATTGATTACTTACTCAACCCAGTCGAAAGGTATCGACATCTGTTAGAATCATTTGGAGTTAACAGATGATTGTGACTGTCAAATAATAACAGACAAATAATTAGCAATAAATTAAAATTGCGACTATAATTTGAGATTTAAACTATCCTATCTCTCAAGTTGGATCGAACTGCACATGGTGTGCAAATTTTATTATAATCGGTTATGTAGTTTAGGAGTCCATTGAGGACAAACATTGTGACACGAGATTTATATATATTAGATTTGTAATCGATCGATGTCTGTACGTGGAAGATAAATGAGAAAAACTGATATGAGAGAGCCTATATTAATAGAACCCAAAACAATTATTTATAGTTTTTTTTTGTCTGTTTGTTTGTGGCTTAATGGATGGATGAAATTTGGTATGGAAGTAGCTGAAACCCTGGATTAACACTTAGGCTACTTTTTATCCCGAAAAATGTAGTGTTCCCATGGTATGAGGGAGGAATTCCGATATATTTGTTACTTTTTTATACTTAAATGGATGGGATGGGATTACATATCTGAGTGAGAATGAGAAGGGACAAGGCGGGATATAACGGGTCAGGACGGGATGAGATTTTTTTTAGTAAGATGACCTCGCAAACGAAGTTGCGGGCAGAAGCTAGTGTAATAATAAAAGAATAGGAACTTATTAATGTCTAGTCACCGTTCTGCTATTCATATGTGAATCCGCCATAATTGCCTCGTTATTTTGCAGAGTCATGCTATCAGCAAAAAATAAATTGATGTACCGGATGAAAATTACAGCACAGAACGTATAGCTTTATCGTTAATGATGTTTTTAATCGACTTCAAAAAAAAGGAGATTATTTAATAAATACGTTGAAGAAAGTAGGTAATGAATATTTATCTTTCAGACTACAGTTATGATTTTGAAAGCCATAACTGGCAATGAAATAAGCTTACTTGTTTAAAACATTTTTTTTATAATGGTTTCTTGGATTTACGCGAATGTAACACATTGAAATTCTTACGGATTTTATCGCGAATTTGATTTAATTTTTAATTTTTTTAATTTCCCGACAGTTCGATCACTTTACAGTTTTCATGGTCACGGGGCGGACATAAAATCCGTAAGAATTCGTTTTATTTCAACACTTTTTTTAAATCTAAAACTATGGGTCTTGCAACACCCAGACTCAATACATATTTTTAGATCACTTAGACAATTGTTTTGATGTGGATTACAGCTTCGTACCACAACGACGCCTCTAAACCAATCGCACCATGGAGGCAAAAATATGTGTGTAGAAAATGTTCATTTTCATGACAATTTGCTACTAAAATTGCACTATAGAGCTATGACGTCATAACACTAACACAGCTTATTACTATTTATTAGCGTTGTTTTCTTGCCGAGATATCTAGCTACGTAATGTTTTCATAATATGTCAGCCTCTTATCATTACGCCCAAGGCTGTACAAACGCATTTATCAAAACATGCCATTTTAAAAATAAACTTGAAGCTCTTTTATCTTCTGTCATGACGACTATAAGGAGTGCAGTGTGTAGGTCAGGGCAAAAACTTGGAAAAGTGTACAAGTATATGTAGTATATTATATAGTACAGTATATTGGAGGCAGGATGTTCATATAAACGCGAGGCCGCGGGTTCGATCTCCAAACCGAGACAAGTGTTTGTCAAAACAAGTATTTGTTTCCGGTCTAGGTGTTTGTGAGACCGAAAAGTCTCTCGTAGTTTCTGATATCCACGACTGATCTTAACGTCGTGTCAGGACTATGTATATGACTGTTGGGCATATTTATTTATTTATAATCATAGGCGTGTAATTTGCATTTTGAGTAAAACCTGGGTACATCCAATTTCAGTCGGGCCGGCATATAAAGATATTAGATACGCGATTTGTCTACATAACCATCTTTCGGCACACTTAATATTTTTCGTCATTTTCCGCATTACAAAAGAGTGCCTGGAATAACATATTATTGTTACCACAAATTGCAGTTTTTGTACAAATTGCCAACGTCCTCTTACAGAACTCGTTCGGTACAAACACGCGGTTGCGAAGTAAATTGTTTCCGCTCGCGTGAACAATATGTGTACCTATTACTGCCAATACTTTATTGAAGTTGAATTACTTATTTTGTGAAACCTTCACAGTTCAATCGTCACATGTTCAAAATAATACCTAAAGTTTTCTGTGTATATTTGTAGAAGGAACAAGTGTCATTATTGCCTTCCTTAGTTCTCTGAGACACTTTTCATTTCAAGATATGATAGCGGACTACCAGATTATCCAACAGGCGAAGGTTCCAGAACATATGTGAATTTTTCTCAAACCAAAAATTCACAAATGCTGATCAATCTAGGCATCAAATCAAATACTAGTATTTGGATACAGATATGGAATAGGAAAAACCTATTGACGATCTAGTAAAGGTCGCGGGACGTCGCTGGGTGCAGGCTGCCTCCAACAGGTCACTGTGGAAATCATTAGGCCTCTCCTATGTTCAGCAGTGGACTTCCTTTGGCTGATGGATGATAATGATGATGGGATAGGAGCGTCACCTTATCTTTTTCATTCTGATTAATTTCATTGCCCATTACAGACAAGATAATATCCTCAAGAGACTCTTCAAGCATCAATACTTGAGTAGAATTTTTTGTACCATTATCGAACCTGGATGACTGAAGTTACATTACTGGGTGCCTTCCCAGCATCTACAATTTATAACCATGCCCTCCCCGTTCCAGGCTGGGCAACGTACCCTCCAAGGAGTCATCAGTAGTGATAGCGGTGAGCAGCCCCCACCGCCGGGACTCCCTGGACGCGGTGTCCCACTGCATCGAGCAGCTCAAGGCCACCGTGCCCATCTGGAAGAAAGAGGTCTACAACGACGAACCGCCGCTCTGGAAGGAGAACGCTGAATGTGCGTGGTCTTCTCATAATAACTCTTGCAGTCAGAAGGTTTAGGGGTTTCAGGCCGTCGTGCATGTTTTAGGAGGGTTTTGCTGGGTTAGGTCGTCCATGAGGAGTTAGGATATAAAGAAGCGTCCTAGCCTAATAAAGATAGACGGATACATGAAAAGATGGGTTAGATCAGAAATTAGTCTAGTATCAAAATTTGAGGGGGCTATAGTTATTCCATTGTGAGTTAATACTTGCTTTATCAGCAATTGGATCTAACAGCTTAAGGTGCTGTCGAACTTCTAAGATAAATAGTGCGGTTTTCCCTGACGTGGTCGCTGCCCATACTGAACAGACTTTAGTGAAGCTCCTTTTAACTCTCCAAACATGTCTGCAACTATAGAAATATTCCAGATGTTTCCATTAGGTTCTCCATGCTGCCTGCAGTTTTTAATCTTTCACATATTTCACATTCATTCATCCCACTGCTGGGCACTTTATCCCACATCATGAGGGCATTAGATTTACACAATCACGCTGAGTCATTGCGGGTAGGTGGCTTGAACTAGTTTTTATTTTTTCACATTTGTAGTCTAGTTTTTTATCACTTCCATTTTGTGGTTTTGAAAGTAAGTTTTAAGTAGTCATTCACCAATGCAATACGTAATAAAATATACGTAAGCAATCTTTATTAGCAATTACTTTTAGTTTTGCGTACTTTGAAACAAGTTTATTTAAAATGAAAGTCGTGGTGTTATAATAAAATTCAAGAGACGGTCGCACGGAATTAAGTTACCATCTGAGCAAATATAATGAAGTCAATATTTGGTACACGTCGGCGGACATGAATATTGAGAAATTAGCTGTGTAGGAAAGAAGCAGTCATTTTATTCATTATTCAGCTAAAATAAAATTCTTGATACATTTGATAGGTAGATCTAATGTATGATGACCCACATGGTGGCTCTACATTTTGGTGAGGTCAGCGCAACATTATTTTATTGTATGTTGCATCATGCTTGCTAAAGTACTTGTTACAGTAGTCAGTTTATTTTTTAAATATAATCGTTATTTTTTAACTAGTAGTGTGCATGATATGCGTATATGCATGTTACTTTTCGTTATTTTTGTAAAAATAACGAAAAAAATGTTGAAGTAGTGATAATGTCTAAAAGACAATATTCGAATTATTTAAAGTTAGCGTAAAACAGGTTTTATTAAATACGTAGTTGTAGGTATGTGATAATATCGGTTTTAATAAAATTAATATTCTTTTTATTTCGCTGAATGACGAGGCGAGCATACCATTAGTCTGATGGTAAGCGATACGATTGCTTATAGATAGTAGCAAAATCAAACACCATGAATTACAAAGTAATTGGCATTCCACTGCGCTCGCCATCCTGAGGCATATGATGTTAAGTCTTATTATGTCCAGTAGTTACTCTGGCTACAATATCCTTCATACTGGAACACAACAGTGCATTTACACTGCTGTTTGGCGGGAGAAGTAGACATTGCGGTGGTACCTACCCTGGCGGCCTCTCACATATGAGAGACTTACCACCAGTTCTTAAATAATACCCCATAATGCTTTTACACAGTTGTACATCTGTCCAACAGTTGATTCAACTGTCGGCGTGAAGATATTTGGAAACAAAATAAATTCAAGATAAATGCATTGAGAACGTGTTTTATAGGTCTTGAAGCTTAGTCAGATTGTGCTATGTTGGATGGTTGACCGATGGGACGTGTAGCTTTGAGTCGGGGCATTAAAAATGAACTTTATACCCTTTTGCAAAGCAAAGAAACATGCCGTTTAATTTACACATATATAATATATTAAATATAGTTACCAACACTATATGTATTTAGTATACAGGGCATATCAAGACTGCTACCGAAAACGAAGCCAGGTAGTAGTTTTAGTGACTACAGACATGATGCAACTAAAAATTTGGAAAAAAAACGCGACAATATATTTTTTTGTAATGTTTTATATATATCATTTGGGTGGTAAACCCATAGTTTTTGCTAAAATTATAATTTAAAGCCTTGCGTACTATAACGTATTTAAAAATAAAAGGGTGTACATTATTTTTTTAGGAAAATGTAAGCATTTACCACCCAAATACGATGATAGGAAAAAAATTATAAAAAAATTCGTCGGTTTTTTTTTGCAAAAATTTTAGTTGCATTATGTCTAGTCACTAAAACTACCTCCTGGCTTCGTTTTCGGTAGCAGTCTTGATGAACCCTGTATAAATCATTGCATGTGCATTGTCTTTCTGAACAATTGAAATAGACTGTTTAGCTGATGTTTTTAGTCTTCGGTCTATGGGTTGTTGTAATAAGTAAACCAATATGACCATATTGGGTATATATACGATCATAGTGTAAAATGATCTGTTTGTTTTAAGTTTTTCTTTAAGTAGAAAATGGTTGTATATTGTTAATGTTTATTTTTGTAATTTGTTACAAGTGGTGGTAGTTTAAGAGTATATTAAATATATAATTGTTGTTATCGCGAGTTTTATTCTTAATTCCTTTAATGTAAAATATAAGTATGTTACAGTACTAAATATATTTATATTAACTAACTGAACATTTCAGACTCTTAGTGTTAATTTTAACTACCTATTGGATTTAAGAGCAAGAAACCTAAATAAGGCCTAACAATAAAAACTTTATTAACAATTCTTTAAAAGTTTATGTTTTATGAAAGGTAATTTTTCGAAATGAAAGTATGAAAATTTATGTAAAATTAGTGGAGTGTTGTTCGATGAAAAATCCACAGAGCCGATAGGCAATAAATATTATTTTATTTCCTTATATAAATTATAAAAACGTCGCTTTAATGAGATCGAGAATTTAATTATAAACGAAGGAATCTTTGTTGCAATTACTTTGCACTTGAAGTATGTCTTAAACGATAAATTGGATGCGTAGATAAACTAATATATCACACAGTTACAATAATAAACAACATACAAAGTTGCAACACACTAGATAAAACATTAAATATAATTGCGAACGAAATCTAACATATAGTAACATACGTTAGACTTTTTTAGTTTTAGTTTTACCTCAGCGTATAAGATTAAATTCCAAGGTCTGACTGCAAAGTAATTGATATGTATCTATTATAATCCACGTGAATTAATTGTGACACAAAAATATATACGCAATGCCTGATCTGAAATAGATCGTAATACGAGAGATTTGTATATTTGGTATTAGTAGTCTATCATAGCATTAAAAATAAGATAGTCTTCAACCATTAACATAATATAAAGATATCACGACAAAATACCTACAAGAAGATAAAATAGATATGCTTGAGGTAAAAAATATTGATAACAACGTTGATAGTGGCCATGGCAACTGCTTTCTGTATCTGGATTTAGGATTATTGATTCGACCTCACGTTGCTCACAATTTAAATAAATGCCCTCATATATGGCAACTGTTCTAGAACATTCACAGAAAAATAGTACAAAGTGAAGAATAATTTAAATAATTACATTGAAGGGATGCCAGTCGGAATACAAGTTGGACAACGATCATATTACTGGCAAAGCAATTGCACAAGTAATCATGGTGTGTAGCAATTTAAACTGAGTTGACACTATTTCGGATAACAGTTAACACTAATCGCCAAGTCTCTTTTTTATTGTGACGTCCCACTGAAGGGTACGGGCGTCCTCTACAATCTACGATTGAGAGGGGATAGGCCGTATAATCCAACACGCTAGCCTAGTGCGGGTTGGCGGACTTTTACATACCATACAGCGTGGTGGCCTGTTGATAAAGGACCAGACGCGACCGCCAACATGTTTACTGTGATCGCGGGTTCAAATCCTAGGGCACACCTCTGACTTTTCGGAGTTATGTGTGTATTGATAGTCAATCGCCACGCACTATAACGGTGAAGGTAAACATATTGAGGATACGTACACACCATAGGGTTTCAGACGAATCCATTTATTTATATTCGAATTAAATTCCTAGCTATACTAATTTAATTTTAATTCCGTATTGAACCTGCTTGATCAATAGAGACATAAGTAGATAATTTGGGGGAAGCCCTATGTTCTGCAGTGGTTAGTAGATAAGCTGATGTCTGATAACGTAGCAACAGAGTATTGTAACAATTTTTCTTAAGTACTTAGATGTTTTCTAAAAATGTAAATAGCCAGGGTTCTCCAAATAAGCTAAATTTACCGAATAGTCTTGAAAACGAAAAGTTTTATTTTTATATGTATTTTTGAATAAATGAATACTATTTAAATAATATGTTCGTTATTATGCACAATATAAAATCTTAGTTCATAAAAATGCAATAATAAATGACGTCAACATCATACAATTTTTATTCATTGCACGGGTAACATAGGTATAAAGTACCTCAATATTGAAACAGCTGGGTTAAGTTTAATTTATTAATATTTAAAAAACAAATGCATATATGCTACGTAATCATTTTTAAATTAAACTTTAATTTTTTTACATTTTCGAAAAAAATATATATTGGTTAATTTCTTAATTAGATTTAAGCTATCTTATAGCTCTGTAATCTTCAAGCATCTTTTTCCTACATATTTTTATGCGTCATAGTATTAAAGTTTAAGATCCATTTATGTATCAGATCTCATAAATAAACATTTTTAATTCGAAATGTTAAAATAATTTTAGGTCCATTCAAATGTGTTCAAAACAAGCTTTTACAATGTAGTTTGTAGTATAAACTAATTTCGTTTACATTGCAGGCTCAAATACCACACCACCATCCCCTCCCAAAGCCGAGCCAGCAATCGACAAGAACCTTGTACAAATCAACGTCTCCAGCGAGGAGTTACAGCAACGTATCCAGAACTTCATCGAGAGAAAGAGACAGCAAGTGAACATTAGTAATATACACGACTTTATACCAGGGGAGGGAGAGAGCGAGACGCAAGATACTGAAACATGTGCGCGAGTCAGAGCGCAGTTCGTCAAACGGAATGATTCTAAAGGACATCTTAAAAGTAAGTTGTGCTATAATAGAACAGGCTTCAAGAAATATTTCTAGAAAGCTCTGAATACCTAATGTTTACAGCATTTTTCAGATGACCTTCATATGATATTGTCCCTGAAACAGTTCGCGTGTGTATCGCTAGATGCCGCTAAATAAAAGTGTAATGCATTTTCATTACATCATTTCAGGAGATTTATTTTAACAAAATTACCTTACTATGTTAATGTAAATTGTTGTGGCGGCCGTCAAGATACACCTGGTTACACTCCGGTTGAAAAGCGCAGGTCTCACTGAGGCATATATTTGCGGAATCCAAATACCTTTCCTCGTTTTTAATACCCTCGAATCGGATATTATGTGAGCTCAGAGCTTTTGTAACTTTCGGATACATTCAGTATTAATTAATGTAAAATGTCGATTTAATTACACAAGCTAAAATTGCCTATAACATTCCAGTACGCAAAGTCCACAATGAGTGGGGCCCTCAAACCGCGCACCCTCGCCTCCCCTCCGAGAGCGAGGAGACGGGGCTGCCGCCCTCCATCGCGGAGCGCGTGCTCTCCATAGAGAAGTTCCTCAACGTGGCTCCTGTGTCCAAGGACGTCTTCAAACGATTGAAGGATATGGAGGATAAGATCGCCTATCTGCAGTCTATTTCGCCGGAGTATGCTAACTTTTGGGTGAGATTTTGTTTTTAGTATCTACCCTCATAAAATACTTTGATGATGAATGAATTGAGAGCCATAGCAAATTTGAACATGATTCAATAGTGGATAGTTAATTATTCATTATATATTATTAATGTCAATCTACGGTTTTACAAAGGCTTTATAATAATACTCTGTTTATATTTTAAAAAACCTGTCCAACAAAACGAGCATTTAATCTGTCCATGGGTATTGAATGGTTTTAAGTTTTGTTCATAATCTTTAAAAGTATAAAGAAGTATTCAACCAAGTGTTTTACACGAGGTATTAGAAATCCATCAACCGACAGTATGCCATTAATAGGGCAAGGGTACCGTCCTCTCAGTCATTGAGGTTTATATAAATTGGGACACATTAATTAAGCTATTTATAGTGATATATTAAAAGACTCTACAAATTATTCATGTGAATGTCTGCAGAAATCCAAGAAAGAGACAGACGACGGAAGCTCTGAGAACCTGGTGGACTACGCGTTCTCCGCAGATGACATCGCCAAGAAAATCGAGCAGCTGGAGAAGGCCAACAATTAATATTTTGTATTCAGTACTTTAAGTATACACATTACCGCGTTTTAATAAACTGTAGTCGATATTAACATATGTTTTATTGGAGTTGTACTTCTTTTGGGGCGTTTGGAAAACTTGTCAGTCAAATTTTTACGTTGCGCGTAGCGTCAGCGAAAAAAAAGCGACAAGCTGGCGTAATTTATGTACCAGGAACGCATGAAGTTGCGGAGATATGTTTATTACTTTATACTGAATGGTAGATGTTCCCACAGTTCTTACTTCATCAGACAGTTCAGTTTGTTCTTTTCGATTTTAATCAATGTTTACACACTGAAATTATCATGATACACCAAAGGGTTGGTCATAACATATTTTTTCTCAACAACTTAGGTTTTAACTAGCAATAAAAAAATCAATTTAAGGAATCAAAAATATTGCCAAAAAATTAAAGTCAACATTTTATAAATAAAATAAAACTACAATATATTCTAAATTCGTTTTATTTACAATATCATTAACATCACAAATTAATTTACGAGGAACTATCTTATAAATAAAAACCCAACAAAATATTTTTAAGAGAACATTAATAAAAAACAAGATATGATTTTATGTATATTTGCATCAACTAAAAAGTGCTGTTTATTCTGTGTGAAAAAATAGTTCATATTTAACAGGTCAAATAGTTATTGCTTTTATAGTCTAGATGCATCATAAGTGACCCTTTCCCAAATAATTTGTTTTTGATACAATTGTAACTACAGCATTCCAGTGATAAAATTACACAAATAATTTATAGCATAGTAATAAAACAAGAACTATTACAATAGGTAAAACAACAATTCTTCGTATCTATGAGATTTGATTTTTAGTGATACTCAGAAAATAGGTTGTATCAAACCAACTTTAACAATTGAAAAAGTAACTTATTTTTTCGTAATATTGATAAAGCCTTCGTGAATCAAGCGTTGACTACACAGCAATGATAAGTCTTCAATTGTATATTAGTTCAAGATTTATGAATGCAATACAAATCGTACTAAAAACTATGTAAAAACAACATTCATAGATGATAAATATATACTTTTTAAATACATACATCACATTACACAATCAATAAAACACAACTACTGTGCAGTGAACGGGACGTCGTGATTTTGGTTTATTGAAATTAAGATAGTTTTAACAATAAAAACTCCTCATTAATGGAGAATTTGTTTTACTGGCAACACCGTCAACAACAATGTCAACACTCACATTATGTATATGTCAAAGATAAATTAATTCCATATTTTGGTTGAAAGCGGCTCTTATCAAGAAGCTTGTAACAATTTTATCCCTGACTGCCACTTTCCTCAGTGATTATTTTGGTAAAGGATATTTTTTTGCGTTTCTTCCATGTACCATGCTCACACTACTGTTTCCTTTTTGACTGACATGAATTTGGCGTGTTTGTTTGATCAGCTGGTTACCTTTTTTCTTTACAATAAGAATATAGAAGAAAGTTAGATACAGTTGATACTTACAATACATAAAAATTTCAGAACATTGTTTAAAGGCAATTAAAATTTCAAGAGAGAATAGTAATAGATAAATAGATAAATGAGTGTTACCAATTTATATCTTTATATGCATATCGTTTTGCAAATAAATTGATGCAATATATTATATTTCACTAACTTGATATAAAATAACTCACAAATATAAACCTCCTTTAGTCTCTCGATTACATTTAATCACAATCGAATAATCGTACAAAATCGATAGTCCACGTCATCGAATGCGGTTGAACACTTCACTAGAACACTCGGTGCCGGGTTCAGTTCGCCGGCTGCGCGGTCGGCCTCCGCAGATACACCACGAGCCCCAGGGCTCCGAACAACACTGTGATGAGGTACAGGTCCCAGTTGGAGAGGAACGTGGATTCACCGCCCGTCAGGAAGATCATCGCCAGTGGACTCTGCAATATGGACTGATATTATTGATTTATTGGAGTTTGTTCAGTTGATATTTTTGGACAGTTGTCATGTAAAATGGCAATGTTATATTACTTTGCACTTGGTGGTGAAATTAGTGTAATCCAAAAAATGAATTTATAAGATTCTACCACTAATTTGCTTTTTGGCTCTTTTGGGGTGGTACCATTGGAATCGCAAGTGGTACCCCGGGTACCTTATTTGTAGAGTACTTATACTAAGAGACAGCAAGGGTCTACCGTCTTCCACGCAGAGTACTAGGCACTGGTAGTGGTAGATACAGAGGGCACTGGCGGTACCTGTGCGAGCTGCGCCAGCGCGGCCTCGGCGTTGAGCCTGGCGAGCGCCAGCGCGGCGGGCAGGCGCGCGTCGGGCGCCGTGTCGGCCGCCAGGTCGTAGCAGCGCTTGGCCAGGTGCACGTCGCGCGCCAGGCCCAGCCCGCGCTCGTGCATGTAGCCCAGGTTGAACGTGGCCTGCGCGTTGTGCAGCTGCTCCGACGCGATCCTGCGCGACGCGAGTAAACAATGCATTACAATTAGCTACAAACCGCTCAAGAAAACAAATACGTACGTACGAGCACACGTGAATACGTGTACGTGCGTGTGTGTTGTACGCAAGTACTCGCCTGTAGTGGTGCGCGGCGGCCTCCAGGTCGACGGCGGTGCCGAGGCCGTAGTAGTGGTAGTCGCCGAGCTTGACGCGCGCGCCGCCGCTGCCCTGCGCCGCCGCGCGCGCCCACAGCTGCAGCGCACGCGCCCAGCGCTCGCGCCCCGAGAACAGCCGCGTCTCACCTGCACACACCACGCGTCACCACCACGCCACCACACACTACTCGACCACGATCTATTACATTATTAACGACTCATTTTATTAAAGAATGGACTCAATATTCGAAACGTCTCACTCGAAATTTGAATAATCGCTGCACAAGTCCCATTATATATCAGACCCATCGGATCGACAACAAAAGTAGTTCAATATGGCGACTCTATTTTTGAAAAATATCTTAAAAACCATATCCTAATTTTTCATCAGCCGTGTCTACATGTACATGTTTCCGTTTTAGTGGACATACCGGAGTCGAGCAGGTAGGCGGCGTTGCTCTGCGCCACCTCGTACCCTCGCTCGGCCAGCGCGAGGTACTGCAGGAAGGAGGAGTCGGCGTCCCTGGCGCGCTGCGCCGCGTGCGCCAGCATGAGCCGCGCGCCCCACGACCCGCGCTCGCACACGTTCTTGAACAACTGCCAACAACAATATTATCTTCAGATTCTACTCTGTATCCGCCCATATATATCCCACTGCAGGGCACAGCAGTCATCTACAATCCAGAGTACGATTGAGAGAGTATGAGCCATATAGTCCACCATGCTGGCCTAGTGCGAGTTGGCGGACTAGATTCTAGTATTGTTAAGATGACAGATAGGGCCTTATTAATAAACTCAGATGAGCGAAGGATTAACTTTAGTCCAAGGCTTTACAACTGACTGGAATATTAGTATACTAGTGGTATTACCTCAACAGCAGTAGTGCAGGACATCATGACCCCGAGTCCCTGGGCGTGCATCTGGCCCAGGTGGTAGAGCGCCAGCACGTGGCCTGATTGTGACGCCAGGGAGAAGTACTTGTTGGCTTGCTTGAAGTCGCGAGGAACGCCGATACCACCTGTAGCGTACAAGTTTATAATAAGGAGATGTACATATAAAAAATACAGAATTTTAGTATATTTTCCTTATAAATTTTTGCAACCAATTTAATTAATTTAAGGGCTGAAATTGGAAACAATGAATAGTCAATTTCCTTTCCCAAGTTACTGTCTTTATATCAAATTGTATCATATTCGGTTCAGCAGTTTAAGCAATAATAGGTAACAGTGTTACAAACACATTCATATATTATTTAATATGCATAAAGAGGAAAAATTACATGATTATTTTATAGTTTGCTCACCAAAATACATGAAGCCGAGATGCAACTGCCCTTCCACCCATCCCTGGTTGGCGGCCATCGTGAAATATTTGAACGCTACGTTTGTGTCTTTAGGCACTCCTCGACCCTAAAACAAATAATATTACATATATACACAATACAAAATAAGTGCGTGGTGGCCTCGTGGTATCGGACCAGACTCGGCTGCCTACATGTTCACGGTGGTCGCGGGTTCAAATCCCAGGGCACACCTCTGACTTTTCGGAGTTATGTGTGTATTGATAATCAATCACCACGCACTTTAACGGTGAAGGAAAACATCGTGAGGAAACCTGCATACCGTAGCGATTTTAAAGAATATCTACGGTATGTAAGTCCGCCAACCCGCACTAGGCCAGCGTGGGGGACTATATGGCCTAACCACTCTCAATCGTACTCTCGATTGTAGAGGAGGCCCGTGCCCTGCAGTGGGTCGTATATGGGCTGATACAATACAATACAATACACAATACATACATACATACATACATAAACTGATGCCTTTTTCCCAGAAGGGGCAGGCAGAGGTGCCACCGGGGCATCCACGTTTCGACAATTCGGGCACATTAATATTACACAATTAAAATAATTTTAAAACATACTAATATTTCAAATTGCTTTTTACTATTTTACACATTAAAAAATCTTCTTCCTTCATTCCCTATGTATGTAATCTTTTTGAACTTCTGCCAAAAAAATGGGACGAAGTTTTAATACTTATAGGCGTTTTTGTTCTGAACTGTTACGCGTTGTTGTACTTATAGGCGTTTTTGTTCATAGTTATTTTACAGACCTATTTTAGCTATCGAATGTTTTGTCCCATTCGAACAGCTTTTGAATTCAATTTAAGCGTAGAAGACAAAACATTCAATAATTAAAATAGGTTTTAAAACTGTCTATGAATAATGCAGTATGTATCCGATCAGCATCGTCATCATACAAGTTTCTTTTTAAAGCACCCTCAATTGACCACAGATGATGTTTTTGATCCTTCGCGCCGCGTAAAATTTACCTCTACCTAATTTTTAAAGTAAACACTGCATTATTAATTTATTTACCTGCAAATACATGAACCCTAGACCACTCTGTCCCACTGGGTTATTAAGTTCTGCCGCTTTTCTGAAATACCGTAGCGCTGTTTCATTATCCGCTTTGATGCCTTCGCCACCTTCTAGATATATCTGAAATCATAATGGACACAACAAACGTATTGTTGTAGATAAATGTGTTAGTTTGACGTTTTTAACAGTTCAAAATATTGTCTTAATATTTGTACTATTAGACAATTTTAGACAGGTAAATGTGGAGATCCTCGGGTTGAGGCCTATGTTCAGCAGTGGACTTCCTGTGGCTGAAGAGAGAGATAGAGAGAATTTTTTAGAGTTCGTATAAAAGTAGCATGACAAAGTCTATATAAAAAAAATCAATAAATTTTTCCTCAAATATAAAGAAGACTTTTAGGTACATTTAAAAATCGATTGAATATATTTTTTCTTTAAGAAAACAATGCCCACCCGCACTATATTTTCTATTAATATTAATTAAAAAAATAAGACGCTAACCTTGCCAAGGAAGGCATTAGCAACAGCATTGCCCGTCTTCGCGGCCTGCTGGAAGTAGTGCATTGCTTTGTTGATGTCCAGAGTAACGCCTCTACCTCCTTGGAAATGTAGCTGACCTAATCCAACCTGTGGAATTATAACATTTATTGCAGTACTATTTAAATAAATTACAATTGTGATGCTATAATAAAATCCAACCCTGTCTAGGTATACATAATCAGAGCTAGAATTTATTAAAGCATCACGCGCGCAATTTATTCGCGAAATTATTTATTTCAAACGCATTTCTGAGGCCTCCGATCTATTTCAATTTGTAATTGATACATCGAAGCCTAATTTGACACATTGCAACAACATGGGATTATCAAGATAGAATGAATTTATTGGTGTATTCCAAATCTAAACCAATGATACTAATTTTCATCAAAATATAAACTTCATACGGCGACATCTAGCAGCATCTGTGTGAACTACTTTCCTATTTGAATATAAATTAATACACCTAACAGTCACATATTACAGTTTCCTGATCCCACACTAAAATCGAGTCTTGTGTCGTGGATATCAGGAATTACGAGAGACACTTAGATCTCACAAACACCCAAGACAAATACCTGTGGGTCACACAAATATTTCTCTCGGTGCGGGCATCGAACCCGCGGCCTCACGTTTCATCCCCGGCGTCTAACCAATTATGCCACGGAGGCTATCATGCATTCGGTAACTAAGTATGTCTGTATCACTACTGATTACAAACCTGTGCTTGAACATCCCCTTTCTCCGCTAAAAGCTGGTAGTATTCAATGAGGTCACTATCCAGAGCACCTCCAGAGCCCAATCCTTCCGCTTCATCCATAAGACGTGTTCTGTGTATCGCTGGACCTCCGCTGAACGTTACTTGGCTTGCCACTGGAGATAAAATCGATAATAAATAGTTGTTTAAGGTGTAAATCATTTATGGCAATGAAAGTAAATAACTAACTTATTTATAGACAGTTTTAAAACCAATTTTAGTGATCAAATGTTTTGTCCCTTTTGAACGACTTTTGAATTCAGTTTGAGTGAAGACGACAAAACATTTGATAACTAAAAGAGGTATTTAAGCTGTCTATGAATAAGGCCGTAAGTTTAATATATTGAACCTATGTTATGGGAGTCTAGGCATTATGTATGTAACGTATTTTTTTAAATATTCAAACCAATAAAATGTTATAATTTCAATTACAGTAGATACAATATAATTAAATAAAAAAATCATAAACAAATCCTAATTTAGCCTGCTAAATCATCAAATTGTACTACCAAAAACAATTTATTTCAATAGTCAGATCTCACCTTTAGAAGCCACTTTCATGTACAGATCCATGGCTTTGGAGCAGGAACTGGGCACAGTGGAGCCGCTCCAGAACCGGTAGGCCAGGGCCATCTGAGCGAACGAGCTGTCTCCGATGGCGCCGAGCGTGTAGTGCACTAGGGCTTTGGCCTGAGACACTGGGACTGCGATGCCGGTGGCGTAGAGGAAGCCCATGCCCTGGAATAGAAGATTTTTTTATGGATATCCCGTAAATAAAATTATATTTAATATGCCACAGAGACAAAGGGCTCATGAAAATGATAATGAAAATAATTTATTGAATCCATTAAAATGTTCAACATTTAGATTCAGTAATTTTTTTTCTACCACCCAGTTTGGAAAGCGGTTTTCACTCACTAGTGAAAAGAGCAACACTAGAGTTTCTTAGTGAAGAACGGGCAAGAAACTCTAGTGTTGCTCTTTTCAAAACTAGTTAACAATATTGCGATTATTACAAAAGTGACAAGTTGGTCTAAATCAGAGCAGTTCATTGATAATTTGTTATAATTTGCAAGTGACATATATTTTTAATACGAATATGTTTACATTCTGTTTAATGTGGCTGAGTGAAGCAAAGTAGCCCAGAACGAAGAATCAATCAAAGAAGTTTCACCAACGCAGTGAACAATTGTGAAAGCCTTATGTAATCTATAAATTATCATGCTTGGTATTAACTTTTTCTTGAACCTTTTTGACACATAGCAGTCCGCTGCTAGACCCCTGTGATGTCCTTATTAAGATTGTAATATACTTGTTTTGTTATGTGCTTCACTTTTATTTAATATTTTCATGAATGATATTTGAATGAGAAGCATTATCTAATTAGTTTAAAATAAACATTCAGTAATAAGTAACTTTTGACCTGGTTGATATTGTGCCAGGGAACAGATAGCATTTGTTTTATATACAATATCAAAATCCATGGAGATGTAAACGAGATATTCTATGGTATGTAAAGTCTGCCAGTTGAACTCCTAGTATTAGAAGAGTTCTGTGCCAATCAATCAATCAGCAATTTTGAAGTTACACAGCATGATAAAATACACAAATTACCGCATGAGCGTCAGCGTTTCCCTCCTCCGCCAACACTTCAAAGATGGCCTTAGCTTTGTCCACATCCAGTTCAACTCCTTCACCATACAGGTACGACCAGGCCAGCTTGATCTTAGCTGGAATGTATCCGACATCAGCCGCCTGCTTGATCTGCAGTATGGACGCCCGGAGGTCAGGCGAACGCCTGTTTAGCTTCATCATGGCTGCATCATATAATTCTTTGGCTGTTGGAATAATGTATTGCGTTAGATGTTTTTGTTACTACATGACTTCGGAGAGAAAAGTTATATTGTTGCATAAAACCGGCTTTTAGTTTACGAAAATCTCTGAACGATTTATTAATTAATCGGGAATCACATTAAGGATATTATGTTAAGCATAAGGACTAAAATAAAATTATTGAACCCTCATAGTGTATGTCTATTGAAAATATAAAAAATCACATCAGTAAAACTTATGTTTATTCTTGACCTACCTTCTTTTAATTCTGGAGATAATTCAGGCTCCTCTTCTTCGGGCAGTGGAGGTAAATTGTCTAAAAGAGTCTGTGCATTTTCTTGATCAGACTTCTAAAATCATACAAATTATGGATATATCATAAGACATTATACTCATACATATATCACATTAGGAAAACTCTGATAAGTGACTGAGAGTGGACGCACTGGCTGATACTGTGAAAACTAACAACTGTACACTAAAATGTAAAAATGCATAAATTCTCTAAAGAACTTAAATAAAACATAACACCTAGTATTCAGAGCAACTACTTAATGTAATGAGGCTTAACATCTTATGTCTCAAAATGGCGAGTGCAGTGGAATGCTACGCATTGCTTTGAAATTCACTGTGTTATTTGATTTTACTACTGTCCATGAACAGTCGTACCGCTTACCATCAGGCAAATGGCATGCACGTTGCCTCATTCACAGTCATTTCAAAAAATTCAAGGTTTTCTTTTTAAAACACTGTTTTTTTTTGTTTCAATACTTTGCTTCGTACTTATTTTCACCAATACCTATAACTGGACCAATATCGAACATCTGTGTGTAGTGCAGAAGGCCAACAACTTAACTACTATTGATTATGCCAAAGAATTCTTAATTGACATTGATTAATTGATGTTCAGACTTAATAGATGTTGATGATGGGAAATGTAATCAATCAAATAGATAACATTCAACGAATCGCGTGTAAAATGTGTCAATTAAATAAGAAGTACCATATAGCTACCTATGTGTCATTATATTATGTAAAACGCTTGTGATATGCCAGATACTTGCCTCGATTTCACCACTGTCTCCTGTTTTCTGCTGTTCAATCCAGCTAGGCTCTGTGTGCCTCAGCAGACTCTTCTGAAGGAGCTTCAATGTTAATGCCATCTGCTCTAGATGATTATCTGCAATAATGTATGATTATCATCATCATCAGCCCGTTGCAGTCCACTGCTGGACATAGGCCTCTCCCAAAGTACGCCACAGAGCATGGTCTGCTGCTTTACGCATCCAGTTGCTGCTGGCCCTCTTGTGCAAGTTGTCCCGCCATCTGGCCAGAGGACGTCCCACACTACGTTTGCCAAGACATGGTCTCCACTCCAAAACCCTCCATAATGTATAATGAAACAGTTTAATTTATTCACAAGTTGAAAACCTTAATTTACTAAAATAAACTATTGAAAATTTGCATTTTTGTGGGGTGTTTCACAGCGCACTTGATAGTGATAAAAATACCCAAATCATAAATAAAATATAATCACAATTTGTTTGGTTATGAAGAGGAGCAGTGAAACTGAAAATATATTCCTTAAAATTGTAATTTTGAATAGTAAATTCTGGGTTTGAGCCCATTTTTACTGCAAAGAGACAAATGAAGCGACATAAAGATGTCCTTTAGTGGTCTCTTAGCTATATTATAAATATAAAATAGGATATTCTAGTTGCAATACACATTAAAAAGCACAACAACATGTACAAACCTTTGCTAGAATCTTTTTCCTTCAAAAGCTCCTTGTTCTTCATAACATCAGCATACTTCTTCAGCGTCAGGATCTCCTTATCCACCGCCTCAGTCAGTTCCTTAATGTACTCAGGATCCAACCGTGCTTTACTGTCCAAACTGTCGATGTCTTCCTCATCCTCACTTTCATCTGATTTCTTAACCGATACAGGTCCTAATACTTCCGATACCGACAGGCCGACGCACAAACACAATATAAAAAACTCAAAACGATTCATGTTTACGTATTTGAAGGCGCATCGATGAAAACACCAAGCACTTACGTGTCCCAAAAACGAGTAAACAAATCAACTTCACCTAGATGGTGAAAGCATAGTATTTTCGTACCGGTAACGCGCGAACACGTGTACCTTTCAATAAAATTAAGTAATTTTTATTTATACGCCGTTTTAAACTTTCCTTTAATATTTCTTTCTGGAATATGCATTCGGGAAAAGTATGTGAGTCTTGTCAGTGAAATGACAGAATCGGTCAGAAATAAGAATGTCAAACGCACTACGTTCCGATTGTCAAAGCATTAATTGTTTTAAATATTTTATGTGAATGTAACAGTTATATAAATAACTTTTTAAGTTATGAATTAATTTAATAAATTATTTTGGAAACTTTACAATAATAATTAATTCATAAAAGCTAGGTCCGGATATTCGCTAACATATAACAAATGATCACACGTGCGTTCCACTTTACGATCACAACAACCACGCTCACGACCGCGATTTTCACGTTCCACTTGTTCGTGAGCGTTACGATCGCAATCACAAGTGGATCGGGTTATGAGGCGTTTTGAGTGTTGACGAATAGCTAGTTAGAAAAAAATCAAAATTTTAAAGAGGTCAGGTTAAACTTAATAAAAATCTTTAATAACTATTGATCGAAATTGTTTATATAGAAAAAATATATAATTTAATTTTTATATACAATATTAGTGAATTATTTAATTATTTACGTCTGAATGTAGCCAAAATTTTGCGGTGCGTCGTAATTATGTTCTAGACAATAGTACTAATTCATCCAATTTCAATAAATAAATAAACAATATTTATCGATATCATTTACTTTAAATTCTACGGTGTGTAAGTCCGCCAACCCGCACTAGGCCAGCGTGGTGGACTATATGGCCTAACCACTCTCAATCGTACTCTCGATTGTAGAGGAGGCCCGTGCCCTGCAGTGGGTCGTATATGGGCTGATACAAAAAAAAAAATCATTTACTTTAATTTTTATGGTCACCAGTTTTCTTGCTTTAACATTTCTAGTCCTGCTAATTTTCTCAACACACCACGGTTCACGACCCACCTCTTGACAATTGACACGAGTCGTCGTTAGCGTTGCGTGAGTGTGTGTCATGACATCATTAATGACGTTTTCGCCGCGACCACAATGACCACAACATTCAACAATGATCGTGATTGTCAAATGGAACGGCGCGGCGCGGTGAAATGAGAATTTTGAGCGCCGTGAACTTTTAGTGGAACGCATCCCACAATCCACATGAGATTTGTAATATGACAGTTGACATCGGCATTAGCCAGTGGCAGCTGGTGGCAATGACAGATATTTGATTGCAAAAATTTGCAAATTGTGAAACTGAAATGTGTAGTTCAAGGCGATAGAAACTGTGTTTTCGGCGATCACAACAACTTTAATTACTTCATTGAATCATTGTAGGTTTCTTACATTTGACGTTGAACTGGTTTTGTAACCCTGTAAGATGCTACGACTACCGGTACAAAGAGGTACGATCCACCAAAAAGTTTGGTGTCGTTCGAAGTCATCAAGAAGTATTCGGAGTACATTTATTGAGTATTTTCTGGAGAACCATGGTCATAAGCATGTCAAATCAAGCTCTGTGGTGCCCTTGTGCGATCCTTCGGTCCCCTTCGTCAACGCTGGCATGAATCAGGTATGTATACGTGACAAAAACAATTTAGTAATTGCATATGTTTTTTTTTTAAATAATAATTAATCAGCAAAAAAGACAATTAAATAATTTTTACATGCTCAAAGTAAGAATTATTAATCTATGTCAATTATCTTCTCCACAATTTTTTTTGTATACTTGTTATATTTGAAACTTTATTATTACTTCAATATGATATATTATGATATTTTTTTATTTGTATGTGTTAATTAACACGTGGGATTTATTTAGTACTTATTATTCTCTTACATGAAGTTTATGCATTTCATATTCCTTATTTTGTAATGCATTTTCATTCCAGTTCAAAGGAGTATTTCTTGGTAGAGTTGACCCACCATGCCCCAGAGCTGTAAACTCCCAGAAATGTGTGAGGGTGGGAGGGAAACACAATGATTTAGAAGTGGTTGGTACAGATGGACATCACCACACCTTCTTTGAAATGCTTGGTAACTGGTCTTTTGGTGATTATTATAAGGTATTTATTTTTGTTTTGTTTCATTATGTAGATCCATTAACTGTTAATAGGAATAAATGGATAATATTTGTTAATTATAATAAACAAGACACCTTGGTAAAGATCTTAGGTGGTTGCTTCATGCAGGCAGCTTACAATAGGACAATTTAGAAATTATTATGAGATACCAAAGTTCACCAGTTGGCATTGTATTGTTGATGATGCTAATTGTATTATTAAGGTACTATGGTTGATATTAGAATACAGGAAAATAATTAAACCAGTCAATGAATCAATTATATTTTTTATTTATTTTTGTTTTATTTTTAGTTTCATTTTGTTTTGTTTTATTTTCCTAATAATATTCAAAATTATGTAATAAGAAGGCAGAAAAAAACTGTGAAAACATATATTTTTATTTCTAGAAAGAAGCTTGTCAGATGGCATGGGATCTTCTATTGGGTCCATACCGGCTGAAACCTGAAGATCTAGTGGTGACCTACTTTTCAGGAGATGCTATAATTGGCCTGCCAGAAGATAGAGAGTGCAGGGACATTTGGAAATCTATTGGGTGAGTTTTAATATTTTAAATTATTTTATACTAGTTATTCTGACATTTGTTTTTGTGAAAAGAAAAAATGGTCTTGTTGTCTCTGCGGAAAAAAGCATACCAGTTACAAAATCTAGTCATAAACCTTCCTCCTCCTCAAACCACCTCCCACCTCCTACCTCCTCACTCCTTCCACCTCAAATAGACCTGACCTAATAGAACTGACTGAGTGTAGAACCTATACCCAAACCGGTAACAGTCCACACACAGGGTCACTAAACCAAATACAACTATAACGATAAGTTGCTTTTGTTTACTTGAAAATTTCAATTTCTTTCAATTTGCCATAATTGGAGTGTTTTAACAAATATAGAGTACCGTCAAGCAGACTGAAAGGGCTGGGAGCAGCAGAAAATTTTTGGGAGATGGGAACAACAGGCCCCTGTGGACCTTGCACGGAGATACACTATGTAAACCCAGATGGATCACTCACTGAGATATGGAATATTGTCTTCATACAGTGCAACAGGTGAGTTGGTTTTTATTGGCGTTTAGTGTTGTCTGTATCACCCGAATTTTGGTACCACAAAGTATGATTCAATTATGATTAGATGGCTTGTGTTAAGTATTGACTGCCTCTGTAGCGTAGTTGTGCTGTGGTACAATTGCAAAGATGAGGTCTTGGGTTCGAGTCTTGGGTCGGGCAATATGATAATGGATTTTTCTATTTATTATCAGCTCGGAGTCAGGAATCTGTGCCCGACATGACGATAGGCTCGCCCCCTATCACATTGTGGGACGAAACATAAAAGGCGAAATGTGGGTGTCTTGATGACACCTCTGCCTACCCTTTCTGGGCAAAAAGGCGTGATCTTATGTATGTATGTATTAATTATGTGAATTCAAAACTGTCCAGTAAAATGATATCATTTTATGAGGTAAATTTTAATTGACTCTGGTTTTGTGGGACAAAAAAATTGGAAAGTCTTATAGATTTTGATATATGTAGGTATCAAACTGTCCTCTCTGTTCCTATTTTCTTAAACCCGGCTATTATATATGTTTAACTGTTCTAGATACTTGTTTAAAAGATGACAAGACATGTTCTGCAATATTAGTACCTTTGTGTTCAGGGAAGCAGATGGTAAAGTAAGCCAGCTCAGCTGTCAGCATGTTGACACCGGCATGGGGTTGGAGCGCATGGCCACACTACTGCAAAAAGTGCCTTCGAACTACGACACAGATCTCTTCCAACCTATCATAAAGGCTATTGAAAAGGTATGTAACAAATAGTTTTGTTTTTTAGATGTGGTAGAGTAAAATGTAGGTGATTTTGAAAAAATGAAGATTTGCAACGAGATATTCTTCCATGCAGTTTTAAATAATAGAAAGATTCGATTCCGGTCTCGCACGCCTGGATCTTGATGGCGGTAACATCACAAATTCCGTTTTATACCCTTTTTCAAGACTAATTATCATCTCTGCTACTGGATTTTAAAACTTTGTCAGCTACTTTTTTTAGAACGGATTTGGAATTTTTTTCTGGGTTACATTTTTTATTTAATAAAGCGAGCTTTATCGGTTGGAATAACGCAGGGTAGAAATATTTTTTATACTTTAAAGTATAAAAAGTGACACTACCATTTTGCTTCTCCCTCTCTCTCTCTCTTCAGCCACAGGAAGTCCGCTGCTGAACATAGGCCCGCCAAGGATTTCCACATTGACCTGTTGGAAGCGGCCTGCATCCAGCGACTTCCTGCAACCTTAGCCAGGTCGTTCGTCCACTTTGACCTCCACTCAAGAACCTTTCGGACATTTTGCTTACAGAACAGTAAAGGAGTGGCTCCATACGGCGGCAGTTATAAGCCTGACGCAATACTGGACTGTGCGTACCGGCGCCTGGCAGACCACGCGCGGATGATCAGCATCTGCTTGGCTGACGGCGTGTTTCCTACCTCTAGGTTGGTCTAACATTTGTGTCATGGTATATTTGGATTGAAAAGCTAGCATGTTTAATGTTTATAGCAACTGTGTCAACAGTATGTTTATTTACATGTACTAAAATCTTATTTTTTTCTTAAAGCTATGTGAAGTTGCAGCTTTCGATTTCTTTCCAGTCTCAACCTAAAACAAATAATGCGAAAAACATTCAAAATATCGACGGACATCTTCAAGAACCCTGACCTACTGCCCCTGCTATACAATGAAGTGGCTGCGACTCTGGGTGCTACATACCCGGAGCTGGTCAGCAAGGAGTCGGACGCGAAGGTCATCATGGAGCACGAGGCGCAGGCCTACGCCAAGATGCGCGTGGGGCTGGCGAAGAAGTGGAGGGAGCTGGTGACGGAACACCCTGAGGTGGAAGCTATGGGGGATGTGGAAATGGCCGGGTTTCCATTGGGTTATAGGGAGTTTAAACAGGTTAGTAATGTTTGCATGTTGTACATGTATAATTTTAGTTAGATCGAACATGAAAAAAATAGTTTATTACAAATTAATTTGGTTTAATGCTTATCTCGTTGACCAATGAAGGCTGTAATTATAATAAAAACTTATATCCACAGATTATGTCCAAGCAAAATGCAGCTGTAATACCTGGAGATTTAGTTTTCAAGTTGTATGACACACATGGTTTCCAAGAGGACATCATACAACGAATAGCAGACCTTAACCATCTAGATATAGACAGGCAGGGTTTTTGGAAACTTCTGTCGCAGCACAAACAAAGGCACAAAACCGCTTTCAAAGAGCAAAACTCCAACAAAGGTCTACTCTTTGACGAAACCATAGGCAAGCTAGTCAAAAGCGGTTATAAAGGCACAGACGATACACACAAATACATTTATAAAACCATAGACGATAGCTTAGAATTTCCTCCATTAAAAACAACGTTGATAGCCATACTGAATGAAGAGTGTGAATGGATAGATTACTTAGACGCATGCGAAAATAGCCCTTATTATTTAGTAACGGAGAAATCAAATTTCTACTGCGAGGAGGGTGGGCAGGCGGCGGACGGTGGCTTTATAAAAATAAACAAAAATTTATCGTTAAAAGTGGACAGTGTGTTCAAAATTCGCGATTTTATTTTCCATAAAGGACATTTTGTGGTTAAAGACAGTGAAAATAAGTATGTGGGTTGTGGTAGTGATGTGACTTTGGAAATAGACAGTGAAAGGAGGCTCAACACTATGGTGAACCACACGGGGATACACTTACTAAACGCGGCGATAAGGCGAGTGCTGCCCAACAGTGTGGTGTGTCAGACGGGCTCTAGTGTGTCGGACAAGGGAATGTGTTTGAACCTGTCGGTGTATGGCGAGAAGTTGTCGCAGAAGGTTGTGCTTGATGCTCAGGAGTTGGTCAGGTGAGGTCACTCTTAAATATTCTGAAACCTCTGAATACCGATTTTGTTGATGAAAATAATTTTGTTCCTACCCATATTGGGTCATATGGTATATTAAAGACCCAAATTCCTATGAGCCTTAAGACCTCGTTAACCACCCTCAAGTAAAGCGTCAAGTAGGCTAGTCATCAGTTAAAGTTACACGTAACATCACGTTTCGATTTCACGATGCTCCAGTAACACTAATCATATGATTATACTAATCAGTATCTTACTGGCCACACCATCTGCCAATTAGCGTATTTACTTGATGGTTAAAATAAAGTTAAAATCTCAACCCCCTTTCTTATTGTTTAAGAAAAAATACGTTGCGGGAGGCAGGGCGTTTGACGTAATATTGAAAGAATTATTCGTCCAATTTCATTAATTTCACTTAATCAGCACATTGTTGTTACTCGATACTTTTTAACTTGTGTAAAAGACGGAAGATACTCGGTAGTTTTTCTTGGGAATTAACTTGAATCAAAAAGTAACCGATCAACAGTTTACTTGAATATGATGAATGAGGCCCTTATCAATTAAATACTTACCAGGCAATATTTAAAGACAAAAAATATTATTATTTTTCAGTCAAGTTCATACTGCAAACTGATCATTAAGCAGGCTTACAAATAAACTAATTAAAGAACACAACTTTTCATTCCTGCTGTTTAAAATACATAACAAAAACCCCATCCAAATCTGACCAGTCGTTTTTTGCGACTGATTTTGAATGCAGTACTTGCTTTTATGAAGTCGGTTAAAATTGATTTATCCAGGGAATCAATAAGATGCAATGCTGCAGTGGAGACGAGCATCATCGACAGCGTGCAGCTATCCAGGGAAGAGTCAGTAGTTACTGTGCCCGGGGAGACATACCCAGAGACGGGACTACGGCTGGTCACTGTACAGCCACCGCTGGTGTCTAAGTAAGTACATACATACATAAACACACGCCTTTTTCCCAGAAGGGGTAGGCAGAGGTGCTACTAGAACACCCACGTTTCGCCTTGTATATTCCGTCCCACGATGTGATAGGGGGCGAGCCTATCGCCATATCGGGCACAAAATCCTGACTCCGGGCTGATAATGAATAGAAAAATCCAATATCACTTTGCCCGACCCGGGATTCGAACCCGAGACCTCAAGCTTTGCAGTCATACCGTAGTACCACTACGCCACCGAGGCAGTCAGTCAGTCAGACAGAGGCAGTCTAAGTAAGTAGGTTTTATTTTATTAAATATTGGCAATAATTAGCTGAATAAAAAAAAATTGTTGACATAGAAATAGTAGTATGGGGTCCCCCTTCCCCCCACTAGTACCGCTACAGTATAGTGATGGTGTAACGCACGAGCAGTGTGTGGCAGGGAGCTGTGCTGCGGCACGCACGCGCCGCGCGCCCGCCTGCTGGCCGACTTCTGTGTGACGCTGGTCAAGGGAGCCAACAGTCACACGCATACCATACTCCCCCCCTCCCCCACTAGTACCGCTACAGTATAGTGATGGTGTAACGCACGAGCAGTGTGTGGCAGGGAGCTGTGCTGCGGCACGCACGCGCCGCGCGCCCGCCTGCTGGCCGACTTCTGTGTGACGCTGGTCAAGGGAGCCAACAGTCACACGCGTACCATACTCCCCCCCTCCCCCACTAGTACCGCTACAGTATAGTGATGGTGTAACGCACGAGCAGTGTGTGGCAGGGAGCTGTGCTGCGGCACGCACGCGCCGCGCGCCCGCCTGCTGGCCGACTTCTGTGTGACGCTGGTCAAGGGAGCCAACAGTCACACGCGTACCATACTCCCCCCCTCCCCCACTAGTACCGCTACAGTATAGTGATGGTGTAACGCACGAGCAGTGTGTGGCAGGGAGCTGTGCTGCGGCACGCACGCGCCGCGCGCCCGCCTGCTGGCCGACTTCTGTGTGACGCTGGTCAAGGGAGCCAACAGTCACACGCGTACCATACTCCCCCCCTCCCCCACTAGTACCGCTACAGTATAGTGATGGTGTAACGCACGAGCAGTGTGTGGCAGGGAGCTGTGCTGCGGCACGCACGCGCCGCGCGCCCGCCTGCTGGCCGACTTCTGTGTGACGCTGGTCAAGGGAGCCAACAGTCACACGCGTACCATACTCCCCCCCTCCCCCACTAGTACCGCTACAGTATAGTGATGGTGTAACGCACGAGCAGTGTGTGGCAGGGAGCTGTGCTGCGGCACGCACGCGCCGCGCGCCCGCCTGCTGGCCGACTTCTGTGTGACGCTGGTCAAGGGAGCCAACAGTCACACGCGTACCATACTCCCCCCCTCCCCCACTAGTACCGCTACAGTATAGTGATGGTGTAACGCACGAGCAGTGTGTGGCAGGGAGCTGTGCTGCGGCACGCACGCGCCGCGCGCCCGCCTGCTGGCCGACTTCTGTGTGACGCTGGTCAAGGGAGCCAACAGTCACACGCGTACCATACTCCCCCCCTCCCCCACTAGTACCGCTACAGTATAGTGATGGTGTAACGCACGAGCAGTGTGTGGCAGGGAGCTGTGCTGCGGCACGCACGCGCCGCGCGCCCGCCTGCTGGCCGACTTCTGTGTGACGCTGGTCAAGGGAGCCAACAGTCACACGCGTACCATACTCCCCCCCTCCCCCACTAGTACCGCTACAGTATAGTGATGGTGTAACGCACGAGCAGTGTGTGGCAGGGAGCTGTGCTGCGGCACGCACGCGCCGCGCGCCCGCCTGCTGGCCGACTTCTGTGTGACGCTGGTCAAGGGAGCCAACAGTCACACGCGTACCATACTCCCCCCCTCCCCCACTAGTACCGCTACAGTATAGTGATGGTGTAACGCACGAGCAGTGTGTGGCAGGGAGCTGTGCTGCGGCACGCACGCGCCGCGCGCCCGCCTGCTGGCCGACTTCTGTGTGACGCTGGTCAAGGGAGCCAACAGTCACACGCGTACCATACTCCCCCCCTCCCCCACTAGTACCGCTACAGTATAGTGATGGTGTAACGCACGAGCAGTGTGTGGCAGGGAGCTGTGCTGCGGCACGCACGCGCCGCGCGCCCGCCTGCTGGCCGACTTCTGTGTGACGCTGGTCAAGGGAGCCAACAGTCACACGCGTACCATACTCCCCCCCTCCCCCACTAGTACCGCTACAGTATAGTGATGGTGTAACGCACGAGCAGTGTGTGGCAGGGAGCTGTGCTGCGGCACGCACGCGCCGCGCGCCCGCCTGCTGGCCGACTTCTGTGTGACGCTGGTCAAGGGAGCCAACAGTCACACGCGTACCATACTCCCCCCCTCCCCCACTAGTACCGCTACAGTATAGTGATGGTGTAACGCACGAGCAGTGTGTGGCAGGGAGCTGTGCTGCGGCACGCACGCGCCGCGCGCCCGCCTGCTGGCCGACTTCTGTGTGACGCTGGTCAAGGGAGCCAACAGTCACACGCGTACCATACTCCCCCCCTCCCCCACTAGTACCGCTACAGTATAGTGATGGTGTAACGCACGAGCAGTGTGTGGCAGGGAGCTGTGCTGCGGCACGCACGCGCCGCGCGCCCGCCTGCTGGCCGACTTCTGTGTGACGCTGGTCAAGGGAGCCAACAGTCACACGCGTACCATACTCCCCCCCTCCCCCACTAGTACCGCTACAGTAAAGTGATGGTGTAACGCACGAGCAGTGTGTGGCAGGGAGCTGTGCTGCGGCACGCACGCGCCGCGCGCCCGCCTGCTGGCCGACTTCTGTGTGACGCTGGTCAAGGGAGCCAACAGTCACACGCGTACCATACTCCCCCCCTCCCCCACTAGTACCGCTACAGTATAGTGATGGTGTAACGCACGAGCAGTGTGTGGCAGGGAGCTGTGCTGCGGCACGCACGCGCCGCGCGCCCGCCTGCTGGCCGACTTCTGTGTGACGCTGGTCAAGGGAGCCAACAGTCACACGCGTACCATACTCCCCCCCTCCCCCACTAGTACCGCTACAGTATAGTGATGGTGTAACGCACGAGCAGTGTGTGGCAGGGAGCTGTGCTGCGGCACGCACGCGCCGCGCGCCCGCCTGCTGGCCGACTTCTGTGTGACGCTGGTCAAGGGAGCCAACAGTCACACGCGTACCATACTCCCCCCCTCCCCCACTAGTACCGCTACAGTATAGTGATGGTGTAACGCACGAGCAGTGTGTGGCAGGGAGCTGTGCTGCGGCACGCACGCGCCGCGCGCCCGCCTGCTGGCCGACTTCTGTGTGACGCTGGTCAAGGGAGCCAACAGTCACACGCGTACCATACTCCCCCCCTCCCCCACTAGTACCGCTACAGTATAGTGATGGTGTAACGCACGAGCAGTGTGTGGCAGGGAGCTGTGCTGCGGCACGCACGCGCCGCGCGCCCGCCTGCTGGCCGACTTCTGTGTGACGCTGGTCAAGGGAGCCAACAGTCACACGCGTACCATACTCCCCCCCTCCCCCACTAGTACCGCTACAGTATAGTGATGGTGTAACGCACGAGCAGTGTGTGGCAGGGAGCTGTGCTGCGGCACGCACGCGCCGCGCGCCCGCCTGCTGGCCGACTTCTGTGTGACGCTGGTCAAGGGAGCCAACAGTCACACGCGTACCATACTCCCCCCCTCCCCCACTAGTACCGCTACAGTATAGTGATGGTGTAACGCACGAGCAGTGTGTGGCAGGGAGCTGTGCTGCGGCACGCACGCGCCGCGCGCCCGCCTGCTGGCCGACTTCTGTGTGACGCTGGTCAAGGGAGCCAACAGTCACACGCGTACCATACTCCCCCCCTCCCCCACTAGTACCGCTACAGTATAGTGATGGTGTAACGCACGAGCAGTGTGTGGCAGGGAGCTGTGCTGCGGCACGCACGCGCCGCGCGCCCGCCTGCTGGCCGACTTCTGTGTGACGCTGGTCAAGGGAGCCAACAGTCACACGCGTACCATACTCCCCCCCTCCCCCACTAGTACCGCTACAGTATAGTGATGGTGTAACGCACGAGCAGTGTGTGGCAGGGAGCTGTGCTGCGGCACGCACGCGCCGCGCGCCCGCCTGCTGGCCGACTTCTGTGTGACGCTGGTCAAGGGAGCCAACAGTCACACGCGTACCATACTCCCCCCCTCCCCCACTAGTACCGCTACAGTATAGTGATGGTGTAACGCACGAGCAGTGTGTGGCAGGGAGCTGTGCTGCGGCACGCACGCGCCGCGCGCCCGCCTGCTGGCCGACTTCTGTGTGACGCTGGTCAAGGGAGCCAACAGTCACACGCGTACCATACTCCCCCCCTCCCCCACTAGTACCGCTACAGTATAGTGATGGTGTAACGCACGAGCAGTGTGTGGCAGGGAGCTGTGCTGCGGCACGCACGCGCCGCGCGCCCGCCTGCTGGCCGACTTCTGTGTGACGCTGGTCAAGGGAGCCAACAGTCACACGCGTACCATACTCCCCCCCTCCCCCACTAGTACCGCTACAGTATAGTGATGGTGTAACGCACGAGCAGTGTGTGGCAGGGAGCTGTGCTGCGGCACGCACGCGCCGCGCGCCCGCCTGCTGGCCGACTTCTGTGTGACGCTGGTCAAGGGAGCCAACAGTCACACGCGTACCATACTCCCCCCCTCCCCCACTAGTACCGCTACAGTATAGTGATGGTGTAACGCACGAGCAGTGTGTGGCAGGGAGCTGTGCTGCGGCACGCACGCGCCGCGCGCCCGCCTGCTGGCCGACTTCTGTGTGACGCTGGTCAAGGGAGCCAACAGTCACACGCGTACCATACTCCCCCCCTCCCCCACTAGTACCGCTACAGTATAGTGATGGTGTAACGCACGAGCAGTGTGTGGCAGGGAGCTGTGCTGCGGCACGCACGCGCCGCGCGCCCGCCTGCTGGCCGACTTCTGTGTGACGCTGGTCAAGGGAGCCAACAGTCACACGCGTACCATACTCCCCCCCTCCCCCACTAGTACCGCTACAGTATAGTGATGGTGTAACGCACGAGCAGTGTGTGGCAGGGAGCTGTGCTGCGGCACGCACGCGCCGCGCGCCCGCCTGCTGGCCGACTTCTGTGTGACGCTGGTCAAGGGAGCCAACAGTCACACGCGTACCATACTCCCCCCCTCCCCCACTAGTACCGCTACAGTATAGTGATGGTGTAACGCACGAGCAGTGTGTGGCAGGGAGCTGTGCTGCGGCACGCACGCGCCGCGCGCCCGCCTGCTGGCCGACTTCTGTGTGACGCTGGTCAAGGGAGCCAACAGTCACGCGCCCACCATGCATGCGCTCACCGGGGCTCGCGCCGTGCAGGTGGGTCATGCATTACTCATTCTAAATATTATATAATGTGAATCGAACGACCCATTGGGATGATCATTGGATCATACTAAAATACACACACCTGTCATGTGGAAAAGAGTTGGGATTGTAAAGTCCTCATGTGACAGTTTTATGTATTATTTTTTGTAAAATACCAATAATAGGATTTTGAAATAAAAATTCGTTATTAGAAAAAACTTTGTATTAAATTTACTTGTAGATTCCAGAAAGTCAAATATTCACAGTTTTAAAATTCCCGATTAAGCTTCTGTTATAAAATAATATTGTATCTTTCACTGTGAAATCACTCCAACAATTTTTTTTTCATGAAATCATTATCATATTCAGTTCAGACTTCAGGCTTACACATTTTTTCCACAACCAGGCTCGAGAGTTATTCGCGCGGGCCCGCAAGCTGGAGCAGATCATCGAGCTGGTGGACCCGGAGCGGCGCAAGGAAGAGGTGTGGCGCATGAAGCGCTCGCTGACAGAGCTGTGTGGCGGGGGCGGAGCACCCTACGCCGAGTACGCGCAGTGCGTCAGCCTGCTCGATAGTCTACAGAAGAGACCCGTTGATAGGAATGATATGGCGCTGCAGTAAGTTATTCAACTGTTTACTTTACGCGTAAGGTATAATGAGTTAATTAAACGCGTGGTATTATCCTTCGATGATAATAAATTATAGTGTACTCCCACAAAATATAGTGATGTGTCAGAATGAAAGACTAAAAAATATTTTTGTAAAAAGTCTCACAACGTATCTTTGTTTATTGCGCGTGTAAATACATTTGTTACATACCTGTATGGTGTCCATACTCATTTCCCTTGTCTATTGCACTTTTTGCTTCTCTGGAACAAAATATATCTCATAGGCCCTAGAAGTTAAATCTCAAAATACGATAATAATATCATTGTGATTTTAACATGTTGATTACGGGGCACACACACATGCGTATTTTTTGTGTACTATGTGTGTGTTATTTATGTACATGAGTCACACAGGCTGATAGTTGAAATGTTTAGCTGCTTCAGTCACTCATTGAATGAATCCGTGTTTCCTCAGCGCTATAGCCGAGACAGAAGTGCGCGAAGCCCTACAAGAGGCAGCTCGATGCGGGCGGCGCTTCGCGGTGCACTTCGTGCGCTGCTCCTACCTCATGCAGCCCGAGGGCGTGGCGCGCGCCATCAGGACCGACTCCCCGCTGCCCGCCATGCTCCTGGGCTGTGCGGGCGGGACCATACTCGCCGCCTGTACTGTGCCGCAGGTAGATAACTAGAGCTGTCATCACCTTCATCATCTTTGGTCATAGCATGTCTACTACTGAACATAGGCAGCCGTAAAGTATACATACATAAACATCACGCCTTTTTTCCAGAAGGCGTAGGCAGGGGTGCAACCAGGACACCTACGTTTCGCCTTATGTGTTCCGTTCCATGATGTGATAGGGGGCGAGCCTATCCCCATATCGGACACAAATCCTGATTCCGGGCTGATAATGAATAGAAAAATCCAATATTCCCAACTCGGGATTCGAACCCGAGAGCTCAGCTTTGTCATCATATCGTAGTACAACTACGCCACCGAGGCAGCCCTAAAGTATTTATGTAACATACATACATACATAAACACACGCCTTTTTCCCTGAAGGGGTAAGCAGAGGTGCTACCAGAACACCCACGTTTCGCCTTATATATTCCGTCCCACGATGTGATAGGGGGCGAGCCTATCGCCATATCGGGCACAAATTCCTGACTCCGGGCTGATAATGAATAGAAAAATTCAATATCACTTTGCCCGACCCGGGATTCGAACCCGAGACCTCAGCTTTGTAATCGTACCGTAGTACCACTACGCCACCGAGGCAGTCAACAACAATTCAACATATACACAAATATGTAGAGATAACGTGTGGTGTTATCACTTTCATCACCTTTAAGTATAGGTAGTATATAGCCGAAGCTCATAAAGTATGTAATAATCCAGCTTGTATACATGCTACGGCAGGGTACGAGATTCTATATTAAGAAGGTTAGGCCATAGTCTACCACGGTGGCCTAATGAGAGTTAATGAGTTTATGAAGTATTAAGAAATGAATATTTTAACTTTAAAAATAATTTGATTGTTTTTGAAGACGATTTAAAATAATCCTCGTCTCTTATTTTATCGATTATGCCAATATGGGCAGTATCGATACAATCGATAATATTAGGAGCAATTTAACAAATATTGTTTGTCCATCAGGAACTAGTGACAGAGACGTTCACGGCTCGTCGCTGGCTGGGCTGCATCGTGCCGGTGTTCCAGGCCGACGTGCTGCCCGCCAGGCCGGGGGAAGCACCACACACCTACGCGGAGATGACCGCCACCAAGGTACTCCGATACTCCCGATATAACAGCGAGACATTCCCACCCACACTGCAACTCCTGTCAGCCAGGATCAACTGCGGCACACAAAGCTCCGGAGCTCGGCGAGTCTCTTACTGACCTCTCTTACCTGTCTAACCCGCATCGAAATATAATCAGAAAGATCTGGGCCTAGTATCTAAAGCGAAACCGTGGGTGCAATTTATTCCTATCGAGGTTGTGTTGTATGAAAACAGAAAAATAATCGTGTTAGATAATGGCCGTTACATGTCAAAATAATAGACAATTCTTTAAGGTAACCCACACAAATGTGTCTCATTTTGGGTTCAGCTAATGTAAACCCATTTTCAAACGACAAAAAAAATATTATCCATTGACAGCCTACGTAACTTTAGCCTAAAAACTAAACTATTAAGAACACGTTTGTTTCCAGGTGAGCCTGATCAACTGCGAGCAGCTGGTCCAGGACGCCATGCGCGTGGCCATCAAGTTCGCGCAGTCACACGTACACAACAACCACGAGACCGACGAGAAGAACCGACAACAGAACTAAACACTATGAGACGGACAATCATTCTAAATTATTAATTACCTACACCTACTTTACTTACCTGTAAAGTCCGCCAACCCGCACTAGGCCGGCGTGGTGGACTATATGGCCTAACCCCTCTCAATCGTACTTTTGATTGTAGTGGAGGCTCGGGCTTGCAGTGGGACGTATCTGAGCTGATACAGTACAGTACAGAACCTACAAACTGGTTTTACCTTCTTGTGTATTTCTTTAAGCGGGTGTGGTATATATTCGACAGCCTCCGTGGCGCAGTTGGTTAGACGCCGGCTGTGAAACGAGAGGCCGCGGGTTCGAACCCCGCACCAAGATGAAAGTTTGTGAAGCCCGCAAGTATTTGTCTCGGGTCTGGGTGTTTGTGACACGGAATAGTCTCTCATGGTGTCTGATA
The DNA here is from genome assembly GCA_033459515.1 of Theretra japonica. Taxonomy (NCBI): domain Eukaryota; kingdom Metazoa; phylum Arthropoda; class Insecta; order Lepidoptera; family Sphingidae; genus Theretra; species Theretra japonica. The sequence goes on along the minus strand of CM065951.1, from coordinate 1,758,430 downwards.
CCCACGACACAAGACTTAATTGATCTTATTGTGGGGTCAGGACTATGTATGACTCTTGGGTGTCTTAAAAAAAAAATGGTTTGTCCCACAACAATACATATGATATAAGAATGGGTGCCCTTTAGTCTGTTTGGGCTTTGATCAAATCTGCCATATTATATCGTTTACGATATTTCACCGTTTGTGTTCTAGATACTATTGGAAATGAAAGAGCCTCATATTAAGTCATCATATTAATTTAATCCTTATCTCCACAATCTAACGCATATTTTGTAGGGCGATAATATAAGCGCCTGGCGAATTCGTCTGTATTCTAAGGGTGCATTTGTTATGTTAACTTGTATACTTTTGTTTCGAATTTGCGCTAATATGAGACGACATTAAGAGGTTTTCCTTACAATTTCCTGATTCAGCAAAATGCTTAGGAAAGTTTCTTTTGCTAACATACATATTTGAAAGGCATATTTATAAAGAATACGACGCTGAACATTATACGCCTTTCTAATTTTTGATTTTACAAAATTAATGTATTTTATGGATTCATAAAGTTGTGTACTTTTAGTTTATTTTGTTGCGGTATAGTCATTCTTGTAAATAATGTTGAATGTATTTATTTTTATTAAATAAATTACGTGGAAAAATGTTAAATTGTTTCATTGGATTTTACTATTATGCCATGGTAGAGTCAACCAAACTCAATAATAAAAGTATGTATTTACTATTTATAGTGATTAACTACGGCTCAGATTACCAGTTTTGCAAGGTCGGAAAAATCTCCAAACCTTAATAACTTAAGGATAAGGCAAAATATATTTTTCTAATGATAATTTCATCAAAAAACGGTTCCGAATATATTAGCAACGACAATTTTAAACATCCGTTTTTGTATAACGCAATGTAACGCAAAATATGTCAGCTGGCGAGGTCAACGACACGCGTCGTCCGTGACTATATTACAACCAATTGCAACGCGAATTAGATTTTTGTTTAAAGGTATAAGTAAGTAATAACCCTATGAATATGTTTTATTGATAAATAATATAAACAGTCTGAATGTCTGCAGCGCTAGTGGTTGTCCATGTACTGCAGTTCTGACACCAGCAGCACGGTGTTGGGCAGCGGCCGCGGCTGCGGAGACAGGATCGTCAGCATCTGACGCTCCATGTCCACGGCCGTACTGCAATCATACATACATCACTTGCTTCTACCCTACAAGTTGAGATGTAGATGATGGGGTGGGTTCGGGGTGTCTAGATGGCGAAATATAAAGCAGTGCCGTAGATTCTTTTTCGTTGCTTTTTGTGTGAATTTGGACAAATAAAAATGTAAGTAAGCGTCGCATCGCGGCGAAGCAATCTTGCTCCAAGGCGCCGCGACTGACACCGGTTACGTCCAGCAGTGCAAAAACTAGGGCGATGCCAGAGGTGTCCAGACACAGGGCGAGGAGGAGGGCCAGTTAAAGAAGCTCGCAATGGGCATTTTAACTAGTTAAGGAGTAGGTTTAATTATCATAACTACGAGATGCCTTCTGCTGGACTAGGGTTCCGAACTGACATAATCCGCACAGCACATATCAAAATAAAAAAAATGAAATGAAAGTTAAGTAGTGAGCAGTGAGTAGTGAGTAATGCAGCAGTAGTGTCGGTGTGCTCACACGCAGACGAAGCCGGCCAGGTTGGAGTGCAGCACGTGGTCGTCGGGCCCCGCCGCGAAGGACACGGACAGCAGGCGGTGGTGCAGCGCGGGCGAGGGCCACACGCTCACCAGCTTGGTCAGCGCGTCCTCCGCGCGCATGCCCAGCGGCATGCACGAGTCCGGCAGCGACGGCGCGCCCACCTGCACCACACGCACCACACGCAAGTATTGTACGTGCTACACACACAGCCAGCGACTTCCTGCAACTTCTCCACTAACTTTACGAATAATTTACTTACATACATAAACACACGCCTTTTTCCCAGAAGGGGTAGGCAGAGGTGCTACCAGAACACCCACGTTTCGCCTTGTATATTCCGTCCCACGATATGATAGGGGACGAGCCTATCGCCATATCGGGCACAAATTCCTGACTCCGGGCTGATAATGAATAGAAAAATCCAATATCAGTATGCCCGACCCGGGATTCAAACCCCAGACCTCAGCTTTGCAATCGTACCGTAGTACCACTACGCCTCCGAGGCAATAATTTAATAACTAATTAACAATATCAAACTGCATTTATCGATCCATGACTAACTTACCTTATAAATTTTCAGATCTGAAAATTTTACGTCAAAGGAATGTGGGTAGTACGGCGTCCTCTTGCCGTAAAAGTATTCTCTGATCCTCGCGTCACGAGCCTCCGCCCTTTGCGTTGACGACCGTTCCACTACCTGACAGGAAAAACATCAAATGTCTACACCTCAACATACAACAAATATCTGGAAGTCACTTAACCGTCTTCGCACAGGTGTGCGCTGCAAGACAAATTTGGTAAGATGGGGGGTATCAAACAAAGTCCGATTGTGACTGTGGCGCCCCAGAACAAAATATGTCACACTTATTCATGTGCCCACTGTACCCTACCACCTGTACAGGAAGGGACATCATCAAGGCGCGACTTACTTGACCGGGAAATTGTAAGAGTTTAGTGCAAACAAATTTGAGCCATTGACTCGAATTAAGAAGAACAACAAATCTACAGTTATTGACAACGTTAATTTTGCAGTATTCAGGAAACCAGCTGTAATATATACTGTAAAATTACGCCCAAAATTAATAAGCGATCCTTATCGCTAACGATCGATTATGAAAATAATATAAGTTAAATATTGTATAACACTCGGTTATCCGACTAACATTTTGCAGGGCAGTGTAGGACTATCGGATTTTCCGAATTAAACAGAACCTCTATAATCCGGACTTTTTTAAATAGAGTAGGTATCTTATAATCCGACAAATAGCGTATAAAAAGTATTAAGATTCTAAGATATAAATCATGACGAAACAAATAGTGCAGTTTGGAGTCACTATATATTTTAGGCATGTCCGATTACAAAGGGCACAGGAATAGCCAGGGGTCGAATTTCCGGAGCTCCACTATTCATCAAATTTGGCACATCGATGATCTGTAGTTAGCTATCAATATTATTTATTAATTTGATAAAGTAAACACTGCAGATATGCGTGGTTATTGCACAATGATTAATGAATGATTACTGATAACTTACCCCACCGCTTTTTGGTAAATACACGACTTTCACGAACTTGGGCATGTCCCTCTTCAACTCGTTGTATAGCCTCTCGTTGTCCAGTACAAGGATCACGTCGACCTGCGGACAGTCCATGCCTTTTATTATATAAACTAATTCATTGACAACCATTGTCTGATGTCAACCCTTTGACACATATCCAGTATTTAGTATATTGTCAATTTGAAAATCTTTCTTTGTCTCTTGTTTAGTATAAAATAAACTTATTGTTTTTAGCAATTTGCATAATAAATAAAAAAGATTCACATAAAAGAATTACTGTCGCTGGAAACATACTCATGATAATTGAGGTCACTTGTTACTCACCTCGAAGGCCTGTGCGGCGTGTGTGAGAACCTTGTACCCCGCATTCTTGATCCACCCGCACGTGTTTATGATCACACCTGACGCTGAAGCTGCAAACACATTATGAAAGTTACACAGTATACTCGTAGTAATACGATTCCAAATTTTGCCAATATCTCCAACATATCTTTTCATACCGGCGCATCAGTAACTACGTAGTTTGGGTTCATTGGGTAGTAACCGGTAAGAAAATACAGCTATCTCTAACCGACATAATTATGCTGGCCCATTCGAAAGCGCATATACACTGCCTTATGCTATTTTTTTTTGTCCAAGGGGAAAAGCTATTAAGCTCCCCTTTCGGTACCACGGGGGAGGCCGAAAGGGGTGTGTCAGTGTCTTTGGCCTTCCAGCCCGGCACATTGCCGATTGTGGCCAGGTTATAACGCGACAAATGTATACTTTAAATTGGCGGATTTTACATCTTATGATTTCCACAGTGACCAGTTGGAGGCAGCCTGCATCCAGCGACGTCTCGCGACCTTTACCAGGTCGTCTTACCACCTTGTGGGTGGACGTCCTACGCTGCGCTTTCCGCTACGTGACCTTCATTCAAGAACTTTTTGACCCTATCAGCAGATTGCTACTCAATGTTACTATGCAGAGGTAGCAAAAGCAATACCTTTTCTGTTATTTTCACATCTTTCCGTGATGACCTCAGCTAGTCTCGACACTATGGTGTTGTACAACTCCAGATTGTCTCCAGGTGTGGCGTGTCCAAAGTGGTATACTAGTGGCGAATGCTGACTGAACCCTTCCTCTATTGACGCTGGTCGCTCCACTAATACTGCCCCTGTTAACAACAGATTATATCTTAACAGTCGAATTGTAATTTGTAGTCTTGATAATTGGAGACTGAAAACTTTATGTGATAGGTTTTCCTAGGCCTGGTTGTTGCCCAGACAAATATGCTACCATCAGCCTTCAGGTCAGGGGAAATTAATGTCACTTGCCACATTTATGGTAATGACTAAACTATTTTGAACACTTTAGTGAACATAAATAAACATACCAATAGTCCCGGGGACACTAATCTGCCCCTGGCCCACATCCAGGTCCACGAATATCGGCCTCCTGCCCATCCTGACAGCGTAGTTCAGGAGTAGCTTGGTCAGGGTGGACTTGCCGACATCACCGGGCCCCACAACCATTGTGACGGGCCCTCGGGCATTCTCCTGCTCGGCAGCCAACCTCTGCTGTTCCAGTGCTGCATGCACATTGAGGTAAACCACCTAATAAAATTCAAGTGTGTTAGTTTGCTTAAGGTGCTATTAGCTAATGCGCTCTACACACCAAACCAGCGACCAGCGGTCCAGTGACACAACCCGCCGAGAAAAGTATCATGTCGGCAGCAAGCGACCGCGCGTGTTGCCCGAAGACATGACATTTTTACAACGCAAGCGCACTGCAATTATTGATGCAGGCTGCCTCCAACAGGTCACTGTGGAAATCATTGGGAGAGGCCTATGTTCAGCAGTGGACTTCCTTTGGCTGATGGATGGATGATGGATGGAAGCGCACTGCTCGTCAACGTCATAATGTTCCATATTATGTCGCCGCCATGTCGCCGTCAGTTTTCCGACTTGCAATGACTAAAGCCGCCGGCTAGCCCGCCGACAAAATATAGCCGTGAGGCTTTGGTGTATAGTCCGCTTAAAACTACACAAGTTATACTAGAGACTGTTTTCTCAGTTTTAAATACCAGTGATTATTGATTAAAGAGCACTATAAACCAATTATCGATAATAATAAATTAAGTAGTGACAGTTAAAATGTTCATAAAATTACGTTGCATCATTATAATTATAAACAAACAAATAAATACACCCAACAGTCACATAAATTGTCTTGACCCCACACTAAGATTAAATCTTATGTCATCGGTATCAGAAACTACGAGGGACTTTTTTGTTTCACAAACACCCAGACTAGATGCAAATATCTGTGGATCACACAGGTACATGTCTAGGTGTAGGGATCGAACCCGCGGCTTTTTGTTTCACATCCAGTGTCTAACTAACTGCGCCATGGAGGCCGTCATGTTCGTATAAACATAGTAAAAACATAGCTTCAGCTGGCAACTCCGTTTGCATGGTTATCTTTATAACAAAAATTCCATCCTGTCCCGTTCCGTTATATCCCGCTTTCTCCCATCTCCTTCTCACTCAAGATATGTAATCGAGTCCCATCCCATCCATTTGGGAACAAAAAAGTAATAAATATATAATCCCTCCCTCATCCCACAAGAACACTACATTTTTTGGGTTAAAAAGCAGCCTGAGTGTTAATCCAGAGTGTCAGCTACCTCCATACCAAATTTCATCGAAATCCATTAAGCTCCTGAGTTAATCGCAAACAAACAAACAGACAAAAATTCTAAAAATCATTGTTTTGGGTTCTAGTATGTTAATAACATAGTCCCCTATATTAGTTTTCCTCATTTATCTTCCATGTACAGACATTGATCGGTTACAAATTTATTATATAAATAAGGGTAAATTACTGGCATCAAGTAATTAAACTAAGAAAAGACATAATTTATATACAGATGCCTTAATGGGAGTATGATAATAGTATATCAGCAACTACAAGGAACTTTAAGTATCACAACAATTTATTGACTGTCACCCCGATGAACATTACATTGTGTAACTTTAGTTCAATGTTACGAAATTTATTTACATATTATCATATCAAGTTATAATAAAGAAAACAATACAATTTTAATAAAAACTAACCAAAACAGAAACAAAATGATGCGATTATCCCCCATGCAATATCCTATCATCAGCCCGTTGCAGTCCACTCCTGGACATAGGCCTCTCCCAAGATACACCACAGAGCCCGGTCTGCTGCTTTATGAATCCAGTTGCTGCCAGCCCTCTTGTGCAAGTCATCCCGCCATCAGGCCAGGAGCATCCCACGATACAAGTTCAAGTTTAAGTACAATTTCCTAGTTATAACTTATTCATAAATTATAAGGAAAAGAAAATAGGGGTTGGTCTAATATTCAAAAGTTAAAAATGCGAAATTGATACCATGGGCGTTTCTTTGGCAACATAGCTGACTTCGGTCCTGCCTCGAAGCTCGATGGTGCAGCCATGCCACGTGAACACAGCTACCTTCGCTCCCGAATGGAACTCATAAGGTCTCCCTTTAACCAACTCTGTGCCAAATACCTCCGCATAACCACTTTTAACCTGAAATAAATTACCTCTTATTTACCCACTAAAACACGAAAAAACAATATAGTCTATACGTGTATACGAAATACAGCTAATTCCATGTTGTATTTCATTGAAAACTTACTTCTAAAACAACTTTCTCATTTTTCGTTTCAACTTCAAAACGTAGTTCTGAATCGGGGTCCAATTTGAATTCTTGTAATTGTACTTCAGTCATTTTGATCATATATTTTAACCAAGAGAATATTTATATTTCGTTGATACAATTATTTTAACACATATGTGAATATTTTCATAGATCGTAAGCTTACAAATAAAAACATATGGTTGTCAAAACAAAAGACCACAGACTGAATCAATTTCATATATCACATTCATTTGTCATCATTCTTTTTCTCTTTCTCTAGGGTATATTATAAAAGAGATAGCAGCTATTATAATGGTATAAATAGCATTATATGTTTTGGACCATTATAAATATAGTTCTAAAATTTTCACAATGATATATTTTAACAAAAAACAAAACAATCAACTATCAATAGAAAATACTTTAGGCAGGAAAATACATATGTTTTGTAATATAATCGTCAGTTAGTTCTCGCAGAGTTTACCAAAACTTCCTTTGTTATTGTCATAAATATTTACATATTTACATTAATGCAAAGCAAAAACAAAACGTCAATTTGCGTCAAAAAAACGACATTCAATTTTCAAATATTTTGTTGTGATCGACAATGAAAGTACGGTTTTGATTTCTCGTGAAATTATTATAATTTTTTAATAAAATTTCATAACATTAATAATGGAGAACTCATTTTTTGAGTATCGCGATAAGACTGGTGTTAATAGTGAGTCGGATAGTGAAATAATTGACGCAAGTTTAGTGGTTGACGATTCTTTTACTTCAAAGAAGAAAAATCACACTGTTTATGTTCCGGACTCGGATGTATCTCTTACTGACGGTAAGTAACTATATTTTAATGCTGTCATGCAGTGTCTTGTTTAGAGTTTGTAATAAAATCACCACTTCCACTTACATAAAACCATCTATCAGTGTACAAAAAACAAGTTCGCACTTTGCATGTTCAAACTTGTTACGAAATATGTCAGTAGTACTTTTAATGGATGGTTTCATGGTTATTTAATTTGCTATACTATAAATTTATAAACGTATTTATACTTATGTTCCATATATGATATATTACAATGATAAAATCAATTTATATTATTGTTAAGTCAAAAAATCATTAGCTGTAAGTAAAAGTAAATCCGAATTGTGATTTATGTACTCAAAATATTTTCTTTCACCTGCTGATTGTACACATCCCGAAGTGAGTTCCAACCATCCTGATGTTGAGCACCCTACATCTATTGAAGATCATGCCACCTTCTGCTTCCAAGTTGCTCTATCATACAACAGGGCATCCGGCACTTCTCTTCACTCAATTTGATTCCAGCATTGATGCTAGTTGGTTGTGTCCATGCTAGTTATTTTTATCATTTGTTAAGACAATATGAATTAAATTATTAAGTTACTGTGGAAGTCATTGTTCAGTATTGTAATTCACATAGTGCACATTTGTTTAGCTATTATAATCTAGCTCATATATGTCTCACTGCAGGCCATGAGCCTTTTGTTTGAAGTTGAGTTTGAAGATATTGTTATAACACACATTGCCAACAAGATCTACTAAGTTACTTTATATTTTCAGATGATTATCACAGCGAAGGAGACACACACACACCAGCAAGATCTAGCAATGCATCAAATAAGCTGGAGAAATCAAGAAACAGCAGTGGTGATTACTATTATAAACTAAATTCCAATTGACACCGCAATATAGCAAATTACAAGTGAATCAGATTTTTCTGACTAGATGCTAATTTAATATTGTCTATTACTATGGTCGTAAATAAATATTTATAATAATCCATTAAATCCGTAATAATCCATTTAAATATTTATCAATTTGGAAAGTTGATTGTTGTGTCCTATGCTTTGTTTCCTAACCAGTTTTGTTACAAGTAGATACCTTAGTACCCTATACCCCTGAGATATTGCATTGAGTATGAATGACATCTGATATAAAGCATAATCTCCTCTAGCAAAATATATTTCAGCTACTGATTTGACCCCTACTGAGAAATGTTTTTTTCTGTTTAGGTGGCAGTAAGACAAGCAGAAGACAATCAAAACAGGCTCACAATGAGACAGTACCTAGCTCCTCAGATGAAGAGGGTAAGCTTATTTCACTCTTTGATTAAACTATTTTGGATACTAACACATGTTTTTTTTTTTACTAAATATTCGAGAACCAGGAAAATCCAAACTGTTGACCAATATCTTGTAATATTTTTAATAGACCTTTTTGATTTTTACCTTTGACTGTGTCATTTTCGCGCAGTGCATCAAGCCTCGCCAGAATTAACCCCTAGACGTCCTCCAAGTGCAATAAAGGCGACATTCTACACCCCAAAACCGGGTTTCAAGAATAAACGTAGGCAATTTGACTCTGACTTGGACAATTCCATAGTAGAAAAACATGACAACAACAGAAAACTGACCTGTTTGAAAAATACACCATTGAAAGTTGACAATGAGATAAAGACACCTAATTGCATAAGTGCTGATGGTATGATATCTGGAGATAATGCAAGAATCAGTGATTCAGATACGGGTGAAGAGCGTTTGAAAAATGACGATGAAGATGATGAAAGTAGCGATGATGATCAACCATTATCGCATTTGCGAAAAGACAATATCAAAGACCCTAACCTCATTAACACAAATGAAGTATGTGATACTTCAGAAGCGGCTGATGATGCCATTAGTAATTCCAAAGGCAATATTTCTCATAACGATTCAGACAAAACTACTCATGATGATAACGATGATGGTGATAATTATACATCGTCTGATGAAAGGGAAAGTCCAATTAACAGAAACGCTATTATTGACAGTGACGATGAGAAAGTACTTAAATCTGCTAAGAAACGGAATATCCGCAAGGTGATAAGTAGTGATGAAAGTGATGATGAAGATGAACAGGTGATGTCTCGCGCGACGCGTATGAGCATCATGGGGATTCCAGCTAAGGGTGATTATAGCGACGAATCAAGTTTCATACAATCTGACGATGTAAGTAAATTTAGTATCTCAAAAATCAATATATCTAGCACAAAAACTCGGCTAACACATCTTGGGCATCAAGACATTGAGGTACTTTGGATTGGATGGTGTAATATTTGAGGCACCCAGTCGTTTATACAAAAAATCTTTAAATTATAAATAATTAAAATGTAACTCTTTGATCAAATTCAAAAACATGAAATAACAAATATTTTAAACTTTTAGAGTCCACGCGAATCCACGACCAGCACGCCGGATTTACCTGAGGCAGGGTTGCCTACTTATGAAACACCCACAAAAACTACAGAACCTGATGGTGATGCTACCAGACTAAGTTGTTCACCTTTCTCTTCTCCCCTTCACGATATTACCAACGAAATATTAGATTCCAATGAAAACACTCCAAAGACTCAAGCTGGTTCAAATATTCCCAATGCTACGGACAATTTGAAGAACAAGCTTTTGAACAAATTAATGACTGATAAAGTGATGCAAGGGAAGGAGAATTCGGCGTGTGATGATGACGTCACTATTATAGATACTCCACCTGAGATCATCGCGCTGAGCAGTGACGACGAGGATGAGGTAACGTATGAAAAATATTGTAAAATCTTGTTCTTCCCAAAAGTTGTATATATTATCCCCATGAGTCTACAATAACCTGTGCACAGGGTCCCTGCCAATGTAATTTAAACTCGTCGAGAGTGGATCTAATTTTATCTGAACGGGAATTTTAATGCTTCTTATGAATACTTGAAATCATCTGAAGCTTTCAAAATAATTAATTAATAGTATGAAAAAATCGATATTAAGTAATCTACCCAAAATCAAACAATGTGGGAATGGTCTACGAGAAAAAGTTTGAGGATTTCTATTTAAGATTTTTATTTTTTCTCATTGAAATCTCGTTATAAAATAATCTCTTATTGATTGAAAATTGATATACCGCACCTGTGTGTTTTGATTCAAGTTTTATTATGCCTAAACAAAGATATATCATTTAGCATTTTATTTTTAGTTGCGCGTATAAATCCTAGTTTGATCGGTGTAAGTAAGTAATTGTTTAAACTACAAACCCTTGCAGAAATTTTAATGTTTTTACATGTTCGGCATAAATACAATTTTAACTCAGTGGCGAAGGCTCCATATAACTCGATTCCCTGCGGCTTACCTTTTGTAATTTATCATTACACTATAAACAAGCAAATTTTTCAAAATTATTTATGTAATATCTAAACTCATTTTATTCAACGACATCTGTCGGCCACATAGGTAAATATTACTGCGGAGGCGCATAGCAAACATGTAATTAGATTGCGCCGCGTTGCGACCTCTGGCGAATTACTGCCAAAATTTTTCGGCTTATTGAATAACAATGGCGCGGCCCGTGCGCCAACCGCCCGCGTCGGCTGCATGTTACGCATTGGTGTGACATGGTTGTGTAGTTTGCAACAAATCACGCAAAATTGGACCTTAAACTTATAATGATTTAAGGTTCAATTTCCGTTAAAAAAGCAGGAGGCATGCTGCGGCTCTTCAGCATTTTGTGTGTTTATGTGTGTATTTGTGTAGATATCACTGCATTTGTAAGTGTTATATTAACATTTTGATAGTATACGAGTATTAGCTGGTTCACGCATTTAGTTTTTAATGTTTTAAATTACAAAATGTACATAAATATTAATAGTATTATTATGTTGTAATGGAAATTAATAATCGTGAGGGACGTACATGTTTAGATTGTCAATTTCGGAAATAACGTTACTGTTTAGATTTTAGGAAGTGCTCGACTACTAATAATACAACTAATAAAAGCGCGGCTAACGTACTTGTTAACATTGTATCTAGATCATTAATTTTCTTTATTAATCTTATATTCACGTGCGGTTTAAAAATATACTTTTTTAATTTTCTCATGATGACATTGCAACTTTTGTATATTGGAAATATTAAAATATAATTGACGACCGCAGTACGTATATGCCATCATACGAAACGCAATTGTTTCGTTTGGTGAGTGAGATTGTCGGAGGAATAATTTGCTGGCGGTTGGATATTCGCAAACGTCCGGATATAAGGATACACGTACATATTATGTAAATGTGTCGCGTTTCGGGCTAATTCTCTGAAGCATCTCACGATAAGTTGATCTACTCAATCCGGACTGCACTATGTTTACTATCAAGTATCAGTCGCATTGTCTTCCCTATGTAGGACAAGTAGGTATAAACACACTTATTTCGCGTATTGAGCTTCGGCTTCCCTTTTTAAAAAAATCACCCTTCGCCACTGTTTTAACTTATTTAATTACTTTCATAATATGACATGCTTCTACGAGTAGAATCGGCTAGTGTCCTCAATTTTTATTATTGTTTATATCGAAAGGTTACGTCATAATCAGGAAGAATTTTGAAAACCCGTTTAGTAATAAGCAAGTTACAATTATATAAATGTTGGTGGTAGGAGTAATAGAAGAGGATGCAACATGCACGACGTGACGTCATCCTCCGTATGATGCATGCGTGCGAAAGAGAAAGGGAGTGTCCCCATCGCACTATTAAAAATATTCATAAGTCATTTTACAACCAATTTTGATTCTGTTTTCGAATTCATGTTTTTTATAAACAATATTTTTAGGAACCATTAAATACTGCTCAAAATCAAACCTTGAACACATCCCTACTGCAACATTCATACCGACTTCGAAGTCAAATGAAATGTCATTGTCAAATTCAACAGATAAAATTCTATTGAGGGTAGAAATAAATGCAGTCAACGGTTATAATCTTGAAGTCGTGTGGCAGTGATTGTTTCGTGTAAATTATTATTTTATGTGCGTGTTATTAATTGTACTATAATATTTTGTTATGAATTTTCATCAAATACGTCAATATGCCTCGAAGTCCAAACACTCGAGTAAGTAATAACATGTAACGTATTAGTTATAACATACTACGGTTATAACGCGTAACTGATAAAATTCTCGAGTTAATTACTGTCGGGATACTCAATACCGATTTAGTCGCAGTTTTATTCCTTAGGATACATTTTAATATGCTGTTTTAGATCTACCAACTTATTACTAAACCCAGGAATGTTTTCACGTTAATATTCTATTCTATGATTTTGACTTTTCCATAAGGATTTGGTTTACGAATATACGGATTCCTACTTGGCGTCAAGTATTTGCGTGTGAATATCCAGGGTCCATTCCAAAATCTATCCAGAAATATGGTATTCATTTTCGGGGTACCAAAAGGATTTATCTTTTTTTATATTTTTTCCCTTCAATTCAACAACCTTTTTGTTCATAGACCATTCAGTTTCACACTCTAGAAGAGCCTTTTTGAAAAATTGCAGCCACATCACCAACATCTCTTGGCATTGACACACAATTTATCGCCATGTGTGGATATTTATGCAATTTTTCAAAATAAATTAGGTATCGAATCGAAAAATCAACATCACATTATCGTATACCGATCTAGTTATAAAAGCACCACTTAGCGCTTTAAAAAATATAATAAAAGCTCTTTGAAAATATTAAAGAAATACCTATTCTATTTCTTGACTGTCTCGGTGGCGTAGTGGTACTACGGTATGATTGCAAAGCTGAGGTCTAGGGTTCGAATCCCGGGTCGGGCAGTGATATTGGATTTTTCTATTCATTATCAGACCGGAGTTAGGAATTTGTGCCCGATATGGCGATAGGCTCGACCCCTATCACATCGTGGGACGGAATATACAAGGCGAAACGTGGGTGTTCTGGTAGCACCTCTGCCTACCCCTTCTGGGAAAAAGGCGTGTGTATATGTATGTGTTCTATTTCTCAGGTTAGCATAGTCCCCACTTCCCCAAACTTGAAGAAATCTCCCAAGGGCAGGTCCCCGAATTTGAAGAAGTCTCCGAAACCGAAGCAAGAAGATGCCTCTCCGAAGAAAAAGAGAGACAACACCATCAAGTCTTACCTGGCGCCCCCCAGCTACCCCAACCAGGGGGTGGTTTATGTAAAGAAGCATGTTAGAGAGAATGAACTGAGCAAGCTTAACAGTTTGAAGGAGGATCTTCATAATGTTCGAGTAAGTGTATAGTTTTTATAATTTGATGATTTTTTTTGTATTTGGTATGTCAAGGCTAATGTTAATAATTGCAAATTGTCTTTTAATAAATAACAGGTTCTTAATTTGTATTGTTGTTTTGTATATTCTTAATATTAAGATGATAAAATAGTTAGTATCTTAGACTTGTCGATAAAACTGATCTATTGGTAAAAAAATCGTAATTTGTTTTAAAGTCGGTTGAACAATGCTCGATTCTAAAAGGCGACCTACGTCAATAATTCAATATAGTAGATTTATTCCGCAAAATATGTACTATTTTATCCAAACGGATTCAAATATCGTGCCACTATCAATCCTTTTGACATTTTTTATAATTACAACCATCAAACTATTGTTTGACGGTAGAATCTTCTGGAACAAATCGACATCAACACGCTCCCCGACGGCGGCGTGAAGTACATAGAACGTCTCACGGCCCTGGAGGCCGAGGTTCGACGCCAGGGGGATAAAGTTGCCAACATGGTTGTGGAGCCAGGTATATATTGACCTTTTGCAACTTATTTGTCGACTCAAGTGGTTAATTGGAAGCAGCGTCAGTAGTTTTTATGCTGTAGTTTTTTTTATTCGATGAATGGCGAGACGAGCATGCCATTCGCCTGATGGTAAGCGATACGACCGCTCATGGACAGTAGCAAAACCTAACAACACTGAAATACAAAGCCGTGCTTGGCATTCCACTGCGCTCGACATCCTGAGACATAACATGTTAAGTCTCATTATGCCCAGTAGTTACTCTGTACTATAATGTAATAACTCATAATCGATAATTGGTGAGCACAGGACTCCTCTACAATCGAGACTTCGATTGAGAGGGCTTAGGCCATACGTTCATAGTCCAACATTCCATAGAACTCATTAACATGTTTGTAGCATACATGATTCCTTGCGATGTTTTTCTTCATGGTCAAAATGCGTGGTGGTTAACTTTCAACAAACATAAATAAAACAATAATTTAAAAAAAAAACATGACTCCGACAAGTCGGGGATGTGCATTGAAATTCGAACCTGCGACCACCGTCTCAGCAGACTCGTGCGGTCCAACAAGTTGCCACGCATTTTGATGAGTACCTAAAATATTTATGAATGTTTCAGAATACCCAACGGCAGAAGAGATCGCCAATGACGGCTTCGAAAAGGGCCTCACCTGGGATGACATCCAAAAGGCTAGCAATGCCGTACAGCCCCGCATGTTTGGCAAGCAAGGTGAGTACATAAAGATTAATTCGTGGTTCAAACTAGAGCTATGAACTGTCTGTTTTGTCTTCAGTTTTTTAATAACAATGCGAGTTTTTAATATCGATTAAATTATTGTGTTTTATTATTTAGCATACAGCTGATTGAATTATCAAATGATGTGATAATACAGCATGTTTCTTTTTCAAAATCATCGGGTTCGATTGCTAGCTAGGCATATTAACTTATCAAAAATTTAAGTATGCTCGTAACTCCTTTCACGTTTTCACGTTTCAACGTAACTCCTTTTATATTCCTCATAGTTTCGGATTTGGCCCTCCACGTCTATTTGTAAAATTCACTCTGTATATAAAATATATTCACTTCAAAAACGGACAATATTCGCAAACACAGATTATATAATACTACGTTGCGCCACGTATGCGCTCTAATTCGTAAAGCTGTTAAGATGATAATGGTGATGAAGATTATTTTATTTTAACTAATTGGGAAGAAACATTCAATTAAGCATGAATTTTAAAAACGAATCTGTCTGTATCTGTATTAGCCCATAAACGTCCCACTACAGGACACGGGCAATCGAGAGTGCGATTGAGAGTGGTTAGGCCATATAGTCCACCACGCTGGCTAAAATTGGCTGGAAATTTATACAAATCACTATGGTATACAGGTTTCCCCACGATGTTTTCCTTTACTGTCATAGTGCGTGGTGATTGACTATCAATGCACACAATAACTCCAAAAAGACGAGAGGTGTGCCCTGGGATTTGAACCCGCGACTGCCGTGAACATGTAGGTAGCTGCGTCTGGTTTGTTACCAACAGGCTACCACGCCCTTTAAATCACTTAAAAATGAATAAAATAACATAATCCTCATGAGTTAGAGCACAATGACATATAATATAAGAGTGATGGGTTTGATGATGTGATGTGTCAGCGATGTCGACGCACATGGCGGAGCGCAGCGTGATCCTGGAGCGCCTGCGGGACCTGCACGAGTCGCTGGCGTCGCGCCCGCCGGATTCGCAGCAGGCGGCGGGCCCGCGCGGGGTCAGCACGGCGCTCATGCCGCACCAGCTGCACGCGCTGGCCTGGCTGCGCTGGCGGGAGACGCAGCGACCACGCGCCGGGATACTCGGTACCCATATACATACATACATCAATAGGCAGAGATGCAACCAACACACCTACGTTTAGCCTTGTATGTTTCGTCCTACGGTGTGATAGGGGGCGAGCCTATCGTCATCCAATCCATCAGCCAAAGGAAGTCCACTGCTGAACATAGGCCTCTCCCAATGATTTCCACAGTGACCTGTTAGTCACCTGGTCGTCTGACCACTTAGTGGGTGAATGTCCCACGCTGCGCTTTCAGCTTATCGCCATATCTGGCACAAATTCCTGACTCCGGGCTGGTAATAAATAGAAAAATTCAATATCACTTTGCCCGACCCAAAATTCGAATCCAAGACCTCAGTTTTGGAATCATATCGCAGTACAAATGCGCCACCGAAGCAGTAATAGACCTTATACATACACAATTTTAAAACCCATTTAAGATATCGAATGTTTTGTCTTCTTCGCTCAAACTTAATTCAAAAGTCGTCAGAAAGGGACAAAACATTTGATAACTAAAATAGGTTTTAAAACTGTCTATAAATAAGGCTGTTATGCTCTTACTTTGTTAGTAGAAATTGGTGTCAAATTAAAATGATCGACAACGTAGGACGCAGTTAATTGAGATTTAGCTATGAAACGAAAATTTTCTAGTTTAATCCCTGCATTAACACAACATCCAGGTGTTGTAAGATGAAAAAATTGTGTTGTTTTTTATTCCCATGGTGCATGACTTGTCTTCGATTGAAGTCAGGATTATGTACTTGACTGCTCAGTTGATTTATTGTGTATTTATTATTATCAATGAATATTTTACACAGCTGACGACATGGGTCTGGGCAAGACGATCACCATGATATCGCTGATTATGAGCGACAAGGAGCGGAACATCGATGACGGCGACTCCGATGATGAACGACCCCCGAAGGGAACCAAAAGTAAATGCATTTGTTTTATTTATAAAATCTATGGGCAGAATATATTTAATATTTTTCCATTGATTTTAACTGAATTTATATTGAGATATTTTTCCGATAGGTTATTTTATTTTATTTTCTATCGTTAGCTAATATAATAAACAGGGGAAATAAAAAATATGATAAATCTTAAAGCTAAAGCCAAAGCTAGGTGTAAATATCAACCCACTGCTGCCAATAAAGAAAAGTACGTAGCTATACGGAATCAATGCAATAAGATGTGTAGGAATGCACAACGCCAAAATATCCACCAGTCCATAGTAAATGGAGATCCATCAAAGGTATGGAAATTTCTACGTTCTATAGGAGTTGGGAAAACACGTCAGAATTCTTGTCCTAATGATTTAGACATCGAGTCGCTCATCCAGTATTTCTCCAATTCGCCCTATTGTGTTGGGTCGGCTAAAGATATGACTTTAAAAAATCTCTCGTCTCTTCCAACTCCTAAATATCCACCTTTTGTTTTCAGTAAATTTTCCGGTTGTGATGTTAAGAAGTGCATTATGTCCATATCGTCTGACGCGATCGGGAGCGACGGTCTTAGTCGTAAAATGATAATTCCCATCCTTGATGAAATCCTACCCATTATTTGTCATATCCTCAACTTTTCTGTATCCTGTTGTGAGTTTCCATATTCGTGGAAAGAAGCCCAAATCATTCACACTACCGTTTGGAGTCCCGAATATCAAATACATATAAGCCGTATTGAACGAGTCCAAAAGATTTTTACAAAATTCCTAGCTTTTAAAGATCCAAGTTGCCCTTATCGTGCAGATTACATGTCCCGACTCAAACATTTCAAACTGGATTCTTTGGAACATCGACGAAAGGTATTCGATGTAGTGTTTTTAAATAAATTAGTTAATGGTTTCATTGATGCTCCAAGTTTACTTGCTCAACTTCAGATAGTGGTGCCTAGAAAAATTCCTAGATTTCCATTGCAAGAAACTTTTCGGAAAAAGTCCTATAGGACTAAAATATCTTCTCCGTTGAACCGAGCTATAGATACATATAAGCAATATAATGACATTGATATCTTCAACGTTTCTGTTAAAAAAAGCAAGAATTTGTTATTGGGAAGTTTAAAATGTAATAGGTTTTGATATTTCTTTTTTATTTATTTTTGTTGTTGTGTGTAATTATTATGAATTGATTTCATTCTTGTTCCTAATTATTTTTAAGTTATTGCGTACCTACTATTTTTTTTTTTAATTATCTAAATTTCGTTTGCCGTATTTTATATTTGTTTTGTATTATTTTAATTTAATAATTTAATTTTGGGATTTAATTTAATATTTGAAATTTAATTTAATATTGTCACTAAATAATTTTCTATTAATATTTCTTTTTGTGTAATTTTCTATGAATGCTGTACGCACCTGAAGAGACGGTAACGCCTTGTCCAAGACTTTGATGTTATAAATCTGTGTATATTTTAGTGTTATTGTCAATGGTGTGTCCAAAAATAAATAAATAAATAAATAAATTCCTTTACCAAAAAAGATTAATCCCGAGTCCTTTTCCGATTATCGTCCCATATCCATACTTCCATTCCTATCCAAAGTCCTTGAACGACTTACCTATAATCAAATCAATTCTTTCCTTACTAAAAACAATCTCCTTAATCCAATGCAATCCGGTTTCCGTCCTGGTCATAGTACCGTCACTGCCCTGATCAATGTTACAGATGATATTAGGGCTGCCATGGAGAGTGGAAATCTTACAGTACTTACTTTATTGGATTTCAGCAACGCTTTTAATACTGTAGATTTCGACATTCTCCTTGGTATTATGCGCTCTCTTAACATATCTCCAACGGTAATTGATTGGTTTCATACTTACCTGTTTGGTCGCCGACAACGTGTATGTATTGACAACATCTTTTCATCTTGGTGCGATACTACAGTCGGTGTACCGCAGGGTGGCGTTTTATCTCCTTTACTCTTTGCTATTTTTATAAACTCAATTTCTCAAAAACTTACTTCATCCTACCATCTTTATGCAGACGATCTCCAAATCTACTCGCACGGACCTTTAACAGGGTTGTCGGATACTATAGCTAGAATAAATGCTGACCTATCGGAAATTTGCAAATGGAGTAAATCATATGGCGTTAAAGTGAACCCCATAAAGACCCAGGTCATTATTGTTGGTAGCCCCAGAATGATTTCAAAATTGGACTGGGCTCAACTTCCTCAGGTGTCTTTCGATGGAACAATCGTTCCATTCAGAGAGACGTGCGTCAAAAATCTGGGGATATTAATGGACCCCAAAATGTCATGGAATTCGCAAATACAAGCCGTAAGTCGCAAGATTTTCGCTGCAGCGGGTTCTTTGCGACGACTGCGGAACTTCTTGCCGTTTGCCACTAAAATTGCGCTTGTACAATCACTTCTTCTACCAATTCTTGACTATGCCGATTCCAGCTATCTTGACCTCAGAGAAGACCAACTAGACAAACTTGAGCGGCTTCAAAACTTCTGTATAAGATTTATATTTGGACTTCGTAAATATGATCACGTTTCAATATTTCGCGCTAAGCTCAAGTGGTTACCAATTCGCTTTCGTCGGAATGCTCATATACTTTCTTTACTTTATAAGGTATTATTCAGTCCCTCTTCTCCATCATATCTTAAAGAAAGATTTAATTTCCTTTGTGAAAGACATGCGAGATCTTTGAGATCATCGGAGAATCGTAAGTTGCATATACCAAGCCATACCACAGTGTATTTCGACAAATCTTTCACTGTTCAAGCAGCTAGGTTGTGGAATGTCTTACCTCTAAATATAAGACTTGCTAAATCACTTAATTTGTTTAAAAAAAAAGTCAAAAATCACTACTTATCCCTAATTAATTAAGAATTATTTTTTTATTTATATATTATGTATATTATATTGTATAATTGTCAATGTGTATATATGCAAATGTATATGTATTTATATGTGTATGTATGTATATTTATGTGTATGTAAGTGTCTCGTATATACTATATATATCATTTTTGTTTTCTTTTGTTAATGTACTCTTGTTGCACGTCGAGCCCTATTTATCAATCCAACAATTCCTGTTCATCCAAAGGTTGCCAGGAAGAAATCGCTCAATGCGATATGGCCGCCCATTGTACTAGTTTAATATTGTTTCTTTATTTATTTTTTATGTAACTTGAGAGTACAATAAAGAGTATAAATAAATAAATAAATAAATAAATAAACTTAAAAGAAACAATGTAAAAACAAAATCAATATACATTAAAACTTCAATTTTATATGGATCGCCTAGATTTCTAATCACAAGGTAGAACAGGCTAAAGACTTTGTACCGCGGATGGTAGCATATGTTTTATTCAGTCTCGCTTACGTCGCTGGTGTGGTAAAACTCTTATAATGCTGTAAGGTTCAGTAATGTGATTTAGTGTTGGTTAGGGTACTGCTAACTAATAGTCCTCACTTGACTCTCAGAAATTTGGATAAATAAAAGTTCACAAAGTTATTAATAACTTTTATTAGTTACCACTGTTACATAGATTTACTTACTACCTAGAGTGTGTACAGTACCTAGGTACTGTACGATATAGTGTGGGTAATGTGACGGGTGATGGAACGACTGACACGCTTCAAAATATTATTTTTATTTTTTAAATTTTTATTGTGCACAAAAAAAATTACAGCAATGGTGTTATCGCATATAGCAATGTCTTATAGACAAAATACCAAAGTTAATTCAGCAGAATGTAAATGGAGCATACAGCGTGTCGCTACAATGGTTGTTGCAGTGGTGCGCGGCGGCACGCTGGTGGTGTGTCCCGCGTCGCTGATGCAGCAGTGGGCGGGCGAGGTGTCGCGCCACTGCGCGCCGCACGCGCTGCGCGTGCTGCTGCACCACGGCCCCAGCCGCGCCACGCAGCCGCAGCGCCTGGCGCCCTACGACGTGGCCGTCACCACCTACAACATCCTGCAGCGGGAGGCCGACAAGGTACTGCGCACATCTCAGACATAAGTTAAATACCCGCAAAAGATGGGCCGTCGAAAAATTTCAATGTTAGTATCTACAGTGACCTGTTGGAGGCAGCTAGCATCCAGCGACATCCCGCGACCTTTATCAGGTCGTCTGACCACCTCGTGGGTGGACGTCCTACACTGCCCTTTCCGCTTCGAAATCGTTGGGAGAGGCCTATGTTCAGGAGTAGACTTCCTTTGGCTGATGGATTGATTGCTTGATTGGTAGTGTCCACAACTGTCAACGTATTAAAATATCTAATGTTAAAAAATCGCTAAAAAATGTTATTTTTTTTAACTAAACAGCCACAAGGGAAACTTTTATGCTATCAAAGTAAGATAAGCTGAAAATCATGATGACAACATAACATTTTAATACTCAACACAATTAAATACAAGCATTGTTGTCCAACAGAAAGGCGTCCTCATGAGTGTACGTTGGCGCCGCGTGATCCTCGACGAGGCCCACATAGTGCGCAACCACAAGTCGGCCACGTCGGTGGCGGTGTCTCAGCTGTCGGCCCAGCGGCGCTGGTGCCTCACCGGCACGCCCGTGCAGAACAAGGACCTGGACCTCTACGCACTCATCAAGTTCCTCAGGTGTACGCCCTTCGACGACCTCACCGTGAGTCACATACACTAGCTACAGTAACACACGTCGGCCACGTCAGTACCGGTGTCTCAGCTGTCATACTTTTACACTGTCATGAGACAATAGAATGCACCTAATGGTAAATAAGGTTGAATAAAAATCCAGTAACAACCGATGCGAGATAGCGAACTCTCATCAGTTAGTACTATTTTACCAGCCTTCATGTGTCCGGAATCCGGATATACACAGATGAACCTGAAAACGCTGGTAAGTGACAGAAAAAATATTTTCACAAAAGTCTCACAACGGTCGATGCCAGTAAGGTAACATAACATTGTCATAAATCAACACTATTTATTAACGGACACTTATTCTACAACCAATTTGCATTGTATCTGTACAAAAGATTGAATTTTGATTACCATCTCCAGATGTGGAAGAAATGGATCGACAACAAGAGTCTGGGCGGTCAGGAGCGGCTCAGCACCATCATGCGCTGCCTGCTGCTGCGCCGCACCAAGCAGCAGCTGCAACAGAAGGGGCAGCTCGCCTGCCTGCCGCAGCGGACCCCGCACCAGCTCCAGGTCACGCTCTCCAAACACGAGATGAACGTCTACCAGAAGGTACAGGCTGGGTTGGTCTACAAGCTAGGGTTACTGGTGTAGGGTGAGATTCCCAGGGTACCTTCCCTGGGTAGGATGTCCATGCTGTCCCTTAATACAGCACAACCAAATGACTGATGGATATAGTGGTAAATATAGTCCAGATAGAGAATCCGCCAACGAAAGATTATGATCTCACCTCAGTCAAGACTATAAAGTTCAGATGTATAGGTGAAGCCAAAACTCTATTACAATTGATGTAGGGCGAGACTGATACTACCATTATTATCGATGCATTAAGGAGTGGCCACGAATGTGCCCTACCCCAAAGCTGTTTTTGTGCGCAGGAGTGATTGAATTACCTCACTGTTGATTGACTGTATCAGTCCAGATACGTCCCACTGCAGGGCACGAGCCTCCTCTATAATCGGGAGTACGATTGACAGGGGTTAGGCCATCTGGCGTATATAATCCACCACGCTGGCCTATTGTGGATTAGCGGACTTAATTACCTCGCTACCAATTAATAATACCTAGGACCTGGGAGTATCATAGCAGGTTGCTGTTGCAAGTTTAACGAAAATAAAGATAAATATATTGTTAAATTACCCTTCTCAATATTTAATTGCTTTAATCTAAGTGAATTAACCAGGCAAAAATATTGTGTAGGTGTTGGTGTTCTCCAAGACGCTGTTCGCTCAGTTTCTGCACCAGCGCGCGGAGAAGAACTCCGACGGACTGACCGTCGTGCGGCCCGACAAGGACAGCGAGTACACCAAGATGCACAAGAAAATGATCGCGTTACAGGGTATGTTACAATTACACTTATATTATAAAGCCAACAAATATAGTTATTTTTTTATTTGACAAATTTTGCCGACAGTTAGAAAAATCTTAAAATCAATCTCGAAATAGTTAGAGCCTATGCAGACTGGGACGGTATGGCAAGCAATTTAAATTTTAACCAAAGGATATTCAAATTTATCTGGTAGGAATACGAGATAAATTCCAATGTTTTAAATTGATGCTGCGGCATGGAGAAATCTCTTACCATTCTGTCCCGGTCTGCGCTGGCCCTTAGGATGTTTTACCGTATTTTATAGCTAAAGTATTTTGTAATAGCTTGTGTCGTTACCACTAGTGCCACTTATTTTTTTATTAATATTTTTATAGGGTAATACGAGTAACGATCTATGAGAAAAAATGTCTATCATTTTTATAATTGTAGATTTTTTTAATAATGTTAAATATGAGATTTCAATTTCTTGACTCATTTTTGTGACATAACATTTAACTCCCATGTCCCCCAAGGTGCGAAGCCGGTGAAGTCCCACGAGATCTTGGTGCTCCTATTGCGCCTCCGGCAGGTGTGTTGCCACTGCGGCCTCATCGCCGCCATGCTGGACGAGGAGGGCGCCGGGCCCGTGGAGGAGGACCCGGCTGGGAAGGATCTGCTGGCTGAATTGAACAAACTGTCTCTGGATGACTCCAGGAGACGGGTGGGTTGGCTTTAGTATTTTGAGTCTGACAGCTGTGTTTCTCTAATATCCGTCTGTCTGTCTCTTTCCTTTGACGCGGAAAGTCCACTGCTGTATATTAGCCTTAATTACCATAGTAAATTGTTAGAAGCTGAATGCATGTATCAACTTTTTGTACATTGATTTTGTGTCTGTATTTACAGTTGCATACGCCTTGTGTATATTGATTAGTAATACCCGCTAACAGGTAGTGGAATATTTCCGATTATACTTGCCAGCCAGCCCGCACACCACATGCTGTAAATTGACTTTTTGAAAAAAGCTTCTTATAGTTTTATTCAAAATCAATATGTCTATTGAGTAGAGTGGTGGTAGGAGAGAAGAAGAAGAGGAGGAGGAGCCTCAGGAAGGCACGACGGCGGCCGAGGCCATCAGGTCGGTGCTGGACCCCAACAACCCCGTGTTCGAACTCACGCGGCCATCCTCCAAGATACAAGCTGTCATGAAGTGCCTCAACGAGAACGTGTTCCCCAACAAAGGTATGATTATTATTACAAATATACGCCCAACAATTGCACAGTCTAACCGCACAGTTAATATGGAAAATTACGAGAGACTTTTTAATCTCACCCAAAACTAAAGTCAGCCCAAAAATAAATATTTGTGGGCTCGAAAAAGTTGTTAAGATTGCCCGACACCCAAAATTAAATGGTGTTGTATTTATATCTGCTCGAATAGTAATTCTTTTAATTCGGATTCTTCCAAGTCAGCATAATTATGGGCCAGCGGGAGGACCTACAGTAAAGTAGCCATGGTGTTTATTAAAATATATGGTATGTGCAGGTCACAAGGCGGTGGTGGTGTCGCAGTGGACGTCAGTGCTGCGCCTGGTGGAGCGCGAGCTGCACGGCGCTGGCGTGCGCACCGTCACGCTCAGCGGCAACGTGCCCGTGCCCGCGCGCCCGCCGCTCATCAACGCGCTCAACGACCACTACTCCGACGTGCGGGTACGTAACTACGTCACGCTACCAACATGTCCACAATAACACAGATTGCTAGATAACAATATGGAAAAAGTAGTCAATTCTATTAAAACTTGTCATACGTCATTTTTAATCATTTAAACTTTCCCAAAACCCAAAATAAATTTCAGTAAAAACTGATTCAAGAAATGCATCCTCTATGAAAGGTTATAAGAAACGTAATTCAAAAGTCAGATAAAATGAATCTTTTCACCCTACTTCAGGTTTTAAGGCAGCGAGAAAGAGAGTAAATGAGAACATTGTTAAGTAAGAATTTGTTGTATTCAGGTGATGCTACTATCCTTATGCGCGGGCGGAGTAGGTCTCAATCTGTGCGGCGCCAACCACCTGCTCCTACTGGACCCGCACTGGAACCCGCAGCTCGAGGAACAGGCGCAGGACCGCATCTACCGCGTCGGACAAACCAAGCACGTGCACATCTACAGGTACAAACGCACACGCACACGTATTATATACACGCACACACTCGCGTACATAAATCAAATACTCAGAAAAACGTAAACACCCATACACACTAACGCACACACACATAAAGACACACACACGTGCATAAATCAAATACGTGTAAACACCCACACACACTAACGCACACGCACTTAACGCATGCGTATCTACCAGTACGCGTACACACATAAATACAAATTAGCACATAAATAAATTTATCATGTAAGTTTGGGCACGTATACAGCAACGTGCCCTCGTACATACACCAAACACGCGCGTTAACACCAACACATACTAACGCACACGTATTTACACGTGCACGCGTATACGGACGCACATTAAAATGCGTACGGATACGTCCTTGCCTCCACGCTCACACACCGATGTACAAGCAGTGGAGGCGTCAGACCAACATTTTGAACATACATTTCATTCCGCTCGTAACGCAAAAAGATGTTTCCAAAACGTAACTAATCTACGAGTACCTAAAAATATATTTTTTATGTCAGTTCACTGCAAAAATGCACAACTGAAGTCAGTTCACACTAAACTTCCCACATAACAAGAAACTAGGTCGATCGATTCACAATGGAATTGTATCAAAGTTTTCCACCGAACTCTCTGTGCCCTTAAACTAAAATATGTCGCCTGTATTCTATTTTGTTATAATGAAACATAGTTTTGTCACCTCGCTCGCGACACTGACAAATGAGTAACGTATCGTTTGTCATTGAGACTGTTAATTTCTGTCACTGGCTAGGTTAGAAATCGAATGATTAAAGCCGAATGGAAAATATTGTTTATGCGTAGCCTTTTGACTTTTTGTCCCGGTATGGTGAACGACATTGTCAATGCTATGCACATAATTATCGGTGAAAGAAAACATCGTAAACAAAGCTATATCCAGAACAAATATTTACAAAAAAAAAACCAACTTTGTGAAGTCCGCCGATCGTCACCAAGTCAGCGTGACGGACTCTGTCGTTCCGTAAAAATCCTAAAATTAGGCTATCTACACAGCACAACTTGGAATCGAAATAAGCTAAACTGTCTTAGACTAGTAGCACCTCTGCTTATGACTATACCTATGTTAAATATATTTTGGCACGGTATAATGTGAGCAAAATACCGACACTTCCGCCTCCTCTAACAAAGTTCAAGGCACCGGAAGTACAAGCGTGTAGGATCTTAAACTGATTTCCTTATGAGACTCGCGTCACCATATTTCAGTAAAACTCGCCAATTTTCCCGCCCGAAACCACTGCGAACGTAATAATTCCCGCCACGTCCGGTGGAGTGTGGCCATGTGATTTATTTTCAGTAGGACAGTCCCGTTATAAATAAAAATGGGTTTATATTTGTGGTTTGATAATTTATTATGGTATTTCAATGTCGACTTTGATCGTTTATATCAATGTTATTCTTCTCTCTGTCTTCGACACAGTTAATAATAAATAAGTAGCAGGGATTACGTATTCCCATATTATAGGGTTCTGTTTGAGCTTTTGTGTTTGATTATTTTTATAATGATACAAAGATATTATTTACACAACACACCATCCCATTAGCACTTTCAGGTTTGCCATTAAGATTTTTTTAAATTAATTATTTTATAGCTCATTTTAAGATATATTGTACATATACATTATACATACATTTATTGCCTTTATCCCACAATTATATATAATTAAAACACTATTTCGCCATTCAAAACAATTTCTTTCCTCATGCTATTATTAAAATAAATTTCGCGAAAAGTCTTATTATAATTTAAACGATGGTTATCCCAACCAACAGCATTGTCACAGCATTGTGTGAAAGTCATTGTGCGTTGCACGTCGAGCGCGGTGCCAAGATTCATACGCGTACTGAGACACAGCGGCATTTTAAGAATTTGGCTAAAGTTTTTATAATAGTTCACTCTCACGCACACACATACTAATGCTAATTGGAACAGTATTTAAAATCCAATTTCTACATCAACAGCTAGCGTCAGTGGTACCGTTTTAGACTTCGAAAAGTATATCTTTTTGTCTCTAATAGATTTTAAATATTTTGATTGCATTTTCTTTGTTTACATAAAAAGATTCCGACGAATTTGGAACCTCGTCCTGTTTTTAAGACGGTTAATAAATTCGTGCCTGTAATGTGAAACTAAAAACAACCCTAGTGTCACATAATTTCGCGAAGCTTATTTCCATCTCAGAATGTTGTTGTCGCGGACCGTCTCATCATGCCGTATACAAATTCCCGAACAATCTATGTGGCATTTTGAAATATACAAAGTGTATTGGCCGAGGTTTTGTTACTAAAACCTAGGATTTCATAGTATACCACACGAGTAAGACCCTATTAAAAATTAAGGCGATTATTAAAACATAGACATTGTGTTTTTATGTTTTCGTACCAAAATAACCCATTAAAAAAACAATACATACGTACGTTCTACCTGACGTCATTCTGGCCGATACCTGAGTCCGCCTACCTGCTCAATCGCTCGATAATAATTACTAATTGCACAAAACAATACACTACTACTGCTAAAGATGCCAACTAAAATAACACGCTATGCAAATTACTATTTTTGCTGTATGTTCATCTTATTAACAGACGACATAACTAAGATTCCGAGAAGTCGCTGTAAAAATTCTCAGCTATAAAAAAAACACCTAACAGTCGCATACATAGTCCTAATCCCACACTTAGATCGAGTCTTGTCTTGGGTATTAGAAACGAAAAGACTTCTCGGTCTTACAAACACTCAGATTACATTTAGTAGACGCGTTCGTTTGACCTAAAAAATATTTCAATAAATCCACTAACAGCCAGGATTTTTGTACAGGTTCATGTGCGTGGACACAGTAGAACAATCGATC
This sequence comes from Theretra japonica, assembly GCA_033459515.1. Taxonomy (NCBI): domain Eukaryota; kingdom Metazoa; phylum Arthropoda; class Insecta; order Lepidoptera; family Sphingidae; genus Theretra; species Theretra japonica. The sequence continues at coordinate 1,730,082 of CM065951.1, read as the reverse complement.
AGGAAGCTGCAGCAAGCCAAGCTGGAGCTGGCGGAGAACGTACTCACCGGCGCCAGGCACACCAACGCCTCCAAACTCACCATCGAGGACCTCAAGATGCTCTTCAACATGGGGCCCCAGTAGACCGTCACATGGCCTGTACTACCTGGTGCATTGGTCGTGAATATGGGCTTAGTAGATCATTTGCCACCTGGTATAATAGTGCCATGAAATAGTGGTATAACAGCCAGATATAATATCTCGAATTAGACAACACCCTTGAACAGATTGTACATGTATAGGTGGATTCTTCAAGTGGGTGTGGATGGCCAAATCTGAATAGTAAGAGGTACTCAGAGGAGTGACCTGATTTTGATGGAATCTAAAACTGCAATATTGGATTAAAGTAAAATTAATATTCCTTGATCCAACATTGCAGTATTGCTTTCACCAAAATCGAGCCAGAGACGCCATTGAGTATTTTTCGGTATTCCTTGTTATATATTTGGATGTGGCCATCAAAACTCACTTGAACGATTTACCCATAACTATACGGTGGAGTCCCATGGAATGTGGTTTTAAAAATATTTCATGATTTAATGCTATCCACTCAATATATATGGGCTGCCGTAGTTTTTGTCGATATATAGCAATTAGCAACCAGTGGAAAATGATTTCATATATTGAACACTATTCCCCGAAAAACGAATTATTTTCCAATTCCAATATGACACCAATGATTTACTAATAACACTAATAATGAAACGCATTTACATAATTAAAATATGATTGTCTTTTCGCAAAATGTTTTTTCATCATCTTATCTCGTACTTGTCTTGAATCTCAATAATTTTATCTCTTCTGTCTACCTCCTTAACATTCCTGATTCTAACACTCCTTAACTTCTCGACAAATGAGATAATTATATTAAAGTAATAATAATAATAATAATAATAATGATTCCTTGAGTCCCCTGTGGTTTTGCCTTGCCTTAAACCCATTATCAAACATTCTACAGCGCTGTCGAGCCGGATACCATCTTAAGCATGACTCACAGGATACTACTATCTCCCACCTCATATATATGGATGATGTAAAGTTATATGCAAAAAGTGAAAATGATATGAAGAAACTGATAGAAGCTACTTCCGACTTTAGCAAGGACATTAACATGCAATTCGGGCTCGATAAATGTAAAACAGTGCATATAATAAAAGGCAAAATACGACCTGGCGACTACACAGTTAATAACGTTGATATCATAACAGCGATGGAGCCTACCGATCTGTATAAATATTTGGGTTATAAACAACTTAAAGGACTAGATCACACCAACATTAAACACACCTTATCTGCAGAGTATCAGAAGAGAATAAATTCCATATGTAAATCCCAGCTTTCTGGAAAACACCTTATAAAAGCCCTAAACACATTTGCAATACCGATACTGACGTACTCATTTGGCATAATTAAATGGTCCAAAACTGACATAGCACACATAGAACGAACCACAAGAACTACTCTAACAAAACACAATCATCTTCACCCAAAATCCGCAATAGAGAGACTTACCATTAAAAGACAGGACGGAGGCAGAGGCCTTATAGATATTCATCATCTCTGGCAAAAGGAATTATACAACCTTAAAGTTTTCTTTTATACAAAATCTTCCACTAGCATTTTACATAAGACAATAGTCCAAAATGATCATAATCTTACCCCATTAAACCTATCCGAGCAGGTCGGCCCGCAAAACCCAAACTATAGCATTGATAGCCAAAAACTGAAAATAGATGATTGGAAGAAAAAAACACTACACGGACGTCACCCACATGATTTGGAACAGGCCCATATAGATTCAATAGGTTCTAATAAATGGCTTCAGATCGGAAATTTATTCCCAGAAACGGAGGGATTTATCATAGCAATACAGGACCAGATCATTAATACGAGAAACTACAGGAAATTTATTATAAAAGACCCCACAATAAAAAACGATAAATGCCGTAGATGTCACACTCAACCTGAAACCATCCAACACATTACCGGAGCATGTATATGCCTTACACAAACTGACTATACCCACAGACATAATCAAATAGTAAATATCATCCATCAATCCCTCGCAGTTAAATACTCACTTACCCTTGATGCTAAAACACCCTATTATAAATATAAGCCTGAGACTGTTCTAGAAAATCCTTCATATAAACTTTACTTCGACCGTGCCATTCTCACTGACAGAACAATACACTACAATAGACCGGACATCACACTACAGGATAAAAGAAATAAAACTACCTACCTCATTGATATCGCCGTTCCTAATACCCACAACATCCAGAAATCAATTGCTGAAAAAAATAATAAGTATGCAGATTTGAAAGAGGAAGTCGCAAGAATCTGGAAACAAGATAAAGTTTACGTAGTCCCTATAGTCCTTTCCACCACAGGAGTTATTCCGAAACATCTTCACCATAGCCTAAAATTACTAAATTTAAATAAATCTCTTTACATTACTATACAGAAAGCAGCTATATTGAACACGTGTAGAATCGTGCGAAAGTTCATGCAAATAGACGAAGAAGAAATAGTGCCCCACCATAATAATCCTGCCACATCATAAATTGCATTTGCTTGGCCTTGGCCCGCAGCTGCAATTTACACCAGCTAACAGCTGAGAAAAAAGTTAAGAAAAAAAATAATAATAATAAATTTGTTTATTTAAAAATCAGATTTACATAGGATTAAACATACACAGATTTAAATAAAATTATAGGAAGTTGTTACATACATCGATATTACCAGGGGCTCCCAAACTAGGCGAAGCCTGTATTTTGGGAAACCAAAACTCTGAGTTACAAGATAGCAATATTATTTTTAGACAGTAATAAAAAATTAAAAGAAAAAACAATGTTTCTTATTTAGTACACAAAGTTATTTAAAGTAGAAAACATCAAAATAAAGTTCAAACAAAAAGTACAATAGTCTGTTTACAGAAAGTTGATGTTTGAGACAGGATCACTGATTATAATAGTTTCGGTAGCGCTATAGTCAATGCTTTGCAACCAACACGAGACTGTTTTTGAACACGCATTTACTGACAAGTTTTTAATTTTACATATTTTATTAACTTTGTTGTAAATGGAGCGGTAAGCAAAATATTGAAACTTTTTTCCAAAACTAGATTTGACTGACGGCAATGAAAGGTTGAAGACCCTTTTAGTTAATAGTGATTTATATTCATCAGACTTAATTATAGACTTGTGAGTTGAAACACAAGCTTTATGGATATATAATTGTCGGACTCTTAGAATACCTGCTTCTTTATACAATAAATCCGTTGAATATCTAAAGTCTTTACACAACATGACCTTCAATATTGCACGTTGAGCTCTTTCAAGGGATAGCATCAAAGTTTTCCCTGCCCCACCCCACACACCAATGCAATAGGTCAGAAGAGATTGACATAAAGCAAAATACACTAACTTAAGAATATGTACACTGGCCGAGTTACGTAAAATTTTAAAGATGCCAATTATCTTCCGCATCCTGCCAACAAGAGTCTGAATATGTGCTGCAAAGTTTAAACGTTCATCTAGAATTAACCCCAAATATTTTATTTCCTTGGTTCTTTGAATCTGAGAGCAATTGCATGAAGTGGCCAGTGTTGATTTGCATGAATGAATTTTGAGATCAGGCATTTGAGGTGGTGGCTGAGATGTTGCTGTTTTGTGAAAACAAATATATTTGGTTTTGTCTTTATTCAGAGTCAAGAGATTGGCCTGAAGCCATTTATAGACTAGATGCAGCCCTTTTTCTGCAATCTGCATAGCATCATTCCAGTTTTGGCCACTAAAAACAATTGCTGTGTCATCGGCGTAACACGTAATTTCAGCTGATTCCAATTTTAGGTCATGAATGTCATTCATATAAATAATGAACAATACTGGGCCCAGAATACTGCCTTGGGGAACTCCATAATACGTAGGAATCGCGGTACTCTTCCAACCATCAATCTTCACTAATTGCTCTCGTTTAGAGAGGTAGCTTTGAAACCAGCAAAGTGCCGAGCCCCGAATTCCTATTCGTTCCAATTTCCTAAGTAGGATAGGCATAGACACCGTGTCAAAGGCTTTTGCCAAGTCAAGAAAAACTCCGACACAGCTTTGTCCTTTGTCTAACTGGGTAGCCACGTGATTGATAAGTTTGTGAGCAGCGTCTTCAGTTGACTTCAGACTTCGGAAACCATACTGGCATTCAGAAAGTAAACCATTTTTCTCTAAAAAGTCTGTCAATCGTTTGTTGGTTAATTTTTCCAGCACTTTTGAGAATACGCTGAGAAGAGAAATGGGCCTGTAATTATTTGGGGCAATTTTTGAGCCACCCTTATGTGCAGGCGTTATTGAAGCAACTTTCCAGGCTTCAGGAAAACGTCCTGTACTAAAACTCAAATTGAAAATATGTGTTAACGGAGAGACTATGTATTTTTTGACTATTTTTATAAGGTCATTAGTAAAACCATCTATCCCTGGTGCACTATTGTTTTTTAGGCCTGTTATCAAGTTGTCTACTTCATTTGGGTCGGTAGGGGAGAGAAAAAAAGAGTTCTTTGGACCATTAGTTATGTTAACCTTCGATGCTAGATTGTCTTCAGTTTCTTTAGTTTCAGTAAGTATGTTGTTGGCCAGCTTCATCCCTACAGATGCAAAGAAATTATTACACGAAAGAAGAGACTCAGAGAAATTGTCAGAGATGTTCAATAATTCTGTTGCAGGGACATGTTTTTGCTTGAAGTGACAGATCTTCTTGATAGTATTCCATAGAGCTTTCGAGTTATTTTTATTTTTTTCAAGTTCGTTGCTCTCGTAGTCAGATTTTACTTTTCGCAGCAAAGCATTACAGAAATTTCTATATCTAGAATATGAAGTTGTAATTATAATGTTTTTCGGTTGGTTTCTGGCTAATGAGTGCAAACGATCCCTGTGACGGATACATCTGAGAAGTCCAGGTGTGATCCAGGGTTCGATAGTTGCTTTAGATCGGCTGATTTTTACTTCTCGGGTGTGTTTGAGTATTATAGAAGATAGTATGCTTAAAAAGGAACTGGTAGCTTCATTAACTTCTTTTTTTTCGAATACAGGTGTCCAGTCTATGTGCTTTAATTCTTCCCTGACATCTTCAATGTTGATTTTGGATTTTATTCTCAGGGGCTTTTTTTTATTTGTTTTATTTGCTAGGCCCAAAAATACCATTTTATGGTCAGTGATATCAGTTTCACCTACTGCACCAACTGCATGTAGGTTAGATTTAATAAAAATATGGTCTATACAAGAATTAAGCCTGGTAGGCAGGGTGATAGCTGGAAGAAAACCATGTGCAGCAGTTACACATAAGTATTCCGAAGCGTCTAGCTTCCTGCAGTCTGTGCTTAGTATGTCGATATTAATGTCACCGGCAAGAACAATATTTCGGCTACCTTTAATTTCTTTTAATATTGTATCGAGTGAAACCATAAAGTTATTCAGACTCTTGAAAGAAGGAGAGCGGTAAACTCCCAAGACAGCAGCAAAGTTTGCAACATTAATCAATAAGCCACACGCATCTTGAAAATCAGGCTCTATGACACTCACATTCCAGATGTCTCGAACATAAGCAACAACTCCACCGTTCTGGTTTAGGTTGCGCTTGGTGGAAAAGGAAGAGTAGCCCGGGATGTTACCTATGACCGAGTTACCATCCAGCCAACACTCGGTAAGAATAATAACATCACATATGATGTTGAGGCGTCGCAATCCAATAAGAAAGGAATCAAAGTTTTTGTTTAAGCTCCTGATGTTAAAACTGAGTACTTTGAATTTAAATTCATCAGTGAGAATATTTCCACAGTCCTCTAGAGCGTTTATCGTCTGACAGTGAATCACCCGAGTCTGATCCAACTGCGAAGCTAGGTCTAAGTTACCCATAGTGGTTTAAAAATAAGTCGCACTAACAAAGTTGAAATGGAAAGAGTTATATGTATATAAGTCTCAAAATTAAAAGTTAAGAGCAAAACGCACAATAAACGGGTGTTGCCATCAAAATTCGACTTAAAACCTGTAGCAACTGTTAAATATATTAAACTAAAATTCAATTGCCGTAGAACACAACAAAAATAAAAAAGGTAAAATTCAGATTTTTGCACACCCTGAGAATAATGCACTAGTTCACTTAGTTGATACAGAAGTATTTGTGATGTAATATTAAAATAATCATTAAATTTTGGAAATAAAAGTGTGTTGGTTGCCGGTCTAGTTTTAAAAAGTATATAACTTATAGCTAGGAACATTAGAGGTAACAGACTAGAAAAACAAGTTCTACATTCGTCTATATTATAACATATAAATCTAGGTACTAAATCTGAAAGAAATTGAAAAGATACATAACGGAATAAACTTAATATCACATAAAGGAGCCAACAAACAGCCCTTCTATCAGTACTTAGGAACCAAGTGCCCTTATAACTAATGACAAATAACAAAACATAAAATTTAACCAGTGTCTTAACGAAAATGAATACTATATTATAAGTAGTTGTTACATATTTTAGGTGTAATAAAAACATATGTTCAATTGAAGTAAATTTCTCAGGAAAACTGGTTTTTAGGCGGAGTGTTTCCTGAACTAGAGTTTGTGACCGGGACCTGTTTTCCCAGATTATCCAGGATTGTTTCCGAAGTAACTCGCAGTACTGAGCTCGTCTCGGATCTGCGCATAAATATAGATCCGTTTGACGTCCATACGAATTTAAATTTGAGTTGTGTACCGATAGATCGTGCCTTGCTAAAAAGGACCCTGTTTGCCTTTACCAAATGCTCATTGATGTATACTCGCCGAGGACTGCCAGCTACATCAATCATGTCGGTGGTGATGCCACGACGAACTCTAGCAGCGCGCAGCAGTTGATCTCTCGGAGCACGACGAATTAAAGTGACTATTACTGGGCGTGGTTTGTCGAAACCAGGATCCTTGCTGCGCATACCAACCCTTTTGATATCCTCGATGTCACGGCTGTCTAGGCTGATCCCAAGTTTAACGGAAAGGGTAGTGACTATCTGTGCTAGATTTTCTCCTTGGTGTTCTGTGATTCCAGTTATCTCGACGTCTTTCAAGAAGTCCCGCTGTTGTCTAGAATCGAGTTCAGCCCGCAGCTCCTGGACTTCCGCACGCAAATTATTTACTTCGGACTTGTAGCGATCCAGCTCTTTTAATTCCTTTTTGATCTCCAGTATATCCTTGCGGAATTGCTCCATGTCTTCAGAGGTGGAGTTGAGTGAAGAGGTAAAGCTGCGCATTTCGTGTTGCATGGCGTCGAAAGCATTCTGAAGCTGTTGCAGAGATTGGATGAATGTCTCCAGAGTGCTTAAAGGGACCGATTCTGGAGGAGCAGCCATTGCTTCACGGAACGCCTCGGTCTTTTTTGACACATTGACCACCGTCTCGTTGCTGCGGCTTGCTGGTCGAACTGGAGTGGAATCTGAGTAACGTTCTTTAGTCTTAGCTTTGCAGACTGGACAGCAATAGTTATTTAGCCCGCTTGAACGAGCAAGCTTAAGCTCGTCTTTTGGTAAATTAAGACAGCTCAGGTGATATTTCGAAGGACACGATGAGCAGATAATGGATGATATGCTGTCTGAGTTGCGTTCTTCACGTATAGTCTTGTTACAAGCACTGCAAGACATTCTCGGATAATAGCGCCCTCTCTGAGTTCACAAATCAATATATGTCAGGCAAATCGATGAATTACTATTTGAGATTTGAAGTAATAAATGTAGATGGCGCTAGTGAAGGTGAAATTTGCAATTGATTGGTTATAGTAACGGTCTTCAAGAGATGGCGCTAGTTGTACCGTTGAGTTAAATACAAATACCAAACATTACACTTTTTATCACCGATAAGCAAGTCCCTGTGGACCTATGCAAACCTAGATAACACTTTAGCAGGCCATTTACAGCGAAAGTATCAGAAACCGCGATAAATGACGGAAACACAGGTTTATCGGCACAACACTGTAACGGTTTTTTCGAATCAGTTTTTTTTATAAAAGTCACTCAATTAGCACTGAACCGCCAAGATAACATTCGTACATATACACTGTAACATTACTATGTTAATGTCCACAAAATTTCATGACAATTCTACTTTTTACTGATACTATTTACAAAATCTCTAGAGCTATTTCAAACTGAGTGTGTACTGAGCAACGCCCTCTAGCGAAAAACTAGTAAAATAAATATGGTGTATTCTGACTTTAAATAATGGACAAAGAAATGAATGTCAATTAGTTTTAGATGTCTATGACCACCGTGAAACTATTTTAATACAAGAATAAGATATTTTTATAAGAATTGTTTTATAATAAATGATTATTTGTTGATATGTAATGTTGTTTCTTTTCCTTTAACAATAAGTGTATGGTAATCTATTAAAGTAATGCCACAAGGTGAAAAGAACACCGAGCAAGTTAGCAGGAAGTCGCTGAATGCAGGCGATTCCTAATAGGTCGCTGAAGAGTTCATAACAAAATATAAGTTGTTTATCTTCTATAGGCGTGTGGCGAAATTTGGAACTACAAATACAATTTTAAAAATATATATTTAACTCATTGTTTGAGATGTGTTTTCTTAATATGAATAACAAGCATTTATACTCGTAATCTAGTAGTATTAACATGTCCAATATAATAAAATGTGAAGAGAGGAAAACTGTTCCCAATATTTTGAACAGCATGACAACAACGCATTCGGACGCCAGAAGGTCGTGGACCATCTACAGTCTATACGACTGTTTGGTGCACAGGGTAAGAAGTTGCGGTATTACGCTGGAGGCGGCGGGTTCGATCTTGCATATTAAAATAATTGACGTAAAGGTATACGGATGTGGATGCTTGTGATAAAAAGTTTTTTCGTACGTAGGTTAGTGAATATTTCCTCTGGCCATTAATTATACAAGTTAAAATTATATCAAGGAAGGAGATCAATAAAATATTTTTTTGCGTGTTTCTTCGGATAGTATTTACGTAACGAAATTCTAGTATTTTTATTAAAACTATCCGTGCGCACGCAGATTCATGTAGATTATCGGAACATTAACATTTATAGCTCCGGGCGCCGCCAACAGCCCGCGTTAATGAATCAAACAACTTTATAGAAATTTATCAATGAAAAATGTTTTATGTCGGCACAGTTACGCGCGGTACACTTTTACGATAGCGTAAATCGCGTAAAGCATTTTTTATCGTAACTTTTTCATGACTTAATAGAAATAGCGCTTGCTTAGTATTTTTATTTAATCTTGGTCCCTTCAGCCCCCTTGGCCGTCCATGACCCACAGCAGGAAAGGTTTTCCTCAACGGCCAACAGATAAATTGACGGACAGTCATTCACCGGAGCAGACAACGCGAAACTCGGCTAAAAATAAAATAGGATTCACGGCCGTCGGGTAGAACTCTCGGCTAGCGGGAAAGCGGCAATTACATTTCTCACGGTAAGGAGTGACACATCTCCCGCGTCTATCCGATCTATTAATTTCGTTAAATTATGAGTTTTGAGCGGAGATCGTGCGGGAGCCCTGCGCCCCACGTCACCAAACGTTTATTCACGATAATTGTGCTTATGGTTGGACTGTTGTGCATATTCGGAGGTGAGGACGCTTTGATTTATTTACTAACAAATGTTTACGCTCGTTCTAATTGCATACACATAGCCCAGACCAGTCGGCGACTAAATTAGCTTGCATCTGGCTGCATGTGCTATTCAGATAATTAATTTTTATTCCTAGGGTTGTCCATAAAGACATACTGTTTTTCTGGCAGAGGGATATTCAAATTCGCCCTGATAACGAGTGTTCAGAGATTTCAGCTGGTTTCGAGTTCAGAATGTGATTATTTCATTTCGAGTAGACCGGCATAGCTATATCTATTGACCAGTCACCAGCAAGACTTCCTTCGTTGATGATTACTTTGACGGTGATAATATTTGGGACTGCACAGCATTTGTCATCCCGTGCAATTCAATCATTTTGTCTTAACGGTGTATGTATATTACAAGAAAAACCACAAGTATCTCTTTTACCTGCTCTTATACGCCCACGTGGCGCAATGTGATTTTTATGCAGGTTGCAGAATGATTTTTGTCATAATTTTACAACTGGCAGCCTGCCTGCTGACGTCCCTTTTGTGAATTTTTCCCCGGAAATCATGTCTTAAGGATCCAACAACTCATTAATTTCGAAGTACTAACTGTCAATTAGTTCGAAATATACAGCTTTTTAGATGCCGGAATAAATGATCCATTTGTATGTATGTAATTTTAAAGAAGTAGTTTTACAACGATATGTTTTGATTATTATGAAATGTAAGGTGAATATTCTTCTCTTAGCTCGTTGAATAATGGCTCATGTAGGCAGGTCGCGTGAGGTTAATTACTTAATAAAAAACGTATGTATGTAACTAAACTATGTGGAATGTAAATATCGTACAATTGCTAGTTTGGGTTGTTGGGTTTGAAATGTCTCGCTAACATTTGTATTTTTCTGTTAAACCATTTCCATACCTAACATGGACGCAGCTGCTTACATGTTCATGGTGGTCGTGGCTTCAAATCCCAGGGCACAACTTTGACTTTTCGTAGTAATTTTATTTAAAAATTGGCGCATTTTACTGGTCACAATGCCACAAAATGTTGCACAAAGTAGATATTTTTGAATGTTTACTATAATAGCTATTTCTTATCTCTTAAAAACTATCGGGGATAGGATTATATATTTTTGTTACTGTGCCGTCATAGTTTGATCTGTCTCCCGATTCTGGTTTATCATCTAGTTCTGATACACCCTGTTTATTAAGAGTTAAGGCATTCCTTGTTGCCATTAATTTAAATGTATTTTTTTCCTTTTTTTTGTATGTTTATGTATAATGATTGTATATCATATCATAGTAGTCATGTATAATCCTGACCCCCACACTAAGATCGAGTCTTGTGTCGTGGGTACCAGAAACTACGAGAGAGTTTTTAGTCTCACAAACACCCAGAAACAAATACCTGTGGAACACACAAATTTTTGTTTCGGTACGGGGATCGAACTTGCGACCTCTCTTTTTACAGCCGGTGTCTAACCAACTGCGCCACGGAGGCTATCATGTATACCGGATACCGAGACATATGGCTATTTAGCCAAATTGCGTATCTACATAAGATATTTTTTGTTTCAGGCTATCTTCTGGGTCGTATGGCGCGAACTGAAGTCAAACGCCCCAACGAACTTTTAACTTACAATCTGACGACAAACGCCGACAATTTGTATAAAAAATCCAAGAGGATAACACCTAAGGTTATTCATCACAACGATCCTGACAAAATAAGGTCGAAATTAGCCGAAATATTCAACTGTATTGATTGCGGGACAATAAATAAATATAATCTATCTGAATATGTGAAGAATTCTATAAACTTCCAAGTGACCAAATTAATGAAATCCATTCATAATGCAACCTCTTATTTAGATGCGTTAAGCTGACACTAATTGTTGTCCGAAAATATATATTGTGATATAAAATTAAATAATTGGGATTAATGTAAAGAAATAATGTGTTGCGATGTTATCCAGTTCTATTTTTTCTATCATGCTAATGTGGCATTGTGAATATTTTGCGCGTGACTAAAAATCTAAATTGTGACTGATTATTAAATGATGATTTTAACATACAATAACTGCACTCTTGATTGATTGTTTCATTACCTATCTATTCGTATACATATTTTATTACATAGATGTTGGAACTATGAGAATATATTTCTGGGAAAAATTCTACTAATTCATAGATTAACATTCTTAATAAAAAATATATGTAGCACACTTTTAAAGATAATTAATAAGAAAATATAAAAATTCATATCAAGTGACTGGCACGGTCTTTTATGAAAAGTATTGAAATACTGTACGTTGTTTACATTCTTATCAATTTCCGAACGGAAAAAATTAAGCATGTTCTACTTGCTCTGTCAAACGTTATTCATTGGGTCTTTGAATAACGGAAACTTTTTCACCAATCACAATTTAGCCGCATAAAGCCACCAAGGCGGACCAATCAGAGCGCTCGCCGACCGCGTCGCTTGTCAATCATTCTTCCGGTCCGCCATTTTACTGCGGTTGTTGAGGTTGTTTGCGGTGCGTGAAGATATTTTTCAAAATTGTACTGTTAAAATAGTTAAATAGTGGTATACAGAAAACACAATGGTGCCGGTAAGTGCTTATGCGATTATATAAGTATTTATGTTGGATAGGAAGATCTCCAAGTCACGTGAGTTTCGTATCTTCACAGCAAACCAAAGTGTTCGTCGGTAGCCTGCCGCAGGGCTCGAAGCCCGAGGAGCTGCGGAAGTTGTTCGAGCGATTCGGCGTAGTGACAGAATGCGACATCATGAACCGGTGTGGGTTCGTACACATGCAGACGGAGGAGCAGGCGACGGCGGCTATCCGCGGCCTGAACAACACCTCGTTCAACGGCGGCGTGATCTCCGTGGAGCGTGGTCGCATTAAGGAGCGTGGCCAGCGTGGTGGTGGTCGCGGTGGGCGCGGTGGCATGCGCGGGGGCATGGACCGGCGCGGCGGAGGGCCCATGCGAGGCGCGCCCGGGCCTGGCGGCCGCGACGCGCCCTACATGCGGGACGCGCGACCGATGGGTCACATGCGCGGCCCCATGGGCGCCGGCGGCATGGGTGCGCGGAACGGCATGCCGTACGAGCGCGGACCCGAGCGCCCGCCGCCACCCGCCGCGTCTTACGACGACCGTTACGGAGGCTACGGGGGCGAAGACCGACGCGGTTTCGCGCTGATGGACCGCGGACCGAGAGACCCTTATGCGGCACCGGCGCCAATGTATCCAGATGATAGGTAAGTATCTATAAATTGTTCAGTATGTTCTAACTGGAGTGACTTTTTTATGGTAACTAATGATCATGGCTTGGTTTAGCAAAGTTTGTCACATAAATCACCATGCTCACTTAAACTCCTTTGAAAAAAAAATTCATCATTTTTATCTTAACTTTGTTAGTGGTGTTTTAAAACAGATAAACAATCATTACATTCACTATTTTGTTTAGAACTTTGTATATCTGTATATCAATATCACTTACATAAAATACCATGCTTGCCGAAAGTTCTTTGAAAGTGATATGGATGCATAGCACCACAGGTACCTTATTTTCAAAACACCTAAAAGTAGCATCTTATATGATTATTTAGGTTTTTCGTTTTCTTAATGAAGTAAGACAAATATTAGTGTATGTAGAAACTGGTTTAATCTCAAACCGGTTGTAACCAGCGTGGTAATATAGCATGAGTCACTTCACTGAGAACTCATTAACTAAGTGCTCATATTTTAATTACCTTTGGGAGTCTTTTCCTGTTACATAAGCTTGTGTATGACATAAGCTACAAAGGAAATTTTTGAGTGAATTATATTTTGAAGTAGTTTGCTAGACTTTTGGTAGTACACTATTTTTATGTAATGTAGGTCTATACCTAGTATGTTTTTTTTTATATTATGGTAGTCCTTATTTAATAAAGTCAGTCATGATTTTTATCAGAACTTTTTCCATTATGTATTGAATTTCTAAAATGTTTTTATATTTTTCTCTAACAGTTCTACAAATGCAGTTTACTGGCAATGTGTACTGTAACAGTAACAAAATATATTTTTTCATACAGTGCCATTTCTGACACCACTTATGCTTTAGTACTGTGCATTTCTAATAAGTGCCAAAAGTTTCAGATTCTTTATTAGTCCATTTGCAGCTTGTCTTGATGTTATTCAAACAATATTGTAGATTGCTTAGCAAATACAATCAGTTAAGAGAATATATTTCCCGCAGCAGGTACTCGAACCACATCTCGGTGGTGGAGGGCAGCCGGCGCGGCTACAGCGGCGGCATGGGCGACGAGCTGGCCTACGACGAGCGGCGCCTGTACGACGAGCGCGAGCTGGAGCGCCGCCGCCCGCCGCACGCGCCGCACGCCGCCTACGAGCGCGCGCGCCCGCCGCCCGCCGCAGACATGTACAGCCGCCGCTCGCCCATGTACGCGCCGCCCGACAACCTGTACGTATCGTTTGCTACTCCACTGCTCCACCACCAATCATTTCTATAACAACTGCTGGACGCGATCTACATTCAATAGCATACATACTTCATCATCAAATTATTTGTATATCGTTTATAGATGTTCATATGATTGTCACCCATGGAATGTCCACAAACTGTATGTAGGCCAACATGATAAACTGGCATAATCCCTCCAGATTAAAATTTTCATTATAAATAAGTCCAATGCCTGACAGTGGGCGTCTAGGTACTGCTCTATTATCACACCGTTGAACCCTCATAACATATGATAACAATTATAATAAAATTGAGAATAATAATTTTAATTTGTCTGCAGGCGCGGCCCCGCCGGCCCTGCGGGCTACGACAGGGACCCGTACGCCCAGCAGTACCCACCCATGGGACGGTAAGTGTCACAGCACACTAGCCATGTATCAGCTGCCAGCGAGTACCTCAGCTCAAATAATACACTTTTTATTTTCCTGTTGCATCCAATACCTACAGGTATAATTGAACTGCAAAAACAGATCTTTAATTGTGTGTTACCATTGCTATTAAGACAAGTTTATGGTAATACATCTATGCAACAGTCATTGAATTGGTAAACAGTATTTTGACACCCATAGCATTATAATATCAAATATCATGAGAGTCAGGGCTCTGTGTTGGTTTACCTGTAATGGACTCACTTGTTAACTATCCTATATGACATATATTATAAATGGATTTGAGTTATTGACAATATTTATTACAAAATATACTTCTTAAGTTATGGTCACTTTGCTGGTCAACTGTAAAACACCGTAGCTTTACTCACACTTGTATAACTAGTATTTAGCAAGTTTGTGTAATGTCTAAGTGAGGTGTTTCTTGCATGCATACATAGTCACGGAGCTACGTGAGACGCCGTCACTTGACAGGTATGCCATTTGACTTCAATATTTTTGATCACTTGAATAGTTATGTTATGCACAGGAACTTTTTTAGGATAGTCGCATTTACAATTATTTTGGACATAATATGAAGGACACAGTATAAAGGAATTATTGAAAAGTGATTTAGGAATTCTACAAAGTATATTGGATATTATTTCCTGCCATAAATTTGGCAAAACAAGTACATTTTAAAAGATACTAATTGGAGGTGTAACAGGAAAATAAAATATTATTGGTCCATACTCAATAAAGTTAAATATTTGTTTACTCGCTGGTCGCTACGTGCTGTTACGTATTGTAGTAGAACGTATCAATGTCTTAACGATTGAACATTATACTCGGACTAATAAAACGCTTTGTTTAAGCAAAACCGTTGTATAAGAAAACCGTATTTTATAAATATAGTGAAGTGATATTTCTACACCATAACAAATTAAAATAATTTAAAATGATTACGTAAATGAATGTAAAGTTTGTGCGATATCGCGTCCTCAACGAATTACACGAGACCGCGCAATATCCCGTGTCCGCTATGACATTAAGGTGAATGACATCGTCTTGAGTGTTGAATGCTCATCACGCTATCTCGCGTGATAACCCCATGATTTACACAGCTGTAGAAATGTCACTTCAATGCAAGGCACTCAGTTTGTGTATAACAGTGCCTTCGTATGCAAACGTTTACTATCACGTAGACTACTGGGACGCCTCTTAGGTTATAGTGAGATTGCCGCGGTAAAAATAATAGTAAAATTATGACATCGGAGCGTTTTGCGTTTCGTTTCGTTTAGATCGCGGAAACTTAATAATTCCATAATAAACAAAGCGTACGCTGGCTGTCATGGCAGTGGGGAAACATGATTGTGTACCGATAGACACTAATAATTCTTTATATTAGGCTATAACACTTATTAATTGATAATTTCTGGAATTGTGCTAGGTATTGTACTCAGGAAGGGTGACGTGAAGTAGATGTAGCGGTAGAGTAGTGTAAGGGCCCGCTGCGTGACAGCCGGCGAGGCTAGCCGCGTGTCCACTATGAGCTAAGGCGGGGTCGGCAGAGAGGCGCGCGGTCTGACGCTGCGTTGTTTGTATGTAGCGGGGGCGGAGCGCCGCGCGGTAGGGAGCTGGGCCCGCGCCGGTACTAGCGCGCCGCAGCGGCGCCACTCGCGCCGCGCCGGACTAGACATAAGTAGCATTACCATAAGTCGACGTGACACGAACAAATGTAGCCGTTAGTCGTGAACGGCGCCCGCGACGCTCGGCCACCATCCGTGACGTGTTGTAATGTTGTTGTAAGTTTAATCGGAATGGATAAAATTATGACGATCATTTTATACATTAATAAACGAGGAAAAATCAAACGGAACGATTTCATTTTGGACCCGATGGTGTGATGTGTTGTACGACCATGATGTTGACCCATGTTGTATACAGGCACCCCTAATTGTTAAGCTGTAAATTTCTTTTTTTAGATTAAATTTATAATTTATAGATTATTTTATCTTTCATTAACCCACCCGGTGTCAAATTGTATTGGATGCATGATCACCTACATTGTCCCTGCCAGCTTGTCTCTGCTTCATCTTTGGTTACGGTATTTTTATAAAAATGTTGTTTTATTGCAGGACTTCTTTGCACAAGCCTGACCTTAGGGTCTGCTTGTAATCTCAGATTTAATCAATGTATCCATGAAGTATGAGTATAAAAATACAATCCGTGAAGGGGTGCGTTCAATAGACAATTCTGCTTCAATAAACGAAACAAAAATACCAGTATTTTATTCCAATGAACATAAGTATTTTTAAATGTTATATGCCCAATAATATTTATACATAATTACTTCAGTGGAATTAAATTTCCCTAATAGTCGGTATTATGAATTTACGGCAAGGAACACGGTGCGTCGTATTGATATTTTCGTAGTAATGTTGCGTCGTTCATATCTTGCACGGTCGCGTGGTTGCACTACGGAATTAGACGTGTGTTTTTATAAGCGGTCCTTTCGAGCAGGATAGATCGCGCGATATCACATGATCGACCTTATCGAGCGGTATCGTATCACGCGATTTCGTATGATTGATCGAAACATTTACTGGGCATATACTTAATTTAATTACAGAATATTATCTCAATATAATAGTGAACTATTTTGATACATCACGCGGCTTTTGCGGAGAGATTAGCCATAGAAAAAAAAAAACAACAAACGGTTAAATCGCGCATATTTAGTTTACGTTTCCTCGGATTTTACCCCACTATTATATTACCACGAACGCACCCCATACTCATCGGATAGGTATTTGTTGTTTCTGTTGGACAAGATTGCAGAGTTTGGTGAGCGCCGATCAGTTCGTCAGTTGCGTCGGCAGTCAGGCGTAAACACGTCTAGGTACGACCAGATATGCTACGACGATACGTGGCGCCAGCAAAGGTGAATTATGAATCTACAACGTACGTTATAAGCAAAAGCGGTACACGACCGCGCAATCTCCAAAATACGTGTGAACAATGGCTTAACCACCCAGTGCCGCCTACAAAGGCGAATTTGAATGTTCATCTAGCGTACTCATTGCGCTAGCATGAATTTTTCAACAAAACTATAATCACACGTAAACGCTTTATTAAATAGCTTCGGAAGAAACTTGTATGTTTTACTCTTCGAGTACTCCAAGGCAAATTGTGTTAATAATACAGTTTAGTTGCGTCACGTTGAGGACATGTACCGAGCACGTGGCGACGCCGACGCGACGCGAGGCTCGCACGGCTTGCACTTAATGTGCCACCGTCTCGGTGCCAGGCATCGACTCTACACCACATGCGTGCGAGTACTTACAGATAGTATACGGCCGGCGTGAAGTGCGGCGATGCGTTGTCGATGTCGCGCTGTATGTTAGGCGGCGGCGGCGGCGGCGCGGCGCCGACACTGTAAGTAGCGTCACCTACCGACACACGGCATGTCGTCGCGACAGGCGAGCCTGGCATATATCACGGCCAAAGCGTCAACGCTCAAACGTTACGTTATCACGACTTTGGAACGTCTTCTATTCGATTTTGCAGAACAGTTTTTTTTGTTTTCATAAAAAAACGTTAATTTGTCGAGTCACTGAGATCGCGATTGTTGTTGGTATAATTTTAACGAGTTTCTCGTATTCACAGGTATGCTGGACCAAGTTGAAATGATCAACCTCAAAACTGGAGGACCAAGACTTGTTACAATATGCCGGAAGGCGCTAAGTGTCAGATTCGGAGATGTGTGTTGGGAGCTTGTTTGGGTGAATAAAACGGTTTTGAAAATGTGTTGTTTTATTTTTTGGAATGTAATTTCTTTAGCACCCTTGTGATTTGAAAATTAGATGAAACGAAAAATCGACACCAAAAGGAGAGTAGGGAACGAAAGGATGTACGTTTCTTTAAACCTATGTCATAAATATGCTCAATATAATCTTAGTACAAAAATACAAGGGGACAGAAAGAAAGGAGTTTTTCTAAAAGTTGTCATCGATGTACGTATGATTTCTCAGAAGTAAAAAATACTAGGGTGACAAAGAATGGAGGTCACTGAGTTATAGCCATAGTCCAATGTCTAGCCGCAATTATATCTACTCGCAGTTACATACTACTCAGAATATGATATCATCCAATCAGTGAAAAGGCAACTCCAACCCATCTAATAATAAATAATCTTAAATAAAAAAAATAAAAAACCTTTTAATTATCCTGATATTCGACTTATCTGTCTCGTAGGCTAAATACACTTATAAAGTTTTACTTCTGCCGTGTTCGAATGGCACACACTTTGAATTTACACTTTTTTTAACGAACACAGTTTTACAGTTGTCTCGTTATAGATATTGGATTTTTCTATTCATTATCAGCCTGGAGTCAGGAATTTGTACCCGATATGGCGATAGGTTCGCCCCTTCCCATCGTGGGAAGAAAAGGCCAAACGTGGGTGTGCTGGTAACAACACTACGTGCATACTCCTAGGAAAAAAGGCATGATACTTATGTATGTATATATATGTAGGTACTTCTTTGGGCTTTGGAAAAAAACGGACAATTTTTTACCGTGCGCGCGGTATTATTTTTTACAATATTTTTTTTACTCAGAGCCTAAAATCGAAATGAGAAGATAGTTAACAGCTGTTATTTATGTACCAGGAACGCATGAAGTCGAAGGTGATATATTTAATTATAATTAAGTAAATCAATCTACTTTCTTCTATTGACTGCATTAGCAAATCGCCTGTTTTCTCTTTTCAAGTACCAGGAGCGCATGATGTTGGAGGAGATATTTGTATTCATAATAAGAAGCTAACTTCCTATTGGCTACACCTGATACTCCTACCCGGTTAAGCCACGCCCACCAACTAAGAAGGACCAATCATCGTCTCCTTAATGTGACGTCACCGCTCACCCCATTGATATTAATGTTCTAGGACGGGTTTGGCGGGAAAAATCGTAGAAATGACAAACACTCGTATTTTCATTACTTTGCTTTGTATTTTAGTTTTATTGCATACAGTAGAAGGTATTTTATTCAATAATATATTTCTGTAAAGGTGCACAAGTAAAGTGGAGGTTAAGCAAGTGTTTTGTCATTAATTCGATTTTTTCGCTGAGCTCTACTAAAGGTTTTGGTAAGCATGACTATGGACCAACTGACAGACAATGACAGGAGATGGGGCTATATTTGACAAATTTCGCCGAAATTGGACAAGTTTGAAAAAAAAATTACTTGAGGACTGGCTATATGCACAAATCGTGCGAAGCCATAAAAGAAAAAAAAATCTAGTAACTAGTGCCGTTTTTTTTACATACCTAAAGAGGTGAATGTTAAGCCATTGTAAGGCCTCTTGTACACACACGGTTTTTGGACGTCAAAATCGACGGTTAATTCGCCGTGTTTGGCACGGTTGTCAGTGTTGTATGTATCACTATGAGAGTTTGTCCACACACACGGCGGCGCTACGTCACGGCGCCGTCGCCATTTTCACCGTATATGTCAACAAGCTCTCATAGTGATCCATACAACACTGATAACTGTGCCTACACACGGCGAAATAACCGTCGATTTTCACGCCGAAAAACCCTGTGTGTACAAGAGCCCTAAACATTCGTGATAAAAGTGTTTTTTATCACAAAGAAGTATAACTTCTTACGTGCGTACTGCGTTCCTACATGTGGACACAGTTACCCAAGTTTTTTTGTCGAATTACAATAGCTATTTCATTTTAAGTAGAGGATTACGTATAAAGGCAGGACGTTGAGGTGTACAAATAAAAACATCGTTTTAGCATATTCAAAAATATATATTTTACATGGTGAGATTAAAATTTGCCGAACAGAGATTCAATTCACACATATATTTGTACTCAAGCGAAGCGTCCACTTCATACAATATTTAAAAATTGCATTACTAGCTCATTTGAACACGGCGAATTCAATATGGCATCGATCATTATATCCCACTGGCAATAAATGACGCTTTAATGATTTTATATCAAAACAAACATTAACAGAAATATAACTTTAAAATAATAAAATGTAGGTAACTGCACACTGATATGACTATTTGTAATGATATACTTTTAGACTAGAAAAAAATATTTAGAAACTAATATTTTGGTGTGGTAACTCACAAACACTAGAGACGTAAGATATCACATCTAGGAAAAAGTAAATTGTTTTTAACTTTTAATTTTGGCAGTGTGCATTTACCCTCACAAAACAAATAAATCATAAAAAAATCAGAACATATTTAAATTAACGGTCAATAACCATCTAGTCTCCACATATATCATTGAGTTAGGGACTAACCACACTCGCTCGCATGAGATATTGTACCGCCCGCGGCCGTTAGTGTTATCATCTACATACAGATGTATTTCTAAATGCGGCTAGAATGGCCAGTCCTTTACAATTCGTCATTTAGCAATTCATTGCGTCTTGAAGCAGTCTAATACTGAGTTCATGTAGACCTTGGTCACTGCTAGTTTAAAAAAAAAAATTCTTTCAGATTAATCGTAAAAATTGCATTATTCATTAACGGGCCTAATTACTATAATTCATTTATTACCCAATTTAATCACATATATGCCCATCAGAATTCCGACGTGAATTTGTAAATTTACGAATGTCGACAGCAACTTTCTTCCTAAGGTTTAGATATGTTTCAGCATATTTCTGTAAACATTTTAATTATGACGCTTAAGACATCTTCACTTTAAAAATACCTTTATCCGCACGCGCATTGACTGTATCCGAATAATGAGTACGTTATCAAAATAGTTTCCAATGGTATGCGTTCAAAGATCACTAGATCATACCAAAATAAATATTTATTGTAACTAAGTTCACCACTAGTTAGCAATGATTTTGTACTAGAATAAGCATTGATAAATTCTGATTGAATCATAAGAATGTTATTTTCCAAGTGTACGGTCGATGTTGCGACGTGTAAGCTGCCTTTCTAAGCGGCACATTGGGAGTTATTATATTATCTAGTGCAGATTGCAACGACGTAAAGCTACGAGTAAACTATCACAACGTGGATTATGTCGATTCGTGAATGGACGGCAAACGATGGTTCACAAACTGCGCTCGCAATTTTTATTCAATGGAGTTTTGTACGATAATGTTTTACATGCTATTGATGAGTGTCTATTATTATTATTACATTCCTAGTGCTCAAATTTAGAAGTTCAAACGTTTGTGAAGTATTACGTAAAAACAAACATTTAGAGTCCAAAGATTTCAAATAGAAATTATAATCACAACGTTAAAAATTACTTAAAAAGAAAACACAAGTGACTTAAACTAAAGCTGCCTAAACGTGTATTGCAAATAGTTTTACAATGTATTAATATTTTAAAACAAGAGCAGTACTTAATTTTAATAAATTATTGAGTGCATGCATCCACTTTCATTCAAATAAAATACATTTTAATTCATTTCAACAAAATAATACTTTTGAGGAACTCATCACTTTTGGATACACCTAAATAATACCAGGGATAACTGTAATCAGTTGTTGAAACATTTTTTTCTATTATAAATAAATAAACTTGACTAAAAGAAAAAGAGAATATATTAATTTTTTAAATAAATAATTTTACTTATTAGGAAATCTAAAGTCGCGAGAAATAAATGGACTAGCATGTTCATTTAATCACTTGCAAAATCTAAACTATATTCTTTATTTATAAAAAAAAAAAAAATCAAAATGCGTTGTTAAAAACACATTAATAGGGTTGCCAGGTAAGAAAACAAAGGAGGTAAATTTAGGAAATGAAATCGATTACTAAACATTTGTGACGACATAAATGAATAAATAATTAAGTACATAACTAATACGAATTTCCTTCCTCGCGGTTTTTTTAACAGCTAAAAAATGCGAGGAGGTTCTTTATCACATGTGTTTATAATCGTAGCCATGGCAACTGGAAGGGTTTCCTCGATATGGTAACTATTATGGCGAACTATTTTTATTAAGCTATTTAGACAAATATAAGACGCTGAACAGGTTTTGATAAATATCATTGGTAATGGTATCTCTACACAACCGTCCGACTTTCCAACAATGATCCAATTCACATCGAACCAGGCATTTTGACAGCTGATATCACTGACAGTAAATGATCATCGCCGCCCATGATAATATAGATCGAAAAAGTATCGATATTCTTGATTACCGATCTTTCGATACGAGCCCGTTAAGGCAAAAAACTTTGTACACACGGAATATTAATGGAAAATCGAACGTTTGTTGGAATAGAAAGCAAAATCGAGACTACATCTGTTCTGATAGTCTCTGGAAAGTTTTGGAAGGTTTCACACAGGTATATTTAATCAATAATCATGTGATATATATATTCACTTCTCGATACATGCCGTAACATATTAAGTACGCAGTTACTCGCTAATAACTAACTCAGTCTATAGAAACCTAGTGTCGCACGCGTTGCGCTTGTGAAGCGTTACTACTCAGGAACCCGATCCTTTAGCCAAAACTATACTATATTAATGTTGCCAATAATTGCACGTTATTTTCAATACATTGAATTCGACTATCAAAAATACTTGTAATTTTCTTACATATAATTTATACGTTACTTCTTGACTTATATGCGAATAGAAAGATATACTGATATATTGTAAATCGCGGAGGCGATATATGATCGATATTACACCAACAGGTTGGCCAAGATACCCTAATTATTTTAACTTTTATTCCTTACGACATGTATATACCATCCAGACGTTAGGATCGGTTGGGTGTCCGTGTAGTAACTCCTTCACAGTCGCCGACAAACAACCCGCCAGACTAGCTAAAACTTCTACTACACGAGTTGTTGCGTCGGTGACCCGCGCTTCTACCACTTAAATCGATTCGATAAACATAGCACCGTTAGTTTGATAATGTCTGGCGCGAAAACACGATGTGAAACTACGGCCTGTCAAATTCTGACAACAAACTGACTGGGGTTGCCATATTTGTCTCATAGACTTAGAACAAAAATATGGAGTATGGACTGAACAATACTTATTCTTGCAAAATTTACTAATTAAAATTGTCAATAATGCGATATGCCCACTGGTCGCATGGTCGCTTTTTCTGCCACATTTTTGGCAGTTTTTTTGACAACGACGCAATAGGTATAAGAAATGTTGCCAGCGCCAATTATTTCATAAATTATTTTTTTGCCTTTACTGTTTTATACTAATTTCAAAATTCTATTAATTATTAGATAATATCAAGACACCTTTTATTAAGTGTTTATTTTCTGTTTTAGGAACCAATTTGGCCTAAATCATTGGTACTTAGCTGCCAGGTTTCACTTAGATTTTTGAATTTTTGTCATCTATGAGACATTTTGTAAAAAACATAATGCGCAGTCCATGCTTCTATTTTTTAATTTAGAGAGCTAAAACATAGACAGTAAGGTTGTTTCTGTCTCACTTCGAGTCTATACGCCAGACAAGCTACGCACTAATATAATATCACGTAAATAATATGTGATCTTTGGTAAACAAATAAACATCGATAAAGACACTCACATAAGATTCAATTATTGCTATACATTTCATAAAAGGCAGTTTTATTTTAGGGTACTTTCTGATACGGCAAGATGTAATGGATTGTTTTTTTTTTTCGTATATGGACACTGGTCTTTTGGGTCTAAAACTGATGTAATCAAACAATTCTACAAATGTTCATCGAAATTAATAGCATTTTTCTACTTAAGTTACAATATAATAATGTGTACAGGCACTTGCATTATATTATTGTTTTGATAAACCAGAAATTGATAATTAATATCTATTAGTGATTGTTATTATAAATTTACCCCGCTTGCTGCATATCAGAACGTACGCTAAAATATTCATCAATTGTACTACAGAGTGACACAAGAAGGCATGGAGGTAAGCTTACACTAAACACGTCATCTTGTGACGTCATGAGACATTTCTTTTCAGTGTTGCCAGTACTTATTGCTGGTTGGCAGAACATTTGTTTGTTCAAGGAATTTCTTTACACGTTTTGCGATCAAGGAGGATTTTAGAATTTTATAGATATAAGTCAAGCGAAGCCCCGAAAGCCATAATAGTAAAATAAATAGAATTTTTAGGAACACATTGTTTTTGAAGATGGTAAATTCCCGGGTACGTCAAGTCAGTGACAAAAGTAATCACCGATCACTTATCATTATGTCGGAAATTTCATTTTGAAAGTTGGCAACACTGAGCTTATTTATTTTTTATGTTATTTTATTACTGACTCAATTTACCCTTTGTTCCCGTACGCCTCTAGAAGTATAATAAGGCCACAAAACGCGTAGTCGAACCGTCTCAATGGTCCATACCTTTGGGCGTTCGCTATGACCTGGCGAACTTGAGAGCCTGGGTCAGAGGCTTCTCCTCCTTCATGGACTCCTTGATGACCACGTCGGAGCTGGTGAATATCGGGGAGGGTAGCGGCCGCTCGGCATCCGATGTGGCCGGTGGAGCTTCTTCAGGCTCTTGGCGGCTTTGGGAGTCTGGAGACGGTCTGTAAGGGAAAAAATAGCAGAGTTTAGTATCTGCAGTTTAAGTTTATTGCGTTTAAATAATATATTTAGGTAATTAAATATCATAATGTTTAACGCACACGTGCATGTGTGTGTGCGTAAATACGTGAATTTTTACACTAGTACCTACAACAAATTAATTTTAATCAACTTGTTTTATGCAAGACAGCTGCTACATCTGGTTCCATTATTGCTTTGGCTTTAACAACTTCTAGTTTATCGTAAGGTATAAGCGTGCATGACATGCGTACGTGCACGTTTATGTGCGTACTTTTCATAAAAACGGGCTTGACTATCTGTATATTGTGTGTACGTCCTTGGGTGTGTAAAAACATGCAGGGTTGTCTGTATGTCTGTATGTACCTGTATCGCCTAGTGCTGAGCGGTGCGAGTGCGGCCAGGTGCTTGAGCAGGGTGTGTCGGGCGGCGGGCTCGGCGCCCAACTTGGCGGCGGGGAGGTCCACGCACAGCTGGTTGCGGGAGTCACCCAGGAATGTGGTCGTGTAGTTCTCCAGCTTTAGTACTAGAAGTAACACTTCTTCTAGGTCTGCCTCGCTGGAAATAAAGAGGAATAACATTATAATAGAACTTTACTTGTATTAGATCAGAAAATTCCATAGACCATATTCACAGCGAAAGGGTAATATTTCGCGTTTCAATTGAAAATATTCGTTGCCATTTTGAACTTTTATATTGTTGGTACAAATACATACTTACAAAATTAATGTTAAGTAAGACTGTACAGTTTTACAACCAAAGTTAATGGTCAGATAAGAAAATATATACCGCAATTCGTGCGCATTGTTACAACATGTGCAAATTAGGACGCCATTTTGAACTTTACAAATTTAAAGGCATTTTATGAGAGATAAAAAATAGTAATTACATGGTGACATATCCTCACCTGGCCGAGTACAGGAACTGCGCGAAGTGTATGTTGGATACGCATCCGTCCTTATCCTCGCTATCCGTGTAGAGGTCAGTCTCGCGATAGTACATGTACAGGAAATCGTTGAGCTGCTTGGCGATCACCGCGCAACGATCCTTATCGCACATCTTGGCCGGAGGACCCTGGGTGAACATATTTTCTTTTAGATCTCCAGGAAATGTCGGTTACATGATTCCGCATTGATAATGTTTGTGAGGTAGATAGGATACTATGGGAAAATAATAAATTCAATACAAACTTGTTTTTTATTATATTTCATATTAATGGATTTTTCATATAAGCTTGATTTTAAATAAATTTTACACACATGGATTTTTCATTAACATCATACTGACAGTTGTTTTTTATATTTTCGAATTTTAATAAATTCCATCCGAATCATGTACTTTATAAGGCTACCTCTCCTGCTTCATCAGCGGGTAAGACAAGGGTTTAGCCCGTAGCGTGATCTGGCAGGTTCTGCATGAGCGGACCGCGCAGGCTTTAGCCCACGTGGTTCCATAGCCAGCCATACCCTAGCATAGCTGGTCAGTCGGATGGTGGATGTAGGATGGTGGTGGGTGGTGCTGTACCTTGAGGTTGTAGGGCACGCGCAGCGCGGAGGAGGCTCGCTGCAGGAAGCGCAGCACGAGCGCGGCGTGCTTGGCGGCCAGCTCCGAGCCCCCGGAGATGCGCTTCAGCACGTGCGTCAGGAACAAACCGAACGCGCGCCGACCCTCGCCGCGACTGCACCACAACACGCACATCATCAGTCAACTGATTACCCCAACAGGCAGTAATGTAATGTAGAATCATGTAGACTGCTGCTCCAAGGTCTTCTCAGAATTTCCACAGCACCCGGAAGGTCGCTATTGCAATCTGTCCGTTGCTGAATTTCCACATAATTTGGTGGGGCGCTGAATGTAACCAGGTTTTTAAAAGAACCGGGCCGTATTCAGGTATGCTAGAAATGACTCTAAGAGTCTAAGGTAACAAGAGAAATTTCCCAAAAATAAGAAACCCAGTACTACACATTACATTACCATCTGGAGTAATATTCATAAGTTCAAAATGTCAACCCTAATTATTTTATCCCTCAATCCCCCTCACAGCAGCCGTCAGATATTTGGCAGTAAGTGTGTTATGGCCTCACGTGAGCTTCATGCCGTCGTGCAGCTGCCTCTTGACGAGTTCCTTGGCGCGGCGCGTGTCCTGGTGGTGCTGCGGCGCGGGCTCGCCCAGGCTGATGGCGGGCGCCGTCGACGTGATGCTCACCGCCTCGTACCGCTTCAATCTGCACACATTACGTATTCGGTCTGCACTAACAGTACAACCTCTATATTAAGATATCATGACTTAGCAGAATCGAATTATTACTAAACTGTTTCATCATTTATCAGCTCTGTAATTCCTTCCCCTTTAATTTTAAGAGAGCTTTGGCCTTGGTACCAATGTAGTGTTAATATTTACAAGTCTTGAGTAAGATTCCTGGTGATGCTTAACGAGGACAACTATTAACGGGTTTACTTGACCCTAAACTAAGTTTTTGCTTTTGCCCACATACGTAGTCAGTTCTTCCGTAGAACCCTATATTCGGTACACTAATCATAGCACCCCATTCTACCAATTCAACAACAACCTAATTACACAACCCACAAACAACAAAACGACCCTTTATCATCTTCACCACAAAGTCTACATCAGCTTGCACATACCTCTGCGGCGTGTCGGTGAGGCTGGTGGCGACGGTGGCGTGCTGGAAGTGCGGCAGCACGTGCGAGTGCACCAGCAGGTTGTAGTTGTGCTGCACCACCTGGTACGGGATGTTGTTGTTCAGCGACGTCGAGCACACTGGGATGCCGGTCACTGGGTCTGTGTAGGAAATCAAGACTCAATAGTAGCCTTGTGTAATTAAAATTTTTTGCTAAAGACTAATTGAATCTACTCCTACAAGCTTTCGATGTGGCATAAAGAATATAAATGTTGAAGAAAACAAAAAGAGAAAAAAGAGGCGATGCCCAAAATGTAGCAGGGATTTCTTTCCATTTTTAGTGAATTAGGTCTGCTAATTAAGAAAAACCAAAAGAATTAGACGAAGTAAGACTGGCAGCTGCCCCGGTTGATTTGTGAAAAATATCCCCAATATTTTAAAACCTCTCTAAACTTTAAGAGTTCTCTTCTTCTTTGTTCTGGATTCTTTATCAATTTATCTAAACTTCAAATCTACTGTCACAATCAAAATAATACTACAATCTGATCGTCCAGACTTACCAAGATACTGCGAGTACTTTTGCCAGGAGTTCTGACTGGGGAAGATCCTGACAAAACCCCCTCTGCGTGCGTACTGCGCCCGGACCGCGCGCACCAGCCGCAACTCCTCGCCCGTCAACACGCCGGCGAGCGGACCTTGGCCTTGGCCTGGCCCCTGAGTCTGAGGCTGGGCCTGGGCTGGGCCAACAGGCTGCCCGTTGTTCAGACTGTTGGTCTTGCCGCGCACGCAAACGTTCTCGGCTGAGTGGACGCGACGACACTGTGTTTGGGGGTTTAATGCTGTGTTAGGTTATAGGTGTAGTGCAGTATTTTAGTATTTAAGTCCTATTTGCTGAACACCGACTTTTCTGTATATTCTAAGATGGAGTTGAGGCTTTATTCAACTTGCTGGATGTTACGTGATAAGCACAGTTGGTTTGAAACAGATACATTTTCCGTCATTCAATGGAGTCATGTTTGTCTGCTTTTGCTCCATTATGTAGTTAGATGGACAATTTTATCAAGTTACTGATCAATCTCGTGCCATGATTAGCACTCCCTCTCCCCAGTTGGTTTTGAAATCACCACTCTAGGTTACTAGACCAGTGGTATCATGACGATGCATCCAATAAATTCTGAATTTATTTGCATAACAATCAATAAAGGTACACTTTAAGAGCGGATGCATAGCGTAATAGTCGAACTACTGCATGCTATCACTCCTTAGTTCATTTGCATAATAGTCAATAAATTGGGTACATCTTACGTACGCATTGACTGTTGTCTGTTGCTCAACAACCTCGTTGTTCCGTCGAGCATTGGGTTTTATTGCGCCTTCTAGTTTGAATGTGCTATCGTCACGGCCCACTTCCTGAACATGTGCTCGGTAGCCTAATATTACTAACACCGTATGAGGTGAGAATTTGATTTGCATATTTATCATTTAAGTAGTTAGTTCCTGACTGTTAGTAATTCATAGTTTAGAGGCAACATGTTAGTCTTTCTTACTTTCGTAAATCTTTGGGTTTATAAAACGTCTAATCTACTCTACGTTAACTACCCTCGAAAAATTAACGATGTATTTAAAAATATTCACGTAAACTCTTTATTCACGTAAACTTATACAAAACTATCTATTTATAACTTTGACTAAAACTAACTTTTTCTTTCTTTTGTGTATTTTTTGTATTATTTTTTAATTTGTTCTATTTGTACCAACAATAAACTTTAATTTCTTCTGAATAGTATAAGATTTTTTTACCTTCAATTGGAACAATACTTTCAAATTTGATAATCAGTTTTCGATCATATTTGACAGCTATACCAGGTCGTAGGACAGTAACTAGAAGCCGTATAGTCTACATCAGTACTCACTGCTCCTATCCTCATCTTCAGCGAGGTGGCTCTCTCGGACAGGTCGGCCTTGCACATGGGCACTGCTGGCAGCCCCACCAGGGTTAACGTGTCTGCTATAAGTGCTGACTTCACGCGGGCATCCAGGGGACTCTCGCACGCTAGACTACAAACAATTTCTTGGATAAGAGACTACACTGTATCTAATCGCAGGGACAGTGCATCAAATGGTAACGGAACATTATCCAATAATATAACAGGTTTTATTTATTGGACTTTTGAAATAATAACTGAAAGACGGGTTAAAGATAAACCAGTGTCCTTGAATCACTTACCTTGGCGACAAATTGATTTCCAGCAACCATGGCTTCAGCATATCATCTACCAATATGTCGTAACCAAATAATTCTGAAACAAACGTGACTTATTTGTGATATATGTTGACGTCATAACCTATTCGTGGTTTGGCGCAAATTACATCCTGAACATAAAACATTATATTACAAGTATTGAGAACTGACGGCCGTCATCACTGCGTTAAGCGCGATATCCTTTTCTTTCTCCCTTCCTCTTACTTCTCATTCACCTTCCACTTGAGGAGTTAGCAACGCACATACAATTCAACTATTGTAAATGCTCCCAGGCTTCACTAATTACTTACCATCTGATCAATCCTTTAGCTCGTTTACTTTCAATGCAATACTAAAACAGCACTCAAGATAAAACTCACCGAAACAATTGAATAGATTAGGCACGAAGACTCTAGTTGCAGCTGTGATGGTCTGCGCGGAAGACAGGATGGACTTCACCACCAGATCTTCAATAGAAGCCATGAGTGCAGTGGTGTTACGACCTTGCTTGCGAAGGTGTCGGAGCAACGCAGATAGCGTCCATTTGTGGCCTATGTTGCCGGCGTTGGGATCATCGCATCTGGGACAAATAAGGTCAATTTATGGTATTGGTAGTGACCTGTTTTATAATAAGATATGTGACGGAATAAATGAACTGCCAGCTGCATAATGAGAACTTAAGGGTTTGACCCCAGCAGATGTTACTTTGATCGACCGAAAATTACTTCGGATTAAAAAAATCCTCGCAGATTCTGATGCCGACAAGAAAAGACCCATAGATCTATCAGAAACAGTAGCATTATTTGAGAACGGCTTGAATATTTCAAAGTTACTAATATCAATACATATTAGTACTACCTAAGATATAAAGTTGAAAGGAGCAAAGTTCTACTCACTTGATATAATCGGTGTGGTACTTATTGATGCTGTAGTTACACAGGTGCATGCACGGGTTCCACAGGTTCTTGTTGGTGTGGTCGTACTTCACTGTGGCGAACCTGACCAGGCCTTCCTCGTACAAGTAGATGAGCAGGGGGTCCATTGACGTCACACACACGTAAAGCCTTAGGTCGCACTTATGACCTCCGATTAGGAGAGGCTTGTCTATGTATTTGGCTACTACCACGTTCTCTCCTTTAGGGATTTGTTCTGGCTGCAATATATCCGTGGGTAAATTATCACCATTAATTTGTTACATCAAGTCCATTGCTAAACATAAGCCAAAGATTTCCTCAGCCACGTGTTGTGGTTAGTTGTGTATACTTGGGAAGTAAAAGTCCAGAGATGGATTACTAAAAAGCTTGGTGGTTAATAATTACTACCGTAATAATAATATTATGAAACGTTCATGTTTATGTCGATAATTTCAAAATTATTCACATTAGTTCGATTAAAATTAATCAAACATCCTAAATCACATTCACTATCCAGAAAATAGATCGGAAATTTATATATTCCCTCAATAAAATTCAAAATATGGCTTTAAAATTGGTATTGGAACACGCAAGTCCAAGTAAAGTGACTGAACTCATAACTCACAGTATTGACGATGTATATTCCTCTACCCCTGCTAGATGCAGCAGGTTTCACTATCCAGGGTCCCTTGGTCCTATAATGGGTCGAACAGAGTTCTTTGAACTCGACAGGCATCAGAAATGTAGTAGGAATGAAGTCGAAATGCTTGAGACCGCGGAAGTATTGCATCTTCTCAATGTTCTTGAACAATTTGTCTTTACGTGTCAGTTCGTACGATCTGGAACAAAAATGTTATCTCAGGATGTTTTTTCTAGTATCTTGTCTGTTAGTTCGTTACTGGGCATGTGATAAGCGTTTGAGGGTCTTCAATTTATGTGGAAGCAAGTGGTCAGTAGATGGCAGTAGTTGAATACGTCAAGTAATTTATGTTTTTTTGTAATAGCTGTCTGCACCTGATGTTATTTATTAATCCTTCAGTGTCTTCAATAAGGAACTACTGTATGTTTTGCCCATTAGTCTTTAAATTAAGCGACTCTAGAATCATTGGTAAAGCCTAACGATACATAAATATGAAAATATCTACATTTGTAATTTTGTTCAAGTGTGATCGCATGCGTAAGTGCATTTGTATTACCTTGGAAAATGGTTGACCTTTTGGTACTCTTTCAAGGACTTCAGTACATTGTAGGTTATCAGAGGTCCAGACCACATGAGCGTCCAGTCTGTGGCCTCGTGGTGCGCTTCCATCAGACCGTGGGCGTCCAGCAGTAACTTGAGTACGTTCATCCTAACATCGGGTTACTGTCAGTGTGCGATTTACACTTTCTCTTCAGACTATATAACTATATAATAACCTCACCCGGGGAGTAGTAAAACTAATGTTTTGTCTATGAACATAAATGATATGATGTGTTCAATGACAATATGTTGTTCATGTTTATGTAAATTGCCTGAATTGTCATATATTTTTATTGACTAAATGTTATCAATGTTTCTATAGTAAAATTGAGATATTTCAGAAACAATTACATATAATATGGATGAGTGATTGTTAGAAAAATATTCAGAAAAAACCAAGGAACTTTAATGGTTAGTTAAGGACGAGGTTTACGCTAAGTTTTCAGTACAACTATGCTAATATAAATCACCGATTAGTCGACTGGTCAAAAGTTTATCGGCGAACAATTTCTCAAAACCAAAAGAATATCCATAAAATATTCCATGAATAAAGATCCAAGTCAATTTATATTTGCCACCCACTCTCATCATAAGCTCATAAACCGTAACACACTTAATCCCATAACCCCGCCATCAATATTTACCTCAATTTTATCCGCAAACATACTCACTATAATAATGACGTCACTCACCTCGGAAAATGATTAACCCGTTGGTACGGTGACAGCGATCTCAGCACATCTGGCTTCGGGTGAAGTCCTGACCACATCAGGTTGAAGTCTTTGGCGTCAGGGCTGGTCTCTTGCAGTCCGTGGGCTTGGAGTAGCCGGTGCAGGAGTTTGGTCTCTGTGTTCACCAGTTTGTAGGTGATCTGCAGGAGCCGAGCGGGCATGTGCGTGCTCTCCAGGACCTGAGGAAACTACTGTTGGGTCATGTTTAGAGTTACCTTGTAATGTAGAAGGTAGATTATGTATAACGTTATTAATGTTCTGGGTTTAAATTGTGATAAATCTCTCTACTTTTTCAATAAAAGATAACATTATTATTACCAACAAGGATTTACTTTTCACTTTTGGTTAATCTTGTTTCCTTCACGAAGGTTTAAAAAGAAGACGAAAATAGTTATTTGAAAGAAGTATGGATATCGTAATGTTGATTATTACCTTAACACTGTCAACTTCTTTCACCAGCAGATGTTCAGAGTCGTCACTGTCTGGAGCTGGCGACGCCATCCTCTGCGATTGTGTTGAATTCTTGTTGCGTTTGTTCTTTCCTTTGCATTTCTTGCCTTTCTTATCTTCTTTTTGGTCTGAAATTAGATCAGGGTAACTTTAGTATAATTAATCAACCAGTAAAATTATAGACTCTTATAAAAAGTCGTTAATAAAATCTCTTACCTTTGGCAGTCTGCGGTGGAGGATCCTCAGGAGGTTTAATATTAGCCGTCGTATTTTCTATATTCAAATGTTTCTTTAAAGTAATCTTGCTCAAATCATTAAGGACATCTTCGATATCTCGCTTATGTTCAGCGGACTCATGTCCTTGCTCCTCTACGGACTCAGTCATCGGCACCTCTGCTTCACTCACGTGTCTCACGACGTATGCCTGGCCTTGGAACTTGTTGCTGTTTCCGAATGTCTCCATGACGTCATGCATTATGTTCTTTGGCCGTACACTGAACGCGTGAGGTTCGGCAACCAATCTTCTAGCCATATTCTTAGCTTTGTTCAGCAAAATTGTTGTGCCGGTGTTGTTCCCAACAGTTTTTGTAGTGGACTCTAGGGAGGGTGTACGCGACGCTAGGACACATGATCTGAACACCAGAACCGCACCCTTAGAACCGTACGGTCCGCCCGATATCCAATCAGATATGGAGGCTTCATTTTCCTTCTCATTTGTTGTAGAACTGTCATCATTTTTTCTCATGCTGTTTTGCTCTATCTCGGTTGACGTCTGAAGGCCCGATGTAGACGGAATTGTCGTTTCTGGTGATACATGTGGACTGAGAAATTAATCAGGTTATTGGAGGGTAGTTGGAGGTTAGTGGGTGAAGGTGTTCTAGTGGGTGTTGTATGGGGTATGCAGGTGGTCGCACGAAGCAAATAATTGAGTGGGGCGCAGCAATCGAGTGGCTCGTGAGCCGGCCTATTGTTAATTGGGTATTAACAATGTTTGAAGGTGACCGTAGGCTTTGAAATGTGACTGGAATTCATTTATTGTTGCGCGATTCATTAAAATGTTATGGTGGTGATTTAAGCTTATAAAAGATTGAATTTTTAAAGATTTTACAATCTAGGAATGAGATTCGTCTCTAATGTATAACCATGCTGTGAATATAAATTGTCTATTTCAATAATACGAACTGGTATTTCAGCATCTATGTATTTTGTTAAAACTTACATTAGCAATAATTTGAAAAGGAAACCTTTAGTTAATACTTAACCGCAACCAAAAACAATTTAGCTGCATCCAATACTACTTAAACCAAACATTTTACGACTATTGTAGTCCATCAATCAGCCGGCCAAGCGACAAAACTAATATGCAAATGTAATATCCACATGTTCGCGAGCATATGGCATGAATGGACCATTGTGGGACATACATGGTAACGCCATAGACGTGCATAGGAGACATTCAAACGTGGTTTATAGCATGAGAACCGCGCATTACACCGACATGTAACGGGAAATGATCGCTCACAATTTAATACAAATCGATTTGCTATTTTAACCGAAATGACTACGCTTCAGGTATAAAGCAATTTGCATAAATTATAGAAATCGAAAAATGAAAAGCCTAAAACTGTTGTAGATAATAGCCTTTGGAAGTGCACAGCTTAAAGATGGTAGCTTAATAAATAATAGTTTAAACACGGCTGAAGAGCTTAATGATATTGTCTGTATGGCAAAATATGCCTACTTTTCAAATGGTAATTCCAGTAATTATTAAC
The DNA here is from genome assembly GCA_033459515.1 of Theretra japonica. NCBI lineage: Eukaryota > Metazoa > Arthropoda > Insecta > Lepidoptera > Sphingidae > Theretra > Theretra japonica. The sequence continues at coordinate 1,694,967 of CM065951.1, read as the reverse complement.
GAAACGGGATGGAAGTTTCCATAAAATTATTTATCATTAATCGTAATGCAGTAGTAATACAATATGGACATATTGTATTACTACTTTAATCAATATATCAATTTTATATCATGATAATTGACATCAATTAAAGATAAAAGTTATTATAGATCTACGTCAACTAACATGTTTAAAAAGATTACTCGACATATAATTCTAATATTGCATTTTTTATAGTTTTATATATCTGAACTCGCAAGTGATTATTTACAAATAATAAACACGATATGCATTCTAATACGATAAATCCTACAAAAATTTGGGAAACTGATTTTGGGATTAAACGAGCGGATAGCAACATCATACCGCACTTATGTCTTTTGAATAACACACTACAATACAATACACTTAATTTATTTATACGGCCTTGTTAATAGAGTGTTATAAAACTTATTTTAGCTATCAAATGTTTTGTCTTTTTCACCCAAACTGAAATCAAAAGTCATTCGAATGGGACAAAACATACGATAACTAAAATAGGTTTAAAACTGTCTGTGATTCAGGCCGTAGGGTTCACTGGCCACTGTATGATAAAGAATTTTTTTGTATTGTATTGTATCAGCCCATATACGACCCATTGCAGGGCACGGGCCTCTACAATCGAGAGTACGATTGAGAGTGGTTAGGCCATATAGTCCACCACGCTGGCCTAATGCGGGTTGGCGGACTTTTACATAGCATAGAAATTTATACAAATCGCTATGGTATGCAGGTTTCCTCACGATGTTTTCCTTCACCGTTATAGTGCGTGGTGATTGACTATCAATACATACATGACTCCGAAAAGTCAGAGGTGTGCCCTGGGATTTGAACCCGCGACCACCGTGAACATATGATAAAGAATACATAAATAATAACTAACATTCCTCATCTTTAACAATCGTCATTACACTGCGGTGTGACAGACAACCAAAGTGATATTTCAACGTGCCCGTGGAGTTATTGGTGTATTCAGTTTAAATGGACGTGGTTTTATGTTCGGCCTCACTACACTGTCCATAAAGAAGAATACTTATAGCTCGTCTGTGCTAGACTTTATATGCCATTCAGTTTCACTAATATATTTCCATTTAAGATATAAATCTAATGGTTACAGTTTGAAGAGTATAGTATGTATTCCGGTAAAAGTAATGAGACATAATTAGGTTTTTTAAATTAATGCTTTAACATTTAACCGCAACATAGATGATTAACATAAGATTTCTCCTGATGTAGGTGTGTAATACGTTCGCATATAATTTTAATAATTATTGTAGACACCTAGCAGAACCGAAGAAATTGTATGCGAGTGAAGGAGCTGTACTACTGCCGACTGATTTTGTGTATAGATAGATAGGACCCCACCTGTATGTACTCGTACTATACAGGTATTCCTAGTGAACTTAAAAAAACATACATACATATATAAACTCACGCCTTTTTCCCAGAAGAGGCAGGGAGAGGCGCCACCCTGACTGATATTTCGCCTTGTATGTTTTATTTAATTTTATTTTATTTTATTTAGGTAGCTCACAGCTATCAATAGTAAATAAGCATACAATATACATATTACAAATTGTATACGAAAGATAGCCAATTACGAGCTACCGCAGATAAGTTTTAAAAGTTACAAAATCGAATTGTCTTACTATCTTAAAAGTTAGTTAGTTAGTGATTATGTTCTGTCCCACGATGTGATAAGGGGCGAGGACTTTAAAAAAAAAACACTTCTTCAGAAATATAACCTGAGTCGTCTATTAATGTTGCAGCGTAAAGACGGACCTGACACGGTACAACGCCGAAGGGTATTTACTTTTCGTTGCAAGACAAACTAAAAATGGGTCACATGACGAAAAGTTGTACCTACCTACCAAGAACACTAGCTGGGGTTATACGCGTTTCCAGTTAAGGATGAACGCCGTGTAAAGAAATGTTATGGAAAGGGAAAGAAAACTTTATCATCTTGCCGTTTTGGAATCTATGAGATTACTAATCGTGAAAACCCTTAGTTGCCATTGTTGTTAAGAGGCAGTCGTAACGTTGTCACTAGAGTCCCATCCCTTCATTCATGTGTAAAACATATTTGGTAATTGCGCAATTGATTTAATTTTTTTATTGTGAAATAAAAGTCCGCGGACTCGATATTCCCAATGAGACAAGCGTTTGTAAGGACCACAAATAATGATTTCGCGCGCTGAGAGACTGAAATTTCTCTCAGTTTCTGAGATTCACGACATAAGTATCTGCTATACTGTACTGTACTGTATCAGCCCATACATGACCCACTGAAGAACACGAGCCTCCTCTACAATCAAGAGTACGATTGAGAATGGTTAGGCCATATAGTCCACCACGCTGGCCCAGTGCGGGTTGGCGGACATCTCGCTATAGGGTCACGAATTCGTGATCTAGTCATCGTCACACACATAGTTACGTGATAGTTTAGAGTTCAGACATTACAGTAATTATTTATAAAATCGAGATTTACAAGCGTACTGTACATTTCATTACACTGTTAAACCCATCAGCGGCCTAATAAATTTTAAACAATCAAATGGCACATTGCGACCTAGTGGCCTTGCGCCAGTACATCACAATGCGGAGTATTCGGTACAAGAGTCTTAATTAGGCATTCTTAATTATACGCCACTGAACTACGGCGGTTGTTAATGTTGTAATGGTTGTTAAGTTTCCCTTCAATTTGACACTTTGGTCAGAAAAATGATATGAAGTGGGTTACTGTATGAGGTGCAATGATTTGGCTACGGAATTTAAAACTGTACACTTTATCGTGTAGGACGCCCTCAAACCAGGTGGAGCGACGATATTCGTGAGATGGCTGGCAGCGGTTGGAGACGATGGGCTGAAGATCGAGCCCAGTGGCGTGTCATAGGCGAGACCTATGTCCAACAGTGAACGCAGAAGGGCTAATGATGATGATGATCATACTTCAGAAAATGGATCTGCCGACTCAGTTAACTGAGTTTCTAAAGCAACTAAACTAATCGTCAATGATAATTCATATTAATGGTTTAGTAGCGATATCTGCAAAAACATTTAACAATATCAATCTCAAATTGGTGAGAAACTATCCAACCATATCTTTATTCAAAATACCAAAAATTTTGAAACCTCCATTTTATACCGAAGTGATCTCATTATAACAAGTAGAATGCACGAGTGCAAAACATAAAATAATCCATTCAGGTCAGGGCAACGGCGACTGCACTTTATTACCATTACAATGCTGAAACTCGTATCAAAAAGAGTACGTTGAATTAACAGCCGAGACAAGCGGCCACTTAATTCGCTCACCTACATATCTCGAGATTGGGTTAACAGTTTACCACACTTTATACGTAACTCACGAGTTTTGCGAACTTCATCATAATTTGCTTGGTAAGATTTTGTTCTTGTGTACTTTTACCAACTATATCAAGACAATGTGGCAAAGTGGCTAACCAATCTTAATTCTAGAGATATAGAAGTGATGTTCCGTTGCCCTCAAGTCTGAGGACCAGGCAGACAACTGTGGCAGGGCTTTTGTGCCCGTGTAGTGTAAATCTGGTCTTTGTATTTCGAATTTTTGGATCAGCTAGTGCATTAGTTAGCTGGCTTTGGATAGATGTACACAATTGTTACGATCGACGGGATATAGACGTCTCAATTTAAACGTAGTTGACCGTACGACTTTTAAAAAATAGTAATTAAAAAGAGAAATGCCATTATATCGATTAATATTTAAGATTTCAAGTCGGACGAACATACGTGGTGAGGGCATCGCGCAGGAGGGATATATCTGTATCGAAAATATAATAACTAACTTACTTAAAACAAAACTAGTGCCTTCTATAATATACCAGACATCACAACAAAAAACAATCAAACAATACAAGCAGTCAAACTTTTACATTGCAAAGTTTCCCCTAACACCTATTTGAGTAGACGGTGAAGTTTTCTATCGCTACAACACAATAGCGTCTTCAAACTTGTAGATAATTGCGTGATAAAATCAGGGGCCTTGAAGTGATTACAAGTTTTAATGACTTGGGTGGAGGAGTTGCAATGGTACGGATTTTGGCAATCCAAAATAGGTACTAATCTTTAATATTACTGAAAAAACTGATTAACGTTATAATCAGTTAAGAATGATAAAAATGTGTGATCTGATACTGGAAATCATTACAGGATCTGTTCCCTATAGATCGTTATGGGACTACTCAGGGAGGCCTATGTTCAGCAGTGGTCTTCCTGTGATTGAATGAATAATATTGTAGCACAACACACAACAATCTACAACCAATTCGCAGTCCTAATTTCTATCAAACCCACAAAAGTCAATCCAGATTTAACCTGTTCCACGGGTCACGTTACACATATCCTCTTGTTTATGGTAATAGCCCAGCGACCTTGTCACCAAAGGATTCATTCCGGAGTTATTGTGGCAGTAACGTACGTGTATCAGCAAAGAAAACTCAAAGGAGGGTGTTGCTATTTGTGGCGCGACACGCTGGCGTACGCGTAATGCCGAGGGGGTGGAAATATGTGTGGGGGTGTAATAGGGACCTAGTTTTTGGTTGAGGACAAAGACGTTGTACATATTCCGACTTTTGTAGATATTTATGTTGTATTTCGAAAACAGAAAATTATTTTACAAATTCAGTAAGAATCGGTGTGACTTAGCGAAAGTTACTTCCAAAAGCGGAAAGTGTAATTACAAAGATACGGTTAACTTAAAGCAATTTATTTTCAAGTATTCGTATTGTTAAGATAAAAATCAGCAATTCTGCAATACAGTTTTTTGCAAAGTTTAGTTTTAATGCTCTTTGAATTTTCTTATAATGCAGAATCTCAGAACATCAGTAATAATATAAGCAGTAGGTGCAGTTTGTGCAACAATTTCATAATTTAAACACAGCTCTTTGGCTACTACAACTGTTATTAAATTTGTAAGCTCGTCGATAACCAATGCTTCATATAACCCAATTTCTAAATACATATGTGTTTTCAATACAATTCGTTTGATCTTTTATTATTGTCCCGTACCTTTAAATTCATAATTTAACAGCCTCCGTGGCGTAGTTGGTTAGACGCTGACTATGAAACGAGAGGCCGCAGGTTCGATCCCCGCACCAACACAAATGTTTGTGTGGCCCACAAATATTTGTGTCGGGTCTGGGTTAGTTTTCTAATACCCACGGCACAAGACTTAATTGATCTTAATGTGGGGTCAGAACAATGTACGTGACTGTTGGGTGTATTTATTTATTTATTTATAATTATAACAACATTCGCATCTTGGTGATTTTTGCCTGGCTTAAAAACTTTTATTAAAATCCAAAAAAATAAATGTGAGGTACTTTCCAAGGAGTTACGATGGAAAACCATATCAGAAGCGCGAAAGGTGGCGCCAGACATGGCATATGGCGTGCTTCACTGGGACTAGAAAATAAATTATTTCGCGTGCCTCGATTATCTGGCGTTAGGTTTTTGCTACTGAGTTCGTTGAAGTTTTAAAAATCCACGTTCAAGACTGCTTGTAAATATGTTATCTCGTTTTTGTAATGGCGAGAATTCTAGCGCGGTGATTTTATTTTTATGTTGAATTGCAGCGGTTTGCATACATTTGCAGACAGATTAGATTAAATATGAAATGTATGCTGTTTTTATTTTTTTGCTTTTCTTTGTTAAATTTCAGCAAGGTTTTTCTGTATAAGTGACATAACTCTTACAAACTTCAACCATTCTAGCAATATGTATAAAGCGATAAGTTTATCTCTGTAATTTTATAAGAAATTTATTTGTTTTCAGATTTAAGATTTACTTTACTTTGAATTTGTATGCAGTATAAAAAAAGAAGTCTCAAAGGACCGCAAAATGCAGTTAAACAAAAAAATATTCCACAATTAAAAAATCTACATTGTATACTTGGACGACAAACCTTTACAACTTTTCTAGTAAATTTTCTACTTGCAACAATTATCAACAGTACTTATAAGTAAAAAAAACTTTTGTTACATAGAAAACCTCATAAAACAAGCATCACTCAGCTTCAAGTCAACTCGTTTCATCAAATTTCCCAGGAACATCCCATTAACTGCTTCTGAAAATACGAAAAAATTGCACAGCACGAGACTAGCATTTTTAAGTACCTACGTCACGAAGTAATTCGTTCTTTGACCTTCAAATTAACCTGCTCACACATTCTACACATCTCTTACTTACCTAATATGGTTTAGGTGGGAGGATGTCAATATAAATTGAGTGTATTGAACTTCGCCCTGGGACGACAAGCAAACGTTTTTTACGAGTGAGGCAGGCTTACTACCAAAATTATGGTAGAACGCGGATGTCAACATAAAGATCACCAAAGGTGTAAAACATCGCATAGCAACTTACAAAACTCTCGTTCTGTGTTCACCTAGAGTAGGAAATTGTTCTTTTTTTGAGGTTGGGGAATAAAATTCCAAAAGAAAGAATCCAAGATTTAAAAAAGATCACTATAATGAGGCTAATGATGAAGTCAACGCTTCATTCGTTTAATCCTACACAAAACCAAAAGTAGGTTAAAATCGTCGAGATTAAAATAGAAGCGGTTGAATTGCCATTGTGCTTATTTATTTGAGGGGATTTTTAGCAAAGACAGCTGGGAAAGTTAAACTTAGAAATAGCACATTCCAAAACTATGTTATAGAAATCGTGCATTATTTAGATAGAAAATAATCTATGTTATTCATTGGCTCACAAAGTTGCTCTTCTTCGCGAAATAACAAGAAATCAACAAATAATTTAATGATAATACGATCGCATTTTTATACATGTTCCGGAACTATCCCCGGAATTATTTAGTAACATTAATAGACACCTATTTTATGTTCCCCATTCGAATTGAAATCGATACACGCATTGAAGGTCGTACCTTTGTAGGGTATACCTCATGTAAAGACTTGTAGTGTGAAGATGATAATGCAAATATTCCGCGAGAATGTATATAGCTATATTGACGGCATAATCGTTTTGTATCCGTCGCGAAAATGGTCAAATTTTTACGATATCACATCGTGCCAACCAGAATCAACAGAGGTAGGTATGCAAATAATTGACATCGATCACTGAAGTTCTATGCGTTTCCAACAGGTCTATGTGGCGATCCATGAGGGACCATGTTCAACAGTAGACTTCCTGTGGCTGAAGAGAGAGAGAGAGTGCTCTCTAGCACTGAAGTTCGGCGAGTTTCTTTGAGACACTAACTTGTCTTCAACTCGCATCGAAATTAATCAGAAAAGAAACAAATAGGAGGGAATGGAAACATTATTATCGACAGACCACCCTCTATGGTTCACAAGCCAATAGCGTGTAGTGCAATTTGATTAATTATACCTTCACTCTACTCGATTAAAAATCGAACCCCATAATCGATACAAATGATTTCAAGGCTACTATTCACACGGTTATGGCTTTTTTCAACGTCATTCTAATTTCCTTATCGATTAAAATTATCGTTGAGTCATTAATCGATGGGAATCGAAGGTCGTGATTTCACATGGTGTTGTTCGTATTAGTATGCAAAATGGACAACTCAATTCGCCATTCCCTTGTATGGGCGCATTATGTCATTGCAAAGGGTGCGATGATTGAGTGCTTCGCAACGAATGTTAATGTACAATGAGCTTTAAACTTGAGTAATAAAAGTTTATTTTTCCTTTATTCCCTGTCTGCTTGTTATAGCTATCGCCATGAGAATGTTCATATGACGTAATATATTTTTCTACGTTATGGAAAAGATCGTATTAAGCTGGCGGGCGGTTAGGCATTTGCTATTTTGCAAAAAGCAGCTGTTTTTTATCCAGGCCACGTCAGAAACCCAATGAAAGTTATACCAAGTTAACTTCTACTTCAATATTTTTTTTCATAATGATGAATGCTCTGAAGAAGATAGATATATTTAACAATATGAGAGAAGTGTTACGAAAAATAATTTATAGATAGGTAATTTACATAGACAAAGACAAGAAGATCAATAATGTTTGTTTCATTTAGTGCTGGCGAGTAAATACCTTCTATTAACCTACTTTAAATCAATAAAAGTTCCAAATAATAAAATTCCAAACTTTACCAGTAATTCAAACGCCGTATAATTTTCATAAAAATTTTCGTACGAAGCGGAGGAAGCACATCGCAACAACCCTCATATCCGGGGGAAATCTGATAAGCTCACTGAAAGTTAACTAATTTGCGTACGTACCGAGGCATGGACTACATTTAGCGGAAAATATAAATTTATTATTACCAAAATAAATATGCGGCCGTGGTAAGCTGTGGCTATTTTGGGAACATAATTAGAAGTTTGAAACTACCATTATGGTAAAACAAATTTGAGACTGCATACAAAACTATTTACTCTTATTTTCATAAAATAATAAATGTTTGTTAACTACACAAACTCAATATAATATTCTTCTTTTATGCAGCATATCCTACAGCCTCAATAAACTTTATATCTCTATTGATCATGCTATTACCACTAAACACAGCTAAAATATGCTTACCCAAAAAGTCAAACCTTGCGTTATTTCCCTTAATTCTAATATATCACCATTGCCCAATAAGTTATACGGTATCCTGCGAGCAGTCGCTGCTTAAAACAACAGGGGGAGCGTAATGAGATCGAACGGAGGGAAACTATCGGGACATACACACCGGGTTTCTGATTGTGTTTGTGCGTTGAAATTTGTTTTGTGCAAATTGTTAGGAGTTGGGAACCGCGTCTTACCAAACTTAACAACACTGACTGATGGTTTAGTTGTTAGGGATCAGGAACAAACCATGAAGTTCTAAATATTCGAAACTATGTACATATGTACTCGTATTTGAAGTCCATTATTACTCTCCCTTCAACAATGAATGTAAACATTGCGATGAAAATTGCACTCCTAAAGCCTCTACAAGATTTTCAAAAGTATGTATAATCCACCAATTACTAGGGCACCATAGTGGACTTCAGCCTAAGTATCCTTAATTATAAATAAGGTCTATTTCCAGTAGCAGCGCATAGCAGTTATAATCAAGAAATAGTCATAGTATCGGCCACTTACATACTTAGCGTTTAGTGCAGGTGTATCTCTTCAACCACGCCAGGATAAAAAATCAATAGCACAGACGAAACCGCGTGACAAACCCTTGCACAACACCCCTCCGAAAAGGGCAGTATCCTTGGTTACGTGAGTGGTGACGTATCGATCAGCTCCCGAGGGTGCCGCAAGGGAGACACATTGCATGAGCGGATGTTACACTGTGTTATGGGGAAGGGATCAAGTTGTTAAAATTATTGGAAAAGTAGTGCCGTGTTATATGAGGCTATAAACATAAACTTTAATACATAGTTCGTTATGTCCTAGGATATACTCGTACATATCTTAGCCTGTAGGATTGCCAAGTTTGAGAACCCCTCAAGGTACGAGTAAGAAAAATAATTATATCATTAATTTTGTTCAAATTTTGATCGGCGTCAAACTCATTTTTAATTTTCATATGTGCATAGTATAGGGCGTTTTGGAAAAGTGATGTTGAAAATCACTGATCGTTGACGGCATCTTTTGTTGAATTGTCGAAAGAATAATATGGGAAACTTAGATTACAAATAAATATTTAGAGACCAAACATTTCCTTCGAGAATATACCCCCTTAATCTATCTCTACACATGTAGTTCTACCACAGCGTTAACGAGACTATTAAACAAATGAATAAAACAAGCTCAAACAATTAAACAATTGTCGAAGACACATCCCGTTTCAAGACCTTGACAAATGCATAGCACCACAAAAATAACTGACAACAAATGCAGACGAAAGCGATCCACCAAGTAATCCTTACAATATTAGCCTTGATAAACACAAACGGAATGTTAGCAATCATCATTCATCACACTATTTTTGGTGATGATACTCGATTTCTCACTAATACAACATTTTCATTAAACCGACAACGCGATCCGCGAGACGAGAACTTCTTAATTTGTAATATGATTGACACCAACGCAGCGTTTACAGAAATAAACACGCATGCCACTTTATTTGTTAATTTTGAACTGAACACCCTGTGTGCATATTTTAAAATGTAAATTATCTTCGTTAGAAACTTATTCCTGGATCCTTGATGGAAGGAGGTGACGAATAAAATAAACACAAAATTATTCTGCAACATAGATGAAAAACATTTTGCGCAGTCTACCGAAGTAAGATAGAATTAGATAATTGTATTGTGTCAGCCCATATACGACCCACTGCAAGGCACGGGCCTTCTCTACAATCGAGAGTACGATTGAGAGTGGTTAGGCCTTATAGTCCACCACGCTGGCCTAGTGCGGGTTGGCAGACTTACATACCGTAGAAATTCTTAATAGTAGAATTAGATAATAAAGCTGGTAAATTAGCAAGCACTGCACTTGTTGGTAATAGGGAAGAAGGGGAAATAGGGAGTAGATATAGAGTAGAGTGTGAATATTGTTCATATTGGACAAAGAATACTGATCGAACGAAATACTGTTTCTCAAACAGAAAATAAGTCATTATATTGCTCTATAACGTAAAATATACAATATTGTACATAACCGCATTTTCTCGATTGACATTCCTGGTTGAACCAAAGCCTTCAATTTGTTCTCAGGCTAGGACTAGGCACGGACTGGAAAATAGGAACACTAGATATGCCTCTTGCCAGAACGTGAATGAATGGAAACACAACAAACGTGAGTCTGATAACACATGTCCGTTCGGTGCTATAAATAACTTTTTACGAGTTATAACCCGTCGCGTATGAAATACAGAAACGTGGCTTGAAACGCCAAATATATTGTAGATACAATATATCGTGGACGAAGAAGACATTTCGCCGTGGCAAGAAAGCATATAAATAATGGTCGAAACTAACATGAAAGCAATTGATAATATCTGATTTGTAAGAGTGTATTCATAATTTATTTGCATTGTTAAAATATTTACATACACACATAAACATCACGCCTTTATCCCAGAAGGGGTAGGCAAAGGTCCAACCAGGACACCGACATTTCGCCTTGTATGTTCCGTCCCACCATGTAATAGGTGGCGAGCATATCGCCATGTCGGGCACAAATTCCTGACTCCGGACTGATAATGAATAGAAAAATCGAAATATCACATTGCCCGACCCGGGATTCGAACACGAAATCTCAGCTTGGTAATCGTACCGTAGTACAACTACGCCACCGAGGCAGTCCAGTTGAGTGTTAAAATATTTAGAATTGTAAATATGATGTAGTAATGTTTCTGGGTAAGATTTATTTCCATTTAAAACACCAGTTGTGTTGTATAACGATTCACACGATATTTTGGAACTATAATTATAAAAAATATGTTCCTTAAAGTATTTGTACTACTCGTAATAGTCTTGTTAACAATAATAAACATTTCTATGTGAATGATCATACAATGACTAAACGTTATGGAATTACATATGTCCGTAGGCCGTATCATTACAATTATTACGTGTAAATTATACGACATATGCAGAAAATGTTTGCAACTTAACACTTCACGTATACAAATCTTCATAATACAACTATTGTGTATTCTTATGAGAATGTTTTTAATAAATGCTTTGCACAATTAATGCAAATAAACGTATTTAAACTGATATCACATATTATTCCTCGACTGCCTCGGTGGCGTGGTTGTAGTAAGGTATGATTACAAAGCTGAGGTCTCGGGTTCGAATCCCGGGTCGGGCAAAGTGATATTGGATTTTTCTATTCATTATCAGCCCGGAGTCAGGAATTTGTGCCTGATATGGCGATAGGCTCGCCCCCTATTACATCGTCGGACGGAATATACAAGGCGAAACGTGGGTGTTCTGGTAGCACCTTTGCCTACCCCTTCTGGGAAAAAGGCGTGTGTTTATGTATGTATGTATCACATATTATTGCAATGTGTCTACTCTGCTTTCTTAAGCGTTATTCACGCCAATTTCAATGTTAGAATTCAATTGATTTATATCGACATCTCAGATTAAAGATACTTGAATTCTTTGCCTAGAAAAATATTACTAAAGTAGACAATTCTCTTAATAGCCCAAGGAGAGTTAGTCCCACAATATCATTTAGTTACATTTCGTGTAAATTCTCCTGGGACCCTTCCAGTTTTCACAACCTTGTAATAGCGCGTCCTGAATATGTAGAACCCTAGGGATCCTTATCAACGTAACGGGAAGTCTCTGAATTTACTCTACTAAAATGCTGTTCATTTCATCACCTTAGACGCCTCTATAATTAAGTACAGACTACATTCTTCTTAATACTGAGTAAGAATCTTCTTAATGCCCAAGGATATTTAAGTCTTGCCTATTAGATTTAAATCCACTAGCTGTTAATCTAGTTCTGGATAAATTGAGCTACCCATAGGATCTTCCGAGCGGTTTAAAAAGCTACCCATAGGGGTAATCCTGTGATATTCTGAGCACTTTAAAAACTGCAGTAAATTACTAATGGCCACTAACTAACTCCAGAAACATCACTGTATAACTCTATTGCGCCGTATTATAGATGCGATGTGCCACTGACAGCTTCACAAACTTTCATCAATATTTGAGCTTTAAACCCTCACGTCCCTAATAAAATTTAATGCAAATCCTCGGAAATCGAACCAACGACCGAACGCTATTTATTATCCAACGCATGTGCATGTGCACATCCAAAATTAGCGCAGTGGAGTGAACAACTCGCGCGCGTCACCCGCGTCGCTCGCCACTGAATCATACCACGTACGTGGCCGGAACCCAGGATCTAATGCTTATTGTTCATTATTATTATTCAGACTGCCTCGGTGGCGTAGTGGTACTACGGTATGATTGCAAAGCTGAGGTCTCGGGTTCCAATCCCGGGTCGGGCAAAGTGATATTGGATATTTCTATTCATTATTAGCCCGGAGTCAGGAATTTGTGCCCGATATGGCGATAGGCTCGCCCCCTATCACATCGTGGGACGGAATATACAAGGCGAAACGTGGGTGTTCTAGTAGCACCTCTGCCTACCCCTTCTGGGAAAAAGGCGTGTGGTTATGTATGTATGTATGTTATTATTCAGTCTCGAGTGATCAAAATATGTAATGAATAAAATAAATACACCCAACAGTCACATACATAGTCCTCACCCCACACTAAGATAGAGTCTTGTCTCGTGGGTATCAGACACTGCGAGAGACTTTTCGGTCTCACAAACACCCAGACCCGAAACAAATACCTCTGGTTCACACAAACATTTGTTTCGGTGCGGGAATCGAACCCGCGTCCTATCGTTTCACAGCCGGCGGCCAACCAAATGCGCCACGGAGGCTGTCGTGGCTCTGGTAAGTGACTGCAAATTACTTGTTAGGTACAGTTCGGCCTATATCGATATCGAGTGGCGATTATACCTCGTTAATTAAAATATTTATATGGCATGTAGTCTTCTGGCGTAGTTTTATAAAAATCAAAGGTTTTCTTCAATTATTTCCTTCATTAACCCACCGCTATAAAAGGATGGACACAGATGAACTCTATTTACGAATGTTTGAACGACCATTTAAGGCTTTTTGAATTTTGAGGTATTATGACCGTCTAGTCTACAACAGAGATAAGACCACGCGCTTTGTGGTCCATTTCGGAATTGATGAAGGCTCTACCGCCTCTGAAGTGTGTTTCCAAACCCAAAGATACTAATATCCAACAACTAGCATACTTTACCCCCTTTTTATTGGATCGTAATTTTCCCAGGTACAGCCCTGTCATGTCGTGTTAGTCCCAGGGCTTTAGTGCAAGCCTCGACGCGTGCAGGTGCTTGTAAGTTTATTTTTGCATTCCGTAACTAGGTCATTACGAACTTAGCCGTACGTGTTGCCATTTATATAATATAATTTTATACGATATGTAGCAATATAATTGGATTTAATTTTTATGCGAAATATTTTAAAATGTGAAATTATGAAATTGAATTCTCCGTGTTATTGCTGGCGATCCGGTTTCGATTAGTTTTCGTTTATTTGTACAGATATGTTGGTAAAAGCCATTTTTAAAGTATATAATATGACTTTTCTCTAGAGATAATATTTTGATTTCATATTTTATTTATTTCAGCTCATATAATTCCACTATTAGGCACGGGACTGCGTTTCAAACAAGAGTAGGTATAGAGAAGAATTTCCTAGTTACTAGAATGAACTGACAAAGACAAAAACTTCTCAACGTGGGAAGTGAACTAAAGACCTCACCGTTCATATATTCTATCACTAAACCAAAGAGGCGAGGTAAATGATTTAATCACAATTATACTTAAACTATTAATGAATGCGGAACTTCCTACTGATACAATTTAACATTATGATTTTCCTTCTTCGATAGGAAGCTATCTATTGCGATATCACAAGGTCATTTTCTCTAATACTTTAATCGATAAAATAGATATACAATCATGTAGACTAGCACAGAGCATTAGGTATGTAGATGAAGGTTTAATTACCCTTGATAAAATATGGAGAGTGAGTTTAATCGGAGATAAGGAGATCCGTAGACCCTAGGCAAACATGATTTATTTGCCTAAATAACTCAACGGATCGTTACCATCATATGTTTCAATACCGCCTCAAAAGGCAAAATACTGTATAGTTAGAGAACCGTAAGGTCAAACAGTTCGATTCCCAAGCTAGACAAATCACTTCGAATTATTTTTACAATTTGAAAAATCTTATACGAATGTCCCAAAACTGAATTTGTACCATCTTGGGAGGGAAGTAAGCTGAGGGATATTTTAGCGGCACCTCTGCTTGCCCGTATGAAAACATGTATAAGCTTATAACGTAATAAAAAGTACTGGCGTGTAAATCTGTCGGTAATTATGGCGTAGCGTGGGCTCATCCAAGCGTATGATTGTATAGTGATTACTTATCTAGTCTTTGATGGGCATCGGTATTATATGGCGAGAAAGTGTGCATAATGCGATAAAATATCTTTACTGTTGCCTTAACGACATATTGCACTAGCGTTACTATATTAGAAACGTGAGATCCCGGGTTCGGACTTCGAGTTGGCACTTTCTTGGTGTGGTAGAAATTACATGTCTAGTACCAAAAGCGCAAAACTGAAGAATCGAGTGTTATAAAAATGTTTATTTATTTCTACGTACAAACAAAGCATGTATGCGGGGGTTTGACGGCCTTGTCTATATTGTTGAAGAAATAGGGTCGTGTTCCTACTTGTAGAAATCAAAAAATATATCCAAGTCATTATATATTAATTCTACGCATTATTTACTGACGTATACAAATGTAAACATAACAATTAACACCTACTTATATGAGTAAACAAATATCTTAATGTAATTTTCTCTATTGCATTTGATAAATAAGAGATCATAACCAAAAAAAAAAATATTTGAAGATCAATGAAGCAGGATTATGTTTGTCCACAATATTTTTGCCTTCTCTGGACATGTGATTTTACGATAGCAATCAAGGATAAGTTATTGCAGAAAAAAGTACACACACTTTCACCGTGCCATGTTTCATAAAAATCCAGACATTTCCTTGAATACGGTACATAAAAAATATTAAAATGTGTTTTCGCTCTAGTTACTTTCATAAGTTGAACTGTAAACAATAAACATACATTTTGAAAATAAGTGATTGTATGCAATATGTAATGAGTTTTATTTAGCTTTATTTAATAAATAAATACATACATAACCACACGCCTTTTTCCCAGAAGGGGTAGGCAGAGGTGCTACTAGAACACCCACGTTTCGCCTTGTATATTCCGTCCCACGATGTGATAGGGGGCGAGCCTATCGCCATATCGGGCACAAATTCCTGACTCCGGGCTAATAATGAATAGAAAAATCCAATATCGCTTTGCCCGACCCGGGATTCTTACCCGAGACCTCAGCTTTGCAATCATACCGTAGTACCACTACGCCACCGAGGCAGTATAAATAAATAAATACACCCAATAGCCATATACATAGTCCCATAGACCCCACACTAAGATCGAGTCTTGTGTCGTGGGTATCAAGAACTACGAGAGACTTTTCGGTCACACAAACACCCAGACTCGAAACAAATACTTGTGGTTCACACATACATTTGTTTCGGCGCGGAGATCGAACTCGCTGCCTCTCGTGTCACAGCCGGCGTCTAACCAACTGCGCCATAGAGGCTGTTTTCTGAACCATGTATAACCATTCATAAAATGCCTGTGCGTCTATAGTCTGTCCTATAGTGTCGTTACGGTTCTGCACCAGTTTTAATACATACTGCCTCATGTGGTAATTCCTGAACAAAATATATTATTAGAATGAGCTTGCCTGATGTGAAACTTTATTGCCATCTGTAGGGTATCAAATACGGTTAAAGGCCTTTTGTCATAGCTGAATGGTACGAACCTAAAATTGTTCATTTGAAACGGCCTTATGCATAGGCTGTTTATAAACCTATTTTAGCTATCGAATGTTTTGTCCCTTTCGCACGACCTTTGAATTCAGTTTGAGCGAAGAAGACAAGACATTAAATAACTAAAATTGGTGCATAAACTGTGTATGAATAAGGCCGAAAGAGTTCCCAAATTTAGCGCGGCACTCAAGATTATTTCCTCCAATTATGACGTCTCCTCGTCCAAGATTTGAACTCAAGACTCTAGTTCAGCGAAATTAAATCACAATGCGTTGCACAAACTGCGCTACGTAGCCTCTAAACACCATGCAATAAAGCTGCTATTCGCTTGACACGCAATTAAATAATCACAATGGCGATGCAATTATTTTTGTGGGAAAACTCGGATAAAAACATCTCAAGGTGACTTAGCATTTAATGATAAAGCATCAAGACATATAGGTATACAGGGCGAATTTATCAAATGGGTGTAGGTGGTCTAATCCGAAACTATGAGAAATAGCAAAAAATGCGGAAAGGAGTCACGAGCCCGATTTTGATAAAAACTAAATGAGAACTGCATACTTACATTTGTAATATATCAATATGCTTAGCGAGGAATCGAACCCGATGATTTTGAAAAAAAAAGCAATAAGGATAAAATTCTAAGAAGTAATTTTCTCTATTACTCATAGTTTCAGATTTGGCCATCCACGCCCTCTTGAAAAATTCATCCTGTATATCATGTATATGTGTTTCATTTCTTATATCGCAATATGGACTAGTTCCAATCTAGTGTCTGTTGAATGCACTAGATGTCTAGGCAATCACTTGAAAGTCTAAACCGGCTGCTGGATACGAGTCAATTAGAGTTAAGTTTATGATTGACACAAATCGAGCAACACGACTTAACTATTACGAGTAAGTACATACATATAATTCCAGACCTTACACTTCCTAGTGTTCATTTCTAACGTTAAAAGCGGTTTAGACCTTAGTACACCACAGTGAACACTGGCCCAGTGCTGATTGGCGTAATTTATAATAAATAATTTTTGAATTACTTTAAAAAAACTAGGTAAGAAGGTTTCCTCGCAATTTTCCATTGCTGTTAAAATTATGACAGCCTCAAAACAATTTATATTTACCTTGTAAGAAACTGAGTAATCATTAAAAATATTTTCAAATTAAAATCACTCAATTTGAGTAATATTTTGCAACACTTATCCTAACAACACGAAAACAATTAATCTTCAAAAAATACAAAAAATGTCATAAAAAATTTATTATAATTTACTTACACGAATATTTTGCCCATAGTAAACTGTAATCCAGAGCACGTACGATAACCGAGTGAGTCACCGTTCTAAATTCAAATTGTAAATAAACAATGGTCGGAGCGCGTGAATGGTCGGTCACGGCTGAATGGTCGCAGGTGACTGTCGAGTGGATGGTGACCACCGTGTACCACCGTCTGCAACGGGCGGCCGCGTGCACACGACTGCGAGCGACTACACTCGACGGTCGATAAGTCACGCTTTCGACATTTTGTCATGGTAGGGGCGGATGCAAATTCTTTCTTGCGTTTTATACGAATTATGGTTTTGTAGTTCGTTATGGCGTACACGGTTTTAAAAATATTATATACTCAGTAACAAACACATAAAATATATTATTTACAATATTTTTTTTTGTTGACATAATAGGGATATATGGACAATAAATCTTATTTTGGGACTGAATTATATAAAAATATGTCAATAAGTGCGTGATGGGCTGTTGCTAAGGAACCAGCCGCGGATGCCTACATGTTCACGGTTCAAATCCCAGGGCACACCTCTAACTTCGTCATGTGTGTATTGATAGTCAATCACCACGCACTATAACGGTGAAAGAAAACATCGCGAGGAAACCTGCATTTTTGAAGAAAAGTTATTAAGTATTTGCCTATATAAGTTTTCTCAAGATTCATTATAAATTATAATTGAAAAAAAAAACACTTGGCTACGTACCACGCCTATTCAAATAATGATTCCTGCTAAGTTTTTACAGTCATCTCCAACAATAAAAGCACTAAGTTTCTTTTTACTTTACAATTTTATTCTGAATGTTGTCAAAGTTTTCGCTCGACTTCGATATTGCAAAGCTTACTGTTATGCCGAACTAAGGCGCAGTAGCTTAACTAACTTTGACGGTAATTTTGACTTTAATGATGTCAACGGCATACATTTGACATGCTAATTGTCAAGTATCTTTTAATCGCAAGTGTGTTCAATGAATACTTACATTACAATCCTGTATGGTTGGTGTAAACAGATTTTAAAGAAATTATCTTTTTTTTTATCAGATTGAGAGTGGTTAGGCTATATAGTCCAACACGCTGGCCTAGTGCGGGTTGGCGGACTTACATACCGTAGAAATTCTTTAAAATCGCTACGGTATGCAGGTTTCCTCACGATGTTTTCCTTCACCGTTAAAGTGCGTGGTGATTGACTATCAATACACACATAACTCCGAAAAGTCAGAGGTGTGCCCTGGGATTTGAACCCGCGACCACCGTGAACATGTAGGCTGCCGAGTCTGGTCCGTTACCAACAGGCCACCACGCACTTTATCTATCACTTATCACTTTATCTATCTGAAATTATGTAAAAATAAATAAATAATAAATACACCCAACAGTCACATACATAGTCCTGACCCCACACTAAGATCGAGTCTTGTGTCGTGGGTATCAGAAGCTACGAGAAACTTTTCGGTCTCACAAACACCCAGACCCGAAACAAATACCTGTACCTAGTGCACACAAATATTTGTTTCGGTGCGGAGAACGAACCCGCGGCCTCTCGTTTCATAACCGGCGTCTAACCAACTGCGCCACGGAGGCTGTCAAAAAGGCAAATCATTGAGGAATAGCCTAGTTGGGATTTGTGTACGAATCAGCCGGCTATAACGGTGCGACGCCGATGTCGCAATTGCGCCCAAACGTATTAACATTTTGCAAGTTACTTAATCTTATTATTTTGTTATTAAGACATACATACATAAACTCACGCCTTTCTCCCAGAAGGGAGGCAAAAGTGCTACCAGGACACCCACGTTTCGCCTTGTATGTTCCGTCCCACGATATGATAGGTGGCGAGCCTATCGCCTTATGGGGCACAAATTCCTGACTCCGAGATAATAATGAACAGAAAAATCCTATTTCACTGCCCGACCCGGGATTGGAACCAGAGACCTCAACTTTGCAGTCATATCGCAGTACAACTGCGCCACCGAGGCAGTTGTAAATATAACATTATGTTAATAGTTTAATACTTAATATTAAGACGACCAATTGGTATAGCAATCAACAAGTTGACTTCATGCGGTCGAGGTTACGGGCTCGATTCCCGCAGGCTCGGTCGCGTAGTTAGTCAATACACGGCTACAAAACGAGAGGCTGGCAACTTCCGCAGTGAGAGTTTATGTGATCCACAACTAAAGTATGTTGCAGATTCGAGAGACGGTCTCACAAGAACCACTGTGAGACCGTAAGTGTTACATCGTTTTTGCACAAAGAATCTATGTTGGTTAATGTTATTTAAGCACGTCCACGAATAATCTTGGCAGGAACAATGTTTTTGCAAAAATCTCTGGCTAGTATTAAACCATTGTCGCTGTTTTGCAACGTTTTTATTGCGACGATGGCGAGACGAGCATGCTATTCGCTTGATGGTAAGCGATACGACCGCTCGTTGACAGTAGCAAAACCAAACAACACCATGAATTATAAAGCAATGCACAGCATTCCACTGCGCTCGCCATCCTGAGACAGATGTTTTAGATAAATAAATAAAATGCAATGCTTTTACATTTTACAACGTTAGATAAAACATAATAATTGCTGCTTTTGGTCATGTCTCTGCTAGGCTACGCAACTTGCTATATTTTGGAAGTAAATATGATTGGCCATGCATATTTTGCATATATCGGTTACAATGCAATGTTTATTTGTTTGTGTTTGCCAGTGGATGTTGGACAATACGTAAGGCTATCACGGACCCCTCTCGATCGAGCTCTCAGCTATGTAAGAGGCTCTTGCACTGCAGTGGGACTATTTTTTAATCTAGCAAGGCACTGACTGGATATGACTACATGATATGAATGAGTGTTTTGGAAGCGATCTAAAATGACGGCAATAACACCTGATGGTAAGTTTAATGCAGGCCACGTCGAGTACCGACCGGGAGAGACTGCGCCAATTATTACCCGTCGACAAAATTATAATGTTGGCTGCGTTATTATATCATGAAAGATTAATTTTGGCAGGTTGGTATTCCCGAACCAAAGGGTCTGTGACTGTTGGTAATTGGGATTAAATAAAAAGTCCTCCCACTATCATTGTTCCTTGTAAAATAAATGTCGCCTAAACTGACAATCTTACGTTATCACAGCCAGCCTGATTCCTGTAATTTTTAGGTGATTGTAGGCGCAGGGCTTTGCTCTTGTCTTTAAATTAAATCTACATACAACCACACAATAGCAATTGGTATTGGTTTCGCAACACATCAAGGAGCTTCTTGGCGCATCATATTCGCCACGAATTTAGTTGCGGTATTTACAATTGGCGCAATATATTCGCCAATGTGAAGAGGATATGGCGCCATATGGCGATAACCATATTACGTCACGGGAGATATTAGAGAATTGCGAGCATAATTATAACATAGTAACTCCCATATTTTAGTCATGTTTAGTAGAAATATATTGGGTTGTAAAGGAAAAAGAAAAATGTAAAGGTAGAGACAACATATTTCAGATTGACTTGTTTAATACCTATAGTTTTCCAAACTTTTCTCTTCTTCAGACAAAAAATATTGTTTATTCATTTAAAATTTCATCACCATTCTTTGTGAATAAGTTAATTTCAAATAAGATACATTCAGAAAAGTAATATTAAATATTGTACAAAAATATTTTTCCAAATGTATTTTTATTAATTAACTTTATGAATTTCGACTTCTGTAAAGCAAACACTTGTAGACTAAATAGTAAATACTTACCTATATTAATTTTTTTTTTAATAATGAAATGTTTTGAATTATTCATCATATTTTTTTCTATAAGTATAGTAATAGATAAACATTAAAAACTTGGTAACAATAAAATTCAATCTTACACAAATATAAATGCACCAATTCTTATTTTTCCAGTTGCTTGTTATTTTTTTGAGAGAAGTGTGCAGCAAACGACATTTTTAACACTAGCTAGCTAGCTCCTATGCTATGCTATATCTAGTCTGGTACTTGGGTTGTACCCATGATGTAATGACTGACAAAAGGCAAGTCATTTCTGTGTAGGCTTAAAAAGATGTTAAGTATGATAAAAATAAATAAAGCAGAGCATGTGTGTAGTGAGTTTTATGTGTAGAAATGTAAGAAATATTCAAAATATCTACATATATTTAAGATGTGATGATCGCTATGAGAAAGAGATTGGAAAAATCTTGAAATTCTTTAATCAATATAGGAAAACAAATTTTGAATATTATATTGACTATAATAAATTCTTAAGAGAAGAAAATCAGAAGGTGAATTAAAAAAAATAAAAGTTATTGATGATAATTTTTTTTTCAACTAGTTGCAATTATTATTTGTTTACTTAAAATTTTAAAACACCACAGGTACCTAATAATAGATGAGTTAGCAAAAAACCAATTCATAAAACAGAATTTCAAGATGTTCCATATAGAAATAGACATATAAACGGGAAACCTTGTGTGTGGACGGTTGTACTTGCATTTTATATGTACTTTTGGTAAATCGTCTGGGGCTAGCTTAAACTTGGGCACATTGGTTTCTTCCGTCTCCATTGCTCTACCACAAGGGAAAATATGCTTTATTTCACTATCAATTTAATCTATTTAGTAAATTTTTATTTTAATAGAACTGGGATATTTACGTTTATTAATGTAAAGCATGTTTAAATACCTAATAAAGTTCTAATTTTGAACTATGAATTATATTGAAGGATAGGGTAATTGCATTTCCGTAATATTATTTATTTATACACCTACTTATATTGTATTATTTTAAAATATGCATTAAATTATAGACTAAGTATAAATACTACTGCCCACTTTACAAATATTTACGAGAAAAAAATTAATACAACTCTTCCGCATTCATTTACGATTAAAACTCGGTTGGATAGGAAGGTATCGTTGAGGAATTATTATTTGGAAGCGTTACATACTGACTACGCATTGAAGCTGCATACAAATGCACCGCATACTACACAACACATCCAGATCGATATCTTTATGCGGCATTATTTCACAAAAACTTAATTTGTTTACGATATGTCAAAAATGCAATTTTGTAAATTATAGGTTATGTACTCACGACTAGAGGCAGTTACACTTCGCCGGTCGCTCAGGGACGCTGATGATTTCACAACTAATAATTTCACATTTCTATTTTTTAGTATAAATAAAAATTAATTACTACTACTATATGAAAAGTACTAGAATTTTGATAGATCCATTCCC
Organism: Theretra japonica; assembly: GCA_033459515.1. Classification (NCBI taxonomy): domain Eukaryota; kingdom Metazoa; phylum Arthropoda; class Insecta; order Lepidoptera; family Sphingidae; genus Theretra; species Theretra japonica. Next base: position 1,671,986 of record CM065951.1, on the reverse strand, counting down.
ATGTTTCAAATTTAGCACACGCACGCGCGTTTCGTGGTTTCTTTTTGGATGCGTTCTCAAATTTATTAAATTTTTGTGGGTAGAATGTTGAGTTAAATATTTTTTTAAGTAATTTATAATTTCTTACGGTAAATAATTAAGTTTTGACCATATTTTTATACCTGCACAAATATAAATATTATCAAAATATATTTCAAGTCTCCACTAATATTGAGACTACTGGCAATTTATCAAGTAGGCTGCCTTCACAAATCTACTTGGCTTAGAAAATATATTGCTTTCGGAAAATGGCCTAAATCCAATTTGATAAAGCTTAGAAGAGTTAATTCAGTTTTTAGAGATTTATGATATTGCATTACAATACAAAGCATATGTCCAGTAATAAATTTCGCATGGTTGGAGATAACAAAATAACTTCATTGCTTGGATAAAGTAAAGGTAGCAAGTTCTGTTCATTCATTCATTCATATCCGTGCTGGGTTGCCAGCGACACTGACATACCCCTTTTGGCCTCCTCCGGGGTACCGAAAGGGGAGCTTCACAGCTTTTCCTCTTGAAGGTTCTGTTTATTGATGTAAAAACAAATTGGATTTAACTCTTATACCATCTTATTCACGTGTTCCCCAATATCAGATTTAGGAAAAAAATGGGGAAGATTTTTTGCACCTCAAAAAACAAATTTAGACATAATTGCACATCAGTATCAGTATTAACTGTACTAGGATAAATAAAAATCCTTTGAACTATCTGCATTTCATTGAATTATATAACTGTATTGATGTCTACTAGGTTCAAGACAAACTACTCTTACAAAAAAATAAAAATAAATGACAACAATGTTTACCTAAATTATTTTATTATTACAAATACAAATATATGCTTGATACAATTAGGCGTAGTAGCTAAGGTTGGCCTTCTTCTTGGCCTGGACCTCCAAGATAGCGTCCATGAAGTCTTCATGGGTGACGGCGGTGGCGGAGCGGCGCAGGGCGATCATACCTGCCTCCACACACACCGCCTTGCACTGGGCGCCGTTGAAGTCGTCTGTCGAACGGGACAACTCCTCGAAATTTACGTCTGGGCTTACGTTCATTTTTCTAAAACCAAGAAAAAGTGTTAGCATACAAAATAAATTTATTATTTCTCTGTCTTCAGCCACAGGAAGTCCACTGCTGAACATAGGCCTCCCCCAAGGATCTCTAGATCAACCTGTTGGAAGTGGTCTACATCCAACAACCTCCTGCAACCTTAACCAAATTAATAAATTTATTATCAGAGCAAGAACGATATAAAAGACGAAAGTTTATTATATCACGAAAAATATCGACAACTGGCCTAGGGGGTACCTTCAAATTTTATATTCAAAGCTTTGACTGCAGCATTAAAACAATCAACACAATGATCTAGTCCAGTTGCAGTAACTAGGTGAATAACACGCCAAATGTGAGATAAACAGTTTTTGCATCCATAAAATACAATTTGTTTGCCAAATCTCAATACCTTGAGTGAATCTGCATGATCCTAGCTCTTGCCTCCTCATTTGGATGTGGGAACTCAATTTTCCTGTCCAGACGCCCTGACCTGAGCAGGGCAGGGTCCAGAATGTCCACTCGGTTGGTGGCAGCAATCACCTGTAAATATACAAGTAAGTACTCCTTACAAAGCTGCAAAACAACTAAGTAATTTAAAAGATTGACAAAGAAATACTTTGAAGGGCTGACAATAATTTAAATAGTAGAACTATATGATTTGGTGTGGAATTATTCTCAGGAAATCAATATAATGTTTGTATAAGTTTGTATAAATACTTTGTTATTGTAATCCTCTGGTCCTAATTTATTATTTATTCCACATTCTCCTTAAGTCATAAATGCTACAATTATCCACATGACGTTCACCCACTAGGTGGTCAGACAACCTGGTAAAGGTCGCGAGACATCGCTGGATGCAGGCTGCCTCCAACAGGTCACTGTGGAAATCATTAGGAGAGGCCTATGTTCAGCAGTGGACTTCCTTTGGCTGATGGATGGATGTATGATGGATCCACATGACACATGTTAAAAACTTTTCTGTTGCTTTTCTTATTACATGAAAAATGTGTAGTACAGAAACTCCAGTGTGAGTTACAAATTTTATATTATGTATCTTGATGCTTTATGAAACAACATTATAGTCTAGTCATAATTTACCTTAATATCAGCAGTAGAGCTGAACCCATCAAGCTGGTTGAGCAGTTCCAACATGGTACGCTGCACCTCACGGTCACCAGCCTTCTCTGAGTCGAAACGCTTGGTACCAATGGCATCAAGCTCATCAATGAAGATGATGGCGGGTGCCTTCTCCTTGGCTAGAGCGAATGCGTCTCGCACCAGTTTAGCACCATCACCTGTAAAGATTAAGTTTTAATGTCAGTTGTCTAAGGGATGATCCTCTTCAAAATTTTATATTCACTGGGCTTTTTCTAGCTAAATGTACATTAGTAAGATTTTAATGAAAAATGGGTTAAGTTTATATAAAAATAAGATATTTATATTGTAATAATGACTACATTATACAAGTATGTAACATCTCCATTTTTAGAAAGCATTAAAATATTGTCATTCATGTGGTGTTGGCTGGTAACTTATTGTAAAATTTTACAGACAATTCTATACGAAGGAAAGAAGGGAAGATGAAAAGTAATAAATAATTAGAAAACTATTTTTTGAATTTTTCTTCTAATTTGAGATTTAAACAAAGAATACTTTAAAAAACTATACCAATAAACATCTGCACAAGCTGTGGACCAGCCAGCTTCAAGAATGTGGACTTGGTTTGTGCAGCACAAGCTCTCGCCAGCAAAGTCTTGCCAGTACCAGGAGGTCCATACAAAAGCACCCCTTTGGGTGGGTGGATACCGAGGTTTACAAACTTCTCCTTGTGTGTCATGGGCAGGACTACAGCTTCAATCAGTTCCTGGAATTAAAAACCATAAGAAATATAGTGTTGAGCTGATAACACAAGAATGACTAAGAAGTTGACTTTGTGTATTAGAAGTTGTGGGTTCAATCTTTGTATTAACACTTGTATGGCCTACAGATATTTCTGTATGTTTGATCCTTTGTGCATATGTAGTTTGTTTATATGCATACCACTATGAGGTATGATGTCCTATTTTTTAAGTTAGTTTTGTAACTTAAAGTACAACCTATGTTTTATGTGGAACTAGGTTACGAATATACATAATATTATACTTGTATTGGTTACAAGAGGTCTGTTAAGTTGGGATCTGCTGACAGACATCCAGCACTGTTTCATTAGGTAATTTTAACAGTGAGTTGCTTAATACTTTTATCAAACCTGTGAAGGTATCATTGGACTGTAATAAAATGTAAAACAAACCTGAATTTGTTTGTCCAAGCCACCAATATCAGAGTATTGTTCAGTGGGCCTCTCATCTACCTCCATGGCCTTTACCCTTGCGTCGTACTCCGCCGGCAGCGTCTCCAGAATCAAGTACGAGTCTTTGTTCACTCCCACCAAGTCACCGGGCTTCAGCTTGTCAGCATCCACCAATCCAATGACAGGCAGAAAGTAGGTCTGTCTTGTGGAAGTCTTGATGACTGCACATTTACCCTTCCTCTGCGAGTCCAGGTCCACCACGGCACCATCTTCCTCTTCTTCTTGAGGGTCTACATCCAACAGCTCAATTACATTTGATACAAGGTAGGGCAGTGTTTTGTTGACCTTAATTTTCTCTGTGTTCTCCTTTATTTTGTCGTTTTGTGCTTGCAACTCGTGCGAGATCCTCATCACTTCGCTCTTCATGATCTTTATTTCATTGTCAAGGAGCCTGGTGCGACTTACGATCTCGTCTGTTGGCATGCGAAGTACCTCTTCGCTAAGAGCCTCTTCCTCATCTTGCCCCCAAATCGACTTGTCCTCAAGAGTTGTAGTCATTTTGGTGAAGTTTTGACTTTTTTATAAACAGTTATAATTTTATTTTTATTGTAAAATGATTTCAAACAAAATCGTGTTTTAGTTCACCAAAATGAATTGTCATTCCGGTTGGGGTGGTCGGATTATAAAAATGTGTAGTTGCCATCTCAAATAAGAATTTAAAAAAATCTTTATTTAAAAAAGTTTTAAAAATCAGAACAACTTCATATTTTTCAAAATCTTGCGCATTAAATAAATAAGTCGGTACATCATAAGAAGTTACACGAAAAATATAATTTGCATACTTAAAAACAAAGCGAAATGATACGCCCAAAAACTTCACTTTAATTTTATAATTCAGAAAGATAATTGTAATATTGGAAGTGTATAAATAAACACAAATGATAAATACTGCATATTAATTTCACACGATCCTACACGTATTCAAAAAAATCTCATTAGCATATTGTTTCCCACAAGACCGGCAAGAAAAGATCCAAACACAAATCAGCCAGAAGCCCCGCCTGACACACACGGGCTGACAACTGTCATCTCGCAATTTTGGGGAATTTCGAAAACACGTATTTTTTTGTTCGTGTTAAATAAAAAATCAAACCCCTTTTGATTATTTATTTTAGTGGTTAAATAATAACATCCGTCATGGCTTTCTCAATGTTTCTTCGCACACCAGGTAATTTATTTTTTATTGTTTTGATATTACATAATGCCTGTTTACGAGTTTCTTTACAATTTTCTTGACTTTTTTGTAGTGATTTTTATATCTAGCATTGTTTACACGTACACAGAATAATGTAATATGTGTCGATTTTTCAAATAAAAAGAAACATTATTTTTTCAAAGCCAAGTACCTTGCATTTTAGGTTATTTGCGAATTTTCCCTTTGCAATTTTTTGACGCTCATTGTGACAACATGTCATCCGAACGGATGCAATTTTTTCCAAAGCCGATTTTTGTATTTTGCATTTGGAATTAAATTTATCGTTAATAGTTAAATTTAATTTATTTTATTTACACTATTTGTTTATTATAATTGGCCATTGACAAGGACATTTATATAAATAGTGATTGTTTTATATGCATAAATATTTTCTTTTCCTTGCTATAAATCTTTATCTTCATCATCTCTTACTTTTAATTTACATAAAATATATATTGGACAAATAAACACAACAATATTATCACAAAAATAAAAAATATACAAAGACTATTTATAAACATCTACAGACTAAAATTAAAATAAATATAATAAATAGATGTTAAATATTGATCACAAAATGGGTTATTAATTATTTTTAAATAATACTAATAATATATTATCTCAATGGAGCTATTTAATTGTCTATTAATTGTTTCTGGAACAGTATTGCATTAAGCTTATCTGTTGAGAATGATAAAAGAGCCCTCTGTACATTTATATATTGATAAGATGTTGTATTTGTATTTTATAAATATATCTTGTTGTGTTTTAGATGCAATTGTAATATATTTGTTTAAGAACATCAATAAATAAGACTTGTTATGAAACCATTGAGATAATTATATCCCAACTTTTTGTAAGTCCAAGTAATGGGCTAGTTTTGGTTCTCATAATATTAATAATGGTACTTTAATTAAATGTGCACATAGTGAAATCATAATAAATAATACCTATCCTATATTTATACTGAATTTATAAAATTATTAGCTTGTGAAATGAGTAACATGTTTGTCATAGTTCATTAGTATCAGGGGTTTTATTTCTCAATCAGCCAATCAATAATTTATATGAATTAAATTAATGAAAAATTAATTTAACAAACTACATTTCATTTACATTGATTTACTCAAAAAAATTATGTTTAATTTAATTTATTCATTATAGCTATTGTGAATGAAAATAATAACCTTAATGACTATTATATTGCATCACACTTGCCCTAGAAAGCCATTAGCATAAAGAAGTTGGGCAATTGACATTCTTACACTATCTGTAATGATGGAACTGGTTTAATTATACATTCATGGAAAATTTTAAGGCTGCCATGATCTTTCCATTGGTTTACTGTTTTTATTTATACTGTTTTTTTTTAAATTAATACTCCTATATTATTTTTTTACATTTTTTTTAAATTTTTTATCAAATTGCACCTATCAGAAACACTGTAGTCCTAGTAGTAGTAGTGTAGACCTATCAGAAACAACATAGTCTCTGTGTTGAGCAAGCATATAAAATTGTTTATAACTTACATCAAATAATGGCCTAGTTTTAAATACATAATAGACAAAGGCAATAATAGAATAAACTATAAGGGGTACATTCAACAAAACATTTTGTTATAGCTGTGGGAAGAAAAATATATATATTTTTTTTTATTATACAAAATTGAGTTGCAGTGTTCATAGGTCTGTGAGAGTTTCTCATTAAAAATTCACATGATTGGTTTAATTCTATGCATGTGTATATGTTGTCGAAATGTCTCGCCGTTCGCGAGATTTTGGAATATTGTTTAAATTTTTATGTTGGCATGTCTCGTGGTTGTCTTTCCGCGAGGTCTTGCAATAGATGCCTCTAGCTCGTATTTCGAACTTAGGACGATACTACGAAAAACGATATTGGATACAATTACGATTCTTCGTATTGAACTCTATTCCTAGTGCCTTCTTTTCAACTACAATGTCGATAATGATTCTCTATGCGACACTTGTCAACACTGTTGATTCAATAGTCGATATGAGCGAAAACGAAGGCACTAGAAGTAGGGTTTAACACTTGGAAGCGCACGATATATTGAATAAAGGTTTTCGTGATATCTCCCAGTTTAGCATTTCATTTAGAATGTTTTTTTATTGTGTGCAGGGTGCACGAGTCGAGTATTCACACAGCAGGTGATGAAGATGGCGACACAGCCCGCGCTGGCGCAGCGCCCCGTCGCCTCCTCATTGCCTGTCAGGTCCCTCGCCATCAAAGACGCGAAGCTCACGCCGATTCTGAATGCGGTGAGTTTCAGATACAACTGTACTTGGTACATTCGGAGAAATCATATTATCTAGAGCGTAACTCGTAAGATTGGCTGTAGTTATCCATGCAAGTGCATAGCGTCTCAGGATCAGTTCTTAATTATCATCAGCTTGTACGCGTCTACTGCCGGACATAGACCTCTCCTATGGTATGACACTGGGCTCAATCTTAAACCCATCGTCTTCAACCGCTACCAACCATTCTACGAATATCGTCGCTCCACCTGGTTGGAGGGCGTTCTAAAGTACGCTTTTCGAGGCGTGGTCTCCACTCGAGAACACGTCCAGTACAGAATCAGTTATTGTATATCAAAGTTTGGTCGAGACAAGACGGTATAATTCTGTCGAGAAGCAAGAGACAACCATTTTCTGCTGGTGGATACTGCATCTCCATAGCAATCAGCACAACGCGTTTGATAAGATCAAGTCGCAACATATTTGTGGAAACAAACAAAATGCGCCACCGCAGACATTTCTCATGCGTTACATAAATGTTACAACACAGTTGTGAGAAGTATTTGTAGGCCCTAAACATATTTTCGTGGAGATTGGCCCCGCAACATGTAGCGGAGATAATTGATTTTGCCGTTGCGGCAATCGATAGTCGAGTTTGGCGTCGATTGATAATTTCGCCACTCAATGTTAGTCAATTTTCAATTGCCTCTATGCCAACTAACAATTTTATATTTATTAAAGGATATATCCCCATAAAGTTGTTTACAGTATATGTCAATTTTATTTTGGGAAACGTTCAGATATATTAGTCGTTACTTATTTGAATTACGACCTAAAATTAGATGTTCATGTTTAGGCTTAAGCCTAAGACCCTTTTTCAATGGCGAAGTACAAGTACCAAAATTTTAAAGAATACATAAATTGTCCATGCACACATTTCGTCCCAAAACCTTTTACCATAAAAACTATCTAAATCTATAAAATTTAAATATATTTCGAAACCTGGAATAACACAAACACGCTAAGATCTTATCTCACACCTACGTTGAAATAGAAAAAAACTGCCTCATTAAGAGTTTTCTCATGAAACAAAACATTATGTCGCGTTGAATTACGTCCGGGATATTTTAAAGCCGGTTTCGAGTGACACGCACCAGTCGGATGACGAGCCCGGGACACGAATCCAGACATAATTACTGATCGGTATCACAGGGGCTGTTTTTTGTGGCAGAAGGAATGTTGATACTTTTTATGAAGTTTTTATTAGCGGACTTGATGGAGTTAAATTAGTTCAAATTGCCATGGCACGGCAAAGTGGACTAAGTAATCAAATCCTACAAAATACAGGCCAAGGTTGCCAAGCAATTGATAATATTTGGACGTAAAATGGTTGCGAGATTTCTTTTTAAATACATTTTCCTATAGTGAATTCAGTCTTGAAAAATAACAGGAAGGAAAGAACTGTTATTGAGTTCAAGTAAAATATGACGTATGGCTCGTTGATACAAGAAACGTTATTTCCAAAGATAAGAATAAGAATTTATAATTAATTATTAGTTAAAACTATAATAAACTTATCATTAGGAGAGGCCTATGTTCAGCAGTGGACTTCCTTTGGCTGATGGATGGATAATAAACTTATTTGTTTCAAAAGTATGTTTGACATTTTTTTAATATATTGCGAAACTATTTTATCAGTTACGCCAGACTAGGCCTTTTATCGCCTATTGTTATATCGGAAATGGACAAGGACTATAAACCCCACAGACTATCAATAAAGTAAAAAAAATGTGGCCATTGTTACTTATTAAATGAATACATTAACACTCTCACACATAGTACTGAATAACACTAAGATACAAGTATTCTGTAGTGGGCTTCGGAAACTACGAGAGAGTGCACTTGGACCCCAATCAGATAATTGTGGTTCACATAAACATTTGGCCGGCAGCGACTGGATGCATAAAGCAGCAGACCGGGCTCTGTGGCGTACCTTGCAGAGGCTGAGGTCCAGCAGTTGACTGCAGCGGGCTGATGATAATGTAGCAGTAGGCCCAAAGCTTTCGTGTTTTAACGCGGGTATAGGTGGGGTTTTACGGCCACTGGTCGCCGATCAATCCTAATAGAAGCCTTAAAAGTAAAACATCACACACCTTACTCACCCAAAAAAACCTTATTTGATTGACGTACAACAAAACGGACATGACGTTAACCCAAAAGCTAATGGCGATAAAAAAAAAGTTTGAAACAGGTGCATAGAACTCATGATGCGCAACATGCTGTTCAATTCCTTGTTTTTCGATGCTGCTTGTATCAAAATTATACATTTATTAATCTCTCGGCAGTTTCTTTGCGTTTTAAAAACTGCCGAGAGAGCAAAATGAAATAAAAATAAAAGCGTCCAGAATCCTTTTTTGGACAGATGGTATTCGTTTAGGACCATCCGAAGTATTATTAAGTTTGACTTTTATGATCGTAAGTTGCTGGTCACAGACAACGATTATAAAAACACTACACATCTATCTAAAATCCTCGTTTGATTGACATACAACACATATAATTAGGGCTTAATTGGCTTCAACAGGTGCGTTCGTTCCGTACGAGTTGCGTGCGCATGTCTGGCGAGAAGGCGCACGACCACTCGAAGCTGTGGGTGATTGAGCGCGCGGTGTCGGCGGCGCTCATCCCGCTGGTGCCCATCGCTCTCATGATGCCCAACAAGCTGTTCGACTCCCTGCTCGCGATACTCATCACGGCACACAGCTTCTGGTAAGTATTATTTCTAAAAAAATCTATGGTAAAAGTCCGCCAACCCGCACTAGGCTAGCGTGTTGGATTATATGGCCTAATGTGAGACCGAAAAGTCTCGTAGTATCTGATACCCACGACAAGACTCGGTGTTAGTGTGGGGTCGCTGTTGGATGTATTTATTTATTTGCCTCGGGGTCGAACCCATGGCCACTCGATTTACAGCCGGCCTTTAACCAATTGCGCCACAGAGGCTGTATCATCCCACAATCGCCATCTGAGAACGAGACTCTACAACCGACAGGTTCATTGAGTGCACTTATCTTTAGTAGTTTTATTGGGGTTGTCTAATTTATTGATGTGTTTTGAATTGTTATCTCGGTTTATTAGAGAAAGTCTCGGAATGATGGGAGTTTGTGATATCTTAAAAGATTTTTAATGTAACGAAATGTTTTTGTTTATTTTTTTTATTGAGGAAATGAGTGTAACAGATTTGGGGCTGTGACTGTTAGTCGTCACAAAAGTAAACATGCATGACTATCCATGTTGTTCATGTATTTAAAAGTCCCTTGTTACCAGACTTGACAACAAGGGACTTTTAAATACATCAATTTATTCGCTCCTGAATAATTCAATAGTGAGAACCTCGAAATGTTACAACTGATTATTTTTAAGAGCTATAATTTCGTGTATGGTGCCAGAAATTAAAAATTCGCAAAAAGTAACATTCTGACAACTTAAAATATACACATACCATTGGATACCTATCAAAACCGGCATCACCCACCATCATTCCATATTACCTTGAAGGCATCCTTCCTTATCCCCCACCCATCCAATCCCATCCTTATCCCATCCCCAGGGGTCTAGAAGCGATGGTGGTGGAGTATGTCCGCGTGCTCCTCTTCGGTCCGATGATCCCACAAGTGGCCATGTGCGTGGTATACACCCTGACTGCGACCATGCTGGGCGGTCTGTTCTACCTCATCTTCAACGACATCGGCGTCTCCAGGGCTTTCTGGAGGATCTGGAAGAACATGAGGAAGCCCAAGTGCTCCAAGAAGAAATAGGTTATGATTGTGACTTGGTAGTAGAGGTTTAGTGAAAATTAGGACGAAAAGTGCATTGAAATAAATTTACACCAGAAACTGCTTTTTACAATATGTAGATAGTAATTTGTATAGGAGTTTCCAGAGGTATCTAGCAAGAAAATTACAGAGGCGAATATTTCAAGCTACGTTTTTCAAAAGTCCTTGAAGACATATTTTTGGTTGTTTGATATCATCAGATACTTCAAAGATATTTGAATATCCAATTAACATTTGGAATTGATTCCGAATAACATAACTATTTATCTTTAATGTATATTCAAATACGTTCGATTGTGTATTTCCATCATAACTTCTTTCAAAATAAACTATGATTAATAAAATTTCCGTTCTATTCCAGGGGCCTAGAGGCGATAGCAGTAGATTACGTACGCGCGTCCATATTCGGCCCGGTCATCCCCAAAATTGCAATCGGTCTGGTGTACCTCCTCTCGATCGCGACCCTCGGCGGCCTGTTCTACATCATCAGCCACGACATCGGCATCGCCAACACCATCAGACAGATCTGGTCTATCAAGTCCGACAGCCAGAAGGCATAAAGGAACTTTTAGACATGAGTTATACGACAGGTCACATCATTAGGTTATTTGTATCTGGTTTTAAGCCATTGGTGAATAAAGTACGGCCAAATTCGGCTTTAAAGTTTTGTGATATGTGGTTTTTTAAATTGCGGGGTTGGGATTGGGTAACAGCTGGAATGACGCACGCATAGCGTATTGTCATATTCCGTAAGGCTTCATTTATTTAGATATCATACAACCCATATTCCCTACCCCGCCGTATTATCTTCAATAAAAAAAGTTACCGAAATGCTTTATTAATTAAAAATTACTATTAAACATATTGTGACCAATCTATAATCATAATATCGAAATTAAATGAAAGTATATTAAAAAGTACTTAAGGGTTGCGAAGCACAAAAAATAATGTTTGGTTGGTGTCAAAAAGTATTAAATAGTTTTTGTTGAGTTTCTAAAACATTGTTTAAGCGTCTCATTATACGTGCTGTGAGCGTCCGTGTATGGAAATTTGTGGTTTTAATTTATTATTAGAAATAAACAGTTGATATGTTGTTTCGTGTTTTATTTCATCATTTATTTAATAAAAATCTTTAAAATATATCTTAAAATAAGCCAAAATATTGATTTAAATAAAATAGCTATGTTTTGAGTTATTTTATCATTACAATTATGATTTTAATTGTTACCACCACTAACTTAACAAATTGAGCATAGTTGTTATAATATTAAAACTACTTCACTTATTGTTATCATCCATATCCCAATAAATTGAAACACAAAAAGTAAAAAGAAATATATTTAGCTTGGAAACAATAACATAATGTAATAAAAAATACAATTTAAGTAAGAACACAATTACAGAAAATGAGAATAAATATCCATAGGAACACTACAAACTAGAAAAACACAATAAAACGAATCGATTTTGTACCCGCGAGATTCAGTGAACGCGAGATACGTGTGGTGTCCACTCAAGTGTAGGTATAAATGCCGCCACAGACCAATAAACAAGCCAATGCCGCTACTTTTGAATGGGCATTGGCCGTCTTGGCGGGAAGTTTACAGTGTGAAGTTAGTCGTATGAATGACAGTTCACATGACTGAAGATAGTTAACTAAACCATAGACATAGAGTCAAATATAGACATCAAGTCTGTAATATTTCCAATGATTATTCTTTAATAATATAATGATTTTGTTTTCCACAAAGTAAAATATACTCACGCCAGTCTTTGAACTCTGCTATTCTGAAACTAATAAGCTTTCGCAGTGAAATTCCTAGGGATTATATATTTTCGGCAAGATTATTCTCGTCTCGAGGCTTAAAAAAGCCTCATTTATACGTGGAGAGTTTCTCGCCTCGAATATACGATTATCGTAAGGACATAAAAAGTTACATCGTGTAAACATTTCTCAGAACGCGATAATCTATGTCGGAACTGTCATGCGATAATCGCATACGATTCTCGCCGCGAGAAACTCTCCCCGTGTAAATGGGGCTTTAGTGATACTTTTACCACGCTGGGCTCAAGTCCCAGTACCGAGAACTTAAATGCTTTTTTATCTATTGAAATTAAACTATAAACAACGAAAAACTATTAGAAACATATTAGTTTGCCGATAACGTTGATTAGGCACCTGTTCAAACATAACTGTGAGGTCATTACGCATTGAACCTTGGCCTAAAATCATTCACAGCTCCGATAACATAACACCAATAAAACAAGGGAATCAGTCAAACATATTTATTCAATTATTCAACTATAAATATTATTTACATCGATTTCATGTAACAGTATAAATGTCATAACGTTTCACAATCACTATTATAAAAATATAATACTTTGTGATAACGAAAACTAAGGCGGGAACTTATCTAATACCTATTATTATATACATTAGTAATTGACATATTGGATGCGACGCTAAAAAGAGGAGTACGGAAGGAAATATGGAGATAATCGAGTGAATACTATTGTAAAGTAAACCGCGTGTAATTACGTCATTAATCGCTGTCAAGTGGAAAAATGACGTAATACTCCTCCCGCCTCGTTCCTTGTTTTGTAAGAGGTCGCGCTTCAAATTGTCAGTCTATGGAAGTCTGTATAATTCTGATTTAGTTTTGAAGAAAAATTTTGTCTGGGCAAAAAATTAACCATTGCTAAAATAGTAAGTACATAGTAAATGGCAATAATTTTGAGATTGAAAAACGTACTCGCTGATCTGAAGGTAACATAATGGTAACATAGGAAGAAACTAAATATAACTTCGGAACAATTTAGTACCTAAGATTATTTAAACTATATTTATATACTTTTATAGTTACATGTTAAGTGATAAAACCCGCGTGTACTGAAAATATTATTGAATGGTATAATTATTTTTCATATACTTATTTGGCATTATATTACTTTACAGTATTAAATGCAACCCTGTTTATTTTATAATTAATTACAGGGGTCCGACAAAAGTAATGGGGGATGGATGGAAGCAATCGAAATAAACAATTACATAGGCCACCTAATTACTACATTGTCTTGAGAAATCCCAATGACCTCTGCTATTTGAATTTCTCATTAGATTGATAAGAATTTTACTAATACAGTGTACATTTTGGTAATATAAATAAATATTATACAATTGTTTATTTTGAGCACTATATTACAGACAAATTTCACGAAATACATCAACAAAATATACAAACAATATATTTCGCCATATAAAATATTTGACAACCCAATCTTGGGTTTATACATTTTAGACAGTAAAATGTATTTTAGACTGTCAAGTTACACTCCAAATCTGGTACGATTTGGTATACCACACTTCGAAAAATACCTGTCAATGTTACTTGTATATTTGTGCTAATCTTTGTTTAACAATCGTCAAATACTTATTCATCGAATAAAACACATTTAGGGTCAGTGTCACCACGTCCTGATAAAGTCCCTGATAGCTATCTGGCACTCATCTGTCAGATAAAATACAAAATTCAGAACTAGTAAAACCGAATTCCGAAAGTTTTTTACAACTTGTAAAACCGAATTTTGTATTTTATCGGACAGATGAGTGCAAGATTGCTATCAGGGACTTTATCAAGACATGGTGACACTGGAGCTTACAATTTTAAAATTACACTAATTTAATAAAATTGTCTAACTGAATCACTTTTAAAAGTCAGGAAATATATTTGCAATTTATAAAATTAATGGTGATTTAATAAAATTGTCCAATTGTGTATTAAAAGTCCATGTCTTATTTGGTAAATACTTTTATCTGGCGATTGAGGAGTGGATGCTAGTGATATAAAAGTCCTTATAGTGTGTTATGTCCTGACGTATGTTTTGTTAATAACTTTTATCAGACAGTTGAAAAATCCTAGTGATATAAAAGTCTTTTATCGTGTGTTACGTCCTCACGTGCGTTTTGTGGAAGATATCCAGTGCCTCCCACTGCTTGGTGTGCAGGAGTATGTGCGGGCGGCGGGAGCGCATGTACTGTACCGCCTCTTCGGGAGACCAGCCGTTTTTCTGCAAAATTGTGACAATTTTTTAGTAACCAGGTGTTAAGGTGACGGCAGAAAAATTAGTATTTTGCCTAAAAAATCTGTTCAATTAAGTTGGGCGTTTGTCATTCCAGAATTCTATCCTCATTAGCAACATTATCGAATCGTGTGAAAAATAGCATATTATATTCTTTTTTTCAAAATCATTGCTAGGATAGTAGATTTTTCAAAAAACCAAATATCCAGTTTCAGTTTTCATCAGTCAGACTAGTGACTCCTTTCAGTATTTTTCGCTATTCCAGATAGTTCCGGATTAAGCCATCGACGTCAACTTAAAA
Organism: Theretra japonica; assembly: GCA_033459515.1. NCBI lineage: Eukaryota > Metazoa > Arthropoda > Insecta > Lepidoptera > Sphingidae > Theretra > Theretra japonica. Next base: position 1,656,875 of record CM065951.1, on the reverse strand, counting down.
TAATCAACCTGTATAACAAGTTTTATGGATAAACTATGGTCACATGCCAACCCGCACGAGGCCAGCGTGGTCTACATGGCATAACGCCTCAGTTCTACTGTCGATTGTGTGGCAGGCTCGTGGCCAGCAGTGGGACGTGTGTGTGGTACTACAGTACAGTACGCACCAGCATGAGGTAGCAGCCGACGAGCGTGGCGCTGCGCGTGCGGCCCGCCTTGCAGTGCACGTACACGGAGCCGCCGCCCACCTGCCCGCTGGCGGCCGGCACGCCGGGGAGCTTGCCTCCCGCGGGAAGGAATCTGCAGAAACTTCTTATTATTTGAGTGGTGTACTATGTAATATAATGTTGTTCACGGTGGTCGCGGGATAAAATCCCAGGGCACACCTCTGACTTTTCGGAGTAATGTTTGTATTGATAGTCAATCACCACGCACTATAACGGTGAACGAAAACATCGTGAGGAAACCTGCATACCATAGCGATTTGTATAAATTTCTATGGTATGTAAAAGTCCGCCAACCCGCACTGGGCCAGCGTGGTGGACTATATGGCCTAAACACTCTCAATCGTACTCTCGATTGTAGAGGAGGCTTGTGCCCTGCAGTGGGACGTGTATGGGCTGATACAGTACAGTACAGTACTATGTAATATGTATAAAAAAAATTAAATAAACTAGAGCTGTACGAGTATACCATAATGACTTAACGTTAATTGAAAATTGTTTGTGTTTTTGTTCTTTTTTATTGCTATGGTCCGGCAAACGAGCAAACAGGTCACCTGATGGTAAGTGAACAACATGAACAACCACAACGCTGGATCATGGATGTGTTGCCGACCCTATTGGGAGGGAAGCGGGAAGGAAAAAGGATGGGAAGAGGAAAGGAGTATTGTGCATCTGGCAATCTCACTCACCGAACGAAACGCGACAGCTGAACTGTCACCTCACGTCGATTTCCTGTGAGACATTAGACCGTGGTACCGCCCCGGATGAGTCTGCCCATTCATGCAGAGTCATGACTGACAACAGCGTCACTCTAGCACTTACGTGACTAGCACTTGTTTGTCTTAATTGTATATGTTAAAACTTTACTTGTAAGTTTTCTTTCCTATATTGACCCTTTCCGTTGGTATGTCTCCGTGTCATGTTTTAATAAAGACTTGCAAAATATAAAACAGTGATCCGTTTTAATCACAACGCAAATAAAATCCACCAACATGAGTTCAGAATAAATAAATAAATACACCCAACAGTCACAAACATGGTCCTGACCCCACATTAAGATCGAGACTTCCGCTGCGTCGTATCAGATGCAACGGGAGACTTTTTTGGTTTTACTAACACCCAGACTCGAAAAATATACTCGTGAATCACACAAATACTTGTCTCGGTGCGGGAATCGAGGCCTCGCGTTTCACAGCTAGCGTCTAACCAACTGCGCCACGTAGGCTGTCAGAGAAAAGATCAACTCTTTTAAGGTAAACCTAGGCGTATAGTTTGCAGTTGCTTTATCGAGATTGTCCATATCAGTTCCTCTTTTAACACTGTATTTAAATTGTAAAACTACTGCTATAGTTTATTTTGGTATGAATAATTATTTACATACATAATGCATACATACATAAAATCACGCCTTTTTCCCATAAGGTGTACGCAGAGGTGCTACAAAGACACCCACATTTCGCCTTGTATGTTCCGCCCCACGATGTGATAGGGGGCGAGCCTATCGCCATATCGGGCCATGTAATAATGACTTACTTATTAATAAATGTGACTCCTTCATACAACTTGTCTTGGTCAGGCGCTTCGAAAATGTCAGTTGTTGCCAACTGCAAAAACTCCACGTTGTGTTCCCGCCATTTCTGCAAACGATACAATGTTGATGTTTAATAGTCTTATCTTTAAATATAAACTAACTTATGAAACCGTAAAATTTAATCCTAATAAATGCGATAGTAATTGACAACTGTAAAATTTGCCGCATTTTTTAACTGTAATGTCTAAAAACTTAATAGACATTGAAAAATGGTTCCATAGATTTACGCGAATGATACACATCATTTTATCGTTATTTCAATTGAAATTGCTATTGCATTATAACGGCGAAGGAGAACATCATGAGAAAACCTGCACAGCAAACCACAATTTCTACGGTATGTTAAGTCCATCATACCGCACTAGGGCACTATACGGCCTAACCCCTCTCAATCGTACTCTCGATTGTAGAGGAGGCCCGTGCCTTGCAGAGCGACGTATATGAGCTAATACTCGTACTTGCCGAAAAAGGTATGTAAACACGATGACGATGTTGACGTTAAATTTGGTAGTCGCCATGATTTCGAACATGAATAGTTGTTTTTTTAATCAGAATGTAGGTGTTGTACAACTTACAAGAAGTTGGAAACGAATAGAGGAATATGAGTTACAAATTCTTCGTATTAATGTGACCTTTTAAAATTTATTTAAAAACTAAACATATTTTTAGAACTTGTTCAATATTCGAGATTACATCTTGTTGCGTCATGAAAACTGTTTGAAAGCTAACAATGGCGCGTTTATCACGTATGAATAATGTCTCTATGATGTTATCATCGAAGATGACTCGTGAGGGTTACTGATAAGAACATTTTCTATTGATACTTACGTTTATTTTGAATATCTAGGATCCTAGTTATTTTGTACGGCTTATACAAAATATATAATGCTTGCTGGTTATTGGTCTAACTAACGCTATTTCTAAATGGCAGCAATTCAGGCTTCATGGCTTCACAGTTGAAACGGTTTCCAAAACACACAGGGTATATCAAGACTGCTACCGAAAACGAAGCCAGGTGGTAGTTTTAGTGACTTTAGACTCAATGCAAGTATAATGTTTGCAAAAAAAAGCGAAAACTTTTTTTTCCTATCATCGTATTTGGGTGGTAAATACATACATTTTCCTAAAAGCATAATGCACACCCTTCATTTTTAAAGAGTACGCAAGGCTTTAAATTTCAATTTTAGCAAAAATTATGGATTTACCACCCAAACACAATGATATTTAAGGCATTACAAAAAAAAAAAATCGTCGCGTTTTTTTGCAAAATTTTTAGTTGCGTCGTGTTTGTAGTCAATAAAACTACCACATGGCTTCGTTTTCGGTAGTAGTCTTGATATATTCTGTATAAAGACATTTGCGACACTATTGAATCGTACAACAGTCGATATGAGTGAAAACGCAATAGAAGTAAATTTCAACAAGCAGAATCGTACAATACATCGAATATCGATATGTAGTAGTAAAAAATATAGAACAAATATAATTCGGAATCTCAATGTTAATTACGACTCCCTGGAATATGACCGTGTGGCCTAATGGATAAGGCGTCGGACTTCGGATCCGAAGATTGCAGGTTCGAGTCCTGTCACGGTCGTCCCAAGAAACAAAGTTTTATGTTTTTTTTTCTTAACTATAGTCAGACTGAGTCTATTAATTTACTGCCCTGTTGTGCGCAAAAATATATTTTGGGATTACTTTTTTCTATAGATTTTTCAACAGAAGGCTAAACATCCTAAGCAGCTTGCTGTAGACACGACAAAGTAATTTACTATTCCAACACAGTTTTGTCAATTCGCGAGAGACAATTTCTCTTGCTACATTATCTTGACGTATCCCTTACCATCAGAGTCAGTGTGGTGACATTGCTGTATCAATATAAAAAGGTGTTATTGAATTAATTTTTTTATAGCATATGTCCGGCAAACGAGCAAGCAGATAACCTGATGGTAAGTGATCACTGCCACTGAACATCCACAACACTTGGATCATGGACGTGTTGCCGGCCCATCAGATTGAGAGGGGAGCGGGAAGGAAGAAGGACGGGGATAGGAAATGGGTAATGGGCATGGAATCGAATGGTGTTCAATTATAATTTTATTTGACAGTGAATGGACCTTACCTCAGCGTCGTTGGAGAATATCTTCAGCTCATATGTCTCGTTCATGGACACCACGCCTTTTACGTTCTCCTCGTCTTTTAACTGCAAAACATAACCAATACTAAATAATATAACCACCAAGCACAGGGCACGGCCATTTCTATATCGCTATGTAAAATTATAAATAAATAATCACATATTGTAATTGTATATGTAAGTCCGCCGACCCGCACTAGACCAGTATGGTGGACCATATGGCTTAACCACTCTCAATCGTACTCTCGATTGTAGAGGAGGCCCGTGCCCTGCAGTGGGACGTATATGGGCTGATACAGTACAGAAAGGAAAAAGGAGGTATTCATGGTCCAGACTAAATATGGCGTTGATAAGATGGTATGGGATTAGAAATCAAGGTCTCTTGAAAAAACAATCCTATGTACATCATTACAAATTGTCCACACTTAGTATTTACTTGTTAGAGCTTGTCATCGAGTTATTTAACAATAATATTATGCAGCATAAAACTACACAAGCGTGTGTAGACATTGACTGAAGGATCTAATTGGATATATCAATTGTTATTATACAAGGCGTTATTCATCGATAACGTTTATAGACTTCTAGTGACCCGCTGTGGAATATTAAAAATGTAGCTTATGAACAAAAACTTTAATTGTCTCGCCAAAAATGGCGCCAAATTACATGCAATCAATCGATTATTCATGAATCGCCATTAGATTATCACATCGGAGGCGTAATTGTACTACGGTAGTCGGTACGATTACAAAGCTGAGGTCTTGGGTTCGAATCCCGGGTCGGGTAAAGTGATATTGGATTTTTCTATTCATTATCAGCCCGGAGCCAGGAATTTGTGCCCGATATGGCGATCGGCTGGCCTCCTATCACATCGGAGGACAGAACACACAAGGCGATAGGTGGGTGTCTTGGTTCCACCTGTGCCTAACTTTCGGCGACAATGGTTTTTGATTTTTCATTTTTCATTTTCAAATAATTTGTGCATACTGTTGGACATACTGTCAAATGTCACCCAATAGAAGGGCAGAAAAAGGTAGCCCGGCATCTCCATTTATATTTACGTTTTTGAAGTGCCAGGGCTCCCTCTTTATTATAAATACTCTATAGTATTTCTAATTCAAGAAGTCTCATTTGACATTTCATACTTTTATCATAAATAACTTTGTGAGGACGTAACTCACACAATTTCAATAAAACTTTCCGTAAAACCATAGAATTATGAAGCTATCTTATTTTATTACAGGATTTACAATCCATAATAACTAAATTTAAATATAAATCCTTTAAATAAAGCAAAACAACCATTTTAAACAACATACTTTTTTACTAGACGTCATTACAAAGTCACGTCGTTAGGTCTTCCATGTGTAGAGTTGAGACTATGCAAACGGATTTGTATACGCATAATCGGTAAAAATATAGAAATAATCGAGCAATTTTAATCCAGTTGTTTTCTAATTTTAAAAAGTAAGTAATGTAAATACAATATATAAACCTAAGAGAATCAGCAATCGAAAAAGGCTTTCAATTGTATCCTTCGTATTATAAATTTGGCACGCACATATACAAGTTTTCCTTGGTATTTGTTAATTTATTCGATTAATTTATTTTATTTGTGTCAAATTTACTAAAGATAATCGTAAAAAGAGTTTTGGGAAATATTGATTTTTATCTTTTCTTTCGAACTGCATAACTGAAAAAATTGCAGGTCGATACAGACGTCCGAAGTATACAAATATAGTAGAAGACCAAGATTCAGAAAAATAAGATTTCAACGCAGGATCTAGCAGGATTTCGTAGAAATTTAGGGTTTTATAGTGCGTTCCATACATCAAAAATCTAAATTATTTTTTTTTAGCCAAAATTATAGGGTTAAACAAAAATGTACAAAGAATAAATATTGTAAGGAATGATAATATCGAACCGTTGGCGTCAAAATAAATTGGAAATTCCGAAAAAAATCGTGTCACAAAAAATTGCCATTTCGACTCAGTGGGCCGGGCTGCTAGTAATAAATAAATCATTGCTTTTGTTCCTTAATACTAAAGTGACTTATGCAATTGTGGATGTCTCATTAGGATAAAGATGTACATAAAAAAAAACGAAATAATATAAACTGTAATCGATTAAGAAATACAAACAAATAGTATCGATATCTCGTTAATAATCGGATATTGTACTAACCGATTTATTTGACATCATCCCTATTTCACAATTTTGAGATATGTCAAATGGAACTTTTAAAATTAGATAGATTATAAGCATAAAAGTAATAAACTGCGTTATTTCTTAAACCATTTATTGTGTACCAATGTGACTTTTTAAAACAAGTTTTGACACATGTTAATGGTAACATATTTTTACAGCTTTAATTTGACTATTGTAGTAAACAATCATCTTTTCATGAAGTCCATTAAATAAATAAATAATATCCATATACTTATATGTTTCTAGAACATTTAAGTTGTAATTTGTACTTATATTTCTAATAATGACAAATATTTAAAAGTAATGGTTTTATATGATGTTAATATGATCCCGCCCACAATGCACAACTGCAATTTTAACTATTAATTTTACTATACAGTTAAAACATTTGATTCAGTGTTTATAAAATTTACACATATATGTATTTCATTAAACTTAAAAACATAATTAAGTATATATATAAAATACTTATTGCAATCAACAAATAAGTTTTCATGTCAAAAACCTGTTTTTGAATTAGAAACATGTTTCAATAATTGCAATTTGTGGTAAATATGAGTTGTTGATAAGATCACATTTGTTTTTGGTAATCATTAGCTTTTAATTGCATTTTTATTTATCCTAGTGGTCTAGTATCAGATTGGTGCCATACATATTTTTTGAACATCAAATTAGTTTGTAGGATAACTAGGGAAAAAACAAATAGGATGTTTTCAGTCAGCTTACAACATTTTGGAATACAATAAAATATTTAAATATATCCAATGATATTGTCGAACTTATTGAGATGACCGGTTGCTGATTAGATTTCTGTATGGAGATTAATGTTTGTATTATCACCAAAATAAGAATTGCTTTTGGCTGTGGGCATTGCTATAGACTTTTATATGTTGATTCTAAAGAGTAAGGAGAACATGGAACAACAAATGTAATCTTAACAATTAAATCAAATGGAGCATTTTTCGAATACTTGTTACTTGTGTATGTAAATAATTAAATCTTCATTACACAATGATTTCTAGTTTGGTCTATTTGTATAAGATTTAATGCTGTTTACAGTTACTATATCTACTGATAAACCAATTCTGGGAATTAAGTGTGAATGACAAATCAACTAATGGACATAAATGACACATATTTTTTAAATTAATTGGGTGACCAAATCACATTTATAAATTAAAAAATATTTGTATATGTAAATTGACATCTTGAATTATGGGCAACAACTCAAAGTCACTACATTCTTTAAATTGTAGAACGCTTATTAACATCACCAGTGGTCATTACTACCGAAAAATCAAACGTGTTCATTCACAAACATCGAAATTGACCAAGTTATGACCAAGTTAAATAACCTAGAAAGCTCACCTGTTTCGTCATGCCCTGGAATGGTAGGGCGCCGAGGATGACGGTGTCGTCCATCCGGTCATACCAGCGTCGGCTGGTGACCTTCTCCATCACTACATTGTAGAGGAGTGTGGGGTAGAAGGTGACCCTGGCGAACATGGCCGTACCCTGCCAAATGAACAATGACGAGTGATGTAGTCACGGAACCGGCGCGCGCTACATTGCACGCCCAAGCAATGACGCTGGAGACGTACCATGGTGAAAGCTGGCTGTGGTGGGGGCGAATTAATTTTCTCCAAGAGCCTCCTTTTATTTTGACAGCGTTGACATTTATCGTAAATGACAGTTTAGAAAATGTTGCCATTATCAAAAATTTGTGGATGCGTTCAAATTCGTCTTTCAGAGTTTTTTGTTTATTTTTATTTTAAATATTGTGTATCGTCCTTTCCATGGCATTTAAAAATGCAAAATATATTTATTCGGTTATTTTTAAATTGTTTTGATGTTAACCATTGTGAAATAAACTTAAATTTCGTTCTATCATGTTGCTAAGCATCGTAGAAAGATTCGTATATTTTGTTTATATTTTGTATATCTGCATAATATTTATCTGAATATTTCGTCGCGATATAAACGACATCTTTATTTCACACTTATGAAACTAATCGGGTAAAAGGTGTGGATCACTGTGTAGACTGCGGTTCGTATGCTTAAGAACTGAATTATAAATAAGTTCATACATAGTCTAAAAGATGGCGCTGAATCATGTTTCAAAAGTGGTGCTAAACTCTTTTTAATCGACTTCAAAAAAAGGAGAGTATCAATTCGATGTGTATGCATGTAATTTTGTCAGAATTGCATGGTTTTTGGATGTGTTGGTCTATACCAGCTCCGGAAGACGTGTGCCATATTTCATAAATGTATGTGGTTTAAAGTTTGTATCATTCATTAGGAAATTGTAGATAGTTGTGTTAGGAAAAAGAAAATGGTAAGATATTAGTTTTAATTATTGCTAAAGGGATTTAAAAAATGATGAAAATAAAAATAATTTAAAGAAATTTAACCGACTTCAAAATTGTAATAAAAAGAGGGAAATAAAATAAAACTCATATTTTAATTAATCTATAACACCTAAACATGCCAACAATTTTTTTGAGGTCAGTGCAAGCTGGTTTAAAACATTACGCTACCAACTATGCGGATAAAACATAGCTGGTCGACTGGCTCCGACCTCAAAAAAAATGTTTGCATGTTAAGGTATTTTCATTGATTTATAGGTATTTTAGATTAATTAAAATATGGGTTTTATTTCGCTCTTTCCATTACAATTTTGAAGTCGGTTTATTTCTTATTCGATAGGTATTTTGTCAAGAAGGAATTAAGCAGCTTATCTTAATATTGAGTCGTGGGTGTTAATGTTAATTTTCGAATATTGCTTTTACACCGTTACTATCATAGATAATACAATACATAGGTAATTTGTTATGATTTTTTTTACTAATACCATTTGCGTTGTAAATAAATAAATAGGGGTATCAAACTATTTATAGGGTTTTGAAACGACGAAAACCCACAATTTTGAATAAAATAATTAATTAATAAAACGAAATTTGATCAATATCATACTGGCAATAGCATGTCCATTGTTGAATTCTTCATTCCTCCTCTAAAAAAACTTTTCTTTATAAGTAAGTATTCTAAAACACGAAACCCTTTTAATTTAGTAATTTAATAATTGTAAATTAAGGGTAGTTAAATTGTAACAGTCAATAAGCGGATAACTAATACTCAGTCCGCTCGTGAACACGAACGCTGTAAAGTGATCGAAACGCCGGGAAGTTAAAAAATCGAATAATTAAATCAAAATCGCGATAAAATCGGTAAGAATTCATTTTATTTCAATGTGTAACATTCGCGTAAATCTAAGAAATCATTGACCTTGAGTTCTTATATTGTAGTTTTCACTAGTTTTCTAATCCAGAAGAGGGTGCATAGATACCATTATTAACATAACATAAACACAACATTTTCATTATATATTTATTCAAGGCAGTTTCATAAAATAATGGCAGGCAAATTCACATTCGTCGAGACTGTAAAATCTGTTCTGGTTGCCACCGCATCCCGAGTAGACGAATGGCTTGCATTGCCGAGATCTTACGTCAAAGTAGAAACTGGAAGAAAAAACAACCATATAAATAAATACACCCAACAGTCACATACATAGTCCTGGCCCAGAACCCAGACCCGAAACAAATATTTGTGGTTCACACAAGCGTTTGTCTCAGTCTCTATTTAATAATATTGTCAAACATGATATTGTAACGCCTCTCAATCGAATCCTCTTCCTCGGTTATACTAAAGTGTGTGTTCAGCAATATAGTATTATGGGCTGATAGTTGATACAGTACAATTGCGACGCCTTCTGAATTTTAATTTATGCAATTAGGTACAATTGCTAGAATAAAAATAACAGGCGCATACACCACTTATTAGAAACGAAAATAGCTATGCATTCAAAACGTATTTTTTATCTCTTAAAGGTTAATTCAATTATTTATGTTTTTGAATAGAAGTAACATACCTGTGATATTTGCCTGGACAGGGACCTTTTCGCAGCGGGAGCTCGCAATTATTCACCGCACCTGTTCGTCAGAATAAATTGGTGAGTTACAGACATTATTTCAATTAGTAGTTTAGCCTTATTTCATCAGATAAAGAGGTGTTTCTCATCTGTTATAGTTCGATATCTAGTTTCACTTTCAAACTAAAAATATTTACTTCGAACTCCATAATATATTTGCTTCCAGATGGTCTAAGACAGGGTTTCCTAACCTGGGGTCCGCGGACCCCTGGGGGTCCGCGGACCTGTCTCAGGGGGTCCGCAGACAACATGAAAATTACGCCGCGCCGTGGAGTATTTGATGGATACATTTAACGAAACAAAACCGCGCGGCGCAACACACTACAGATACCGGCAAACTTTTTGAACAATGACCTTGACTGTGCAGTATACCAAGTTTGTTGCACCTGTACCACAAAATACTAACAGAAGTCAAGCTCCATACTTGGTCTGTGCTCCATACAAAGCGCACTAGATCAAGACATTTTTAGCGCCTTAAATACGCTAAATTTGAGCCTTCAAGGAAAAGATAACATGAATATCTTTATTGCTGAAGATAAAATCGAAGCGATGTTGAAAAAACTTGATTTATGGACAAATCGTTCTTCTCAAGGCAATTTTGATCATTTTCCTACTCTCTCGTCATTTTTGCTATCAACTGGCGGTGCTATGTTGCAAAAGGAGACTCAGGAAGTAATCATTGAGCACCTTCGAACTTTAAAGTCTTCATTTCGTGATTATTTTCCACATTCAGACCGCGGTGACAATTGGATTATGGACCCATTTCATGTCAATGTTACAGACGTCACAGGCCTTACGTCGGTTCAGGAAAATCAATTAATTGAAATAAATTGTGATTCAACACTAAAGAGAACATTCAAAGAATATCCTTTAACAAATTTTTGGCTAAATTTAAAAAATGATTATACTGAGTTATCGGAATTGGCGCTGAAGCAGTTGTTGCCTTTTCCCACAACATATTTATGCGAAAAAGGTTTTTCAACTCTTGTTTATCTCAAAAATAAATACAGAAATAGACTACAAGTAGAGGCAGATTTAAGGCTCCAACTGAGCAACATCGACCCAGATATTACGACTTTAGTCGCAAAACGGCAACATCAACCATCGCATTAAATTAAAATAATTTATGTAAGTAAAATATATCCAAGGAACATTTTTGCAAATAAAAGTATGTGAGCGATTTTTTTGTATTATTTAAAGGGGTCCGCTAATCATAATAAAATGGCGCTAGGGGTCCGCACTAGAAAAAGGTTGGGAAACCCTGGTCTAAGATGTAAGTTATTAAAATAAAACTAATTCTTACGGATTTTATCGCGAATTTGACTTTTTTAAAGTTAGTTTTGAGATATTCCAATGTCTATAAAATTTATATTGATCGCGTTTTGATATCAGTAAAAAATTACTTCGCGGTGCTATAGACACTAACCTGTCTGAATTTGAAGATATAACGATTGACGTAACATTATAATGATTTAATTAAGTTATACTATAGTTCTGTATTGGGTCGAAATAATAGCGTTTACAGTTACAACTATAATGGCAATACCTATGGCGGTCGCGCAGAACAATCCCACAAATAGTAAACACATGAAAAGTTTTTTGTCCATGTTGCCGGTTTCAACTGGGCGTGATTATTCGTGGGTATTGTTTAAATACTTTTGCTTATCTGGATGTGAGAATACAGGAGGGAGACAGTAACAATTTGTTTTTTTTTTTATATTGCATCTGGCAAACGAGCAAAAAGGTCAACTGAGTAAATGATTACTGCCACCTATAAACATCCACAACGCTGGAACACGGATGTGTTGCCGGCCCAATTGAGAGGGGAGCGGGAAGGAAAAATTATGGGAAGAGGAAGGTATTGGGCATCCGGCAAAATCACTCACTCCGGTCTGCTCGAAGCCGGATATAAGTATACATATTATACCTACCTCAAATACATTTATTTGTCGCATCACGGATTTTCCACCGTCATATACGTGGGTAGCCATCCGGGTCGATATTATTATGTTGCCACCAGCTATAGGATTTCCGGCAATTCTACTTACTGAACTAGACGCTGCAGTAAATCCGTTCTTTTATGGTCGATTTTTATGACACGTGGCCTGATTAGGAACGTGGTAGCTCCATGTGGCCTGAAATCTCTTTAGAGAGCGAACTGTGGAGGTAGATGGCGGAGACCTTTGCCCAGTAGTGGGATGAGATAGGTTAAATAAAAGAAATACGGCTCTACCACCTCCCAAAAGTACTTTGTTTATAGACCTTTGGCTTTGATCTGCATTTATAAAGAATTGATTATCTTGTCTCCCTCGGTTCATACATACATATTTACAGAAACTCATGCCTTTTACCCAAAAGGGGTAGACAGGGGTGCTACCAGGACACCCACGTTTCGCCTTGTATATTCCGTCCCACGATGTGATAGGGAGCGAGCCTATCGCCTATCTCAATTTATGCAGGCTGATAATGCATCAAAAAATCTAATGTCACTTTGCAAGACGCAGGATTCGAATTTCGAACCCGAGACTGCGGTGTAACTGTACCGTAGTACAACTGCGCCACCGAAAGAGACTTCAGTCGATACCTACTATTCACCATAGTGTTAATGGTCGTTTCTCGACAAGGCACAATTCGCTACCAACGTATAGCAAAATTAGGCGTCATTGTATTATGTGATCCAACTGGTAATTAATCGAATGTTATATTAAATCAGTTATCATAAATACTAATGTTTTTTCACATTACCAAAACAGGGACTAAGTATTAGTTGGAAGAATTCTTCAACCGGTAAACGAATAACGAGGTTGGTAAATCAATTAAGGTAAATTGTTATTAAGTGTATAATTTATACTAGCGATTACAGTTCCAGTGTTAATTAGACCTACGAACCTCATTGATGAATGAGAGGAGTTTCAAACGCTGTCGGTTTTGGCAACCTAGACGAGACTCAGGGCTTCCTGACTTGTGAGTGAGATTACTACGCCGCTCCGTCTCTGCTAGGTACTCAAATCAATGCCAAAATAAGATATTAGACCTGCGGTATCTTATCATTTCTTCTACCTACTTTTGGCATTACTTCCAGGTTGGCATTGTCCAGGTTGGAGGAGTTCACATTCGTATAAATAAATAAATAAAAACACCCAACAGTCACATACATAGTCCTGACCCCATATTAATCAATTAAGTCTTGTGTCTTGGGTATCAGAGACTACGAGAGACTTTTCGGTCTCACAGACAACCAAACCCTAGACAAATACTTGTGGGCCTCACAAATATACGGGGATCGAACCCGCGACCTCACGTTTTACAGCTGGCGTCTAACCAACTGCCACGGAGGCTGTCAAAACTTGTTTGGAGAGCGCTCAGGCTATTTAGGCTTATTTTCGATGTCTAACCTTAGCAAGAATTAAGTGCAAATGTACCCGGTACTTGGAAAATCCCTAGATGATCTAGGTTCAAATCTGTGGTTACTGGTTTTGGCAGTATAGTTTATTGCCAAGTAAGCTCTCGTAGGTTTAGTTTTCGTGTATTATTTATATTCTGTTTAGAGAAGATATATCCTATCTCAAGTAATGATTTAAATGGTTTACAATTTTTTACTTTTCTCAAAGTTTATAGAATTATTACCGAAACCAAACTTAACAGTTCCTAATACTTCGAACTCACACAGATTATTTATCACTTTTACAAAACGCAAAAAAACATCAACGACCACACTCAAAATGGGGCCGAAAAATTCACCAAAAAACTCGCACGACACCCGCCCTGACAAACATTACTTGATTAGTACGCATAATTTAATTAGACGAATTATCTCCGTGCTTTTTGCACGACGAATGTCCGAAAAAATTAATCAAGGGCCGGACGCGGTGCAACCGAGCACATCAATCAATCTATCGCCAATCTGTGTTGCCATCAATCAATATCGACGTAAAATGCACCCGCTCCCGCTTACCTGCTATGCGGGTGCTGTTCCCGCCAAAACATGTTTTGGTTACAGGCTGGCTGTTTGTTCCTTGCTCTGTTGTCTACGGTTTTTTATAGGTTCGCGACGGACTACGATTGATGCTTATTTTAGACGTAATGGATATGGGGTAATTAAATTAGGTAATTTGTTGTTTTACATAAATTAGAATGCCATAGGTGAATTAAAGCTATGACTCTATTTATTCGACTTTGCCGAAGCCAAAGTGAGGGTATTGTTCTTTACATTAGGTTGTATTTTTACTAATAGCCAAATTTGTCAATTGCTTTAAAACATCGTTAACCACCACCGAACATATGGAGACAATATTGTTTAGAAGAAGGCAGATAGTCAATACCATTAATGTCTTGTTTAAGTTATTCAGTCGATAAATTAAGTTAGTATCGCCCAAAGATGTCGCTACTGACAGATGACGTCACACGTCATGTCACATGTCACTAGCCAAGGGCGAAAGATATATAACCTCACATACATTCTCCACCCCTAATAAGGATAAAGGCGTGAAGAATTTAAAAACAGATATAAATAACTTTAACATTTCATCTATTATATGGTAATGGTGGGCATATCGTGACAATATTTTTAATTAGGTGTCAGCCGTGTCGCCTATAAAAGACATTCGTTCGGAACAAATTAAAAAGCACATTTCTCACCGGCCGCTTATTTACGACTTCTCGATTGTCGACATTAAAAGTTCATTTTTAATTCTCCGCTCCCAGTCTCTAGTTACAAATTCGAATTGGTAATTTTTAACTCGTTCGTCATCTAATATTTCAAATTGCGGGGTTAATTTTTTTTACAACATCAACCATTTATTAATTCGCCGGTCGCACCGGGCTCCTTTCAAAAGTTGAAAGAGATATCATCGGCTTGATGTATCGACGCCATTTGTAAACGCGGCGGGGAGCCGCGCGCCGGACGACATTCCAAATTCAAAATTAAATTAAAACGCGGTAAAAACAACGTGTTTCCGTTCCGTGCGTTCTCTATTCAAATTTCGAATAGATTCGATCTGCGCTAATTTGTCTATGACTCGATACTGCTCGTGCGCCCGAACGGGATACATTTTTTGTTTACGTTTGGTAGAAAAAAGTTACGAATGTGTTCAAGACGGTCCACTTACATGACCGGTGACCTTCCTGGAAGGAGTTTCCGTTTTAAAGTAATGTGTAGATAATTAAATTTGGGTGGCTAATGGGAGACATTTGTATGAAAACAAAAGCGTACGTAACGATGCGTTTTGTTAACCGCTGTGGTAATTTTGTTATGCAGATAGAATTGCTTGTACATTAATTAAATGCCGCGCACTGTCGCGATAAAAAGCAGTTAAATATTGTTTTCAATTAAGCCTTTTATGGACTCGTTATCTATGACTTTTGGCTTTAGAACCGGCCGTTAACTAATTACACGTACGACCATTATTTTTGTACTCCAAATAGTTATGTACAAAATAAACTGTGGAGGTAATAAAGTAGTTGTGAGATATACTCTGAGCGTCGGACCGCGGTGCGCCCGCTGCAAGATAATTACGTATCTATATGAAATAATTTAACTATTTCTTTTTATTTAGCTCTCAACAACTAAAACTGATCGTTTCAGAAACCCGACACGGAACGCATTAAGCCGAGATCCCGGCGCTCATCTGTCATCATTAATGCCACGGTATCCTAATAAGTTTGCTACGATAAATAAAAAGAAAAATATCAAAGAGTTGCGCCCCGTTTAATGGTTGTAATTGTGGCCAAATGAAATATGGCATCGGACGATACGGACTCTGTCGTGGGTGTTGCCCGCCGTAATATCGACGTTTACACGCTATAAATATTTTAAATGATTATTTTAATGCCTCTCTCCAAGTCGTCATTTACATAAGCGACGTGCGCAGGACTGTTAAACTGTTGTCACCTCGTTCGCGAAACGAGCGGTCAGGGCTCGTACGCCGGGCACATCTCGTCGCGAGGCAAATAAATAGTACAGCGCGCTCCGAATCCAAACGCGGCTTATTATGCGCATCCCGTCCAACATCGGACGCTTATTTGTGTCCCGAAAAGCGTTCGAAAGACTTAAAGCCTCCCCGGTTGATGCATGGCGGCGACACGTGAATGCCGACCTTTATATTCAAATCGGCCGTATTCAAATGCGTTCGTTGTCTATGGCTGCGTTGACAGTTCGCGGCCACTGCGAAAAAGGAGCGCGGGAAACGTCATATCGCCAATCGAAATTCGAATTTTGCTTTTTGGCGGGTCGATACGCATCTGGCGGGAGCGGGCACGGCGGTCGGCGGCGAGTGATGTCGCGGTTTTATTCGGTCGATTGTTGCGACTGGAGATGTGTAGATATGTGACGCGCTGATAAAGTTAGCGTGTTGCGGTGGTGGCCACTCGCCGCTCGGAACGTTAACGAGCTGGCTGAGTAATGAGCGACGCCATTGTGACTTGAACAATGGCTCCACACGGCTATTGTTTCTATTATTGAAAATGATATTAGATAAGGACGTGGCTTGTGGCCGGCCGCGTCGATGGCCGTCCACTACGGTCAGTTACACCGTCACATCGCTCGGCAATGTTGCTTCATATTTGGACAATGATTGTCTTATTATAAACTCGAGTGTCTGCAACATACCTAAATATATTTTTGAGAGTTTTAACATTCTTATTTTTCCCACAACAGTCACATGTGATAATACAGTCTTGATCTTGACAGGATACTAAGTCTTGTGTCGTAGTTATTATAAACTACAAAAGATTATTTTTGGCCTCACTTAGATCTGAAATATTTAGGGGTGACACATGTCACGTCGCTGGAAACGAATTTGCGACAAATTGATTCACTGCCAACTTCGAAACCAATTGCACCATTGAGGCTGTCGTTCTTAAAGATGGAGTATACAGCCATTGCCACACGTAGATAGTTTTGGAAAATAATATGAGATACGATTTCTATCTAAATAAATAAGGTTTGGTGTACTTAAGCTATCTGCTTAATTAGGCGCAAAACATTTTAAATACTTTCTTAATCCTGACTCTACAAATTTACTACAATGCACCTATTGATAAGCGTGACAAAGTACCGATTTGATTGTACCAAGATGTACACTGAATGAACCAGTAACACTTACACGGGCCAATATTACAGGACCTTAATTACTGTGTAGAACGGTCACAATCCTCGCGATTAGGAATATCCTATCCTCGCTCTTCAGCAACGCTTACATAAGACTTTACAATGGAAACAGTTTCTACCTTATTGCGGAATTTTTTACCGCTCTGCCCATATCGTGTGTAGTTTGTTTTATAATTAATCTTAACCTTTAATCAGCCTCATTTTTTAAACTGGAACGAATTTGTGACTAATATAACTTAAGACAGGTGCCGAGCAATACATATTATATCCAACAGTAGGTATAATATTGTCCGATTGCTCGAAAGGATATACAGGATGATAAAACAACTGTCCAATCGATAAAGGTGTTATCAGGCATCTTTAATGTGTTCTATTTAAAAGATCCGTTTCACATAATATGATAAAAAAATATCCTTAAATTTAATAAATTGGGAAACTTATTTACACTTCTAACAACCGCGTTCGTAACAAGCAACGTGCGGCACGTCTTTTCAGAATTGTCAGAGTATATGTTTTTGTTGTCATAATTTAAAACTGGTAGATTTTAGGTCAATATTGATACTCAAATGTATATTATAACTTACGATAACTATGTAATCCTCTATTTTATTTTTATTTTCATATTTTTTAATACTACAATTGGGATAGCCAAATGCGAGTGTCGGATCGGACCGGGTTTTTTTGTCATACTGTATACAGGCGGAATCATAAACACGACACTGTGTAGGTCTCTATGACCAGCGTTCTACCATCGTGTATAATGGACCCTATCAAGCGGATATACGAGTACATATCCAGCTTTTGGGTCATTGGCCATATCACTGACTGAATGAAACACCACAGCAAAGCAGTTACTAAGTATAACTAATTTTCTTGTGGTTTGTACTGTAATTTTAAAGACAAAGAGCAAGACCACTAGTAGGAATAATTTTGAAACAGAAAATCTTGGAACCTCCCAATGGTAATTTGCATTGATACTTAAGGTGCGATCTTTGTATACGCCCAGACAGTAACCACTGTACAGAATATTGGAAAAGCTATTTTAGTCACCTACATAAGTGCATCGCGTTTCAGGTTTAGGTGAATCATGAATATTCGGAGTAGAGAAGACCATAATTGTATCAGTACGATTATTGCGCCGTCCACCCTGTTAAAATTTTAGCAGGTTTCTATCCATAAAAGGGTAGAACAATGGCACTAACGTCATCCACAGTTCGCCAAGCATTTCCGTCATGTTTATAGGGATCATATTCGACACAGATATCACGCTCGATCAATCCAAAAGCAACTTTTCAAATCGAAATACTCATATACTATGAAAACCCCAACCTTTGAACTAGGACTTAAAGGTTCAAACCTCTACAGACAGCTACAAGATCAATGAGGTTGAACATCCTATTTTTCATAGCCTACGTCACAACGATGACGTAAGACCTGACCTCCGCAGTACCTAATTAGAGCTATACGTGCAGATGCAAATAGTGAATGATGTCTTACCAACATCTGCATACAATGCTCCAGTTGTTAGTAATTTATTGCCGGCGGTCAGATGTCGCCCCGAGATACCGCGGCCTAATTTAAAATGCTTACTTTTTTCAAAAAACCAACTCCGTGAAAGTTTGACTAGAGGTTAGTGATTGGTATCGGGGCGGTGTTTTGTTTCACGCTGTCCGGTTGGCCTGGGTTTGCTTGGACGCTGATAATATTACCAAATTCAAATACACTAACAAGTTTAAAAAAATCTTGGCTAAAACAAAATGTTCTAACTCTACCTGTTTTGTGCGCAGTAAAAAAACACAATAGCTAACACGTGTTTTAATAATATGTTGGAATGAAATTAATATTTAAAAGTAAATTAAAAATATATTCAATTGCACATATAATTCGCCATTTGTATAAATTTCTATGGTATGTAAAAGTCCGCCAACCCGCACTAGGCCAGCGTGGTGGACTATATGGCTTAACCATTCTCAATCGTACTCTCGATTGTAGAGTAGGCCCGTGCCCCGCAGTGGGCCGTATATGGGCTGATACACTACAATATAATTCGCCATCCCCTGCTTTATAAATGAATTTAGTACCAAAAACAACCTATGTACATGTCTTGATGTTAATCTACATTTTAGGCAAGTTTTACTCCAATACGATTAATAGTTTTGTCATGAAATTGTAACAAACATACAGTTATTCTCATTTGTATAACAATCAGAATCAATGTTAGGCCCAGACCCAATAGTTAAAGATTAAAGATACCTCGTTAGTATTATCAGCCAGTTAATGTGGCTTTAATGATGTTCGTGATCTGAGTATCATGTAGCGACTAATCGAATGAGTCCTCAGCTACATTTCATATTCAAATTAGTGAATTTATAGACAATTTTAAAAGCGTTAACAGTAAGAGGTCTTATCATAATGGTGTTTTGTGACGTGGGTGTCAAAACTACGGGACACAGCGGCGCCGCAACAAATAGGTACTTATGATTTTATCATAAAAATGTTTTTGTACGGGGACCAAAGTTCCACAACAAATAAAATTATTCATTTATTGATACAGCAACATTCGATCAATCAAGGAATGGTTTATCTTATTCGTTTCGCATCTGGTTTTTCATTCACTTTACAAGATACACAGTCGTTTTAAAGGCAACAAAAATGCTTAGAATGTAAGTTTTTATTTTATTTAACAAAATATCCTTTACTTTCTTTTGCCACACCATATTGCATAAAACATAATATCCTTCCTTCCTATTGAGGTGGGAAGTTTCCAAAAAACTCTATCGTTATCCCCTCGGAGGGCATTAACAACTATATTTAGTTATTTAGCGATGGAGGGAAGTTAATAGCCGTTGGGCGGCGTGTTTTTAACATAAACAATGTTTTTTGTAGCATTTGGAGCGCCAATTGCGTCGGCGCGTACGGCGAGCGCTGACAAATTGATGCGTGTGCGAGCCCCCGCCGCCCACCGCCGCCCGCGCCCCGCGTCCTGCGCCGCACCCTTCCGAACATGGCGGCTGGTCCGCCAAATGTCAAATTTAAATTGAAAATAGAATTAGGATCCGGAAATGATCTTTTAAAGGGAGATTTTATAAGTAGAAAAAATTCAGGTGCAAAAAAAGAAACAAATATACAATTGAACCAATTCAGGATTGAAAAAGTTTAAATTGCTTAAACTGAAGAGTTAATGGAACATACTTACCTACTTACTGTAAATGTTTCCGCCAATTTGGAATTCGTTATTAGCCTCTACGATCGCGTTATGATTGGTAGAGTCACCGAAGATGGTGCCAATTGCGCCCACAAATACAGGGTATATCAAGACTGCTACCGAAAACGAAGCCAGGTGGTAGTTTTAGTCACTTTAGAAACAATGCAACTAAAATTTTTGCCAAAAATAGCGACAATTTTTTTTTAAAACACAATTACAAAAAAAATCGTCGCGTTTTTTGCAATATTTTTAGTTGCATCACTAAAACCATCACCTAGCTTCGTTTTCGATAGCAGTCTTGATATGACTTGTATGTAAAAAAGTAAAAGTTTTATATTAGCTTATTTTTAAGTACATTATACTTCACTACCAACCCGCACTGGGCTAGCGTGGTGGACTATATGGCCTAACCACTCTCAATCGTACTCTCGATTGTAGGGGAGGCTCGTGCCCTGCAGTGGGTCGTGTATGGGCTGATACAGTATACTTCACTACTTTTTTATATCTAACTACATCGCGATTGAGTGGTAGAGTCGCCAGATATGGTTCCAATTGCTTCCACGAACACGATGTAAAGAATTAAAAACTACCTTCATATGTAAAGAATTAAATGACTGCCTCGGTGGCGTAGTTGTACCACGGTACGATTACAAAGTTGAGGTCTCGGGTTCAAATCCCGGGTCAGACAATGTGATATTGGATTTTATCATCCATTTTCTATTTATTATCAGCCCGGAGTCAGAAATTTGTGCCCGATATAGCGATAGACACTTCCCTCATTGCATCGTGGCACGGAATACGAATACGGCGTCCTGGTTGCACCTCTGCCTATCCCTTCTGGGATAACGGCGTGATGTTTATGTATATAAGAATAAAAACTTACCGTAAGTACCTTATTGTCTGATCAGTGGGTTTTTGCATCACTCCACCACTTTTTCATAAGTGCAAGCAAATGAGTTACATTTTCCTCAAAATCAAAATATGACCAAGATATGGTATGTTTCAACGCGACACCCTTGTGTGGGGCACTATGACGGGCTGTGCAGTGTCTGCTACTGAGGACGACAGGCGCTTCCTGGGCGGAGTCTTCGAATATGCTACAAAGAACCATCTTCTTTCAGATTAGAGATAACTTTAGTGAAACACATATGGTAGAGTCTATTACTATAGAAATAAAACGTCTCGGTCAGGGTGGTACCACTGTCTTACAGAAAAGAGGGGAAGTGCTGCCGTGTTACATTCCGTGAGTGATATTACCGGAGGCGCAACACACTCTTCCTACTCCCTCCCTTCTTTTTATCAAGTTTCTCCCATTTTGGGAAGACGGTAAAACATCTACGATGATAATTATTTAAATATTCACGAGCGGCGGTAATTAAATAATTAATTTCCCGTGCCTAAAAAAAATTAGGTATCCTCTGTCTCTCTCTTCAGCGATAGGAAGTCCACAGCTGAACACATGCCTCCCCCATGGATCGCCACATAGACCTGTTGAAAGCGGCCTACGTCCAGCGACTTCCTGCTTCCTTAACCAGGTCGTCCTTCCACTAACAGGTTCTTAAGTCCTAGTATTTTCGAACTATGTTCTAAGTACATGTGATTGGGTTAATGTATGTTTAGATAACAATGGCGTAATTAAGGAGCGTGGTCGTGCGCAGGTGTAGTGCAAGCTGCACTCCGCGCCGATGGAGTAGGGCTGCGGAATACTTGCCGAAATATATTGCGAAAATGGGAGCGAAGAAACATTAATGTTCTATCTATAAGTTGTTATGGAAATACTTGGTCATATTGAGCCTGATAATAATAGTGTTTTGAGGTAATTGTTTTGTTTTTGTAAGTTATTTGAGGCAGTAAACAGTTTTTGTTTGTTTGATAATTACGTCCAAAAATGTATTTTGTTGCGTTTTTACTCGATGCTTAGATCGAAAAGACAGATATCGATAATTTTTATGACCAGGGAAATTGGCAAATGTGGAGCCGGAAATTGGATCCTGGCATTGGCTGGAATATCGCTAAAATAAAGAAAAGGAGAATGACGCTCGATGGTCAGATAGCGGTAAAGCATACATGCAAGCACCGGAGACTCGCGAAGGAGGCTGATCAGATACATACGGCAAGCTTGTCGAGTATAAGCTATCTCTCACAAAAATTAAATTATTGACCGAGTTCTATGTTTCGCAAAGGACTTTCTTATTTCGTGATTTGAAGCCCCCATGTACAAAACCCATAAGACCGCAAGAGGTGTTTCCAAATACTGCATTTGTAAAGTAACAATTGACACCCCTGCCTCACTTTTCAAAAACATTTTGTATGAATCTATATTTCGCCCGCGGCGCGGCCCGCCTCATAACTGACTGAAAAGCATATTTTGGGCTAAATGCGCTATAGCCCGCGGTACCTGTCAGTGAAAGTTTGCAATTAACGCGCGGACGTAGGTTCAAATCGAGGACATTGGACAAACAGACAATTATTTATAACATTTATTTTTGAGAAAGTAATGTGAAAACATTTTGTTACGTATTAAATTATCATTTTTTACATTGTGTATAAATGTTATAAATAGTTATATAAGAGTAAAATATGATTAAATACTACCTCAGCGGCGGAGTTGTACTATGGTATGATTGCAAAGCTGAGGTCTTGGGTTCGAATCCCGGGTCGGGCAGTGATATTGGATTTTTCTATTCATTATCAGCCTGGAGTCAGGAAATTGTGCCCGATGTGCCGATAGACTCGCCCCTATCATATCATGGGACGGAAAATATAAGGCGAAACGTGGGTGTCTTGTTAGCACTTCTGCCTGCTCATTCTGGAAAAGGCGTGAGTTTATGTATGTATATATTTTTGGCACGACAGTGCAATGCACGAAATGAGAGAGAGAGAGAGCAATCGAAAAAGCTCTGTTGTGTGTCTCATTCGTTTACCTATCTCTTAAGGATGTTCAGGATACAACATTTTTGATCTAGACATGGATTTATAGGCACAAGAAATATAAGGTTTTAAATTAGGCTGCATTTATAATCACGCACATTGTAATGAAAAAAACACCAATGTATGAATTCCGAATAATTAAATTATTTCCATGTGTAATTTTCGCATGAGCATAAGAAATAATAGATTTTTGGTTTCCCTAAAAAAGTAAGTACAACGTATTTAATTAAAAATAGAGTTTCTACAGTCACAGTTCTTTTAAAATAATAGTAACCTAGGTATCTATACGATCGAAATGCTATTTTAAATTACTTGTTACAATGTAAATACTGTTTGATATTACATGTTTTATGTCGATGTGTTTACTGAACACGACATAAAATATAATTATGTGTCCGTCTGTGACAACGAACAGATCATAACGTGTTATTAAACAATATAATAACTGCAATGAAACTGCATTTTTTGTAATTATTTATGTTGATAATAAAATTTGGAATAACTCAGTAACGGTGAAGGAAATTTGGTTGAGGGGTCTGCGTATATAAGATGATTTCCGCAATTTCAATACCTAAAGACTATTAACCCGTAACAGGTCAGCGTAGTTGAAGTTTTTCTGTTTTTTATGCAAACAACTTCATAAAAAAAATATATTTGGACGGTACGTGCGTTTTTTTTTAAATGGATGGGCAAATGCAAAAAGTACGGCGGAGGAAAATTGTGTTATGCCCAAACAGACAGACTAGAGGAAAGCTGTAATTTCATATCGGTGCTTCAGACAATGTCCTAATTTGTTTTTCTACCTTCATACTTTTGGAAACTATCATGAATCATATAACGCATTGTTATTAATTTATCGTGTTAATGTTTTAACTATGATTTTATCTTGCTATACGGTTGCATCGCTATTCGAGCAACGTAAGACCCACGATTTAACATCCGCGATGCATTCTTAGAGCCCTTGGAAAACCCACATTGCAACATAGACGACCTGCTATATTGAAATTTAATATATTCTGAGTTTAAGCCTTGTAAAGAGTGGAAAATACTGAGACTATTGGTAAATCGACAATCGTAGGTTTGACCTCAAACCGTAAACTTATAATTTTTCTAAATTTTGTGTTTATGCGTAGATATTTATTATTATTTAAAAAGTCAAGGAAACTCGCATAGTTATCTGCGAATCCTTTAACAATACTGAAAGTTTTTGTATACTTCGAAATTCAAATTTCCAGACAAAATAGAGGAGACTCAGCCGGAAGGCGGACCCTGGGACCGGCCGGGGTAACACCAGCAGAATGTATGCATATTTCAATTTTTCTTTTTTCAAAACCACCGAAATTCCATATCCTTTTTATTTTCTCCATATCCAGGCGGGTTGTTAATCAAACCGTGTGCAATTTTTGCATAGATTAGCGTTGATAATCACGCATCGGGCCCGATTAATCAGCGGGCGGATTGCATGTGTTAACGGTGCATTAAAGGTCTATTAGTTCGTGGTTGCGTGCAGCCAGGTGCCGCGCGGCTCCCGGTATAGGAGCTTACTATGTTTTATGGTATTATATGTTATTTATTTTATATTGAATTAATCTAAGAGGACGTCCTCTGGCCAGATGACGGGACGACTTGTTCAAGAGGGCCGGAAGCGACTGGATGTATAAAGCAGCAGACCGGGCTCTGCGGCGAGAGGGAGAGGCCTATGTCCAGCAGTGGACTGAAACGGGCTAATGATGATGATGAATCTAAGAGAAAATGCACGTGGTAGTAGATACAATTCAGTGCAGGTTAGAGGCGTATAACTAAGCAGGCTTGTTTGAAACAAGATGCACATTCTGATTTAAAGGTTGGAACATTTGCGGGTAACTATGGTGGGTCTTCTACCATCGTGTATGGTGATTGCTATCCGAGGAAATAAAAATATTCTTACATTAGCTACGGGGTTTCCGACCATCTCATTTACCGAACGAAACAGAACATCAAAGTTCTTCTGTAACAGCCCGTATACATAGCTCCCACTGCAGGGCACGGGCTGCCTCTAGAATCGACAGTACGATTGGGAGGGGTTAAACCATAAAGTCCATCACGCCGGTCTAGTGTGGGTTGGCGGTCTTTCCATACCGTAGAAATTCTTTAAAAACGCTACGGTATGCATGTTTCCTCACGATGTTTTCCTTTACCGTTATAGTCAAAGTTCTTACTGAATATTTTTTTTATGAGACAGATACTACCCGGTCAAGTTGACCCAGTGTGGTCTATGGTTGCAGACCAAGATAAGCTAATGGATACAGCGTGACACTGCCACTTATAAAATCTACACATCCGTTCTTTAATGATTCAAAATATTTGCAAAAAATGTTTCAAAATATTGACTCGTTTTGTCTGCTAATGTTTTCGACACGTTTTCAAGTGGCACGGCTAATGCGGGTCATAATGAAAGACATCTCAATAACAGATTTGCGTTCGATATTCGAAATTAGAACGTGTTGATCATTCTAAATTCAATTTCGAAGAATGTTTTCATCACTTTTTTAATCGACTTCAGAAAAAGGCACCGACCTCTAAAATATTGTTTGCATATTTAGGTATTTTAGATTAATTAAAATATTAGTTTTATTTCTCTCTTTTTATTACAAATTTGAAGTCGGTTTAATTTTTTAAATTATTTTTTATTTAAGTAACTTTTTTGTACAGTACGGCCGACGAATCATGGCCGCCGTGAACATAGCCACAGAACAATGTTTGCGCACGTAAACCCAGGAAGAAAAAACTGAAATACAAAAATTGACGAATAAAAATAGACTTGTTTAAAAGAACTAAATATGGTAAATGTTTTCATAAAATACCAAATTATAATAGCAACGACGAAACGAAAGGAAATCCATGTGCGCGAACTTCAGGCCGGCCATAACTGGTCGGCTTTACTGTACGCTGTGGAGCCTTATCACATCATGGGTGATAGTCTATGTCAGTTATGTCATCATGGGCTATAGTAGAAATGGGTACTACTGTTTTACAGAAAACTGGTGTACAGTAACACCTATAACGCGCTTGTTGTGTACGTGACATTTTTGAAGACCAAAAAGCTAATAGTATACTCATACACCCTAAAATACGGACTAAAATGCACAATGGTTTCGAATAAGTTTTAGCTTCAGGAAGCCAGCTGAACAACAGTCTTTCCACAGGGACTTTCTTTAATACATCTCATCGCCTTTCAATTAAAATTAATCATTAACTAGAATAAGTTATTCCTGAAAAATGTTAATCAACATTATTTATGTTGATCACGCAACAATATACGCTGCAAAACAAGGTAAGCTGTATATTTTCAGTGGAGGGTCAGTGAGATATCTGGATGTCAATTATAACGAACGGATTAATAATTACTTATTACATGATAGTGCATCGGAAGTGTCCGTCTCCTAGCCAAGTATCCGCACGCGAGCCGCGCCCCGGCCCGCCCTGCACCGCTCTATGCAATTAACTGCCACAAAGGCCACCGCGTGCCCTTTCGCACCTAATCGTCATCCATTCCAATACCACTGTTTTTTAATCTAACACAAGCGTTTGTTTGTGTAACTGACTGAAACGCCTAGGTTTTTTAAGGTTTCGGGTAGGCTAAGGAAACGGATTGCATTCAGCCTTGTTTGTAGTTTGTTTTTTGTTAAAGAATGAAACACCTGGGTTTTTTAAGCTTTTGAGAGAGGTGAAGGAAAAGGATTGCATACAGCCTTGAACAAAGAGAGATAAAAATTTTGTTTAAAGAGGCATTGGGTTGGGAAGGCAGCCTCCGTGGTGCTGCTGGTTAGACGCTGGTTATGAAACGTGAGCCTGCGGGTTCGATCCTCGCACAGAAACAAATATTTTTGTGATTTATATTTGTGATGTGTATTTGTTTTGAGTCTGGGTGTTTGTGAGACAAGAAAGTCTCTCCTAGTTGCTGATACCTACGACACAAGACTTGATCTTAATATGGATTCAGGACTATGTATGTGACTGTTGGGTGTGTATATTTATTTATTTAACATAAAGTATCCTCCTCTATCCTTGGTGGCCTCGTGGTATCGGACCAGACTCGGCTGCCTACATGTTCACGGTGGTCGCGGGTTCAAATCCCAGGGCACACCTCTGTCTTTTCGGAGTTATGTGTGTATTGATAGTCAATCACCACGCACTTTAACGGTGAAGGAAAACATCGTGAGGAAACCTGCATACCGTAGCGATTTTAAAAAAATTCTACGGTGTGTAAGTCCGCCAACCCGCACTAGGCCAGCGTGGTGGATTATATGGCCTAACCACTCTCAATCGTACTCTTGATTGTAGAGGAGGCCCGTGCCCTGCAGTGGGTCGTATAAGGGCTGATACAATACAAAAAAAAAATATCACGCACAAGATTTGTTTATTAAGAAGGGTGAAGCATGTAGGGTCGTAAAATTAATTATTTTGATAATATTATCTAGTTTCCTACTTACTCTAAGAACTATGATTGTTTTAAATATTATTTTCAATGAATGAAATGTGTAAAGGACTTTAAATGTGTAATCTTACGAATTATCTCAACGTATGATACGATTCAACTTAGACATGCCCCTGGCTATTTTAAACTAATTTGGTAGTTAAAACGCCAATTATCATTTTTAATGTTAAAATTTTCGAAGAAATTACATCGTAAACAGAGATAACTTTTTTATTGGTTTAAAATGTAAGTAATCCAATTAGGGATATTTAATTTCGTCGAAGTTAACTTCATAATTATATTGTTTCTTAATTTAAAGTTAAAACATTTATTACCCTTGACATATTGGAAAAAAAACACAAGTATTTAAGATAAGTAACCTAAACACACTGAAGGGTAGATGATCCCAATCAAGGTTAATTTCTGTCCTCCTTGAAGACCCGAAGATATCCCAGCTGATTTAAACACTCAAACCGAACAAACAGACACCGCGAGTTTCGAATTCCATCTATATACATAACTGATAAGGCATCTCTAATCGTATCCGGCGATCTGACACATTACCCTCCCCGACACACAATAATAAACTCTAATTCAATGTAATAAAGTGCGGTTTTAATTGACTCAAATTAGAAAAATGTTGCCAGCCATCAAAGCCCAACATTCCCCGACATCGTGTCCAAACGTCTCAATTCGTTATTTTATCTTTCATCATAAGTTGGGATGTTTTTTTGCAGTAACGTTGATGCTGCTTGAGGAAAACTTTATGGTAACCTGCCAAGTACGTTATTTTAGGTTGGCAATAATTGGGAATGTTTACTTCATCAAATGATTTGTTTGTGAGGTAGGAAATATCTGCCTTATCTTTTATACCAATATATTATTACATATTTAACTAAATACATTTTAACATACGTTAAACACAACACAATATAATGATACAGATTATTAAAAAAAAAATGCAATTATAGGATGAATAATTCAACTGCCTTTGTCACTACAACAATAAAAACGAACGCTCTCTAATCTAAAAACTTTCCCGCGCTAAATCCCGTTAATGGCGGGCACTGTCATCGCGCCTATTCCGCCTCCTTACTCAAACGTCAGTCCAGCATTTTTAGTCAGAACAAACATTAGTCAAGTTGTCAAACAGTCAGTCAGGGGCAGTAGCCGACGCGGCCGACAGTCGGAATGGCTACATTGATGTATGGCACTAAATTTTGACAAGTTCAGGCGACATTGACGTCACTATAATGGGAAAAAAGACGATGAATCGTTTATTGATGGTTAGGTGGTAATATTTCGTGATCGGTAGGCGTGACACGATCATTTGTCGAATTTGGGATTTAAATGCATTTGTACATCTTGATAAAATACTTGACAATTTGAGTGACGGCAGTTTGAAGGCGTTGATCATTGATGTGTGGATTTAATTCGCCATCAAAGGTCTCGAGGGGAACTCATGCGTTGTGAGTTTATATTGAGACAATTTTTTTATGAAATCTAAAGAAGTGACGTTTATTATCATATTGTGGACATGCACCTGATGTAAGTGCAGTGTGATTCAAAGGGAGTACTAAGAAGAGATGGTAATTTATCGTCGAATAACGCCATAACATCAATCTGCTCGAAATTCGAAACCAGAAATACACATTATATAAAAGATTAGATGCCTATACATTAGATCACTACAATATGTGTTCGTTAATAGTTTACGGGACGGTATATTGGCCTGATACCTATAACCATAAATATGGAATCTTCATCTTGCAAATAGTTGGGTTTATGATGTTATTATTTATGAAAATGTAATGTATGTATGTAGTGATATCAAAAAAATCCTGAAAGCAGCAATTTGCATAAAGTTAAAAGCTGAAACTTTATATCTGGACTCTAAGGTGCTTAAAGCTTAACCCATACACCTTCGATGGTTAAGACACGGTAAAATTGATTCTTCATTAACATTTGGCGCTGCATTAAAAATACTCAATACTGCGTTATGATTACGATTATAATTAATTTCGGTTTGGAATTACTCATTAATTTATTTACACTTAACTGTACACAGAATAAAAAAAAATGAAAATGCAAATGTTATCGCTCAAGGCAAATTTTTAAAAACAATTGTGGAATGAATTTAAAAAATGGAGAAAGGACGGGTGTAAACTCACTTTAAATTACTTCTTGACAATAAGAAACGATTGCCTAAAGGTAGTTTTTTAATGTTATGGAATGAATAATTTTTTTTTTTACTAGCCCATATACGTCCCACTGTTGGGCACAGGCCTACTCTACAATGGAAAAAATCGATTGAGAGTGGTTAATTAATTACTTATTGGCATTATGAAAAGTTGGCTCTCCATAAAGCATCTAGTAGAGCTGAAAGAACAACTGAATCAACTCGAAAACAAGTGTATTAACACTTCCAAATTGAAATATAAGTCTTACAATAACCTATTAGTAAACTAGAAGAAATTATGCATCAATTTTACAAGACATTCGCACAAAATAATTACACATAAGAAATATTCCCGAAAATGATTTATTAATCACAATTTTCGCCAGTAACACGATGAATAGACGCTGAAATTAAGGCGGTCTCGATCAATGGCCGCCAGTGTTGCCAGATAAGACGTGCTGTATAAAAATTGAGAAAACAAAACGTCCGCTCAGACAACAATGCGCCGCTCATTCAAATGGAAAGGCTTGTGATGTTTTTTATTACGTTACTAAGTTCGCTTTGAGGATTCGCTTGTGGTAAGTATATTTTTCGTTAATATTCAGAAGTAATTTGCTGGTGTGAGTATTGATCCCTTTATTGTCATCTTTATTGATTACCTACTAATGAAGATACCGTCAAATATTTTATACAATGAATTGTTAGAACCGTTTATCAGATTTGTTTTATAGGTTGTCATCAGACACGGTGTTAGCCAAAATGTATATCCTCGAAATTGTTTAAAATACTTTAGTTAAGTAAAAGATCGTAACAATGACATTAATTGTTTTTCAATGATAATATACTGACTGGATGTCCAAGAATATGCAGATTTAGTAGTCTTTGAAGAATTGTGTTTCGCTCGCAACCTGGCAGGCTACCAAAAAAGACAGTCTTAACTCTTTTGGCTACATATAAATATTGCGTCCATCTCTAACACAAAGGTAGTTTTTTCTATAAAAATATTTGTAACAACAAATCCTCCCAACAATTTAGCCATACGTATCGATCAATCGCCTTCCGTTCGAATCTCGACTGGATGCGAAGTTAATTTGCATGAATTTAAAAAGATTAAAACGCGGTTTTTGTGATGGTTCGCAGTGTTTTTGTCAGTCCTTTGTTTATGGCTTGTTTTTGCAGCATTAGATTACTTCATATGGTAATATAGTGTGAATAACGTATGAATAACAAACGTATTGAAATAAACTTTTTATATTGGCAAAGTAATTGCATTGGACCCGATGGTGAATGCTTTTAAATCTAGATTAAGATCCAGTATCTATTGATAATAGATGATTATCTTTTACTGATAAAAACATAACACGTCGTTGGATAATAAAAGTAATATTGGATTTTTCTATTCATTATCAGCCCGGAGTCAGGAATTTGTGCCCGATATGGCGATAGGCTCGCCCCCTATCACATCGTGGGACGGAATATACAAGGCGAAACGTGGGTGTTCTGGTAGCACCTCTGCCTACCCCTTCTGGGAAAAAGGCGTGTGTTTATGTATGTACGTCGTTGAATGCAGGCTGCTTCCAACAGGTCACTGTGGAAATAATTAGGAGAGGCCTATGTTCAGCAGTGGACTTCCTTTGGCTGATGGATTGGATTGGATTGACAAAAAACATTTTATGCCAAGTGGTCATGGGGCCCCGTGTGTCTTCTAGATTCTAAAAACACATAATATTATTATTACTACTTGTTGCAAAATAACCTAGATGTCTGTATTTATAGTAAATTGGTGAAAGTCGACTAGCTATAACTCAGATGATTAGTATTTATAATATAGAGTACTTCAAAAACATAGATAAAAATTGTAGTGCCGGCCCACCTTCTTCTGCTCTCCTATTGGCTGATATTTGACAGGTTGTCAAACATGCACGAATTATTAGAAAAAAAAATAAAGAAAAATGTTAAGGGCTATTAAATTCCACTCAAACGATTATATCAAAAAACTCGTTTTGACCGATAATAACTAATTTTAATTTCGGTTTTCAACGAAATTTGTAGTGTTGTTAAATGTTGTTAATTAGTGAAAATTTAACTAATTAAATTTTCACTAATATACCAGTGCTACCAATATTTCGAACACGAAAATATCTGCGTTTTCAAAGACGCAAATGTATGACAGCGGTCCCTCTATATTCTAATACTCTAAGCTCAAATGTAATAAATTAATTAGGTCTACTACTATAGTGAAGCAATTTGACGTGAAACAGCAGTCTTCACAAGCCTCAAGGGATGTACGATCTCTATGAATCGAGTGTAGTAGAGTAATTATATACAGTAGATTGTAATTTACTTGTTCGACATCAGCACTCTGTTACAAAAACACTGTTAGAAAATATAATTTTATGTCGTCTTTATATATTAAGGTACTTCTATTTTTTTTTACTTTTGCGTCATTTTGCCCAACGTTTAGGTTAAGATTCCGTAGTCACTTTGTCAGTAATTGATTTTATTTAATCCGAGGATGGTGGTCAGACGATCTAGTAAAGGTCGTGGGACGTCGCTGGATGCAGGCTGCCTTCAACAGGTTACTGTGGAAGTCATTGCCTATGTTCAGCAGTGGACTTCCTTTCGGTGATGGATGGAATCCGAGGATGTATAATTTTGTGTGCAGCAAAAAATCTTTAGTTACTTAAAAAACAGACGAAGATATTTTTTGTTTCAGTCAAATAAATAACTATCTCTTCACTAGGAATCAGCGAACTATTTTTTATTTTCCCACACCTAGGCCACTAAATAAGCCTAGCAAACACCCACAAAATTAACGCCCAACTCCAACGGATATTTACAACACCTCACCGTCGAAGAAAACCAAAAGTACGTAAATCTTATCTATTTAGAAGCAACAGGGCCGTCCCATTTATTCCCCGATACATGGCGATTTACAACGTGTTATTCCTTAATCTTCCCGTTGTGTGATGCAATTAATTCAACATTTCGACACGTTTCAGCCGCGCCCGCCATGTTTGTTGACCGAGCGCGGGAAATAATCCAGATTTCGCGCGCAAAATTCCATTATATTTATGTTTATAACCTCAAAATAATTGCAAAACACGCACGCCGATGTGGAAATGATAATTTTAGATGATTTTGAGATGCGTAATGGTGAATTAGAGTGTATTTAGGTTTTATTTAATGTGTTGTTCATTTGTATTTACAATTGAAATGTTTGCTACAGGATTGTATTTGGAAAGCAAACTTGAGCCTTTTTTACAAATCCCGTTTGACCAATATTTTTAGGAATTAAAGAGTTCTGTTCCTTGAAGATATAAATGTAGTTTTTTTGTAAAAGAGGGCTGTTTATTCTAAAAAAATAGTTTTTAAATTCATAATACCTTTGGCATATTGCCTGTCTTCAGACAGCTTCAAAACATTAATTGATAGGCATCAAAGATTAGGTACTATAGCCTTGAAAACGAACCTTCGAAGTTTTAATTTTTCCCTTTGCAGTTGTAAATAATGTAGTGAAAATCTACATCATCTGATAGAAGGATCCAAGATTCATGCAACGAATTTTGTATAACATAGTATTTATACCGGGAGGTCCACTCACCAATTCCTTCACTAATTCCACACCATCCTTGTATATTTACGCAGTGTCCATACATTGGACCGGCCGCGTGTCCTGTTTGTTTTGTTATTAAATTTAGTGTTGGCTCAGTTATTGTTTTATCGATGTGTTTACTGCACAATGGCCGCGCGGCCCACTAATGTTCCCTTAATGCATGCCTGACGTGTTCCGTTTTGTTAGAAAATATTCGACGATTTATCAGGATACGTTGGCTTATATTTGAAAACGAATTTGTGTTTCGTTTTACGCAATTTATGATACAATTATTCAAACACAAATTATGATTCTGGTGGTTGGAATGACTAATGTTCGTAAAAAAAAATATTGCTAATAATCGATCGATTTTATTATTGCGTAATTTTTGTGACATATAATATTTAATCCATGAACGTTCGTATCACACCTTGTTTGTTAATATCCAAATAAAAATATTGTAAAATGTACACCGTAACTAACCGATTTCACGCGAATAAAACATTATAATAAATTTCTAACATAAGTTATTTTGAAAATAGCTTGTAACCTTTACCGACGTCAGGCGGGTCGACAGAGGTCTTTCTTTTTTTCTTTTTTTTTAAAGCTAGCATTAATCCGTCGGTTGCGGTCCCTGTGGGGGGTAGACAGGTGCGTCTTGCCTCGACACCGCCTCGCACCAAACTCTACATTATTTTCAATTATATTTCTGGTAATTTTGTAAGGGTTCATATGTTTTTTTAGGATTAAATATAAACTAGGTATGTAATTTTCCGGCTCAAACTTATTTTTGAGTAACTCGAATATTGGTTCGAGCCTGGCTGTTGAAAGACAGAAAAGCACGCAGTTTTTGATTTGTACCACATAAGCGTTGTCAGTGAGTCAGAACTATGTATGTGACTGTTGGTTATATTTAATTTATCGTATACTATATAAGCCATTTAGAATATTTCTAATATAAAGGGAGCGTTGGTAATTCAAAAACGTAAATAGAAATGGTTGTGCCGGACCACCCTTTTCTGCCCTCCTATTGGATGCCATTTGGCAGGTTGGCCAACATGCACGAATTATTTGATAATAAAAATAATTTTAAGGACTATTGAATTCCATTCAAACTCGTTTTAGATTTATAATAACTAAATATAGGTACTTTCGGTTTGCAAAAGAATTTATAGCAATTTGTTGTCAAATAATTAGTTCAATTTTCACTAATATGGCAGTGCTACCAATATTACGAACAAAAAATATGTACGGTTTTGAAGACGCAATTGTGTGACAGCGCTCCATCTACATTATGAACAGTCTAAGATCCGCCACTACCAAATCATGTTTCTCAAGTCATTATCTATTACTGTGACCACGGCATTAAAACCGGTTATACAAATTAAACATATTTCCGTCAATAAAGAAGATATACGACAACATAATATATTTGCGCAATACTAACCTATAATTTTAATATAACAAGTCGGTCGCTAATGATTATTGCCTTGACATCATTTGGCGGGAAATATATTTTAATTGCACGTCATAATTCCGTGCCATAGACAAGTTTTATTTATTTTGATTAATTATGTTAGAGATATGTTTTTTGAAGTTGTATTTTTTTACGATAAGGCGATGGTTTATTTCGGAATTAATATTTTGATAGAATAGTACTCGTATATGGGACTGTATCCGCCCATATGCGTTCCACTGCAGGGCACAGTCCTCCTCTACAATCGAGAGTACGATTGAGAGTGGTTAGGCCATATAGTCCACCACGCTGGCCTAGAGCGCTTTGGCGGACTCATACATACCATGGAATTGTTTACAAATCGCTATGGTGTGCAGGTTTCCTGACGATGTTTTCCATCACCGTTATAGTGCGTGATGATTGACTATCAATATACACATGACTCCGTATTTCAGTATTAAGTATTAGGTAACTATTTATTATGAATGTTGAATGGAAAAGCAGAATGTTCCAATATTTCTATTGGAACAACGATTTTGACTAAAGCCTAAGTTGTTTATACCCAATAAATAAATACACCCAACAGTCACATACATAGTCCTGACTAAGGTCGAGTCTTGTGTCGTGGGTATCAGAAACCACCCGAGATAAATGTACCTACCTGTAATACCTGTGGAACACACAAATATTTGTCTCGGTGCGGGGATCGAACCCGCGGCCTCACGTTTCACAGCCGGCGTCTAACCACTGCGCCAGGGAGGCTGTCATTATGGGGCATATTATATGGGCGAATGCGGAAAAACAAACAAAGAATGTTATTTCTTAGCTTTGTAATATGGTGCATGCGATACTAACTGTGACATAAATGGTCACGGGTTCGATTACCGTGCCAAAGTCAATAATTGTGTTATATTATACCTGTGTAAAGAATGGGTGTTGTGAGGTCGAGAATGTCCTCAACATTTCCGATATTCACGACACAAGTTTTATTACAATTCATTTTACTTACATACATAAACTTTCGCCTTTTCCCAGAAGGGGTAGGCAGACGTGCTACCCGGTCAACCATTTTTCGCTGTGTATCTTCCGTCTCACGATCCTGATGCCGGACTATTAATGAATACAAAATCCAACATAACTTTGCCCGACCCGAGACTCGAACCCGAGACCTCAGCGTCGTAATCGTGCCGTAGTACAACTTCGCCACCAAAACACTCATAAAAATATTATTTTCATTGAATTACGTACATATTTGTTTTAATACGCTTATCGTATCTATTATATTATGTTAATTTTTTCTATTACTTATGTGGTGTCAAAAGGGCGTTGGCCAAACACACTTTCCAAATATTAAAAAAACAATTATTTATAATTTCTATTAAAACTCCACAAATAATTACGTATAAATAAATGGATAATTATCAAAACGCCACATTGCTAGTGCGAACTTATAAACTGTTAAATTTATTGCGGCCCACAACGACGTACCTTTACTAATTTATATTCATAAAAAGGAAATAAATTGTGACGATAAATTTCTTTGTGTTATTCTGGTTTCATACAATTATTTGGTGACCATTGCTCTTTTGTACTATACTCTTTATTGAGACGCTGTACAAAAGCAGCAATGGACCAGAAGAAAGTTGATATGTTCGAGAGTTTGTATTGTGCGTGGAGCCGCTTGGTGCCGGTGTCATCGACCCGAGCCTTGACCGAGGCAGTGAAAGTAACACGACGGATTGATATTAAACAGATGAATATCGCTTATTTAAATTTAGAACGAATTTAAATTTTGACATATTTGCTTTTTTTAATTTGTTACGTTGACGTGACCAAAGATATTAAACGTACAGCCTTTATAAAATATGTTTTCCATATTTGTTAAAGTGAATTTATAAAGTCCAAGGGGTGGAATGAAAAATATACGTTTTATATAGATTGTTTAATACACCTACAGTTAACAATAATCAACAACAATTACACATGAATCAACAACGATCAAACAAACAACAGCAACAAACAATACAGTGTAACAATAAATATCACAATAAACTGTAGTCATTACTGGTGGAAATACATCTCCAACAGATCTACATAAGTCTTATTATTTGTATTTACAAGATGGCGACTCCGGCCATGTATACCCGAGCGAAAACTTACAAAGTAAGCTATTAATCGCTAATAAAATGCCCCATTTCGAGAAGACGTTCGAAATTCAACTGTCACTTGATTTATTCTTTTTTTGACGCAGCGCGGTTTGCGAAACTGCCAGTGTTCGTTTTTGTTTGAATTTCGAATGGTCAGCCGAACTTTTTTTTAGTCTATGTTTTAGTGTTTGCCAGAGTGGTGGTAGACGTGCTTGTAGACAGGCACGTGGACGGGGTAAGGCTTGGGGATTGGCACCTCGACCTTCTTCTCAACCTCGACGGGGTAGGGCTTCTCGACCTCATAAGGCACTGGCTTCTCGACGGGGTAGGGTACTGGCTTTTCGACTACTTGGGGCACGACCTGGAGGAAAAAACATTGAGGTTAGTTATTATCTATAATGTGTGATAATTAAATAGGTCCTACACAATAGACCAAGAGGGAGAAAAAGAGTGGTTTTGTAATCAACGAAAGAGACAACTGTCCACATGATCGCAGTGATTGTATAGCACATACTACATCGCGACTGTACAAAATCCTAAAATACCTTAAAGTAAATTAGCGGAAAATTTTTAAACGTCAGAATGTATAGCTGATGCGACAGCGTCGATATCATGTAACCGCATCTGTCATAAATGCCGGGAACGGTGATGTTTTTTTAATCTACGCTCCACTGGCTGTCGCTTTTACTTTCGTCGCGGCCAGTTACATTACATAATAATCAGTGTAGTGGCGTGAATGCCCTCACTTATGTCATGAGATCGCATTAAAAAACAACAATGACAATGCCGCCAATCTAACGATATTAAACGTCATTTTGTTGGTTCAAAGATGGAAAATTGGATAGTTCTTTTTGCAACACCATTGTTGGTGAAACGGTTGGTGAATTCAATGGAAGAGTTATTATCTGGAAATGTAAGTAATTTAAAGTGCATTGTGTTACATAATGCGACATTTTTTTTGTATTATTAATGGATATGAAAACTCTTTTGTGTGCTAAAACTAATTTGCGCTAAGTTTTTGCGTTCTTTTTTTAATTCAACAGCCATTTTGTTTTTTGCAGTATTCTAGTCCTCAATTTTAACCATTCAAGAATAATTTGTCTGAATCATGTGTTAAAAAATACATCTAAGTAGTTACTTTTTTTTACCAAAATTAATCTCTTTAATTCTTCAAAGCGTGATCTAAAAACAGGTAATCTCTCGCATTTCTGTAGCTACTAGTGCTATGTAAATCACAAGCAGTAGCGTGTAACATGCATAGCATCTCAATTACACGGAGCATTAAATCTAACCGGCCATTTTTCTTCTGTTGTTTAAGATACCGTAAGGCCGTTACATTGCAAAACTAATAATTTACTTTGTTACATTACTGGATTAACTCAGGGATAGTTCAGTTAGAGGGCTGCCAAATCGGAAGATGGGCGTTCGAACCCAGGTTGCAACATATACTTCTTAAGGTTATCGTATTTAGTTACCACTTGCTTCACCACTCATAACTCATAACTTTGACAAAAAAATCAAAGTTTAATGAGTCTACTAACTAGCCAGCCACTGAAACTACTTCTGTAACGATTGATAACAAGCAGACGGTTAGTGGTTAAATTATAAGACAAGTCATTCTGCGACATGCTTGAAAATTGTTGTCGAACCCATGTAAGTATGCCACAAAGGCAGGTTGATGAAGAAGATGGTTGGGTGCAGGCCACTTCCAACACGTCAATGTAGAGAACCTTGGGGAAATTCATGTGGCTGAAGAGAGAGAGAGAGAAGAAGAAGATAGATGCGAATGGCCCATTACTATTGGTAATCCCAACTCCCACTTTAAACATTGGGGTATTGTTGGTAGAAATAGAACATGGAAGGCTTATTATTATGAAGTGGTTAAATTAAAGTGATAACTGAATTTTAGAGAGAGAAAACACGTGTGCAACTAGCATTTACGTGGATATTGAGTGCAATAGTTGTCGCTTTCTAGAAAGCTAATTTTGGGTTTGTGTGTCGTGTCTAGAATCCATCAATTATTTTGTTACGGTTTATATAATAATGTAATGTTGGCAGCTTCCGACATTAGTCGATACAATACAGATTTTAATGCTATTATGCAGTTACGTAATATCATTATTTACTCTATCACTTCAAAACGCCAAAATCACTAATTACAATTTTAGAGATTAAATTTTAACGACAGTCAAGAATTTGGTGGCTTTATATCTGGTACGTAATCATAAAACCCAGAGTAACAAGCGTACTAACAGCTAGCCCAATTTTTCTCTCGATACTAAGTGTTAGCTGTGGGCTCTGTGGTTTCTATTCCCAGGCCAGGCAATTTTGCAGTTACTTTCAATGAGGGACTTTTCTCATTTGTCACCAATGCTGTAATTTATCCCCACGCAGGGCAGGTTTACATATCCCATTCTTTGAGATAATTTCTAGAAGCCTAGCTTCCATCTTTAGCACATCTCTCTACCCTCACAGGTCGGCATTTCTTCTGAATTTATCAGTTACTGTCTATCATTCCCATCTTTTCATCTTTACATCTAATCTGTCACTATATATGTATATTTACCTTATAAACAGGCACATGAATCGGCTGCTCGACGGTCACATGGACGGGGTACGGCTGTGGGATTGGCACCTTCACGTACTGCGGCACGGACACCGCCACCGGGTGTGGGATTGGCACGCCAATCTTCTTCACCACGGTCACGTGGTACGGCTTCGTGTGTTCCGAGTGGGAGTGGGATTCGGGCTCCCATTCTGAAGGGAGCGCGGAGGCGACCGCGGCTAAGAGGAGGACGGTTGTTGCTGACTGGAAGAGAAGGGCATATTATGTAAAGTATGGTGAGATAATTTATCGTAGGTTTTTAATTAGTCCAATATTGTAGTCATGCTTGAAAAGATTCAATAATGTATTAGGCTAAGGCAAAGAGGTGATCTGGATTTAAAAATGTATTACAAATATAGATTTTGGAGTTCTACGGAAGTTTGGGTATCAAGATAATTATGTTTAAATTGCGAATAGTAGACAGAATTAAAAAAACTAGAGCTCAATTACAAAAGTAGGTTTCGAAGCACATAACAGTACGTAATCCACTTAAAATCGCATACAAGAACCATTAACCAAAAAAATTACTGTGAATAATGTTAAAAATGTGCATTTGAATCCATAAAGCGGCTATTAAACGAGAATTGCCGCGAACTGTTTAAGATAATGATCTTATTGATGATGTAATCGCCACGTAAGATACAATTAGACGCTAGTACAGGAAGTGCTTCGTCCTTTCACTGCACTATAGGAAGCTGTGACGTAACAACACATTATGAGATCATCTGAAAGTCATCAGACATTAGTCTTATGCTAAATTACGCGTTCACCGCAAAACTGGAACGCGAGAATGAAATTTAAAAACAGAACCACAATTTTTCAAAAAAGGAACACGCCGCCATTTTCTGATTGTCTTGACGCGAATAAGCATCCGCGGGGATAAGTTAATTTATGATCAATTTAAGTTGCCGTGTTCAACGTAAAATCACTTATGTTACACAAGAATCTAAATTTCAAGCACAATTTCTGTCAATTTGAAGGTAAAATGGCACGTGTTTTTAAAAATATCGCACCGCCACTTGCGATTTCACTATCGAAGATACGAGTAATATTAAAACAACTTACAAAAGCGATCATGTTGTCAAGTTTAGATGATATTGTCGACTTCTTAGTATTGACTGGTGCATACTGAGATCCCTCCAAGCATTTTATACTTGGTGAAATGTACGCAGCACCTTTCCATTCAGTGATAGGTCCGAGTATTATGTTACTCTTCGCTCGATGCAGTACTTTCGATTCAATCACTGCGCTACTTATTCATTACTGGTTTTCTTACAACGAATTAACCATTTTTCGAAGTTACCCAGCAATGGATGCGGTGAAATGTTTTCGAAAGGAACAGTGAGCGGTTTGGTGGTACGGTTCGATTGTACTATTTCGAGTTAACGAGAAAAAGTTAAAACAACCTTTTTTTTTTCTTCGTTTTGGTACCTCGATATGTGCTAGATGTGTTTTTTATGTAATAACGGATCAATGGGCCTTTCGGAATTCCGGTGCTTGAATTCATGTTGTAATTTTACTTTTTAATTAAACAGATATTTTTGTGAAAATCACGCCTGTACATCCTCAAGGGGGTAGGCAGAGGAATTCTATTGGCCACATTTTCCAGTCATAGATAACACACATGCAATTTCTATAAGACAAAGTGGAATGCCAGAACCGGATATAGAATCCAGAACCATTGATTTCGCAGCCAGTCCACGCTGCTAGGTCATTGAAACGACAAATTGTATTGAGTCCTATAATATTGGGTAACACATTTTAATTATTATACAAATCGGATATTGACCCTAGAATAGGTGCATTTCTTTAAAAAACATATGTCAGATTTCATTTGAATTCCTGTTCGATGTTTGTAAGTTGTAGCCTGTACGAGGAAATTAATAATATTTGCAAAAGCAAAAGAGGTGTGTTTATAGCTACATCTATTTGTATTATTTCATTATTTGGACATGCTGATCTCCTTGGGCTGGTGCCCATATCTGCTACTGCAGGGCACGGGCCATCCTCTAGAACCGAGGGGTCATAATCATTAACTAAAACTTGAAAACAAAAAAATTCTAAATCGATCCATTTATTTAGAACAACATGACATGATAGATACAGTTAATATACACCTTAAACAATAATCTCTCTCATTTCAGCTCCGAGCTCAAAATAGTGTTCAAAATATACTTCAAAAACAGGTACAACAACTTTCTTTTGAATGATTCAGATTCAACGATTTGCTCGAGTTTCGCGCACGAAATGACTGCTCTCAAAAACATGTCCAAACTACTTTTATTAGGAATAATTGCTTTAAGTGCTGCCTTGCGTCTCTTTTGCAGCGTACGTGGGTTGTAAGTTTGAGATACTGGGTTTGATTCTCGATCAGAGTTCACTTTGTGGGAGTTTTGCATATTTTCTGGAAGTGGTAGAGCCACGCTATCGTCAGTCATGACTCAGCATGAATGGGCAGGCTCGTCTGGGGAGGTACCACTGTCTCACAGGAAATCGACATGAAGTGACAGGTTTCGTTCGGTGAGTGAGTTTGCCGTATGCCCAATACCCCGTTCCTCTTCCCATCCCTTTTCCTTCCCGCTCTCCTCCAAATTTGATCGGTCGGCAACACATTCATGATCCAGCGTTGTGGATGTTCATGGGCGGCAGTGATCACTTACCATCAGGTCTTCTTGCTCGTTTGCCGGACCTTAGCAATAATAAAAATAGAATTTATTAGAATCAATCAGACTGCATTATTAATTAAGATTTTTTAAATTAATTACTTTCTAAGACATAAAAAAACAAATCGACAGGTCTATGAGTACAAATGGACATTTGTAGCTATTAATTTTATATTCCTTTTATGGATATATACGATAAATATATCCATAATATGGGTAACGAACAAGCAGGCTCTTAACTTACTGAGCTAACAGGTGCAAATTGCATGTGAATGCATGAATCGCGGTTGTGTCAAGCCTCTTGATTACTATGGAATTGGATATAGGAAACTTTCTTCCGCGGTATTTTTCATTTCCAGTGGCGGGACGTCCGCATCCGCTCGGATAGCAACCGCCGGGTTAGTTC
Source organism: Theretra japonica (assembly GCA_033459515.1). Taxonomy (NCBI): domain Eukaryota; kingdom Metazoa; phylum Arthropoda; class Insecta; order Lepidoptera; family Sphingidae; genus Theretra; species Theretra japonica. The sequence goes on along the minus strand of CM065951.1, from coordinate 1,613,974 downwards.
ATGTTTAGCTATAGAAAGCTCAGTTTCAACTTAGGTCTTCCATAAAGATTACGACATTTTTGGCAATGGTAAATAAATAAATAAATACACCCAACAGTCACATACATAGTCCTGACCCCTCACTAAGATCGAGTCTTGTGCCGTGGTTATCAGGAACTACGAGAGACTTTTCAGTCTCACAAACACCCAGACTCGAAACAAATTCTTGTTCACACAACTTGTTTCGATGCGGGGATCGAACCCGCGGCCCTCGTTTCGCAGCCGGCGTCTAACCAACTGCGCCACGGAGACTGTCAAGGTGGTATTATTTAGGTTACCGTGACCTACTCGGCGATCAACAGTTCGTAAATCAAAGGAAAACAAATGTAATTCATCCTTTGTGTTTTACTATAAGTGCGTGGTGGCCTGTTGGTAACGGACCAGACGTGGCTGCCTACATGTTCACGGTGGTCGCGGGTTCAAATCCCAGGGCACACCTCTGACTTTTCTGAGTCATGTGTGTTGTAGAGGAGGCTCGTGCCCTGCAGTGGGTCGTGTATGGGCTGATACAGTACAGTACAGTTTTACTATTTGATTAGTTTTGTTAAAGACAAGTTAGAGAAGACCCGCTGAGATCAATGCTCTGTTTCTTTAATATGGCTTTGTTACTGGTGGTAGGTCTCTCATATGTGAGAGGACGCCTGGGTAGGTGCCACTGTAATGTCTATCCCTGCCGCCAGACAGCAGTGTTAATGAACTGTTGTAAAAAAAATATAAACGTGCAAACTATATTTTTTTATTAACAAGCAATTTGTTGTTTTCCCCAAATACATTGCTATATTTAACAAAATGTATACAAGCCCGGCTAGCTCAGTCGGTAGAGCATAGGGATGAGATATACTTGCATAATTAAGTACCAGGGCTTCTAAGTATGAGTACGTAAAAATACTAGGGTTCAAAACCAGGTTCTAAAATACTTGAAAGTATTTTGTAAGTATGAGTCGGCAACCCTTCGCGTCCCAGCCGCGGCGCGGCGTCTATAAAATACTTACATAGGAATCCAATCCGTATTCCGTAACTAATAAGGAGCAAAAAAGCATAAATAAAAAATACTTTGAATTTCAAAGTATTTTCTATTCACAAATACGATTGAGTTTCTTATTTATATGAAGTCAAGGATAGTTTTTCTATGGAAGTATTTTTATATATAGTGTTCCGAGTTCGTCGCGTACCGACTTATAGCGGCGTCTAAATTCGAAAATACTTTCATAGGAATTCAACCCGTATTTTATGACATATTAGGAACAAAATAGTATGAATAAAAAAATACTTTGAAGTTCAAAGTATTTTTACGTAAAGTGTTCCAAGTTTTTCGCGCATCGACGTGCAGCGCCGTCTAAATTTGAAAATACTTGCATAGGAATTCAACCCGTATGTAATGGCTATAAAGAGCAAAATAGTATGAATAAAAAAATACTTTGAAGTTCAAATGTATTTGTTATTGACAGATACGATTATGGTTCTTATTTATATAAGTTTATGGATCGTTTTCCTATGCAAGTATTTTCATGTGTAGTCTCCAGAGCTATCTGCGCATCGCCGTATGGAAATACTTTCATACTTGTAAGTATTTTCTGCTCGTACCAGGGCGCCGTACTTCGAAGTGAATACCTGGTTTTAAAACCTGGTATCGTAAATACGTCTCATCTTTAGTAGAGCATGAGACTCTTAATCTCAGGGTCGTGGGTTCGAGCCCCACGTTGGGCGAAACTTTTTGTAAAAATAGATCAACTTCACTAACCGTAAACTTCTAAAATTCCAGACGAATTGTAAATATTGTCGTATTCTAAATGGTTTTCGTGACGAATTCTCGAGTATATAGGCTTCCTTGCAATCTTCTACCATTATGCTGCTGTAAATTATAACCTTAGTAATGAATCAAGCAGTCTAAACTATCCGTGTATGACCTAGCATTACAGCCAATCAGCCGATAATAGTGTCCGCGTAGAAAGCCGAAGTGTATCAGTTATTAGTGCGATCAATAAAGACGACCATGTTCTATGCGTCAGGACAACCTTGCTTCGTGAATCGTGCTATATACAAGTTCTATGTAAATATATGTTTATTTTATTTGACTGCCTCGGTGGCGTATTTATACTACGGTATAGCAAAGCTGAGGTCTTGGGTTCGAATCCCGGGTCGGGCAGTGATAATGGACTTTTCAGTTAATTATAAGCCAGGAGTTAGTTTGTGCCCGATATAAAGATAGGCTCGCTCTCTATCACATCGTGGGACGGAACACACAAGGCGAACTGTGGGTGTCTTGGTGGCGTTTCTGCCTACCCCTTCTGGAAAAAAGGCGTGATTTTGTTTATTGTTGCATTAGTAGGATCCACACCTATATAATACAATAAAACACAAAAGTAATAGATACAGCTTAAGCCAATTACAGATCTACACGAATGTTAATTGTGACAGCTTTCGTGGCGCAGTTGGTCAGACGCTGGCTGTGAAATGAGAGGCCGCGGGTTAGACCCCCGCACCGAGACAAATGTTTGTGTGAACTTCAAGTGTTCGTTTCGAGTCTGGGTGTTTGTGGGATTGAAATATCTCTCGTAGTTTTTGATACCCACGACACAAGACTCGATGTTAATGTGGGGTCAGGACTATGTATGTGACTGTTGGGTGTATTTGTTTGTTTATCTAAAATTGTTAAACACATTATACGTAAGCAAACAAAGGAAACACGGTAATCTTAACCTCAACGGTTACCTTGTAAAGTATTAAAAATAATATAATGATCAATAATGACTGACCGACTGCCTCGGTGGCGTAATGGTACTACGGTACGATTGCAAAGCTGAGGTCTCGGGTTCGAATCCCGGGTCGGGCAAAGTGATATTGGATTTTTCTATTCATTATCAGCCCGGAGTCAGGAATTTGTGCCCGATATGGCGATAGGCTCGCCCCCTATCACATCATGGGACGGAATATACAAGGCGAAACGTGGGTGTTCTGGTAGCACCTCTGCCTACCCCTTCTGGGAAAAAGGCGTGTGTTTATGTATGTATGTATCAATAATGACTTCAAGATGTAAATTTTCCATAGTGGAATAAAAAAGCCATGGGAGTGTCTGGTTGCGAACACCCAGATAAACAATTACTTGTGGATCGCACAAAGAATTGTTTTGATGTAATTATTCACAGCGTTGGTGTAACAGGGTATACTGATTCTTCGTTCTGGGCTACTTCGCTTCACTCAGACATATTAAACATAATGTAAACATATTGTATTAAAAATATATATGTCAATTGCAAATTATAACAAATTATCAATGAACTGCTCTGATTAGACCAACTTGTAACTTTTGTAATAATCACGATATTGTAAACTGGTTCTGAAAAGAGCCACACTAGAGTTTCTTGCCCGTTCTTCTCTAGTGAAAACCGCTTTCCGAACCGGGTGGAAGAAAAAAAAATACTGAATCTAAATAATGTTGAACATTTTAATGGATTCAATAAATTATTTTCATTTTCATATTCATATTGAAGCCAAATCATAATGTCTAAACCCATGGCACATCTCTGACTTTTCGGAGTCATGTGTGTATTGATAGTTAATCAATACGCCCTATAACGGTGAAGGAACATCGTGAGGAAACCTGCATACCATCGTGATCTGTGAGAATTTCTATGGTGTGTAAAGTCCGCCAACCCGGACTAGGTGAGCGTGGTGGACTATATGGCCTAACCCTTCTCAATCGTACTCGATTGTAGAGAAGGCTCGTGCCCTGCAGTGGGTCGAATATGGGCTGATACTGTTACAGATATGTAAGTCGGATTCTTAAATAAATAAATAAATGAATAAAATAATAATAACCACCAACAGTAAACAACTAAGTGACGAGTACTGTAAATATATTTTTGCGCATAATACCACAGTAAATTAATAGACCGAGTCTGACTAAACTTAAGAAAAAAAAAACAAAAATCCGTTGTATTTTTTCCTATGGACGACCGTGACAGGACTCGAACCTGCAATCTTCGGATCCGAAGTCCGACGCCTTATCCATTAGGCCACACGGTCATATTTCAGGGAGTCGTAATTAACACAGGGATTCCGAATTATATGCTTCTATATTTTTTACTACTACAAATTGATATTTGATGTATTTTGCGATTCTGCTTGTTGAAACTTACTAGGGTGAGGTTAGAGCTATTAGGAGCGAAATGAAACGAGTGCTGTATTAGAACTAACTCATTAATTGAATATTAAACATTTTATAGCACGGATTACATATGTATAACTTTTTTTTTTACACTGGCACGGCATAATGACTGCACTGCACCTGATGGTAAGCGCAAATGCCGTCCAGACAGAGTATCGAATGGCATCAGACGGCGGCCCCATGCCATTCGACACAATTATGCCGGCCTGCTGAGATGCTTTTTCACACTACGGCGGAAGGACCCAGGATTATAGGTACATATAAAGATTACACACCCTTACAAGGGTTCATCTACTTATGTGCTTCTAGTTTGTTCATTTTCAATCATATAGTGTCGACAAATGTATTTATACAATATTCATCGATATCATAGTAAAACGATGTTCTTGAGTTTTTACAAAAAGTTTCGCCCAACGTGGGGCTCGAACCCACGACCCTGAGATTAAGAGTCTCATGCTCTACCGACTGAGCTAGCCGGGCTGGTGACCGTCGTATTCAAACAGCGCACTATATTCATTTATAGTCTACTAAATTTTGTCTTTCCTATGGTCGCTGGGTTAGCTAATGGGAGTAATTTGGGGATTGTATCTAAGACATTGCTGTTCATATTTAATATACTGATTTCTTATCACCCGATTCATGATACTTGTCTATCAAAATGTATTATTATTTCATCGAATATAAAGTAATAAGAAGATATATAAAGGCATAAGTAATTATATGTCTGTGCGTCGCCGAGCTGCGGTCACGCTTCTCTAACGAGCGTCGCAAAAAACGCATCCGCTTGGTTGCACAGCGCAAGGCATAGGAGGTAGCGGGTTAGCGGGTTAAATTAACCTCAATGATCATGATTATGTAGATGTTGAGCAATATTTATTTAAACAAGTAGTAGTTTGGTAAAATTATTGTGGGTCAAGGTGGGTGGGTGTGTGGAATTCAGGAACTGACCCACAATCATTCCATCAGGTTATAGATATAAAACTTAAATTAATTTCACAACTAGACTAAAAGCTTTTTATTTTACGGCATAATATACTTCCCTTTTCAGAAATAACGAGGTAATTTGTTATTTTATCTTCTGTTCTAAATCATAAAGCAAAATTTTGAAAATAAAGGGAAACTAGAAACTAAGGATATTTTTAAGGCATTTTGTACAAAAATCTCTTGGTCACACATAAGATAAAAAACAAAGTACAATAATCTTAATCGTCTACATCTCAAGACTTGCGCCACGACATTATGTCAGTAAGTTGATCATCGTGTCTTTAAAAGTTATGTATTTCATTTGTACGTGTGTTTACTAGCACACTTTGTAACGCCTGTAACCCATAGGGTAGACAGAAAATATAGTTTAAATCTTTACTTGATATTCTTCATGCTTCACTCAGCCATATTAAACATAATGTAAACAGATTTGTATTAAACATATATGTTACTTGCAAATTATAACAAATTATCAATGAACTGCTCTGATTTAAACCAACATGTAACTTTTGTAATAATCACGATATTATGAACTGGTTTTGTAAAGAGCAACACTAGTTTCTTGACCGTTCTTCTCTAGTGAAAACCGCTTTCCGAACCGCGTGGTAGATCAAAGAATGACTGAATCTAAATAACGTTGAACACTAATGGATTCCATAAATTATTTTCATTTTCATTGTATTTTATCGTTATGCAATTAACTTTCATATTACTCTCTTCCAGATAATCAAACCCTCATGGTGTTGGTCTCAGCCTTCTTAACATTCTTCTTCCATATCCCCTACTCCTGGCGTCGTCATCAGAAACATCGCATGCTATCATGCCCCGCTGCAGCACGTGTGTTCTTGTGTCTTCGGTCTCATCACCATTTTTATTTATTCTCATAACTTCTTGAGCTCAGTCAAGACTACTCCAGACTTTTTAGTAAAAATAAAAAAAAATATTTAGTGACGATGCCATAGTTCAATATGACATTACCACCACACAGTAGTGTTATGTAATTATTACATCATATGTCTCTACTTCGACTGTCCAAACAATATTAACTTTCTTTTCTTCAAGTACTTACTTTGAAGCTTTTGAAATCGTGCTAAACACATTAGATTGGTAGATTAGACTGCCTCGGTGGCGTAGTGGTACTACGGTATGATTGCAAAGCTGAGGTCTCGGGTTCCAATCCCGGGTCGGGCAAAGTGATATTGGATTTTTCTATTCATTATTAGCCCGGAGTCAGGAATTTGTGCCAGATATGGCGATAGGCTCGCCCCCTATCACATCGTGGGACGGAATATACAAGGCGAAACGTGGGTGTTCTAGTAGCACCTCTGCCTACCCCTTCTGGGAAAAAGGCGTGTGGTTATGTATGTGTATGTATTAATATTTTCCTGTTGTGAATATTTTATTTATAAATAGTAATATATGGTTTTAATGTAATCTATTCACAATTTTTATGCTTTTTTAAATCGTGGTAATGATGAGACGGGCAAGATGGTTGTCCAATGCATAATACTACATTACTCTCGTCAGCCCACGACCTTAGGTGTGAAGTCTCTTAATAAATAAACACATCCAGCAGTTATAAACATGATCCTGATACCACACTAATATCAAGTCTTGGGCATCAAGTGTCGTGGGCATCAGAAACTACAAGAAACTTTTCCGCCTCACAAACACACATACCCGAAACAAATACCGGTGAATTACAAAAAAATATCTTGGCGTGGGAATCAAACCCGCGACCTCTCGCTTCGTAGCCGGCATCTAACCAACTGCTCCACAGAGACTGTCGATGTTTATCAATGTCCATAAATTACGGAGTAAATTACTAAATAAACGAAACGATTTGTTTTAACTTTGTAATCGCTAATATCTTATACCTTGCACCAACCAATACATTTTATATTATTTGTTGTAATTGTAATTAAACTTTCACATCGTCTATACCTTGTGACTTACTTTCAATATAGTAATTACATATTAAATAAGAGTATTAAGTATGTTTACTTCAAAAATTATGTTACCCGTACTGTTTAATTGTAGTCTATGTCGTTGTTCAAGGTTGTTTATTTCGCAAACTGGTACAAAAACTATAGTGTTAAGAATTGATTAAATGTCGTAATGAGTTCATACAGGGTATAAACTGACAGCTACTGAAAGCGAAGCCAGGACGTAGGTTTAGTAACTACAGACACGATCCACATAAAAAATTTGCAAAAAAACACGGACGATTTTTTTTTTGTAATTTTTTAAATATCATTGTATTTGGGTGGTAAATCCATAGATTTTGCTAAAATTATAATTTAAAGCCTTGCGTACTATAGCGTCGTACATATTTGTACTTTTTTTTTTAAGAGAATAGGAAAAAAATTGTCACTTTTGTTTGCAAAATTTTTATTTCCATTGTGTCTAGTCACTGAAACTACCACCTGGCTTCGTTTTCCATAGCAGTCTCGATATACCCTGTATAATGTAGTTAGGCTAGGGCATGGTAGAGGATCAATAATTAATACCTATTTAGGCGGGTAGAAAGCTACAAAAACATTGAAAAAATATATCTAATGCTAACAGTTGTAATGTATGGCGCGTTCCGGGTTCAGGCTGTATCCGGTTTGGAATAGCCAGTCATATGCTATGTCCAGCAGTGGACTATAAAAGGCTGATGACGATGATTATGATTAATGGTATCAACCGCTAAGAAATAGTTATGTTACGTACCACCATAAAAACATTTGAAGAAATGTAGGCTATAATAATTGTAACAGGCCAATTGGCCGGCATGACTGTATCGAATGGTATGAGACTGCCGTCTGATGCCATTCGATACTCTGTCTGGACGGCATTAGCACTTACCATCAGATGCAGTGCAGTCCTGTGCAGTGCCAGAATAAAAAAAAAACAATAAAAAAAGTTCGCTTATCGTTTTTTATTAAGAAAAAAACTCAAACCAACATTTTTTTATAATCAAAACTACAATTGGGTTGTAGATAAGACATTGAAATTACTAACCTAGCACTTCCCGCCGTACTGCCTATATGAATTGCCATAAGACGACATAAGTTACATTACATAATTTTAATTTCCGTTAACAGCTATTCGCCTGTGCGTTGCACCACAAATTCTATCATGTTGGCAGCTCTGTCGTCTTCCGGTGAGCGATTTCCGCGTGCCTTTTAATATGTACCTACTTTGTGTTAATAGCGTATACTCAGTGTTCACTTAAAATAAAGTTTCCTAAGAAATACTCCGTGGCGCAGTTGTTTAGATGTAGGCTGTAAAACGAGAGACCGCGGGTTCGATCCCCGCACCGAGACAAATATTTGTGAGGCCCACAAGTGTTTCTCTCGGGTCTGGATGTGAGACCGAGAAGTCTTTCGTAGTTTCTGTTACCGACGACACAAGACTTCATTGATCTTAGTGTGGGTTCAGGACTGTGTATGTGACTGACTATGTATGTCTGTTGGGTGTATTTACATACATACATACATAAACACACGCCTTTTTCCCAGAAGGGGTAGGCAGAGGTGCTATCAGCACACCCATGTTTCGCCTTGTATATTCCGTCCCACGATGTGATAGGGGGCGAGCCTATCGCCATATCGGGCACAAATTCCTGACTCCGGGCTGATAATGAATAGAAAAATCCAATATCACTTTGCCCGACCCAGGATTCGAACCCGAGACCTCAGCTTTGCAATCATACCGTAGTACCACTACGCCACCGAGGCAGTCATGGGTGTATTTATTATTATTAACTAGCGGCCCGGCCCAGCTTCGCCTGGGTGCTAAGATGTTTAGACTCCATTCCACACCAGAAATATCTTATTCCCGTTCAAACTTTTGTACTCCTGAACTCAACCTAAGTACCTACTATCCCTTTTCCTATCGTATCCCATCCCATCTCATCTGGCTCCTTTTCTTTCTGTTACATCCCGTCCCATTATTTCCCATCGAATGCAATCCGGATCCGACCGGTTTCATCGCGTTCGTCCCACTTTATCCCATTTCATCCCTTAATGCCTAAATAGGCAAGTTGTAAATTTTTTGTAATTGCTTTTATTTTGTAGATAGGCCTTATATAAACACGAAAATACGACGAATATCATTTAAAAAATACGCAAACACAAATACTTTGCAAAATTCCTGCTAAAACTTTCCGCTCAGCCAAAATTCTGACTACGAAATTGATTTTTTAAAGTATAATGAACTACTTATTTTAAATTTAATTAATTTTATAGCGTCAACAACACGTGGTAATTATACTGTTAAAATGTAGCTTATATGACACGTTCGTAGATTTACTATAGCAGCGCCATCTATTGATTACTTACTCAACCCAGTCGAAAGGTATCGACATCTGTTAGAATCATTTGGAGTTAACAGATGATTGTGACTGTCAAATAATAACAGACAAATAATTAGCAATAAATTAAAATTGCGACTATAATTTGAGATTTAAACTATCCTATCTCTCAAGTTGGATCGAACTGCACATGGTGTGCAAATTTTATTATAATCGGTTAAGTAGTTTAGGAGTCCATTGAGGACAAACATTGTGACACGAGATTTATATATATTAGATTAAATGTTATATCCACCTGCAATTGAAATGTCTTTATTAACATAACTCTATCCAGATGTTATATTGCATTGACCAGACAACTTTACTATGACAGATGACCTTATCGACACACATGCGCCTCCATTCGTCATAATATTTTTAGCACCAGAAGTGGAATATTATTTAAAAAAAATACACAATTAACAATAAATCCGTTTATTTACAATTTTAATCAAAGTTAGACCAATTACAAACTAATCAAGTACAATCAACACAAAATAATTACAAAAACCCAAGTACTGCAAACTTCAATACAAATAAAAAAAGGAAACAAAACAAAAAAATGGCTTACGTGACCTTAATGACGGTCGACACAGATTATCACAAACTTCCGTATGGTACGAGTGATGACGAGCAAATAGACTGTTTCTTCCGGGCGCCTTCCTTATATCATTTATTCCAAGTTGGCTGGTGGGGGTACATGGAAACTCCTTACAATATAATATTTATATAGCTTTGGTCGCCTCCATGACCCAGCTGGTTAGGCGCCGGCTGTGAAACGAGGGTCCGCAGATACGATCCCCGCACCGAGATTTTTTTTTGTGTAAAGCCCCATTTACTCGGGGAGAGTTTCTCAGCTCGAAGATACGATAATCGTAAGAATATAAAAAAGTTGCATCGTGTAAACATTGTCAGAACACGATAATCTTATGGCGGATATGTATGCGATAATGTCATACGATTCTCGCCGAGAAATTCTCTGTGAAAATTGGGCTTAATAAAAGTATGTGCAATAAACTAATTTGTATTTTGTAATTCACAGGTGTTTGTTTCGGGTCTGGGTGTTAGTGAGGCTGGAAAGTCCCTCGCAGAGTCTAATATGCACGATACGTGCTCGTATGTATATAATGATATCGTATGTATATAATATCGATAATGTACTCGATCTAAGATCCTCACTTAAGGTCTTGTGTCATGAGACACAAGAGAGACTGACTGCGGAGAGACTTCGGGTCTCTCTGTGTTTTCTATCGTCTGTTCCATGGGGAGTGCTCCATCTCAAACAATTCGTTTGAGATGGTACCAACGTCACCTTTTTACCATCGCACCACCCGTCACCGCAGCAGAGTTCATTCCTACCACCTGGAAGCGTACCGTTCCCGAACGGCACGTTTTCAGCGTTCTTTCTTACCACGCACGTGTAAGCTCTGGAATGAACTCCCTGCATCGGTGTTTCCTAAGCGCTATGACCTGTCCTTCTTCAAACGAGGCTTAAAGAGAGTACTTTCCTTAAGGTAGGCAGCGACTTTGTTGTGCTGGACCCCTGGCATTGCGGAGGTCTATGGGCAGCGGTAGCCGCTTTCCATCAGGCGGGCCGCTAGCTCGTCTGCCTATAACGGCTATATAAAAAAAAAAATGAGACTGACTTAACGGTCAGGATTGTCTGAGACTGTTGAGTATACAGCTAGATCCAGTAACTAAGATCCAAATGACGTTGATGTTCATTTATGTGTAGGGTAAGAAAAGCTGTAATAATAATTGTCACTTAATTTGCCAAGTTTGTTTGCTACCAACATTGAATATCGGTTCTGTTTAACGATACGAATATAATTTTGAATATAAGTAATTAAATAAAAAATAAAATAAATAAAAAGTAAAATAAATAATGACGAACTAGTGCATTTTTTTATTGCGATGAACAGCGAGACGAGCATGCCATTCGCCTGATAAGAGATACCACCGCTCATGGACAGTACCAAACCAAACAACACCATAAATAACAAAGCAATGTTTGACATTTCCCTGGGCTCGGAATCCTGAGAGATAAGATGTTAAATCTCATTATGTCCATTAGTTACTCTAGCTACAATGACTTTCAAACCGGAACACATCAGTGCATTTACACTGTTGTTTGGCAGGAGGCTTAACTGCCTCGGTGGCGTAGTGGTACTACGGTATGATTGCAAAGCTGAGGTCTCGGGTTCGAATCCCGAGTCGGGCAAAGTGATATTGGATTTTTCTATTCATTATCTGCCCGGAGTCAGGAATTTGTGCCCGATATGGCGGTAGGCACGCCCCCTATCACATCGTGGGATGGAATATACAAGGCGAAACTTGGGTGTTCTGGTAGCACCTCTGCCTACCCCTTCTGGGAAAAAGGCGTGTGTTTATGTATGTATGTATGTTTGGCAGGAGAAATAGACATTGCGGTGGTACCTACCCAGGCGGCCTCTCACATATGAGAGACCTACCACCACTAAACGGACACTACCAGCAATTTCTCATATTATATTTACAACATAAGTTCACGCTTGTATCCTCCAAACGGTAAATAGAAGTCACTAAATGCTAATGTTTCACTCAAACACTTGTCGCGATTTTTTCGTGCGTCGGAAATATAATTAAATTGCGGGTAGTTTAAAGTATTTCTTGTCGCTGGCCCGCTGGGTCGTATTAGTACAGTCTCGTGCGCGCTTCCGATCGTGGCGTGTCTAGTAGTATTTGTTTTTTCTTATTTCGATTGCTATTTGGACAATCTGGTGCCAGTGCTGTATAGTGTTACACTATGGCTACACTTTCTAACCGTCTACCGTCCATTTAGCTTAACAATTATTGCATTAAATTACTGCTTAAATTACCGCGTGAAGTGGCGTGGTTACACTAAAGTTTACATACTAATCTAGTTTTAGATATGAATGTACTAGGCGGTAAAAAAGTTAAGTCTCATGTTGCACATTGAACGAACTGTAGTGTGGCCATGCAAAATTACCGCGGTAATCTTCTTTGATATGGGAAAAAGACCGCCACTGGAACTATGGCCTACTGTTGTATGCCATATTGATTGACATTGTAAAATTAATTAAATCGTGGCCGCAACTAGCTGTTGTTGGATATGGTCATAATTATTGCCAAATAGCGGTAGTGTAGCGGCATTATACTAATATTGTTCTTGTCGGCGCTTCGAGAACGGACTCCGGTAAGTTGGTTATTTTGTATCAGCCCATATAGGACCCACTGCAGGGCACAGGCCTCCTCTACAATCGAGAGTACGATTGAGAGTGGTTAGGCCATATAGTCCACCACGCTGGCCTAGTGCGGGTTGGCGGACTTACACACCGTAGAATTTTTTTAAAATCGCTACGGTATGCAGGTTTCCTCACGATGTTTTCCTTCACCGTTAAAGTGCGTGGTGATTGACTATCAATACACACATAACTCCGAAAAGTCAGAGGTGTGCCCTGGAATTTGAACCCGCGACCACCGTGAACATGTAGGCAGCCGAGTCTGGTCCGATACCACGAGGCCACCACGCACTTAAGTTAAGTTGGTTATATTATGTTCCAATTATTCAGATTATGAATGGATGAGTACTACAGTCTTGACTGCCTCGGTGGCGTAGTGGTACAGTACGATTGCAAAGCTGAGGTCTCGGGTTCGAATCCCGGGTCGGGCAAAGTGATATTGGATTTTTCTATTCATTATCAGCCCGGAGTCAGGAATTTGTGCCTGATATGGCAATAGGCTCGCCCCCTATCACATCGTGGGACGGAATATACAGGCGAAACGTGGGTGTTCTGGTAGCACCTCTGCCTATCCCTTCTGGGAAAAAGGCGTGTGTTTATGTATGTATGTTATGTACTACAGTCTTATATAGCCCTGACCACACATTAAGTTACAATTCTTGTGCTGTGGTTTGAAAAACTGCAATAAACTATTCAATATCACAACACGCAGACCTGAAATCAGTATTTGTCTGAAGTCACCAAGAAGTCACGAGGCGGAAGGGTTTTGTGGCGAAAGGGATGTCCACCCGCGAGGTGGACAGATGATCTGCTAAATTATGTAAAGTATGTAAGATGTCGCTGGAAGTATATGTTTCAAGCAGGCCGCTCCAGAAAACTTCGGGATAAGCCTACGTTCAGCAGTCAACTTCCGATGATTAATTTTAATCAGAGATAACCAAATTCCTTACCCTTTAAATGTTATAAACTAGTAAATTTAATATTCGCTGTGCGTTTCTGTTTACGCTACGCGTGTACCTAGTAACACATTTTCTTTGCTCATGTGCCTGTAATGTCCTCGTATACCGGAAAGCGGTTTCCGCGTGTACACACTGTTTTTTGTGGGCTTTGAATGGGACCTTATGGGAATTTTTTGTTCATGTTTTTACTGGAAATATAGTAATAAGTTTGTAAAAAGTGCGTGGTGGCCTGTTGGTAAACGGACCAGACGCGGCTGCCTACATGTTCACGGTGGTCGCGGGTTCAAATCCCAGGGCACACCTCTGACGTTTCGGAGTCATGTGTGTATTGATAGTCAATCACCACGCACTATAACGGTGAAGGAAAACATCGTGAGGAAACCTGCATACCATAGCGATTTGTATAAATTTCTATGGTATGTAAAAGTCCGCCAACCCGCATTAGGCCAGCGTGGTGGACTATATGGCCTAACCACTCTCAATCGTACTCTCGATTGTAGAGGAGGCCCGTGCCCGGCAGTGGGTCGTATATGGGCTGATACAATACAATACAAAAAGTTTGTATCTACCCATTCGGATAATGACAAGAATCAGCCTTTGCACATAAATTTACAACAGGATAATTCAAGTTTCCCAGCTAAAAATATGGCCAATCATAAATTTTAAAATTAAAAATCTTATGCAAATGTTGATTTCGAAGATTAATATCGTGTTTTAAAACAATTAATAAATCGGGTAACGTTACTTTTAATTCAATTCCCTTTTAATCGTACTCTTGATTGACCAGGAGGCCCGTGTCCTGCATTGGGACGTATATGCGCTGATACAGATACTTTTGTGGTTAAAAATTCACACATTAAATTGGCCATAAAGTAGATGAGTCAACATATATATGTAGGTATTTAACCATAACATACAAATATGAATACCACGCGACACATCTGCCATACGACATAAATATTAAAACTAATAGAAATGTTATATTATGATGAATGAAGGCATGTGTGGCTGAGGTCATCTGTCATGTTTAAGGTCTGGTCAATACTATAACGTGTGTTTTAAACACGATAGTTGCAAGGTGGAAATATCGTTTTATGAATTTCGTATTATTGTGTTGATATGGTCGGTTTATTGGCGTAAAGGTGATTTAAATAGGCACTGACTGATTTATTAGTTGTGAAGTTTGAGGGCTCGTGTTTGGTTATCAAGTGAGGTAGTATGTTTTAATTCGATGAACTCGCTTTGTTCGGAATTAGATACTTTGGGTATATTTTGCATACATACATACTTCAACTCACGCCTTTCTCCGATAAGGGGTAGGCAGACGTGCTATCAGGACACCCACGTTTCGCCATATTATGTGTTCCGTCCCACGATGTGATAGGGGGCGAGCCTATCCCCATATCGGGCATATACACATATATTGCATATATCTTACATATAATAAATTTGTAACCAATCGATGCCTGTACATGGAAGATATTTGAGAAAAACTAATATGAGGGGACTGTGTAACCTTCTCTAAAACTGGTCCAAGGTAACATTACCCATTTTCAAACCGGTGGTGCGAGGCAGGCAGTTGAAAATCATAATGCAAATATTTTCGCAGCACGTATAAACAAGGTTATACCTAACAGTTTTATAAATTTACGCGAATTTTATATTGAAATAAGACTCATTTTACGAAAATCGCGAATTGTTTGCTTCATTTTGACAGCCTCCGTGGCGCAGTTGGTTAGACACCGGCTGTGAAACGAGAGGCCGCGGGTTCGATCCCCGGAAAAATATTTGTGAGGCCCACAAGTATTTGTCTCGGGTCTGGGTGTTTGTGAGACCGAAAAGTCTCGTAGTTTCTAATACCCACGACACAAGACTTAATTGATCTTAATGTGGAGTCAGAACTATGTATGTGACTGTTGGGTGTATTTATTTATTTTGTTATATAATAATCGGCTATGTTCAAGCTATTTGAAATAAAACGAATTCTTCCGGATTTTATCGCGAATTTGAATCCATTTTTGCATTTTTTAATTCTCCGATGTTACGAACACTGTAGTTTTCGCGGTCGCGGACCGCCCCGTGACCACGAAAACTCGCAACAAAAACCTTTAGAATTCGTTTTATTTTAACTTTCGTGTAAATCTAAGAAACATACTCAAGTTTTTTCTCAGAGCATATAGAAATATCGCCAAAAGTCGGGTTAAAGATAGTTAAGACAGATTTGTATGTCAGGCTTCATCAGCTAATCTGGCTGTGAAACGATTATCCACGGTTTTCTATCCCCAATCGACAACTCAAGTGCAAAAATCATAATCATATCTAAGTAAAGCTTTCCCGGCACCTGAACCCAAGACCTCACCGATGCAGCCACCAACGAGGCTATACCCTACACATCCTCCACAAAAGCACTTAAAGAACTTGCACAACTACGGTGGCTATTTCCACGAACAAAAAGACAAAATAATTGCTTTCAGATTGTTGAAATCATTTTTTGCACCAGCCCACACAGAGCCGTCTCCCGCTGACTCCAATATGGCACAACATGTCAAAATATATCGGCGATTGATTTATAAACACGAACGGAAAGTCGTAAACATGTGTTGCCCAGCTTCCATAAAATCCTTAGTTAATATGCTAAGTACGGTTTTTTGACTCAATGACATGTGAAAACAAACAGGGGTGTTTTAATTAATATTTACTAATTGAGTTGGGTAGTTCGGTGGTAGTATTGTAGCTACTTTATGTGTGTTGTGTAAGCTGTTTGTGTTCCGTGATGGATAACTGACGGCCGAAAGGAGGGGGATTTATTATTAATCAATTTTGTTTGTGGTGATTTGCGTCCGCTCGGTTAGCAACTGGTATTAGTGATGAAAACTAGGAAAACGGTGTATGCGTGTATGTTGTACCTGAAATCAATTTTACCAATTGCCAGTAGTGCGGAATAATGCGTGAGATTGTCGGATGCCGAATACCCCTTTCCTCTTCCCGCTCCCCTCACAATTGGGCAACACATCCATGATTCAGCGTTGTGAATGTTCATGTGCAGTGATCACTTACCTTCAGGTGACCTGTTTGCTTGTTTGCCGGACTTATACAATAAAAAGAAATCTCCGCGGCTCTTGTTTTTTAAAACGACATTGCGTTCACATATTTAGTATTTATACAGCTCAATTGGGCCCTCATATTCTCTCTTGCGTCAGCCACGGGAAAAGTCCTAAACCTAAGCCCCCTAGAAGTATTCTAATCCAATCCATCAGCCAAAGGAAGTCCACTGCTGAACATAGGCCTCTCCCAATGCTTTCCACAGTGACCTGTTGGAGGCAGCCTGCATCAGGCGACGTCCCGCGACCTTCACCAGTTCGTCTGACCACCTAGTGGGTGGACGTCCTACGCTGCGCTTTCCGCTTCGTGGCCTCCATAAAAGTATTCATACTGACTTGATGGAAGCGGCTTTCAGCGATTTCAGCTTTAGCTAGGTTGCCTGTCCATACTTTTATCTTCATTATCTTCTTCAATATTGACAGCTTCTGTGGCACAGTTGCTTAGACGCCGCCTGCGAAACGAGACGCCGCGGGTTCGATCCCCGCATCGAAACAAATATTTGTGTGAACCACAGGTATTTGTTTCAGGTCTGGGTGTTTGTGAGAACGAAAAGTCTCTCGTAGTTTCTAATACACGACACAAGACTCGATCTTAGTGTAGGGTCAGGACTATGTACGTGATTGTTGGGTGTATTTATTTATTCATTGACATCTTACCGACTTCCTGCAGGGTTTGTCCATCATTGAATCTTCTTCAATATCCAGAATATCTAAATTCGCACAAACCAACCCACGGTGCAAAGTAATAAACCCCGAATCCATTTGCCACGTGCAAGTTATAAACATGGCGTGGTTATCCGACTCGAACAGCTGCTCGTATCTTACATACTGCCCCCGCCTCAATGTTTATATGTTGGACTATGTATACAGATTATCGCCTATATGTAGCATGTGCGAATATTCCGATTCAGAAGTTCTTTGAGGAAAATTTCATAGGTAAGAGAAAGTTTTTTTGAATGCATTGAATGGCGAGACGAGCATGCCATTTGTCTGATGGTAAGCGATACGACTGCTTGGACAGTAGCAAAACCAAACAGCACCGTGAATTACAAACCAATGCTTGGAATTCCACCGCGCTCGCCAACCTGAGACATAAGGTGTTAAGTCTCATTATGTCCTGTAGTTACTTTGACTACAACGTTCTTCAAACCGGAATACAACAATGCGTTTACATTGCTGTTTGGCGGAAGAAATAGAAATTGCGGTGGTATCTACCCAGACGACCTCTCACATAGAGACCTACCATCACCATAGTTTGGTAAAGCAAAATGTTTTGTAACAATGATCAAATTTGGTTAAGGCCGATAGCTTTTTTAACCTTCAAGCGGGCGCGCGGTCATTTGTAACGGGAGCGCGCGCGTAACCGAAAAGACCTATGGGATGAATAAGACAAATAAAGCACTAATTATTCGATATTCTCTTATTTATTTGTACTCAGATACATTATGATTGTGTTTAAAGTGTAATTTGTCAAAAAAAGTAATTAAAATTATGAAAAAGAAACAATTTTTACATTAATAAACATAACTCAAACATTCTATAAATCAAAACAAAAATTAGGAACACAAAACCCTTTTTTATATCTAAGACTAGTATATATACCTAGTCTAATAATAAAAATTCAAAATAAGAATAATAATAATTAACTTTGGTTTAGTTTTCATTGGAATCAGTTTCTTCGTTCATATAACATTGATTGCAAATAAATGTTGTATGACTTCTGCAAATATTTTTCATACATAAGTTACATTGCGTTTTTGATTGCCTCCTTTTTTTGGCTGGACATATTTTACAGGTTCCTCTGCATGTGCCAGAACTACCTGCTTCTGCATCAGCAGCACTATCCTCCATATTCAAATGCTCCCTTATGTTTCTTTTTAGTTTTCTTGGAAGGCCTGACATCGTTGATCTTCTTTGGACATACTCTTTTATCAATTCAATGCCTAATGCCCGTAAATACATTCGCCTTTTCCTTAGAATGACATTATTTGCCCTCAATATCACCATACTATTTATTCCTGCAATATCCAGGAGACGAAAGAAGAGTGTCAATGGCCATCTATTATTCTTCCTTGAAACCGAATACATTTTTGCTTTTTTATCGACTTCATCAACACCCCCCTTTGTTTTATTGTAAAAAGTAATGATGCTAGGTTTGCGCTTTTCATTTGTACTTTCATCTATTTCTGCAGCACAGTGAAGTGATGATATAAGAACTACTGATCTTTTCTTTTTAGGTACGTAAGACACGAGTGTAGATGTATCTGAAAATCCAAATTGACTTGAATATTCAGGTTGGTTTTTATCTATAAAGCAAGGAGGTATTTCTCTCTTGTTCTTACGCATGGTACCCACAACAGAAATTTTATAATCCTTGGCCAAATCGTTTATCAACGGCACACTCGTATACCAATTGTCGATGGTAAGGTTTCTTCCAGTGCCAGAAATCGGTGTAATTAGCCTCTTTACGACGTCTGCCGCAGCATTACTCAATTGATATGGGCCTTCAGGCTGCCTGCCAGCATAAAGTTCAATATTTAGAACGTAAAACGTAGCAGCATCTACTAGTGGATACAGTTTGATTCCGTATTTGTCGGGCTTTGATTTCATGTACTGTCGGAAAGGACATTTTCCTCGAAAGCCAATCATCATCTCGTCGATTACAACATTCTCTCCCACTGAATATGGCAAAAGACAGTTTTGTGTAAACATATCTAAAACTTCTCTTATTGGTGCAGCTTTGTCTAAAGTTCGACGAGCTTGTCGCGTAGTAGCATCATCAAACCGCAATGAATTCAGTAGAAATTTTACTCTTTTCACTGACATAGTAGTAGGAAAAATAGGTATACCTGTTCCATCACTTGCATATAAATCTTCTAAATTGGCGTGTGATGTCTTCAAGGATCCTGCTATGTACAACAATCCGAAAAGTGCTCGAATTTCTACCGCATCAGTTGGTTTGCAGTCACGTATTCTGTTATACGATTGCGCCTTTTTTTGAATAAATTCGTTGGTATATCTAACAACTTTTTCAATAATATTCTCTGAAATGAATAAACTCCAGGCTTGCGTAAATGTTGTTGCTCCCACACCATTTCTCCGAATACCCGCATCTTCCGTCAGAACATTTTGCACTTGACGTCTCACTCTGTTATTGTTAGATTTTTGCCACTTCGTTACTTTATCGCGTCCTGTAAAATAGCTATTTATTACTGAAAGTGGCAAATCATCCTCTTCTTCGTCTGAGCAGTTTGACTCCTCAGCAGATCGAGGTTCCTCTGCCACGATGTGGTCGGAATTTTCAGAGCCATGGTCGCTGAGCTCTGATTCACTCTCTTCTTCGTCTTCTCTTAGTAAATCCTCGATTGCACTTTGTGATAACTGTCTACGACTCATTGCTATATAAAAATCCAAAATAAATTAGATAATATTGAATAATGTCCGAAGAACTATTACAAGCATGAACGAGTGTATGTCGCGTTGAGCGTCGCGCGTAATCTTTTCGACGACAGGCGCGTGTAATCTTTTCGACGACTACGCCGGGACTAAAACAATTGCGATCTGCGGAGTGGGAAGAGCGCCTCGAGCGACGGTTTATTGTTTATTTTACTCCCAATGACATAGCGACAGGCTACTAGGAATGAGAAATTAATGTGGTGGGTAGTAACAATAATATAAACAAAAATGTACTAAGCGCGGTCGATTCGACTACGCGCGCCCGCTTGAAGGTTAATGCTTAGAGGCATTTTTTGGGTGTTGGCGAATTGTATCGTAATGAAATACATGGTTATTTTTGCTTAACCAGAAAGAAGTATTATGGCTGCTGTTTACTTTAGTATATAAAAGAGTTTTTACATCAACAATTTTTGGATTTTTTTGCGTTTCTCGCTGACTTTATTATTTCCTATTTCGTGGTAAGCATTTAATCGTTTTTGGCGTTTCTCACAATTTTGAATTATTTTTGTGAATAGCACATACACGAATTTATTGTTCCTCCTTTTTACTTAGCAAAAGAACCTTTTTTACTTAAGATATTACACTTTCATTTCTAGATTATCATCTGTATATTCAAAATAGTCTGACCACACAAACCACTAACTTGAAACAATCTTTACCCTCAATCGACATCCAAAAATTAACAATAGACGCTGCATATTTTACTCAAATTATCATAAAAAAGAGCAATAAATTTCCAATTATTATGAATAAAGTTAAAACGCGTCGTGTTTGGGTGTAAGCGTTATGTTTGCCACCTTCGTGACAAATTAACATAGATTGTGCTGATACCTTACGCAGCTGTCTACCCCGCAGAAAGTAGGGCGTGAATTAAGATATATTGCATAACATTAGTGCGTACCTCTGTTTATAATTTTGGGCAAAGGAAACTTTAAACAGTCTTAAAAGAACCGCATACTTTTGAAATTTTGTGGGGTCTGGAATTAGGACCCTGTATTACAGTCTTGTGTGGTGGCCTGTTGGTAATAAATTGGATGCGTCACGCGGCTGACGAGACTGTGGTCGCGGCTTCGAATCCTATAGCACACTATAGCACACACATCTGGTTTTCCGGAGTGTGTATTGATAGTTTTACCTCGCATTTTAACAGTGAAGGATAACATTCTAAAGAAACCTGCATACTATAAAGATCTTGATAAGATTTTTAAAATAAAATCCGTCAATCCGTCAAAAGCCGGTGTTGTGAACTAAAGCCTAACTCCTCTCAGTTTTAGAGAAGGCTCATCCAATAGGAAAACCATCTAAATTATACAAATGTAATTTAATGGATATAGACTGATATTATTTAATATACATACATACATACACACATAAAAGGCACGCCTTTTTCCCAGCAGGGGTAGGCAGAGGTGCAACTAGGACACCCACGTTTCGCCTTGCGTGTTCCTTGTGATAGGGGGCGAGCCTATCGCCATATCGGGCACAAATTCCTGACTCCGGGCGGATAATGAATAAAAAAATCCAATATCACTTTGCCCGACCCGGGATTCGAACCCGAGACCTCAGCATTGCAATCATACCGTAGTACCACTACGCCACCGAGGCAGTATATTTATAATGTAATTATTTTCTTTCTTGTACTGTGTTGTACAATTAAGTATTCAAACAAATAAATGTAAATCAATATATTAAATAAGTAAGGAATTTGTGCCCGATATGGCGGTAGGCTCGCCCCCTATCACATCGTGGGACGGAATATACAAGGCGAAACGTGGTTGTTCTGGTAGCACCTCTGCCTACCCCTTCTGGGTAAAAGGCATGTGTTTATGTATGTATATATGTAAAATAATTAACAAATAAATCACTTAAAATTAACGCATGGTTACGATCAGCGGCCTTAATAATATAATTAATGTTATACACCAATGTCCAACGAATAGTTTGCTTTATTTTTCTTTTTTTGTATCCACATACATACATACATAAACACACGCCTTTTTCCCAAAAGGGGTTGGCAAAGGTGCTACCAGAACACCCACGTTTCGCCCCGTATATTCCGTCCCACGATGTGATAGGGGGCGAGCATATCGCCATATGGGGCACAAATTCCTGACTCCGGGCTGATAATGAATAGAAAAATCCAATATCACTTTGCCCGACCCGGGATTCGAACCCGAGACCTCAGCTTTGCAATCATACCGTAGTACCACTACGCCACCGAGGCAGTATCCACATAATTATGGAACAAGGCTGTGACTAATTTCAATGTTATGATTGATATTAATCGCCGATTCTTTGTTGAGACTTCGGATATTTCCTTGAATCGGACTGTGTAAAAAACGATGATTCAAATCTGTCTTTTATGTACGTACAGGAAAATAATTGAATTAATTATGTAGTGTTTATCGATATTGCAGTTTAATATGCGAAAATAATACGGAAACTCATTACATTAATTCTGAAGTAAAAGATTTGAATGGGAAGCTGGACTTCTTAGTTGCTGCGACAAGGTTTTTTTGAAAAGGCAAAGGAAGCGATGCACGGTCGACATGTCCCCTTAATGATTACTAATATAATATAAATTGTAACCTTTTTTTGGGTCATTAATTTATTGATTCATAACAACGTGAATGCTGCCTGTTGTTACAATTTCCAGGAGAGTTTAATTGTACGCGACAATTGGTCTATTAAAATTTCTATTTTACATTTCTCCTCAATAAAAGAAAAAGTCTATTAATTCTTCTATGTAAAAATATGAGTTTAATGAATGTGTTTAAAGCTAGATATGATTTCGAGGTGCCCAACGTCCCGAGTCCCAGCGCGAAATCGGGAACGAAAAAGCATACTGCGTCCGTAATTATTGCAAAATGCATACTGATTTATACATTGACAAATATACTTATGATAATCTAGAACGCCTGTTTGCAATGACATAGCAATTGTTTATGACGAATTGCTTCATGTAATGACAATTTAATTTTTTTGCTAAGAGTTATTTGAACATCATTAAATGTGATTATTCCTTTATCTGCGACAGGAATGATTTACAATATGTTCCCGACGGTGTAAAACTTAAATAAAGTTTTCGCTAGTAGTGTTGAGACATGACTGAAAAAATAATCATAATTTTAAAATATGATTTTACTGTAACATGTGAAATATAGTCATAATTTTAAAATCTTGATTTCGTGTGGGGATAAAGAATAAAAACCTAGATTTAGGTACATGATGAATGTCTTACTTTGAATGTGGAATTTTCGAATTGAGCGCAAAAAATATGTTTGACTTTATTGAACAAACTTTTTATGAAAGAAAATAAACATTGTATGTAATAAAATATATCTCCAATGGATGAAATTTATACTCGTACGCAACTAAACTAGGACTCGCCCGGATTTGTCTGAATGTAGTTAATATGTAACTTCACCATACACTGCTAGATTTAGCTCCATTTTTATTTTCCTCATACGGACTTTTCAATCCGTTGCCTGCTTTAGGGGGTGAATTATGAAATACTCCGAAATTATTCATTAAAGTGCAAAATGGTTCAGTAACCAGTGGTGTAATTGAGAAAGGGTAATATTGTGTAAAATATTTTGTGTGTAATAAATAAATTTACTTATTTTCCCAATTATACAAATATTAATTGGAAAGGGAGCAATATTAAAATTAATTTATGTGAGTTGTTAAATTATAACATAGGCGTTTAATCGTATCATAATCGAAAATCAAATATTTTTGTATTTGTATGTCAGCAGTTAATTGTTTAAGTATAAGAACATTAGATTTTTTATGATTTCAAAAAAATAATAGAACTTTAGTATTATGATTAATTAATATTAAGTTTAAATGACAGCCTCGGTGGCGCAGTAGGTTAGACGCCGGCTGTGAAACGAGAGGCCGCGGGTTCGATCCCTGCACCGACACAAATGTTTGTGTGAACCATAAGTATTTGTGTTGGGTCTGGATGTTTGTGAGACCTGACATCCGCTATTCAAGACTTGATATTAGTGTGGGGTCAGGACTGTGTATGTGACTGTTGGGTGTATTTATTTATTACTTTATTAAACCTACGTTGAAAAAGATTACCTATAAGAACTAGGAATGAGAACAATGCACTTTGCAAACAGCTTTGCATACAGCCATAGCAATTTGGTTCTTCAGTTTACGTAATATTATAAAAATGAATCGTAATATGGTGTTTAATTCAAAACTGTAGAATTGAGAGGTTTTATATATTAGTTGGTACTGTAAATTAAATTATAGATACAGGATATACCCAGAATGCGACCGAAAACGAAGCCAGGTGGTAGTATTAGTGACTTCAGATACAATGCAACTAAAAATTCGCTAAAAAGGCGTCAATATTTTTGTTGTAATTTTTTACTTATTGTCGTATTTGGGTAGTAAATACATACGTTGTTTTCCTAAAATAATAATCTACACTTTTATATTTTTAAATACATAATAATAAGCAAGGATTTAAATTATAATTTTAGCATTAACTAGGAATTTACCTTCCAAACGTGATATTTAAAATAAAAACCTGTCGCTTTTTTTGATAAATTTTATGTGCATTGTGTCTGTAATCACTAAAACCATCACCTTTCTTCGTTTTCGGTAGCAGTCTTGATATACCCTGTATATTGGACTAAAGTTATATTTGGCGATGTATGTATCCAAAAGGATAGTTAGGAAAAAGGCTATCTTTATAGTTTTTTATCGCTCAAACTCGATTATTCCTCTCAAATCGAGCTCTCCATGGTCGTCTGTGGACGATACTAGACCGATACATTACTCTATGATCTGAAACGAAACTCGAACGATCGGACGTTCGACGTCTGAAGTAAGTTATAAATCCATTCTAAAAATCAACACTATTCTCTACGATACTTATCATTCACTCCGAACTAAGGCTATGGTTAAGACTTACGAAGATTAGAACATTTTGTGGAGTACCTTGGCACTTTCGTACAGTTTTACGTGCTAATGAACATTCGAGTTTCGTTTAGGATCATAGAGTAACCTCATAACAGTACATTGCCGATAAGTCGATTTTTTCTTTATCAATATATTTATTGACCTTTGGACTATGGCCTCACTTCTCTCAATCGCATAGGAACGGGTAGCGGGTAAAAGGCTCATTAAATGGTAGGTCTATCTAATCTATCTAAATCAGCCCACGTCAACCCACTGCTGGGTATAGGCCTCCTCATTTGCACGCCACATTTTTCTGTCCTGTGCCAAGCGAATCCACTGTTTTCCTGCGACTCTGACGATGTCATCTGTCCACCTGGCAGGTGGTCTGCCTCTTAGCCGCCGTGACTCTCTGGGCCACCATTCTGTCAGAGTTTTAGAGATTGTATTTAATTAAAACTTGGTTCATAGTTACGTTGCCGGCTCCTTAAAGCTAGAGGGGAAAGGCAAAGAAAAGAACAGAAGGAGATAAGGATGGTCCCTAGCAATCTCACTGAACGAAACACGACAGCAAAGCCAATCTGCGTTAGATTCCTGGGAGATAATGGTCTAACAGGTGAGCTAAAATCAAGCTGTAAATTGTACGTCTACAGTTACATACACACATACATAAATATCACGTCCTTATCCCAGAAGGGGGTAGGCAGGTCCTGGTGGACACCCACGCTTCGCCTTGTTTATTCCGTCTCACGTGATACGGGGCGAGCATATCGCCATATCAGGCACAAATTCCTGACTCCGGGGTGATCATGAATTAAAAAATCCAATATCACTCTTGCCTGACCCGGGATTCGAACCCGAGACTTCAGTTTTGTAATCATACCGTAGTAACTACGGCACCGAGGCAGGCTATAGTTACCTACGTTTATAGTTTTTTCTTCCGTATTCCTATCGAATTGGACAACAATTTATTAACTCCTGGTTTTAGGTTATCTTTGTCTGTATCAGCCCACATACGTCCCACTGCAGGGCACGAGCCTCCTCTACAATCGAGAGTACGATTGAGAGTGGTTAGACCATATAGTCCACCACGCTGGCCTAGTGCGGGTTGGCGGACTTTTACATACTAAAGAAATTATTTAAAATCACTACGGTATGTAGGTTTCCTCGCGATATTTTCCATCACCGTTATAGTGCGTGGTGATTGACTTTCAATACACACATAACTCCGAAAAGTCAGAGGTGTGCCCTGGGATTTGAACCCGCAACCACCGTGAACATGTAGGCAGCCGAGTCTGGTCCGTTACCAACAGGCCACCACGCACTTCATTAAAAAAGATTAAAAGATAATATTCACTAAATAATAAAACTTGGGACCAACTCGATTTTATTCTTTTACGCCTACTCTTCGATACAGAGACTGTACCACCCTCAAGGCAACTCCAAACCAAGATCGAAAGCACGCATTTTGTCAACATCGCGCATTGAATCTTAGCGAGTATCTACTGTCTAGTATATTTAACTTATCTTTAACCTAAATATAATACCTATAGTGCATAGTGGCCTGCCCGTAACGGACCAGACGCGGCTGCCAACATATTCACGGTGGTCGCGGGTTCAAATCCCAAGACACACCTCTGACTTTTCGGAGTTATGTGTGTATTGATAGTCAATCACCACGCACTTTAACGGTGAAGGAAAACATCGTGAAGAAACCTGCATACCGTAGCGATTTTAAAGAATTTCTACGGTATGTAAGTCCGCCAACCCGCACTAGGCCAGCGTGGTGGACTAAACGGCCTAACCACTCTCAATCGTACTCTCGATCGTAGAGGAGGCCTGTGCCCTGCAGTGGGTCGTATATGGGCTGATACAATACAATACAATATCTTTTAATCTTTTGGACACGGGTTCCGAAGGCTTTGCGGGTAGGACGATGGTACCACTGTAGTTGTGTTCGCGATCGACTCTAACTATTCAAAATAAAAGGAAATAATTCCCAATTATAATAACTGAATAAATGGTTGTTTGTTTGTCACCGTATTAAAATGCTTCGAAACAGCAAATTACATTAAAAAACAACTAATATAGGAAGTAGAATTATATTAATTTAAACACAGTGCTAAACACAGGAGTCCTCTGCTATGGAGAGCCCGATTGGGAGGTCTTAGGCCATAGTACTAGCCCTGTCCTTTATCAGCTTGGTGGACTTAACATACGGTACCATAGGAAATCTTGTTAAAGCTCCTCGAGATGTTTTCTTTCACTATTAAAGTACGTGGTAATCGAATATCAATAGACACATGACCCCGAAAAGTCAGAAAAGTGTCCTTTGATTAAAAATCGCAACAACCACCTTGACTGTTTTCATCCCTTACCAACAGACGCGCTTAAAGAGACAAATAGCCATAACCCAATAACTTGGTAAACAGGCATATTTTTTACAATTTGTATGTGTTTTGATGGCGATCAAGTGGTTTGCCAATATGAATGACGACTGACGACGGGTCCTGGTTGAAATAGACGTCGATCATCGCTGCACATTAACGATTCTCAAGTGGTTTGAGCGAGAGTTAAGACCGTTTATATAGTGCAGAAGTTAAGCCTGTTTCATAAAATAAGATATTAAATAAATCGATAACTACGCCCAACAGTTACATATTTGTAACGCACGAATTGGTCTAATAAGTCACCAGCGTAGGTGCACTGTCCCAATCTAACATCTCCAACAAACACAGACCACACGCTATTTAATCATCTTACGTAGATGTAAATTGCCAATGATGATGATGATGATGATGATGACACCCAACAGTCACACAGTATTGTCCCCAAACTTAGATCGAGTGTTGTGTCGTGTATCAGAAACTACAAGAGATCTTTATTAAATAGATTTGTCTTAATATGTGATTTTAAAAATTGCCTCCAATAAAGTGTGAAATACCTCCGTCCCCATAACACAATTTATGTGAAACTTATATTGGACGAAAACACACTAAATACCTACTAAAAAGCGACAACCAAGCAAACAGTTCATATGAACATAATTTTTCATTTTCATCAATACTGCTAAAAGTGTATCTTCATACATCATATTAGAAAACCTTACGGTTTTATCAATCGTAGACAAAATATTGATTTTTATTACATAGGTCTGGCACACAAGCAAGCAGGTCACCTGATGGTAAGTGCTCACTGCCCATGAACATCCACAACGCTTGGATCATGCATATGTCGCCGGCTCATCAGATCGGCAGGGGGACAGGAAGTAAAAAGGATGGGAAGAGGAAAGGAATATCCGACAATCTCACTCACCGAACGATACACGACAGCAAAGATGGTACATCACGTCGATTTCCTGTGAGACAGTGGTACCACTCCGGACGCGCCTGCCCATTTGTGCTGAGTCCTTACTGACAGCAGCGTGCGTCTATTACATATAAAAAGTAACTGCTTGAGGCTGGATATATCAAGTCTGGATATATTAAATATACTTTATGATAAAGGTACACGCGAATGCCAGCCTACACATAAATGGTTCGTATCGAATTTCCAGCATCGTGTACAGTGAGTCGGGGACTGCTGTCTGAAAGAATACGAATATAAAGGTTATATCAAGACTGCTACCGAAAACGAAGCCAAGCGGTGGTATTCGTGACTTTAGACACAAGACAACTAAATTTTTTGCAAAAAATTGCGACGAATTTTTTTTTTCCTATCGTATTTGGGTGGTGGTAAGTGCGTGGTGGCCTGTTGGTAACGGACCAGACGCGGCTGCCTACATGTTCACGGTGGTCGCGGGTTCAAATCCCAGGGCACACCTCTGACTTTTCGGAATTATGTGTGTATTGATAGTCAATCAACACGCACTATAACGGTGAAGGAAAACATCGTGAGGAAACCTGCATACCATAGCGATTTGTATAAATTTCTATGGTATGTAAAATTCCGCCAACCCGCACTAGGCCAGCGTGGTGGCCTATATGGCCTAACCACTCTCAATCGTACTTTCGATTGTAGAGGAGGCCCGTGCCCTGCAGTGGGTCGTGTATGGGCTGATACAATACAATTTGGGTGGTAAATACATACATCTTCCTAAAAACTCGTGGTTTTTGCAATTTTTTTAATTGCATCGTGTGTATAGTCGCTAAAACTAACACCTGGCTTCGTTTTGCGGTAGCAGTCTTGATATACCCTGTTATAACTATCTTACGATTTTGTAGTCAAAATTAACTACAGTAAGGCTCTACAGCTTCGATAGATTATAAATACATGATCACTTCTGATATTTGACTTTTCATCAGATTTCCTTTGTTTTAAGGTATTGGAGGCAACCAAGCAGGCTCTAGCCTTATGATAAGTGAACGTTAAGCGTAAAAATCCCCTAATTTGGATTACCTATAAGGGTACGGAGAACTGATGGCCAATGGGGCCAAAAAGTTCTCGAATGGAGACCACGAAGCGGAAAGCGCAGCGTGGGACGTCCACCCACTAGGTGGTCAGACGACCTGGTAAAGGTCGCGGGACGTCGCTGGATGCAGGCTGCCTCCAACAGGTCACTGTGGAAATCATTGGGAGAGGCCTATGTTCAGCAGTGGACTTCCTTTGGCTGATGGATGGATGATGATGATAAGGGTGTTGTTGACGGTACGTAATTTCTGCAAGGTCCTCTGTTATGTTTCTATATAATGAAGTAGGTATGATATATAAAACGAGGTCGTTTAGTGGATATTTCTTATAAATTTCAATAAAGTAATTATCGCTTTCATATTCGTTTTCAAAAGTAATTATCCAAATCTAGGACATGGATAAATCAAGTAAAATATAATTATCTCTAGTGTTAAAGGCTAAGAATAATATCCGAAGGAAACCTGTAATATCTTAAAAATAATAATTTAAAGACATTTGTAATGTGATAACGCGCATCGGATCAACATGGTAGACCAACAAAGCCTTATTCACGAAAGGTCTATGAAGCAGGCAGTCGTTAAATTATCAGCATTTTGGACAAAATCCTTTCTCTCTCTTCCGCCACAGGAAGTCCACTGCTGAACATAGGTCTCCCCCATGTAGGTATCTCTACATTGACCTGTTTCAAAAAGTTACAGTTGGATAAAATTAAAGTCATGTACCTCACTTGTCTAAACTATGCTATGGAAATAATATTTTCATACATAAACTCACGCCTTTTTCCCGTGAGGGTTGGCAGGGGTTCTCCTAGTATGAACCAGACACCCACGTTTCGCCTTGTGTGTTCCGTTCAACGATATAGGGGCCTATCGCCATATCGGGCTCAAATTCCTGACTCCGAGCTTATAATGAATAGAAAAACCTATGACTTCGAAAAGTTATTGGTGTGCTCTGGGATTTATACCGCGTCTGGCCCATTACCAAAGTTACCGTTACAAGTCACAACGCACTTCAAACTTATTTTTTTAGCATTTTAATAGCCCTAAACTATTTTTTTATTTTTATTTTTCAAACAACTCGTGCATGTTGAAAATAGGAGAGCAGAAAAGGTGGCCCGGCACCACCAATTTTACGTACGTTTTTAATGTACCAACATTCCCTCCGTATTATAAATACTCTAAGGATTCTAATTATACGCAATATTTAACTCCAAATAGATTTCTCAGATATTCAATTCCAAACATCTAGAATTTATTTTATTTTGATGTTGGCAGCTCTCCTCTCTTTTTTACTGCACAATACGTAGTAAAGCCTTGCTTTAGATCGTTAAAGCTATAGTACAAACGGGTCGACTCAACCAGTGCAGAACCGCCTCACTGAAAATTTATGTGAAGTAAAATTTTTGTGCTATTGCATTATGATAAGTGATTACCGGAGACCCAAAAACTGATGCTAGGTAGTATCGTATTTGATAACAACCGCTGCACATGATGGAAAATCCGTTCTGGTGACCCAAGAGTATCGTGGTCCTTAATACCAATAAAGATCCACAAAATTGTGTCGACGAGACATTTTAGTACATTTTTTTATTGCATAAGTCCGGCAAACGAGCATACAGGTCGCCTGATGGTAAGTGATCACTGCCGCCCATGAACATCCACAATGCATATGCTGTGTGTGATGTGTACATACATAAGTAATTAGATTTCAACGGTATTTCACTGTATGAGGATCTCTCCTACCATCAGTTGTAGTCAAGTTGTCGCGCGAAGATCTGAAAAAGTGAAATCTTCAAAATCATCTACTTTATGTAGTTAATTAGTAACATCTTAGATTAATTATTAGCTAGAAAAGCGTGATGCACCGCAAATGAATAATATTTACAGTTCTACAATGCTGAGTGCCATATTTAACTTCATTAAGAGGTAGGTAAAATGTCGGAAAGCACGAAAATTCTGCCAAGAATAAAGCGAAAATGACGTTTTTAGCCGCCATTTTGGTAACCAAAGAATAATAATTTGACGTCTGTAAGGAGTGTAAGAAATCATTGTGTTCCAAATTTAAATTTGCATTCTTAATTTAAACATGACGCTACAGCCAGTGTTGATTACATCAAAGGACTTGGAATTCCATTTTTTTACGTCTCAAAATGTAAAATGGCCTTTAATTAGTATATTTTAAATGGACTTACGACATTTATCATTGTGTCACTCTTGCACACGCTAGTCTTTATTTACACAGCGATAAGAGTGTTTGTTTATTAACAATGGTGTTCACATAAGCCTTTTTACTTACAGCGAATGTTTTCAATTGTAATAATCGCAATAATTCAAAAAGGTTACAGGTGTAATCTAACATTCTGCAGTTACGACCTTTTTCATTTATGACGTGAATAAAGCATTGTTTTAAAACTGAATTATTTTAAAAGGCAGCAAGTGCCATACAATACTAATGCACTTAAGACGTTTTGTCATAAATTCAATTGAATGTGGTTTTAAAATGCTATAGGTATAGAGTGACGTTATCTTTTCCGCGAAATCTATGTGTGGTAGGTAGAACTCCGAAGAGTGATTGGTGCATTTATACCACCAGCCTTTGATGAATTTATGATATGTGTCGGTTTTATATGATTTATGTTTTACAACAAAACATATTGGATTTTAGTGCCAATTTATTTTCAAAGCTTACGTAATACGATCAAACGAAAGAAAAATGGATAATGGCGTATTATATTGATTTTATTACTTAAATATAAGCCGAGAAAATATACAAAATGTGAAAGCATTTTGAATGATGTGAAATGCATTGTAATTTATTTCTTCTAAGCCCCATCGCATTATGTACAGCCAGCAGCGTATAAAACATAAAGTAATGGTTTGATTAAAACCCTTTGCATTAAAAAAGTTAATGAATGTAACTGCACCTTTATTTATGCAAAAAATATTTGAAAATGGAACATCATTCCGAACGCGGAACAAAAACTTGCACGACACGTCGCGTTTTCCCCCCTCCCCCGCGCCGCTGGCCGGCCCGCCGCCCGCCCGCGTCATTCGTCAGTCACGGCGACATTTCCCCGCAGCCTTCGGCTTTCCCGCGCTCCTTCTATACGTCACCTCAAACGCACTGGGAGGCAACAGCCGAAAGCCCGCCAATCAACATATACGCCATGTTGTTAACGGGGCGGAGTCGTAGCTCTCGTTATCCTCCGTCCTTTTTTAACGTGTCAAAAAATGACTAGGTCTCGTTCCCACGCAGCGCGCTCTCATTGGCGGGCGCGCAATTAAGCGCGGGAATTCGAATTCTATTTTTGAAGTAAATGTTTTTTCAGCGCTTGTTTACGGTTAGGCGAGCGTGTTATGCGGCCAGGTTGCGTCGTCGGCGTGTGTGGTTACGTCATAATTTTGTTTAGGGATATTGTATTCGGTCGCGTAACAACATGGTGGTAGGGGGCACATAACGTAAATTTGTACAAGATTTATGGTATTGAATTAGCAGGTAGCGATGGATTTGTGACCGTCGGTATTAATATGTGTAAATCAGCGGATGGTGGTGCGTCGCAACTCGCAGGTAGGCGGCTGCGATGGCTTAATGTCGAGTTATTATTAGCCGCGGCCGCGATGCTCGCAATATTCTTATTAACATGTTATTTAACACTTCAACATGGATGTTTAATTGCGGCGCACAGACAAAATAAACTCGTTTTATCTAGTGCCTGTGCGTGGATTACGCTTCCATCTTGTTTCCGTTGTTTTAATGTTGCTGGATTTATTTGAAGAGTTTTGGTGGGGGATCAGTGACCTTCAGATAACATTTGCTAATGGTTTAAACAATTTATTTAGCATCTCGACTGTAATTATTTTGATAATACTTTGCGTAATTTATTGGTGATTATGAAATTATTGGATAAGCCAATTATCACGCTTACTGTTCTCATAAGATCTGGTTAATTATTGAAAATTGAAATGCAACAAATTGTTACTGATTTTTATGCGAATTTGATTTAATAATTACGTATTTTAACTTCCTGACGTTTCGATCACTTTACAGTTTCCGTGGTCACGGGGCGGACTTTCTTTCGATGTACACATTTGCGTAAATCTAAGAAACCAATTATTACATAAACATATTACATAAAATTTTAATCCAAAATATAACTGCTTATATAGCTATTATTTTTAATATCGTAAATGACGAAACCAGGAACTGACTCGCTTGGTAGTTACCATCACTCCTGCCCATAGACAGGAACAATAATTATAAATTACTTTTTTCTAAGCACTGCATAACACTGCGTTCGTTACCCCGAGACTTTAGGCGTTCAGTATCTTAATAATCGGAATCGCAGGTGTCAATGTTTTAAACCGAAGTAGGTATCTACAATGGTGCTTACTGCTTGGTGGTAGGAACAGATAAAGCGGTGGTACTCAGATGGCTATGAGGATATGAAGAATCTACCACCAAATGGCATTTACAAAAAAATATTTATGCATACAGCTGCGGTGGCGTAGTTGTACTAAGGTATGATTACAAAACTGAGGTCTCGGGTTCGAATCCCGGGTCGGGCTAAGTGATATTGGATTTTTCTATTCATTATCAGCCTGGAGTCAGGAATTTGTGCCCGATATGGCGATAGGCTCGCCCCCTATCACATCGTGGGACGGAATATACAAGGCGAAACGTGGGTGTTCTGGTAGCACCTCTGCCTACCCCTTCTGGGAAAAAGGCATGTGTTTATGTATGTATGTATGTATAATTATTTTATGAATGAAATTTCGACTGGCATTTTTTAATGTGCACCGACGTGTTCCTTAAATGATATTTTGAAAAATGGCAAAGTGTTACTAATTACCTTGTATTATTGTAAGAATTCACTAGGTGGTCAGACGACCTGGTAAAGGTCGCGGGACGTCGCTGGATGCAGGCTGCGTCCAACAGGTCACTGTGGAAATCATTGGAAGAGGCCTATGTTCAGCAGTGGACTTTCTTTGGCTGATTGATTGTAAGAATGGGTCAGCTTGACCGAGGTGGCACTACTGTCACAGAAAACCGACATAAAGCGTCGGTTTAGCTATCACATTTCGTTCGAGAAGTGACTTTTGCTGGACCTCCAATACCTCTTTCCTCCCTTCATTTTTCCTTTCCCTCTTACTTTTATGGTCACGTGTAAAATCCAAGTAGATGTTCATAGACAATAACCACTCACCATCAAGTGGTAAAGTTACTCGTATTCCGGAGTTATGCAATAAATAAAATTTGAATATTCATTGAAAACAAACTTTCTCTAGTTTTTGTTTAAGTTTACAGCTGTGTATATTGCGTGTAGAATAGTCCTTTATGTTATTTAAATGGGCAAGGACATTTAAGGACGCATTGTTTCGTTGTTCATTTGTTATGAAAATGTCCTTCACAATGTTTTGCTTGTTGAAAGACTTGTCGAAATGCAGTAAGATGTTGGCCAAGTAACGATTCACGTGTAAAATTGTAATTTGGTGTATGCAATTTAAAAAAAACTAATGTACAATATAAAACGTTATGCTATTGACAAATAGTATTATATTAATTCAATATTTTTAATATAAAAAATCGATAACAATATAAATTATGTTTCGTAACATTACAATTTTTCAACGAGGTGTTGTTGAATGCAAAGTGAATTTATAATAAAAATGTATTAGCTCTTATTAACTATTTCGTTAAAAAATATTACTTATTATGTAGTTAATATTTCCATATTTATGGTTTAGCCATGTAGGGAGGATGGATGAAAGAAGACTAACCAAGCAAACATACAAGGCGAGGGTGAATGGAAGAGTCGGTAGGGGTCGACCTCACCGAACTTACACCATCCAAATCGGTGATACCCTCAAGAAGGGTCAAGTCAAAAGTACCCTGAACCGACGAGCATGCATGAAGAGATTGATGAAAATGGATGAAGCGAAAGTAGTATGTCAGGATCGAGCAAAGTGGCGATCCATAGTCTCTGCCTACCCCTATGGGATACAGGCGTGACGATTATGTATGAATGTATGTAATACTTCCAGTTCTAATTAATTAATATCGTTGGTGCTGAGTCTTGCCTGTGAATAAGATGATATATTTTATGCTTTCTCACGTCGTGAAGAAACCTGCATACCATAGCGATTTGCAAGAATTTCTATGGTATGTAAAGTTCGCAAACTCCCACTAAGCCAACGTGGTGGACTATATGGCCTATTCTCAATCGTACTCTTGATTTTAGAGGAGGATCGTGCCCTGCAATGGGAATATATGGACTTATACAGATAGCTGTATTATTTTTTATTTATTTATTTAATAGTATATACATATCCCGCGACCTTTTGTTTGTTCCTTCGTCGCTGGATGCAGGCTGCCTCCAACAGGTCACTGTGGAAATCATTGCGAGAGGCCTATGTTCAGCAGTGGACTTCCTTTGTCTGATGGATGGATGGATGGATATACATATTCGTTTGAATAGCGGCCCCTGTACACAGTGGAAAACCCGTCTTAGTAATCAATGCATGTGGGTTTCGCTTTGATTCCAGCCTGAGTCAATTCGGCTTAGAGAAGGCCGCCAAAATTGTGTCGATCCGTGAGAGACAGCCATCCCGCGTCCGTGGATTCTTTCTCTCGACTGTATTGCTTACAATCGCATTCAAGTCACTTTGACGTGCCTTTATAAAACGATTTATATTTTTTTTATTGAAAATATTTTAGAAACGTTGGAAAATAAAAAAAATTAAAAATGTAATCAAATCCGCGTTAAAATTCGTAAAAAAATGTTTCATTTAAATTTGTAACGTTCGCGTGAAACTAAGAATTATGTTAACTTTGTTTTTTAAGATCCCATGGCATGTTTTTTAAATGAAAACAAAAAGTGTATGAAATTATATTTCTCAATTATCATAATTAGTATGAGTGCATTTGGCCGTTTTATTCAATGTAATAATATACCTTAAGTAAACAAAGTAATTTGCGTTTTCTGATTAATTTCGTTTCGGTTCGAAGAATAGTCCCCAGAGTAACAGACAGCGGTCGATAACATCAAGTTAAAGTAGGTTTTTGTGCATATTCAAATATTTTTAAAAATAAATTAGTTACAATAATATAGGGAGGTAATATTAATTCTTTAAAACATATTTTTAGTTCTATATATTTTATATATTTTTAGTTACATCTTGGTTCAATAATTATGTCGGCATCTGTACTGTATCAGCCCATATAGGTTTGTGGAACGTCCCACTGCAGGGCACGGGCCTCCTCTACAATGAAGAGTACGATTGAGAGGTGTTAGGCCATATAGTCCACCACGCTAGCCTAGTGCAGGTTGACGAACTTTAACTTCGCCGTTATAATGTGTGGTGATTGACTATCGATACACACATGACTCCGAAAAGTCAGAGGTGTGCCCTGGGATTTGATCCCGCGACCACCGTGAACATGTTGGCAGCCGCGTCTGGTCCGTTGACCAACAGGCCACAACACACTTTTTTTTTATTTATCTAAGCCATTTACAAGCCCAAAACATTAGGTACAAACCATTGCCTACTCTTGTAGAGTTAATAGATTTATATAATGAATTACTATTAGTCCTAGACTAGAAAAATACTTACACGAAATTACAGACATTCTGCATAAAACGTAGCCGTCAATTGTCCGTGATTACTTAATTTCTTATATTCGCTAGTCAAGTAAGAAATTATATTTGACAGAGAAATAACAACGATGTCAACAAGAAACGCTATGACATAATTATTACAATAATTGTTCACGCGACTAACGAGATGCAATAAATAAATAAATAAATAAATAAATAAATATACCCAACAGTCACATACACAGTCCTGACCCCACACTAAGATCTAGTCTTGTGTCGTGTACCAGAAACTACGAGAGACTTTTCGGTCTCACAAACACCCGGAGCCGAAACAAATACCTGTGGTTCACACAAATATTTGTTTCGATGCGGGGATCGAACCCGCGGCCTCTCGTTTCCAAGCAACTGCGCCACGGAGGCTGTCAATTCATAGATGATTCGCTATAATTTTTCTAAAAATATTACATAAAAACATTGTAAAAAAACCAGTATACCATACAGACTGATAAGAATTTCTATGGTACGTGAGGTCCGCTAACCCTCACAAGGCCAGCGTGGTAGACTATGATCTACGGCGTGAAAAACTAACGCTAGATTCTAGAAGGGTTACTTGTTCTGCAGTAGACTTATACGGGCTAATACGTACATAAACTCACGCCTTTTTCCTAGAAGGGGTAGACAGACGTGCTACCAGGACACCCACGTTTCGCCTCGTATGTTTCGTCCCATGATGTGAGGTTAGAGCCTATCGCCATATCGGGCACAAGGTCCTGACTCCGGGCTGAAAATGAATAGAAAATCCAATATCACTATGCCCTACCCGGGATTCGAATTATGGGCTATTTTATAATAATTTCGCGTGGATCATAAATAATAATATTATATATATATATATATATGTATATATTCTTCGAGAAGACTCCGAATCTATTAACCCAGATTCTAAGATTCTTTAGAATTCATCACAGCATATTTAGTTGGAGAACGGAGTCAATATGACTTCAGACCACGTGGCCCCGTGTCAAGGATCTTGTCTAGACCAAATCCCTGGTTTATACCAACAGGAATGGGAATGGCTGCGCAAACAATGACCCCTCGCTGAGTGTGTTTGAACAATGCTTTACCTAATTCAGCACGAGTGCGCCATTAAACATAGCATTGTACAGGGTGATGTCATTTTAAACGAAGATTTATTATCAAATTTTTTTATTTTAAAAATGATTGCGACGATTTCAGAACCTTCTCATTTTTTGAAATCGGTTAGAAAGGCTTTATGAAAACTAAGGATAAAAAAACAATTTTAAGGATTATAAAAACTATCATACTAGTACTGTGGACTTTTATATTACGTCAGAAAAACCTTTTATAATTGGGATTTCGGTTGTGTATTGGGGCATAATTGTCTGGGATTCTGTTATTTTATTGACTTTAATATAAAATCAATAAAAAAAGGTGTAAGAAACTTTACTGGAACATTCATGGTCTTCCTTCATCAGAATGGTGTTTGCCTAGTAATAAAAACCTAAAAGATCAAAATATAGGTCCGATATTAGGAACACTGAAAATTGTAGAAAATGACGGTAAGATTGAAGAAGCCGGCATAATTTTATCAAATAACAAAAAAAACAATTTTTTTTTATAGCATATGTCCGGCAAACGAGCAAGAAGGTCACCTGATGGCAAGTAATTACTACTGCCCATGAACATCCAGAACGCTTGGATCATGGATGTGCTGCCGGTCCATCAGATCGGCAGGGGAGCGGGAAGGAAAAAGGATGGGAAGAGGAAAGGGGTACTGGGCATCCTACAGTCTCACTCACCGAACGAAACGCGACAGCAAAGCTGTTGTTAGACGTTGTTCTTCTGTGAGGTAGTACCGCTACGGACGCGCCTGCCCATTCATGCTGAGTCATGACTGTCAACAGCGTGGCTCTACCAATTTGTAAAATATTATTTTATTGTTAATAATTCGATCATTTGCATTTACTATCAGGCGTAATACCAAAAAATATCTGAAATCCCTGAACTGAAATTAATATAAAAACGGTGACATTGAACATAATGTATTCGCGTATAAAAATGTCACTCGATGACTGTTTTATGTGTCAGGGTAGTGTCTGACGTTAAAAGCCGCATCGTTTTTGGTTAATCGCACACCTTGTTGCGTTTCTGATCATTATACAACACTAGCTTTGACGCGTGACTTTTTCCGAACAATTATATTTAGGCTACAGTGATTTAAATGTCAAATTAAATATATTTTTAGAATATTAACAATATGGACAAATTGACAATATCAGTTGTGTCAATAAATTTGTCCGAATGCCTCACTTTAATTTTGGGTTAAGTTTAAATTATATGTAGGAAAAATAATTATACTTGTTTACTGAATAAAATTAGACCTAAATTCTTTATAAAAAATTTGTGAATCATAATTTTGAGTTCGACGAAAATAGATTATTCAACTATGTAAGTATTAAAAATATTTAAATTTGAAAAGCCGCTGTGTGTTCTTAACTTTTGGATTAGTTTATCAACATACCGAATAGTAAATAAGAAAATGACAGCTAAATTAAATGCATACTAGGTATGATTTCGGGCTAAATTATAATATAAACAAAACAATAATATTATAGCACATTATAAACGACCGTAACTATACTTGATACCTTTTGTCTTAAAATATTACATACATACATAACCACACGCCTTTTTCCCAGAAGGGGTAGGCAGAGGTGCTACTAGAACACCCACGTTTCGCCTTGTATATTCCGTCCCACGATGTGATAGGGGGCGAGCCTATCGCCATATCGGGCACAAATTCCTGACTCCGGGCTAATAATGAATAGAAAAATCCAATATCACTTTGCCCGACCCGGGATTCGAACCCGAGACCTGAGCTTTGCAATCATACCGTAGTACCACTACGCCACCGAGGCAGTCACCTTAAAATATTAAGGACAGCAAATAAAACCTGCATAAATTGTAGCACATAATAAGTAAATATTTAAATATACTAATAATAAAGATACAATCTGGGTCTGCAATAACATTTTCAAATATAAAGGTTTTCCATTTATGTTTTATTTAGTGGAAAAAATTGCATGGTCCGATGCTAACGACCAAATAAAATATCAAGGAAAATATTTTTTTCTACTAACATTTATCCTCATTCTCAAATAAATATATTTTATATACTAACTTTGTTAATCATCATTTTTAAGTCACCATAAATACACTACAGAAAGTTGTGCCCCAACACTGTCTCTGGCTTTATAATTCCATGATATTTTTGATCCTATGCTAAAGTCCGGAAATCTACTTTATTATTAAATTATTTTGAACATCTCCTGAAGCGGTCTTCGAAATAAAAACAGTCACATAACATTTATTTTAATTCCAAAACTAAACATACAATCAATTACTCAAAAAACATATTTCAAGTACCAACATTATTAATTAATTACATTCCCAACCCACTCAAATTAGCCCACCGTGATAGTGACACAAAACTTATTAAAAAAACCTCTTGTTTATGGTCACTAATTTAGTCTGTGGCAATAAATTAAGATGGCCGACGCGACGATAGAAATTGAGCCACTGCAATCGGTTCTGTTGACGTTATTACGATGTGTTTAAATAACTGGATTAGTTTAATCTAGATTATATATGG
The DNA here is from genome assembly GCA_033459515.1 of Theretra japonica. NCBI lineage: Eukaryota > Metazoa > Arthropoda > Insecta > Lepidoptera > Sphingidae > Theretra > Theretra japonica. The sequence goes on along the minus strand of CM065951.1, from coordinate 1,573,092 downwards.
AAAATCTAGGAATATTTTGGAATATACTGTATCGATCAGCTTTATATCCACTAGTAAACATAGGAAAGATTTTCACCTTCGACTTTTCCATGTCTGTCCTACCTTACCGGAGATTGTCTAAAATAGCGTTACCTGGAGCTTTGATTAATTTTTTTTATTGCTATGAATGGTGAAAGGAGTATCCCTTTCGCCTTATGGTAAGCGATACGACCGCTCATGGACGGCAGCAAAACCAAACAACACCGTGAAATACAAAGCAATGCTTGGCGTTCCACTGCGCTCGCCATCCTGAGACATAAGATGTTAAGTCTCATTATGTCCGGTAGTTTCTCTGGTTACAATGTCCGCCAAACCGGAACACAACAGTGCATTTACACTGCTGTTCGGCGGAAGAAATAAAAGTTTAATAAAGAAATAAATTTAATATCAAAAGTTACAGACAAACTTTCAAGTTTTGTAGAACTTAATAGTTCTCAGCAATTACAGAAGTAGCCTATATATGACATCACATTTAGAAGCTTTTTAGCGTTTTACATTGTTAGGCGTCACATAAACTTTTGTCACTGATTTTTTTTGTTAAAAGAATAGACATGTGTCTTACATTCCTTGTAACTTATTCATAGTCAATAAAATAGATACTCTACACGAAATATTTTCTTTTGCCAATTGTCGAAATCATTTACAAAGTATGGCCAAATATTATTTCAATCTTGCAGCATGTGTGTTCCGAACGATAGAATATATTTGAACTGTTCCTTCGTATTTAACTTTCCTTTTATTGTTTGTCGGACGCCACCTGGGCCCAACGCAGGTGAACACTGTATTGTATTGTAAAAAGGTCATAAAACTTAAACATTTGAGTGTCCATAGCTTTTTACATTATTTAAAAGCGCATTAACGACCCGAATATGAAATCATTTGAAAACAAAAATATATTGTTATAACGACTTCCCTAAACGAGTCATAAACTTGATCGTAAAATTAAAAAATGGCCGCCGACCTAACCTCAAAACGCATAAAATACTTTTTTAATTAAAACTACAGGGATATATCCCTCATTTTACATTATAATTTCAGAGGTTTTTAAAATTAATTATCCTAAGATTGTAATTACTTGAGCAGAGTAATGTCGTGGTATTTATTGAGTCGTGAAGGAACAGCATCGCACGCCATGTTTTGGCGCTAAAAGTGGCCGTTACGTTGACGTGTCAAAACTGCAATGGCCGTCGAATCACCCGCCAACACATTAATTACACTATAGCATTGCAGTGCATTTAATTATTTGCGGCTACCGAAGTATAAATTCCTTACAAGACACCTTGTTTACCACTTGTCACATTTTTTTGGGCTCGCGTGGTAAAGAGTTGAAATGAGGTGTCTGAGCGCCTAACCAAATATTTGTCTTTTTGTGTTTGACAGTTGGTTTCTGTGTTTGTTCGTTTGTAGCGTGGCGAGTAGTGTTTGGTGTAATTTATTGCCTGTCCGTTGTAATTTCTCGTGGTTGAAACGCGAGTAATTAATTGTTGGCATTTTATTATTCAGTCTCATTGAATTCCTACTCGGGATCTTAAGCAGTTGTATTATAAGACAGCGTCTTGTCTCGGAACGTAATTCAATTCCTAAGCTACAGCTTTCGATAGAAAGACGAGTAAATCAGTGTATTTGAAACAGAAAGCTGTATTTATTCCTTATAACAGTTTAAGTCGGATCGAATGCAATTTAATAGCGTCGGCTGTACGTATCGCGTAGTGAGGGACGCCGGAGCGGGCGGCCGCGCGCCGCCGTGACGGCTTGATTGACGGCTCAAAGAACCAGAAATTAGCGCTCCGCTCCGGGACCGAATGATACCCGCACGAACGCCATTCGTTCATTACCATTCACCTTCATTACACACCGAAAATAAAAAAGAACACGCTGTAATCCCGACGCGGACTCTCGCGCGCAAATGTTTATGATTTTAGGGCGAAAGTGTTGAATCAACAGGTCCATTAGGCGCCGTCGTGTGACATATGTTGCAGAGTGGCCACAGATAAGATAGAGCCCGTATGTCATAAATTTCACAGCTACCGTTTGGCATCCGCGCACAGAGCGAGGATGCGGGGATTAGTCGGCAAACAAAATGTTTAATGTTGTTATTAAAACTAAAGCTGGCGACGATAAAGACGTAGCACGGTGAGACGACGACAAAAGAGATTTTAGATAGCAGCCCGGCTTAGCGTCGCGACTCTCACAGCATTATCTCAAGCCGGCGAGCGCGCGGCCGGCATCGCACCCGCACCACTATCACAATCTCTCCGCACACGCTTCTATTCAACAATCTTTAATCATACACACTCACAAATGCACCGGCCGTCCACAATTCGCCACACGCCACTAAATAACTAATTTGCATTTGCAATTCCTCCGCTTTTAAACATTCGCCATTTAATTTCAATTTTGAATATGGAACGATGATTAACGTCCGCCGGAAAGATTCGATTGCGCGATTCCATTTTCAAATTCGTGTCACATATTTCTTTGTTAATAATTTTAAATTCGGTATCGTTTTAAATACGGAATAAGGAACCGTTAATGGACTTAATAAGGCGGTGCATAAAGCAGTGTTCTCATGTTAGAGCCGTCGGAAGGAAAGCGTTGTCTATGGCGCAAAAACGTTATCATTTCAAACGTGGAAGAATTTCTTCACGTAACGGACAACACAATAACGCATGCGAGTCTTTAGACGTGCGCTATTTCTATCAATACCTAATTAAGACTGTTTTTACAACATAATTTTACTGTCATGTTGGTATCGATGGATATTAAATTTTTAATTGGCACGCTGTTTAAATTATAAAAAACGTCTTGTACGTGTCTTTCTTTTTTATGATTAAGAGAAGTGCGTCCGTCTCACGCTGTATGCGCCAAGAACATCTCATTTCCTGTGCAGTATCATTAAAAAGATAATATTTCTTAAAGTTTAACATCGTCGTGGATGTTTAAGTTTGCCGAACAATTAGCAATAAGGCCCGCATTGGGTTTTACAACGCATTGTTAGTTGATGAAGACGTGCGCTTGCTCCGAGGACTGCCGATAATATCCGAACGCGGCCGAAGATTCATTCGAAATTTAAATTGATTTACCCAGTAATCAATAAGCGGGACGGCTTAGGAGTTGAATGCATGGTGGAAATCAAGAATGGAGGGATAAATTTTATTGGCTTATTATGAGGGCTTTCCGGGTTCAATCGCAGGTTGCAACTGATAGTTTATCATTTGTTGTTCAGGCTATTAGGAGTCCTTAGACTCTGCACAGATAGACACTGCTCGCGTTATGTTGTTTTTATGTGGGAAATTAAGAATTAAAAATATATTTTGTTTTAATATATCTACATTTTAAATGATTTTATTTCTTTTAAAATTAAACCAGAATATTTATGAAGAGCTTTAAATATTTGACTTTCTGTTACCAGGCCAATAATGTACGTAACTCTAATATGCATTTATTGAATGGTATATCACATCAAAATACAGATTAAAGTGAAAAAAATTACCAAAAAAAAAAGAAGAATTTGAACCTTGACCACCACAACAAAGATCATCTAACCACTAATCTACAGCGTTCTGATAATTAATAGCGTCTGATAATCGATGTCTCGCCGTCTACATTAAAAATGCTAATACAAAGGTGTCGCAAGATGGAATAATTTATCGTACATTCGTTAAATCGCGCGGGAGTCCCGTGTTGTACAAATAGGACATATAATATATCTTCTCTCTCTCTCTCTCTCTCTTCAGCCACAGGAAGTCCACTGCCGAACGTAGGCCTCCCCCAAGCATCTCCTCTGTGTCTACTAATTAAGTATTAATTAAAAACTTTGTGATGATTTTTCAATCGCCAAAAACATTTAAATATGCACAAATTGAAATGATTTGCTTTAATGGTTTCTTAGAGTTATGCGAATGTTATACGTTGACATAAAACTCATTCTTACGGAGTATCGCGAGTTTGAAATTGAAATTGAATTTTAAATTTTCAAATTCGCGATAAAATCCGTAAGAATTCGTTTTACTTCAACGATATGCTTTGATTTAACTATCCCATTTAACTTATATGCATATATAAGTTACTATTCAACGATAGTCCCTTAATTATTTAAGAGTAAATAAATTTCCTAATTTACTTACCTACTAGTTCATCTTTAACATTTAAATGCAAATACAAACTGCACGCAATATCTACGTAATTGAGTGTGATCGTTTGTCCGACGAACGCGGATCAATTTTGAAGTTTGAACAATACGCAAATAACCCTGCCTAATACCCCTTTGCTCTTCCTATCCTTTTTCCTGCCTCGACTGCCTCGGTGGCATAGTCTCGGATTCGAATCCCGGGTGGAGAAAATTAATGTACTTGTCTATTCATGATCAGCCCGGAGTTAAGAATTTGTGCCCGATTACATAGGCTATCACATCATGGGACGGAACACACAAGGCCAAATGTGAGCCTACCCCTTCTGGGAATAAGGCGTGAGTTTATTATGTATGTATGTATCCTTTTTCCTTCCCGCTCCCCTCCCAATTGCGCCGGCAACACATCCATGATCCAGCGTTGTGGATGTTCATGTGCAGTGATCACTTATCAGGTGACTTGTTTGCTCGTTTGCCGGACCTAGGCAATAAAAAAATTAACAATAGTATACGCATACGGATCTTGTGAAATCTCAGAAGAATTTCCATGCCTTCCATAATTATTATTGCAATCAAACTTGACAATTTGCACTTAAGGACAAACCGTTATTACGAGTAAACCGTCATGTTTCATTTCGCTTCTCAAGTTTCCTCCAGCTCAGTATTTTCTCTCTCGCTTTGTTATGAATTTAATTCTTAATTTTCAACTCCTATTTGTTTATTTACTGAATAATTTCGATGCGGGTTAAAGACAAGCTAGTGTCCCTAAGAGACTAGCCGAGCTCCGGAGCTCGGTGGCAATTCTTAGTAATCGATACTGGCTTACAGGAGTTGCAACGTTGGGTGTGTCAGCGTAATAAGTAGTCTAGAGTCTAGACCAATAAATAATTAATTTAAATGTGTATTTTGTAAAACATAACAGTTTAATGTTCGTCTATTAAGTGGTTATATGACGTGACAAAGTAGAAGAATGTAGGAAAGACGCTAGTAACTTTAGGCTGTGAAAAGATTAGATAAAAGTCAATATTTAGCTGTGGTCTTTGCCTGTTTAAGGATGTTGTTAATTAAAATACACTGATATCTATGTGTCATCACAGTAGCTCTGTTGTTCGCAGTCCTTCAAATTAACATGCTTTAGCTGAAACAACATCAGCATCGGCTTAGACCAAATTTAAAAACTTAATTTTACGCCATTGCCTAATTATAATTTCAATGGGTATTAATTTTTTTTAAACGCAGAAATATATGTTATAAAGAGTAGGTATAATTCATTGGAATCGAACACAAGACCTTGCGGTTCGCAATATGATTCAACCACTATGGAAATTGTTACGTAAATTAAATTTAAAAGATGTAGGTAATGATTACTAGAAGTCAACGTATTTTTTACGTTGTTACAAATTAAAATTCTGTTGGTAGCGTGACACAATTTGTCCGCATTATTTATGATTATGTTAATGTGATTGTCAAATGGCCCAAGATAATCGATGGGCAATAAATTTTAATTTACTAATGTGACAGCTCATGCTCCACAGACACCCGGCGGGAAAAGTTTGTAAATTACTTTTTAGTCTATGGTAATCAACTTTTTTTTAATTTTGCACGTGGCAGAACGTATTTAAAAAAAGAAAAGTAAATTTGGCGGGATTTTCCACAATATGTCGGCAGTATGAAATATAATTATTTCTTTGAATAATTAAAATGTTTTATGATTATGTAGTGTGAATTTATGTAATAATAAAAACCATGCTGAACAGCAATGAATAATTTAATAAGTAGAATAATACTGATGATTTGTGGATTGTGGTTGCTTTTTTGCGGTCTAGATGTATGATTTGATAAACTTGTTTGATTTTCATATAATCCATTTTATAAATTGGTCTTTAAATATAAAATAGGAATCACTAATTAAATATGTAGTTTTAGCGCAGCTTAATATAACCCATTCTTAGAATGTAGTTACAGAAAAATATATTTAAATTAAAACCAGTCACAAGTTTCTGAAACGGCATACTTTAAAAGACTTCTGTCTATAATAATTTCTAGGATTTACGCGAATGTTACACAATGAAATAGAAAAGTAAAGTGATCGAGACGCCGGAAAATTAAAAAAACGTAAAAATTAAATCAAATTCGCGATAAAATCGGTAAGAATTCATTTTAAATCTCAATGACTTCCCTCCAATTTGGCATAAATACTCTATTGCTTTTTCAGTACACTTCAAATAACGCTTCGAGCAAAACATACATATACCATTAAAATACATGACGGAAGATTCATCTCAAGCCAACGGGTATTATCAGTAACTGCCCGAGGAAAGTCAACAAACATGAACTCTGAAAACAGTTAAACTAACAGTTAAAATTGCAAAATACAGCCCATGTAGTCAACTACAGTTAGTAGTTTAGTTAATTTAACCTGCGTTCACCGTCGCATTGTTCATGCTTAGAAAGTTTTTTGATTTACTATCAACATTATACATATGTAGGAAATACCGGGTAAAACTTAGAGTTCCGTTCGGATTAGGTAGAGCAAGGAAATTTGTAGAAAGGCTGTCAGTGGTTATAAAAAAAAATAGATTTTAGGTACCTATTGTAATAAATAATAAATACAGTCACATATATAACAGTCACATACATAGTCCTGACCCCAGATTAAGATCAATTAAGTCTTGTGTCGTGGGTATCAGAAGCTACGAGAGACTTCTCGGTCTCACAAGCACCCAGACCCGAGACAAATACTTGTGGCCCTGACAAACATTGTCTCGGTGTGGAGATCGAACCCGCGGCCTCTCGTTTCACTGGCGGCGTCTAACCAACTGCGCCACGGAGGTTGTCAAAGTATAGAGTAGAGTATTGTAGTATAGAGTTGACTGAAATATGTTTACTGTTTTTTTATAGTATCGAACAGCGAGACGAGCATGCCATTCGCCTGATGGTAAGCGATACGACCGCTCATGGACAGTAGCAAAACCAAACACTATGAATTACAAAGACATGCTTGGCATTCCACTGCGCTCGCCATCCTGAGACATGCACTGCTATTCGACGGGAGAAATAGACATTGCGGTGGTACCTACCCTGGCGGCCTCTCAAATATGAGAGACCTACCACCAGTAGAAATACTTAATTTATTTCAAAATGTTCTATATTGTATTTGTATTGTATTGTATCAGCCCACATACGACCCACTGCAGGGCACGGGCCTCCTCTACAATCGAGAGTCCGATTGAGAGTGGTTAGGCCATATAGTCCACCACGCTGGCCTAGTGCGGGTTGGCGGACTTACATACCGTAGCAATTCTTTAAAATCGCTACGGTATGCAGGTTTCCTCACGATGTTTTCCTTCACCAAGTGCGTGGTGATTGACTATCAATACACACACTCCGAAAATTCAGAGGTGTGCCCTGGGATTTGAACCCGCAACCACCGTGAACATGTAGGCAGCCAAGTCTGGTCCGTTACCAACAGGCCACCACGCACTTTCTATATTGTACCAGTAATAAACTTGTTTATTTTCTTCTTTTTTTCGACTAGTTCTTAATCAAAGAGTGTCCGGTTTTATAAATCGTGACAGTGTTTGCGTAGTGCGGCAATGGCAAATGTATAATATGTAACGGATATTTAACAATTAGAATTCTTTAGACAGATTTAACAGCTGGTATGGAGCAATAGGCGCTAACCAAACCATTAAATGAGTTGCCCCGGAATCAGGCCTTGTTCCGACACAAAATATGTTTGTATAGGCGACAATAAGGTAAAACGCCCCAAAACTATACGGATGTTACTATAGGCATATAGGTACATATGATGGTCGCTGGATGCAGGTCGCTTCCAACATCTATGTGGCGAACCATGGGAGAGGCCTATGTTCAGAGGGCTTCCTGTGGCTGAAGAGAGAGGGAGGGGTACAAATGCTGTACACACCTATAATAGGCGTGTGCATACATAACCACACGCCTTTTTCCCAGAAGGGGTAGGCAGAGGTGCTACTAGAACACCCACGTTTCGCCTTATATATTCCGTCCCATGATGTGATAGGGGGCGAGCCTATCGCCATATCGGGCACAAATTCCTGACTCCGGGCTGATAATGAATAGAAAAATCCAATATCACTTTGCCCGACCCGGGATTCGAACCCGAGACCTCAGCTTTGCAATCATACCGTAGTACCACTACGCCACCGATATTTTATTTTCTATATTGTTCTTATTGTACATTTGCAATGCATGTTGTTGGTGTGTCTTTCGCAAATAAAATTAAATTTGAAGTTAAACGAAACAGTCCGCTACAATAATGTCTCACTGTAATAATTTATTTTTGTATGGCAATAAAACGGTTACAGGTTACGTAAAATAAAATAATTTGTTTACGATAACCTCATAAACCCCGATGAATATATTCCATTTCTCATTTATAAAACGTTTACAAAAAAAAATCTGTTCATTTCGAATTATGAAAGTACTAAGTTAAGTTACTATACTTATACCATGGATCATGGAACATCTTTTAATCTCAATCCCTCTTTTAAGATGGTTTTTAAGAGCAGTAAAATTGCATGCACATTCCCGCTACAAAATTCTTCAATCACGTTCAAAATAACGACATATATTCCCAGCAAAATAGAAAGTTATGCTTTCCTCCAGTTTAATAGTTAAATACCCACTAATCTTGTCGAGGCAGTTATAGACAAACAAAGTGTTATAGCCAAGCGCAACGTTACGTTTTATTAATATACCACTGATAACTCCATTTAATTACACTTAAACCCATCCAAACAGCTCTTACTAAAGAAATATTATCTAAATAACACAAAACAAATGCGGGCCGAGCCGCGGTAAAATAATGTATGCCATAAACAAACACCAATAGTTTATATTACCAAGAAAATAATAACTACACCCATCGACGCCGGTGTCAATCGGAAAATAAGCAGATTCCATCAAACGCTGAACAAAATTTAATAGTATCATTAGTTATTAAGCAGTTACAGGTACGTAACGAGCCACTAACGCAGCCCACTCCCACTATAACGCATAAAACCCCTCATAAAACGTCCACCAACAAAAATTATAACCAATCAAATGAGTTCCCATTACAAACTTTACGATCGCATTAACGCACCACCACAATGTTTTTATAATCTAGCAAGACAAATCGACTCTCCATTACACGCATGAGTATCGATAAAGCTACCGCCTCGTATCGATACTAGAGTCGTAACCTCAATCAAAAATACGATAAACTTTGACAAAAATTCCACGTTAAGCCGTCCTTTAATTATACATATATTACAGAATCCGAGCGCACTACCTGACGTCGATTATACACGCGCTCACCCACGTCAAAAGTCCATTCACTATGGTTTTATGAAAAAAAAATAACGAGCAATCGCCTTAAACCTTTTAACAAAACTGGCCGGCGATAATTCAAGCGAAATGTCCAAACGGACGAGAAAAAAACATTTCAAATTTCGAACATAGAAAGTGTTAGCGACAATGGATTCGAAATCTTGTTAATAAAGAGTCTATGGGAGCGTCGGACGCGCTCGCCACAATGGCGGAGAAAAAAAAATGTGGCATTCGAAAAAGGAACGGGCCACGGAGATTTTTTTTCTAAGCACAGCGTGAGACCGTTTTGGAGGGAATTTCGGATTTGGTTCGCGTCATGTGGAGGGTTTTTTGGATTGGGCCGCCACATGGGCCTTTTGCACGTCAGATATTATTATTAAACCGAATTGATCCTCTTAAATCTGTTAAATGGGCGTCACTTTGCGTCCGCATGAAATTTCTCGAGTGCCTTTTTGGTTGTTTGTTTATTTTAATGCCAGAACGAGATGCGATTACATTGCAGATTTAGCTCTTGACACGTTTGTCCTTGTTACAATATTCAAACGGGATCTAGTTTGACAATTCATTCGGTATATTTTTTAATACCTGCCATATTTATTCTCCTTCGCGTTGAATCTTTTATACCTGTTTCGTATCAACATTGTTATCTGCTGAGGCAAAACAAACAAAACGGTAGGGATAAATATTTCTCTCATCTGAATACACGTAATAATTTGGGATCAAAAGCGTCGTTCTTTTTTCGTTTTGTAACGATGTTTATTACGTTAAATTTAATATAAAATGCTAAATTGAAGATATTAAGACCTTATTTCTGGGAAAACTTATGCGTTATTTGGTTGTCCCATACTTTGTTTGGTACAGACAACCACGAGGTGGACAGATCTGACAAAGACCGCAGTTGGTGGTCCAGGTTACTTCAAATAAGTCGCAAGGTTAAATAGATATTTGGATAAGCCTTTTGAAGATGTAACGGTCTACTAAAATAACAGCATTAACATTATATATTTAATTCATAATTAAGGAATGAACAGAATGCTATAAAAGATTTATTTCTTGTCCTGATCTTGGGACCTTTGGATCAACTTAAGCTTTTCTATTTAAAAAGTAAAAAATATACAGTCTAATATTAATTAATTCAAATTGTTACAATTTTGAACCTCAAGTTCGGTATATTTTGTATATTGAAAAAAAAATACTTCAATGTTATCAAAATAAAATTAAACTTAAATACTTAGGTCGGCATTCATATACATAAGTAGGTTACATTCAAGAATATGGTAATCAACTGGCCTGATCCTTTATCTGGGCTGCACTGCGTTTATCATAAGACGCATTGTAGCACTTTTAAAATAAGAATGAAATTTTACTGCTGGTAGATTTCTTATATGTGAAGAGTAGCCTGAGTAGGTACCACCGCAATGTCTATTTCTCTCGCCAAACAGCAGTGTAAATGCACTGTTGTGTTCATGTTTAAAGGACGTTGTAGCCATAGTACCTGCTAGACATAATGAGCCTTAACCTTACGTCTCAGGATGGCGAGCGAAGTGGAATGTCAAACATTACTTTCTAATTCATGTTGTTTGGTTTGCTACTATCTATGAGCGGTCGTAATGCTTACTTTTGCAAATAGCATGCTCACAAATACATAAATGAATACATAAATACACTCAACAGTCACATACATAGTCCTGACGCTACACTAAGATCGAGTGTTGTGTCGTGTATCAGAAACTACGATAGACTTTTCGGTCTTACAAACACCCAGATACAAAAATGTACCTGTGGTTCACACAAGTATTTGTCTCGTTGCGGATATCGAACCCGCAGCCTCTCGTTTTATAGCCGGTGGCGTCTAACCAACTGCCAAATTTTTCATTTTTTAACTTCCCGACGTTTCGATCACTTAACAGCTTTCGTGAAAGGGCAAGTTAAAATATGTAAAAATTAAATCAAATTCGTGATAAAATCTGTAAGAATTCGTTTTATATCAATAATATGTTAAATATGTAAGTATGTTAAATATATATCGCAAAATGAATAATACTAAGTCATCATCATGAATTTCGGCTCAAATCAACGTCAGTAAGGTCGATGCCCCAGGACGCTGTTCGGCCGTCGCGGCGTGATTGATGGCTCGGTGGTGGCGCGTGCTCTCTTGACCTCGTAGTCCCGGGTTCCGTGGGAATGCTGCAGGTTGTATGAGGAATTTTATTGTGAATATTGTATGTAGATAATGTTGGAATTATATTAAATGAAATCGGTTAAAATAGGCTGAGGTATTGGGTAAAGCTGTGAAACGAAAGGTCGCCGATTCGATTACCGAGATAAATTTTACACAGGTCTCAAATATTTGTTTATGTGGTCGCCGGACCAAAAACCAAGTACCCCAGACTTTTGAGAGTCACGTGTGTGTCAATTACCACATGGTTTAACGGTAATAGCATCTTGAGGAATACACCATACAAAACTACAAACATTATATTAAGGAAGCAGACGAGGATATGGATTGCTGATGGTAAGCGGTCACCGTCACTCCTGGACCTTTGCAATGCCAGGAGTCCAGCACTGACAGATCGCTGCCTACCTTAAGGAGAAGCCTCTCTTTAAGCCTCGTTTGAAGAAGGACAGGTCATATCTCATAGCGTTCGGGAAACACCGATGCAGGGAGTTCATTTTAGTTATGTAAAGTCACATTAACAGTGCAAAATATCCCGACATGAAGCCCACGATCTAATCCCAAACTCTCAAGTCTTAATCTCAGCAGTGGGGGTATATAGGCCACTATTTACCACAACATCCCGGGTCCCGTACATAAACAAACCTTATATAAACAGTCACTTCTGGCTAGTTGGTTACCGCACTAAAATTGATAAAATAAACAACGGTATATTTTCTCTATGCTTTGGCCATAGATCACGGCTGGGCATAGAATTGGCCATAGATCATAGAGGGTGTAGATTGTGTTTTGATCGCAGATAACGCGATGCGCCGAAAACAAACGGGTAATGTATACGGGGCCTTGATTTGGATGGCTTTATGCAAGAGTGAAGATGGCTATTAAAAAATATATTAAAAAAATACACCCAGTAGTTATAATTATAGTTTTGCACACATATAGAAGCATCATGCCTTTTTCCAGAAGTAGGCGGATGTGCAACCAGGACACCCGCGAGGTCTCGGGTTCGAATCCCGGGTCGGGGCAAGTGATATTGGATTTTTCTTTTCTTTGCCCACGCTAAGATCGAGTCTTGTGTTGTGGGTATCAGAAACGAGAGACTTTTCGGTCTCACAAACACCCAGACGTGTAACAGATACTTGTGGTTGTTACAAACATTTGTCTCGGTGCGTGGATCAAACCCGCGGCCTCTCGTTTCACAGCCGGCGTCTAACCATCTGCGCCACGCAGACTATCATTATAGCGACTTTGTTAATGTATTGTGTGTTAGATTTAACTATTTTTTCGAACACATCTATGTAACCGTATCGATCTTCAAGATATGCTCATCTCTATACTCCGTTTCGACGTCACAACACTTGCCAATACATGTAAACTTGTCACTTTTCTTCTCCAATAGGAACAGCTATTAAGCTCCCCTTTCAGTACCCCGGGGGAGGCCTTAAGGGGTATGTCAGCGTCTCTGGCCTTCCAGCCCGGAACATTGCAGATTGTAGCCGGGCTGGGTCCCTAACAAAACCTACGCCTGCCCGTGTGAAAAATACATACATACATCAACGTCACGCCTTCATCGCAGACGGGGTAGGCAGAGGTGCAACCAGAACACCCAAATTTCGCCTTGTGTATTCCGTGCCACGATGTGATAGGGGGCGAGCCTATCGCCATATCGGGCACAAATTCCTAACTCCATACTGAATCGAAAAATATCACTTTGCCCGACCCGGGATTTGAACCCGAGACCGCAGCTTTGTAATCGTACCGTAGTACAACTACGCCACCGAGGCAGTCTATGAAGATAAATGCTGCATATATCTTTTAACATCTCAATCCACTTCGTGAAAACATATTGTATAACATCATCCCTATAAAGGAAGCGCTAACTAGCGCACGATATAAGCAGAGGTGTAGTGTTCTCTGGAAATAGCCCGTGTTTACACTGGCGGCTGAAGGCGGAACGGTTTTTCTATACAAACCTTTTAAAATTTAATACATTGACCTGACTAGCTCGAGTCATGTTATACGCAGACGCTGTGGGTGTGTTTGTCTGTCTTATATAATAAAAAATCCGATCATAACATTTTTAGAGGGAATGTTACGTCTTATTCATAGGTTTTAAACCTATTTTAGTTATAGAATGTTTTGTCCCTCTCGAACAACTTTTGAATTCAGTTTGAGCGAGGAAGACAAAACATTCGATAAGTAAAATAGATTTTAAATTAACTATGAATAAGAGGTTTAATCTTCTGTTCCTAAATGTTAGCAATTCTGTTAAGACAACGCATCTACAAATCGTCAGGTATTTTAGATTTTTACGGGATTTGGTAATTATTTATCATTATATCATGCTACATGTCGGCTACTCAAGAACTACTTCACTAGATTCAAATATAACATCCATTTCAATATTCTTATACCAAAATGAACCTACAATATCAGTAATAAAACAAACAAGCTTTGTTTACAAAAAGACCGCAGACCGCGTATCAATCGATCAATAACATTCTTATAAAGACGAAGCCTATCCATGACATAACACCCGACGACACGCCGCTGTCAAAAAACAACAAAACAACCGAACAAAACCAAAAACTCACGATAAAGAACCTGCCAGAGACAATATAGACCACAACGGAAAAAAATAAAAACGTCAAAGAGCCAGAGACAATGTAGAACACTCGAAAAAAGAGCAAAAACCGCCAAAAACGCACAGTCATTACAATCAATCACCATTTTTAAAATATCGTAAAATTATTATATTAATTCTCTGGGCCATTATTTGACTTAGACACGTAACAATGGACGAAATGAGTGTTGTGGAAAGTGAAAAAAAAGCTCTATGGTTCAGGATGACATGTCAATTATAAAACCATCAATTTGTGGGCCGCGGTGCCATAGACAATTTGGAGCCTCTACGGTTTAGCGTTGCGATGATAACAGGGTCACTATCACTTGAAGGTTTGATGTGTTTATTTTAATAGTATAGATTACTAGCTTTTTCCCGGGACTTCTTTCGCGTAGTAAGCTTTAGATTTAGCCAATATAATCTTGAATTTTGCAGACTAGAAAATAGCCTGAATTTAGTCACCCAAGATGAGCCCTAAGCTTATAAGCTAGATGATATCATAGCTCATACAACTATAAAAAATCTAACTGTGCTTAAGGCCTAGTTGTAGAAAACAGTACCATAAGTATACGGATTGTAATCCTTTAACGGTAAAGCATTGTTTTCAAAGGGTTGTTAAAATCCTTTCTCAAATAAAAAAATAACAATGAACTATTATGTCACCTTAATAATACTGTAACAGGATTTCAAGGTAATTTCATTATGCGACATGACTGGAAGAAATGAGAAGTTCTTTAGAGGAATAATAACTGCTCCTAAGAGTATTTGTAATATAGCGTCAGCGCTGTCATACATTTGCGTCTTCAAAAGCGTAGATATTTTCTTATTCCCAATTTTGGCTGCTATATTAGCAAAAAAATAACTAATTAATTAACACCACACACACAAACTCACGCCTTTCTCCCAGAAGGGGTAGGCAGAGGTGCCATCATGACACCCACATTTCGCCTCGTATGTTCCGTCCCACGATGTGATAGGAGGCGAGCCTATCGCCATATCAGGCACAAATTCCTTACAGCTTACTCGGGGCTGATAGTGAATTGATACATCCATTATCACTTTGCCCGACCCGGGATTCAATTTAACAACAAATTTCTAAAAATTCCGTTGGTAACCGAAATTAAATTAAATTATTGTCCGTCTAAAACGAGTTTGAGTGGAATTCAATATGCATGCCATTCGCCTGATGGTAAGCGATACGACCGCTCATGGACAGCAGTAAAACCAAACACCATGGATTACAAAGCAATGCTTGGTATTCCACTGCGCTCGCCATCCTAAGACATAAGATGTTAAGTCTCATTATGTCCAGTAGTTACGCTGGCTACAATGTCCTTCAAATCGGAACACAACAGTCCGTTTACACTGCTGTTTAGCGGAATAAATAGACATTGCGGTGGTACCTAATCAGGCGGCCTCTCAGATGTAAGAGACCTTCCAGTAGTGTTTTTGTCTAACCAACTGCGCCACGGATACTGAAAATTGTGTCCTCGAATTGAACCCACGAACTTGATTCCCTTCTAAGGCTCTTATGACCGGTATGCATTAAAATATTTTATCACCAATTACCCAGTACATGTTGAAGTATTAACTGGGCCGGAATTCGAACCTCGCACCACCCGCGAAGCGCATTACAACCGCTAAGCCGTTAAATTTATACACCAATATAGCGCTGATAATTTATATTCAATTAAATGTATTCATTAGTATTAATTGAAGTTGGTAGGGTGACTATAAATACATTTTTTTGAAGAAATTCTAAGGGTGACATTTTTGTGTTGCTCTTGTAGCCAGTTACATTTAGTCATTTAATTTGTTTTTAAAACAAAAATATTTTTTAGTAAATCGATGAGTTTTTATATGTGACAAAAGTTGATACTAATTAAAATACCTTTTTAACATCATATTTATATAAATCTATGAAATTTATATGGAATTAGAGAACTAAGAATTACGAAAGAAACTAGACCTACTTTATATAAAACCAGAAGTTAAAAAAAACCAGCGACGTGATGATAAACCTTTGAAGCGGCCAGCACCATCCACCAACAAGCATTTATTCCAGAAAAAAAACGGGAATATCCCAAAACATCCCTATCTTATGGTGTCACCACGACATTCACACGTGTCAGGCAGGGGCGGAGCACGACGCACCTCGCCCGGCCCTCGCACCTACACTCATTTACCATCCGCCACTATACACCACTACACCAACACACTAAAGAATATGCTTCTCATAGACGAGATGGTAGCGTGGTGGCCTGTAGGTAACGGTCCAGAAGCGCCTGCCTTCATTTTCACGGTGGTCGCGGGTTCAAATCCCAGGGCACACCTCTGACTTTTCGGAGCCATGTGTGTATTGATAGTCAATTACCACGCACTATAACGGTGAAGGAAAACGTCATGAGGAAACCTGCATACCATAGCGATTTGTATAAATTTCTATGGTATGTAAAAGTCCGCCAACCCGCACTAGACCAGCGTGGTGGACTATATGGCCTCACGACTCTCAATCGTACTCTCGATTATAGAGGAGGCCCGTGCCCAGCAGTGGGACGTATATGGGCTGATACAGTGCAGTACAGTACAGACGAGATGATATGTGCTCCCGCTATCTTTAACGTGGTTACAGTACCGTGATGTACCGTCAGCGTGGTGGCCTGATGTTAACGGACAAGACGCGGCTGCCAATATTTTCACGGTCGTGGGTTCAAATCTCAGGACACACCTCTGACTTGGCGGAGTCATGTTTGACACTGTATCAGCACACATACGTCCCACTGCAGGTCACGGGCCTCCTCTACCATTAAGAGTAAAGAGTCGCCCACGCTGGCCTAGTGCGGGCGGACGTTACATACCATAGAAATTTATAAAAGTCGCTTTGGTATGCAGGTTTCCTCAAGATGTTTTCCTTCACCGTTATATTGCGTGGTGATTGACTATCAATACACACATGACTGAAAAGTCAGAGGCGTGCTTTTCGATTTGAATCCGCGACCATCGTGAACATGTTGGCAGCCGTCTGGTCCGTTATCAAGACACCACGCATATGTCTCGTACCAAACCCGAATTCCTATACAGAACGCCCACCGAGATCAGCCCACGAGCTATATCAAGATGTTAAACCATGCGCCGTCATTACCAACACAGTTTACATCATACATCTTACTTTCAATTATTTATTTTGTGTGGATACACTAGGTGTAGCGCGCGGGTTTACTCACGCAGATTTCTGGTTAGTTATGAATTTTTCAATGCCTAATACCCCTTTCTTCTGTTCGTTTTCTTCTAGAATTTAAAACAAAAAATAGAAAGACGTTTTTAAAGTGGGTATTTTTTTACAAAATTATTGCAACGATGCAAGAAACTAATTTTAAAAAGTCCTTAACACATCTATGACCCTGACGTGTGGACATAAGTACATATCTTCAATCATATACCATCAAGTGAACTAGTTTCTTCTTCTGGTTTCTTTTTCTGGTAGACATATGACGTAAGCCGTAGGCACATGAGAAGTTTAGTATTAAGTTTAAGTCTCATTTTGAGGTCCCAAAGTGCCTCTAAAGTGCAGATGGAGACATGGGATTTTTAGCCGGTAGGAGTCCGGCATGCATTTTGGACAGCCAGTTATCCAATGAGGATTTTCACAAAAAAAAGACGGTACATGAGAAGTTAAAGCTTTAGAAATATGCTGCACTACGGGTGTCACGTACCTAATTGTAATTTGTAATATATACTATTTGCATATTTGTAATATGTAATATATACATATTGCAATATATCGGAGCTTTAAGATAAACTAGGGCCTCGAAGTCGGCCATAAACATTGAAAAATGAGGAAAATCTGAGAAGGTCGTTCACGAGGATGACCTAAACAAAATGATGGCGTATGAAAATCGGTTTATGGTCTTAAATAACTAATAATTTATATTTTAAAATTTTCTGCGTTTGGGTAAGGATATTGATAATATTTTTCACTAATATTAAAGAAAAAGATTTGATTTTTTTTTCATGGCTATATTTCACTATGCGTCGATTCGATCGCGAATTGGAAGTCCAGTTGGGATAAAAGTCTTCAATCCATATTCTATGAATGACTGACTAAAATATGTTATGTTATTAATTTATATATATCTCTCTCTTCAGCCATAGGAAGTCCACTGCTGAACATAAGCCTCCTCCATGGATCGCCACATAGACCTGTTGGAAGCGGCCTGCATCCAGCGACTTCCTGCGACCTTACCAGGTCCTAACCTAACCAGGTCATCCGTCCACCTTGTGGGTCGGCGTCCGACACTTCGCTTGCTTGTACGTGGTCTCCACTCTAGAACATATTAATTTATATAATATAGTTTAAATATCTTACAACAAAGCATTAAGGACGTGGCGTAATGGGAAAGATCTAGCAGAAATCCGAACGTTTTTCCATCGTTGACTTACTCAACCTCTTTATTCGCAAACAGATTCAACGTTCATAACATACAAACAAACTGGCCAACACACAAGCCACTCTAAAGTAACGGTAGCATCAATAATATATTATAAACATATATATAGAAACGATCATTACCGGTATTTGCGCAGACGCGTTCCCAGCCCGCGCTATTTATGCGCCTTTATAATTTGTTTGCTGAATCGTATTACGTGGGATAGATCGGGTCTTATTCCGGCCTTCGTGGGGTCACGTGAGCTCCTTTATTAGATTACTAACGACCTGGCTTCTCAGCCGATATTTTTTACCCCACACCAGAAACTCATGCTGTCTTTATCTGTACCAGCTTACATACGTCCCACAATTGAGTGGTCATGCGTCTCTACAATTGAGAGTATGCTTGAGACGGGTTAGGCTATATAGCCCACTACGCTGGCTAGTGCGGGTTGGCGTACTTCACACACTATAGAAATTCTTACTTTTCGGTATGGAATTCTTTTTTAATTGAAACCTATGCAATAAGAAAATCTATACGTCCAAACATTTCACGTGAATCACTGTACATATTGATGAAAACGCGATTAAAATCCGATGCTACGTACTTATAAAGGGAATAATCGTTCACAGAGACACCGGGAAGCGAGTTTTTATACCATGTATAGACGATGCGTGACAAAAAGTGCGTGGTGGCCTGTTGGTAACGGACCAGACGCATCTGCCTACATGTTAACGGTTATCGCGGGTTCAAATCCCAGGGCACACCTCTGACTTTTCGGAGTTATGTGTGTATTGACAGTCAATCACCAAGCACTTTAACGGTGAAGGAAATCACCGTGAGGAAACCTGCATACCGTAGCGATTTTAAAAGAATTTCTACGGTATGCAAGTCCGCCAACCCGCACTAGGCCAGCGTGGAGGACTGTTTGGCCTAACCACTCTCAATCGATTCTCTCGATTGTAGAGTAGGCCCGTGCCCATCAGTGGGACGTATATGGGCTGATACAGATACAGATAGGCGGTGGATGGTGGCGTCAGAAGTCCACATACAAGATGGACAGACGACATAGCTAAGGTCAATAAGTCGCTGGTAGCAGGATTACAACATGCTATAGGAATCCTCGTTGAGGCCAATGTACTTCAGTAGACTTCTGAGAGCTGAAGAGTGAGAAAGTATTGGTACAAAGTATCTCTACCAAGCTGTAGTTACTACTGCCGGAATAGGCTCAGACGGTGGTACCACAGTCTCAAAACCGACTCGTTGTGTTTCATTCAGTTGATCTACCCATACTTTCAATTTCTTACGGTTTTAAGATGCAAATAGGCACAATTTCATAGAAGTATTGTGGATGTTCATGGGCGGCATTCACATACCAACAAAAAGCTGGATTGTTGATTTTCCTGAACGTTTAACCAACATCGTTTCATTTCTCTCTCATCACACAATTCACCAAACATTTTTACACGTTATTAAAAGAAAAATATTGCCAAATAATCCAAACTATACCGCGTGGAATTCTTCAATTTCTCCGCATCGCAGAAACAATTCCTTGAATTCAATTTCATAGATAGCAAAAACCAGATCCCATCAAAGCTGATGGCATTATGATACACGTGCACACTGCAGAGGCAGCGCGTCGCAACATCTCAAGTGGGCGTCTGTCGTCGGCGTCGCGTTTGGCACGCCATAAATATGGCTTCTTTCAAAATATTTTACCCACACCGGGTAAAAAGCTAGGGCAAAAACTGCTCTTGAAACCGCCTGGGGCAGCGGTTGTCAAAGATTCCAAGCCTCTTTGCTTCTATCATTGATATTGTTTTCTTAACATGGTAGATGCATGTACGAGTATAGTTGTAATTTGCCAGCCTTCATGGTGCAGTTAGACGCCGGCTGTGAAACGAGAAGCCGTGGGTTCGATCCTCGCCCAACAAATGTTTGTGAGGCCCACAAGTATCTGTCTCGGGTCTGGGTGTTTGTGAGATCGGAATCTCTCGTATTTTCACACGACACGACATTACTAAATTAATCTTATTGTGGGGTCAGGACTATGTGTCTGACTGATGGGAGTATTTTTTTATTTATTATTAATTTTAGGGTTAAATGTCCCGTGATGAGTCTTACACCCCCACTAAAATATACGGGCCTTCTCTAGGATCGAGGGGTCTTAGAGGCTAAAAGATAGTCTAATACGTTAGCCTATTGCGGTTTGCGAAGTATGGACTATGGGTTAAGCCCTGTCTATCTTAAAGGAGGCCTGTGTTATAAAAAATATTATATCCCTTCTAAAATTGTTTTAACCAACGGTTTCCAATCTAACTTTACTCTCTCAAGATGGGCGTTTGTAAGTGGGTGTAATCTTCAAATATAATAAAAATAATGAGTTTTGTTTCCAAATAATATATTTATATTGCGAGTATTTATGTAGTAAATTGAATAATTGCACAATGTCATAACCTTCGGGTTTACCTTCATTGTTTGATTTAATGTTTCTCACACATTGTCTTCACTTAATCTTCAAAACACATTCATCACTTTAATCCCTTGCAATTTTCTTGAGTGCAAATAATGTTATAATATCATCATAAATTTTAAATAAGTGACGTCTTTTTAATATCTTTGTTTTAAATTTTCTAATAAGAAGCAGAACGACGGATGAACTTAATTGTGTTTTACCTGAAGGAGAATTATGAAATAGTCACTGCAGACCAACATAAATCAAAATATATTTTATTCTGAAATATTTCACAAGATCTTTTGAAATTTGAATTGTTAAATAATACTAAAATAGAGGCTAAGCCAAGCTAAGCTAAGCCAGTTAAGGCGCTGGGAGACCAAAATCTGTTTTTGTACAAATTCTCTTGGGTACTAAATAAATAAAAAAATAAGATAAAAAATACTACAGTTTCGGAACATGCATCTGATTAGAAAAAATAAGCAAGAAACTCCATAAGTAATTGCAACTATCTTTTCCTTTTTTTACAGTATATTTCATTAAATATTTTGTTAAAACATGTTACTTTTAGTCGTAAGTGAGCTACATTCGTTACGCAAATTAATCAAGCCATGCTACATTTTAGCTTTCAATATACCATAATGTTTGGGTGGTTTTAAATAACATCATCGTGTTTGGGTGATAAATGCATATTTTTTGCTAAAATTATAATTTGAAGCATTGCGTACTATAGCGTCCTTAAAAATAAAAGTGTGTACATTATTTTTTTTAGAAAAAAATATGTATTTACCACTCAAAAACGATGATAGGAAAAAAATGTCTCGATAATTATAGACCCTTTCACATTGGTACATCGCATCCTAACTACTAAATACTGTATAAATGCAAAAATCTATCCTCACACACTTTTATTATTATTCCAAAACATATACCTAATCAAAATCTATTATTTCGTTATCAAAAAGGTTCCAAAATGTTTAGGATAAAAAGCACAAAAAATATGATTACACGATATATGCATGATCAAAATTCATTGCCTCCTTATCAAAAAGGGTCCAAAAAGTTTGAAAAACCCTGCCCTTTCAAGAGGACGCTCAGTACTCGAAATTGAAGGGTTTTTAAGAATGTTTCCATACATTCTAAAAGTCAAGTGCTAGACTAAAAAAGCTTTTTAGCTAGCAACACGGATTTGTCTCGCTAAATACATTAGTTTGGCTCCACGACGGAGACTGTCCGGGTCTTTCTGGTTAAATCATAATTTAAACGGTTTAATATAATCTCTATGGACCTTATTAATAACTTAGATGAGCGAAGGATTAAGTTTAGTCCAAGGCAAGGAATTGACTTGATTATTTGTCTATTAATTTGACTATAATATTGAATAATGTAACTACGATGGTTGCCTAGCCCTCTATGCAATTCCGTGTTTTTTAATAAAGTCGTGAATCGCTACTCAAAATCGAGTCAATTCTAAAGCCTTGGACTAAAATTAAACCTTCGCTAATGCGAGTTAAAAAACCTTACGAGTTTAACAGTGCAGTGATGTATTCGTATACGTATATTTAGCTCTGAAGTTACAGAAAGAAATTAAACGCAGTGAAATGTTTGATAGAAATGTTTTGTTATCAGTGGCCAAGTTTTGGTTGTTTAGGTAAGTGGTGTATTTATACATTAATTTTATTCGTGTAGGATATTTTTAATACTGGAATAAGTGTGACGCACCTGGTAGGGAGTTGTCTGTAGTCCCGATATCCTCGAATGGCGAAAGAAGTTGTCTTTCACGATTAAATACTTTGTCAATTTGTGACATACCGACGAATACTGGCCCTGAAACAGCACACGTACGCAGATAACATATGTTTTAGAAGAAATTTATACCCGTATTGATTTACCGTAGTTTAATCACTAGTAGTGAACTAAGTTTTACTAATTTATAAATAATTGTAAATTAAGGGTATTTAATTGTAACAGTCACTGAGCACATAACTAATACCTCAGTCCGCCCCGTGACCGCGAAAGCTGTAAAGTGATCGAAACGTCGGGAAGTAAAAAATGTAAAAATTACATCAAATTCCCGATAAAATCCGCAAGAATTCGTTTTATTTCGATGTGTATTATTGCGTAAATATAAGAATTAAGATACTTTAAGTGTAAACATAAATAGGAAGTAACAATTCCGTTTACAGAGCGATCCATGTATCGTTCTTGTCGCAAAATTAGCTATTCTATTTGCAATTTCCCTTGCAAAAGGGATTACTTAACCTCATTGATCTGCGGAAAAGTTAAAACACTCGATAATTGATCTCCTAATGTGACAGATAATTATAACAGCTTATATTTGTACATCTAAATACAGGAGACGGCCCCCTCTACCATTAAGAAGCTTTAGGCCTTTGTTTAGTACACTAGATGACTAGATCAATGCGGATTGACGGACTGTACATACCTTTGAAATTCAAGACCACTCATAGATAGTAGCAAAACCAAACAACACCATGAATTACAAAGCAATGCTTGGCATTCCACTGCGCTCGCCATCCTAAGATGTACGTAAGTCTCATTATGTCCAGTAGTTACGCTGGATACAATGCCCTTCAAACCGGAACACAACAGTGCATTTACACTGCTTGTTGCCCTGTTAATTCTTAGTTATTAAAGTTTTCTTGCGATATTTTCCATCACCGTTAAACTGATAAATTAAAACAACATACTAACACGAAAAAAAACAAAAAAATCCAAATCGGTTCAGGTGTCTTCGAGGAATATCACCTATTACATAGCTACATAATTTTCTTTTCCGACGAATTGAGAACCTCCTGTTTTTTTAAAGTCGGTTAAAATAGCATTAAACAATAATAGCTAATCACAGGCGATCAGTCTATATTTTATTTAAGCTATAAAACAAAACGTGATATGAAATTATATTACTCCAAGCAGTTAATGTCGCAGCGTTTTATCGATGCATACCAACGCGTAAATATCGTGTGATAATTAAAATCTTTTGTTTACGACTATAAAAAGTTGATGGAATTGTTAAATATTAATAGGGTTCTAGACATAATTGTTTTTTTGCCTTATTAATGTTTTTAAGCTGTTCTATCTATGCTAGGTAGGTCCTTCGTGTAAATGTGATCGTCTAGGTACCGCGATTTGATCTCTTTCTGTTAAGCAGTTGTCCCGGTTTAGAATAGAATAGAAAACCTTTATTTGTTCAATAAAATACACATACACTGATACAAAACTCTCTCTCTTCAGCCACAGGAAGTCCACAGCTGAACACAGCTGAGCGGTAGGCCTCCTCCAAGGATCTCCATCTTAAAAATATAAATTAAGTATAAATTTCTAGTGCCAACCCGCACTAGGCTACCGTGGTGGACTATATCTAGCCCCTATCAATCGTACTTGATTGTAGAAGAGGCCCGTGCTCTGCAGTGTGACGTATATAGGCCGATACAGTACTGGGACGAAAAGTGAGGATAATGCAGCTGATGGGACATACCTACATGCAATTAAAGAGAGTAATATAACTACAGAATGGGTCACGAAGAGCCCCCGATCACGTGGAAGGCCTAGGCGCAGATGTCGAGAAGAATTAGACGCCTATTGACAAGATTGGTCATGTAAAGCCCTACAGTGGGACGTTATAGGCTCAAAAAAGTATATAATTATGTTGTAAGTCGTCTTCGTTCATAGGGTGAACCAGAAACGCGAATGCGAATCGCGTTTCAGTATCAAAACCTTTTCAGTATTATGATAATCTCACTTACCGCCCGGAACTTTAGAAAAATATGGTTTATTCTGATTTGTGTTATGTGTGATTATAGCAAAACTATAGCTCGTTGAGTGACTTTGAGCCTCCTGATAAGGCCCATAGTAAGAGGCCACGTCTCGGTGCCGTATGTCATCACTGGTAACACACAACTATCGAAGACTTTCGATTTGAGGCACTGATTTGAGGTCGCGGGACGTCGCTGGATGCAGGCTGCCTCCAACAGGTCACTGTGGAAATCATTGGGAGAGGCCTATGTTCAGCAGTGGACTTCCTTTGGCTGATGGATGGATAGCAAAACTAACATTCTGGTTACCTTAGGCCACAATAGCAATGGGCCGTTTAGACTGAGGTGGTACCACTGTCCTAAAAAAACAGTCATTATGCGACGGTTACAGTAAAGATAGCCGGAGACCCAAAATCCCTTTTCAACTCCCGTCTGTTTTCCACCCATCCCTCCTCCAATTTTGTCAGGCATCTAACACGATGTAGGTCACTGTCAGACGAGAGAGATCCAACTCCTCGTTTGCAATAAAATATACCACTAAAATCAAATCGATCACATTGCCCGCTTTGGCAATCGAATCGGATAAACATGTAATAAATTAGAGTCTACTCTTGTTGAGGCTGGGTAAGCGATTACTCAGCGCTGGAGTGCTAAACAGCGTCTGCGAATCCTCTCACTCCTAACCGAAATATCCCAGATATATATGCGTCATATATTTTTGATCTAACTATGTTATCGTTGCATTTCTTCAATGTATAATGGCTTGGATTAATTCGACGCATTGCTTTTAAAACTATACATTATGGACGATTTATTGAGTGATAATGTGTGTTATTTTTTTGTGTCTATCCTCTTTTATCCCTGTCTATCCCGGATGGAGGTATTTTGGTGGATTGAGGTGATGTGATGTGAAGCAATGATGACGCAATAGATTGTTTTGATTCAAATGTGTAAGTCAATTATATTATAATGAAACTATTTAAAGGGTTTTAAACGCATTGATATTTTTGTTCTAAATGGTCATAGATATGTACAAATCTAGGATATCTATCACGTTTTGATTGCATCGCAGAAACTACAAAGCGGTGTTTTGCAATTCCTATTATTTACTGTAAATAATTTTGCGTATTTTCCACAAATAATCAATTTATTCAGCTCGACAATGTCTGCACCGCAGTTCTTATACTTACAAACATCTCTGTCTCTTCAGCCACAGTAAGTCCACTGCTGAACATAGGCCTTCCCCAAGGACCTCCACATAGACTTAGAAACATGTGCAATGCTTACGTTTAGTCCTTAATTAGAAAGCGTTTCCAAGACGATAGACGAGAATTTCTTGCCATTCATCACATTTATGCCGTGCTGTACAATTCGCTCACCTGACAGAGCCCTTCATTAGTCAAATACTAACCGCCTTATACATAAATAACTTTGAAATCTATTTTAGTCATCGAATGTTTTGTCTTCTTCCAATCCAATCAATCCATCAGTCAAAGGAAGTCCACTGCTGAACATAGGCCTCTCCTAATGATTTCGACAGTGACCTGTTGGAGGCAGCCTGCATCCAACGACGTCCCGCGACCTTTACCAGGTCGCCTGACCACCTAGTGGTTGTCTTCTTTGCTCAAACTTAATTCAAGTCGAGCGTAAGGGTCAAAACACTCGATAACTAAAATAGGGTTTAAAAACTGTCTATGAATAAGGCCTTATATTTTTTTTATCAGCCCATATACGTCCCACTGCTGGGCGCGGGCCTACTCTACAATCGAGAGAATCGATTGAGAGTGGTTAGGCCATATAGTCTATCACGCTGGCCTAGTGTGGGTTGGCGGACTTACATACCGTAGAAATTCTTTAAAATCGCTACGGTATGCAGGTTTTCTCACGATATTTTCCTTCACCGTTATAGTGCGTGGTGATTGACTATCAATACACACATAACTCTGAAAAGCCAGAGGTGTGCCCTGGGATTTGAACCCGCGACCACCGTGAACATGTAGGCAGCCAAATCTGGTCCGTTACCAACAGGCCATCACGCACTTATAAATATTACCCATAAATAAATGTACATAGTTTGATCACTCCAACGTATAGACCTGTAATTCAAGATTACAGGAGACCTTAAAAAACGTATTCCCACCTTAAAGGCCAGAAACGCATCTCCATGGTCTATGGTGTTACAGACGCATGGGCGGCGGTGATCACTTACCATCAGTCGACCTGTCTGCTCGTTTGCCGGACCTATATAAAAAAAATGTCTACAATACAAGATTTTCGCGAAATAACAGGTATAAAACGGACGATCAATGATTTTTATTTTGAAATAAAGAGGGTATATCAAGACTGCGACCGAAAGCGAAGCCAGGTGGTGGTTTTAGTAGTCACAGATACAATGCAACTAAAAATTTCTCAAAAAAATAAAAGGTTTTTTGCATTTTTTTAATTATCATAGTGTTTGTATGGTAAGTCCCTAGTTTATGCTAAAATTATAATTTAAACGCTCGCGTATCATTGTGTCTTTATAAATAAAAAGGTGCACATTATTTTGGGAAAACGATGTATTTACTACCCAAGTACGATGATAAGTAAAAAATTACAACAAAAATTGTCGCTTTTTTACATAATTTTTAATTGCCTTATATCTGAAGTTGCATACTACCACCTGGCTGCGTTTTCGGTCGCAGTCTAGATATACCCTGTATAACTGAAACACATAACGACTCTCTCTGACGTATGTGGGCCATTAATACGGCGAGAGGGCCGCGCGGTAAAAAAACAATAATTATCTAAACCCAGAGCTTTCCGCGTGTGCATTAGTCGATTTTGGAGGGAGTTTTTTCATAATTTTGACGTATGGAGACGGAATAATTTGTATGTTATTTTTGTAGTTTTTTTTAGCCTATATTGTGTCCCACTGCTAGGCAAAGGCCTCCCCTTTATTGCTCCACTTGACCATGTCCTTTTTTTGTAGTTAAAAATGTTATTTATGATGTGTTAAACTATGGTTATAATAGAATATCAGTTGACGAAAGTGTATCTTTAATTCGGCGTGATTATGATGAAGTGATTGATAATAAATTATGTATACATACATAGACATTACGCCTTCTTACCAGACAGAGGTGCACAACCAGGACCCACGTTTCGCCTTATGTGTTCCGTCCCATGATGTGATAGAGGGCCATATCAGGCACAAATTCTTGACTCCGGTCTGATAATAGAAAAATCCAATATCACTACCGTTCCGGGATTCGAACCCGAGACCACAGCTTCGTAATCATACCGTAGTACAACTACGCCACCGAGGCAGTCAATAAATTTAAGATTATTACTTAATAATCTTAATAATCGATATAATGATAGGCTCGCTCCCTATCACATCGTGGGACGGAATAAACAAGGCGAAAAGTGGGTGTCCTGGTTGCACCTCTGCCTATCTCCTCTGGGAAAAAAGCGTGAAATTTCTGTATGTATGTAATAATCTTAAACCAATCAAAGTATTCAAGAAGCGGTCTCCACACTAACCTTAACCAACATGCGCAGGACACATGTTTCTCGCGTCCCGTCTGTAATCCCAGGGACACCGGGACTCCACAAAAACTATCACTTTACACTTCGCCTCATTAATATCGCTATAACAGCATGTTTTCCCAGTATTTACTACCGATACTAACACAAATCTACGTGAAGTTTTAAGAATTTTGCTGTAAGTCGATGATCACCCATCGGAATTTTCCACAACCGAGTCTGATGGAGGATTTTAAGAGCTCTCTCTCTTTAGCCACGGGAAGTCCACTGCTGAACTGTGCGCTTTAAATCATGCCAAACTCATTGTAGTTTGCCATAATTAAATTTTTATATGGAGAAGTAAAAGGCTGAAAATTATATACGGATGATATAGACATATGGTATTTCATTTAACCCATATGTTTCTCATCACCCCAGGTAACGTACAGAATTTGAAAAAAATCCGAGATGATTTTTTGTCAAAATCGTGATTTTAGGATTGAATTAATTAATGTTCTCTCTACGAATTAATAAGATTAATACTATCAATTGCCTCACTTAATTTGTTTTATTTCTGTATTTTCAATTGTTTAATTTAAGGTTAGTTATTTAATTTAATCTTGTTTTATCTTATGTTTGATTTGGTTATAAATGTATATTTTTTATTATTTTTATTATTTAAATGTGTAACTTGAATTATTATTAATTTTTTTATGTGAATATTTTTTTGATGTTGTATTATTATTTATTTGAATGTTAGATCTCAGTTGTCTGTGATTTGGTTTTGCATAATTTAGAAAAAAAAAAGTAGTAATTCATGTTATTTCAATTTCATTTAAGTATGGACTATAAATTTGATTTGCTTTTTAATGATAAATGTTACTCCAAACGTAATTGTAACGGTATTTAGCACGTGTTTTAATTATTGCTTTATTAATAGTGTAAATATACGTTATGTTGGTGATCCTAATAAAATAAAATAAAAATAAAAAATGATTTTTGGCTACCCCGTATAGATACGAATATTTTTACCGCTTGCTGAACTTCAGTTCGGTTCGGGAGCTTACCTGAGCTGTAAAAACAATCGTACTTATACGGGTTGATACTTACGGTTACGGTTGAGACTTTGGAAACTGAAATCGCGATTTTTGACAAAATTACCAGGCAGTGTTTTTCAAACTTGGTACAATGTTACCTGGGGTGACTAGGAACATGTGGTTCAAATTAAATACCATATGTCAATATCATTGTACATATGGGTGTTTTACAATGGAGTATATAATCTTTGCCTCAATAATCTCAAGCAAATTAAAACTTGAAAATGCGAACCAAAATGAATTTCGTTAACTTAGCCACCACTACCTAAGTATATGAAACTTAACTCCTAATATTTATCAAAAAATAATTTAAATGCAAAAAAGCGGTAACAAGTAACTATACTGAACATTAACACATCATAAGGAATAATATTATCTAATTTATTTCGGTAATAACTCACGGTTGAAACGCGAACTTTAAGTGGTTTTTCCAAAACCATGATTCGTGATTACTTCGCGAAGATTATTATCACAAATATATGCAAAGCGTAATTCTAGATTTTTTGCTAGAGTACTTACCGTTGTCCGCACACCCGCACTAGGCCAGCGTGGTGGATTATATGGCGTAACCACTCAATCGTACTCTCGATTGTAGAGTAGGCTCGCGCCCTGTAGTGGGAAGTGTATGGGCTGATAAATAAATAAATACACCCAACAGTCACATACATAGTCCTGACCCCACACTAAGATCGAGTCTTGTGTCGTGTATCAGAAACTACGAGAGACTTTCCTACAAACACCCAGACCCGAAACAAATACTTGTGGATCACACAAATATTTGTTTCGATCGAACCCGCGGCCTCTCGTTTCACAGCCGGCGTCTAACCAACTACGCCACGGAGGCTGTCATGTACTGCTCGTACATATGTACTTACCGTTAGTGATAGTGTGGGGGCTGCCTGCGTGGTCTGGTCTGATTTGCTTATAATGATAACTTGTAATTACTTTTGCTTTGGCGGAACAGTATATACCTATTCTGCGTTCTGGGTGATTTTACTTAACTCTCCCGTACAAAATTACTTACTGGACGCCCACCCACAAGGTGGACAGACGACCTGGTTAAGGTCGCAGGAAGTCGCTGGATGCAGGCCGCTTCCAACAGTTCTATGTGGCGATCCTTGGGGGAGGCCTTACCAATATAATTATCATTCAATTGATTATTATAAATCATTTATTAACTGCTCTGAATTAAACCAAGCTGCGACTCCTGTATTGTAAACTTGTTTTGAAAAGAACGTTGGAGTTTCTTGCCCGTTCTCTGGTGAAAACAGCCTTGCGTACCTGGTGGTAGAGGAAAAAGTGACAGAATCTAAAAATTTATAACATTTAAAAAATTCAATACATACATACATATAAACACACGCCTTTTTCCCAGAAGGGGTAGGCAGAGGTGCTACCAGAACACCCACGTTTCGCCTTGTATATTCCGTCCCACGATGTGATAGGGGGCGAGCCTATCGCCATATCGGGCACAAATTCCTGACTCCGGGCTGATAATGAATAGAAAAATCCAATATCACTTTGCCCGACCCGGGATTCGAACCCGAGACCTCAGCTTTGCAATCATACCGTAGTACCACTACGCCACCGAGGCAATCTAAAAAATATATAATAATATAAAAATAAAAATATAATATATAAAAATTCAATAAAGTATTTTAATTTAATTTTAATTATATGAGACTAACTTAGCCGCATAAAACAAAGAAATGTGTCAGTCTAAAAAATATTTAAGGACTTTTTTGCTTTAAATTTGCATTTAGTTAGTTTAGTTAACTTCGAAGAGGTGTACCTACATACATATGTATGAACTATGAATCATTGAGGTTTTGGTTATTAACTGCTTATTCGTTAGTCTCATTGTCGTATTCTTATGTATTAGAATTTAGATACTTGCTTGTAGTTAATCAACTCAATGAGTGTATGAGTTTAAATGTAATAAGCTGTGTATGTTTTTCTAACAAATATGTGAAATAAATAAAATAAAACCGTCTTAAAGTAGCGGTCGAGCATCGACATTGTTAAGATTACCGCTTGTAACGTATTTTAAATGTCTTATATTTGTAATTTTATTTATTCATTATTATATGTATGTAATCTATATTAAATACGTGAATACTGAAAAATTATGACAATTCCTATACACTACTAATAAATTTATTTTCATACTTAGAAAACAGCGTATTAAAACGTGCATCAACTGAAATGATACTAAATATGCATCCAACAGTCCCACATCGAGAATATAACCCGGGACTCCACACTACGATGAATACGTGTGTTGTATCGTCAATATCACAAACTATAAGCCATTTATCCTACAACACAAAAACCTGAAACAAACATTGGATACTTAACTAGGTATGCAAATAATAATTTCGTGCTGTTTCGTCCATTATTGAGGCAAAAAACGGCTGTGATATATTTGCACTTCAAAACCTATCTGACTGAAATATTTTTGAAAAACTTATTTATTTTGTACGGGTTTCGTTAAAATATCAGGTTTAACTAAACTCAACTTATGCCATTATAAGGCCCACGACAAACATTACGACTTACTTAGTATAATATTGCTAACGCGGTTGCTATTTTCGACAATATATTTTGTCAATTTCAGTTTCTCAATTGTCTCCTGAGGTAAACCGTAAATAATATTAACCGAAATTGCATTTAAAATATGGCTTTGTGATTGACTTCGTGCGTAATTGTTGTTTAATATCACGCTGAGTTTTAAATACATTACGAAGAAACGAAAAAGATTGAGCAGGTACCGGATTAATACAATGTTGTTTTCCTTTTTTTTTGTTTCGTCTGAATCATCCAAATATTTTATACGGCACATCATGTTTGTTATTCAATTTATTTATTTTTAATGCAATATTACTGTTAGTATTAAAAACGTATCATTCTTAATATTATCGTAAATGTGTAAGTTCTAGTCCCGCTACTCGACAACAGATGGCGCTAGTAGTAACTCCGCGGCGCGTAATCTACGTTCTTACCAAGCGCCGAAGTGAGCTCACAAGTTATAAATATTGTAATAAATTGCATATTATATAAATTTGAATGTATTTATGTGTTAGAGGCGAGTAATTAAACGGTTATATACAATGCGGATGGAAATAAACAAACAGTACTTGCAAGCTTTTTTCCTCGATTTTTATTTTTAGCTTTTTAAAATGGCATCATGATTTTTATGGATAGATTCGGTGGGTGTAGACTCAAACATGTTTAATGCGCTATAAAATTGAAATTATTACTTGTTTCTAAATGTCAGCAATTGCAATATTGCGTTGGGAATAATTTTTGTATTAGCAACGCTCGTTTTAAAAGCATTTATGTTTCGTAACGTGCATTCAATCTTTTTTAGTTTCCTACATGGTTGCTTGGATTCTTTAGTTGATAATTAACATTTGATATTGTTGTAGTGTTCTTTTAATATATGGTTATTAGTTCCGCTTATTCATAGAAACCAAATTGATTGTAGAATGATATTTAGTGATTTTCTTTTGTTAAATGTTTATAGAAATTATGTTAAAATATTGTGACGCGGTTATACCTAATGTTATGTTTATTAATTGTTGTTACTTTATGCATTCCTGATAAAATTTAATAAGTGGTATCTGTCTCTTTGGCTTTGATTTTAAAAATAACTGATCTTTCACAGAAATACTGTATCAGCACATTTACGTCCTACTGCAGGACACGAGCCTCTTCTACAATCGATAGCACGATTGAGAGTGGCTAGGCCATATAGTCCACCACGTGGCCTAGTGTTGGTTGGCGGACTTTGCATACCATAGAAATTTTAACAAATCGCTATGGTATGCAGGTTTCCAAACGATGTTTTCCTTCACCGTTATAGTGCGTGGTGATTGACTATCAATACACACATGACTCCAAAAAGTCAGAGGTGTGCCTTGGGATTTGAACCCGCGACCACCGTGAACATGTAGGCAGCCGCGTCTGGTCCGTTACCAACAGGCCACCACGCACTTTATCTTGATATACCCTATGTACTATTTCTATTAGTAATACATAGTATATAATAGACGCGAGTCACCTTCACACTGTTTGTCGAGCACTGCGTGTGTTGTCTCATTGTCTCATTGATTAATGTTCTGTAGATAATTAATTTATGTCACATTTCGAAAATATTCTACTGTCATTGCTTTATTCTTGAAAATTGTTTTATTTGGTTTGTAAAATGGGGCTACGGAAAGTTTAACGTATCGTATGTACAGTTTTGGGTTTTGTAACCAGATTAGAAGTAGACAGTGGTAGAGCCAAGCTGTTGATAGTAATGACTCAGCATGAATGGGCAGGCTCGTCCGAGGTGGTACCACTGTCTCACAGGAGATATACGTGAAGCGACAGCCATGCTGTTGCGTTTCGTTCGGTGATTGAGACTGTCGGATGCCCAATACCCCTTTCCTCTTCCCGTTGTTTTTCCTTCCCGCCCCCCTCCCAACTGGACGGCAACACCGTGATCCAGCGTTGTGGATGTTCATGGGCGGCAGTGATCACTAACCATCAGGTGACTTGCTTGCTCGCTTGCCGAGCCTATGCAATAAAAAAATATCAGTCACAAATTCCTGAGTCCGGGCTGCGGATGAATAGAAAAATCCAATATAACTTTGCCAGACCCGGCATTCGAACTCGAGACCTCAACTTTGCAATCATACCGTATTTCTAATTCAGCCTGTATACATCCCTTTTCGTACAGGCCGGCATAATTGTGTAATGGATTTTCTATCTGCATTGCATCTACCGTTACAGAGTTATTTTCCGGTATAAAAGTAAATATAAAGCTAGTAATTGTATCAATGTTTAATTATATATTACTCGTATATAATGCATGTTTAATTCTTTATTTTGATTATTTTTATCATTTTGGGAGAGTGAAAAGTCTCTCCTAGTTTCTGATACACGACACAAGACTCGATCTTAGTTTGGGGTCAGGACTATGTATGTGACTGTTGGGTGTATATATTTATTTAATTATTATACACATGCCTCCGTCTTTCTGCACCATTTTAGAGTCTACTGGACGGAAATTCCATTAGGCATTAAGCCCGTCTGTACTACTCAAATTATACAAAGTGTAAATAAATAAATAAAGGCTGCATTGCGAGTTTTGCATTGTTTGAATAAAATATATTTACGTTATTAAATATAAACGGTTAATGGTTTGCGACATGCTTTTGCGCTACTTTGGACATTGTTTTTACTTGTTCAATTGTTAGGTAAAGGGTTCAGTAATGTTCAGTTCATAAATGAATTAAATATCTACATACATACATAAACGTCACACCTTTTTCCCAGAAGTGGTAGGCAGTGGTGTAACCACAACACCCACGTGTCGCCTTATGTGCTCCGTATTATGATGTGATAGGGGGCAAGCCCATCGCCATATCGGGCACAAATTCCCGACTCCGGGCTCTTATGAAATAGAAAAATCCAATATTACTTTGCCCGGCCCGGTATTCGAACCCGAGACCTCAGCTTTATAATCATACTGTAGTACAACTACGCCACCGAGACAGTCAAATATTAAATCTCCAATAAGTAAATGAAACAAAAGGATAATTACTATTGAATGAAAAAATAATTACAACCAAACTCTCTAATATAGACGAGTTGTCTGGCTAACCCAAAATTTCATATAAAATATAAAATTATGTGCAATTGGTATCATTCAAACTATTAAAAATAATATTAAGTTAAAAGGTCACCACACAAGCTAATTAAGACCTAGCAAATTGTCTTTAGAAAGGTAAAGGTCGCGGGACGTCGCTGGATGCAGGCTGCCTCCAACAGGTCACTGTGGAAATCATTGGGAGAGGCCTATGTTCAGCAGTGGACTTAAAAGGCTGATGGATTGATTGAATTAATGAATTGTCTTTTACCAGCCTTTATAAAGAACACGGTTATTATGCGAGGTAATTGTTTAATAGCATAACGGGGAATTTTCTTTGACTATTGATGCAAACTTACATATGTCACGGAACCAAGTAAAATTGCTCTTCAGAAATGCACTTAACCGTCGCGTGTAAGTTTGTAAGCCAATGCCATAACTCCTCAAAAAGAGTCGTTTTTAATTCTAATGACCCTTTCTATTATGACAATATATGCTATGCGCAATTAATTATAGAACAAAACACTTTAACTAAACATCTATAACGGTGAAGGAAAACATCGTGAGGAAACCTGCATACCATAGCGATTTGTAAGAATTACTATAGTGTATAAAATCCGTCAACTAGTACTAGGCCAGCGTGGTGGACTATGGCCTAACCCCTCTCAATCGTACTCTCGATTGTACAGTAGACCCGTGCCTTGCAGTGGTGATTGGCAGAAATTGTCTTAAAGTGACAAGACCGCCATATGTACTTTGTTATTTTTGTATTCTCCCTATAATCTGTTATTATAATTTATTATGTCCAATAATGAATTAAATCAATAAAATATATTCCCAAGGGTAAGCAGAGATATAATAAGAGACTGTCCCGCCCCCACACCCGCCACTGCAACTCCTGTAAGCCGGATCATCAGCACGCATTGTAATGACACCGAGCATTGAAGCTCAGCGCGTCTCCGGGAATGTCTTACTTGTCTTTAACCCGTAATGAAATTAAATAGCAAAATAGGTGTTTTATATAAATTATTACCCATTTTCCATTTTAGCAATTCGGAAGACTAAATTATGAACTAAGCTAACATTGATAAAACATTGTAGCAAGAGTAACTCCTGATCATAATGAGACTTCATCTTATGTCTCAGGATGGCGAGCGCAGTGGAATGCCAAGCTTTGTAATTCATGGTGTTTGGTTTTGCTACTGTCCATGAGCGGTCGTATCGCTTACCATCAGGCGAATGGCATGCTCGTCTCGCCATTCATCGCAATAAAAAAATGTTAGGTTACTCATGATACCCATATTTTTCTGATTTATGTATTATAACTTAATCTTATTTCAGCCTCCGCAGCACAGTTGGTTAAGAGACTGTCAAATGAGAGACGAGTTCGATTCCCGCGCCGGAATAAATGTTTGTGCCTTTACAAATATTTGAATTTGAAATATTGAAGTGCGTGGTGGCCTGTTGGTAACGGACCAGACGCGGCTGCCTACATGTTTACGGTGGTCGCGGGTTCAAATCCCAGGGCACACCTCTGACTTTTCGGAGTCATGTGTGTATTGATAGCCAATCACCACGCACTATAAAGGTGAAGGAAAACATCGTGAGAAAACCTGCATACCATAGCGATTTGTATAAATTTCTATGGTATGTGAAAGTCCGCCAACCCGCACTAGGCCAGCGTGGTGGACTATATGGCCTAACCACTCTCAATCGTACTCTCGATTGTAGAGGAGGCCCGTGCCCTGCAGTGGGTCGTATATGGGCTGATACAATACAATACAAATATTCGTTTCTTAGGTATTTGTGAAGGGACAAAAATTTAAGTCGGGTTTGCGTGTTTGTGAGATCGAAAGGTCTCTCGTAGTTTTGGATACACAAGACTAAATCTAGATGTGAGGTCAGGACTATGTATGTGACTGTTGGGTGTATTTGTTTGTTTATATAATACAACGACTGCCTCGGTGGCGTAGTGGTACTACGGTATGATTGCAAAGCTGAGCTCTCGGGTTCGAATCCCGGGTCGGGCAAAGTGATATTGGATTTTTCTATTCATTATCAGCCCGGAATCAGGAATTTGTGCCCGATATGGCGATAGGCTCGCCCCCTATCACATCGTGGGACGGAATATACAAGGCGAAACGCGGGTGTTCTAGTAGCACCTCTGCCTACCCCTTCTGGGTAACAGGCGTGCGGTTATGTATGTATAATACAAATATATAAAAGAATAACATAGTTATCGTAAGTTGTGATACTCATTTAAGTATCAATGTTACCCTAAATCTAGTAGTTTTTAATTCTAACAACACATTTTGACAATTTTGCAGCACGTTGCTTGTTACGAATGCGATTGTTAGTGTAATGTGAGTTTTCCTATTTGTAATTAATTTTATTCTGTATCAGCCCATATCCCACTGCAGGGCACGAGCCTCCTCCACAATCGAGAGTACGATTGAGAATGGTTAGGCCATATAGTCCATCATGCTGGCCGAGTGCGGATTGGCGGACTAACATACCATAGAAATATATACAAAACGCTTTGGTATGCAGGTTTCCTCACGATGTTTTCCTTCATCGTTATAGTGCGTGGTGATTGACTATCAATACACACATGACTCAGAAAAGTCAGAGGTGTGCCCTGGGATTTGAACCCGACTAACGTGAACATGTAGCCGCGTCTGGTCCGTTACCAACAGGTAACGCACTTTCACTTAATTCATTATATTTCATTTTATTAAGGATATTTTTTATCATATGTGAAACGCATATTTTAAATAGAACACAAATGATGTCTGGTAACCTTTATCAATCGTACAGACTTATTTGTCACCTATATTGTACTGTACAGTCCAAAATCACGCACTTCTGTACAAGA
The DNA here is from genome assembly GCA_033459515.1 of Theretra japonica. Taxonomy (NCBI): domain Eukaryota; kingdom Metazoa; phylum Arthropoda; class Insecta; order Lepidoptera; family Sphingidae; genus Theretra; species Theretra japonica. Next base: position 1,534,998 of record CM065951.1, on the reverse strand, counting down.
GACTCCTATGCAACCGTCAGTTCGATTGAGTGAGCTTAGGCCACTCCAACAGGCTCTATTTTCATGTAAAATAAAAGTGTTCCCGTGTTTTAAAATGATAGCTTACTAATTCTATAAGACTATAAAACTCCTGTTTGTTATTGTCAACAGATGGTGCGTATGGCGCAGTGGTCAAGAAGCTGAGAAACGAAGGGACGCCGGTTCGATCTGCTGAGACAAATGCTAGCCCCGTCTTTGTTAGGTATATTTATGTGTGAAAAGTTCTCGTAATGTTGAATGCATATAAAACAACTATCTCTCATAGAAAAATAATTAAATCAATCATTCGACAGCCATAGCGCAGTGTCCGCCTGTGAAACATAAGAGTCCGGGTTCGATTCCTGCACCGGGACGGAAGTAAGTTTGGTTCACAAATGTATTGGGGGGTTGGAGGACTAAAGAGTGGGGGTTAGGACTATTTGTGTGATTATTGTACGTATATCTTAATTTTAATTGCAGTGAAATACGCTCCCTTACCCCATTACATATACATGTATATATTTACTTAGAAAATAAATCTTTACCGCATACTTTGAAGTGCGTGGTGGCCTGTTGGTAACCGCCCCGACTGCCTACATGTTCACGGTGGTCGCGGGTTCAAATCCCAAGGCACACCTCTGATTTTATGGAGTTATGTGTGTATTGATAGTCAATCACCACGCACTATAACGGTGAAGGAAAACATCGTAAGGAAACCTGCATACCATGGCGATTTGTAAGAATTTCGATGGTATGTAAGTCCGCTAACCCGCACTAGGCCAGCGTGGTGGACTATATGGCCTAACCAATCTCAATCGTATTCGATTGTAGAGGAGGCCCGTGCCCTGCAGTGGGACGTATATGGGCTGATAAAGTTATCACATACTTTGACACACAAAATCATATATTTGCAGGAGTATCGAACCTGGGACGTCATAATTCACAAACAGCTTCTCCCGTCAGGCGATCACTGTAACATCACTATGTACTTGCTTAATTGATTTTTTGCTCCTATTTTTTATTTTTTTTTCAGTAGTTCTGAATAAGCTTTAAAAGGAGCTTATTATGCTTAACATTTAGGGCTTTTTGGAAATTATAATTTTTAAACATAATCATATTAATAAAAAGTTCAGTGCGTAGTAATTTTCAAGTAATGTTATGTTATGCTGAATGACCATAATTGCTGTAAATTATGCGTATTAAAAGATTAATGTACGTATGAGATTGTTTTATCTTATCTAAGAATAAAAAGTTCTGAATTAACTTAAAACATTTATACATAAAACCTACAGTGTTTCAAATATATTGTTTAATTAAATTAAATATGATTTATTTAATTGAGTAATTATTTCAATAAATAAATATAAATTACAGTGAATATAAAATGTATAATAACACGTGTATTTCCGATTCGAACCTGGACATTTCGCGTCCGCTCCGAGGTGTGCTCATCCTACCTGAGACCTCGGACAATGCCATCCCGAACGTCGGGATTAATGTAAAAACGTTACGATATTCTTTTTTCAAAATACTGTTCTTTATTCAAAATTTAAAGTTAATCGGATTTGGGATAATCTTTTAGATTTTGAATAAATTATTTTTAATTTAATATTATTATTGTTTATATCAATTGAATTGTTTTTAGATTTATATTTATTAAATATATATTGTTTTAAGAAATAATTGTAGATATTTTTTTGTTGAGAGTGAGTTTTGTATTGAAATCATATATACTGTTTAAAATATTGTTGAATTGATAATTAAGCTTGTAAACATTGTACTAAGAATTCATAAGTATACTACAATTCTTGAACAAAATAATTTGTCAATAAGCTTAATAAAAGCTCTTAATCTCTTTCTCATACAATGTGTAAGCTCGAATTTTAAGTTCTGAGTTATCTGTATAAGTGTATAGTAGTTAAGAGGTATGAAATACCAAAACAAAATTTTCCATATAATGCAGAGATATTTTTTTTATAAAAGTGTAATTACAAAAACTACTATGTATTATATTTATTTAGAAAACTGAGTATGTAACATTTAATATTTTTATTATTAAATTGGTTGATCATAAGTTGGTGTCATTCTGTGATCTAGTTCTAAAGTCCCTTCGAAGCATAGAAGCTTTAGTTTGAAAAACTTAAGCCATAAATCTGTTTTGTTAATAATGTTAACGAAATGACTCTTCAAGCAGTATTAGAATATTGAAAAGTGGTTTAAAAATTCCAGACTCTTGACTTATATTCGTATTTTGTACCAATCCTTGGGTTTTAGGGACTGCAGTTAAAATCTAAAATTTAATTCCGTTAGTAATCCCTTGTGTGTTAATTTTTGACTGTTGACCTAAATTGAGCAAAGGTTGTAAGACTTGGTATAGTATAGCCCAGATGTTATAGAGTAGGAATTATTGCCCAGCAGTGGGATACTGGTTATTCATGATATCTATTTTATGGATGGTTTTAGTGCAGATAAGTGATTAGTTTGTAATTAATGAGAGCTGCCTGTGATTTTATAGATTCCTAATGTTGATTATCGGAAATTAATTACCAAATTATAATATACGAAGATTTGTAAGGTAGTAAGTGTTAATTAATAGTAGAGTTGTAAATGTTTTTGAATAGATTGTGTGGATTTGTGTGGAGTGAAACGATTGAAACTTTCTAGTAAGTGGTGTTGTAATTCCGGTGAAGTAAATGTGTTGTGTGAACAGAGTTGTTCGTTGTAGTGTGAACCGAAGTATGTTTCGGTGTTTCATTTGATTTGTTGACTTAAAGTTTCAAATAAAAATTTTTGTTCCAAAGTGTTGTTTCAATTTATTCCGCGCGGTGAAACCCCGACAGTTACGTGCGGTTTGCGGCAAAAAACTTTTTCGCCAGCTTCGATAAGTTGCGTGGAGGAAAAAAGATTATCAATAGTTGAATATGTAACGAGTGTACAAACTGCGAAACGGCGAGTTTTAGCAGGTCAGTGCCGCCGCCTCGAACCCGGGACCTCAGGCACCGAGCGCGGAGCATGCGCACCCGCAGCGCCTGCACCGCCGACTACCCACATAAACATACAATCGATACATCCCAATACATATCGCCGCGATGCAACTCAGAAAATCCGTGAAGGAAAACTCCGCGCAAAAACATTCGAAAAAACGCGCACGAGCGGCGCGGCGGTGTGCGCGCGCGGAGTGAGCGGCGGGGCGGCGCGGGGGCGCGCGGGCGCGGGGCGCGGCGGGGTGGGCGGCGAGCGCGCTGATTGGGCGGCGCGGCGCGGCGGCCGCGGCCCCGCCCCGGCGGCGGCGCGGCGCGGCGGCGGCGCCAGTGTCCGCCAGACCGCGGAGCGCGCCGGGCCTCCCGCTTCCCCGCGCACGCCGCGCCAGCTCGCGCCACCACGCGCCGGCCTCCCAGCGTCGCGAGTGCACTATGACACTAGTGAGCTAGCGGGCCGCTGTGACGGTGTACCCGCCATATATGTGTATGTGTTCTCGTGCTTGTGTGTGGTGATCGCGCCCGTGCGCCCTCGCGCCGCGCGCCCTCAGCGACAAGCCTTCGTGGTGGCCAGCGGAGCCTTGCACCCGGGCTCGGGCCGAGCTTTCATGGCTCAGCCTAGGGTATGTACCTCCTGCATGCTGCTAGGGACGTAGGCGACGGTGGTGCTAGGCCCGGGGCCCGACGGGACGTCCGCGGGCTCCGTGTAGGAGTGTAGGACGCGGCACGCGTGGTGAATGTGCTCGCGTGTTGATGTCGCCAAGTGTGAGTTCGCGCGGAGACGAGCGGCTAGACGGCGATGCGCGAATACATACATAAATCAACATATTTTGGACACCTGACGGAATAACGACTTGTTTTGTAATTCATAGCACAATTGATAGAATCGCGCACCGGGCCGCCTTTTGTGGGCCGTTGCTCTCTTGTGACGCACGGGAATCGAACGCGCTGCGACGCACAAAAGACCTCCCCGCGCACAATAAAAATTCAATTGACAATGAGCAATACAAAAAATTCTCCTTTCTGCGAAGCATCCCTAACGGTTGGGGAGCTTTCTAAAGGCTCTGGAGCTTTGTCTTTGGTGTAGGAGACTCGGTAATCCCTCGCTACAATACTATTGTTTGACAATAATTTGTCAAGTACAATAAAAATTACGCACACAAAGAAATTATTTACAACTTACCACTTTGGTACACGGTAAACGTTACTAAGAAACACAAATTCAACTACAAGTACCAAGATTTTGACATTGGTACGCGTATGAAAACTATTGATTTATGTTAATGAGCTCGGAACAGTACTCGACCTGTATCACTGTTTATACGACAAACAAAAATTATTTACACGATTAAACTCAGTTTATTATAATACTTCGTACAAGTGCCAAATTATTGGTATATTATTAGTAATACGGTGCGTCATTGTGGGTTCGATTCCCAGCACGCACTAGTCTTGACGTAAAACAACAGTTAATTAACACATCTATAATATCGCAGTGGGATTTCATGTGTAAACAATACTAGAGACGGAAGATTAAATGTGCTTAGGAATCTCTTATCGTATCATTATTTTCCGATGAAAATAATTACATATTACACTTCCATATGATAAAGTGTAAGTATGAACATCAAAATATATTGAAATATCGAGAATAGCGCACTAAAAATTCCCTTCTCAGATCTCCATATCAAAGTGAGTCTTAAAACTAGGTTCATAACAGAATATAATGATAAATTTGAACAAATAACTTATTATGTCGTAAAAATATTACGATATGATCAGCTGATTGAGAAATGTACGGAGATAGTCTCGTTAAATCTATTATTTTTATGGGAAATAATTTTTATAGTTGCGGTTCGGTTCGCCGACGGGCAAATATTCAAGCATATTTTGTTTCCTTTATAAGCTGTCAATAACAGGTATTGTTATAAATAACCTCTTTGAATAACCGAATACGCACTTCAATATTTTAAAAAACATTATTTGAATAATTTTAAATTTCGAATTCGATTTAAAAATAAAACCGGCAGGTTTAATTTACGTGCATTCCGTTCTATTTTTGAAAAGACTATTAGAAACGTTTTCTAGATTGGTGATAACATTAAATAACAATTTATTTACTTTAATTATTCTCAATTTTATTTTTATAAACACATACCCAAATATATTTCGATAAAATGTAAAATAAAGAATTAAATAAAAATTAAAGCGAAACTATTTCATCGTGCCGTTACAACTAAATTTAATTACAAAACATTTCAAATCCACACAATATAAATATAACACAAAAAACAATTAACATGAAAAATCAATATAATAGTCGTGAATTAAAATAAAAAAACACTTAATTCAAAGCGACACGAATGTAAATCATCCATTATTTTAATTATATACCGAAAAAACATTTAAAACGAGACGTTAAAATTTAATAACATTACATTTGCATTTGGAAAAATTATAAAAAAAGCCTCGCCGTGTTATCTTTATGTACTACTTAAAATCGCAATTAAGATTATAATTAAAAATGTCTAAGAATAAGAGAGAAGAATAAGGCTGCCTCGGTGGCGTAGTGGTACTACGGTATGATTGCAAAGCTGAGGTCTCGGGTTCGAATCCCGGGTCGGGCAAAGTGATATTGGATTTTTCTATTCATTATCAGCCCGGAGTCAGGAATTTGTGCCCGATATGGCGATAGGCTCGCCCCCTATCACATCGTGGGACGGAATATACAAGGCGAAACGTGGGTGTTCTGGTAGCACCTCTGCCTACCCCTTCGGGGAAAAAGGCGTGTGTTTATGTATGTATGTCTAAGAATTAAATGTATTTTCGTCGATGACGTAATACTGACGGCAAGAAATAAAAACAGCTGGTCAGCACATTTTTTTATTGCCGCATAAAAATATTAATTTGTTTTAATATAACAATTAAAATATTATTTGTATTTATGATAATTTAAATACTCGTAAAATTAAATCACTGTAAAATTTAATAAAAATATGTTTTAATGCGCAGTGCAAAAAATTTTGTGTTTGATAATATTTTAGTTAAAATTTAAATAAGTATAAAGACACCGTATTACGCCGTCGCGGAAATAGAACTTGCGACCTCGCAATGCAAAAACTTCCTAAAAATTACCTACAATCTAACATAATTTGCAAGCGACGGTGACTGTTTATCAGAGTCATCATTATATTATTTTCACAACAAAACTCTAGAAGCGTATACAGTAGCGTAAGCCATAATACTCTTTCTTTTAATTAAACAATAGCTTTAATGTAATATTTCATAAATCTTAATTCATTTATTTAAAAATAATTGTATCAAATTCACAATGGAATACATTTATTGCTTCTACAACTTTACGAACGAAGATTCAATAGTTACATTACCTAGAATAAGAATGGTTATTTACGACGACATAACCTAATCTAGAGTCTTAAAACTAACGGTGATAGTCATTCTAATTTTTACACGAAACTTCAAAAGAAGCAGTACTTTTATTGGTTATAAAAATAAGTGAAATATAACAAAGTAGTTATTCTTTCTATTATAATGTAATATATCGTGATCATAAAATGGCTCGTTGTCTTTAGTATCTTCTTTTAGGATCTGTTAAAAAGTCATCCAGAGAAAATATGTATTATAAATTTAGAGGCCGGTTAATAAAATGTGCACACGCATAGGAAATTACAGATATTAGTCTGTTTTCTTTTTTAACGATAGTTCACGTCACCCGGGAACGCGGAGCCATTAAAATGCGAACATAATCGATCGATTCAACTGATATAATCGGGATTAAAATCTACATAACGTCGATTACGGTATTTATCAATAAAATTTTATTTATAAAATGTAACTTTATATTAATTATTTTATACTCGCCTACTTAAATTCAAATATTTTATGCGAATAATTAATACTTTTAATGTCTCGAGTTTTTACGCGACCGTAATTTTTTGGGAATATTGTATGAATAGTTATATTTTTTACGATTTTACATTATAACCTAATGCAGTACCTGTGCCGCAATAAAACTATAACAATAAAATAATAAAAAACTTGAAATACTTAAAGCGATTTCGACATAAATTATACGAACGCGAAAAAGTCGCAAGTGTAATGACGAAAATGTCTATGTTGGAGTGTTTCCCATAAATATGTTGTAAAAAGGCGCGAGATAACAAAATTACTGATCAATAAGCAATAAATACTGAAACATAATTATATTTGCCCAAAACTAAGCATTGTTAGCGTCGCGTCGTAAATTTTTTACGAGCTCCGATATGATATCGCCGCTTGCTTATAGTGAACATAATCTATGATAAACAGACGGACGGTGGCCTAATATGACATGATAACACGTGTACCTGATAACGTGGGGTGAGCAGGGAAATAAAAAATCGCTATGCCGTATCTCAGCGCGAATTTAACCTATCGTCAAAACCCAATTACCAATTTTACACTAAAAAAAATAACAAAAAAAATTGTTATGAAAAATTTGTTCCATGTTATACTAGTTATTGAAAATTATAAAAAATATGCGATAAAAAACTTTGTCTTTGTATTTTTTTGGAAAATTCGCATTTGCGCCGGAATGCAATTTCGTTGCGTCGGAACACGAAGTATTGTCGTGATAAATTGAAATTAAATTTGTTTTTGCACTCAAACGAATTGGAATTTATAAAAATGTGTAAAGATTATTATGGCTGCATTGTGTTTGAAAAAATTGACAATTTAGCGAAATTACATATATATTGTGAAATAACTAGAGCTATTATCAAAAGTCATGTTTAGTCATTTTGATTGACAAACACTTACTTGAAAGTACTCGTAATATTGTTTTATAATTATTTCCGCAGTTTTATGCAATCGGTTAAGAACTTAAAATAACTTGAAAATTTTTAATAACGTAAACATTATTTTTTTAAACTTAAAGATATATTAGCTGAATAAAAACATTAAGAATAATAAGAAGAATTACAAAGTCACCAAACAATTCGTGGATAAAATAGGATATTAAAATGATATTATATTAAATAAATATATAAATATAAAAACACTCAACAGTCACATACATAGTCCTGACTTCACATTCAAATCAATTAAGTCTTGTGTGGTGAGTATCAGGAACTACGAGAGACTTTTCGGTCTCATAAACACCCAGACCTGAGACAAATACTTAAGGGCCTCACAAATATTTGTATCGGTGCGGGGATCGAACCCGCGGCCTCTCGTTTCACAGCCGGCGTCTAACCAACTGCGCCACAAAGGCTAGATTAACATCTGCCAGTCCTTGTTTTTTAGTAATATTTTATTACTTATGTTAAATATAACGTGCATTGCTATTTCATGATGTGCGTATTCTAAAACACTATAATTTAAAACATAATATAAAATGTATAGGACCTTAGTCATTTCCAAAAAACATATTAAGATCGGTTGGAGTACTAAACCTATGAATTTAATTAAACAAAAATAGGAAAAACGCAATAAAAAGGGACCAATTAATGATAAACTTTTTCTTTAGTTCCTAAGTTTTGCATACTATCAATTACAATTTTATTTAATAATAATTTAATATCGAAAATTCAACATATGTGCTTTTTAGCCAATATGCAATATATTTGAAACACAGCTGTTGAACAAATTGATATATCCGCGAATCGGATCACTTCCGTCGGATTCGAAGACATTACGTTTCCGCTTTAATTTAACATAAACACATGCATAAACACACGCCTTTTTCCTAGAAGGGGTAGGCAGAGGTGCTACTAGAACACCCACGTTTCGCCTTGTATATTCCGTCCCACGATATGATAGGGGGTGAGCCTATCGCCATATCGGGCTTTAACTTAATAAAGTCGTATTTCGCGAATTAAATAACAACGATTGAATTATTTTAAATGAAGAAACTTGAAAGTGATAATTGCCAGAATCTATTCGGTACAAAATAATGTTATTTGATGAAAAGCATAATATTCTGTATCAGCCCTTATATGTCCCACTGCAGGGCACGGGCCTCCTCTACAATCGAGACCTATTGAGAGGAGTTGGGCCATATAGTCCACCACGCTAGCCGCTTGGTTGGCGGACTTTACATATAGAAATTCTTACAAATCGTTATGTATGCAGGTTTCCTCACGATGTTTTCCTTCACCGTTATAGTGCGTGATTGACTAAAATATAACAATATTTAAGGCGATTTATACCCAATTTATTTAGCGTGTAGTGGAAATGATCCTTTGTTCATTGGTAGGACGGAATGCGCTAATAAAGATGAATTTAATGACGAAAAAAGCAGAATTCTTGTATGACTGAATCAATTTTGTTTATTTATAATGCAATAGTGTAATTTGATGTTTATTTAGAGTATTGTATAGATTATTCAAAATGATTCGTTACTTGGAAGTGACATTTTGGTTTAAAAGGATCCTTTAAATGTATGTTAAACCTAGGTGCCTAGATTTAGGTATTAAAACAAGGTATGTTTTAGATTTAGTCATTGGTGGTTCAATAAAAGTGATTTTATAAAATAAAGTCTTATTTAAGTTACATAATATCCGTCGCGTGTACTTGTGAGGAAATTATAAACGTTAGAATACAGCTTTTTATAAAATATCATACGTTAGGTATAATATTTTAAGAAAACCTTTCCAAAATCGTTATAAAAGAAATCGTCTTAGGATTTCGACTATGATTTGCAAAATTACTTCTTAATTTATCGTTCTTAAAATTGACTACCATAGACAATAAATAAAAATCTGTACCGTAATTACATATAGATTTAGTTTTTTGTATTAAGGAAATATATTCTTGGACTTATGACGTATATGATCGTTTTCCGCCGGAACCTATCTTATTATGGTTCTAACGTTATCTCGTCATATGTATGACTAAAGAGCATAAGTTTACGTAAAATAATCTTTACGGTACGATATTATTTAAAAATTAGATATATTATAAAATGATTTTTAATATTGCACAATTGAGAAGTTTTGTTAAAAGTTATGGTTTCATAAAATAGTTATTTAAAAACGAAATTAATAAACTTGTTTAAAAAATCCACTAATAAGTATAGAAAACACGATATAGCTATCTCTCTTTTAGTTAGAAACAATATTTTAAGTAATTTTAAATGTTTAGATGAATGCTAATTGCAGCGGTATTAAAATCGTCTCAATAGTTCAGTGGTAGCGTAAAAAGGCGTGCGAATCGTGACGGCTTGGGTTCTATTGAGGAAATGTAGAGTATTTTATTTTTAAAATGCGTGGTATGATTTCCCAATTAGAGTATTAGATTAAGTTAAGACTTGACGTTAAGGATACGATTGGAAAGGCAATTGGAAAAGTCTTTCCCATTTATAAATAATAACTTTTGAAATATATAACAATTCACTGATTCTAAACATTTACGGCTTTATTTAAAGAGTTTAAAAATCTATTTTACTTGTCGAATGTTTTGTCTTCACTCAAACTGAATGAAAAAATAGATTTTAAAACTGTCTATGGATAAGCCCGTTAGAGTTTTACTACAAGCTTTTGTGCACTTGATTGAGTCTGAATCTGAAATTAGAGGTCGCGGGTTTAATTACTGTGATACTTTTTGAACAAGAATTTTGATTTCGTTGGGTTTTGTGAGACCGAAAAGTCTTTTAAGATCCGACGCAAGATTGTGCGGTGAAAACTATATGTAATTGTTGAGTGTATTTATTAAATCAATGCCTGAAAAGAATGTTATGTTGATCAGAAATATTAAGTTTTGAATACCCAAGAGGACCGCGTTCATTCTTAGCTTTTCTAAATAAAATATTTTCGTGAATATAATCAGCAGATGTTTGGATGGCACTTGTTAATGCAATTAAATAGTTGGGTATAAAATAGTTATTTATGTTATTGGACGAAAGATGTGGCCTAATGGCGGCGCACAGGAAGTGGAAAAACTTGTTTATTGCCAATAAAATGTTTGTCGTAAAAATGTTGCAACACGAAAAATATGTTTTTTGTGTGTCGTTTAACAAGCCGTATTCCGCGATTTAATAATAAATAAAGAGTTAATAAAGCGTGTATTATTGATTTTTATAGAATTTAAATTTTTTTTTTTTTTTGGAATCTTAATCTATTGTATGTCGCTAAAGTTAGTCTTTTTACCCGTTTTTATGCGTCATAGGCAGTTATTATAGAACCTAAATTAATGATAAAAATATTTATCTTTTTACCTTCCCTTCAAAGTACAAGCGTGATGTTTAATAGCTTTACTTATTGATAGGTTTAAGTACATTTTTACGTTTTATTACATGTAACGTTAATTAAATAGATTTCTCAAACGGCCACTCGTAATTAATACTTTACTATCATTTTATGTATGATATATATTAATGTGATGTTTTTAAGTGCCTCTCAGATTTACTGTTTTGAAATAAAATTATATTAACAATTATCATTTATGTTATTACAAATTAGTTTGATAAAGAAGTTTTTAATTTACTCATATAAAAAAGAAAGTTGCCAATTGGATATATGGATTTTGAGTGCCTTTAATAATTTTGAAAATGTTCATATGTAGTTTTAAAGAGAACGCATTGTATTAAAACTATTAGATTAATCATAATTACTGTAAGTTTTGCCACCTAATATAAATAAATGATAAAAAAACATTTATTAAATGTATACACAGAATACTTACTTCAAATTAAACAGCAATGTTGCCTATCGGAAACGTTCCGTTACACACAGAAATAGACATTTTCTAATTTATTTTATAAACTAGAAATACTTAAATAACAGTGTGTAGGCTGGCTATCAGCGTTTTCTAAGACGCCACAATCTGCGGGCGCCGAGTTCAAGCATTAAACATATTATTGGTACTTATTCCCGTCGTAAAGATAATTCCACCATTGTATACGCAATTTTGTTCACATTAACCGATAAAAAAACGCTCGATTTTATGTTTTAAGTGTTGAAAAATGCGTCCACCATTAGTAAGTTGGCAGATAACATGGCAACATTAGCGTGGAGTTTTTAATTTCGTCGCTGGCAACATTGCGAAAGCGCAGGAAGAGATAGTACCGCCACTTGACTTAATTGTTGTTTTATTATGTTTAAAACTATATTATATTCTACTTAACTGATTGATCAGTCTGTTTCTGACATTGATTTAAAAAAGATACGTGTTGAATATGTCGTTAATATACAGCGTAATAAATTATCAGTACATGCATATGCGATTTGTTTTTTATTCGATTTAGTTAATTAGGATATCAACCGCAAATTTAAATGTAATAAAGATAGTGTAGAGGCTACCGTCATAGACCTGTCTTAATTGCAAACATTACTATAAAATTTACCTAGTCATGAACAATCTAAAATGTATGAAAAATAGCAATAACATGTAATTATACGTCCAACCCGGACTTATTCTGATATCTACTAATCTTCTATAAATACTCTATTAAAATTCACAAAGTAAACATTAAATGAAAAATCGCCAGTAATTTTTGCCGACTGCCTCGGTGGCGTAGTGGTACTACGGTATGATTGCAAAGCTGAGGTCTCGGGTTCGAATCCCGGGTCGGGCAAAGTGATATTGGATTTTTCTATTCATTATCAGCCCGGAGTCAGGAATTTGTGCCCGATATGGCGATAGGCTCGCCCCCTATCACATCGTGGGACGGAATATACAAGGCGAAACGTGGGTGTTCTGGTAGCACCTCTGCCTACCCCTTCTGGGAAAAAGGCGTGTGTTTATGTATGTATGTATGCCAGTAATTTTTCAAAATAATCGTATACGCGGAATAGCATTTTATCTTAATAATAACTACATAAATCAGACATACACTGTTTTATAACGTGTATTTGGGCAAGCAATCACGGAAACACAAGTGTTAGTATTTTGAACCATAAATATTATCACTGTTTATCATAATTCTGTAATATTTCTTTACCGTATTATGTACATAATAATTCTCACACATTCCTGAAAAAATATTAATTGTATTTATTATGTTAAATATGCATATTTAGATCGGTTATATCTCAACTCCATAGTTCCGAGCTCCTGAGAGTTTAAATCATTCAGTCCCACGGAGTTTGCAAGTATAATGCCTTGTGTCGATGGTTTTTAGGTCAAACGTTTCCAATCCAACAATATTTAGGTTAAAGAATGAATAAAATAATATTTCTCGGTTTCACTTGTCGTTTTGTGCCGCCATTTTGAAAAAACACGACTGTTTATAAGGTTAGGTTTTGTTGAAAAGTTTCTGTGCGTTTTAGAACATATTGTGATATTCAGGTAAATATCTCTTTTATTTAAATGAAGGTACCTAAGCTTTTATTTTCGTATAATCAGATATTAATATTTTAATGTAGGTATATTCAAATAAATGGTTACACCGAAATTTTGAAAACATTATCCCATTATTAATTTATTCTGAATATTTCTCAGTTATTTATTGCTAGGCAGTATTGTACAAATACAATTTATTAATCATTGTATTTTTGTCACCTACAACGCAAATTCGTAGTTTAAAATGGCCGTCATTATTTTATTTTCCAAACGCGTTTCGAAACAGGTTGTTTTTGTTTCTCAGCGACCAGATAAATCTCATTTGATGTATTAGCTAATAATAAACCATTAAATGATGTATTCACAATAAGATGGCGGTGTTGTCATACCGGTTTTAGAGTTTTTGATTGGTGAGATGTCGCCAATGAGTTTATTATTTTGTTTGATTATCGCTAAGAATATTTACAAGTTGAATCTATATCGAATGAAGTATGAAAGTGTTAATTTAAATAATCATATTTGAAACGTAGGTATGTCCAAAATTTGCGGACTGTTCAAAGATAAGTAAATGTTCATAGATTGAGAAAGTCGAAGTAAATATATAAACGGCTTAAGTAAATGAAAAGGAAATTGGAACATTTTAAAACAATATCGAAATGTGGTTTATGTTTGTAATATTGAAAGTTTTTAGAAATGTGATGTCTTACATTTGAAATATTCGATACGATGAGGGTTTATGGTAGAAAATCTTCGCCTAAATACTATCTCCGGTTGGGGTTGCGGGTTCGATTAGCGTATAAATATTGGCGTAACAAATGTTTGTGGTTTTTCCCGAAGTTTTGTATGGGAAATATGCTTGTAAGCATCCGTGAGATGGGGTGGTACAAGTTTTCATAATTGTCTATTGAAATAAAAAATATTTAAGTATATTTGCGTTTTTCTTCCGTATTGGGATGATATAAAGAAAGATAGAAACAAAACATATATTTTTAAATACCAAGGCAGACTAAATACTTAAGACATTCCTTATATTACTAATGCAGGTTTTTTTGTATAAATTGCTATTCGAGTTTATTCTTCAGTTTTTTGTTCAACTTTATATAGCGTTAATGGAAATAATGTATCGTAAGTCTTTGATATGGAGTAGAAATAAAATGAGCAGATAATAAACGGAATATTAATGAAATACTCCGATTACATAATTCAAATGGATGTTATCTTAAGGCGTAGTTTTTTTACTAGGTGTTTATTGAAGCTTATTTTAAGTGTTATCAAGAGAATTTGCATTGGTATGTATGGGGAGAATATTATCTGAATTGTTGCATATGGAACTGGGTCTGGCAGAACGTGTCTCGCGTAGCGCTCGTTACAAGCTGGATTTGGCGCGCAAAAAAACAACTTTAAGCATAATTTTGAAATCAAAATCAATTCGGATCAGTCAGATGTCGGACGCGCTTTACACACGTACCCACTAATTTGTTATTTAAATTTCACTGTTCCATTCCATTTTTGAATTGTTTCGCACCGAGCGGCCCGCGCCGAGTCCTGCCGAGCATTGCCGACCGTCGCCGAGCTCCCCGCGCTCACCTCGCATTGTTTTATTCGCAGCGCGTTCCTTTTTCAATTTGAATATCGCTGTTCATTTTCGAATTGGCTCTTTGTAGACGCGCCTTAATTGCGCACTTTAGATTCAACGCTAATTCGCGCGCTCACTAATTTGAGGGTTTATTGTGCGCCCGATTACATAACATCCTCTTTAGAGGCACTGTCCGTGAATCGCGATGGGACGCGTGACGCGCGGTCGCCGGCCCGCCGCGCTACATCGATACTCTCCCTGCGATCTCTTGTTGCATCCGATCAAACAGAGCGCGCCCGCTGTGGGTTTATCGTCGATCGACAAATCCGACGGCGGCGACTCCCGAAACGATATAATTCGTCTAATACGCCGTCGGGATCTAGATATAGATTAAATAATATTAATTGAACCGCGATGAGTCAGCGGCGGCCGGCGAAGGGTTGGGACAATGCCGCTCTAAGTGGCCCTCGCGGCCGCAGCGCCGTTTGCTGAACGCGCGCGTTTTTCGAAATCTTTTTTCCGAATCGTCGGGCGACATCGTCTTTTTTCGGGAGACGATAACGAGGTTTGAAATTGGAATCACGCCGGTCGGTTAGGCGGGCGTTTAGCACGCTCCCGCCGGTGACAGTTCCTACGATGAGATGACTAGTGCTCGGTCTCGGATAATTAGCGCCTTATCCGCCAGATCAGTGGTCGGTCGGCGGTCGCGCGCCGGCACTACGAGTAGGACGTGGCGCGGCGGCGGCAGCCGCGCAGGCGGCCGGGGCGATGACCAAATTATTGCCAAGAACGAGTCCCGTCGAGTCACCGACGCGCACCCAATTCACATCATCCCGGCGCGCGTAAATCTCGATAAAACTCTTTAGACGAAATTAAAAATTCCCTCCGGTGTGACTATTTGTCGCCGTTAACGACGTTGACACGTCGCCATTAACATGTGACGTCGGGAATAAAAATACATTTTGGTGTGTCAACCGAACTAATCTCGTTTAATCTCGCAGTCGCGGAGATGCGAGCGCGACCCGACCGGTGGGCTTGGAACTACACGAGAACCGTGTGATCTAGAGAGCCGATCGATCTGAGACAAGAAAATTCCGTGGCAGTTGTTGGCGCGGCAGCGGGCGTGCGTCACTCACAGAATTCGAAGTCTAAATAGTCAATCACGAGCGCGAGCGCGGTGCCGGCGCGGTGCCGCTGTGGCTAATCTCGCATTCACAGCCACAATAGAGGTAACGAACGGACAAACGGACAGACGCGTTAATAAGACGCGCGTGGGCGGCTTTATGTCAACGTTATTTATGATGAGACACCTTTTTTCAAAAGAGTTTATCTTTTACTTTTTGGCAACGGCCAGCGGGAATTTTGAAATTGGAATCCAATTCGAAATTTGAAAAATACGCTGAAGGCGGCGAGCGCGGCCCGCGTAAATCTCCGCACTTTATTGGCTGACACGAGAATACCTTTAAGTAGTTGTGAGTGGGTGCTTATTTTGATACTCGGAATAAAAGCAAAAAGACGCGAGGTCCGTCGCGTCGCGTCGCGTCGGGAGGAAATCGTTATCTTAACGAGCGCTTATTTACCTACGTGAAATCTGTCCGAGTGAGAGTCTCGAACTGTCCCTCGGAGTGCAGCAGACGATAAGCGGCCGCCGCTATCGCGCCGCGGTTCATGGGCCAGCTATTGACCTCAATGTTTACAATACAAGACATAGCGCAACAATCGCGGTGCGGAAATTACGATAACTCCTTAACTAGTATTAATTTGTACGCATAATCGCCGGTTCACGGGGTTAACGGTCTCTTAAAATTAATTTATGGACTGTTAAAATTTATTAATTATCGCATAATTCAGATAACGTGTAAAAATGTCACGAAAAGCGCGCTTCGATCGGTCGGGAGGCGGGCGGCGCGTCCACGCCGACGCACCGCCACGTCTCGCGTTTGTTTTTGTAACAGTGCAAATTAAACATGGAATGGCAACTAAAATTTCATCCGCGCGTTTAAAACGGCCGTTAACGTTCGCGGCGATACTTGCAACACTATAAATCTGTTCGCGAATCGAATTGATCCGCAGCCGCGCCCGCGCTCGCCGCCGCTCCCGCTCACGCACCCGCTGCCGCGCGCGTTCTGCTACCGAAAGAATAACCCTGACCGCACACAGCGCACATAACCAATCGATTCTATGATGCCGTTTTCAAAATTTGAATTTAGAATAGAATGCTCACGGAATTCGAATTTCAAATATTTGACTTCATTTCTCAGCGGAAAACCGGCCAACATTATCTATCTGCGATCTGATATAAGTTTAAAAATGAGTATCATTTATAAAAGTTTCATTCAAATATTTGAACAAGTTTTAATATGCAATGAAATTACTCGGTAATGGCCGGAGTAACTGCACGTAAATAGCGTATGAGACCCGAGAGGATTCATCAAGCGCGGGTGATGTTAAAACTGGGTTAAAATAATGTATTCCGAGCGCGGTGCATGCGTGAGGCGCGCTGGTGTCTGCGTCTGGGCATCGGCGCGGCGTGGAGAGTACTTAGCCTGAGGGATACTGATGGTAAGTGTCGTCGGTAATTAAGGTGCGCGACGCGACGAGAGGCGATCGCTCGCCACGTGTTAGCGGCGCGCCGTCCCCACGCGGATGAGCAAATGGAATAATGGCCGTCTGCGCCCGCATCCGGCGCGGCAGTCGGATACAACTCTTGCAACGCTCTGGATACAATTTTTCAATTAAATCGACCAGACAGAAGATCCCTAATAGGTGTCGTTAAGAAGTCGTGTGCCCGATTTTCGATGTGTCCCCGTAACGAGAACGTTTTATTAGTATTTATGGACGTGAAACAAACTCTCGCGGCTTGTGAATGGAGCCCAATTTATAGCTAGCGCCCGCTATAAAATTATCCTGTTAAATGTAAGAGGCCGGAGTGACGGCGAGCCGCCCTGGTCCATGGTGCGTCCGCACTCGGCCGCGTTCTATGAAGATTTTTCGGAGTTTTACGCTTACGTCGGGCTGTAAAATCGGAGATGGGAGTAACGACGGCTGATTTACCACCCGCGGAACGTACCTGCGCTCTACCATTAATGTTTTTATTGTGCCAAATTTATTTCGCGCTGTTTACTTGTTAACATTCGTATACATTTACACTTCAATTTGTTTTTCAAATCTTTAGCTGTCTCCGATCTGGGCTCATATTAACAATACGTTTAAAGATTCATAAAGCGTAATAAATATTCCAACCGCTAGGAAATGATCGGAATCGAAATTACAATAATTACAATCGATCGATTCAAATGCTTCTTCAAGTGTCATCTATCATTTCCTCGATTTAAAAATACTCACATTCAAATTTAGAACACTATTTACAATTTAAATAATACCACACAAATAATATACTGTTACGAATCGTTGCCGGTTCCCCTCGGCCCTCATACTAGATGGTGTGAAGGAGATGGTGATATAGGTGAAACTATTAGTGTGAGCGAGAGGGGGTTTTTAAGGGCGTAAGTCCCACCCCGTGTCTGGTGCAAGTGACTGGCATCATCCCCATACGCGTCTGCTAACGAAAACCACCACTTCTGAGGGTTTTTTGTTTGACTTATGTATGTAGTTTGGCACTTGAAATTCAAAAGTCAAGTTATTATTACGTTTTAATCGTGTTATTCTTTGGAATGTAAAGCTTGTGGCATCCATTGATGTAGCGCTGTTATAATATTAGTACAAAAAGCAAAGTAAAGATCTTTCGTAATGATAACAACTTTAAGAGGATTAAACGTTCCTCTTAGAATTTAGAAATGCTTTAAGAAAACAACAAAATCCTGAGTGCTATGACCTCATCAAAGAATTTAAATAACACAATATCCAAGATAAATATCTTTCGAAGCTCGTATCACTCATAACCTCACCGCAGAGAAGTTAATTTTTTAATTCCCAGAACCAACCGCTAATCTCCAAGCCGCAAAAAAAACGTGGCGTTCGAAGCGAAACATAACTGATTAATACCCACTTTAATTAGCAACGGAGCATCTCATTTGACGTCTCGCCTTATATACTAAACCCACGACAATGGTACCAACCTCATGAGCAAAATCAAAAAGTAAAAAACTCAAAACTCCATCGGTGAAGACCGCAAGAATGTCATTCCATACAAAAAAAAACGAAAAAGAAAAAAAATATTAAAGAAGGATGTTTTATTTTTTCTTTATGGCAACCCATAAGGTTATGGAAAAAAGGCGGAGAGCGATTCCATTTTTAAAACGTATCATTTAATTTCGTGAACCGGCTTTCAAGATGTCAGAAGGTGGTCATTATACTGTGGGCAGCGTTGCTTAGCGCCCGAAGATTGTAGCTTTGAATTATTGTAACGGTTTGGGAAATATGTGTGTTTATGTATCATCTCTTTCCTGGAGCGGGAATACATTCCATTTAGCATTTAATACGATTTCTACAGTTATTTAGCCAACTAAAAACGATCTTAACACTGATTATTTTTTTCTCAGCAACGTTCCAATTTTAAATCCACAATCAGAATTCGCACACATCTCAGGGAATAGACAAGCAAAAAGCCGTTTATAATTGATGGTCGGGTGACGTTTTTTGTGGCGAGACAATTTAAAAGTTATTTCATATATTAATTGCGTCCGCGGAGTAATTGCCGCGAGGTGTGAACGCGTTCGGCACAGAATTCTAATTGCCTCCATCCCTGGGTACGTGGAGGCATGTTGGGACGCCTGACCCACTAATACTTTATGGGAAAATATTTTTGTTTGAATACGTGTTGATTTGAAGATTTGTTAGATGGGCTTATAAATATTTATGTGACTTTAAAAACTTTAAAATAACTTATTAAGACGAGACGCAGTGGTTTACATCCCCGTAACTTGACAAATACTTGACTTCAGTTTAAAAACTAAAGCTTTTACTTTCTGAAACTTGACAACAGACTTGTATATTGGGTTAAAATTCAGTGCGACAATTAGGTAACATATGTATTTAGTTTATAAAAATTAAAGTTAAATAAGCAATGCGACAATTCACGATCACAAACATGACACTTAAACATAATTACTAATACTGTTAATTACTATTCCCCGCTGATATCCATAAATGAATTCTATACATTGCTTTGGAGCTAAAATCCCCATTTCAGTGCCCCATATAAACCGCCATTGCTCAACCGCAGCGATTTCACAAGGCCTCCCATACAAACAGGCCGTAGACTTTATTACCTACGTCATACGTGTCACATTGGCGTGTCGGCGCGTGACGTCACTGCCATGTGCCGTGATCATATATGATTGATTGTGACATTTTCTAAACATAACCTTACAAGAAATACCTTTGTGTTACGTCATACAGTTTTCAGTTTGTAGGTTAGGTTTATGTCAAATAGAAGCCATTTTGTTTTATTTTTAAACTTTATTGCTGTTTTTATGGTATCAATACCTTATTAAGTATTAAATTGTCTTATCAAATATTTAAATATTATATTTTAGTTTTAATGTCATTTTATAACTTTCTTTAATGAGCGTTAAGTTTCTGAGGTGATTTCTGTATCAAATTATGTAGTGAAAATACCTAAATTAATAGCCATGTATGTCAACCATTGCCTAACAGTACATTAATAAAAATTCCAGACAATTCCTTTGTCATTTTAATAACTTTTTAGAGTACAGAAAGCGCATAGACAATTCCCTTTTTATACGCTAATTTTACTTAGTAAATAGGCACGATCACTACCGTAGGTATAGGCAAGGAATAATTGTTAAGTTTTATTCCTCTGCCTACCTCATTAAGAACGTTTTCAAGACCCAAGTGGTTAATGTAAAACCGTTGTACTCGATTCTCGTAGGTGTATGAATAAATTTCGTGTTGTTTCGAGAAAAATGGACACGCGATTTTTAATCTGTGCCGTTATTCCCGCCATGATTAATTTGAATAATTTGTCAAGTATACAATGCGTCTTGTTTCCACTGATTTGTCATTTATATGTTGGCTTTAAGATATTTTTGTGCGATATAAAATTCTGAGATTAAATTATTTATGGCGTTGAATGTTTTTGTAAGTTGTGTGTCTTTTGGAATTGAATTGGAAATAACTTACAATTTATCTCTTAATAGGCACAAGAGATTGCGTCTAGTTTTGTCAAAGCAATGATCTACTCATCATTTTCTGTATTTCATTGTTTTTTCTTTATTTCTAAGGGCCCTGGAGAGATACTAAATAGCCTAATTCCGAAATAAGGGGTCTATAATATAGAAATTGTCAAAATCATATTATTTTGTTCAATTTTGGATTGATTACATAACAATCTAAATAAGGGAAGGCTAATCAAGCTCCTTGTCATATAAGGCAATGGATATCTCAAAACTCCCAACGGTTTTAAAGCGTCGATACAATGTCCCATGTTTTCGGGGCGTATCGATTAAACACGTTGAATTTGAACCCGTGACACCCCGAAATAAGGCGTTTGTTATCACCCGGCTATCGCTCGCGTGCGTGACGCTACGAGTATTAAAAAGCGGTAACTATCCGCCCGCCGCCATTTTTACTTTTTGGGCGGGAAAATATTGAGCGCCATTTTGTTTTTGTATCTGGGTTAAAATCAATGTCAGAATTGTTTGTCTTTTTTTCTCTATGTGGCGCGAAAATAAATGTTTTCTGACCCTGTATTTGAAATATGCTCAACCTGGTATCGAAACCTAAGCTTATATTGCATACAAAAACGATGCATATTCTTGGTAAATGAAGGTTGTGCTTATCTTAATATCTTAAAGGCCAATACAGTGGTCAAAAAACGGTCAAATAATCATGGTAAATGTAGGTGATGGTATTTTACAACCAAGTTTTTTCCCTTAAAACATATGCGTATATTAACGCTTATTATTGACAACAAAATTACAATATATTTTTAAGGACTACCTAAATATGTCGTCACGTAACCCCCTTTAAGAGTGACTCCCCTCAAGTGATATCGCTTATCGTCATGTGTCGCTGCACTTGAGAATTTTAATATTTGCTTTGGCCGGCAAAAAACTAGCAATGTACAGAAATCGTTACACGTGTAATCTTTTGTACGTATGTTTATTTTAGACGTGTTAGATAGTAGTGTAAATGCACTGTTGTGTTCCGGTTAGAAGGACTTTGTAGCCAGAGTAAGTACTTAACGAGACTTAACATCTCATGTCTCAGGTTGGCGACCGCAGTGCAATGCCAAGCATTGCCTTGTAATTCATGGTGTTGTTTGGTTTTTCTACTGTCCATGAGCGGTCGTATCGCTCACCATCAGGCGAATGGCATGCTCGTCTTACCATACATTGCAAAAAAGCGATTGGGAGAGGTATATGGACTATATGGGTTATATAGCCTAACCCCTTTCAATCGTACGCTCGATTGTACAGGAGGCCCGTGCCCTGCAGTGGGACGTATACAGAAACGTATGGAACAGAAACAGATAGCGATTGTAATTTATATAAAGAATTACTAGAAAGTTTATAGATACTCGTATTAAGATGTAACTATTTCATATATTTACTTTTGTAGCTATTTATCAAACACGGTTCTGCTTAAGTGTCCTGTCAATATATTGTCCTTTAGGCCCATTCTCACGTATAATTCCTAGATGTTTTAGTAACTGCTTCGGTGTCGTAATTGTACTAAACTATGATTACAAAACTCAGGTACTACCAGGAGAACCTCTGCCTACACTGTATGGGAAAAAGGCGTGAGTTTATGCATGTTTTAGTAAACGTGTATTTAAAAGTGCGAGTCAATATCCGTGCCATACTTAGCATTGGTTTTATAAAATTCAAGGACTTAGGTCTTAGGCTTTACTCGATGCTAGCCTAGAGTGGTTAGTATACTTCACATACATACACATTAAACGATTTTCTTTTTTTTTCTTTTTCTTTATATATATGAGTGATAATATTATTGCGTGAGTAAACTAAAGTGTGAGGTCGTGAATTGAAGAAATAATTATTTGCGAGTGTTTTGTTATATTTTCTGTATGTTATTGTTTAAAACGTTGTAAAATCAACATAAGTACTTGTAGCCAAGTCGCAAAAGCTCGTATTGCTGAGATCTGTGCCCCAATAAAAATATAAGTGCCATTTTCATATCATAACCTTTAACACATTAACGACCTAGTATCCTTATTACCAACGCAATAGAATTGATAATTGCTTGACAGAACAAATTGTAAATCAGTCTCGCAGTGAGCTCTTATTGCGGTGTAGTAAGGTTGAAAATCGCGTGGCCGTTACAAAGTAGTGATATTGATTTGTATTGACGTTTACGACGTCGATTATTGTCGTGCGTTCGTAACGCCGTGCGTTTTGTGATTTTTTAATCATCGTTCGCAATGTTTACTGCCTTGTACAAATTAGGGCAAAACAATCGCGATTATTGACAACCCTTACGTTGCTTAACAAGGTATTTTAACAAATAAATAACATACAGTCAAGTTATACACATAAGCTTGACCTTGCACTAAAACCAAGACGGATATAAGAAATTTTAAATATCCTTTGGTCTTAAAATATACAATTCAAAACAATTATCTGTATTAAATTTTTGTCTCTATTGGAATCTAACCCTAGATCTCTCCGTGTCATATCTCACACCTGCACTTATTCAACTAAGCCACGGAAACTTATTATATAATTATATAACAATAATTCAACAATTATATCACTTCATACATTTCATACATGCGTTCCACGGCTGGGAATGGAACTTAGTCCTCCACACTTTACTAATGCAAGATTGTTCACAATGCATACTTTTAAATTATTTGTAACATCTAATATATATGCAGATTTCCTTCAAAGTTTTCCTTTCATTAAGGAAATGTTTTTACTCAAACATAATATTTTAAGAGCATAACGTAATAATCTCCAAGAATTACACAATTACAATATTATTAGAATACAAAAAAAAAAAAATATTGGAACATTACAAATGGTGTTTTTCCAAGATGTTAAGGAAAACGCAGTAATTATTACTTGAATATTCCTGGAAAATGCTTAATTTATAATTTATGGTTGACTAAAGCCTCTTATAGTTCGCTGGTGTGACAGAGCGGTCTTTTTGCTGTTCCGGGCTTCAATTCCAATCATTACCTCGTATAAAATTTTCTAATAATACACATTTCAAGTTACCTATCTGGAAATCGAATCCAAAGTCTCTTGATTCGAATCCTTACTGTTTCTATACCAATGCGGTAATATAACATCAGTCACTACTAAGCGAAATATACATACATACCACACGCCTTTTTCCCAGAAGGGGTAGGCAGAGGTGGTACCACGACACTCATTTCACCTTGTGTGTTCCGTCCTATGTGATAAGGGGCGAGCCTATCGCCATATGGGCACCTATTCCTGACTGGCTAATTAAATAGAAAAATCCAATATCGCCTTGTCCGACTCGGGATTTGAACCTGAGACTTCAGTACCATAGCACAACTGCGCTCAGAGGCAGTCACTACTAAGCGAAATGCTATGTATAAGATCCTTGATGTCTGTGTAATATTCCATGACGTGCCGACCCCCCTACCTCCGCGTCGTGATGATATGACGCGGCGCCGCTCGCCGCGCAAGGATAACCGCTGCATTACTTTATGACACATCGAGGTCTGTGCCGCTTGGATCTGGGTGTTTGACCCTATGGAGAAAGAAATTATTTTCCGTGTATGTTATACTGAGAACTGGCCTGTATATGGCAAAGCGGAGGTCTAGGCGATAAAGTACAATATATTTTTTACTACAGGTATCAAATAGATATCTTTCGATGTTAAAAAGTATTAATCACATTAATATTATTTCAACATGGAAATCGAATTTGTAACCTCTTGCTTTATAAGTGGCCATTCAGACACTGCTTCACGTCGTTAAGAATTGATAGTTAAAGACATGTATGTATATGTAAAGATTGGGTGTTTTTAAGTCTTAAAAGTAATTACTATGCACCCATATTTTTGTCAAGTTTCAGTCGATTAAATTCAGAATGTATACCCCAATTACTTCACTTAAAATTGAAGTAAGTTCATCATAATTTTACCGAGGATAGCAAAGTCCTTTTATTGTCATTCTATATACTGTAGGATCTATTAACCAATGACTAACAGTAACGTGAATTAGACAATTTACCAGTAATTAGTTTTATTTGTACGCCAGTTAAACATGTCAATTGATAGTTTAATTATTTAACTAAGATCATTGACTCTAAATTAAGCTTGTGTTTTTGTATGGCAATTTAGTTAGCCGTAAATAACACAGAAATCATTAAATTGACTGAATTATTTTGCTCGTCTTTTATTTCGAAATGTTAGTGAGAGTTTTTTAGCCGGAAAATACAGGAATATTAAATTGAACGCTAGGATCAACCTTTAATTTCCTAAGTTCTAAGATCTAACAGGTCACTGTGGAAATCATTGGGAGAGGCCTATGTTCAGTGGACTTCCTTTGGCTGATGGATTGGACTGTTAGATCCAACGAATCGAAAATTAATAATTACTTACGTCACACAAATTACAAACAAAGATACTGTTTACAAAGTCATACGTAGCGTTATCTATGATAAAAATATTATCGTTAATATCGTAATTTGGAAGCTAATTATCGACTCTTGTTAAGTGCACGGTGGAATGGATCTTATCCAACGGATTATGGGAATTTAACTTTGCTTCGTATCTAATATTTATTTAAGGTAAGTGTCCCTAATGCGGACACTAGTTATTGGAATTTGTTTAGACGGATCTGATCTCGTGGTTTTGCGGTTGTAGATTTAAATATATCGAAGTCAGGAACGCTATTTCATGGATAAATTGTATGTAATTTTGTTTATTATTTAATTATAAAATCTTTGACTGCCTTGGTGGCGCAGTTGTACTAGGGTATGATTACAATGTCTTAGGTTCGAACCCCAGGTCGGGCAAGGTGATATTAGATGTTTATGTATGTAATATTATGAAGTAATGTATGATTTTTAACTTTACTACATATACAAGAATAGGACAAATGAATTGGTTGAACCCAAAACGCGACGGCTAAAGGTGAAGGATCTCAACCATCACATGCTATCAATACAAACATCTTACCATCTAAATAAATTAGTCAGTCCCATCAGTATTTACAAGGTCAATTCTTTCAGCCCTTCCACTTAGTATCTAGACCCTTCCAGGCATACGTTTCATACAATGGAGCCCCCTACAAAATATCCCCACGTACCTAAAACACTTAAAAATTCCCAGCCGGTAAATACGGGGCGACACATAATATTAAGTAATTAGGTAATTATGCGAGGAATTGTCGCAGCGCTTCCATCCTATAATTTACTTAAAACATTAGGGTGGATGCCACTAGATTGCTAGGTAGCCTATTTTAAGACCTAACGCTTAACCGTCATTTAGTATGCGCAAGATTTATTTTTTAATACGTCCGCCCGTACCCCATGCCAATTACCAATGTAATTTACTTTCCCTCGTTTAAGGGTTTTCAGTTATTATGTTTTCATTCTAAGCGTATTTGTAATATAGGGAGCGCTGTCATACATTTGCTTTTCAAAAACGTAGATATTTTCTTGTTCGTAATTTTGGTAGCACTGCTATACTGGTGAAAAATTGAAATAATTATTTAACAACTTTCTACAAATTCTGCTGGTAATCGAAATTCGATTTAATTATTATCCGTTTAAAACGATTTTGAGTGGAATTCAATAGCCCCAAACTATTTTTTTTTTTTCATTTTTCTTTTTTAAATATACGTGCATGTTGGACTAGCTGTCAAATGTCAGCCAATAGAAGGGCAGGAAAAGGTGGCCCGACACCACCATTTTTATCTACGCTTTTGAAGTACCAGCGCCCCCTTTATATTATAAATACTCTTAGGTTTTCATTATTGACTATTTTACGTGGCGAGTCGCGCTTGTATTGTTAGGTTTTAATTAAATCCCCGGCAAGTGAGTCAAGCGATAAAAAATACCAGTAGCGATAAACCAGCGATCCGATAAACATTATATTGTTTTAAATACATAATCCAAAGATTAGTTGCATAATCCAAATATAACGTCCAGCACTGCAACGTAACCACGGCCAGTGTGACAATCTTATCGCGCTAATAAAGACACAATCGGAAAATTGCACGCAATTAAAAAATGTTTTTGCAAAATAATAAATGTGTTTTTTAACGCCAGTATCAACCAGGTTACATAAATAATACATGGAGCCCGTATGCGCGCTAGAAATCTCAAATATTCTCACAGAAAAACGGGCGAACACTTCGACCCAATTATTGGTTTACGTCATTATTCTGCAAAGATAGCGCCGTTTGCGATTGTACACGTTCGTTGCCCTGCGAGAGTTCACAGAACTAGACGCACATTGCACTTGGAATTAAAACGTATAGATAGATTACACGAAAACAATTCGAACAGAGCTCGTCGAAAGTATTATTAAATTTATTTTCCGACGATATGGCCGGAAACTGGTCTAATCTGAGCAATGAATTGTTAAGAATTCATGTTGTTTGTTATCTTTAATGGTAGATTTAATTTAGAAGTAACTACGCAAGACTGCAAGTTCGTCCATTTCTTTTTAAAAAACATTTTAAAGTAAATTTTTAAATTGCGCCATTTCGTGCAAGACAATAGTATGACACTATCAAACGCAATTAAAAAAAGGACATTCCCCGAAGTCTCAGGTAAACACATCTTACTGGCTGAAAAGGCCGGGTGTTTTGAACGTAGCGCCGAAAAAAAGTAAAAATCCACAGCAAAACGTTAATGACCGGCCGCGGTATCGATCCGGCCGAACTGCATAGTCACCCTATTTGATGACGCCAACGGGACGCTCCACAAAATGGCCGAGTTATTGATATTACTTGTCGGGATGGATTTTAACTGATATACACGGGTTGTGCTGGCACAGGTGATGCTATTCCGTGTCTATCTTTTAGGCATTAACTTGCCGAATCTCGTCATTTGACAGAACCGTTCCCGCCTTTTTGTTTAAAAGCTATTGTCAGTCGAATTTACAGTTAGACATCAGACCTTTTTGCCATCATTATTCAAAATTGTTATTGAAATTAAACAATCTTTGAATGAAAGTGTGAATACGCAAGTTATAAATATTTTCGACTGCATTTATAAATTTGATTTTTAAAGGTACTTTATTGTTATATGAGTGTGCAAAGATAAGTTTCCTGTATTACAGTTAATTACAAAACTGATAAATGTACTTATTATACAGCTAGATATACTCAAATGATTTATGATTGATAAGTAAATATCTTTGGGTTTTTATGTATCTGTCTGTTAAATAAAGAAGAAAATCTATATTGCACAATAGGTGTGAAGCTGGCTGGGAAACGCGAGGTCACAGGTTCTAGCCTTGAGGAGACGAATTTTGGACCAACAAAGATTTGTTTTGATGTTATTATAATAACATAGTCGTAGTTACATACAAAATGGAGCAAGTTACTTATCAATTGAGAGTGTCATTGTATTTATTTTAATTGACTTTAATAAACATATTTATTACACTTCAAGCGACGATTTATTAAGCCCTATATTTTATATCATAAATAAGTTCACACCGGTATATCTCAAAGGGTAAGCAGAGGGACAAAAGTTTTTCAAACATTCCCCCTCCCATTTAATCGCCATCCCGGGCATAAATCCCACTACCAATATAGATTTTTAAAACCGAAATATCATACGAAATTGCCTGTCCTGGGCTTGGAACCTAAGACCTGGCGTTTCACATACACGTGCTACTACTTGACTTTTGACTAACGACAGAATTTTAAATAAATATTTTTGTATATTTTCATTCCCGTCGTCGTGGTAGGTACGTTCAAAAATCGAAGAGCGCTTATAAAATTAAGTAGATAAAGTTTATTGCTACTTTACGATTTTGTAGATTTCCCTACAGCCATCGAGAGATTTAGATATTAAGATAAATTTATCACGTATTTTTATGATATTATTATGTGGGGTGATAAATGAAAAAATGCACATAGATCATAATACCGCCAGTTTTGACGTTTTCACTCAACTCCCAAAGGTTAAATAGCCTAAACCTTGTAAATTGGGCTATCTAATGCTTAAATAATATTTCTTATATGACCGATTGTTCAATAGATTAAGGCGTACAAATAAACAATTCAGCTTTTTTTTTCTCTATGGCAATGGATGCCGATGTCGACCATTCTGCACACTCCGCCTTCTTATATTGATAGAGATTATTTATCAAAACTACTTGTTAAGTTTTAGGTCCGTCTACTTGCTTGGTATCATTAATATATAAGGCTGTTATGTAACAAGCTTTATACTATGCCTAACTGATACTAAAGTACGGTTAACTATTCAAAGTTTTAGTAATTTCCACCTTACGTCTGTTCAACAATATACATCTTGTTTGTTTAGGCAAAAACTAACAATAAATTAATAAAACACAAACATATTAAACGTAAGAAAAAATGTTTACACGTCCAAGTAAAAAATATCATTAGATTTAAAACTGAAAATGTAATTAGGCTCCGAACTACGGAGCGGAACATACATTGTCGTGTTTTGTTATTTTTATATGAACATAAATGCTTGTGTCTGATGTTATGAATATTTATAAGGCGAATATTTAGAGTTTAATGTGAGGTTCGAGTTCGGGTGAAGGCCGTTAACATCGGAAGGGAATTGAAGTGGTCTTTCTGGAATATTTGGCGAGTGATAAACATCATATATGTAAAATACTATGGGTCTTTTAGAAAATATATTGATATTAAAATCTTTTAGAAAATTTATAGTCAATCACCTCGCACTATAATGGCGAAGGGAAACATCATGAGGAAACTAACATACCATAGGCATTTGGAAGAATTTCTATGGTATGTAAAGGCCGTCAACCCGCACTAGGCCTGCGTGGTGGACTTTATGACCTAACTCCTCTCAATCATACTCTTGATTGCAGAAGTAGCCCCTGCCCTGCAGTGGGACGTATATGGATTGATACTGATACTGATTGATAATATAAACAAATAAGATTTTGGAAAATTACGATAACTGAAATACTCGAACCTTTTTGGGTGTTACAAAGATTCTGTATATGATCGCTGTTAGACTGAAACGTTGCCTAATTTTCTCTAGAGGTGTATTTACTTATCTATCTTTTATATCAATCTTATTAAATATGCTAATAAAAATGTTTCCAACGTATATCAAACCCATTATAACATTTAAAAACTTTTAGACAATTAAATAGTCGTGTATTGATAACATTTCAATAATGCTAAAAGCTTTGAAAGTATTCACGATATAGCGCGGCGCCCGGGCGTTGTTTGAATGTTAAACGATGCATCTACAATGATATGCTTCGTATGAATACATTAGATATAATAAACATAAATACTATTTTAAAAATAATATATATATTTGTATTGAAACGGATTTACTTTAAAAAAAATGCATGATGAATGTCTGTGTGTAACTTTAATTTGAAAATAGTATTGTGTATTGCGTCTGAAATCGAACAAATTACAGTTGCCCTACTCGGAATTGAACTGGAAACGTCACGGTTCACAGCCCATACACGCTATCGAATTTATTTCTACAATTTCGCTTATAAACAGCAATAAAATCTACAAGTTAGTTGCGTGGTCGTTAACACGAAAGAATGTCCGATAAACGACAGAGTTATATATGTAATAATATATCAAAATAAATCTAAAAATACTCTTAAGTACATTCAAGAATACCATTAACACATTGTATAAACAAAAATTTTAACCGCTGGCAACACAAAGCCCACAAGAGGCCTGTCACTTATTTTTTTAAACGCTAATCTGCTTAAAAGCAAAGGAACACATTTTAAAAGCTTAAAAATTTAATTGATGGCCGCTCCGTGGCTAGATATGTATCTGACGGTGACTCGACTATATTTAATGAATAAAAGGGACTTATGTAAGGGATTTTTTATTTTTTGATCTCTCAAACATTTAATTGTTGAGTGGAGATGTTCTGAAGTGGAATGACGTGTGTTTTACGGCTGTGTTGTGGCGTCTTTATAGAGCTTGTATAGTCTGTGGTTTAGCATTGGGCGGTAAAATAGTTGTAATAGCGGGGTTGCCATTTGAGTCAATTGTGAAGTCATCATTAAAAAAAATATCGGATAAGTTGCGTAGTAAATTGGGAAGTTTCAATTTTATTTTTACTCCAACCCGTAGAAAATTGATCGTCGCGTGATATCAAAAATGGGGACAAAATTGATAGGTCGTCGGGAATCGGGACGCGCGACAATACCGTCGAAATCGAGACAGTCTCGGGAAAATTGAGACGACTTTGGATATTAGGTAGATTCAAACTTCCAGCCTGTTTAAGAAGATATTTTCTAGAGTTTGAAAAGTTGAATGACTATTTAA
This sequence comes from Theretra japonica, assembly GCA_033459515.1. Lineage (NCBI taxonomy): Eukaryota > Metazoa > Arthropoda > Insecta > Lepidoptera > Sphingidae > Theretra > Theretra japonica. The sequence goes on along the minus strand of CM065951.1, from coordinate 1,503,727 downwards.
TTCGGTGTTTTATTCAACAATTATTTACACAAATAAACATATTTTTTATTGTTGTAATAACTATTTGACATTACAAGCGTCTTTTATTGACTATATAACTCAGCGTAGAGATCGAACTCGTCATGACCAGTTTCAAAGCCGGCTTTCATCCACTACACTTATGGGTTTATAAAGCAGATTCTTACAATACGTTTTGGTATTCCCACCACCACCGTCGCCTACTTTAAAACACATAAAATTTGATACGAATCTAATAAAGTTTTATTCTCGTCTTTGAAATTCTTCAAGTGAATCGTTAAACTTAGATTAAGATTTCTTATTTTTAATGTTTAAAAGTATTTTGACATTTATTACCTCACCACAGAGACACGCGAATGTCTACATTTTAGATAAATTCCATGAGATTCTCATTAGAAAACTTGTAACAAAATATTTGCTCTGTCTTATCAAAATACAAGTTCATTTACAAATTCCCTTAGATATGATGGCAATAGGTAACGCGACTGCCTTTGCAATAAAAACAGTCTTACCTTACTTCTTGCTCTAATTGCGTAAATATTAAACATTTAGTTTTTCTGACTTACGTAAACTCATGAGAAATCGAGTTTTAATCTTCTCTAATGCAAGAAATATTAGAATTCACAGATATGTATATCCCAGCCTAGGCAGATAAGCTAGCAGCTCCCATGATGGTTAGAGAACTACTGCTTATATACTTAGGTAATGTCAGGGTATAGTTAGGCCATTATATATATACTTGTCTTATTGATCCCTATTCTCCCCGCAGTACGACGAAAGCCTCCACGGCGGAGGCTACATGGAGGGCGGTGCGATGTACCACGAGCACAGACTGACGCACCCCCACCTCCCCCCGGTGCACTACCCGCCGCCCGCCGCGCCCGCGCACGCGCTGCCCGGCGAGCCGCTCGTACACAAGAGAGACAAGGACGCCATATACGGGTGAGTCTGGGGGTAATGTATTGTGTTTTATATGGACCTTATGGTCCCACACCTCCCCTTTATCCTGGGACGTTGAAGAAGCAGTAGTCGAATGGTATCTTTTATATAGGCTGTCTGGTCCTATGCCTCCCCTATATCCTGGGCCCTTGAAGCAGTAGTCGAATGGCATATAACTATCTGCTGCCAATTGACACTATGGAGTCCAGATCCTGGCCGGCAATGTTCTTATTGCTTACCATCAAGTGTAGACAAAAAATCTTATTAACAAAACTCCTGTAAGCCTGGGTTTGATAACAACCAAAGTCTATGTTCTTTCTGCAATTGAGATATTAATTGAGAGCTAGGCTGTAGTCCTCTCTCTTTCTCTCTTCAGCTATAGGAAGTCCACTGCTGAAGATAGGCCTGCCCCACGTCCACTGCTCTAACTTATTTTGGTAGCACAATACTAAATTCTTACCAAAATGTCAATGAAATACAAGTTACCTCATGATATTTTCCGGCAATATATGTGTTGGTCCACCACGTTGAACTATTGGGTATTGGCGGTCTTCACATACCATAACATTTCTATGAATGCCACTCTCCTCAAGATATTTAACTTCACCATTAAAGACCGATCATTTTTCCTATATGAATAAAGACTGCCTCGGCGGCTTAGTTGTACTACGGTATGATTGCAAAGCTGAGGTCTCGGGTTCGAATCCCGGGTCGGGCTAAGTGATATTGGATTTTTCTATTATCAGCTCGGAGTCAGGAATTTGTGCCCGATATGGCGATAGGCTCGCCCTCTAATGTGGGACGGAACATACAAGGCGAAATGTGGGTGTCCTGGTAGCACCTCTGCCTACCCCTTCTTCCTTCCTTCCTTCTTCTCTAATAAAGATATTTTTTAAAGTCAGAAAGACCATAGTCAATCTGTAAGTAAATGTTAGTTTACAATTAACTCTAATATCGAAACTAGATTCATAGACACGGAATACAATGTTTACACAGTGTAATGTGTTGTGTCAAGCCTACAGTAATCGCGTAATAACACTCGGTGAATTGTTTAATTATCCATTTGTTTTATCTTTATGTTTTTATCATTGTAATCTGGTTTCGTACGATTACGGCCGGAGACTGGCTTATTACCTGTGTTGATGTAATTTTTATGTAAGCGTTTAGTAGTTTAAATCTAGGTTGTATTACAAGTCTTCTTGTAACCTATGAGGATTAAGCGCCATCTTGAATTTTAAAAAATGCACCAAAAAGTGTTACGTACATAAACTCACGCCATTTTCCCAGAAAGGGTAGGCAGAGGTTCTCCTGATAGTGTAACCAGACACCCACGTTTCGCCTTGTCTGTTTCGTCCCCGGATGTGATAGAGGGCGAGCCTATCGCCATATCGGGCACAAATTACAGACTTCGGGCTGATTTATAGAAAAATTTAATATCACTTTGCCCGACCCGGGATTCGAATCCGAGACCTCAGTTTTGTTATCATACCTTAGTTCAACTACGCCACAGAGGCAGTCAAAAATGTTAAAAAGAATATTATTGATTCTTAATCCCGGAAGCATTACATCCAGCGGTTGGTACCTAGTTCTTGTTGGGTAGTGTTAGCATTGATTAAACTATGTCATAATATCTTAGCTTGATATTTCATCAAATTAGCTGCCGGTCAAATACGACCCATATTATTAAGACGCTAAAGCCCAACATGCTAAAAGACAAATTATTATTTCCTAGGTATATTTAGTAGTAAAATATATAGAGCTTTATTAATAAACTCGGATGAGCGAAGGATTAAATTTAGTCCAAGGCTTTAGAATTGACACGATTATTTTGAATAGCGAGGTATTCACGGATTTATTAACACGGAATTGCATAGAGGGCTAGGCAACCATCGTATTGTAGTTACATTATTCAATATTATAGTCAAATTAATAGTCAAAATAATCAAGTTAATTTTAAAGCCTTGGACTAAAATTAATCTTTTGCTCATCCGAGTTTATTAATAAGGCACAGACCCTACACTAGTTACAACAGAATGAGCAAAACTATCGATAATAAGAGTACCTTAAGAAGTGTTGGATGATCCCTCATTCGTATTTATTTCATTCATACCCTTCCCATCTTCCTCCTGAACAAATATCTCCTTTACTTCAATCACGAATTGCGCCAATTCACACCAGTTCGTAAATTATTAACATTATCAAATCGAATCAGGAAGTTTGCCGTTTTGAAAACACAATAATACATTTTGATTGATTCCGAAACGCTGTAAATTCACACCAGATTGATATATTACGTTTGTAACAGATATATAAGTGTCAATGCGATAACTGAAGACATTTTATCGGAACACGATTTGGTGTGGCTGCACCCGTAGATTACAAAATGGGATTAAGATAAATTATTGATTTGGTTTTTTCGAGAAATTTATTAGTTTTATGATAAGTGCTTTTTGAAATACTTGAGAGTTCAAAGATGGTGTTGTTATGGAGACTGCCTAGTTCTAGATTCTTTGTATTATCAGTGAATTTGTTATCAATATCATTTTCAGTTATGCCAATTATCACTTTATCTTAATCAATGTCATCAATATTCACTGATGAACATAGGACCTCTCCATAGGTTGTCGCAGCAACCTTTAGGCTCTCATGCATAGCACCTTTATATTTGAGTACTGTATTTTTCAGTTGGCTATTGATTGTTTTAATGAAATAAAAGAATGATAAAGATGCAAATATTCATAGCAGATTTAAGTAGAAAAGGTCCTGTTTGGACTCTGTATACTCTCTCTAACTCCCTCTCTCTCTTCAGCCACAGGAAGTCCACTGCTGAACATACGCCACCCCTAAGGATCTCCACATTGACTTGTTGGAAGCGGCTGCATCCATGCTCAATACTGTTTTGATTATTCGTTCCCAGTTAGAACCAAAATATTATCTTTCCAAGTATAGTTTTACTCAAAAAAGTTCCGTTTACCCAAACCCGTACTATTAAAAGTAAAGTACCCACAATTAGCTATATTTTTACATCAAACTTGACGATAACCTGGCGTCGCAGATGAAAGATAGCATCAAACGCGCGACCTTTGCCACTTGGCCGCCGTTTACCACCATCTTGCGCTTATCAGATCAAAAGTTGTCAACTAAAAGAGCTTCTGTGGTCGGGTGGGGTGTCACTGCTAGCGGGGTAATAAATCAAACTTTTGTAGTTTATAATGTGTATTTTATTATGAGGAAAAGGTATTTAAAGAAAGAAAACAACGATTGTGGGTATCTATTAGGAAGAAAAGAGTAAAAAAATACAAATAACTATGTCTGTATTGTTAAGGAAGTAATCTTGGAGATAGATGAAGTTGGAATTAAAAGGTTTTTGTTTGCAATTGTACGTGCATATTATTGTAATTTTTATATTGTAAATGTGTGTTATGTTAATGTTAATTAAAATATTATCTATACGACAAACCTCCAAGGAAGTAATCTAAAAGATTAGCATAATTGTTCAGAAATGAAATTATTGGAATAGCTTTAGTTTTTGCATTTGCAGAGGAAACAATTTGTCAAGCGTTATGTTTTTATATTAACGTTTAACCTTTTATGGGAGTTCTTCTTGCTGTTATTAACTGTAGAATATAATAAAGTATTATACGTCTTTTTTTGTCGGTTAGAACATCTTCATAAATAGAAAATGTAGGAAGTTATTTGAAAATAAATCTTTGTTAGAATGACTAAGTACAAAAGTATTTTTATTTGACCAAACTTGTGTTAGTAAGTTTCCTGTTTTTTTTGTGTACGCCAGTTGATTAAGCCGTGGGAAAATTACTTGTTAATGTCTAGGGTTATAACTAGGAAATTATAGTGTAGAAATTAAAGCAATAGGTAGTATTAATGTTTTTTTTTTTTAAAGACTTTTTGTATTTTTATTAATATCAATGAAACAATAATGAAATCCTGTAGATTTAATACCAAATAATGTTGCGAAAATTCATATGTACAAATACATTTGAAAAATAAATAAATGCGTGTACAAGACCGATTTGCGTTCACGTATTGTAAGGTCAGACATCTTGACTAGTCGGTCGAACGCTTTTTATACACTATCGTGGTTAACGCCGCGAAAGTTATTGCAATTAAACTGCAATTTATATGACTGTATTAGTGCTGGTTCGTCTCTGGAACGGTTTAGTGTTCCGTGTTAGATTATTAGTATACTTGAATATGTAGGTAATACATTGATTTATTTGAATTTAAGTACGTATCGATTAGCTAATAATTTTCATGCTTAAAGCTCGTTAAAAGTCTGTGAATATATTTTTGTAGTGTTTATTATACAGCCAATAATCATTCTTTGAAATTGATAAAATAATTATGCCTAAAAAATATTCAAATAAACCAAATAGTAATATCAATACTAAACTTAATGTTAACGATTAATATAAAACAAAACTCACCGGTCGGAAGCACACAAATTACTCCCAACTCTACGTTTTTTCCACTCGAATACAAAGTTGAGTAAATAAAACGATTCCCTCATGTACTGAACCCTCGGTAACACGCCAGACTCGCGCCTTCCCACTCGCGATGGCCGCGGTGCGTGCAAAGGAAACTAAGTGTTTTACTTCACACACCACTGGCCAAATAAGTAATATATTTAAAAAATAACATAATATAACTATCCGCGAGTAGTTAATGTATGGATGCGTCGAAAAAAGACAAAAATTGCACAATTTAAAATGCCGTTAAGACACAAATGGCAATTACTTGTGTTTACAAATAATTGCTGTATTTTTTCCTTTTTGAGAAAGGTCAATAGATACGCGACAGTCCTTAGTTCTAGTTAAAGAGGGGAATGGTCTAATTATTTGCTTTATGATGTAATATGAATAATAAAACAGCCATTTATATTGTGAAAAGATTGCAATCTAAACTTCATAGTAATTTTTGTGTTGAAATTTTTACATTGCTAATTTAGAGAAATATAAAAACTAATTTGTAATTTAAAATTAGTTAATATAGAAAGCTATGACGTCACCTGGGAATCAAATTATGCCATAAAATATAGACCAAAACACATTTTTCATAAAAATAAAATCTCCCTCGCGGTTAAACTGTTGATATAAATTATTTCCGTACTCCACGCAAATAATTTTAAAATTAAATTAACGTTCCAGTTAATAACATTGTATTTACTAATTGTAGTAATTACAGTTAAAATTAAAGTAACGAGGTAACAACATTAACATTACGCTAATACTGCGACCGTACGAATCTAATGAATTTAAATAAAATATTTTGAGGGGAGATTTTCCTGTCTTAATTACTTTATCAAATAAAATGCATCATATGCAAATTAAAAACACAGTATTATTGTAATGCCAACCCGCACTAGGCCAGCGTGGTGGACTATATGGCCTAACCACTCTCAATCGTACTCTCGATTGTAGAGGAGGCCCGTGCCCTGCAGTGGGACCTATATGGGCTGATACAACAAAATTATTGTAATGTGAAATATGTTAATGTCTTCTACTTGGCGTTATCCCGGCCGGTGCCAAGGTCCGCCTTCTGGTTAATCTCCTCCATTTCGCTCGATCTTCGGCATCGTCCGTAGTAAGTCCATTGACCCTCACATCTTCCTTGACGACATCCAGCCAGCGCTTCTTTGGTGTACCCCTCGGTCGAGGTCCAGGAATATTGAGGCTCAGGCACACATCGCCGGCATACTCCTGTGGTTAGCACGTGACCATACCGATACCATCTCAAGCGACACTCTTGGAGATTACTCGCCAAATCGCGGACACCAAGACTACCGCGGATTGTAATGTCCAATATTATCATATTTATTTAATGGATAACTTTTGACGTTTGTAAAATCGATCCTAAAGGTTAAAACAGTGAATTCCCTCAATTGTCCGCTATCACTAGCACCACAGCGTTTAAACTTGGAACAGTGAAGCGATGATATCGACGTCACGTGTTCACAATCGGCATCTAATCAGAAATCTGTAGAGGTCGCCACGCACGCCCGCCGCCTCTCAATTACTCTCTGCCATAGACAATAGCTAAGTAATACCATAAACCACAAAACGGATGTTAAAAGAGTTTAATTTGCCTTTTGACAAAGTGTGTGAGAAAGGCAGTGGATTGTTTTTTTATGTACTGATGAATGTGTATGATTATGTATTAGTTATGCATATGCTAATATATGTAGTTAGCAAATAAATGATTTATTCCCAAAGTTTTGAAGGAAAAAATTGTAAATTATATTTATTGATACAAACAGAGAAAATAATCAGAAAGATGAAAGTAACCAAGATTATTATTGAATTAAAAATGACGCAACGTTGATTTTTAGATACTAAACTTTAATTTCGCCCCTGGCATCGCAGCCAGGCCGCTATCTCACCTGCAAAATAATTTGAAAAAATACCCTGCGGGATGTGACGCATGTTCCGGTCTGTTCCAGGCACCCATTGTTCCCCCTGCTGGCTCTGATCTTCGAGAAGTGCGAGCTGGCCACCTGCACGCCCAGGGACCCTGGCGTGGCGGGAGGCGACGTCTGCTCCTCGGAGTCCTTTAACGAGGACATCGCTGTCTTCAGTAAACAGGTATGTAGAATTAACTTTAAGCTATAAACTCCAAACAAAAAGATCATAAAAATTCTAAACACAAAATAATTAAAGTATTTGGCAAAAAGACTACTTGACAACATGTAAAAAAGGGTAGTGAATCGGTTCGACATTTACAGCGTATATTTTAATTTCAAATGTTTATTAATTTAAAATGTAGTTGTAGCTGATCTTATCACATAAAAGTAAGACACTTGTTTCTTTTACATGTTTTTTATTGTGGCATGAAATTTTGCCCATAATATGTTGTATGAAAATTAGGCATCCCACAAGAAGTTATATCGACAAATACAAAAATATTGCCTGCTTTAATAAATTCTAAGCAATAAATTGGGCAAATATCACAATAGTACGAAAGGCGGTAAATCCACGCTCCCCGTTGATTAGTGGCTGAATGACCTAGCGCACCTGCTCCCTCCAACACGAAAAAAACTTTAATTGTCAGTTGTTCGCGTGAGGTTCCTTTGTATCTAACGAAAGCTGTTATATTTCTTAGAAAAAAAATAGGAATAGCATCGGGGTGTGACTCCATTTGTCTTACTTGACAGGTTAATTCGTGGTCCCAAAATATGGTACCCTAATTTTAAATGGGCAGTGTTAGGAAAATATAATTAAATCAATTTGTTATTTTTGCGTGAATTCGTGTATTTGGAATTGACAAAATACTTTTCAAAACTAAAGTTCACGTTTTTAATAAAATAGTCCGTACTGTTAATTTTAGTTTACATTAACATTGCTTTTAAATAATTATTTTTGTGTTACATTTTGAACCATCTATTTTACTTTAAAACTTACAGTGAAACAAAACTGCTTATGAAATCAGTATTGTGCCTTTAAAATGTACTTATAGTATTTGACTGTAAGACCTCAAAGTTGCTCGCTCCTTAGCTAATATTTTAAAAAGGAAATTGGTATAAGCCGTACCATGTAGTCCACCGAAACGCATGATCTATCTCATCTGTCGGGTGAAGGTCAGTATTCTCTGCAAGTTGGCACGTGGCGCTGTTGTCTTACTCGTCAGTAAGGCGACCTGGAAAACGGTTTGTTTACGTTGCCCGCCATAAAGAGGTCAATTTGGTAAACAAATTTCAACCGCATTAGTGCGCAACGAGAAAACGTTGTTTTTATCAGCAGAAGTTTATTTTTAGTGCCGTGTACGGGGATTTTCGGAAATCTTTGCTTTTCTTGTTATCGATTATTTTCAATTTACTTTAAAGCGCGCGAAATTGAGATAAAATGTCGCGCAAATCGCCGCTCGTAAATCAGTAGCGGCAATTTCTTCGGTGTAATTTTAATAACTATAAAAAAGTGTAATTAGTGACGCGCAACCGATTGGTTACCGGACATTACCGATTGTTTACGCTGCAGTGTTGAATCGATTGCCCGATTCGATGGCACTATTAATTTTCATAATCGTTCGACCAATCGATTTGATTTTTAATCTGCTTATGACAAGTGTGGAAATCGTGAACGAGCGGCGTAAATGTGATTGTTTTTTAATATCTTAATTAGTTTACTTTATGTGGATTGTTTTCTATATTCCATAACAACGTTTACTAATCAATTTATTTTATTAACATAGGCGTTGTGCCAGGCAGAACGTTTAAAGTTCCTGCGCCCAATAATTAAAAACTATCTTCCCATTTATCTCAACGTTTCAAATATCGAAAGACTAAGATAAAAACGTTCCTTTCTACGCACACGTGTGATTTAATGGCCGATTGGGAACGAGGCCGCAAAAAACGATTCCTTATGAAACAAACAATATCCGATCAAGTGTCCCAAAGCATTTCTCGGAAGGTCAGGACGAGGGGCTTTCCGAAAACATTTTTGTGTACGTTTGTATAGAAAGTGGCGTTAAACGTCCGCTTGTAAATGATATTTCATTACGCGGCGTCCCGTAATGACATGACGAGCCAAATCGACATAGTAACACGTATTATTCCAACAAAAAGTAGCTCACAAATGGAGTCATTTTGTAACAATTCGGCTCCGTAAAACAGGTAATCTCGACACAAACCGACAATCAAGCAGCGTATAATTTATTTTACAAATTTATAATACCGCAATTTGTGGGTATTTTGCTCTCTTTTTATATTTTTTTTCAACAATAGGCACAATAGGCGTTGACATGTTGTGGTGATGTGTAATTTGGAAAAATTACGACGTTCTTAGCGCTGCGGCGGGCGGCGGAAGTGACTTCGCAGCGAGGTTCAATTTCACTTTTTAACAACAATATTATTGAATCGTTATCAGTCAAAGACTCTGTTGTAGTCTAATTAAAATCGATCCGGTATTTATAGTTGCAATGTTGCGCCGCCGCGACCCCGGGCGCAGATAACTCGCGATAACATTGTCAGTGTCATGGCACTGACCAGCGTTATTTACGCGGCGCGTGCGGCTGTGGCTGTGGCGCGGCCGTGGCGCCACACAGCCGCCTCATGCTGTCTCATGCCGCACCGTGTATGAAATCAGAACTTCCACATGTAAGTGATAGCGGTATAAAAATGATCGTTTGCGATTAGTGGCAGTTGTAAAGTGTCACATTTATCATGCGTTTGGACGTGTGTCTCGCATGAAAGCTAATCGTTCGCTTTAATTACTCCAATAAAACGTTTATCGGAGGCGCGGTGGCGGTGGCGGTGGCGGCACGTGAAATCGCGACTAGAACCAGATAAAAAACGCATCCGATCGTCCCACTCGCATTTAATGAGTGACGCCCATAATTCATCGCACCACGAAATAAATCATAAACCGTAAAGTGTTTATTTTCAAAGTACTTATAATGTTATAAATTTATTTAAGTGGCATGCGGTCCGATTGTGCGGGCGAGTGATTGATATAGTGGCTCTTCGCGGCGAGTGATCGGCTTAGTAGTGATACTGTCACCGCGTGGCGTGGCGGCGTGGCGCGGCTGTGGCGCAGTGTCATGGCGCAGTGGCGCAGTGCTGCTGCCGACTGTCGAGTGACCGCTCCACGACAACTCGAGTGCGTTGACACACGATGAATTAGTTCGCTCTTTTTGTCGTCATTAATCGAGTTCGGCCTCTGTCAGGTTTTTTTTCGACGAATGTTAAACGGTAACGATGTGTCAATTCCGAGCTGTGACTGCGCACATGGCGGACGATAAACTTTATTTTTAGAGGGCAATGCGCATAATTATTAGTGACAAAGTAATTATAATTCATGGCCCACTTTTTATATGCCAATAAAGTATGAGATACGCGAGGGAGCCGCGAAAGTTCATCAATAAGACGGAACGCGACTAACGTCAATTTTAATAATAGCAAAAATTGTGAAGATTTTCATTGAAAGAAATGTTAATGATGGCGAAATAATTAATACACAATTGCTGGTATTTTAATTGACAATGGTTGGGGGCGGCGTTACGTGGCGGGAACTAAGCCTGTGTTTTTTTGCGTGACTTCGCTCAGGACTAATTTGCAATAACAGCGAGCGATCTAGTCAATCGATAAGTTATGAAGTTATGACGTTTTTTTCTTGTGTCCCGTCACTCGGGCGGCCGGTGTTATTACGGTATTAATGTTTGAAATTTTCATATCATTGCTCCATGAATAATAGTGTCGGCATTGACTTTTAGACTTAGTTCAGTTACACGGCTTATAGTTAAAAAATAAATGAGCCGTACTACAAATATTACAATATTGAAAGTTGTGTTCAGCGCAGAATATGGTTGAGGAGAATCTATTACGCGTGTTTTTGTCGAGGACACAGGCCAGTAGGCAAACCAAATGCCAGTTTATAGACATTTCCACTCCATAACAAGTCATAAAACGATTTCTTCGACTCTCGACGCACCATCTGCTAGGCAGAAATAAACGATTTTCATCACTTTCAGTTAATCATTACCAAGATATTTCCATTAAGAGCGTATAACTGAATAGCAATGAATCAAACGTCAGTTAATGCCAGATTAACTCGTGATAAATAACTTTAATACCAACATTGTATCCACAGTCGTTGGCCAGTAATTACTGTGCGAGTAGCGCCGCGGAAAAAACATATAGTCACGGATGCGCACGCGCACCATGCGCCTGATATGATCTACTTGGCAGATTGATATCGGCGCTCATCAGTAATCAACGGTTATTGTTTCTCAGATGAAAGCTGTTCCATCTACACACCATTTATACGTCCCACTGATGCTCTCTTACGTTGCGGAATGCATTTATTCACTGCAGTCTGAGCGAGTGTTAATCATCTCTGCGGAAAGCGATCGCAACTGCCGAACGTTCCGCGGCGATCTATCAAAACGTCACGGGTATATGTTTACATCTGTCCGCGTCTCGTTGAACTATAATTGCCAATTGTGTGGATTTCGACGCGCAATTTAACCTCTTTGTCGTCGTGATCCAATTCAGGGTTTCGCGCCGAAATAAAATAAATAATGGCGGATCGGTGGCGGCGGCGCAGCTGCGTTGCGAGCGCGCAGCACCACGCAGCAACTCAGCATTCATTAGCCGGGCGCGCCAGAGTGGAACCGAGATGCGATACGTTTTTTGTCTCTCGCTCGCACGCAGCATTTGCATTTTTTTTTCGACAACGCATCGGCGATTTCGTTTTATCGTCCCCATCGAGTGGTTTTTGCCGTTTGGAATTCCTTACGCATCTTGTTTCGGGTTTGTTTGTCGATAAAAATTGGTAAGATACTCTCGGTTTCTGTTACGTGGGAAAACGTCTTGCAGTGCCCAAGTTATTGCTCTCGTAAGCCGAGCGAGCGGCCGCCAATCGCAGATATGCCAAAGGTTGTTTCTGAGAAACGGTGATTTATTAGAAACTCGCGGCGAGACGCGGTCATGCTGCACTAAGTGTTAAAGGATATCACCCATTTAACACGCATTACTCGCGATACTGCCGAGTCTATCGACGAGGTCACGTTCCTTAATCACGGAAAGAGACAATTGTTTTGTTACGAGCCTGTGGAGTGTGGTGTAAATCGATTGTGAGGCAACATGGCCGAATGCGCGGGATTTGCGAATGGTTCTAAATTCGAAATATGATAGCTATAAAGCGGCTGCAGTGTAGATTGTAGCCGTCGCGAAGTTACGTCACGCGGAATTCGATTTTCTCTTTTTATTGCGATGGCATCTTCGTGAAAGTGGTCGTTAATAATAAAAATATTTTTCTTTTTGAAATCATTATAATAATTATGAATTCTATTGCATTTTTCACCGCGTTCACAATTATTGAGGCTAATGAAATCTTGTCATGAGAACTAACGTTTTTTTCAATAATAATTGGATTGTTAACTGCCACTGAGCGCTGAGCGTTGATCGATGCGATAGATTTTCACATCTGTTCGTAGGAAACCGTAATTTATTAAAACGTTATAATTTTCCTCGTGGTAAATAAAGACTGCGCGCGTTTTTTCACACTCGACAAAAAGATGCTACACGATACAGACCACCTAGGCACGTGATAATTTACGACGATGTCTGCTTACCGTTGCACTAACAACACGTTATGTAAGTGAAAATGATCAATAATCACATGATTGCGGCTGTCATAATCCATGCAATTGTGCTCAGCCCCCTGGTGGGGTCAGCGACAGATATAAAAGTGTGTTATTAAGAGAATTTGCTCTAACCTTTGCTTACTGATTGAGGCCCGGTTGCACCATGCGATAGCGTGCGCCACTCAATTAGTGGCTGACACGCGGGCCGACCGACGCGCGTCCAGTTTTTGTCCGTTTAAAGCGGCATTAATATGCCAATGAACTAAACATTACGCTCTTTCATCACTCGCCCGTGACGTCACGGTACCTACGACAAACACCCATTTGAAGCTAACGACGAATGTCTCGCAATGTAATAAGTCGCAAAAGTTATTTTTAGATTCAGTATGATGAGCGCCATTCATTGGACTCCAGAAAATGTCAAACTATGTTTAGCGCGAAGGCCGTAACTGTATTTTCCTGTCTATGCGCCTTCGAATGCAATATTAATACCGTTATTACTACAAATGAATTAACTAGATAAAATGCCACAACAGAACTCTCAGGTCTGTATTTTTCATTTTCTTATTGAATCAGCGTATAAATTATTGAACACATAAGCCGCTTGACCAAAGTTATTGCTTTCGGAATTTTTCGAAAATGGAACTCGAAGGGACGCGTTCGACATTTAAATTCATCCGAGGGTTCGAAATTTGAATACGCCAATGGCATCACGCTGTTTGCTGATTGGTCAAAATAGCCGTGTCCTCGTAAAGGGTGATATGATTTGGGCCAGATTGTTTTTTGATTCCTTGCTCTAACGTGTCGCGGGCAGACGATTAGCGCGCCATTTTTGGATGGTTGGCGCGACGAGCGACAAAAAGTCGCAAAGCGAGAAGCACCGGCATCGCTCTTTTTGCCGCCGCGTCAGAAAATTCGCGATAAAAATGGAGGCCGAATGAGTATTAATTCTCACCGGTTAATAATGACATAAATATACTAGGTGCGCGCTTTGGTTGTACAGGGTGGTTCATTTTATTTTGTAACTTTTTAAACAATTTTTTTAAATTACTCATAAAGTATTCTAATGTTGTATCTTCATATTTATTGACTTCATTAAATATTTATGGCTACTTACTAACCAAACTTAAATTTACACACCACATCTATTTACCAGTACACACCAAAATATAATAAACAAAATCCACATAATTTTTCTATATACTTCTTATATAAATCAAAGTAAATAAACCATGTAAAAGAATCATGCTGTGTGCAGAGCGATGTGCAATTATCCGTGTGGGACGCATTCCGACCAACACGTCTGCACTGCGCCCGCGCCGATTCCATTCCCACTTAAACGCATGCGGTGTAGGCTTAGCGGTTGGCTGAGACGGGTCGGGGGTTTAAAATATATTTTAGGACATTTTGGGGATTTTGTAAATTAGTTGTAAGTTAGTTGTTATTAGTCTAAGAGTAAAGTTTTAGAGCAAAATTATTGTGAAACAAATTTAAAAGTGACAAAGTTAATGTAAGTATCAATTATGCTTCTCGGTTCTAACTTTCATATTTACCGGTAATAAATCAGACGTATATTTTTCTATAAAATCTGCCCGAAGGAGGCGGAAATAACAAAGTGACGTAATCGAAAAAAAACCCATTAAAGTGTCAAGTTTTTATCTGCTTGTCAAACTTAACGCTTAATTCGCTTAGAAATAATTAAACGCCACCAACATTACAACGATTGGAACGTATGTATGGACGAAAAATAAAAAAAATACCGCTTGCTTTTGACAGGCGGGCAAGATCCCTTCTGACACGCACCAGTATACTTCGACCCTTCAGACTCTTAAACATCCCATACATCGTTTATACCAACGAGAGGTCTACAGTAACTGGTGTTATAATGTAATGACCAGTGTATCTTGAGCCTTGGTTTTCAAGGATGGGTATTGGGTGAGGGGTCAATGTTCCTAGGGGTGTAAATAGGGGTGGCTGAGGGTTGGAGGGTGCGGGGGGCGGCCGACCAGTCACAAGCAGCTGACGTGGATTAGGGAGTTTTTACCTACAGCGGGGATACGAATGTTTTTGGTAGGTACCACCGAGTAGGTATTTCGTTAATTTTGTGATTAATTGCTCTGTTTTAGTGGTTTTGTTTCGTATGTGTTTTGTGATTTATTTGTCTTACTGGGACTAAGGAAGTTGGGTTATACAGCCAATTTTTTTTTTTAACAAAAACCTCATGTTTCACATTTTGTGGCGTGTAGGCAGTGAAACATATATTGTAATTTCTATACATACCTACAGTTTTAGGATATATTGTTTACGTTCTAGTTATAATAGTATGAATGAATGACTGATTTATCAAAATTAATGTAGCTACAATGATATTTAGAAACCCACCCTCATACACGCTGTAATTAACTCTCTAATAATGGTATTAGGGTTCGATTCCTTGTCTATAGAATTTGATAATATTAAGAATGTCTATTTTTGTTTCATGTGAATATATAAGTTATAAATTGAGTATTTTAATTGGTTTCGAAGCTCTATCGAAATGTACATAAAATAAAAACCAAACGCAAAACTGAGTCCAATCAAATCTATTCTAAATTTTCATTTTTCGAAATGTATTCCTTACCTTAAAATTCATAACAAAAATATTTGCATTCAATCCCGGATTTGAACCTATAACATCACCAGCAACGATCCCCTTAAACAAACCGTTATGTTGTACCCAAATGTATTTAAAAAATAACAAAAAGCGCATTTAATCCGCGCAATAAATCAGCGTTGAATGATTTCAATAATATTTATAATCTGGTACAAACAGATGGGTCCTCGCACCCTCTGTCCCAGGTTCACATCCGTAAGATTAACTCGCATCTGCGTATTGTATTTATACACGTCTTTTTGCTTGACGGAGATGTATTGAATATACCAATGTTGGTATTTCCAAATATTTAGGATTTTATTGGTTGTGCAATCGGTTTTGGTTAATTTTTGTACACAATTAAAAAATATTCAATTTCGTAAAATAAATGGTAATTATGTTCCACTGGAATCGAACCTCGGATTTTACATCTAATAATTTCATAGATTCACTCCTCCAAAATTAGATAAAAATTTGGATATTTTTAATTACACGGGTGGATCTGTGGTCAAACACTAGTTTTCCATACAAAAACGATATAAAATGTCCGTAGATGTGAATATGTTTATGATATACTAGTCTATTTTAAACATATAAACATAATATATAAATCAATCACTCAGATAACATTTATTGAGTATTGTTTAATATCGTAAATTATGATGATTGTATTAATGGCTTCACTTCGTCCGTATAAAATAACTTATGATTTCATTGTACATATACATTTCTTTATTGCATAATATGGAAGTACGTTGTAGTCATTTCTGCCATTTCTATAGGAATTTTGAAGGTTTTCTTTGGGTTTTCATAATAATTACCAGCTGTATTAGGTCAGCGTGGCGAACCAAAAATCTATTTCAAAAATGGGTGGAGTGAAAAATTCTTATTGCAACGATCTAAGTAAACAAACAGAAGAAAAATATATTTGAATATACCAATTGACCTCACTATCTATAACGGTGAAGGAAAACATCGTGTGGAAACCTGCATACCATAGCGATTCGAAAGAATTTCTATAGTATGTAAAAGTCCGCGAACCCGCACTAGGCCAGCGCGGTGGACTATACGGCTTTCCCCCTCAATCGTACTCTCGATTATAGAGGAGGCCCTTGCCCTGCAGTGGGACGTATATGGGCTGATACAGAGTAATAACTACCTACAAAAAAGTATTACAAACTCCCCCCACGTCTCAGATTAATATTTCACGACAATAATGGACGATTAAACTGTAGCAATTTGCATCGGTTGTAATTTGTGTCCCCTACCTTCGCCTGAGTATAGCCTAGGGCTCGATCTAGACTAGTAATTATATTAACGTCATAATTACAGTGAATGCTAGCCTTTGTGGAAAGCCCTTTGGAGGGTTGGAGTATATTTTATATGCATTTTTGTTGCCATTGAGGTGTTCTGTTACATCTTTTTGTAAATTTCAATGCTGAGCCAATTTTGATAGTGTTTTTTGTGTTGTTTTTATACAGCTGCTTTTTAGATAAAGGCATATAATTAGTTGCAAATATTAATTATATTTTGTTGTTTTATTTACTATCATAAACAATATTTAGCAATGATTTTTAAATCGCAAATCGCTGTAAAACTTCTAAAATCGAAATCTATAAACGAACGGATAATATGTATAAACAAAGCCAACTTACAAGAAACAAAGTCTCAATATTACGAGCAATCCACACGCGCAACAGTTATTTGTCGGGAATCAATCAAGATTACTACAACCCTTTTGTTCCCTTCTCATTAAGGGCTCTTCTGCTCCGAGTGGGTCTGGACATTGTTGACGTCGACTGTGGGAATGGTATGTTAGTGTTATTGACGTTTTTGTGTTTATTTGGGAGTAAAAGTGGTTTCGGCGTTGTGAATTTGATGTATGGCAAAGCACTTCTGTCGCTGTGTTACGATTTTTTCATTTCTATGTTATTTGTTTATGTAATCAATTGGGAAATGTACTTTTTGGTGTCATAATATGTAAATAATAATAATTTGGTTATTTTGATTTATATTTCCTAATTCTTAAAGTAGTCACGACTTGATACTTTGTAGGTTATTTATTAACCTCAAACGACTAATAATTGTTAATACAAACTAGAAAAGCACACGGTATTGAGTTTATAAATAATCAACATTTAATACCAGCTCAACTTCCCAAGCAAACAGATCAAAACCACCCCAAACTTAACTTTAAAAATTACATTAATAGCACACAGTCACCCGCAGATAACTAACTACGCGCCATTACACCTAAATTCCGCCTGCTGGGATTTAAGGGTGAATTAAAAAAACACCCCTGCATAAGGGTGGATATTCATGATGCACACCCGTTTATTTTTGTGCAAACACACACATACATGACAATGTGCGTCTACGCATCCTTTAACCATTCATGGCGTCTTTGCTTGTTTTTTTAATCTATGGCTATGGAGCAAAAAATAATCCGTCTTACAGAATACAAAACTTATGATGGGTTTACATCTAATATGTATTGAATGCTTCTATTATTAAAAATATTCACGATATTTCTCGCGAGTATTAAAATTCGAACAGCACGCCATGTTTGTTTAATGCAAGTTAAAAAATCCTTTTTTCATCTCCCGCCCGAAAAAACACATTTTGACTTGTTTATTTTGAATCGGGCCGCGCGCGAGTGCACTTCAGTTTTACAAACATGTTCAGCTACGAATGTTTGTTTGTTTATTTGTATTTAAAGCGTTGCGGTCATGAGAATATCGTTTGAGGGTTAATAAACTCGCGCCATTTTGCCTACGTATGTTCGCTTCATTGTTGCCGAGTGTTATGATTGCTCCAGTGTTGGACGCATCATATGATTCCAAATTCAATTTTGTTAGTGGTCAGAGCTTTTTATTTTTTAATTTAACCATTATGATTCTTTATTTGAATTTGACGTTTTGTTGTCAGCGAACATTAGCTTTTGTTTTTTTTCTTATGCGTAATGACGCATTAAAGGGTGTTTGGTTAATTATTTAAAACGTAGTTTACTATATCGTTGAATTGACATTTATCACTATACTATAAATTAATAAACTTTTTATTGCGTTTAAAACTAAACACAAATAGCCGAGAAAAACCATGTGACTAAAATTTTAACACACGGCAATTAAATTGCAATGACTTTTATAATTATAAAAAATTAATCAACTGGTTATCTACGTCTCTATCAGAGGTCTAGATCGTTAAAAATGAGCACTAAGCCGCGCCACGTAAATTTAAGCTTTAAGAGTGTAAGTATGAAGAATAGTTTTAACTGTACATTTATTTTATAGGCTTGTGGTGTTTTCTTTGGTGCCACTAAGCAATTAAAAGTTTATATCATGGTTTCTTTGTAAATTATTTGTAACAAGAAAAGACAACATAAATAAAGCACAAAGTTGTAATTATTATTCAAATCAAGGATAACTTTTGTTAACAGAACATGTCTTGTCATAAATCATTTGTATGCAAGATTTTTTGTATCATCAACCATTGAAACCCTTAGAAAGTTCAGTCCCAAATACCTCGAATTACAATCAAATGAAAAGAAAAGGAAGCAGAAAAACTCGAGCAATAACAAAACGCAACCGTTAACTAAGATTTACTATAACTAAACTGAGACGAAGTTAAACCAATTGTCCCGCAGTGAGTAATTACGGAGCACCTTTATTGCGCCCTTTAGCACCCCTCCGCACCCGTCCGCCCCCCGCGGCCATCTGATCGTGTTAATGGTCGAAAAACTGACCTCACGGTCTTTACGACCCTCCAGGGAACGGTTAAGATCTCTATGAAGCGCCACGTGAGGGTTAACGGTGGTCAAAAACGCACTACACTCGTTTAGGTTAGAAATTAAGCTATTATACGTGAAGGGTTAAATTGGCTTAATTGTTGAAGATTTATTCAAAGCTGTGAAATAATTATCCACTCATAAATATGGTTCGCTTGAGTAGCAATAAATAAAAACATGTCAATTCAAAACGAATGCTGTGTAACAAGGAAATTACAGTGTAGCGCCGAGCCCTTAATACATGTGTTCCCGAATAATCTCATGTAATTTAAGAATTAGGACCCAAATCAAAAATTACAGGTTAGTGCGAACTGTCAAAACGGTGGCTCGCCCCCCGCGCCCGTGACACCCCCCCGCACGCCCGCCCGGGATTAATAAATCAAGAGCCGAGCCGCAGCGACAAAACTCACATCAAAAATTATACGTCACAAGTCGTCACAGGACAGTGTCATAAATCAGCCGGGATTGTTTGTGATAAAAAAGGAAACTAAGCAAATACCCCGGCCCGGCCCGGCCGACTACCTGCACTCGTATCTTTTGAATACTTTTCTTGTATTAAAATAAAATTTTTTGAACGCACGGATTTGGGAACAAAAAATGCAAGAAAAACATCTCGTTTGGTGTTGTGTCCCTGTCGCGCGCGGGTCTCGCTCGCTCCCACGTGACGTCACGGGACTACGCGCACTATGCAGTATGTACAGCACGGGACTAACGCGAATAAACAAATTTATTGATGAGCGCGGGACAAAAGCACAGCCGTACGGCGCGCGATAAAACCAAACGTTAAAATATTTATAAATTCCAGTTAGTTATGAATAATTTTAGATCATTTACATACATTTTATGGACGAAAGAGAAACGCTGCGCAAACAAAAGGCTCGTCCCTCCCCGCAAGTTCTTTTAATTCCAACATAGAGTCAAACAAAAGTTAAACAACCAAACCTCATTTTATAGACCTGCGTTTATGGCCACAATATTCAGTAGGAGCCATTTTGTTAACAATATTTATGGCATTTTTTTGTTGGCTTCGAGCTGAAATGACTGATATTTGACGTTTACAAGTGTACCATAAAGACATTTGTTCATTACGTCGCTTTACGGTCGGCAGTAAAACGGACCAAATATATTCGCACGTCGTTGTGGCCCCACCGGTGATTACCCGCCGCCCGCTGCCGCCTCCGCGCCCGCTCCGCTTGTGGGGACGGGGCGCACGCGCTCGCCTATAAATATAAATTTGGTAAGAGGTCCGGCCGCATTAATACACTATAATTTGGCGGTTGCAACTACTTCAGTAGCGGCCGATGGACGGGACTTTTTACCTCGAAATTGTACAAAAAAATGCCGTTCGGCCGTGCCGTGGCACAAGTTATTAAATAGGAGGCGACTTAACTAAATTACAAAACTCGACCTCTGAGCATTATAGAATAATTTAGCATTACGGCGTGGCGGGCGCGGCGCGCGATTCTAACACGTGCCCGGCCGCGACAAGCGTCAAAATGCCTCACAACACTTGATTTATTAAAAGTCCGGCCGAGATCGATCGGCCGGCATCTTAGGTAGCCGATGTTGCTTTATTTTATCTTATAAATAGATTTTTTATTACAAATTACAGGGTACCACGTTTGGTAGCGATTTTGATGCGGTCGCCGCGCGGCGCGCCGCCGCTTACGGTAATAACGGCCCTTTAAACTGTCAAATTATTGTGTACTTTAATTTGTGCTAAGTAGAGTACAAAGTGCGTCGCAGGCGTCGCCGCCGGCCGGACTTAATGAAAAGTTCCGTAGTTTTTACTGGGCGCGCAGGTAGCCGGCTATCAGGCGCACCATCGCGCTGCCATCCCAGCACCACACCAGCTGGACAACTGAATAATAATTCATTAATAGGTTATTGTGCGTCCACGCCGCGGGTCGCGCACGGCACATCCCCCCGAACGTACAAAGGGCTGCGCGACGCCATTTATTCAATTACACAAACAATACACAATTCCGGCTGTAAGTGCACAATGGGCGCGTTTATAAGGCTCAGGTACTGCCGCGCCTGAATAGAGTGACGATTGTCGCCGCGGAAAGATTCGGGACGAGTCAAAAGTTAGTGCACGCACTGTTTACTTTTAAAGCACGAACGGGTATGGGAGCGCTTTGTCGCGTTTTTTCTGAACGGACCATTGTCTAGAATAAAGCCATTCTGATCGTGTTGCCGAATTTCTCAGTTGTTCAATTACGCGGGAACGCTGCGATTTTTCTCTAAACAAACAGGTCACAAATATCTGCCTTGTCTGTTACGTTTAGGAAGCTTTTATAATAAACTTGTACCATGGTTTTATATTTTCCTGATACTTCAATGTGAAGAATCACGATTCTTACTCATATTTCGATACGGGGTAATGAAACTGTAATAAAACCATGGACCTAGGGCATTGAACTGGTTGACAATTTTAAAAACGCATCTAGAGCACAGCCCAACGTTTTCACTCTACTTTTGATAATGTGTTCGATGAAGAAAGTGTCAATATTTCGTCAATTAATTTGCTTAGAAGTTAGAAAACTCTTTTTTATCGCAAGGAATGGCGAGACGAGCATGCCATTCGGCTGATGGTAAACGATACGACCGCTCATGGACAGTAGCAAAACCAAACAACACCATGAATTACAAAGCAATGCCTGGCGTTCCACTGCGCTCGCCATCCTGAGACATAGGGTGTTAAGTCTCATTATATCTAGTAGTTACTCTGGCTACAATGTGTTCAAACCGGAACACAGCAATGCATTAACACTGCTGTTTGGCGGGAGAAATAGACATTGCGGTGGTACCTACCCAGGCGGCCTCTCACATATGACCTACCACCAGTGTCATCATGTCCAGTTATCTCTTCAATGGACCACAGTCATAGCTAGAACAGAGAACTAGATAAATACATTATGCTCTGAATAACCTTTTCTTGCTTTCCTTTATCCCATTTCTATTCTTACTCATTCCCTAATTTCATTTATTCCTTCTTCTACCTGGCGTTATCCCGGCGGGTGCCAGGGTCCGCCTTCTGACTAATTCTCCTCCATTTCGGCCGATCTTCAGCATCCTCCATAGTAAGGCTATTGACATATCTTCCTTAACGACATCCAGCCAGCGCTTTTTTGGTCTACCCCTTGGTCTAGGTCCACGTATATTGAGGCTCAGGCACACATTGCCATTCTCCTGTGGTTTTCTTTAGACGTAGGACGTTTTCTTTCTTGCTATCATAATTATTTTTATAACACTACTCCATTCATCCGAAAACAAAAATCCTTTTCCCATACATCTCAATATATGTAAAATGTACATACGATATCTTCGGATCTTATTAGCATTTAATTCGTGGCCCAGGGGAGGAGGAGGGGGGTGTTACGGGTCGGTGGGCCACTAAACGAGCGACTTCCTCGCCCAAGGCGCAGGACTGAGGTAATTGTCTTGGGCCAGCGATCGGACCAATAGCGGACATTCTCAAAACACCTTTGTTTTGTTGTCCTTATGATTATGGGACGGTGGGACGATAGTTTATGTGGGACAGTATTTAATAAATATATGTATCATACATACGTTCAATCCAAAAAACTGATGAGTAATTTTTGTAATTTATTTTTGTGAAATAAATCATGTTTATTTAATATAGTAACGGCCTAGTTCATAGACAGTTTTTAAAACCCATTTTAGTTATTGAATGTTTTGTTTTTTCGCTCAAACTGAATTCAAAAGTCATTCGAAAGGGACAAAATATCCGATAACTAAAGTACATTTTAAAGTATCTATAGGTCCCACTATACGTATAACAACACGTGGTAATATCCTAGATTCTTACACCACTCATTTTTCCACCGCTAATAAAAAAAACTATTTAAAAAAAGGACGGTAACGTGTTTTTATATTCAACACAAACCTTTGCATACCTTGAAGTAAAGAGCTTCCTTGAATAAATAACAGATTTTGACAATATCACTGGTGTCGTTGAACCCAAGGGCCGTATAACCATAAACTATGGCCCGCGACCATTTTACGACCTCCCTGTGAAGTATTAGGATTGTTAAAAGCGTAACAAAGAGCTCTGTTTTATACTAACACAATAATAGTAAATCAGCGTTCGATTTTTATGAGAACGGACCAACTGCTGACTCTTCATACTGTGGAATGAATAATTGGAGTTTTAAATCTTTCTAGTCAATCCTGTGGGATTGTCTGAAGTTTTGATTTCAATGAACGTGGTGTAGCTGCGATCTCCAATTTTTGTATTGACTTACCATCAGATAAATAGCTTGTTTATTTGTCTATCTAAGTATTGTTAAGTTATTGTAGCTACAAATCTTGTAATTGTTATAACTAAGTTACCATGCCTTTCATTACGATGCCATATTTTCAAGTTTTACTATCAATATGACCTGGGTCCTACAGCTTTTTCTTCAAAGATGATCAATATATGCAATTATAGAAATGTAGAGTCCTATACATTATTTTCCCAGCTAATATAATATCTCTAACTGCCTCGGTGGCGTAGTGGTACTACGGTACGATTGCAAAGCTGAGGTCTCGGGTTCGAGCAAAGTGATATTGGATTTTTCTATTCATTATCAGCCCGGAGTCAGGAATTTGTGCCCGATATGGCGATAGGCTCGCCCCCTATCACATCGTGGGACAGAATATACAAGGCGAAACGTGGTGTTCTGGCAGCACCTCTGCCTACCCCTTCTGGGAAAAAGGCGCATGTTTATGTATGAATGTATGTAATATAATATCTCCCATCATATGAAATATCACCTAAGCGTACAGTACGTATTATGTGAAACAGATTAGAACAAACGCATAGAAAAGCATCTGGCACGTGGGCAGCAGTGTTGGTCATTAGTCGGTGGGCGTTATTGAATCCGCTGCCGTGTCATGGTCTCCTGGTACCTCTGCTGTTGATTTGAAAGTGTACTATATTTATATTTTTAGTTTATTCTTTTAAATCTCTTTTTTAGACTATATCATAGACAAAGGATTGTCTATTTATGGTGTAGACTTTTAGATTTTTTTGTTTTTTTTTTATTGTATGTAGGTATTATTTGTAAATGAGTTATAGTATGAAGCTTGATGGTGAGCTTCGACCGTCATTCATATAGTTTGGCAATGCCACGGGTCCAGTCAAGCCATTGACTACCATGCATAATGTCATTAAGGCTGTCTTTAAGTGTCCGAGATTTTGATTCAATACTTTTTGCTCTTAAATTGTAAGACAAAGTTCTTTTTTTATGATTTTAATTACATTCGTTACAGATTAAAGACAATTTAGATTTTAGACTGCGGTATCATGCGGTATTGTCGTTTTTTTAAAATCAGTAGTAGGTACGACCAGATCGCTACAATCTGCTAAAGATAGGAACAAAATTGGATATAATATGATAAAAAAAAACCTTAAACAAAATATGTGACCATAAAAAAATCTCTTATCAGAATGACTTTAAACAGATATTTTACAAATAAAATCTAGTATTATTATAAAATCTACACGCATACAGTAATAAAACATCCTACGGCTTTAATTTTCTAACTTATGGGTGGTTCATATTATTAATAGTTCATTCGTACTATATTTATGCGCAGCATGTATTAGAGTTATATACATGGCTGTATATGTACGGGCCGTAAATTCGAACACGCATCTAGAATTAAAAATTGATAGCCTAGGAGGTCTAGTTACACCTATTGTTTTCGTGTGACGTCTTTTTGGTTGGAACAACTGCTGGCCTGTTCAAATCTAGATTCGTGACGTCATCCGAAATGTGACACCTTTACCTGAGTCATTGTTCTGGGTTTTCTGCCATTGCAACTTTAATGTCTGTCAAAGCCTTATAAACCCAAAGAGATCATAATTCCCCCTTTTTCTAAGCAGTAATGTGTATTCAAATTTAATATAACCCGTTACATTTACGAGTTCTGTTTAAGTAATCCAAACAAATTACGCAGTTTCACACACACGGTTAAATATAATATATTCCGCATTTAACTGTAACATTGTAACAAGTGGGTAACAAAATAACCAAAATATATTCACGTGTTGCATTTAATTACAACTTAACCATTACGATTAACAAGTTATTTTTGTCGGCCGACATGGGAGCAGTGTGGTGTTTGCATGGGGGGCAAAAATTCTACATTATATAATTAAGTCAGAGGTTTATTAATGCCAAATGTAATGGCATTTTTAATCGCCTAGATTTTTTAGTAGATTTTTGGCTACCATAAGAATAGTAGATAATGATGTGTCGATCCTATCGTTTACGACTGTGTTCTTGGTTATTTTTAGGTGATGATAAGTCAGAAAATATGCATATATGTAGCTTTCTTGTCAAAATTTATCTCATAAAAAATTCATTGTACCATAATTATATTAGTACAAAGAAAATTATTACTTGAACATCAAACAATAAAAGCTATCAATTGCTGAATCTAATAGTAATCTAAGTGGGGGGGTCAAGGCCCCCGTGACCACCCCCCGAGTCCGGCAGCTCTCCGTTTCACGTAAGAAAAAACATAATCTCAGGCCGGGCTTGTAGGCGATAGTATCGCGTTTCCGGGCCGCGTTGTTGCTCGAAAAAAGTGTTACTGCCCGATGACCACGCGGCGTAGAGCGGATCCGGTCCTGATTCTGCCTACTCTGTTGTGTGGAAGCTTGAATATTAATTGTATGAATGTATTCAGATGTAAAATTGTTTTTTATGCGACTGTATGTGGTAATTAAATTGGGTTTTCTTATGTTTTTGTTATGATATCTTTGAGGATTGGTTGTGGGTTCGAATCTTAGGTTAGCGAGTGGATGTCACGAAAACCCTTTCAACATCAGCACTGACCTCAAGCTGTCAGCTGTAAAATCATTAAAAAAAAATCCATCCAGCATAAATAATTGTAATCGACATGATGCAATTGAAGTGAAAACAGTTAAAAGATGAGTTATGCCATGTTCAGTTATGTACACGAATTATAATGTTTTTTAATCGATGTGATAATTTGACGTGCTATATATGTAGAGTCGGCTCTGCGTCCTACTCTATGGTGCGTATGCGCGCGCGCACCCAACCAAGCGAGCATTTTATTAGCCACGTACAAGCATTACACGCGGCCGCGCTCCTCATTAATCTACCGCCCGTGTACCGTCCAGTGTTCACCCCCCTCCACCCTCCACCCCCCACACTAACGGAAACGCATATATTTATCACCAATGTTTTTGTCCACAGATACGTCAAGAAAAACCATATTACATTGCGGACCCCGAGGTCGACTCATTAGTAAGTACCGACACGACAACACGACACACGACGCGATACACGACGCGACGCACGACACGTCATCCCCGCAAGATAAATAAAATACGGCCATAGTTTTAATACTCCATAAAATAGTAACGTTTTATAGTCCCGCCGGCCGGTAATTTACGATTTGATTAGCTAAAGAGCTGTCTAAAATTAAACACAGGTAAAGTTTCTCGGAACGCAACTGGGAAATATTTTGAACATGGAAAAAAATAAATATTATATTGTCACTCATAAAAAGGTGGATCGCAGCGCCTCCCGCGGCTAGCCGGGACAAAAAGCGAAATAATAAAACAACATGGCGGCCACCCACCGGCCGCTTCGACACGGGTACTTAACCGATTTTTAACAAATAAAATCTAAGGCATTACGAATCGCGCGACGCGGGGGCGGCCTCGCGCTCTAACGTTGTTACTTGGATTTATTTTGTCGACCTCTGTCACGCACGTAGCCTTGTTTGCACTGAGCTATTGCTTCAATTGGCCACCTCTATCTCACGATTGTTGACCCAAAGTTAAAGCTAATAATGTCACCAACAATTATCCAAACTTAACTCAAGTTGTGACAGAGCTAATCATTAGATTTGTCAAAAGCTCAAGTTGTGAGACTGACTTAGAGCCCAGGTTGATATTTCACAGCACGTTTTATAAATCATTGAGTGATACAGTAGCAATACATTTCTACCTGCGCTGGGCAGATAAGTCATTCATCCAGTTTCGAGATAAGCAGCCCAAACATGGTGACATCCGGGCACAAAGCAAACTTGGACCCGAAAAATGAGTGAATGTAGGTTTTTGTCTGTGACACTGCTGCCACTGTTGACGCACATGTAGTCCAGTTGTCGCTTCTAACTAAACTATTTGGATAATGATTTATTTTTTCAAAATAAACAATCTTCAATTTATAAATAAAATGTCATTGAAAGAAACCTTACAAAAACCTTCAAAAGAACATAACTCATACAGCCAACCTTTATAGACCATTCAAAAAACGCGAGTTCGAAATTCAAAAATAAATTCTTTTTTTAAAACGCAAAAAATAGTTTTTAATTAGTTTGATGTTTTGTGGCAGCAACAAGCGACGGTCGCCACAGCGCATTCACAAACTTACCTCATTAATTCGCGCGGCAATTGAAGTTCACATCGACGGGTCTTTTTAGCCCAATTGTTAATTACTTATTGGGCCACATGTTCCACCGCAGTCTTCTCTGTGGCCTCAGGCCGTTGTTTTATGCGAGCATCTGACATCCGATCAGTGTTCCCGCTCGTTATTTACACATAGTTATTGTATCTCACAATGGCATATTGAGCGGAGGTGCATTATTGTCCAACAAGGTCCCGAAGATAAAGGCCGAGCCGCTTGCAATGTGTCGGCGGGGCTCTGACGTCACTCGGCCACAGCTTTAAGTGGCCGTTGGGTTTAATTCAACAGCTTTTGTGGCCGCGACTGTTTGCGTCGAGTGTTCATTACAATTATGTTAAATACATCGGGATTGTTAAGTTATCTTAATGTTGCGAGTTGAGTTCGTTCAGTTGTTTTGTAGATACTGTGAATGCAAATGTATGCGGAGTTGAATTAAAATCAACGTCATGTATGGGAACCTATTTCTAGTTCGTGTTTAAATAAAAATAAAATTAAAATAAGCTGTTCGGATTATGAATCATCCTTTAATAAGACTGGCCTTAAAGAATCCAAAAAAAGATCCAAATTCGAAATTCCGTATTCCATTTTCAAATGCAAACATAACGCCAACCGTTTTTGTTTGAGCGTAGTGGTGTAGACGTTTTGTAAACAGTCGATAGTTTTTAAACCAACAAGGTTTTATTAGTCGTCTGTGGGGACAGCGGATTGGTCACGCGTTGCCGAAGATGTTTGCTCGCATCACATCTGTGTTTGGTCTGTCACAGCCTTTTGAAGGTTTAAGCTTCCTCAAACACACACAAGTGGTGTCAGCAAACATGTGTTCTAGAGTCATTAGTAAGTAGTTTTGTCCGTTGTTAAATCGAAGGTCGCGTGACGTCACAATTTGCGATTGATTTATAATTCTTTTGTTCTGAAAACATTTTTCTTATGAGACAATAAAATAATAAATAATATTTCTAAAGGGATCTATGAAGTCATTTTATTTGTGCCGTGGTTATTGATGGTTGTTGTAGCCTTGGCGCGGGGGTGCGGCGTGGGGGCGAGGGGGAAGGGTTACAGTATATTTCACATTGTCATCTCTTAACTGCTTCGCGACAATGGATTCCCCGGTACGGTGGAATAAATCTCGCTTCGTTTTCTAATAATCTGTGCTGTTTCCTTGCTTTCTACGTAGCTTCTGACATGAATTACGAGCCGGTCAATATTGTCATTTTCACGTGTATTGTTAGTTGCTAATATGCTTAATATTTCAACTTAATTTCTTTACATTATCAACAAGTATTTTCTTTAAAAGTCAAGGTATCTGGCAACATCTTGGCAGCCATATAATGGATCCTTCTTTTAAGACCATTGGCCCTCATAACCCCCAAATCTGCATCCCATCTCAAATTTAAAAACCAGCGTTTTACATTAGAAAATTTGAAAATCCAAAGTAATGACAAAAGATGACCAGAATTTCGTGATACTCCCGGGCAAACAGGGGCTGGAGGACAAACAGGATTACCAGACGCCTGAGCACATGGGGGGTAATTGATCTTTCTCTCTCTTCAGCCAGAGGAAGTCCACTGCTGTACATAGGCTTCCCCCATCGAAGTAATTGATCTAGATGTGCTTTAACATTTAGGGTTTCTGCTGGTCTTTTTGGATTCTAGGAGTCTTGTTAAAAGATAACGCTTAATTTGCTTTTTGTGTCGATTTGATTCAACCTCGGTTCAAGGAATACTATCTGAAGATCTATATTTACTTAATCAGAAACCTTATAACCAAAATGACATTACTAAACTATTGTCGTTGAACTCAAGAATTTGATCTCTAATAGTCTAGTAATCTCTAGGGGGAGGCCTATGTTCAGAAGTGGACTTCCTGTGGCTGAAGAAAGAGTCTAGTAATTTAGGGATGTTAAACAGAAATTCCTTCCCCAAGATTTCTTTAATAGGCACACTTTCAAAATGTTTCAAAAGTATGTGCGTTAAACCCGGCATCCGCTGTCGATATCCATTGGAATTCAATCGGCGACAATGTTGCTTCGAACCTATATTTATTCGCGACCACGCCATAAATGTGCTCAAATATGGCGTCATAAATGGATATGAAACAGATGAATTCTAATTGTTGGTTGTATCCATAAAACAGGCGACAATGCGCATTCATTCCGCCATTTATGGTAAAAATTACAGAACTCATTCAGATACGCGATCCATATTCATGTTTTGATACAAATTATTATTATTATATTATGTTTAGTCAATTTGTTAGTTATTGGCTTGTTGTTATTGCGGTTCGATTTCTAGTGTTATGCGAAAATAAAGGTGCCTTTTTTATGAATATAAATAAATAAATACACCCAACAGTCACATACATAGTCCTGACCCCACACTAAGATCGAGTCTATTGTCGTGGGTATTAGAAACTACGAGAGACTTTTCGGTGTCACAAAAACCCAGACCCGAAACAAATACCAGTGGTTCACACAAATATTTGTTTCGATGCGGGGATCGAACCCGTGGCCACTCGTTTCATAGCCGGCGTCCAACCAACTGCGCCACGGAAGATGTCATATAATATGGTTTAAATAATGGCTTTAAATAAAGGCTAGTAGCTATAACACATGCCAAATTTTCTGCATTTGACATACCTAATAGAGTTTTCAAATTCAATACACAAAAAAGTTTATCCACAAAGAATAGTCTCCATACGAATTCATACGAAGTTCAAATCCCTGCACGCGAATCCATTTTACGACGCAATTACCAACGATTAAAGATGAATATTATTGGGATAGACAGATAAGTAAGCGACGCACGAAGCCAAGTGAAAGTGGGAATGCTAATTCCCACACCAGCTTCCGGTCCGCACAGGAAATTGGTACAATAAAACTTTGTATAATTGTTATTTTATTAACATTGAACTAAATAACTGGATTTTGATGCGAAGGTTTGTTTATTAATGACGCGCGCTGGTAACGGACCAAGGTTGACGGTTAATTGCTCGTAAATTATAATCCGTATGTGGTCAGATTTTTTATATTTGGAGTTTTAAAATTTTTTAGTGCGTCGTGGCCTGTTGGTAACAGACCATAGGTGACTCCCAACATATTCACGGTGGTCGCGGGTTCAAATTCCAGGGCACACCTCTGACTTTTCGGAGTTATGTGTATATTGAAAGTTAATCACCACGACTATAACGGTGAAGGAAAACATCGTGAAGAAACCTGCATACCGTAGCGATTTGTATAAATTTCTATGGTATGTAAAAGTCCGACAACCCGCACTAGGCCAGCGTGGTACTATATAGCCTAACTACTCTCAATCGGACTCAATTGTAGAGGGGGCCCGTGCCCTGTAGTGGGACGTATATAGGCTAATAAAGATACAGATAAACTTTTTGGATTTAGAGTGTTGATCGTATGTGGTTACCTTTATAAAAAAAATGTAGTTTCTGTTCTGATTGTTTCGAGTACCTAACATTATGTAGTCGTAACTGCTCGTGTTAAGATCATTTTCACTTATCTCATCCTGTCACAGATAACGTGTTTTTCCATAGTTTTCCGCAAAAGATAGCATTGAATGCGTATTACCTATTTTTTTCATCTGCACGTGAATTCTTATTTCAACTCTTTCTCTGTATGCAGACTTCCATTGATCTTGCGTACACCATTTAACAACCACTATTTTGAAATATGTTGCCTGAAACGCAGTAAAACACAATAACAGCTCCAATAACAATAATTGATACATCAAAGCCGCGCACAGAACATCCAAAAATAATTCAAAAACACAACATTACAAAGGAAACGTATAAATCTTATACAAACAGTAATTTCCTATGTCCACCGTGACCAATTTAAATTCAACACTTGCGCATCATCAATCAAAAAGCGAAATAAGAGTCCAATGTTAGAAATTCACAGTGCGTCTTACAGGCAATCAGAAACAAATCAACTCGCTATTAAAACAACATTAACCCAACACTTTTTGATATCGATTTGAAAAAAATCACGATTATATCTTCGAATAGTATCAAACAATGCGAACGATAGCATCTTACCGCGCACGCCTCGATACTCTGCCGGATTACCCTGATTTATGTCCAGATCAATGGAATATATAAACTCTTAAACGGCCACTTATTAATAAAACTAGCGATGTTACTCATATAACGCGCTTCGGCTGCGGGGATGACTGAAAACAAACATAAAACAAATTCTAGTTCACTTTAATATTCGTAACATCAAAGTATTGCAAAAAACACTATCGATAATCGATACGTGGATGACACATCACTCAGCTCAGCAGGGACCCGATGTACTTTGTCCAGCCCATTGTTGCTCAGTTGGCTTTGTGGGACCGGGTCCGGCACAAGGCGTGCGGTGTACTGTGTACCCACCATTATGTGATCATGTGTACCGTCACTAAACCGAACCCTTCCTTTTCAGATGGTGCAAGCGATACAAGTACTACGGTTTCACCTATTAGAATTAGAAAAAGTAAGTATAACGAGACTTTACAACGCACACAAACGGAATACATTTGGATTCGAAATTGGAACCGGTTTGAAATAACACCTTTCGATTATCGCACGGCAACGATTCAGTATCGAGATATGGTATCGATCGCTGGCGGGCACTGGCCAGCGCGAGCGGTGCTGGCTGCTATTACGGCGCGGTTTAAAATTCGAACGCGGCGAAGTATTCGGCGGCGGCTGGTGCATCAGGTGTCGCGCGGTGAATGGGCGACGCGCTCGCGTTCCGTATGTTGTTTGTTTTGTCCCTTATCTCCCATTTCGGCGTGTTCCGTTGCGAGACCGGTTCGGTTTCTTGCGTGTGCCGCGTCGCCAATTCGCGCCATCACACTCCGCCGGACCGTCCGAACTGTAACGGTAACGCGGTGGGACGCGAGCTTTTTGCTATTCGCAATCAGATCGGACAATTTGCGCTCAACGGCATTAATTAGGGGCATAAAATTCAAATCTCCGTACGTTTTTACAGCGTCGAGCGGTGTCGCCGGCCCGGGAATTAATTTAACTTGTCAATATTATGGTCACGTTTCAACGGAACTAGTTTGACTAACGTCTATATCAAGACGAATGATCTCAAGAAACGAGATACCTCATCCACCGGTCGCTGCCACATCGGATTCCATAAAATATCCGGCGCCGCATTCGACCGGAGCTCGTATTAGAAACCGGTAAATTTGGTAACGAGAAAAAAAACGTACGCAGCAATACGGCGAGCTGTAACGAGATAACCTGTAATGCGATACCGCTGTACGAATGCTGGCCAGAGGGCGAGATAAAGCCCATTTAAAAAATAAAAAGTAATGCCGGATTCGAAATTCAAAATATCAGCCCGAGGGCCGCGACTACGCCCGACGCCGCGCTGCGCCAACCAAATCGCTCAATTTGATGATTCAAATTATAAAATGGAATTTGAATTTAGAACAGCCTCTAGCGCACGTCGGAATGTTGGTAATCCCTACATAGTGGAGTTAGTGTAATGGCTGCACTGCGTCGTCGGGTCGTAGTGTACGCATACCTGTATACCTGTGTCTCTGTACCATCAAAACAATTTTTTGTTCCGTGCTCATATCGTATACGTCAGTTTCTATCTCGTCTACGGTTTTTGTCGAATAAAAGTAAAGAAAAAAGATGCCGTTAGATCAATCCATTTCCGCTTCACTACACACCGTTCACAGGTGATGTTTTTATTTCTCTCCTGCGCTTTTATAATAATTAAAAATAAAAAAGTTCCCGGCCCAACTCGCGCTTACAATGAGATCTCGTTAAGTGCACAGTTTTTTTACTCTCTTTTTGCTATAATTGCTGGGTTTTTGTAAAAAAATATTTTATTAAAAAATGTTTTCGGGCCGGCGAGTAAAAGCTCTTGTAACGTGTTTAGTCTAAAGCCAGTAATGAAATGTAATGACACCAATAGACAAAAACTCGCTTTAAATTCTCGCTCAAGAGTGTTTTAACGAACTCCAAGAAATTTATTTTCACATTATAAATATCCAATAACATTTTTGATTTATGCCTTTAATATTTTAAATATGGCCGTCGGCGGTCACATCGCCTCCATAACGCGAGTCCTTTTCGGTCGCTCGATCGGCTCTGTGATTGGACGTTTCTGGAAGCTTTTTTATTTAGTCCACCGAGTGATTGTTCCCTAATTACGCTATGTTCGAACTCCGTAGGTAATGCGAGGCTCGCGTCACCCCCGCTGTTCCATTTTCAAATTTGAATGTCGATTTTTGTTTATGGCCAGTGAGATTCGAATTTCGAATTTATCGAGCGATGGCTTCGGCGAGAGCGCTGTTTGTATACAGCCAGAGAAAAACGGCGGGCGATGGGTTTATACTTGGCTATGTGGCGGCGGCCGCTTTTATTTAGAATGCGGAGTATTTTGACCTGTAATGCTAGTGTTTATAACGATCTGATCGATCGTATCTAGTAATTGGATGATTGTTTATTATCTCGTTGATGCGCACGGTCCTAATTTTACCAGGATTTATACTCGCGTAAATAAGTTTAATGTAGTTTTCCGTATTAACACGCCATCCATCTTGCGAAGATCAGCTGTAGGTTGTGGCCGCCGCGCGAAACGAATCGCAGGTTAAAACAATTTTATTATAGAACAGAACGGTTATTAAAAAGTAACAAAACATCCAAAGCAGTGTTCCCGATGTATATTTTTTTCTCTTGTTTTCATATTTTGTTGGTAACTCGTAAACGTTATCTGTAACAACGTGGCTAAGTGATTTACGATGTAGGTCAGATTTGTTGGTTTACGGGCGGAGGCTCGAACCCGGGACCCCGCGTTTATGACGGCTCGACCGCCCGGTTTTATAACCTTTATACAACACTCGCACACTAATTCCGTAACAGAATTACTATATTGCGTTACGCCATTTGTTTTCTTTCGTTTTGTTGTACTGCGCGCGTAATGTGTGGTTAACACTTTTAATTAACATTGTTTGTTGGACGGAGGGTCATTTCATACTTCAATTAAAAAAGAGAGTAGTGTGTTTTAGTAAACTGCGAATAATCAATTCGAGTTAGAGTATCGGAGAGCGCGGTGTGAAGTGGATAGAAGCAATCGAGATCTCATTTGAATGTGGGATGGCCGACCGGTTGATTTTTTATTTAAATGAAAATAAAATGAGAGAAAAAAAAACAAAGAATCCGGGCAGGTCGGCGCGCCGCCGCGGCCGCCGGTCCAGCGGCTGCGTCGCGGTGTGTCGCCGCAGCTGATCCCGCTCCATTCACTCTTACATTAACAGATAACACGTATTACTATTACAACTCCTAAGTACTGATAAACTGCCATAAACATTGATTAAAGACGCAATTAAAAATAAAATGTACACAATAAATATCCGGCAAACATAATTCCCCCTTAAATCACGTTACCTAACAAAGTAACACCCGCATTAAAACGTTATTTCTTATCTAAACAGAACTGTACCAACAATAAATAGAAAATAAATAAGGCCCGGCGAGCAGGCCGCTCCGATCTACAATATAAGGCGCCGCTGTCAAACTAAAAGAGATTAAATGAAAAACTGAGCGATACAGCGCGTCACACCCACATGTCGCATTAGACTGAAGGAAGTAAAGTATTACGCGAAAAAACCCTTTTAGCCGCGTACCGACCGTGGCACAGATTGCGGGAGCGATCTTATCCAGCCCACACTGCTGGCAACATTCGCGCTGACGAAACTCAATAAACATTTAAAACGGTTTACAGCGACATACCTCAGTAATGGCGATTGGAAAACAAAAACAGAATATATATCTTCGTGTTATTTATCTCAAACTGTGTCGACTGAGCCGGCTTTTGATTATCTTGAGTGTTATTTTAACGTCGGCGCGGCGGCTGGCGAAATAATATTTGAAATCGTTATTAAGTACACTCGCAGCAAAAAAACAACAAACAAAGAAAACGAATTTAGTATTCGAAAAGTATCTAATTAAAAAAAAGGGATCGTTCGAAAACGTTACTCATGTTCGAAATTCAAAAGAACTCGAATAGCGAACGTCCATACGTCAACGGGCGACCATTATATCACATTTCATTCCAAATTTAAAAACTCGCCCGTCGTGAAACACACCATATCTCAATCCGTGAGTCGTTCCATTCCAAATTTAAATTTCTGGAAAGAGTTTGATGTTGGAAACGATAATCGGGCCGCGGCCGTCCGTCGGAATGCCGTAATATCTCATTAAAGGAATCACCCGACACTAAATAAAGTCGTATCAAAGTACGTCTCTCGCGCGACTATAACTCTTTGGAGAGAGAGCGGATGGCTTATGTTGTCGCGGGCCGGCTCAACGCATCCTCAGATCCGAGCGGCCGCGCCGGATCCAAATCTGAATCGTTGTCAAAGCCCGGCCCAACTAAAATCGAAAATAGTACGCGCGACGCGAACGAAATGCGGGATTATTTCGAATACTGTTTACTTTGTCATCCGTGAGGTTGTAAAAGCGCTCTCAATCAAGATTTTGACATTGACAGTGCTCGTCGAGCGCGATTGTAAAGCGGTGGCGTTTATCCGTTCTAGTGTCAATAAAATTCACGCAGTCGTAAATATGAATTTCAACGGGCTAGGTTGTAAAATTCAAATTATGATAAACAAATTCGTGTGGAGCGCGCGTGCGCTCAGCGGCTCCGTGCACCAGCCGGGTACAGCTCGCGTCGAGTTTGTAAAAACCTGTCGATTAGGAAATTACAGTGTCCTGATGAGATAATTAGCTGTCAACGGTTGGTGGCGCTGTTTCCGCTTCCGTCGCCGCGTTCTATTTTCAAATCCGCCAAGGCGATTGGTGCAGGCGCGTTCCTTATTCGAAGTTCTCTCCGGTTGTTTTTTGTGCGGAGAGCGCGGGGCGCGGGCGACTCCACCTGCCCGCGTTTTATTACATTTCACCGTGTAAACGCTATCTTAAAAATTTCGTTAGTGTTTTTATTGCCTTATGTTAATTTCTAAGCTAATTATGCCTATGAAAATTTATAAGACCCACGCACAAAATTAATACCCGCTCGCCGGGGGTCGAATTTTATCGGATGCTAAGGTACGAGGGAAAAAATGAGTTTGTGCCGTTTTTACGATGCGTTCTGTTGGCGTTTTGTTATTTTTTTCAAATTTTAAAGTGTGTAAAAGTCGCGACAGTTGGCTCGCGACGCGCCTCCAAATGTATTCCCTTTGTTTCTATTGTTTAACGTCGAATTGTTTTTTCTTTGCGCTTTTGTATGGTGATATTAGTTTAAAGGTCGCGTACCGTTGTCCTAGCAGTTGAACAGCCACGACGCACGGACCATCTCACGTGTCGCGAAGATAAACAATATAATGTGAAAGGCTTGTTTTATGAAACAATACGATTTGTACCGAAATATTGACAAATAATAATAATGTCACTGGAAATCCTATTGTGGGGCCTATATTCAACAGTGAATTTCCTGTGATCGAAGATGGTTTGTTTGCCTTGACCAAGTGACTTCACTATTCTACTAAAATATCAATTGGCAGCAGATAGTTATCACCATTGGACGCAAATATGTCGGTCTATTAAATGTATGATAATGATTTAGGTATTCTAGCAAAAATTGAGAGAAACAACACGATATTATTAGTGGTAGTGGGACTATGAGTTCCGATGGTAACGCTACAATTTTGCGCGGCAGGTGCACGAGCTGTGTGACAACTTCTGCCACCGCTACATCAGCTGCCTGAAGGGCAAGATGCCGATAGACCTGGTGATTGACGAGCGGGAGTCAGCGCGGCCGCCCGACGCCAACGGCGAGCCCCGCTCGGCGCCCGACAGCAGCCACGACGGCGCCTCCACGCCCGACGTTGTGAGTACCCCCTACACCAAATCCCATCTCATTCAGAGGCGTGATCCCCAGCTTGCACCCAACTCGACCACGAGCTATCTCGTGCACCCCTGCTCTTAGTTTGGCCATTGCAAAAACGAAGTATGAAAAGGGGGTGCTCGCATTTTAATTAATAAATTCCCGCCTCCCGCCCGCTTTTTATACCGCACTCCGTGTTACGCCTGATTTTGACCATTAGAGAATTAGATAAACTAAACATTTGGTTGATAAAAACTAGTATGATTTAAGAAATGGTTGAAATCAGACGTATTGTTTGTAGTGACGGAGTGCGGTCCGCCGCCGGCCCTCCGAGAGGTTCGCGCTGAACCTCCAGGAAAGGTCGCTAGGTTAAGTTCCTTTAGAACAAATCTTCGTTTTTGCAATTGGCCAACCTCTTAACACTGTACGATTCGAATTGAATTTAAATAGAGAGTTCCAAATTTAATTTTTTAAATGATAACGATAAACCGTTACAGTGAAGGGGTGTCTCTGGGTGCGAACCACAAATGAAAAAGAAATATAAATTCTTTTTTTGAATATTGCACTGTCGCATAGTTGCGATCGTACGGACGTTGCTGGACGTTCGTGTTTCTTTTGCACCGAAATTTATGTATACGATTTGAAAAAAGAACCCTACGTATGACGTCGTTTGTTATTGTATACTGGAAGCGGCGCGTTCCCGCAGCCGGACGATACGAGAGGTGTGCGCTCTACAACGAGTCGGACACCTCGCAGACTAGATGTAAACGTTTAGAAAGTATTAAAATATAAAAAATACCTATTGGAAAACGAAGTATACGTACTAAACAACTTTAACTTGCCTAAGTGAGATGATAAGGTTTAGTTAAGAGTTTTTAAATTATTGTCATTGATTTCAAAGGTGGTAGATGCTAGTGCCCTTTGTTTTCGGCTAGTTGGATAATGTTCACGTTTCTATAGTTCTCTTGTGGAGGAAAAAAATATTTTTAGTTAGTTTGGAAAACAAGATACGTAATAAAGTATACGTTAGGTGTAATTCAGTGATTTGCTTGGATATTGTACTGTAATTGGGCGTTTCGCTTCAGTTACGCGTGTACAGTTAGAAAACTTTTGAAAAAATATAAAAAAAAAATAACATAAACGGGATATATTAATGTATGTGCGCTAATGGATAGAGATAGTTGCTTACTAAATTAATAATATCCATTGTTTCTTAAGTATGTATGTGTCTTCAGTTGGTCCGTTATTATTTTATCGATATTGTGTTGCGACGAGGCGCGCGCTCCGATCAAATAAAAATAATTTATCTTTCAATATTGTTTATATTATTTTTATTGATTAAATTATTATTTCCAATGTCAGTTTCAATTATTGTTTATTTATTATTGATCTGAATTATTTTATAATTATGTATTTAATTAGCAGTGTTATTATATTCGGTGAGCTTGTTTACTCGTTTGGATATATTTTTCTTGGTATATTTTAATATTGGTCGAGTGCGCGCCTCGGCGCATCATCACGACGAGCTCGTGCGAGGGTGGCAGAGGATATTCTAGCGGAATCGTAATAATTTTGTAAGCTTGGTTTCCCGTGGAGACTGATTTGTTTTGTTTGTTATAAAATGAATTATTTCAAGCCATTGTTATCATTAGGTGTACGCATTTCGTTATTATGGGAGAAACGGAATAATTATACTAATAAAATATAAATTTTACAGTTGTATTATGTCTGTATATGAGTTTTAGAAGCGTTGTGTAAGTTAGGCGTAGTTGGTCGCGCATGTGCTAACTATATGTACGTCCAATGTGTGTAAATGTGATTAATTTTAATAATTTTATTATTTTTAATTATTATTATGATTATTAATTTTTTTTCATTTCGACGGATTACGAAAAAACAATAAAATGTTCTGTTTTGAAATTAACACCGGCGTTTTTTTACGTTGCGACGTCACACTCGGAAACCATGTATATACACGAATAACATTTCACAGCAATCTTTATCTATATCCAATCACTAGAGAATAATCTGTGATCATCCTCAAGTTTGATTTTAAAAAAACCTAGTTCTTGAAAGAGTAAAGTAGTAACAGGTGATTCAGTAGTCTTGGGAGTTCTACAGTAATTGATATAGCCAGATAAATTATTTCTTATATTATTAAGATTTAAGAACCATACACCCATAAGGCAAATATATCAATACACAATACACAAATAAATACACAAAAATCAATTTGCAATAACAATCTCATCCGACCTCGAATCCCGACGCATTCTCTTTTCAAAAATAAAAAAAGAAATGGAGACATTTTTCATTTTTGCCGGTTAATATCGCATTTTCATCATGTCGCGCCGCGGTCCCCCGGCGCGCGGGTAAAGCCGGAAAATTGTTTCTGTACGGCCCCCGCCGGCCTAATCCGCCTTCGGAAAATCGCGAGTTTCCCGCAAAATGGCGGGAACGGCCCCGAGGAGGGCATAGACAATCTGCACGATGTATTTATACTTTTTTTATGGTCTGCCATTGACGTTTGACGGATCCGAGGGCTCGGCTCGCGATAATTGGCGCGAATTTGGCAAAGGGAGTTTTGATGTTCGCGTCGGTAATTTGTTTTTATTGAGACATTGCGGTAGTTTATTTGTGAGTGGAGTGAAATGTTTATGTTTAGGAGTAGATTTTGTATTTTTTTCGAATCATATTGACACTGTACAGTCATTTATCTGTAGGCATTTTACTCGTTCTTCAACTATTTTCTTTAGTGAAAAAGTTACATTGATTTATAAACAGTCGAAGAATATTTCTGATCAAAATGCAACTTATTCCCATTCACCCCTGAGAGGATACGCAGAGATACACATTCCGTGACCAATATTAATTTGCCAATAAACAGAATGTAAATCCACAGAGAAAATAACGTACAATGAATAATGTAAGAGGCGATGTGAGGGCATGAGGCAACCGACAGAAATAATAAAATAACAGCGAGGGGACAAAGCCGGGATTTGGCCGGGATACGGGGCAATTCGTCACAGATTCGTCACGCTGTGTGCTGATGACAATGTACCAAGGATTTCGCCACCAACCGTTATATACAGCAATAAATACATGAGAACAGAGGGGAATGCGCCGGATTATACGAATAAGTATAATAAAAATAACCGGAATTGAACCCGTAAGTAATCGCCACCCTTTAACAACCAAACCGCAATCGCAACTGATTAGTGGTTAGAAGTGATTGCATGACATCATTCATGTATCTTTAATTACTAGGAATAGTGAGTGGAGTGTTCTCCGTAGCGGCGACACACAGTCACCGTGTCACCTCACAGATTTATCTCCGGTACATTTATTATGCGTGAGTCGTTACACTGAAAGCTTCGTGTTCGCATTTGGAATACGCTCGGCTCGCGCAAATATTTCGAATCACGAGGTTCTATATTTAAAAAATGACGTTTGTGTGTTTAATCATGCTGAAGAGCTAATCCTCTTTGTTGCCATGTCTGAAGCGAGGTCGTTGACATTCCAAATTTGAAATACACCAATTTGTTTTTCAACGACAATTTCTTGTTGTATTCAATAGACATTTGAGAAATGTTTTATTCGAAATTCGAAACGTATTGACGGTGGATTGCGGGGGCTTTAGTGGGACCAAATAATACGACGGCCGTGAGAGTAAAGGCTTTAGGTAAGACGTGATATCACGCCATCCGCGCAGGGTTTACATATGTAGTCGAGAATATACGTGCACAAGGTATTCTGAGAGCGAGCAGACGAACTGATAAAATATATTACAATTAATGAGTACAGTTGAGGATGTTAAGTGCAATTGCTATGCGCGGTGGCGCCCCTAGCGTCTGTTCCAGGCAACAGGCGTGCGCACGCGCATGCTCATTAGCTGCGACGTCGTCTGTCAGTCTGTTTAGGACTGCTTTATAACATTGTAAATTCTTAACGTGTTGGTCTTTGGGTATGTCAAATAAATCTCGCTAATTAATTCCAGTTTAAATCACAGATATTGGGGATATCTGATACGTTGCTCAGGCGGGAGCGAGCGGTGATCTTGTTTCAATTACCCGTGACAAATTATAAGGATTTGCTTTACGGTTTCAGCCTGTCTTTGATCGCAGTTTTAAGTAGGTGTGATGAAAACCACAAATTATGTTTGGGATTTCGAAAATTACTCATGTTTACGAGGGAATTTATTGGGCATCGGCCAAGGCTGGGGATTATCGTAAGCCCCTTGCCTTTAGAGGTCTGTGCTCCGTCGACATACATTTAGTATTTTAAAATGTAGTTGTAAAACCAGTAATAAGGATACATGGCGATTGTCTCAATTGGTCCTTTTTATACAATAACCGTGTGCGGTGATTGAAGCGCTCATGCTAACAGTTTAATATCTCTCAAGTTTCACGCGCGGTGCCCGCGGCCGCGTCGCGTCGCGTACGTGTAAATTGCAAATCAGCGTATATATTAAGAGCGAGCCAATATCCTCGGACTGCTCGCAAGGTTCTGAAGGAATGCAGGACGGTTGGGAGCGCGTCCAATGGCAATTGTTCCTGACCGACGAGGTTAACTGCACTTAACGCAAGTGGCGACTCATCAGCAGCGATGACCTAAAAGCTCGGCCGTACGTTAAACGCTCAAACTGACAATTTTGGCGCCAAAACAGCAAAAAGACGCCGCCTGCCGGTCGTAAACCGTCGCTTTCAAATCTGGAACGCGTGTCCATTGGCTGCAAGCTGACCAATCTGCAAACGCAGACAAATTTTATGGCTATCCATTGGCCGCACGGCGGTAACTTATTTACGACAGTCCTAAGGTTTACTCGCAAAATTTCTATTAATAAATTAGTCGTAAACGCGGTGTAATTTATTATCATTGCGTTTCGCCGTAATTATTTCCTTTATAAGAATAACATCATTATTCGCGTGCATGTTACGAGCCAAAGAAAAAAACACAGCTCGTAACTCCGCTCATGACGCCCGTGGGTTTTGTTCTTTCAAATTTTAAATATGGAATGGAATAGAATAGCGTACAAAAGATATTTAAAATTCTGACCCACTGAGAGCTGAACATGTCTAAAATAGTTACAAATGGATAAAACAACACTGTCGCATAGAATAAAGAAATTAAATATCAATTTCTGTTCGAAGAGACACAATAATCAATTCTCAGGTAAAATAAAAGTTAAGAATCTTAATCGTGACTTCCTTTCAAATTTAGAATCCAATTCAAATAGTATTTAAATTTCGAACATTCGTATTAGGTTCGAATGGTGTTCTATAAATTTTGAATGCGGAA
Organism: Theretra japonica; assembly: GCA_033459515.1. Classification (NCBI taxonomy): domain Eukaryota; kingdom Metazoa; phylum Arthropoda; class Insecta; order Lepidoptera; family Sphingidae; genus Theretra; species Theretra japonica. The sequence goes on along the minus strand of CM065951.1, from coordinate 1,460,657 downwards.
TGTACTTTAAAACGCATCGGTTGCCAGTTGTAACTTAAACCATTTATTTAGAAAAAGAAGTGGATTACATACAAAAAATACAAGTAGGTATTTGATGGTGGAATAAACACTTCAGATAAGAGGGAGGCGCTGTTTCCTCAACTTGTAGGTAAAGTGTACGTTACAAAGAGATTTGAGATTTTTTTCTCGGAGTGGAAATAATAGACGGTACCCGCTGCGAGCTTTCCTTTGATATGGCACGTTCCATTTGGCGGGCAGCGGGGCGCCGATGTCTTCATCTGCTTTGTGATCAAATTGATTATAATACTTATTAATGAAATAACATTGTTCGGGGAACCATACAACCTGACGTTATTTATTTTGAGACTTTTTTGCGACTCAGGGAAAAATTACGTTGAAAAATGTGTTTATACATTCTGTTTTGTTTCTGTACCGCGAATGTTAGTTATAAAAACAATCTGCTGATGCATTTAAATGTGTGTTTAAAGGCACGAACCCTATGTGGCACGCATGCAGGTCTCATCAACTCGCCGGGCCATAAAGGGCGGCTGATGTCATCGCCATATGGTCTCTGCCCACACACTTCGCCCCGGCTTGAGGATATATCCGTTTAAAAATGGTCAATTTTACATTGCGTGAAGGGCGAGTGTTTTTGCAATTACGTTCGCAATTTAGACGTGTTTGAATGGAAAATAAGTGATTATTTGCGAACGGCACAATAATGCCGATTGCTGGTATTCTCGTTAGCTGATCCACTCTGGATTATATTATCTATCGTTATCATGCCCATAAATAACCCAACCTGGGAACTGAACCAGCATCCCACTCTCCAAACCCACCAAAACAAGACGCGATGCCCATAAACATTTTTCTCAACATTTCATCTAAATTACGGGGCAAAGGACAGTACCTATACAGGGCGGAAATTGAATGTGAATCCGCCGGGTTCGGTGTAACTGCCGAGTACGCGGGGCGTCCCGCGGCGCTATTTGTTGGAAAATCTGACAGATTTCCGCCACCGCCCCTTGTGGTTTCCGAGTCTGTTATTAGTACTGTGGCTATTTATTTGTTGGTATGTGATGTCGATCTTAGGGAGAGTTTTACTGGACCGTGAAATTTTGGCTTGAAATGAGGAAAGATTTGTCGGTGTATTTTGCTAAAAATATGCTAGTTCTGTATTACATTCTTTAATTAAGATTACAGCAATTACAATTAAAAGGAGTTATAAAAACCAAGCACATTTCTCCTATATCCAAGAGAAATGTGCAACGCGGTGGTCGCACTTAAAATTAACATTTTACAACATAATTGCATTAAACATAATTCCGATAACACGAAGATGTGTTATTAATTAATCAAGTTTCGTTATGAGTGTGAGAATGGAGAATTTAGAAACTAATTTTTAAAGGCAATTTGTTGTCCCGTTAGCCACCGAGCGCCATAGCTCCAACTAAAAAACAGCAATAAAAGCCGACACAGTAACACCAGGAGTGGAAATGGCGCGTTCGAAATCAAAAATTCGAATTAAATTTTAAAAGTTTAATTATAGAAGAGCGATCGGCTTCCGCGAGCGCACACATCCGAACACATTTCCTAATTAGCGATTGGTCACGCGCTCGGCACCGCTCGGCCCGTGTTATTCCAAATCAGAATCGGGCAATTTGAATTTGGAACGCTCGCGTTCCCGCCGCCGAGCCGCCGCGCGCTCCAAAAAACGTTACGAGCATAGACAACATTAGTATCGATTTAATTAAAAAACATCATTAGACGTAGGAAACGTAAAAAACATTCACACACTCGCGTCGCGCCGCTGTTAATAAAGCAAAACCCGCTATTAACGAAGAATGTCAATCATTCCATAAAACGAACCGGAGGAATTCTAAATCAAACGCACTCGCACTGAAATGGCTAACGACACTAAATAAAGAGATGTCGTCATACCAATTAAAAAAATTATCCCCTTTAATAAGTGTCAATTCTTAACGAATGTGTGCATACGCATGATTTTTATTCACACGTTCCTTACTGTGGTATCGGAGTTCAAATTTTACAATGTAATAATCGACCTTAATGGCTCACGTTTAAGAGCGGTTTTAGTGTCAACCGTGGAGTTTTTACGACTATTTTTATTGACGCTTAGTCTCGACACTCATGTGTAGCAATTGCAACTAAAAAGATCATACAATCATAAATTGTTATACGAATATAAACTTTGTTATGAGTGAACAAAGTCGTGTATGGTTACCAGGGAAAGTGATTCAGTTCGGAAATGTGAAAGCATTTACTGAGCAGAGTCGAAGATGAACGAAGCAGAAGAGGCCATCAAATTTTAATTGTGCGTTAAAATAATAATCAATGAGGCGACTACCGCTCGCGGCGTGCGCTTTCGCGAAATAGAACTCATTCCGCGAACGTAACGTACGCAGCTTTCAAATTTCCAATGTGAATTTCAAATTCCGAACGCCCGTTCTTAATTCGAACAACTGTAGGTTCTTTATAGCGCTAATTGGGAATCGGAATTGCTATTGCGTTCCGTTACAGCAGTAATCTTTTATGATTAATGTGTTTGCTTATGGCGTTCTCGCGGCGCATTAAACCTTTTACACTCTCAATGATTGTAAAAGACTTGTTTTGGCTTTTAATTGCTCTTAAATGACGATTGCTACTTAATCAAATTACATGTGAAAATGAATACGCCGCTATAAAAACCCGTTTCGATTTACGCAGGATTTTTCTAAGGTCCGATGGAGCAGGCCTTCAATGATCAATTTATACGAGCTTCCGTAATGGATACTGCGCACACACGCGGCTTAAACAACAATTTGGAAATGGAACGTTTATCTTCGTTTTATAACTGGCCAGTTCGCAAGAGCGGTCGAAATGAAGTTTTGAATTTTGAAAATGGAATGCGTACAGTCGTTGCACAAAGTGAGGTAGAGAGAATGTGAGATTGGGAGTGGTGCTATATTTGCGTGATGTTGGCAGCGGTGATGTTTATGAAGGAGAGTGACGTCAGGCGTACCTACACACTACACGGCCCAGTGGAGTGCCGAGGGCGGCGCGGCGCGGGCTACCTCCGTTTGTTTTAGTTGTGGCACCGCGGGGCGGTTTATTTCAGAACGTTATAAGCTGCCAGTTTTGCGCGTGGAATGTCCCCGCACGTGCTCGCGCTATGATAATAATAAAATGTTGGCGCTTTATTTATTTATAGTCCGTCTCGCGGCTGTCGCTCGTCCGTCGGTGCGCGGTGCGTGGCGGCGCGGCGTGGCTGCTGCTGCTTGTTGTTATGTATAACGTGTTGGCTCGCGGAGCCGCCGGAGCCGCGCGGCTTGCGTGTCTCTTTGTCTTGTAACAAATTACTTGTTTTCTCTCTTAATTCTCGTCCGTGTTATTGATTCTATTTACTCTTATTATATTTTATCGTGACGCGGCCGTAATAAATTTAGAATGGAGGCCATTACGTCATCTGTCTCAGACTCTAGCGCGGCAGACGCAAGTTTTTTTATTGACGAAAATAAACCATAACTTAAACGACATTAGCTTTGACAGAAACGACTCTAACATCCACAAACATAATATTATTCAAATTTGTATAAAATTTTTCGCACATAAATTACATTCACAATGCTTATATCGTGTGTTGTTACTTCTCGAAGTTTTTTTTATCATTTTTCTGGCTAGTATCACGTTGGATATCGTTGCGATGAGTCTCACTGCTCACAATGCTCAGGCAATCAGTCCGAGGTTTCCAAAAGCGTGTATCTAAATATTTCCGAGCATCCACATCGCTCGATGCTCCATAATATCATACTTGTATTGTTTTGCTCGTGACGGCCGCTATTTGCGGACGTCTTCCCCTCGCCCCCCGCGCGCCGCACCCCGCCGTCCCTCCGTCCCTCAGTACGGTGCCCGTCTGAACACGAGCTATATTTTATCCCAAGTTGGGCCCGCAACGTAAACTGTCAGAATCGACTCGGATGAATCTTTAGGACGTTCAACTTTTAGTTGTGAAATTTAAACGTACGCGTTTTGCCTTGTGTTTTTGTTACAAACGTCGGTTGAGAGTTCGCGATGATTTCAGAACTAAGTTTCGCCAACGATAGGTATCCTTTTGAGTAGACTGCTGGAGATTGATCGACTCTTGAAATGTATTTGATATTACTATTCAAGATAAATGGGAAATACACGGCTATTGGAAGATTACAGACCGTTTAGAAATAAATGTAGTGCAATGAAGATGAAAATTGCCTATAATTAACGATTAGTTCGCGGCTGGAATGTAAAATATAACGATGGTTCAGCTCTCGATTTGAAAATTACAAATCACCTAGCGGACGCGGGGAATGTGCCGTGTAAAGTGCATTAACAAGAGCAATAATTAGATATTATATCATCGGAATCAGTGCGACGATGCATTGATAAAACGCGGTGTATATCTCACGCGCGTTTGAAATATGGCGGCCACGTCGCGCCCGACAGCCAGTTGGCGCGTTTCAAAACTCGGTTAATACGCGCATGATTGATTTCCGAACGAACGCGTACTCGGTCCGGTACGTACTACGTACTGGCCGCTCACGAAATACACCGACTATTTTAAATATACAACTAAATAAAAAAAGAGTAGCTTCTAAATTTAAAAATCGCAAATTCGAAATATGAAATGGGACGTACGAAATTTGAATTTAGTGTTTGGTAAATCGCACGATGGCGCAGTGTTACGTCGTGTCGCGTCGTTGTTGATGGCGTCATGTGCACACATCCGCCGTACAAACACTATAAATTATTTCTTAAATCACATCTGATGCGCATTTCCCTCTCAGCCCAACAAAAAGTTCATGTATCTCTCTCGATCTTCACGGAACGACAAATGTGTAACAAATAAATTATGAAATCAACGGCGCCGGTTTTTATAGATCACGTGGGGCGTGCCCTCTCGCTCTCACTTAGTGATAGGTGATAAGTGTGTCCCGCTCGCTCGCGCGTTGTCACCGCGCCACGCGGCAGTATATCATCGACGGTCGTCTAATGATGACGCGTCTATTTATCTGTTGGGATTTAGAGCATTTCACGCAAATTGCATCTTGAAGTATGGGAGTTCAACGCACTCTTTGTTTTGTTATATTTAATCATAATTAATGGGGTCCATCAGTGTTGACATGTGCGAGGAATATTATTTTAACAGCAGTTGTATGTGGGAAGGAGCTCGTTAACATTGATATTTTTTTTTTGTGTATTTTCTTTGTGACAAACCGACGAATGATATCTTGAGACACATCAGGTCTCTCAACAACGTATGACGTATTGATAATTCTGATAACAAAATATTACAAACCTTTCCATCTACCAACACTAAAGTAACTGAAGATAAAGTAACCGCATTTTATTATGACCATAGACTAGATGCCATGCGACATTTCAAAGGGCTCGGTATCAAATTAGTAAAGGTCAACCATAGAACTAATCTGCCGTCCAGCTAAGTTTAAACTTTCATGCACTTTCAAACTCTCCTGCTCCAAACTCCAAGTACATAGGCACGTATTAATTAGACGTGTAAAATTAGAAGTGTGACTGCAGACAGATGGGGACACGGCGCTGGCGGCGCGCGGGCGGAAACCGACGGTAATTGGATGGGAATTTATCAAGCATCCATCATGGCTACTCGCCTTGGCTTCCTAAATACCTCGTGGTATTTTCTAGAAACATAGCTTCCAAGGTTTGCTGTGCTGATCTAAACGATGAAGATTTTGATCATATTCCTTGCTTAAGAAGGGATTTCTTAAAGTTCAGGGATTTTGACATGGAAATATCATGTTTTAGCGACACAGCTTTTTACAATGCGTAGGGAGACGTCTGGATGAAGGGATCAAAAAGCATAAGTCTTTTAACAATGCCTATTTAGGATACATTTTTGAAATTCTTTACATCTATGTAGAAATTAATTCTAGACAGTTTCATAAACCTTGGAATTCTACTAAAGTATTTGTAACTTTAAACATTTGATTTTTTTGATGCAATATAGAAATATGATACACCTCGCTCTTAATGAGAAACAATTAACGAAACTTGAATGAGAATCAATCAGCCCTCGGGAATGCTCCACTTTGCACACTTTATTTTAATGGTAAACTATGAATAAGTATCACATAACATAAGTCAGAAGAAAGACAACTAAAGAATAATGTTATGGGTATTAGAAACTTAATTAACATACTCTTTAGGTATCATCCATCTGTCTTGTAGTCTTTTTTGTTAAATACATGATTTAGGAGATCCTAACCTGTTTGCGAATACACCATACGAAATATAAATCCGAATTAGTAACACGATACACACGTAAAATGATCCGAAGACACATCATGAAGATTCATTGCAAATGATCACTTATCAGCTAAAATACTACCCCATTTCTTTCTCATGCCTCAATCTCAATTCAAAGCAGCCATAAACAAGAGCCGGGCCATAGACAATGACCATTGTTGACCATCGAGGACAGATGAAGCAATAAACACAGGCGCTAATTGCATAAATAAAAAAACAAAAAATACCGATAATTAACACAAAGATACATGCCCCGATCCATCTTTGATCGCTGATCAATTAAAAAGTTAGATTCAATTCTCGATTCATCGATAAAACCGATGTGCGTTTTCGATGAAAGTATGTCTTATTGTCTATGGTGTAAGAGTGTGTATGGTGTTATAAGGTACCGTGGTCGTGCTTAGTGTATGCAAGTCGCGTATAGGACCTGTCCGGCGACCATTGTCCGTCCGTACGTCACCATTTACGACGATAACACTGTTAGTGAGATGTTGATGAGTGCTGTGGGTTGTTTTCGCGCGTTTTAATCTGTCAAACGTGTAGAAATTAACCTTACTTTTATTTACGCCTTTGATGTTTATGTTGGCAGCATTGATCGCGCGGGAATGATTTAATGGTTTGCATATTGGTCTTTTAGCTTAATTATCGTTGAGGTAGGTTAGTTATTTATTTAAATTGATGTAGTTTTGGAAACTTTTTTTGTTGTAGCCAAAGGTCGTTTCATAACAATGGATGGAAAACAATATAAATGTCAGCCAGGTATTTTTCGATATTACGCTTTGACAGTTATTGAGATAGCCTTTGGGCAACGTTTTATTTTTGCTCTTTTTGTGAGTCGAAACAGTTTATGCGGTAATATCATATTTTGTCTATACAATTGGAACTATTTTTTGCTGTCCAGTTTTTAAACAGAATTATATTGTGCGGTATGTAATTCATTTAAAAAAAAATAGAGGCTCTTTGTTCTGGCTGCCTTTCATTTTGAGAAACACAGTTACATTCGACATCCTCTTAAGAATCTCTATGCTTATAATTTTTTCGCATTACTTTCCTTTATCATTAAATCGAGGAATAATCACATCCCATACTCGCATCACTTCGAAAAATCAAAAATTCCTAGACTTGGACCTTCGACTATCTACTCCGTTCCCCTCCTATATCTTTCACCAATAAAATACCTTCCTTAAAACATAAAAACATGGATTGACGCATCAGTTTTTTGTCTTATATAATGTGTTTGGAAGATTGCGTGTTTTTTCGTTTGTAACCTATGACCGGCTCACAATGACTGTAATTTGGGGGTTTTTGTTCGACAGAGGTGTTTCATGGGCGTGGCTTTTTTCCAAGTATATTATGTTGTTCATAAATGTTATTTTGAATATTTAAGATACCTATGAGAGTGATATTCTCGTGAAGTCTGACACATTAATAGAAATTAGCTGATTCACAATTATACGACATAATAAGTTCTTTGAGAGTAGAACGAAAAAGCAATAGAGTAGGCCGCCATAATAATGTCAAGTAGCGAGCGATGAATGCCAATGCTTTATCTGGATGGAAGCTACCATCAGGTTGTAACCGTCAAGTGCATTAAATCACTCCTTTATTCGTTTATACCATCTCACAAAAAACTTGCATAATGTAGACAGATAATACTCTGTCTCTCTCTCATCTCCCTTAGGAAACTCTTCAGTCACATAGCCGTACGTATGTTCAACAACTAACATATACTCCCACAAAAATATTAATTGCAAATCCCAGATTCCCACAGCGAAATCCGCGGCCCAAGCATCCATTATGTATTTAGCATGTGGCGTGGGGGGAGTAGGGGGGTATGCTCGGCACGCCGCGATCTGTATCTCGCGGTGCAACGCGCCCAGCATGCCAATACGCTGCCACCATTTTTAAATCGAGGATGTCTAGAAGTACCGTTGGATAGGAAAAACCAGTTAGGATGTCGTTGGGTGGATTTGGGATATTTTTAATGGTAAATGCAACTTGTGTTTAGTGCAATGTGACAGCCTCCGTGGCGCAGTTGGTTAGACACCGCCTGTGAAACGAGAGGCCGCGGGTTCGATCCCCGCACCGAGACAAATGTTTGTGAGGCCCACAAGTATTTGTCTCGGGTCTGGGTGTTTGTGACACTGAAAAGTCTCTTGACTTAATTGATCTTAATGTGGGATCAGGACTATGTATGTGACTGTTGGGTGTATTTATTTATTATAATGTTAATACATTACTCTAGACGATGATTCAATCGAAATCGAAAATGAAATCGAAACGGGACACTCTTGCGTTGGTAACAGACGGTTTATCCTTCATTGTTTGTGGTGGTCTCTCTCCGGTAATTAATATTTTCCAAGCAGATTTTGGGTCTTCAGCTATCTGAATTACCTATTGAAACGTAGTAGCAAACCTTATTTCTGAGAGACAGCAGTAACACTTCATTCTAGCTGGTTTTTTTTTTTATTTAGGTTCACAAATCAGACAATACAATACAATACAATTAATGATTTATTTGTATCGTAGCTTAAGGACCTACAGCAAAAAAAAAAACATTTAGATTTTCATTACCTAGGCTCTATTTACAAATCTATCTAAAATATACAATTCATGTTTGATGTTACACTTACACATATCGTTACACACACTTACTGTTTATCGTTAAATCCGATATATCTGAAAAAAATAGTCTACTACCTAACTTACTTCATCGAATGGTGGTAGGATATTGGCGTCCGCCCGGATACCAACCTTCATCCATCATCCATCCATCAGCCAAAGGAAGTCCACTGCTGAACATAGGCCTCTCCCAATGATTTCCACAGTGACCTGTTGGAGGCAGCCTGCATCCAGCGACGTCCCGCGACCTTTACCAGGTCGTCTGACCAGCTAGCAACCTATACCAACCTTACAAGATAGGAAACCTTTCACAGACATACGTTGTATGTCGCGCCCTGGCCTCATCATATATCCAGTTCCAACTTGTATCTGTATCGGCCCATATACTACCCACTGCAGGGTACGGGCCGTCTCTACAATCGAGAGTACGATTGAGAAGGGTTAGGCTATATCCATCACGCTGCCCTAGTATGCGATAGCGGACTTAGACCATAGAAAAGTTTCAACCTGGTCTCGGCCGAGATATTTCTAGACTATATATGACAGCCTCTCTGGCGTAGTTAGTTAGACACCGGCTGTGAAACGTGAGGGCGCTGGTTGGATCCCCGCACCGGGACAAATATTTATGTATCGGGTCTGAATGTTTGTGAAAATGAAAAGTTTCTCGGAGTTTCTGAAACACGGCACAAGACTCGATGATAGTGTGGGGTCAGGATGTATGAGACTGTTGAATGTATTTATTTATTTTCCATCACGTGCATAGCTGGTACATCGTGCCAGTAAGTAATAGTTAATGCTCGCCCCGCCCCCCCAATAGTTGCGTCAATCACAGATTATATCGCGCGGTTTATTTTTAAATTCTACGGCCGATGTCATTGTCAATGATGCCAATAAAATGTTGTACCTAATTTGTATTTGGATGCTGGTGTGTGATGAGCGCAGCGGAGAGCGGGTGATACAATTTTTACCTACAGATATGCGAATTTTAGTTCATATTAATTGAAAGATTTACAATTATTTTTTTATTTTTGGACAAAATATAAGTTGTCGTGTTCGTTCTAGATGACACGTGGAACTTCTCGATGTACCTGTCAGATCAGTACTTAAATTTTTAATCCTGGATATATCTACGCGGAGATGCAGATAGCTTCTTGAATCACAGCGTATTGTCTTATACAAAAACCTACTACCACCTGTCGATCTATCGTCCATCATGTCAAACCAGAGCTTTCAACCTGCAGAAAATCACCTTGATTTTTTTTGCAACGAATGGCGAGACGGGTTCATGCCATTTACCTGATGGTAAGCGATACGACATGGACCGCTCATGGACAGTAGCAAAACCAAACACCATGAATTACAAGGCAATGCTGGGCATTCCACGGCGCTCGCCATCCTAATACATAAGATGTTAAGTCTCATTATGTCCAGTAGTTATTATACTTTCCTTATTCCATGCTCTGTCTTAATAACACTAGTTTCTACCCTCAATCTGCCCCGCTCCGCTCATCGCCCACACCCTCCCTCCCCCCAAGGCGCCAAGCTTCACTCGCGTAATTCAAAATGCAAATGTCGCGACCAAGATTGTTTGTATTCAGCCACGCTCGCGGTCGCTAGCATGTAAAAATGCTATTTGGATGCGCAACGTGTGCGCGATTGGCGGTTCCCATGACGGTTAATTTTCGCTGATACCTTTAAAAAGCGATATTTGTCTATCGTGATGTGTGGGGCGAGACTTGAATCGCGGGCAGAATTAAAGCAGGACTGTCGGTTAGATTATACTAGATTTTAGAGAGCGTCGTTCTCTTCATTAGGCTGCTTAACAGATCTCTACTTTTCTTATTCAAATGTTTCATGCAACGGCATACGGATTGATTCGTGGATAAATGACAAGCTCTATGGTTTTGCTACTGTCCATGAGCGGTCGTATCACTCACCATCAGGCGAATGGCATGCTCGTCACGCCATTCATTGCAATAAGAAAAAACTCAAAGCCTTTTTAGTTTCATTACTCTCCGACCTGTGGCTTTTTATGAGCCCTATCTTAAGGGATTTTCAGTAGAAGACTGTACGAAAACTGTCACTTAATTATGATAAAGTCAGGCTGGGAAAGAAAGGCACATCGTGTTTTTTTATCCACGTTTAAAAGTAATTGGTTTACGATTTACCCGCTGTATGTTAATTGCTGAACATGGACCTCCTCAAGGATATCAATACAGAACAGTTAAAAACCTGCCTCCAGCATCCTTTATTCCTGTAACCTCTAAAAATCGAAACATTTTATAAACGGATCTCTGCCAATACGATTACAAAGCTGTAGTCTCGGGTTCGAATCCTAGGTCGGGCAAGGTGATATTGGATTTTTCTATTATCAGCCAGGGTTTAGGAATTTGTGGCCGATATGACGATAGGCTCGCCACTTATCACATCGTGGGACGGAACGCACAAGGCGAAACGTGGGCGTCCTGGTTGTACTGCCTACCCCTTCTGTAACAAAAGCGTCATTTTATGTATGTACAAATGATTTAATACAACTAAATTTATTCTGAAATCAGGGAAACGACTCTTAAGCTTCTGTTAAACAGCCTGTATAGTATACGAGTATACCTACCACAAAACTGACTCACTGATATTTAGTAATGTTGAAAGAATGCGCAAATTGACTCCACATTGAAGTAAATTCACAGCACGCCGTAGTTTTCAGACGCTTGGCGTGTCTGCGCTCTGCAGGTATTCGTAAATTGTGTTTATGGTCTACATGCGTTTGTTTATGGTCACATTATTGAGATTTTTCCTAAATGTTACAATGTGGTCACATTTTCATACATTATAACCTATTTGAGGCTGGTTTTAGGAGCCCGGGTGTTGGGTTCGAGTTCAAATCACACATGCTTATGTGTCTTTTGTAACTTATTTTTTATTGATTTTGCTACTTGGCGCTGATGGAAAACATCATAAGAAATACTGAATAACTTAAAATTCTCCATAGTAAATTTAAAGGCGTGAAGTCCGCCAACCCGCACTAGGCCAGCGTGGTGGACAAAGGCCTTTCACTCTCTCTCTTCAGCCACAGGAAGTCCACTGCTGTACATAGGCGTCTCCCATGGATCGCCACATCGACCTGTTGGAAACGGCCTGCATCCAGCGACTTCCTGCAACCTTACCCAGGTCACCCGTCCACCTTGTAGGTGGACGTTCGACTAAGGCCTAACCCTCCTCAATCGTAGAAGAGGCCCGCATTTAAATGATCTGTTAGGTATTGATAATAAAATTTGATTTATGATACTGCAAACTCATTAATTTAGAGTCATTAATTTGAAGTCATTAAAAGTCGATGATAGTTGTTATGAAATGATCGACTTAATTGAGAGGTGTAAAACGTGAGGCTGTGGGTTCAATTATGTACGCAGACAAACATATGAATGATTTTATAGGCCTTCATCCTATCATCCCCTAGAAAAGATTGTCCGAGTCATGTAATTTCGTCACTAATGACTAAAAATCTTATCTTAGCAGTTAAATACAAACCCACCCTTGACAACTCATGAGAAATATTTTCACCAAAATTAATTAAACCCAACTGTTTTAACACAAGAGCCAACCCTTACGAACTGAGTATAAATACACAAATATTTTTACTTTAACCTATCCTCGTTGACTGTGTGTCATTTAACTGCGCACCACCGCCCCACTCCTGAGCGTCTATATAAAGTGCTTCCTTACTAATTCCCGCGGCTCCCCGCCCAACCCGGCCCGGCTAAAATTAACCGGGAAACGAACCCGGGACCACGTGTGCTCACTCGGTAACTTAGTCTCTTAAGATTCCTGCCTTTTTATTTCTATTTACAGAGTACAGATTAGTCAAAGAAAGTTATTCGAAATGAGTGTTTTTGTAATTGGAACCAGTGAAGTCATATCGCGGGATGGTGTACCTGACAAAGAGCAGACACTTGAAATCAAATATAGAATGGAACGCGAAAAAAATCAAATTCTCAATATGCCGTTATGTGGCGCATTATGCAAGATAAAATTTCTCCCGCCGACCAAAAAGGCATCGGGTCGACAGCGACGCGGAAAAAGCGCGACGTATTCATTCGACGACGCAGCGAAGGTCAAGCTCCATGTAAAATTAAAAAGTATAAGTGGCGTCCGCGAACCGACTCCGTTTATTAAATTTCAAATATTACTGGCCACTATTACAATTTCAAATTTCGTACACGCGAATACAGGTAGCCGTTACGTTTCCAGTTCTCAATTCGAATTTACAAACGAAAAAAGAATTGATTTTTTAAATTCAGTATTCCAACATTTGAAAAAAGAACACATTCAAAAAACAACTGCCCACGTGCAGCCAACAAAAACAGGGCTGTCAAAAAACCGAATGGACTCTTAAACGACTATTAAGTTGAACACTAATTCGGTGCGTTTTTATTGAAGTATAGTTATCGCATTGATGATACAATTTTCTTCCATATCTGTCAAACTGTCTATGAAGAATGATCGATCATTTTTTGCCCGAGTACCGGTGCAATTGCTACAAAGTGATAATTAATTATTTTAATGTAATTGAAAAAGTAGGCTCGCAGGCAGAAACGTAATCGTGTATATCGAATTATTTAAGCGTGGTCCATTACTGGAGCTAATGAAAAGTCTTGTTGCAATTATGACGCGCCTAGCGATATGTATGTAAAGTATCGGATTGTCTGTTGCGGATCATGATTGCGAATCTAAATGGCCTCCACTTTACTTTAATCTGTGCTTTTGAAATGGCGACTGTGTCCATTAGTAAGTAAATCTTTTGTGCTCGTGACTGTACTCAGGACCTGTGCTACAACTTTTGATTTCTCGTTGACGCAATCAAAGCTTACTTTCTATTCGGGATGTCGTCGCCTCGTGTGACCGTCTGGTGAGCCACGATTACGAATTAAGAGCCATGCGACAACCCTGTCGGATTATATTATTGTCTATGGTATTATAATGCTGTTAGAACTCTTGGAATATTACGAAAGAATTTTATCACAGAGCGATGCGTTCCGTTTTCTAAAAATAAAATAAATTAATACTGGCATCAGCGTCTTATCTATAAAAGAAATCATAATCTGAAACTTAAGCGTTTAAATTTTGAATTTGGAATATGTTCTTCAGTCTAACGCACAAGATGTCAAGGTCTGATTGCAAATCTGAAAATATCTCGCAATCGTAGAATGTTGGAAAAATAGACGCACAAATAAAATATCAATAATCCCTTAGTAATAGAACAAGCAATAAAAAAACAAGTCTGCCCACTCCATAAGTCGACTAAGTACATTCACAATAAAACGTTACAAACAAGTTCAAAAGCTCAATTTGTTTACGATTTCAATTAGTTTTGTTTGAAACACATAAAGGTCATATCTTGGGAACTATCTCGGGAATAATTCACTCGCGCACAGCCGAGCGCTCGCCTGCGACACGCTTTTGGAAAATGTCATTGTGTATCTGCTGCGACCGGTTTATTATATTTTGAGCCTTATTAAGTCGGTATAGGGTTGTGTTTGTATTGGGGTTGGTGTTAAATTAAGACGTTTTGTGGGTGGACAGTAAAGAATCCGAGCTTAAAGATGACCGCGCGCCGATTTTGAAAATACGACGAGCGAAAGTGGAATGTGAGATAGGTTTTTGTCGCGGCGCGGACCGAATAATATCGCGCTTTTAATTATTCGACACTGCTAATTAGCGCTCAGGGTTCCCGCCGACAACAATTTTCTATTATTCAGTTTATTATGTTGGCTATTGTTACGCGGTTGGGTTGGTAACGCTCATTGCGGTGGTTTACAAATTGTACAATCTTTGTTAATGGCGGTTGCTTTCTTTAACGTACAATCCTTGTTACAAGAAGCCTAATTGTTTTTAAACATTAACGAAGTCATGAATTTGTGCCCGATATGGCGATAGGCTCGCCCCCTATCACATCGTGGGACGGGACATACAAGGCAAAATTTGAGTGTCATGTTGGCGCCTCTGCCTACCTCTTCTGGGATAAAGGCGTGATGTTTATATGCATACTGATTAGAAACATAGCGTTCAAACGCTAAGATCACGTCTTTAACATTATCAGTCTTTCAATATTGCGTGATTTTAAATAATTTGATTCCCTTGTGATATTCAGTAGAATATTTTCCCATTTCCAAGCATTTCCATATTCCCCCTATAGTAGACAGTCCACAACACTGGCCTATTGCGTGTTATCACCCACCAATTTCTTGTAACATCTACGATATGCAGGTATCATCAGGTTTCTTGCATCGTTAATAATGCAATGGAGGGTAGTTTGTCTTTCTTCTCGTTGGGTTGTGGTATTAGAGTCTCTTGTACTCGCACGCGTGGTTCGTGATGCGTTAGTTTTTGTGTAATTTGTAAATTTCTTAAGGTGAGGTCTCGGGTTCGAATCCCGGGTCGGGCTTGATAATGGATTTTTCAATTTATCAGCCTGGAGTCAGGAATTTGCACTCGATATGGCGATAGGCTCGCCCCCTAACACATCGTGGGCGGAACATACATAAGATGTGGCGGCAAATAACATGCGATCATGACAAATGGAAGGAAGGGATAGAGGCCTTTGCTCAGCAGTGGGACTTAAAGGGCTTATAAAAATATATGGATGCAGTTCTATCCTTGGGCATGCAATGTAGATCCGGCGTTATATTTCTATGGATTTTTCAAAACTCATTAGACTCATCAAACTGGGATTCGAACACAAGACTTTCGTTACATATACCTTGCCACCAAACCAAGACTCACAAAACGTCATTAACAATAGGGTATCGATCCCAGGGTGTCCTATCGGAATTTATGACGTAAGCGGAGCGGTTGAGAGCTAATGAGGGGCTCCGTGGCGTCTCGGGTTGCGTCTCGTTAGCGCCGTGCTGTTGGCAGCGCTGGAGCGGGGCGCGGTGTGGTTGGTACATTGATAATAGGCTTTGGAAAATTCGATATTTGGCAGGAACTAGATTGTTTTAATGATTTAGATATTTTATCCTTATAAACTCGGGATTATGTCATATTGGGGTAATCAGGCTGTAAATAAACATGAATCGCTTCTTAAAATGTCATTGACCTCTTTATGTACACTCGTCGGTTATCTGTTTCTGTTTGGCCTTTCTATTGAAATAAAGGAGAACACCTAAATAATGCCCCAGGATTTTGAACCCAAACACCAACAAACACCAATTACCCAAAGGTTGGCAATACAGAGCTCCCAACATCACAGACGCACCCGATCCACTCAAATCACGGAACCCGTCATAGGAAATTGTCAATTCCAATCGTCAGCACATTCCGGCCGCGCGACTCAGCCGCACGTCAGCCGAAACAGACATGAATGAAAGTGCAGGTGAGCTACTACGGCGACGGCAATTTGTCAGCACAGACACACCACCACCCCGTCAGTCAACGAGCTCTCCCAACCAGCCGAAGAATGAGTTTCGATGACGGCACGCGAGATATATTGAAGCGCGACATCAGCCGATTAGGCCTGATGCCAAGCCGAGCGCGCCCGAACGCGTCCGAAGTTCCACGAACGATCAATTGTTTTCTTAAATGCATTATGTACATGCGGGCTGACGCTAGCCGCGGTTTTATTTTCGAATTTGGAACGGTTTTTGAATTTCGAACGTCAGCGGATTTTTCTGACGTTTGATGACGTCAGGGGACGGACTGGCTTCGGTGCAAATGTCACTATTACTTACAACATTCTTAGGAATTACAGTCAAGTCGAGAATAATTTGGCATTCCGCCTGTTTGATACGTTAGCCCACCAAAACGCATAAGGCCAACGTGGTTAATTAAGTCTTCAAAGTAGGACGTTTATTGGGTTGAAAAATATGATGTACTGTAGCCACGAAGCTTGTTAAATAAATAAAAAATTGACATAGTCATCTCGAATGCGCACCTCATATTTTCGAATAACATATAACATTATGACACTAACATCACCTAAAAACATACAGCCCTTACAAAACAAAATTACACAAATCAAAACAGTTCGCATCAACCGCGCATTTTATTATGGCAGCCGTCATATAACGTTATCTAGAATTAGATCTATAATTGCGAAATTTAGTCTCTGGCATCGCGTTGAGTGGCGATGACATAGGATTTGTCAATTATTTGGCAGCGCACCGGCGCATTCTGGGTCGGTGCGTGACGGTACATTCTCAGCGCTAAATGTAACAGCGTTCCATTTTTAAACGATTCATTTGTTCATTTACACGTCACGCGGATTATGCCGTCTTGTTTGACGTGTTGTTCCGTGATTTGGAATTTATTTTGAATTAAATTATTTTGAATCTATCTCTTGTTATTTTTATGTCTAATATTCTTATTTATCTCCTGTAATTTTACTGCATTTTACCTGTAAATCAGCGTGTTGGACTATATGGCCTAAACACTCAATCATACGCTCGATTGTAAAGGAAGCTCGGGACCTGCAGTGGGACGTAGCTGGCTTAATACAGTACAGTAATTACCTGTAAATATTAAGTTACTTTCATACTTCCGAATTTACGCGCGTTTCTTACCCTAATGCGAATTTATGACCAATGTACTGCAAATCCGAAATCGGATAGCGTTCGTTTTGTAGGTAGGTACTTAGTTTGCAGTCTTCATGTTAAAACGTAGATATACATCCTAAATCAAAACTCCCATCTCACCGACATGCCACATTTCAAACAAGGTGCTCGGGTCGGACGCCGAACCCGCACCACACGTTTTTAAATTAACAACGCATGATGAATAGACGCACGCATCTTTTGTGGAGCGTTTCGTTTTGTTTTATTTACACGCAGATGGGTGTAGGTTCGATCCGTTTCCATTTTTATTTATTATCTTTGAAATATTATTATGAATGTTGCTCTTTTATTTTTGTTCTATATTAAAACTGTGGGTTAGTAGTTATTCCATTTTTTTTATTTGTCAGTAACATGTGCTAAGACGTGGCTCTTAATTATTTTGTCCTGTATATGAACAAAATATTTTGCCGTTTTTTTAATTAAGATAATATTAATATTCATCATATTTGAAAGAATTAACAATGCCAATATTTTAAAACTTTAAAAAATGTTTTATTTCTCCTACAATTCTCTTAACATACAACATTTTAAAGGGTTTATTTGATCTTTTTACTAACCAACAATACCCATTCACCCCAAAACTTATTAAAAACGCATCCCAATTAAAGCATAAGTTAATAACATTCCTATAATAAGCTCATAAACGGGAGTGCATCCCCGTCTCCCGTGCGAGTCCCACCGGGATCTATTCCGGGACCCCTCCGCAATCCCGGGCACATATTTTTTATCCCAAGTCTCCTACTAAGTGATGTATTTATAGAAATAGAATGCCGCCATTTTCCATCGGCGTTATCTTTGACGGGTTTCGGTATTTGATGCGTTTTAAAAATATTTTGAATAAGATACATAAAATTGTATTATTTATTATATATACGAGGTCACAGTGGAAATCATTGGGAGAGGCCTATGTTCAGCAGTGGACTTCCTTTGGCTGATGGATGGATGATGGATGGATACGAGTATAAGACCGCCGATTGTTAAACACATTTATGACGGTTAGTGTTTTTGTTAGAGATAATTCGCGTGGTGTACAATAAAGTATTTATAAATAAACAAAGGGAATGCTATGGTGCGCTAATCTTTGCCCAGAGTGAGGTACAACATGATTCAAATCTTTGATATTAACCTTTGCGTGGCATTGCATTGCGCTCATTTAAAACATTACGTTTTAAGTATCTTAGCATCCAAATCACTAGCTACAATATCAAAATATAAAAGTGCTTACACATTGTTTGATGGAAAAAATAGACATCAATACCCACACTCATCTACCTAGTAAAATTATACAGAGCTGAAAACAGCACAAAAATTATACAACATTAATCTTGAATTCGCAGAATTAACCCCAAACATCTGTAACGACATCGAGTCGGCTAATAACCAAACATACCCTTTAAGAATACTCTAATAGAAACTGGATAGGCGATCCATCACCGCCCCAACCCCTGCATTATTTATGGGGGTGCATTCCCGGTAATCTTTCAATATCTTCACAATTCGGGGAGGATAAGTGCACCAGCTTAATAGCATTCTTACAAAAGTCATTTTCGTGGAATAAAGGCATGTGCTCTGCCTCCTGTAGAATAAAGGCGTGTTTTCTGAGTGGAGATAGGGCCTTCTGGAATTATCTTGTAGTGTTTGTTTGTCTGTTGTGATAGAATGCACGGTATTTTGTAATTAATTGTCAATGTTTCTAACGGGAAACTGAATGTCGTTCGTTTTTGTGTCTGATATGGGGCTCGGTTGTGGCAATTTTGAGGAATTGTTGGCTGTTTATAGAACTGTATGATTTTACGTTTTAAGTGAAATATAAATGCTTAGTTTTAATTTTCATAAGTCAAACTTTACGTTCACTTAAGATTGAGGAGTGTTGAGTTATTTAAAGTTATTGGTATTAATTAGCACATTGGTCTTTAACAACGTTAAAACAATATATTGTTGTTTAATATTGCAATCCATAGTAAAACGATGAAGGAATATCTTAATTGCATTTAAGCAGAACATTAGAACATAGATTATTTATAAGTAAATTGTAACTTTGTATAGTGCAAAAAAGAATTAAATAAATCAATAAATTAGACAAAATATTACTTTAATATAGCTGGCATAATTTTGCAAAAAAGAATTAAATAAATAAATAAATGAGACCAAATGTAGCTACATTATAGCTGGCATAATTTTGCTGGCATAAATGTTACTCTAATATGTTTTGATAAACTTCACCACAATTAACATCAGGTGCGGTAACTGTAAAATAGGAACAGTGAAATTAACACGACACAGGAAGAGCGCGCCAACAGGTGACGCCCTGTTATCGGTCACCCAAATACGTTATCTCTTATCAAACGGCATCTTCGGCGAAATGTTCCCATGTTACGCAAACGTACAAACATACGGATTTTTTCTTTGGCAGTCAATATTTGCTCTTGGTGTGGTAACGTGATTTACGACTGAGTTTGTGTACATGTCCGGCATTTTATGAGGTGTTGTTTTTGTTATTTACAATACGCCAGCATTGGATGATGAACATGGGAAAACTATTGATATGTTATAGTCAAATTATTGTAATTTCACATGAGAAGTATTCATAGACATATGGGAATGTCATAATCATTCTGAATGTCTATTCTAATACAATAAAGCGTTTGATGTCCATATTAGTCCATATACGTCCCACTGCAAGGCAAGGCTACTCTACAATCGAGAGTACGATGTGAGTGGTTAGGCCATATAAAAGGAGCTGGGAAATTAAAATTAAAGTTCTATTGGAGGTGTGTTTCTGGTACTTAGTTTTAACAGTGGTTACGGTTAGATAATAGACTAAACGCACCAGAGCATACTCAATCTAGATCTTTAGACGATGACTAAAATATAGGGATAGGCGACCAAGCCAGGCTACGAGATGAAAGCTCGATTCTCTCAAAAAGAGATTCTCCCTATCATAAGTTATTTAAACTGATAAGGGAATAGACAGCACAAAAACCAATAAAAGTACACGATAGTACGGAAACGACAATAAATAACTCCCGAAGTATTGACCTGTTTCTTCGGAAACAAATTTTCATTTCATCCGTCGTCCCTTCAATAAAAAGTTTCCCGGGACTTCCAAAACTCAGTGTAAGGATATAGATGTTAAAAACTTTGCGAGTTAGGTTTCGTTGTTTAAGTTTTTATTAAGAGCCTGTTTGTGGATTTAGGTATTTTAAGTTAAATGTAGATTTAGCTGTAGTGACATTTTTAATTCAAAATGACACGACCCCATGAATTTTAATGGCCGTGATCAACGTCAGAACTGCTTAGGCATAAGCACTAATCCAACCCGCTATTTCATTGCAAGTTAACCAATTTTAGACACCATAGACAATCTATCAAAGATCTTTGTGGTATGGAGGTTTCGTTAGGATCTTTTCCTTGACATGCGTAGTGGTTCCCTAAGAATACTCATGACTTCAACTCGACTACAGTTGGTAACAGAGCCTTAAAATTCTACAACGATACTGCAAGCCATAAAGCTTAAGATAATGATGATATTGATGATACGAATCTACTGGAATCACCCTGGCCTTCAAAGCCCTGGTCCTGCCTTCATAATCAGTAGCTAAGCTACCTCTCAAAATCCCTACATTCATAATTGTATTGTAACAGCTCATATACGTCCCACTGCCTCTACAATCGAGAGAACAATTGAGAGAGGTTATACCATATAGTCCACCACGCTGGCCTAGTGCGGGTTGGCGGACTTTTACATACCATAGAAATTTATACAAATCGCTATGGTATGCAGGTTCCCTCACGATGTTTTCCTTCGCCGTTATAGTGCGTGGTGATTGACATTCATAAGCAGTACCTGTATTAGGATGAATATGGCTTGAAATCCCTCGTCATGTCTATAACCAGTAGCTATAGCGCGTAACAATGTTTACCGGTGAAGTTTCCGCCGCATCGTCGCCGTTCCCGGGGTGGGAACTTGGTTCCTGAGCGGTTTGCACCTCGATCTACCCTCGCCGAAACTTCTGCTGCGGCTTGAGTGGGGGGAGGCAGCGGGTGACAATATTTGGTACTTAAGTTGCTAATAAGTAAGCTGTCAGCTGTCTCTTTGATTTACAATTGAAGATTAAATTACGTCTAATTAGGGCAAGTTTTCAATTTATTTTCAGCAATCAAGGTAAAACTTAGTCGTATGTTATTTGCTTCATTAGGTCTTTCGATTTTACTGAAAACATATTTCATAGCGGGTCCGTTGATTTTCTTAATTCGTGTATTAAATAAAGATTATTATCAAATTCTAAATCAATATCTAGATTCAAGTATTAACAAGAACCTACTATTATCTACCATTAAGAATATCAATCTCTTTTCTAGCATCATCCCCGCGATCTCCCATGCCCGGCACCACAAGTACAACCCGCAACTTTCCGCCATCGAAAGTATTTATATTATTTTACTTTGTCAACGCGGGTTTTTGTCAAACTTCGCGTAATACACTCACCGTACGTGTTCAAAGTTGCGTCGTTTTGTTTCAATCATACATTTGATAACTTTGTTCAAGTTTTTCTTTAACTGCACTATGCTTTTAGGGGACAAGACTTTTACATTTCATTTAGGTGAGATTTTTTGAAAAGTTTTTTTTTCTGTTTGTTTTTTACCTGATCATATCGGTGCGTAGTCTCTTATGTTTTGTTTAGGAATCTTTGTATTTTAAAGAATAGTCGAATAAATTGTGTTGTAACACTGGTTATGTCTGCTACAATTATTTGTCTTGCGACATTTTTGCAGGGAAATATTCTCAGTTTAAAAGGGCGACTCAGTACCAACGTCTTCGAACCAAAATTTAACTCTGAAATTGTATAACATATAGGAGGTACGGGGGGTGGCGGTTTAAAAAAATCTATGGTATGTAAGTCCGCCAACCCGCACTAGGCCAGCGTGGTGGACTATATGGCTTAACCACTCTCAATCGTGCCCTCGATTGTAGACTAGGCTCGTGCCCTGCAGTGGGACATTTATGGACTGATACAGCAGGAGGGGGGGGGGGTTAGGCTACAGGAAGTCACTGGATGCAGGCCGCTTCCAACAGGTCGATGTGGAGATTCTTGGGGGAGGCCTATGTTCAGCAGTGGACTTCCTCTGACAGAGTGAGAAATTGAATAACCCACGTCAACTTACCTAACCCAGGAATCCTAATTTAAGTCTTTTCTGTTCACTTGAATGTTTTTAGACTATTATTGGTTAGTATTAGCAATACCTACTTTCTAAGTTCGTATATAAACAACTGCTAGCAAATATCGTACAAAGACTATTATCGTTTTTTCTCAATTCACAAGGCATTCAGAAATCGTATGAATAAAAGGATTGAATGAAATATAACCACAATGGTACGATTTTACTGTTTTTCGATGTAAAACAATAAGCAGGGGTTGCGGGGGCGACACAAAGCGCGCGTGTCGGGTTACGCAAACAAGGGTAGCGGGTTCGAATAAAGAGTGAATGCGAATTTAGTTTAGGTACGTTTTAGTTCTTGTGGGGTGGTTATTTGGCAGTTAAGTTTAAACCGTTGCTGTGTAAAAGCAGTTTTTGAGTGAGTTAAATTTCTTGTGATTATTCGAGACCTAATTCTTTGTATATTTTCAACGTCTTACTAGTATAATATTAAATATCGAAATTACGATTTTCAAAGATTAATTATTAAGTTCATATTCTAAAGTCATCGATTTAATTAAGCTTAAGTCAAATATATCTGGATACATTTTTCAATACTTATCACCCCATACCCATATAATTACAGGATAACAATTACAAAACTCAAAAACATTTCCCACAAATGAATCGGGAATCAAAGCCGGGACCTCTCGTTTCTTGCGCCGGAGGTGGTGAAACTCATTAGTAACACAAAAGATTACAATTAAATGAATGTTGGTCCGCGCAGCCCTTGTCTGTAATCGCGAGCACGCTGCCCCCGGGCGCTGCCGCGGGATGCAGGTTCATGTTCCGATTTGGGTAGTTTTAATATGATTTTTTAATAGCAGCGAGTGGTAGAGGTTTAGTGAGAGTTTGTTGACTGAAATTATCGGCTATTTTTTGATTATTTTATACTATGATAATTCTTCGTGTTTCCCGCTCTGTGGCTTTTATAGCAAACTCCTTTGATTACTTTATCAACAATACAGGCCTCTGAATATTCGAAAATTGAAGTTATATGAATGAAATAAAGTAATCATTTTTAATTCATGCATATCACAATAAATATTTATATGAAATCTAATAAAATAATTTACGAATAACTTAATTTCAACACAACAAAAAACCCGCAAATTAAACACCGCATTTAAATACCCAATATTTATCCAATGTATTAATCATCTATTCAAACTGCCGCTAATCCATGGGAAAGCAAACATCCACAGTCCACCCAAGAGCAGGATAATTCCGCCACCACGTGTTACCCAGGCGGTGGATAATTCCGCCACTCCGCCACTTCGCCACTCGCCACACCGCCACTCCGCCCAGGGCAAGCAAACCAACATCCACGCTCTTGAATCCTTCCATGCGCAGAATATTTCCGCCACTTCGCCCATCCGCCCAGTCCGCCACTCCGCCACTCCGCCACCGCCACCGCATGTTTTCCTTTGTAATCGCCCCTCGCACTCGCCCTTCCCCTAATGATTTTTCCTCATATTTGTTTTGTTGTGTAATTGTTGTTGGTTTTTGCTGCAAATTGCTCGAGGTTGTTACGCGTGCGTTGGTTATGCCTTAAGTTGTTGTTAATTGTAGTGTACAAACACTACCGTTGGATTTGGGGTGAAATATTCCCCTATTTGTGTAATAGGTAGTGTCTTGAATCGGAATAACAGTATTCCTTTGTATAGAGTTTATTGGAATGATCTGCGTGTCTTAAAGAGCCTTTTCTAAAATAATAGAACAAGATTGAAGGCAAATTATTGTTTCATAATAATTGCAGCTGTATTAATGACCCACTGTTGCTCTGGACTCTAAAACTTAGCGCTTATGACTCGACTGTGCTTTAAGGCCTAAGCCTTAGGAGTCCAACACGTTGGCCTATTACAAGTTGGCGGACTTTACATACAATAGAAAAATAGAAGGTGTGAGTATGTTAAAGTGAGGACGAACCACGTGTACTGTTAGGAGTGTTCGCTTGTCCGTCTATGTGTAACTTACAACATACGAATATCATAAAGTAATTAACAGTTTAACATGTATAGAGTACGTACACTAAGATATTACAATTTTTCAAAGCCTATTCTTAAACAGTTTTAGCAAAATTTAAAATTATCATTGGTAGAAATCTCTACGCAAATTTTACAAGTCTAACATTCCTCCTAATTGAATTAGAAATCATAAAGTTGTCAATCAAATAACCCACAGGACTCGCCGAATTTCCATAAGAATAGACTCAGCGGTCTTGAGTCCTCCGACACGTGTCCCGGGGCTTAACTCCACTCACAATTAAGCATTAAGCACCGGTTAATTAAGCCCAGGGCGCTTTGTCGCTGAAACCCTTTAAGCTCAATGGGAGCTTATAAAAAAGCTCATTGAACCAACTCTATTGACAGTTGCTGGAGCTTTTAATAAAGCTGTTTGCGTTGTTGGATTAGTTTTGAAGTTTGTGGAACTTTGCATTTATAAGCTTTATGTGTTTATGTTCTGTGGGAAGTATGATATTCTACTGTCTAGTATAAGAGTCTACAATTTAGTATATTAGTCAATATTTTACTACAATGCATGTCATGACAATGCAGAACAGT
This sequence comes from Theretra japonica, assembly GCA_033459515.1. Taxonomy (NCBI): domain Eukaryota; kingdom Metazoa; phylum Arthropoda; class Insecta; order Lepidoptera; family Sphingidae; genus Theretra; species Theretra japonica. The sequence continues at coordinate 1,435,345 of CM065951.1, read as the reverse complement.
CCAGAGAACATCCAAGAACAGTCACGGTCGGTGAGAGGAGGTAAAATGGTACATCTGCGCCACCGAGCCAGTCATAGCATATTTATAAAATAAATAATAAATAAATAAATACACCCAACAGTCACAAACATAGTCCTGACCCCACACACTTTGCCGTAGTGTGAAGAAGCATCTCAGCAGGCCGGCATAATTGTGTCGAATGGCATGGGACCGCCGTCTGATGCCATTCGATACTCTGTCTGGACGGCATTTGCGCTTAACATCACGTGCAGTGCAGTCATTATGCCGTGCCAGTGCAAAAAAAAAAAACACTTAGATCGAGTCTTGTGTCGTGTATCAGAAACTACGAGAGACTTTTCGGTCTCAAACACAGACCCGAGACAAATACCTGTGGCTCACCACCTAACTCAATCGTAGAAGATCAGTGGGTAGTCTCTGGCTTGTTGTTTTAACTTCCAATTGTTGTTGTTTTAATTTTCCAATGCTTTCTGCAACTGCCTCGGTGGCGAAGTGGTACTACGGTACGATTCCAAAGCTGAGGTCTCGGGTTCGAATCCCGGGTCGGGCAAAGTGATATTGGATATTTCTATTCATTATCAGCCCGGAGTCAGGAACTTGTGCCCGATATGGCGATAGGCTCGCCCCTTATCACATCGTGTGACGGAATGTATGTACAAGGCGACACGTGGGTGTTCTGGTAGCACCTCTGCTTACCCCTTCTGGGAAAAAGGCGTGTGTTTATGTATGTTTATGTATGCTTTCTGCTACTCTAATCCTTGTGTACTTGGGTTGGATTTTTATAATTTCTTAGTTATGATTATTTGGTACTTTCTCCAACAATGCTACCAACATTGCCCGCCGGAAACCATGTAGGAGCACGACAGCGCGTCCCTTGCATGAGTAATGTCGCGTTCCGTTACGACGCATAATGAGCCATAGTTAATATTAATGCTAGATTCGAATAGACGTCTGCGTCGCGTCTAACTTTTAATTAGTTTCGCGGAACAGTCAACGGCCGTGAAAGTAAGGGTTTGGTTGTCTAAAGGATTCGATGGTGGTAGGTTCGATTTCTGGGTAGGGCAATTTTTTTATTTTTTCGTATTAGTTTCGTGTGCTTTAAGGTTTCATGCTAACATGCAGTTCTCTACCTAAGTAGAGGAGGTTTTAAAATCAACATTTAGATTTGTGATATAATGCCAATATATGTGTATTAAACAGTGGAAAAATAGAATGACTATACGGGATCTAAATTTTATATCTGCGATGTATAGATAATGCAGTTCAAAAGTACCACAAAATTTCCAATTGTATAAACAAACAATACGTACCGTATGTTCAGCACAAAGAGCAGAATGAGATCGATAGTGGCTCACCAGTTTTCACACATCCCCTCGCCGGAGGGTTGGCGGTGTCCGCTTACAACACAAAAGAATGGAGTCGAGTGGCCGCGCTTTTATTACGACACAATTACTGCTGATTAGCTCGCATTGTGTTGTACTCGATCTATGGGAAACAGATCAGTTGTGTCGCACGGGGAAGCAAAAATCATGTTACAACACACTTAAATATAATAATTTTAATCACAAAATACGGCAAATATAATTAAAACATAAAATATGAATTAATTAAATGACAACACAATTTATCGAGCGAAATTAATTTGTTCATTCCACGTTCCAAATTCAAATCGAGTGTAATTCGAAACGAATCAATTAAATACATATCTAAAATTATTAGCAAATAATTAAAACGTCAGTGCGTTTATTAAAAGTGGAAAATAGTTAAAATAATCGAGTTAATTATATCGGCCGGCAATAAATCCATGTAGCGGGCTATAAGACGCGGGAGATTGTCCCGCGATAGCAGCGCTAAAGGACACTTTGATTGAACGAACCGGACAACGTAGATAAGCGGTTCTGCCTTCGCTATTTGCATATTAAATGAGTTTATATTAATTTCTCCCGGAGCGTGTTTTGTTAGCGACGTCCTCGACTATCGCCGCATCTCGTGTCCACGTGAGCAGTGAGCTACGCTTCAACTCGGCTGCAAGACGTGTTCGGCTCTACGCTGAACTTATTAAGCATTTTAATTAACAACGCCAGTTTTCTAAGCCTTTGTACTGATTAAATCGCAGTTTTATAATGAAACCTTAAGGCATTTCGCTGATTATCTATTGCGAATCAAATGGCAGTTTTAAGTTTATTTTAATCTGTAAATTAACGGTTAAATGTCTTCTAAACGGAACTTTTATATTGCATTTCATAAGTATTCATTAACGGTTTCAATGCAAATTATGTAAAATGTAAATACATTAAAACGTGATCTCGCGGAAGTCCGATTAAGATCCAATACATTATGTGACGTATTCTTAATTAGGAAACAATATTACATTTATTGAGATGTCAGATAAAACTAACGTCGATGGACGAGAGCTCGTAAAATATTTGAGACATATTATATAGGAGCAAGAACATTAATGTCTCATCACTCCAAAACTATAATAAATTGACTACCGACAAATTCATGCAGCGATTGTTTTTTGCTCTTTAATTAATTAATTAGCATTAATTATATCAAATATTTATCGGTCATAAAACCGAGAGTCGTTAAATATAAATTTATTACGAAATCTATAATATTAATTCGTGCATTTCTAGTTTGTTTAATTGCTTCTATTTTACTTTGATTTTATCACTCAAATGTATCTGTTTAACGTTAATTATTTGTAGATAAAAAATATGTGTCCGTTCCCGTATTTAATAAACACGGAATATTTAATTACTCGTGTAATGGTTATTTTTAAATAGATTTTTATCAACTCGAGACAAGAAAATTAAAGCTACTCGTGTATAAATGAATACCCATAAATAAACATAGCTAATTTGAAATTCAATAATAATTATTTATAGTTTTATAAAAAATAGAAATAATATTACGACTAAAATGAAAAATCACTCATACATAAGAGTAATTAAATCACAATAAAAATTGAATTTGATTAATTAATTATTCATTAGCTTAAAATCGAACAATTAAATCACGTGTATTTCGAATAATTGGTATATTTTAGTTAGAAAGTAGCAAGATTTTATTTTATTCCGTATGTGCGTTCTTAAGTTGGCTCCACGCAAGTTATTTAGCATTGGTAATGTATATTATTAGTTTAATTAAGTGAATGCTATTCTAATGGAGTTTTTATGTCTATGGTAAGGAGAGTGTGATGTTTTGTTCTCCTTTATAGTTTTAATGTTATAGTGGATTTTTTATCGGTGAAATGGGACAGGATTCCTTATACATATATGGAGGTTAAAATTTCTCGTATTGTATGTTTCATATTACATTATTTTTTTAAGTATCTTTCACTGGTGGTAGGTCTCTTATATGTGAGAGGCCGCCTGGGTACCAAGACAATGTCTATTTCTCCCGTCAAACAGCAATGTAAACGCATTGTTGTGTTCCGTTTGAAGGACGATGTAGCCAGCGTAACCTACTGGACATAATGAGAATGCCAAGCATTGCTTTGTAATTCATGGTGTTATTTGGTTTTGCTACTGACCATGAGCGGTTGTATCGCTTACCATCAGCGAATGGCATGCTCATCTCGCCATTATTGCAATAAAAATATGAAAATATTGATTTACATCATATGCCCTAGTAAAGGACTTTACTAAAATATGAAAATAATCGGAATATATTCACCGCATTAACCGACTTTACCAACTAAACTATTTTCTAGAGCTATATCTAAATAAAAAACAATAAAATGATCACGTAGTTAAACGCACATATCCAAATCCGTCAAGAATTATTATGCCGGCGCTGTATTGTAAGGTGTTTGGGCAGGTAACAGTAATAAAGTCGGGACATATCTGATTGTATAATATGGAAGATATACGAGGTATCACGTGCACGGTAAATTATGGCGGCGACTTTCCCATGAAGGTCACTGACTGCTCTAGTCGCGCGGTTTCATACAAAATGTCATACATATCTCATACATTTTGTATGACTTTTTTATTGGATGGAATTTTAGGCAATAGGTACATTTAAATGACTTAATAGAAAATACGAAAACACGTGCAAATATCATACATTAAAAACTACTGAATATAAGTAGGATTTAAGGTATAAATATACAAATTTAGAAGTGAAAAAATGAAAATTTATTTTAGATTACATGTTTGTGGTATTGTTAAAACTCTTGCATTTTTAGTAGCTACGTGTCATGCATTTATAATTAGATAACTAGGTTTCACGGGATAATAACTGGATTAGAAATGCTCCTAATACTAAGACCTGAACACAAACGGCCTTATAGACAGATTTAAATCCTATTTTAGCTATCAAACGTTTTTTCTTCTTCGCTCAAACTGAATTCTACAGTCGTTCGAAAGGGACAAAACATTCAATAGTTAAAATAGGTTTTAAATGCTGGAAATCTATAACTTTATGGGAAATTAACCGCCCAAAAGTTGCACATATAATACTAAATTATACGCTTAATTCCGTCTAAAACCTACCAAAAATTTGTATGAAATAAAATCCCATACAAAATTTCGTATGAAACCGTCCCATTTCCTGGCGCCTAAACATTACTATGTGAATCACGAGCCCCATACCGTGACAACACTCGCATAGATTAAAAAACCATAAAACGCGGCCTTGAACGGACAGACAGACGAACGCGCAGTAATTGATCAATTATGTTATGAGCGGTTATTTTAATTGTTCAAATTTATTGCGACGTCGCGCGCCATTTTGGTAACGTGTGGCGTGAATACTAATTTTAGGGCTTCCTACGGGAATTTGTCCTGAAATGGAGAGGTTTGTGTATGCTACGTGTTCAAATCTTGTTAATCGATTCCTTTTTTAAATATGAAATAAAATAAACTCTAGTTATATATTCCCCTCTGATGTGCTAAAAGCATTTACATGGAAAAGTGTATTTACAGTTTCAAATGGCGTTGCTTGTTAAGAAATGAATCGTAATGTCTGTTTTTTTTACGACATCATCAGCCCATATACGTCGCACTGCAGGGCCCGTGCCTCCTCTACAACCGAGAGTATGATTGAGAGTGTTGAGGCCATATAGTCCACCACGCTGGCCTAGTGCGAGTTGGCGTGGTTTTCTTTACGACATTCTCTTTTAAAATATTTCTATTCAGACGAACATTATAAAAATCTAGGACTATGAAACCTATCAGGTATCTTGAAGATAACTTAATCTTTACCGTGTACAAACTCTCCACTAACCAATTTAAAAGACTCAATAATCATACAAAATTCCCTAAGTTCTCTAACAACCTCCATCCTTGTTAATTTTATATTATTATCCCAGTAGCTACCCTTGTGCAGGGCCCTGCCCACCCTCGGGTTCCCATGGTCATCGGATACTTCGCACGCGCGAGGCAAGCGACATCACTCCGCCCTCAATCATGATTGTGATAACATACATTATTATTAACTTTTACGTGACCTATAGTTTATCTAATTTTAGTTTTTGGATGTTAATTTTTCGCTATCACTTTGCAAAAGGAAACAAAATAATAAATATCATACATATGTACGTGTCACAGTCCCACGATGTGATAGGGGGCGAGCCTATCGCCATATCGAGCACAAATTCCTGACTCCGCGCTGATAATGAATAGAAAAATCCAATATTGCTTTGCCCGAATCGGGATTCGAACCCGAGACCTTAGCTTTGTAATCATACCGTAGTACAACTACTACAACTAAAACTGAGGCAGACAAACAAAATAATACTCTGAGGAACAAACATTTTCAGTAGCAGATATTGGAAATCACTTAAGTCGTACTCGACCAGTGATTAAGGGCTCATTACTCACTTGAATTAGTAGCGGATGTATGAAAATACTTTTATAAATCTTTAAAATTCAGTCACTTCTTTCTCTACCATTTACCAAGGCTGCTTTCGCCAGAGATCGGGCAAGAAACTCTAGCGTTGCTCTTTTCAAAACTACACTACAGTATTATATAGGCGTCGCTGCTTAGTTGAATTCAGAACAGTTCATATAATCATATCATTTTATTCTGATGATTTTGACGAACACCCAAACCAATGCAATCGAAACAGAAGGACAAAGTATCGTGGACATTAAGACGCATGGCTCCACTGTCACAATAGTAAAGTTTCATTTGGACCAAATTAATGGTAATGGAAAAGTCGGGTCGCCACCCCCGCGCACCCCCGCTTACCCCCGCGCACCCCGAGAGGGTACTGTCTTGGAATTTTCTTAGTTTCATACAGTTGAGGTTGAGTTTGTTCACTGGTCGATGCTGGAAACTGTCGTTAGTGTAGATACAAGTATTTAAGGACTTATTCATAGACTGTTTTAAAACCTGATTGCAGTTATCGAATTTTTTGTCCCTTTCGAACGACTTTTGAATTCAATTTCAACGAAGAAGACAAAGCATATGATAACTTAAATAGGTTTAAAACTATCTATGAATAAGCCGTTAATGTAATTTTTTTTATTGTATTGAATGGCGAGACGAGCATGCCATTCATCTGATGGTAAGCGATACGACCGCTCATAGACAGCAAAACCAAACAACACCTTGAATTACAAAGCAATGCTGGGCATTCTACTGCGCTCGCCATCCTGAGACATAAGGTGTTAAGTATCATTACGTCCAGTAGTTACTCTGGCTACAATGTCCTGTCCAGTGTTTAGAGAAAGATATCACAGACTGTTAAACTGTGTGGGATCCATGGTAACATTAATTCAGTAGTATCAGAAATGATGAGATATTTCTCCCGTCCCTCAATCCTCATACCTAATTTATCCCTTTGCTTTTTAACTTGATTCGGATAAATGAACGCACTGCTCCTCATGGCAAATCAAATGTTATCCAAATAAACAAATAAGCATTCACTCGTTTTGAATATGCAGCTATTAAAATTCATATAGAACCTACACGCAGTACTATTTCTCTTCTTAAAGATAATGACTAACATAACCTGCACATTTCTTTTTGTTTGGCTAAATCAACATCTAACTATCGAACCCGAAACCTCTCGTTTCCGAACTTCTCTACCATAAACAATAGAGTATCGATATCAGCAGCTGTGCGCGCACGGGCCAAACATTTCCTCATTGTTGGCAACCCTTTATGAATATGAAATTCAATTCGGCGCGTGCGTCTGACGCTCTTTCTTAACGTCCAGGGTTCCCCTGGCGGGTAATGCAATCATTCTGTGGTCGCATTGTTTAGTACTTGAAATTTTTGTTTGGTTTTCGCTTGATTGTTTGGTAATGGTTTGTTGTGTAGTGTTTGTGTTCTTGAAGAGACGGTTTAAGTTGTGTCGCTGTAATTGGTGCAGTCATTTGAAAAATGCCAGGATTGGCTGGTAAACTTCACTGACAATTCAGTTACTTCAGTCCTTATCCCACTGCTGGACAAGGACTTACAAATCATGTGATTTATTTATTCTGGTAACTAGCTACAATTTGCGGGTTAGATGATAATCACCGGCCTAGGCTTATTAAATGCAGTTGGTCTAGTTTTTCACCTTTTAAATAGTAAGCATAAGCTTACTTCGACATAACCGCGTATCAACATGCTTTTACACAAACGCAAATCAGAATTTTTCCAAAATTTCACACCCTACATTCGTCTCCAAGTGCCTTTCCAAAAACTACTCAAACTAAAAACCATACAAATAATTCCCCAAGCCTTCAGTGTTTGCGTGACTCGCAGCGGAACAGCGTCGACTAAACACCAGTTACAGAGGTGTTGTAACGAGCTTCGATCATTAACCAAATGTATCGAGCATCCTGTCGCGGTGTTGCCAACGTAAGGTAAAAACTACTGTTTGCAGCTTTGCGGGTTATGGTGTCCTAGTACCTTGTGGATGTTTATAGCTTTGCGGAATATGTGGTCCTGGTAGGTTATGAATATTGGATATATGGCGAGCTGGTGGCGCAGTGGTTGAGAAGTCTTTTCAGTGTCGTTGTAGGTTCGATCATAGTAGAAACAAACGCCCATTAATAGTGATCCGTAGTATGATACTAAGATTATGTTAGCGAGTGGTAACAGAAACCACAACCGCAAACCCGAAATAAATATTTTTGAGTCACACATGTCTTAGGACAGGGACGGAATCAGCAGCCTCTCGTTTCACTGCCAGCTACTCAATTAACAGTCCTACGGAGGCAGTCAATGGATGAAAATGAAAAAATATTTATTAAAATATAAAATTTTACGCTTATACAATATGAGATCATACAATTATATTAAGTTTGTATATTAGTTCCTTGTATGATTAGAAACATTTTAGACGTGGTCCCCCATTAGGCATGCCTGGATCGGGGTACATAAATATAAATGATATTATAGATAATTGCTAATTATGTAATGATGAAACATTTTATGATCATGTTGTTGAATTATTGTAGCTTTTGTTTTCATTTTGATTTTATATTTAGATTGTGTAAGTAATATTGCTTATTCCACGGTGTCAGTGCGCCCAACGGTCTTAAGGCAATTGCCAGCTGTCATGTTTCGCAAGTCATCGCTTTTTCTAGCCGTCATAATTACATAATTACAGCTATCGGCAACGAGTCGCGCCATCATATTTTTACTTTGACTAAAATCAGTTTTTAAAGTTCTCATGGAGAGCCTAATGCCTTCGCCTCACTCACAACCGTGTACAAACAAAATTATAACAATAAAACTAAGTATAATGAGGACGTCGAGTAAGTCATTTCTGATCGCACATGTGGTGCGAACGGAACGCATTAGCGGCCTCGTTTCCTGCCACAAAAAAGGACCTCAAAAAAATAAACGTCAAACTAGAAACCGACTGGTATTTACTCAAATAACACGAATTACTTGCCAGCAAAATGGTTTGTAAAAACTACGGAATTAATAACACCCAGTCGTGTGAACACTTACTCATCGGTTAGTTTTTCGCGCCATATAAGTCACTCGTAACATTTCGTACCAAATTAGTAGAATAGTGACATTAAATTAATTGGCAACACCAAATACAATTTGATTATAACTAAATAAATCGATTAAACTAATCGTCCGTCGGAAACGTAATTCGAAAATGGAACCTCGAATTTCAAAACAGGCCATTGGGGAGCGGTTAAAAGCAACTCTATTGTCTCTGCGCTAACTGACGAATTGGGTTAAGGGATTTGAATTTCGAACGATCGTCGAAAGCATGTGTTCGATATTCAAATTAAGGATAGATGTGCAGCTCCGCGCCGGTAATTGAGAGTGGCGCGGCGGCGGACATCTGTTCTAAATACGAATTCAAATCCAACGTCTGTTCGATTTCTTTAATGATTATTGAAATTGCCAGTTGGGTTATGCGTGCTCTATTTTTGTAATGGAATTTGTAAAGCTAACGTCGATATCAGCTCGTATCATAATCACGGCTGCTACTCAACTGTTTGCAATTCGCCTTGTTATCTACTTAGTAATATAAAAAACAACAATGTATATTGGAAGTTTATTAAAGTTGAAAGAACGCTATGGCCGATACAACACCCAAAACGATTAGTAAAACGTGCCAATAAAAAAGCCGCTGTAAATGAAATGTGGTGTTTAATACGCGTAAAGATTTATTATACACATAAAAAAACATAAAACAATTCACGTTACAAAATCTAATCCACTCGGAGCGAACAATCACAGCGGCAATATGTTTTTTCCCGCCCACGTCCGAGCATTAATATTCGGACTTGTAAGCGCTATGTCGAAATTTAGTTTGTCATTATCCAATGTTATCATTACGGCGGCCATTTAATAACCGCGAGCGTAAACAAAACGCAATCACGTCATAAGACACCTAACGATCGTTAGCGAGGCCGATCAATTTAACGTTACATGAACAGTAATTAAACGGAATATTTTTCGATAATTACAACACGGTTTGTGTGGCAAATGGCCTGAGATCAATCAAATTGTACGTATGAGTGCATTAAAATCGAAATAGGCTGTTTGGTACGTGCGCCGTGGTCCTAGCTATTAAAAACAATGACATCCAATATATTGACCCTTTGCTAATTATCAAGTCACTGGTCGAATGCAATTCCATTTTCAAATATGACATGGATGCTATTTATCATCTTCACTAACAAGGTTGGTTGATAGAATTCGATTTTCAAACTTCGATTGCATGTATTTTTTAATCTTGAATTGAAATGGATATTAGCCATTTTAGCATTTGATATTATAGTAAATGAATAACGTTTTTGGATTATAATAGGTATGTAATCAAATTTTTTATTACTTTTGATGACGAAGATGATTGCAATCTTTATTATCAGAAATTCACATTACAATAATACAAGTAAGACAGGACAATTAGTACGTAGTATCAAGATTATGTTATTCTTTTCAATTTTTTTAAATAAATTTTAGTCTGCAGAAACATTATAAGGTCATTCGACTTGATACGAAAATGGTGGCAAACAAAATCACCTTTGGGTTTGACCACTTGACAGACAGATTTTTATTTTGTTGTTTAGTCGTTATTTGAACTAGGTGTAAAGCAACACATATATAATTATATTATTCCCACCCATTTTATTCGCATTACAAGAGGTCCCCTCGCGGTGACCAATGAGCCGAGTCGACAGCTGCCTCTATCGGACTGTGACTAAATATTTTAAATTGTTACAACTTATGTATAGTTTTTGATTACCCACATGGATCGATGCGACATGCAAAACTAAATTGCTAAGCAAATTACGTGTGTTAAATTATTTATCTACGGCCCAATGCTGGTCGGTGGGCAAAGGACCTCCTTTAAGACTAGGGCATTTTAATCTAACTCGCTGATCTATTTAATTGTAATCGATATTAGAACCAGCTTTTATAAGAATGTATTTAATACTGTAAGGACTCTACATTGTTGTGCGACAGAGAAAAAATAAAAAAGAAACAAATTTATTTTGCAAAACACACATCAACAATCAGCCAGTCGTCAGTTCTGCTAAAGACGGTTACATCCACTTCCAATTTCAAAATTTCGAATTAAGAACGCAAACAGTTCGGTTAGTGTCATAACATCGGCCAGGTTCGGAAGCGTTCGCGGTAATGAGCCGGCGCGCACGCCACTGCGCCATTACCCACCCCCTCCCGCCCCCGCACATCCCCGCGCACCCCCGCTGAGCCCCGCGCACCGCAGTCAGCTCGCCACCTGCGCGCATGCCTAATGGACCTAGATATGATATGAGGAAATCATGACTTGTCCTAGTGAAGGTTTGACATGCGAAAACATTTATGGAAACAATACTTGGAAGGAGGGAAAGTGGTAGCCATCACGGCTTAGTACTAGCCTGGACAGTGACCCGGAGTTAACAGGGACCTAATAGGATTAAACTTTCCATGACTAAAGTCTAAAGACATCAGAAATGGCAAAGAGAAATACAATATTTAATATTAGATTGAGAATGAGGCAATATTTTAATGGAAACAATCGATCATACATTACAATAATAATCTCAACTCTCTGTATACTAACATTTTATAATCTGAAACTTCAAATAAATCAAATTGGCGGCAGAAGTATGTTGTAAGATTTTTATATTATTGACAACAAAAGGTCGAGTTTGGGTGCATTAATAGCAAAAGTACTAGGCAATCAGGATCTGTGTGGAGCTCTTCCATTTTCAAATCTCAAATTAACAACTCCTCTCTTTTTGTCGTTTCATATTCCGAGTACAAGGCAATCATAAACGCACACTACGTTTTCAGAAGAGTAAAGAGTTGTTTCATCGCCTGCTTGCTAGTTGTTACCCTACAGTACCAGGCAATCATAAACACGCACAGGTAACCTTCAGAAGGAGTAAAGAGCTGTTTCTCTTCCAGCGGCCGCCCTCGTCGTCGTTGTCATACGGAGGCGCCGTGAACGACGATGTCCGCTCGCCCGGCTCCGGAGGCACGCCCGGCCCACTCAGTCAGCCCCCGCCGCAGACGCTCGACGCCACAGATCCAGGTAACTACCGAGCTATGATGTCCTAGTACTTCTGAAACGATAGTCTGTTCATTTTAAAGTCCTCAAAACTTATCTTTAAGGCTGGAATTTAATACGGGGTTTCTTTGATAGAGAAAACGGAAAAATGCCAAACATAGCATTTGATGACAGTTAATTCGCATTAAAGGATCCATAATATATGAAGCTTGTCACACGTGTCTTCTGACGTCATAAATGTCATGTCTTAATGTATATTTGAGATTTCACATCCTGCGTCTTATTTCCTGGTATTCTTGAAGGGAATAACAGAGGTTGAATCTTCTCTTTTCCTTTCACTACATATCTTTATCACCAGTCAGCATACTTTAATATCATGATGATGACAGCCTCCGTGGAGCAGTTGGTTAGGCGCCGGCTGTGAAACGAGAGGCCCCGGGTTCGATCCCCGCCCCGACATAAATATTCGTGCGGCCCACAAGTATTTGTCTCGAGTCTGGGTGTTTATGAGATCGAAAAGTCTCTCGTAGTGTCTGATACCCACGACACAAGACTTCATTAATCTTAATGTGGGGTCAGGACTGTGTATGTGACTGTTGGGTGTATATTTATTTATTTATATTTGTGATGTCCTGGTAGATATTTCGTTAACATAAGGGTAACATAACTTGATAAGCAATAATAAGTGTTGCCACAAATTACTATATAATTAGACATTCATATTCATCAGCAATGCAATTAATTACTCGTACGAATTAATAAATTTTCGAAGGAAAATCACAATCATAAAACACCGGCGGAAAATACTATAAGGAAGTTATATTTTACACTTTGAAAACGAATTTATTCATGAATAAATACGTGGCTATTCAGGAATTAAAACTATGTATTTTTTTCTAATCCATTTACCACAAATACTCTAGCAATTTATATAAAAATATTTACAACTTTTATAACCCTTAAGGTTAAACGAATACTGTATGCTTGGATTTGAAGGCGTTGACTCACGGTCGCGAGTCAGCCGGTCGTCCACTGCACCACGGCAGCTCATGTTTATACAATACCATATTAACGGGGCCTCGTTTGAGAACGCAGTCCAGTAAGAGACATAATATATGAGATATGTAATTTGACGCGTACTCGTAGTATGTAGGTTGGGCGTAAGGTAGACATAGAAGAAAGGTATATCTTATATAAGACAGTCTTCTTGGTACATACATACATACATACATAAACGTCACGCATTTTTCCCAGAAGGGGTAGGCAGAGGTGCAACCAGGACACCCATGTTTCGCCTATATGTTCCGTCCCATGATGTGATAGGGGGTGAGCCTACCGTCCCACTCTTGGGCACGGGTCTACTCTACAATTGAGAGAATCTATTGAGAGTGGTTACCGCCATATCGAGCACAAAAACCTGACTCCGGGCTGATAATGAATAGAAAAATCCAATATCACTGTGCCCGACCCGGGATTCGAACCCTAGACTTCAGCTCTGCAACCACACCGTAGTACTTCGCCACCGAGGCGGTCGTTAAATGCTAGTTATATCTATAGTAATTCAGTGGACGTCGGGTACAACAGCGTTACAATGTAAGTCCGGTGTCGGTTTGTCGCAGCGACGCTATCCGAAGGAATCACTCGATTTACATCGATTACTGGATCGTATCTTATTACAAGTGCACATGCCCGCCCATTATGGCATAGCCTAACTGTACTTTTAAACACTGTCCTTTAATATTTCCGTATAAACAAATATCAACAGGCGCAGTTGGTTAGTTGGCAGACGAGAGGTCGCAGGGTCGATTTTCGTATCGAGACAATTGTGATATTTGTTTTGGGTCTGTGTGTTTGTGAGACAGAAAAGTTTCTTGTATTTTCTGTTTAAGTAACTGAATATATTAATAATCACAGTTATCCACAACAAAACGAATCAATTGAAGCACCATTAGCGCGATACATCAACGCGGACGAGTCGCGCGACAGGCGATGTCGTCGCGTCGCTATCGCGTCACTATCGCGTCGTCTCTCGTGTCGTTTCTCGCCATCCATCACGCGTCACTCGTCACTATACAGATGCCATTGTGATCTTGGGTCTATGATGATTGAGGATTAGTCATTCATGATTCTTGAATTGAGAAAGTCAGTTGGTTCGAAGATGGAAGGAATATTTACAATCAAAATATTTTTTACTAGGGCCCGGCCTGGATCCGCCTGGGTTCATACACTTTTTTGAAAATATTATACCGCCTATGTTCATCAGCAATAATGTAGGAGTGTTATGGTGAAAGAATTTTTCAAATCGATCAAGCAGTTTCGGAGCCTATTCAATGCAAAAAACAATCAAAACTTTCCTGTTTATAGTATTAGTTTAGACTAGTGTCGACTATCGACGCCCAACAGTCACATACATAGTCCTGGCCCCACGCTAAGATCGAGTCTTGTGTATCAGAATCTACGAGAGACTTTTCAGTCACAAATACTTAGACCCGAAGCAAATACCCGTGGATCACTCAAACATTTGTCTCGGTGCGGGGATCGAACCCGCGGCTTCACGTTTCACAACCGGCGTCTAATCAACTGCGCCATTCTATCTAAACAACACTGCAATTTATCAGGTGGTTTGTTGTTAATTTGTCGTACCAGTATAAAAAGTATTTATTTAAATAACTTCATCTTAAGAAAACCGCACAAATTAATACATATTGACACAATCGCGTGGAACAACGACGTATCTCCGCTCACGTGGCCGGCGCTTACAACCTTTTGTGTCACACACGGATTGTAACACTCACAATCAATAAGGACGTATGTGCCGCTCACGTGGCGGGCGCTTACGACGCCACAATGGAACCGCACACAATAGCTATTGGAAATGTGACGTATCGGCCCCGCATCTCAGATTATCTCTCTGTGGTTATGTTAGCCTGGTAATGATACGGATTACGGCTCACTTAAATAGCTTTGAATATTGCTTGTAACGGACTCGGGAAAAAAGTTGCTATAGAAGACAAACTTTATGGTATAGTTAAATTGTAATAATTTAATTTATTCATGAACACATAAATGTAAAAAAATGCATCGTGTGAGCGTTTTTTTTATTACACACGCCTGACTCAGCTGCTAATTTTTGCTAGTCCAAAGCGGATTTATGTCCACGATCATTGACAAGGCCGAAAAAAAAATATTAAAGGCGTTACAAAAGGCGCGATCGCGGCGTTTGACAGCTGTCAAAAATGGCCGATGCGGCGCGTTGGCGCGAAAAACTAACAAAGCGCCATTTTTTTGCATTTCCACACGGTGTATTTTTATTTTTTTGCCGGAGAAATTACGTTTCCGACACACGTAGGCCCGTAATTGTTTGGTTTGTCGCATAGTTGTGTCGGAGCGGTGGAACGGCCGGCCGAATTGAATTTTGGTGAGCCGCCGCACAATGATCTGTAACTAGGAAGCCATGTTTTTTATCTGGATTCGAAAAAAAATTGTCTATGCGATACATACGGCGTATTGTTCGCTATCCGTGTTTCCGTTATGTTCTTAAGTGAATAAGGATGGCGAATAAATAACTGGAGGAAAACAAACTAATAATTCAGCACTTTCTTTGCGCAAGTTATGCGTGACCATAGACAAGACTGGAGAAGTATTTTGTTGAGTCGCATTACATTCAATCAATTTGATTAAGAACTATCTAGATTCTAGAAGTTTCCAAAATGGCTAAATCTGAATCGACGAAAACTACCCCTTTTAATTCGGTCACACTTCCAAACCCACCAGATTTTGAAAATTCCTGTGCCAACAATTTTAAGTCTGCTTTCTTTTACCATAAACTAAAGAGTTTTATAAAAATATATAAAAATAAGTGCATAATATTGATGTGAGTATTATGCGTCCGTCGATATCCGTTCCCGTTTGAGGAAAAAAACTGGGGACAGTTGTCGTGCGAGAATAATAATGAGGTTAAATGTTAACTGCTATTGTACTATTAATGCGATTCTGTACGTACCTACTGCTGTTATTGGAGTATTGGACATCTGCGCGGACGAATCGCTTCTAAAACTGTTTATAAAAATAAAAAAAAAAACATGAAAAATCTTTATTTGAATATAAAAACATATGAGAATGATACAGGGGTTCTCAAATTAGGCGTTGCCTGTGTTTTGAGAAACCAGTTAAATTAAAGAGTTTTAGATTAAATTATTACGTTTATGATTGCTATCGAAGATAATACTTTGTTAATATTTTGTTTACCTTTAGTCAATATTTTTAGGGAGTTCATATGGTTTGATCCATCAAAAAAAAAATTGCTTATATGTTTAGGAACAATTTCGAGTGACGTAAATAGCGTATCTCATTCCTAAATACAAAATACACATAAAATAGGTTGACCTAGGATTCAAACCTAAGAGCTCACATTGTCGAACTCGTCCACATTACTCCTAGAGCAATTAGCTAAATGAAAACCCAATACTCGAACCATCAGATACCGCCACAAACCGCACGAAATTCAATATTTATAGCTACTGCAGAACGGAATTATAACTCAATTGTCTCGCGCAGACTATATTATGCAAATATGTTCGCAACCGGGAATCGAACGGGGACTCGTAAGTGAATCTGCCATCAGCCAGACTAATTAAAAAGTGTGAAAGTGCTCCGAGTGCCATAAAGGGCTAACTCTGAATTATTCAAAATTCAAACATTTCCCCATAATTCAATCAGTGCGCCCCCCTCTCCCCTCCCCCGGGAGCGGGGTGGGTAGGGGACGCGACGCCGGGACGATTATTTGCGAATTTAATATTAATTAACCAACGCTCTCCGTAACGGTAATTGCGTTTTTCAATTATTTCTGACAATTATGCGATGAAATTCGGATGAGCCGGGATGATTGGGATAATTGTCACGCGGACTGCGCTCCGGGATTTTTCCGGGATGCATTTTTCCCGGTGTGATTGACGCGCGGGCCGGGATAAGTCCAGTAATTGATTTCGAATGTGATTTGCGTTAATTTCACTCAACTATTTGTGATTTGTTTACGCTGCTTTTTTCTGTGTTTTTATCCGATGCACCGTATTGTTTTATTTTTCATATTTAAGGGCTTATGAAAATGTCAATTTAGAGGCTTTAAGAAGTTTTACTGTACATTTTAAGGTGCCTAATATAATATTTCTTGTCACAAAAAGATAGAGTTCATACTCAAGCGCTTTTTTAATTGCTTAAATCAAAGCAATCCATCGACTACAAATTAAAGCAGTGAAAATATCATTATTGTAAATTGTCAGCATATACTACTGTTCAGTAGATCTCAAAATTATTACGTTGAAGGCATTATTAAAACAAATCATACGTACAAAGATTTACAATTTAAATACCAAGCAATAAAAAGTTAAAATGTAAGTGACGCTGTGAGGAGAATTAACGTGTAACCCGAAACGAAGTAACTCATAAAACGAAGATTATTGCGTTAGAGGGGAGCGGGGCTGAGTGGACCCAACACGATTATCGCCCGCACTTGTACAGCGCCATTTTCGTCATAATTTGGTGCGTCTCGGGTGTCAGATGTATGTGGTAGGAATTTTAGCTGATTCTAGTTTTGCGAAACTATTATTGTATTTAGATCTATTGTTTTAAAGGTAAATAGTAAATCTATGATGTAAACTGACTGACAATTGAAAATAGGTCTAAAAATAATCTGTTGTAGTTAACACTCCTATTATATTAAGTCAAGAATTTATAAATTTTAGTACAGTCATTTTGTGAAAAGGTGTCAAAAATAGTATAAATGTATTTGTCCAGATTATAAGCATCATACATAAGCTAGAAAACCCGTCCTTGTTAGTAGTTACCTATGCAAGTATGACGCATTTTGAGATCCATCAGTATCGATGCTAGGATCGACACTATAAAGATCATTACCAAGGGTCACTAATACCCTAATTCAACGTTGCCATACAAGCCCATCTAACCCGTCAAGTTTTCGTCAAATTGTCCATTCACGGCGCGTCGTTCCACTGGACAAATGTGCTCGGAATGGCCGCTACCATCCGGGTTAATTTGCTTACTGAGTTGTTCTGTTGTTCTGTTTCTCATTCTGGTCTTGTTCTACGTTGTTCATTGTTCTGAACAAGTTTACTACGCATTTACTTTTGTTTAAATTACATTAATACGTGTGTGGAGAGATTAGACACGCTGATTGTGATTGCGCGGATTACGTACCGTTGTTGCGCGCTGGTTATATTATGAATGCAATGTTATTAATAATGTTGATATAGTTTGCGTAGTGCGGTGATGTGGCTGGAACAGATTGGGGTTCAATTCCTTTACCAAGACAAATGTATGTGTGATCCGGAATTATTCGATTTTGAGTTTCTGGTTTTGCTGGAACAAAAATTCTTTCGAATTTTCTGTGATCATGCAAGATAGGGTGCATTTAACTGTATGATATTATGCAAAAAACTGTTAAAATCAAAAACCAGGTGACCTTAAATATCAATTCATCTATCTTCATAATTATATTACAAACCACAAATCCCATAGATAAACCCAAAAGCGTACAATGTACAGAACCGAATGTTAGTCCGTACAAATTTGACAAGCACGCATAGAATACCGATTAGCGGAAAACAACGTGCGTGCGATACTCAAACAAAAAACGCAATGTATATAAAAAAGCTGAATAAAATATAGAACGTACTCGATCAAATTTCGATAGTGGAACGTTACTAATTCGATTACCGCGCCGGTCATGGATTTCACGACAATTCAATGGAACTAAACACACAAATAAACGTGATTTTTGTACGCCTGTCCGTTACTCCATGACTTTTGATAGCATGCATTTTTATTATTGTTTTTGCTCGATAGCCTAATGGACCATTTGTTTGATGCAAGCGTTTAATGATTCCGATTGAATAAAAAATGCTGAATGAAAAACGTTTGTTTTGATGAGTTTGATAACAAAACGCAGCTTTTAGAAACAATAAAACACTTTGGTAATATCTGAAGATACACATATTAAAGAACAGTTGTAATCAAACTAAGGCTTAAATTAGAAAGCAAATATCAATTTAAAAGTTTAATTAATGATGTAATTTTACAATGCAATGTTCTATGCTCTAAAACCTTTCAAATTTACAAAAAAGGTAACCAAGATTAATGAATCTCAGTAGGTACTATACCAGGTTCTTATGTCCTGTTATGGTCCAAGGCCATGGAGATGACCACGGAGCCAGTACGAGGCTAAGCCGAGCTGTAATCGGCCGACGCTCGCAAATTGAATGCAAATAAATGGAAACGTTCTGTGATTAGCATAAATGTGTCCGCGTTTTTACGTCATACGTGGTTTATATAAGTAAAGGATATAGATTGATAGACAAGGGATGGAATTAAAATTTTGACATGTCATTATAGAAGAAAGGATATGTTGGGAAAATTGACGATGAATAAATTAAAATAGATGGTTAGACGACCTGGTGAAGGTCGCGGGACGTCGCTGGATGCAGGCTGCCTCCTACAGGTCACTGTGGAAATCATTAGGAGTGGCCTATATTCAGTAGTGGACTGACTTCCTTTGGCTGATGGATTGGATTGGATTGGAAATTAAAATATGTGATGGAATAGTTGTTCTATATCGGTTCATATATATTCCACTGGTAACTGGGCCCATCTTTGTTGAGATTGATAAGGTTTTAGTCTAGAAATTGACCTGCTTTTGATTTAGATAGTGTGGGTTTTATGCTAATTGTAATTTGAATCTTGTTCTTTTCTCTTTTCCAAATAGTTTCATCGTTGTTTATTATAGTCTTATCTCATTGTATTTCGTACGTAACGAGTTCTCCACTGTTTATTTGGACAACTTAGTGAAGGTATTTCTCTCTATTTAGAGTTTGCAAAGATTACAATATTGGTTACTTTTGCTTGGTAATACGAATCAAGGAGATTCATTTACGAGTGAAACCTATGAGTTTCGTAGGATCAGTGTTATCTCACCATCGGCGATTATGTATATGGGCGTCATTGCCGGGATGTCTCCAGAATTCAATTTGATCATGATTATAGGCTCGCCACGTTGCCTTTGGCATACGAATTGTTTATTATTGCTCAAATTGGCATTTTATGTAGATTTTTATTGCCAATTTCAATATGTATCATCGTATTATGTCAATTACCATTGTAGCAATGTTTTATCCTGCTAGGTATTATAATGCGGTTGTAAATCATCCTCATACAGAACATCTCCGAGTCGACTTGAAGTTAGCCAATGAACCGCCCCCGCGGGACGGACCTTATCAATATTTCAGGCACAAAATTGAAAATTACCGCCACCCCACACCAGACTTACATAACTCAAACCTATCGAAACCAATAAAATATTAACTGACAACATTTTCCCGCAATTTTTCACCGGCCATTCAGTTTTCGTATCACGTCTCAGCCGTACTCGCACTCAATGCTAAATGTAATCATAAAATTGTTTTTAATATTTCATGGCGAGCGAGACGACGCTATGGGCCAGAGCGGGATAGAGCTATAGGTGTGGGAGCGGGATTATTAAATTCTGTGAATGCTCACTTTGTATCTAATATCCGAATGTGTTTAATATTAGATTAGTCAGGGGCGCTGTGTGCCCGACTTCCCCTAGGGCGTGCCGCGTCATACCACCGCCGGGAAGTTTTCCACGAATTATGATTGGCTGATGGCCACTCCTCATTTGGAAATGGAGAAACCGAACCTCCCGTATACGGAATGCTCGCATAATTAGAATATTTCCGCTTCGGCACGCAAACTCGTGAAATACGCGAAATATTGGACGCGGTGCCTCATTGTTGGGAGTTGTCAGATCGGGCCTAAATCTGTTTTCTTTATTGGAGGAGTGCGTGTGCCCTTTTCGCTTCTTATATTCCGTTGCCATACATATTTTCCGAACGTTACAGAAGCCTATTTGGTACCGCGATCCTATCTCTTCCTTTCGGCCTTGACTGATCTGTATCTAAGGCTGTGTACGTTAAATATCGTTTCTATCGTTCTGTTCGGTACCAGGATCCAAATCTTTTACGTATTTGTAAACTTCAATACACCTAACAACCACAGAAATATAGTATCTTATGTTGTCATCAGAAACTTCGAGCATTTTGGGTCTCAAAACATCCACATAAAATTTGATCACACTTTTGCACCAACGGGAGGGTTACGTCTATCTCCTGTTTCTCGGTAATTTCCTAGTTTCCCATAAAACCTGATACAAAACCAAGAGCTCTTCAATCTATTTCTGAGCTAAATCGTGCATACGAGCGCGACCGCAGTTGTTGCGGGGATAAGAAGCCCCGCGCGGGGTCGGGTTACAGGTTTTTGAAGCTTAGTGGCTTGTTTAACTCGGATTTTGAGGGTGCGTGTGTTTTTAAGTTCGGAATGTACTTGACGTATTTAAGAGCTGTTACATTGGCTTAAGGACTGAGTGCTTTGGTTTCTTTGGTTAGGGTTAATTTTTATGTCTGTGAACTCACCATTTCCTTATTATCATAAAGGATATTGCAACTCAAATCAAATGTTGTGAACATTTAGCCAGCGGTTAACATTTGCCATCATTCATGGCATATCAGATTAGTTACTCGTTCTTTGGAAGGATTTATGCTAACTAATATAGTTTTAATAACTATTTCAATGGTGATTCCCCTTAAGAGACAATGTGTTTAAATATTTAGATGATACTTGGAG
This sequence comes from Theretra japonica, assembly GCA_033459515.1. NCBI lineage: Eukaryota > Metazoa > Arthropoda > Insecta > Lepidoptera > Sphingidae > Theretra > Theretra japonica. The sequence goes on along the minus strand of CM065951.1, from coordinate 1,413,678 downwards.
TTAAACAGTTGATAATTGTGGTTCTGGACTTGATGATCAGAAGCACCACATAGATAATTAGAATTTTTAAATTAACTTCGCAAATACACACAGGCCTTTCTAACACATGAAGACATTTACCCCTTTACAAGGACTTGGGTCATACCCCACCGAGCCCCGTCCTCCCCAGCGTTCCCGGAATGCGCCCGCGTCGCGTCAATTTGTTCGCTTTAATTGTTAGGTTTTTTTCAAAGAGCATCCCCGCGCAGCTGTCTCGAGTATGACGAATCACTTTGTCAATGTGACAGCTTTTTGTAGTACAATCCTTACCCTTTATGACGGCGCGTTAATATTGTTATTTGGATGTACGTGGGTTTGTTCATGATTTTGTAACGCCTCGTGTTTGACAATTTATCGAAAAGAGAAATTATATTTAAAGGGTTTGGTGTTGTTTAAAATCTCGCATGATATTGTTTCATATTGATTTAACTAGTTGTCTTTTCTAAATATAGTTTTTTAAAGTTATTCTTAATTCAAGGAATATTTTCCTCTTTAAGATCCTTTTCATATCAAAGAAAGAAAGAATACCTGATCTAAAATTGACAGCAACTGATTTATCGAACCCAAAACCAACGATTAATCCACTCAAATATAGTTTTTCCTCATAAAAACTTATTTCAAAACCCTTAATACAAGCTCTCAAAAACCCAAATACCCATATAATACCCATAAGTACTCGGAGTTAAATTACTCGTCTAATCGGGACCAGCGTGCGCCATTTTTAACACAGTCGAATGCATATAAACGCATTACCGGCACAATAGAAACATGTACCCTTTCGTGTTTTTCTGGGTTTGCCAGTTGTGTCACTCAGCCCCTTTTTGGTGACGTATTATTAGAATTTTAAGGTAGATTTTTTTCATGAGACATTTAAGTTACAAAATTTTTGGGCAGAAATTGGCATTGGTGATCCAAAAATATTTTTATTTATTTAATAAAAAATATGCGCGCGCATACATTACTTTTGTCAACTACCGTTTGGGAAGAGGGCACAAAAAGCGCTCTAAAATTATGTAAATTTAAATATTCATAAACAAAAGTATTGTAAATTCTAACGCGAGGCGATTTATCACGATCTTTTGGACCCTTCACACGGACGGACAAACAGACACAAATAGGCTACTCGTATATATATCACTTGCAAATGGTCGTGCGTAACCAGTGTAAGCTGACCTGATGGTTAGTTTTGAATTTATTAGCGCTGGTTAAGATTTAACGAGTATATTAACATGGGAAACTATTGGCAATTTTACCGGTCCGTTTATATTTTGTTTTACTCTAAATTTCGTGAAATCTTGAATAAACACCACCTTAAGTATACATTTTAAATTAAATACCAAATGTTTTTACGTAAACAATGGTGAAATACAAATTAGTATACTTAATTTGTAGGTTACTTCTCCGTGAAGTGCTTTAAATAAAGATAAAAGTTTATAATCTATACACTGATAAATTTTCCAAATGATGTCGATATGTACCTATAAATTTAACGTCTCAGTTAAAGCTGAGGTCTCGGGTTCGAATCCCGGGTCGGGCAAAGTGATATTGGATTTTTCTATTCATTATCAGCCCGGAGTCAGGAATTTGTGCCCGATATGGCGATAGGCTCGCCCCCTATCACATCGTGGGACGGAATATACAAGGAAATCTGGGTGATCTGGTATCACCTCTGCCTACCCCTTCTGGGAAAAAGGCGTGTGTTTATGTATGTATGTATGTAAATTAACAGAAATCGGCTCTTAATTTAAAATAATATTTTTAAAGTTAGTTCAGCGGGTCAAGTAACGCTGGTGTGGAATGGCCATTACAGAAGTGCCCGGTAGCCGCGGTGCTTACTTTGTTACTTTACGACTCGCACATACTGTACATGAATAATTTCACCATCACGTTTTAAACAGGTAGCCGCGACTGTAGTTTTTCATTTGGTATTGTATCGGTCTATTTATTATGCTGTTTTTTAGATTTTTCAAGTTTGGTTAGTTTTTTTTGATGATATTAGGTAAAAACCTTGATATGGTTTAGAAAAAATTACAACGATATTGATATATCGGGAGAAACAATTGGCAACTTACCACAGTCAATTAGAAACAATATAATATCAACCAAACAGATAATCATTCTTATGAAATCGTCAAGTAAAAATTGACGCACAATACCTTTGTTTGTTCCTTACTAATGTTCAATTTTAAAGGACTATTTTGAATTTCGAACATCCATGTTGCCAACATAAAGTTCCTAATTCAAAATTAAAACAAATTGCCTCATGTCTATGGTACGAAAACAGCATTCCAAATTCAAAACCGCAAACAGCAAGATACCAACACAAGTGCACAAGCGTTCCTATTTCAAACCGCTTATGAGATAGAATTTTTAACATAACCTCGCGAGGGGGCACGTCACATACTATGCACAATGCGTTTGAAAATGCAGCGAGGCGACTTTGTAATGCGGGAACATACCCGTCGCGTCTACGTAAATTAGATTCCACGGCGAGTATTAAAATGTAACGTGTATTGTGCAAGCGGGAATCCGTATGGTAATTATTTTGATTCCGATCCAAATGTTGCGCGGGAAAAGTGATTTTCAGTACACGTAAGTACCGCGAAGCTGGTGTGAACTGGACTGCCCTATCGCGTATGCTAATCGAGCATAGGGATAGCCCGGAATACCTTATGGGATCTATGGCGAACATTAACGGCTGTTTAGCGAATGGTTCTGAATTTAAACTTTTGTTACATTTAACAAATTGATATGAATAAAACTGACAAATAACGCTAAAGTACCTGACAGTAATTTTTAACGCTCAATGCGCAACAATTAAATTTCAAGCAATAAAAACACCACAATATATTTTATCACACAATTTACAACATTTATTAACGCCACAGATATAAATGCACAATTAATATAATTTAAAGTAAAGGCCACCCGGTGAAACCGCCTGATAACCATCATTATTGATAATTTTCCTTCTAACGTCGCGACTTGCGTCAGGTTGGCAGAAACAAAGAAACTTTATATGGTGGTTTTATTAAAAATATCACTGGCGGAATGGCACGGAGGCACGGCAGTTGAAAATGTTACTTTAAAAAAAATAACTGCGACAGGGTAGCCAACGTTGCGGGGTAATTGTGGATAATTATATTTTAGTAAACTTGATAACATTATTTTTGTGATTGTAAATGTCCTAGATCACAATCTTTGACATTATAAAGAGACCAATAATTGCCACATGGTTGTTATTCAATGACAGTAAAAGTATTGTTCATAGACAACTAAGTACTCTAATTTGACGAAACATTGTCTACATACCAAGTATCCTTCAAATCCCACATTAAAACCAGCCAGTACAACACAGACAATTTTAGTCCGGTATTCAATAGTCTTTTTCATATTCAAATATCCGATCGGCGTGTCGAATCGACGACCAATTACCATCCAAGCTACCATGGTTACATGTCTGTTCCGTGCATAATTTTCACGGCTCTTAAAAATATCGATTACAACATTTCTCTCGACATTGTCTTGTTTAGAATTAATTGCCACTTTTGTGCCGGTTTTCGGGTCGTTGATTGTAATTTGGACGTTTGAATGTATGGAACTAACGTTGGCTTTGTTGGGAAAGTAATTTCTTAATGCATTGTTGGTTTTCGTATGGTTATATGGTTTGATGTCAACAATGGTTCCAATTGGTAAATTGGATGTTAAAAGTAAGACTGCTTAAATCACTTTTTTAAAACAGATAAGCAGACAGTTCAACCAATGACTCATTCAATTCCCATTGTAAGATTATTCACAAACCATTGTATGCATTTAAAACACAACTAAACTGTACTTGCAACGTACAGAAATATGATAACTACTTATAAATTACTTCACAGCAAGATTATGTAGATATATATAGTTCAATGACCGTATAATTCCTCAAAAAAATTGCTCAAATTTCATCCAAAACGTAATGAAATTAACGCATTTCCTATACAAAACGTAAGTGGACTAAAATAAGTAATGCATTTATATACACTATCCCCATAATTTATTCATGCGAGTCAACCATCAGACGCTAACTCGTGTCAACTGACAATAGAGAAATTAACATCCCGTCGCGAGGGGACCGCGAAAATATTTTGATTAAAAATTTATTCCACCAACGAAAAATACGGGGTCATAGCGTACCCCAGTAAGCGACACCGGACCCCATACTGACAGATGTCAATCTGGAGCTGGGGTGCCGGTGAGGTGATGGTGCCACCATGCCCTTCGGTTTGTGCCATTGTTTGTCTGTTTGTTGTTTTAAGAGTGGTGAGGAATTTGTGGGGTCTGTAGTGCGTTAATGTGTTTAGTGAAGGCGATTGCGGTATTATGGACCTGAATGAGTTGCCATAGATGTCAAGAACGGATTTTTAGTTGTGAATGAATAAGTTGATAAAATAGGTATAAACGCATTTCAAATGTGTTAAAGTACTACATCAAAAATGAAAAGTAACTTTCTTAAGTTTTCGAATTAAAATTAGGAACATTGACACCGATATAAGCACAGGGCCTTAAATTTATTAAATTTCGGAATAACTATATGTTTAAACAAATTTGTCTGGGAATTTAATCATGACAAGAATTACACACGATAAATAATAAAAAAATGCAACAATAACCGATTCAAATGTTAATACGTTACATAAATCCCTGTATGTTGGCACCCCTGCTTGTCCCGCGGCGTCGCGTCGCGTCGTCACCCTCGCAATGACAGTTGCACCGAGGAAAGGTGTATCGGCCGCCATTACAATAATAATCGCATGTGACACACATTATATTAATATTAATGCTTGTCCGTCCGTGTGAGTGGATGAGTTTAGTGACGCGCGAAGATCCTAGTTGAGTTTGATTGTGATGTGCATTTGAGTTTTTGAAACGGAATAGATTTTTGTGATTTGAAAAAATATTTTCGATTTTAATATTAGAGGAAAAAATTCTTGTTGTTTTTTTTTATTAATGAGACATATATTACTGAGATATGTTACGCTTGTATGTCGTATAAATGTAAATTAATATTTAGTTAGTAATCCTCAAATGGTCCTAAAACAGAGACACCCAGTATTAAAAAGATAGAAAACATATGACGCACACTTTATTTCCTTTACCGACCCAATTTCACACAGGTAATGCATATCGGTAATTCAGCCTTACCAACTTAACAAACTTTCGTTTTTAGTCACACAATCACTGTAAGGTTCCCCTAAGTTTTCACACACGACTAGAAAACCCACCCAAAAATGTATTCACAAAATCCCAACCCAATTAACTACCATACAAAGAATCCATGTTTTGGAGCGCAAATACAATATTAGATATATTGCGACGTTTCCTGCACGCGTGGGGGTCAAATTCTTTGAGATTTGTCGGAGCCGGCCCCCGCCTGTTATTAGCAATAGCTTGTGATATGGACTGGGTACGGATAGCATGTAAAGTACTTGATAAGTCATTATGTGTCTTATACGGCCTATGTTCAGCAGTGGACTTTCTGTGGCTGAAGAGAGAGTATACCTTGTTGTTAAATAAGTGAACAGTTTATAATATGCATGTTGTAGGGCCTAGTGTATGCCTAATTGATATGAATTCGTGTAAGAATGTGATGGCGTCCGATATTCCGCCTTGTGCATTATTGGGACATAAGTGTTGGTGTAGGAAAAATTTAAAAAAGTCATGTTTTAATTGAAAAACATGTGCTGTTGTGAGACAACGAGGTCCTTTTTTATGACAAAAGAAATGATTTTTTGTTAATAAACCGACTTCACTACTTCATGGTAATTGCAGTAAAGCGCATAGAGTATGGTATAAAAATATTAAGGTTATTCTAATGTAAAAATGTTACAAACAAGCAATTTGAATAACCAGACGCCTATATACAGCCATGCCTTACTACATAAATGAATATTTTTATTTAATAAAATAGTGGATGTTGCTGCTGTCCGTACACAAGGTAAGCAGTATTTATTTGGTAAAACTAGCGGTCATTTCGCGGGAAATATATAGGGCAATAGTTTTGCCGGCCATTGTGCGGGTTCCTCCAGCCCTCTCGTTTGCCCTTATTTATATGAATATATGTTTACGGGAAACATTCTTACGAATTTGGCCCTTTTTACGAAATTAATGGACGAAGAAAAATCCCTTTGCATACTTTTGCTCGGTTTATGGTTGTTTTTTGTATATATTTTAAAGGTATTTATGTGTGTATGGTCACGCCTGTATCTGTAAAGGGGTAGGCAGTGGGTAGGTAGTAATCTGGCACTGGAGGATATTGTCATCCCAAGTACAAAATTTAGTCCCAGCAGAATAATATAAGTATTTAAATAAATAAGGAAGGAACTTTTTGGATATTCCCAAATTACACATTAAGTGACCTCTCTGTGTATAAAATGATGACGTTAATGTAATAAATGCTAATAAACAATATCTTTGTTACAGGTAAGCACCAGTTTTATCAAACAAGAAATAATTGGTGGTAAGTAATAAAAACACGCTTAATTTTAGGAAAAATAGAAGTTACGAAGTCGAAACAGATATAAAATCCTCACTAAATTCACTTCCCAAAAATCTTAAAGTTTATCCACAGTTGTATGGAAGGCAATCCCCTTGGATTCTGATCACGCACTCTGCCGGTCCCCCGGCGGCCTAGCGACATTTTATTTAATCAGCGACACTTTTTAACATTCTCCCAGTGTCGCCACAATAATTTCTAAACGTGTACAAGAAAAAATAAAGGAAAGTGACACTTTCCACGCCTATTAAACATGGCCAAAGGACGAGTAGGCGCGATTAAAAAAATGTTTCGAAAGTGACAGCTATTTTTTTAAATGAGGAATTTCACGTGATGTCACGTAACAATTGTATGTATTAGGGATGTTAGGCATGTAGATATTTATTCTTATTTTGAGAGCTTAAAATATTATAGTAAAAAATTGGACTTGTATTGATTTCAATGCTATGAAAGCTCCAGTCAATTTAAAGAGGCAATTCTCGGTATTTACTGATAACGCAAAAAGACACTAAGTAAACAAAAACAACGCCCATAAAATTATTTACGAGTTAAAAAACGTTACTTAAAAAAACACAATTTTAATCGAAAATCGTAAAAATATGCTAATTAAAATATAATTTTCCCGAATTATCCGTGTGTCCATACGGTCTAAGTTTACGGCGTCGTAAACCGATCGCGGCCGTGTCCTGCCCCGCGGGCGTAAATTATAAGTTTTTTGTCAGATTTATTAAGTAGGTCTGTGTGAATTTGTCGTAAACGTCCAATAATATTTTACTGCCGTGAGATTATTACGTTTTTTCACGGTGAAAAAGTAAATATCCCCGAGTTTAATATGGTTTTATTTTGTGATCGTTAAACCCTGCTGTAAAGTCTTCAGGTCAATTAGAATTTTAACAAAGCTGCTTTTTACCTGATACACAATTTTTATTGTGTCATAAAATTTTCCAATTGTCATAAATAGTTTTCGGTGACGTTTTATGGGCGGCTGTGAACTGTTGTTAATGAGAAATATAAGGAATTGTTTTAGAAAATGTCGTAATTAATAAAGATTTCGTTTAACGTTAAAGTTAGGTTTAATATTTAATTGAGCCTAAATTCGCAACATTACGAATAAAAGAATTCATGTAACGTTAGATAAAATCGTGCACCGAGCAAACTTATTTGTTAGGAATGAACATTGCTTATAAGCCATTTAATAAGAAGATTGACTGCCTCGGTGGCGTAGTGGTACTACGGTATGATTGCAAAGCTGAGGTCTCGGGTTCGAATCCCGGGTCGGGCAAAGTGATATTGAATTTTTCTATTCATTATTAGCCTAGAGTCAGGAATTTGTGCCCGATATGGCGATAGGCTCGCCCCCTATCACATCGTGGGACGGAATATACAAGGCGAAACGTAGGTGATCTAGTAGCACCTCTGCCTACCCCTTCTGGGAAAAAGGCGTGTGGTGGTTATGTGTAATAAGAACTCAGTTGTGAAACGCAGAGGTGTTTTGTTCGAATCTTAGAATCAGTAATGTAGACACAGAATACAGCCAAACTCACTGCCCTGACCCCACATAGAGATAACACACAGTTATCATGTTATGTGATTATTATCAGAACTAAAAAGATCAGTCTCACAAACAACCAAAAAAAACGATGATCACCAATATTGGTTCAGTGGTGCATTCGAACCCTCTTATTTTCCAATAGGAATAGATCTCAATTAAATACACCCAAATAAATAATAAATACACCCAACAGTCACATACATAGTCCTGACCCCACACTAAGATCGAGTCTTGTGTCGTGTATCAGAAACTACGAGAGACTTTTCGGTCTCACAAACACACGACACAAATATTTGTGGGCCACACAAACATTTGTGTGGGTGCGGGGATCGAACCCGCAGCTTCTCGTTTCACAGTCGGCGTCTAACCAACTACGCCACGGAGGCTGTCAAATGAAACTACCGACTTATTCACTGATACATACTTCAATACGTTAAAATGTGTAAATAACCGATTAATTATTTACTGATACGTTGAAAAACGAGGTATTGCTAACAAAAGATGGGCTATGTTAATCCGCATTAGTCGCCGGTGGTCAATGCTCAACAGCTTAGTCCCTAGTCTTTAAAATCATTACGCATGCATTTTTTAGCGTGGCCAGCATGAATATTAATTGCCAACGGCCTCCGCCTGCATTTAATTAACAATTTTCATTAACAAACCCATCTTGAAGATAATATTCATGTCGAGATGGATGTAAGGACGCGCCAGTGCACTTCCGTCGCTCTTTTTCTTCTGTTTTCCCTTTCGTTTCCTTAATGGTTGTGTGCATTAGTTATCTTTAAATTGCCAGATAGCAGGCAGAGGGTCGAAAAATAAAGATTGAAGGGCGCAAGTACCCTGAGGGGTGGGTTGCCAGACAAACGGAATTGCGGGAATGAAAAATTATAAAACCGAAATGTTTTGAATATTTTTATTTGATTTCGAGTGCTTTACATTTTGATCACAAAACTAGCTATAATTCAATATTTCGAGTTGCTTATCTAAAACAGATTCTGACAAATTGTAATAATCGCGGTCATTATACCAATTAGTCACTTTTGTAATATTATTGTAACACCAACATACAACAAACATTTGTCCAAACATTTGTCATCGCAACGGCCAATATCGCAACTGTTTATCGTACGAAAATAAACGCAGGAGAAATAACAAGGCTCGAACATAGTTCCCGTATTCTAGGACACTCAATTCCCGGGCGTCCCGTAAATCCCGGCGTGGCAACACTAATGGCAGGACCCAGACGAGGTGATAACGAGGAAAGGCGCTCCACTCTTATCTCCCGCCTTTTTTCTCCACACCAAAACTAATTAAGATTCTTTTTTTGTTTTGTCAAAAAAGAAATTAGATTTAGAACCGTTTTGCGTTTTGTTAATGCATTTTTGATGTTTCTAATTAGTTTGTGCAGCGTGGTGAAAGTTTATTTTTTGTCTAGTGAGAATTGATGTTGTTGTTTTGTTTTTTTTGGAAAATGTAGGAAAATTGATAATGTAAACATTAGACTCCACATGGGTATGTGGTAGTACTTTTTCTGCTTTTTTTGTCTCATCATTGGAATCCTCGTCAATGTATTTTTCTAATACGAAACATAGTTTTATCTTTAAACGCCAATTATAAGTCATTACGCCAATGTTAAGTGAGAAACAAACACATTAAATTAAATTCTTGTAAGTATTATGCTACGATATAAAATACAAAAGTGCTTAATAGACGTCTTAAATAGCGTAAACCATATTTTATTCTTACAAAACGAAGTTACGATCTTAAAGTATAATCTTACTAATTGAAATGGACAAAAACGGCCTCTTATAAGAAATTAACATTATAACCATTTCCATAATGACATGAAAAAATTAATTAAAACAAAGCAAACATCTTAAAATAAAACATTATTACGTAGCAAAAGTAATGTCATTTCGTGCCCGTCTATGTCGCGCGAGAGAGATGGCGTCACCTCTAACCTTCTTGCAAGAGCAGGACAACAAACGAAAAGGGAAATAAGGTATTGTTTTAAAGAGTTTTAATTTCCCGAAGGTAATTTATCACCAGTGTTTCGGCGCGCGGTGGAACGTGTAGATCGATATTTTTTTTACGTCGCGCGGGCAAAGGGAACCGTTCCCCGCGACGATTTCAAATATAGAACGCTTCTTTTTCAAATGAGAATTTTGAATATGGCTTTGCGGGTGGCGGCGTGGTGCGTTCGGAATCCGAACGAATACATCTTGTATTTGAAATTAGTTGTTTTCACAGCGCTAAGTCAACGCATGAACTTGTAACTTGCAACATATTAGGGTTTGAGAATTTATGGGTTATGGGTGATATTTTATCCATATCAATACGTATACATTTAGGTAGGTATCTATACCTTTCCTTGTAACGACATACATACTTATTATCTGCCTCAGTTTTACCAAGAAATACTCGTCTAATACATGTGACGTACAGGTTATTAAGGTTAACACCAGTTTATTATTTTAAACCACTTATGTTAAACGATAATTTGACTACCCCACTTCATGTTTCGAACTTGTACGTATCATTTTAACAGATTTTGCCCTAACTAGTTTAACATGTGAATGTAACAAATGTATTAGTAACAATATAAGTGTGTCATCGGCGCCTCGTGGGCCGATGGCGCGATCACCATACAATCGTCACGGCTCTCACTGTTTGCAAATCAACGGCACGCGTCTATTGTCAGATTAGGTTTTTTGAACGCGCTCTAGATGCGACTATGTTGGTGGTCCTCTTTGCGCGTTATGCTGCCCTGGTACTTGTTTAGCATAATTACGGTGTTTAGCATTTGATTTTGATAGTATTCGTGGTGCAGTAATGCCGACTATAAAACAAGAGGCTACGGGTTCGATCCCCGAGTCGGGACAAATTTTATTGTGAATGATTACTCTCGGATCACACACATAAGAGTTGTATCTTAATGTAAAATTAAACGTGGGTTGTGTATGTTAAGTCCATGCTTAAGTAAATTGAGCTGCTTAAACAGGCGGCCATATTTCTAACTTAAGTTACAATTTAACCGCCAAACTAATCAAAGACGTTACGCGTTATCGCCAATATGCAGGGTAAAAATTAATTTTAATTACCCAAAGTGTTCGCAAATCCTTTCGGAAGTTCGCAGATAACAGGCTGCTTTTAAAGTAAGCGGCTTTGGTCTCGCGGCTTACACGCCGTTCCCGACTTGTCCTTACGAGTTACCGTCTAACCGTCGGCGCGGAAACTCGACTCGAGATGTTCAATCGATATTACTCGACTATGTTTTAATCGTATGTATGAGCCATTAGTCGAGTTTAGAGTTTGCGTCTTAAGAAAATGCCGACGAAATTATTATTTGTTTAATAATTTCTGTCCTTTTTACTCGAAGTTAGTTCGGCTCCCCTTCAGCATAAATGATGACAAACGATTGTCTTTTGCCTCTATTCAAGCATAGAATATCATTCGAATCGTAGTCACTTTAAAAGTTAAATAAAATGTATTAGCATTAATGACAGAGTAGTTTTATCTTAAAATAGCTAATTTGAAATAAATTACGTAATGTGCACTACTTTTAGATAATTAAAATTATATTGTATTGTATTGTATTGTATCTGCCCATATAGGTCCCACTGCAGGGCACGGGCCTCCTCTACAATCGAGAGTACGATTAAGAGTAGTTAGACCATATAGTCCACCACGCTGGCCTAGTGCGGGTTAGCGGACTTTTGATACCGTAGAAATTCTTTGAATTCACCACGGTATGCAGGTTTCCTCACAATGTTTTTCTTCACCGTTAAAGTGCGTGGTGATTGACTATCAATACACACATGACTCCGAAAAGTTATAGATGTGTCCTGGGATTTGAACCCGCGACCACCGTGGGCATGTAGGCAGCCGCGTCTGGTATGTTACCAACAAGCCATTACGCACTTAAATAAAATAAATTAGTTTAAATAACAGATCGGAAGGATGCAATCACTCTCCACGTTATGCAAACAGTTAATGATAGGCTTCGTGACACACACTGATCGGATGTAATTCGCCAACTTATGTATTAATTATTACTTTAATCGCAATATCGTTTCATTACCTATATGTCTATTAAACGTAACAATTAATCGTCGCTTCCGGACTCGCGAAATCCTTCCTAACTTTTGCAAATCGCCTAAATCGTTTTATTGCGTTTCCTCAATTTTCAATAATCGACTACCGCTTTTGATATTGTATTTTTTTTATTGTTTTTTTCCGTAATTCATGTTTCGAACGCTAGTGAAATTTACGAGGTGTGAATGCTCAACAGCCACTTGCAACGGTTATGAGTGTAATTAAACTGTACGTGTACTATCGATGTCGATGAATGCGCACGTGATCGGCCATCACTAATTATAGTGCTTTGCGCTGGGAAATATTAATTATATCGAACGTAAGGTCTTAATGATCAGGGTTACTTGTCCTAAGCGTGTTTCCGTAGGAATAAAAATAATTGAGCTTGCAAATAATGTGATGGTAGAAACGTAGCATCATGTGTTTCAATTATGAAGAATTATTGCCTGAGTTAGAACTTAAGTATTTGCGATAATGGGTCAATTAAATTAGCATCTCTTGTAAGTAATAAAACGTACGAATTGTCATAAACTACATTGCCCCGAAATCTACAAAGAGTCTTGATACAAACTGGATAAGGACATTTTTAAGTCTTGTTACGAAAAAAATACAGACTTAGAAACACAGCAGAGACATTTTGAACTTGTTATTTAGTTTTTAAACAAATTCCCGGCGCCCATTTGCACAACAATAGTACGCGGGCAGCAGAAGCGCACAAGTGGCCAGGTCGAGAGCAAGCCTTTGTTCCACCATTACGTATGCAAATGTCGCCGGTACACCTGTGCGTGAGTATGCGACCCTGGTACCTCCACTGCCGCTCGATGGTAATGGAAACCATTTTTGTTCCCATTCCAAAATATCTTTTCGCTACCGGAGTTTTTAAATTGCTTTCTTTCACTAAACAATGTATTGTTTCTGTAAATGACTAATGCATAAATTACAATAACTAAAGCTACCAGACGCTTATCTGCTCGCTTAAATAACACACATTTACCAAGTCATAAATTAAAGATTCTCGTAACCGAAGACGTTTATTTAAAAATATATTCAAATAAAAACGATGATGCAAAGGTACAAAAACATACAGCCAACTATCGAACACGTAAACATTAGGAAGGGCTCATTAACATGTTAATTAGTTACAAGCCACAACAATAACGCAACGCAACCAGCGAGGGAGCAACAAAAACCGTTTTAAAGGATGAAAATGAATACCGCAGAAGACGTAGCGATTTTAATTAGAACTCCGGACGCCCCGGGCGCGACCGCAGCGCCGTAAACTCAACTACTCGCCGCACGTTAAAAAATTAACTCGTGCTTTTGAATTTCACCTCCCGACTTGGGTGACCGTTTCTAATTCCTTTGCATCGTATATAGGAGTGGTTTAATTTAACATACAGAATCTATTCCGGCGAAACGTTTCCAAAAATTCTTCCTTTGATAAAACACTCCTAAATCAGATGAAGATAAGGCTGACTCGAAAAAAATTCAGAAAAAAATCCCCAAACGTCCGCATACGAACGACAGCATTTGACCGGCATTATGATCCGTATTTCTGTGTGTTTGTGCGTTATTTTTGTGAAAAGGATAGTCCCGGGGCGGGCCGCGCGTATATCATACCCATGCGCAGATTTAACCCAAGAAACAAGACCGAAATCTCCATAGGAATCGTTTGCGGGCAAATATCAGTGGTACTGTTTTACCATACGAATGGCCGGGGCTAAATAATGCCGCCCTATTATCATACATCGGTGCCACGCGGAGCCGCGCACCTCGCACCCAAAAAACTGACGAGGAATTTCTTGATCAGCCGTAGTCTGAGAGCCGCGCCGAACAACCGCAAGACAATCCCAAAATTCATTACACGCACTGCGAGAACATCCTTGGAATTCACAATATTGAAATCCTCATGCCCCCCCCCCCCCCACGCCCTCTCCCCGGGTCCTGCGGCCGGGTGTTGCCCCGGGTGGTACCCGCTGCCCTTATGCAAACGTCGACGTTATTGCCAAATAACACGAGTTCGTAAATCGCTCACTTTAGTAGACGAACTGTTACGTAATGGATATTATTTATACAATCTCTTATTTGGATTGGCTTCATGGCGGATCGGCTGGGAAGGTAAACATGCCAACTCTTTGCCAGATACAGTAGGTATTACAACCGTCGGGACAGCTGACTCGGCGAGTTAAAAGTTTAGCAAAGAAATCTACAACTCCAATGCTAGTTTTAGTTTGAAACGCTTCAAAAGAGCCTCTTAAATATACGTAAAAATGTATTTTTATTTGTTGTAAACTTAACCTCCATTCAAATACGGCCAATGTTTTACATGACATCTTGACGATAAAAACAAAACGCACCAATTGACGTCACAGCCAAAAAATGACCTCAAAATGTCAGATAAAACAATGTGGAACGGCGCTGTAAATTTATAATCTGTAATTGTGAGGCGAATCAGTGTAAATCATAAAAACAACACTTAGCCGCTGTATTAGCTAAACTGGAGGCACTTAATGACTGTTATTATATGAACACTTGATGGAATACCCAATAACGCGGCGCGCGGCCCGCTTCCGCGCCTTTTATGGTTTTTAAAGCATCTCTATGATTTTATAGCGCCCTGGTACTTGATATTTAGCCACCGGAATTTGATAGTTAATTTTTCATGGTTACCGTTATGGTTTACGTATGGATAATTTATAGTCTCGAAGATAGCATGGTAGATACGGTTAATTGTCGAGGATTTAAAGAGCGCATACAATTTTAAGTTTTTATGCTTGTGAATAATATCAGCAAAAACGCTCATTTATTTTTAAATTGCATAAATCAGCTGATGAATGAGTCATTCCGAAAACAAATAAAACTAACTTAGCAACATCTCCATTATGAAATATCAACAAAAAGAAACAATTACAAAAATCTAATACGGAATAAATTAAAATAAATGAATACACATAAACGTAAACACTACGTCCGCGATTAAAATGTTAATATTATTTACGGGTAGATGTAATCTTTGATTGTAGTGAAGAAGTTTATCGCTCGTAGAAGCCCGCAGAGCGTCGCGGCGCGTGATGTGCGCTCATCACAGATAAAAACCCATATGATGATCATTCGTTCATTTTTATAGCCGCGCCAATCGTAAAGAGTGCATCATCGGGACCGAGCCGCGGCCGTCGCGCCCCGGCCCAGAACATGTGTCGTAAAGACTCCTCTTCGGCTAACAATTTCCTGATGGTCTGTAAATAGTAAGTTTATTGTCTTTTTATGAGGTACTCGGACCGTAAAAAGGAAATAAAAGAGCACCGCCGATGGTGATAATAAAAAAAAATAATTTTCGACTCATCTTCGTGATTATCTCGCTCTGGGATACGTGGCGCGCGCGCGTGCGAGCGGGACGGCGACGTTTTACGGCGTGTCGTGCAATGTGACCCTTTCGACTGGATGGGGGTAAAGGTCGTAAAATGGGAGCATAAGGATAATGTTTTGGGTTTCCTATACTGCGCTTCATTCATGATTTCGTTCTAGTACGGCGTCGGTAGACATGTAAATCCGATTGCTTTCACGTCGATACGAGTATTGGGGATCTGCGTTTCCATTACAGAGCATTACACGCGTAATATAGACTGATGGTACATTTGAAATCAATGCTAATATTTAAATGTGGAATGAGGAGATAACTGCATTAATTGGTCGGATGTTGGGCGCCATTTGTTCTGGTCGGGCGCGCGGGTCACGTTAATTCTTAAAGGGCCATCCGGAGACCTTTATGCGTTAATAAAGTTGCGATATAAAAGTGGCGGCCGAGGGTGAAGGGTACATTAAGTGCTCCTTTAAGACGATTTGGAGGGCGTGTGAATTTGTCAAGCAGACTGTGACGAGCCATTGTTCGATGATTAAATAAAGACAACGCTGTTGTGCCGCTGTTTCCGACATTGTTTGTTCATGTGTCGCAGATTATGGGCTGGATTTTATGTTTAGTTACATTTCTGGTATTTGAGTATTAATTACAAGTTTCCATACTAGATATTTTAATAATCTATGTGTAGCTAGTGTATCGTACAATTCGCTACTGAATTATCGGATGGAGCCAATGCAGATATTTAAAATAGATCTTGTATTGAAAATCTTATCTCAGACGGATAAATGAATACACTGCTCAATCTTTGCTTGGATAAAATTTCTCCATATTAGCCAATTTAGCAAGAAAAAATATCGAAAATTGAAATAAAATTAATAATGCTGATACAATGTATAGATTCATAGTAACAGCTAGAAAAAAAATTTTTTTTTAATGTTCTTGGCTTCAAACTCTTACTCCCTGAACTCCACATTACCAGTTAACACTTAAACCTAACCAGGAGAACATAGATGCACTAGACCAAACTACCCTACTCCATTACAAAATCTGACAACATCGCAAAAGCGAAAAACATGTAAAAATATATCAACAAGTAGCTTGCTAGTTGGCCCTAAACAAAGATGAGACGGTAAAAGCACGCGAGTGTTTTATGACTCGTAGGGGTTTGTTTAACGCGCTCTCGTAGCGATTTTATACGCTGTGCGTCGTAAGGCGTCGGGACGTCTGCGCCCCGTGGCGGCAGGGCTGCCGAACTTAAAAAATAGGATATTTGAGTCATGAATTTGTGCCCGATATGGCTATCGGTTCGGCTTTGCAAATCAATTAAAAGCAAATCAAAATATTATTTTTAATAGTTGCCCTTTTATTAGGTATAGGGTAAAACCGCGATATCGTTTACCGTATTTGTCTTTTTTTGTCTTTCACAAGATTTTTTGAATCGTTAATTACTGCTTAGCTTCGGAAGTGTTGCTTTAAACAAGAAACGGCGCAAGAAAGTCCTCAGCAATACGAACTGCCTTTTTTTCTTATTTTTTCAAATCGTGTGACGGAATACACAAGCCGAAACGTCCTCTCTCGGTTCTCTGCCTACCCCATCTAAGATAAGGCGTGTGTTTATGTATATTGTTTTTTTCTAGTAATTTTGCAAACTTCAGATTTATTTATCTAAATACAAGGAGTATTTTATCAAAAATTCGTATGGGGTAGTAACCCTGCCCTCACTTACAAGACGTCGCACGTATCTGATGGGAGGGGCGCTCGTCTGTGTCCCGGCAAATCGTACCCGAATACCTTCGCAGAATCTAATTAAACATATGTTCTCGATTTCATAAGGAATTACATATTTATTTTACTATTTGTAAGGCAATTTAAAATGGGAATTTTTAGACAATTTCTTCAAGTAAGATGGTGTTTGATCCTACCAGTTTCAATGATTTAAAAAAAGTTATTTTAGTGCCAATTCTTTTATATCTAAGTAAAGTGGAAGTAATTAAATATATGCCTTAAATTTCTTGTTGAGTGACGGTCAAATCATTAGCATAAAGCCGAACAGTAAGAAAGCAGAACAAGCGTAACTCCTTCCACATCATCTAGAGTCTAGACTCTAGACCTCATTCACAGTCGCACCTAAAACACTAGATTCGGATACACACAGATAGACCGGTACGCATCTAGATTCTAGAACACAGCCCGAACTAAGTTAAAAACTGCTAAAATATTAAAATAAACAAAGCGAACAGAATAAAAATGTGAACGACAATAAAACATGTTAAAAACTCGCTAATCTTAATTCGGAAAACAATACGACCGCGGCGTTAGCATTTATATGTATATTTTAGATATTTTAAAATAAAAAAAGATTACTTCACATGCTGTTTGCATGTTCGCCGCGCCGTTAAATTTGCATCGAGAATCTTAAGTGTTATGTTGTCCTTGTGTTGTGTCAAAATGTCAATAACCCACGTAGTGGAAACTTGAGAAATTTTCGTGTTTTAGGTGTATCGCGTTTAAACAATTTGATGCAAGCGTTGCTATGTGCGATTTTTAATCTGTATCATGTGTATAGGCATTTATATCCTACTTTTGGGCATAATTTCATATTGATAGGTTTTGATGGTGCCTCGGTGGCGGTTGTACTAGTACGATTACAAAGCTGAGGTCTTGGGTTCGAATCCCGGGTCGGGCAAAGTGATATTGAATTTTTTATTCATTATCAGCCTGAAGTAAGGAATTTGTCTCCGATATGGCGATATGCTCGCCCCCTATCACATCGTGGGACAGAACATACACGGCGACACGTGTGTGTTCTGGTTGCACCTCTGCCTACCCTTCTGGGATAAGAACGTCATGTTTATATATGTATATTTTGAGACTTAGAATCGTTGTGAGAGGTTGTTTGGCTCGCACTAAGACAGACGTTTGTGAGAAGCATAGTTATTTTGAGCCTGGGTGAGCTGAGACCGAAATGTCTCATAGATACCTACACAAGACTCGTTTCTTAATGTGGGGTCAATCTATCAGCGTGACTATAATTTGTATTTTATTTATCCTCCATAATCAAGAGTTTTGAGATATAGTCTAGACATGGATAAAATTAATAACATTAAACATTGATATGTATTTTTAAGCCTTTCTTATTCGGCTTTGATAAAATATATCCCAACCTAAGCTAACTTAATAAATGCCGTTATCTCTATATCTCAGATTAAAAGGAATACAGCAAAATTAATGTCTCCAATACAAAAACCACGAACAATTAGCGACAAAACAGCACAGACGAGCGACGCAGTGCGAGTCAAAAGTCATAGTAATTAAACAAATTAGTCACGAATTATATTCACAAGTTATTCCAACAGCGATATCGTGATTATCAAGTGATAATTCCACGATTTCATGCATTTTCCTTGTCTATAAAGCTGGTTCTTATGAAGGTAAATGTTTGGATGGCTGTTGTTACAATCAGTAGTGAAGGACAAATTAGGAGCGTAATTGTCTGTAGTAAACAAAGATTTGTAAATTTAATTTGACGTACGCTAAGAAAATTGTCTTTTTAGAACGTAGAATCTTTATAAACTGAGATATTGATAATGAAAACTATATGAATGTTAATTTCAAAGAAAATATTAACGTACGCCATAGCTTTACGGTTGCGTCCACTAGTGTAGACAGAAATATAGCCTATGCCATAATAGGGCAACGACGGGTTCGATTACCGTTCTATACAAATTAAATCAATTTTGGGATGACATTCCCATTTAACACCACATATTAATGACAAGTAATTTTATATCTTAAAGAGATTTTTACTTCAAAACAAACTATTACTCGTATTAAACTGCCTAAACTCCAAAGAACGAATCAAAGCTATAACGTTGCACGCAAAATAGTACCCCCAACTTGCAAACTCAATAGAATTGATCGCATTTCTTGGATGATACTCGGCGGTTTGCATAATGCGGGGTGAATAGGACCGGCGGACAAAGTAGCAACGCGTCAAGTGGACTGATTCCATTATGGCGGGGACGGTAAACAAGTTGCACATGAGTGGTTTTCTATTAGATTTGAACGGTTACAATGTGTGCCCGCGGCCTTTTTGCGATGTCAGTTTTTGAGGAATCTGTCGGTCGGAATCTTGTTTATTTCTGGGTTAAAAGTTGTGGAGACGATTGAACTGGGTTGGGAGTTTAAGAAGTGAATTGTATTAACATTGAGATGGTAAACGTAGCGTGGGACGTCCTCTGCCAGATGGCGGGACAACTTGCTCAGAGCAGCGACTGAATACTTAAGCAGCAAACCGGGCTCTGTGGTGTATCTTGGGAGAGGCCTATGTCCAGCAGTGGACTGCAACGCCCTGATGATGATTAATAATATTTTCGAGTGTAGAGCACTGGCCTCTAGCACTGAAAAGGGTGTAGGGTTTAATCTACAAAATTCCATCTATGTCTGCAGCACATACGTCCCACTGCAGGGCCCAGGCGTCTACAAACGAGAGATTGACAGGGGTTAGGCCATATTACCACAATAGTGCGGGTAGACTTTACATACAATTGACTTTTAATAGCGATATTTCTCTATCTATCATAAAATGAAAATATTTATTGAACTCATAAAACGTCATACATTAAATTCAGACACTTTTTCTTTTTTCACTACCGCCCGGTTCACAAGGCTGTTTTCACCAGAGAAGAACGGGCCATCATCTCTATCATCTAGCGATCTAGTCTATTTTTATTATAACATTTCGGATCGTCACAGCTAATAAAAATATATGTCAGTTGCAAATTATAACAAATTATTAATAAACTGCTCTGATTTGGACCAACTTGTAATTTTTGTAATAATCACGATATTGTAAACTGGTTTTGAAAAGAGCAACACTAGAGTTTCTTGCCCGTTCTTCTCTAGTGAAAACCGCTTTCCGAACCGGGTGGTAGAAAAAAAAAAGACTGAATCTAAATAATGTTGAACATTTTAATGGATTCAATAAATTATTTTCATTTTCAATGCGTCAACAATAAACAATTAAACAGCGTTATACGAGTTAACACGTAGTATAAGGTGTGGGTTATGTTACTGTTCCGCCATTAGTATTCGTAACGCGACGCGGTACTAGTAATGTACCCAATGATCGATCGCAGATACGATGCATCGATTGTGTCAGTCGTAATCGATTGCTGATATGATCTTTAATTGGGAGTTGCTATTTTGTATTGTTGGGTTTGGTAAGTGTACTGTAATTTGAATTTAAATTATCTTTAGGGTTTGGTTGCCGCTCGTACACATTTTAAACACGTAATTTTAGTGTTAAATATTAACGTTTCCACCCCAAAATAAATTACTTGGGTGTAGGAATCTGTGAAAACTATTTTGATCCGTCTACATCGATCCAACAAAACATGTCTCTAAAATTGTCTCCTGTGTTCCGACATCTGCACGAAGGAGGTATGTTACCAAAAACTTGGTTTATTTAGAATTTGAAGCCCAAGATATATAATTTAAGCCTCTAAAAATACACACAATCGAACATAACCTCTGTTTTTGAAGTCGGCTAGTGAAATCTAAGATATAAGAGTCATTAACAAAACTATTATACAACTAAAATTCACTAAGACGCAATATTCCGTCAGTGTCGAGCGCGGGACGTAAAATCACGGCCACAAGGGTTAATCCCTCGGCGCTATTAAATTTGAATATTTAACGTTTCATACGAATGCAAATCGGGTTGATAATTTGGCAAATTGTGTTTTATAGTGTGCATTTATTATGTATGCTAACCGTTTGGAAATTTAATTTGGCTCGCCCCGTCGATTGGAGCCGATTCGATTGCCGTTTCATCCGATTATCGTGTTATTTGATTTAGTCCGGTGTTGGGTTAAAAATGTGGCTAGGGAGGGTTAGAGTCGCTTATTAGTTTAGACATTCGATGTTTCGATGATTTTTTGTACAGCTAGACCCCAGTCTGTAGCGCTTTTGAAGTTTTTGATCCTCAAAACAGGAGTAGCTGTACTTTTTGACCAAAATAATGTTGAATTAACGTTTCATCAATAATTTTTTTTTTGTCAACCCATATACGTCCCTTTGCAGGGCACAAGAGATTACAATCGAGAGTACAATGTTTTTATTATAAATGAAATAAAATTAAATTGCGATGACATTTAACGATAATACTCAATGAAACGAGGCTTTTGTATATCATAGTTTATTTTCTGATGATTCGATAAAGACCAACCAATATACGCAAGTTTGTGTGAAACAACAAAATTCCCAATAACGTTCAAACACCGGATTAGCGAGTAATTTACGGAGCAATTCGCGACGCTTACCCGACCGTTCGCGTACATAAATAATCAATCATTAGGTTTTAAATATGAGCTAGATGCTAGACTAAACACGTAACGATAACAGACAGCTCACCTCCGTAAGAGGATCGAGTTCCAACTGAAACTTTACATGGATTATGTGGATACATTAGCTAATTATAACAGGTAATGAGCGGCTGAAATTATGTAATGATCCCTTACTCTCAATACTGAGTTTGAATATAAATTTTTGATAGAATAGCATTAATACTGTGTCGAAGAGTCTCGTTCTTTTAATTCGCCTTCTTAACATCTACCATAGAAAGTCCATAAATATTTTTTTTTACATACATAAACTCACGTATTTTTCCCAGAAGGGATAGGCAGAGGTGCTACCGGGACACCCACATTTCGCCTTGTATGTTCTGCCCCACGATGTGATAGGGGGCGAGCCTATCGCCATATCGGGCACAAATTCCTGACTCCGGGCTGATAATGACTAGAAAAATCCAATATCACTTTGCCCGACCCGGGATTCAAAACCGAGACCTCAGCTTTTTAATCATACCGTAGTACAACTACGCCGCCGAGACAGTCGGCAATTTTTTTTTCTTGCGATAAATGGGGAGACGGGCATGCCATTCGCCTGATGGTAAGCGATACCACCGCTCATGGACAGTAGCAAAACCAATCACCATGAATTACAAAGTAATGCTTGACATTTCACTGTGCTCGCCATCCTGAGACATAAGTTTTAAGTCGCATTGTGTCCAGTAGTCACTCTGGCTACAATATCTTTCAAACGGGAACACAACAGTGCATTTACGCTGCTGTTTGGCGGGAGAAATAGACATTGCAGTGGTACCTACCCAGGCAGCCTTTCACATGTGAGTTACCTACCACCAAGTATGCACCAATCTCCATAGAGCTTGTCCAAATTTTCATCCAATGATTTTCTGTATTCATTAAGTCATACCTTATGTATGTCCTATACTGCGTTTGCTTATATACTCGTATTATAGCTTCCACTAGAAACCCTTTCTGCTTCATTTGGCATAATTTCTTACGTCCCTTGTTAATTCAACTGATATATTCACAGCTATTAAACCTACCTCGAAAGCACGGTTATACTACGGTACGATTACAAAATTGAGGTGTCGGGTTCGAATCCCGGGTCAGGCAGTGGTTTTGGATGTTTCTATTGATGTGATGATAGGCTCACCCCTATATACTAGTGAGACGGAACACCAGGCGAAACGTGATATCCGGATACCTTCTCTGCCTAACACTTTTCGGAAAAAGGCGGGAGTATATGTATGTATTTATGCAATATTATTCCAGAAACATCGAAATGGCTTCACCCGACATTCCCCGGCATTCAGGAACTAGTTCTGAATCGGTACACCATAGTGATGATTAATGAAGTCCAAGCATAAGTGACAAGCATCTTATTTCATACCAGCTCATTCATACGGCCAGCGGTCGCGTCAGACCAAATTAATTACTGTCCCGAACTAGCGACACGTTTTGGCAGCCACTTCTATTGAAAAATTTGTTGTAATACGGGTTCTGTAGGGTTTGGTGTTAAAGATATATTGTAAGGTGAAATGCTTATACTAATTCCCACGTGGCAATTTTCATGTTTTTTAAATTACAACAATATAGTTTTCATTGTTCTGATAGTACCTTTTCGTTACATGTGAGTCTACTGATAGTCGATAACCGAGGAAACCTGGCTTACAGTAGCGGTTAAAAAAAAATTTACGGTTTGTAAGTCCGCCAACGCACTAGGCCAGCGTGGTGGACTATATAGCCTAACCACTCTCAATCGCGATCTTGATTGTAGAGGAGGCTCGTGCCTTGCAGAGAGACATATATGGACTGATAATTACTAAAGATAGGTCGTAAATGGATTACTACAATATGAAAACGTAGAAGGGAAATGAGAAAAGGTAGATAGATTGTCAATCAATCCATTTGCATTCAGATTTTCCGCCATTTTCAACAATATACAACACTGGTAATCATCGTGAGTTTACTAAGACACAGTATTGTACTGTACTGTATCAGCCCATATACGATGTCACACTGTAAGGCACGGGTCTCCTCTGCAATCGAGAGTACGATTGAGAGTGGTTAGCACAGCAAACACGCTGGTCTAGTGCGGGTTGGCGGACTAAGAGACAGCAGTACCAAAGATTCTCCAATCTCGTTAATTCATGCTGTTTCCCAACCATTCCTCTTTGTGTTGGCTTCTCCGTCATATCTACCTGGACTGTCAAATATTTAACTTCACGTAACATCCAACGGATTCCCAAACCCGGTATCGGAAATAGAAACGTATGACTAATGATGTGCTTACCAAACGCCGTGTGAACCAGCGCCAGTTGTTAATTAATATCGTTGCCATGAGCGTGGACGAGACAAGGCTCTTCAAACGACGATCGGTGTTAACATTCAGTTTTCGAAGGGATTTTGGCTAAAGTATATACATGAGTACAACGTCCATCCAAGGTGGTCAGACGACCTAGTAAAGGTCACGGGACGTCGCTGGATGCTGCCTCCAACAGGTCACTGTGAAATCTTTGGGGGAATTCCTTTGACTGATGGATGGGTGATATACGTAAACTATACAAAGACGTATACAGAGGTGCTGCCAGCACAATACGGTTCCTTATGCCTCCGTCCCACGATGTGGCAGGAGCGAGCCTATCTGCATATCGGGCAATTCCTAAATTCGGGCTGATAATGAATAGAAAAATACAACATTTTGCCCAACCCGAGATGCGAACCCGAGACCTTTTAATCTAACGGCGCAATAATAACACTGACATGATGATACGAAATCTAGAGTATCGACTAACAACAGAATATTTCGTATTTAATTCTTAATTTACAAAGTAATTATAATAAAACTAAAGTTAATATGAAGTGCCTTGGCAACAGACCATGTAACAAATATAATGATTGGTAGTTTTAAAATAGGCCATCATGGTGGACTATATGCCCTAACCCATCTCAATCGTACTCTCGATTGTAGAGGAGGCCAGTGCCCTCCAGTGGGACATAAGAGCTGATAAAGATACTTATTTTAAAAGTGTGCATTAACAGTACTTAAAAAGAGTGATTTTGAAAACCAAACTTGAAGTCATTACCCAAAAAGAAATTTCCTGATTGACTTCTGCCTTGTTAACCCACAAAATATTTTATTACCAATTACAACGACATAAAGCAGCGACAGCCGTGAGAACATTGTTTGGTTTTCACACAAAACACATTCAAAAACATCTCCGGATGTCGAGACACTCGTAACGTCGAGATTAGATTTTTCTGAACAAACACGACATGTTTACCGAGTCACAGACAAGAAGCACTGTTCTCGATGATGTTTGCAGCCTCTCTGAACCCGCAGTAATCTGAAGTAACAATATTTGTTCGATGAGTTGACGATTGTGTTATTTTTGTGCTTGTATAAAGCTGAGGCGTGGAAGGAAAATATTGAGGACCAGCCGTGGGATATTTAATAAACCCAATATTCATAATACTACCGCTCATCTGCCTATAACGGCAATAAAAAATTACCCATATTAATATGACAAGATTATTGGGTACCAAAAACTGTGGATGTCTTTTGGGTTTCCCTACACCTACACCAGAAGTAATACTTGATCATACAAACACTTTTATCGCTTAGGGGATCGAAGCGTGTCTTCTTGTTGAATACGCATTAACCGACTAAACCACGGCATTATTTTATGAAATAATTAAAAAATCTAACGACAAACGCAAATATTTTCTGATCACGCAAACAGTTGACACGGTTCGGGGTTAGAACCTGCACCCTTTGATTTCAAGGATTGTCATCACCTATAAAACTGAAGTATAGAAAGGCGTCTTACGTAATACAAAATACACAGCCACCACAGATCTTATCTTATTTAGAATAAGGACACCATAAGATACGAATCATTTCGACAACTCAACATTTCAAGCTATTCGTAAACTCTTGTTTTAAGAGAACCCAGATAGATAAAGTTTCTAAATATCAATCTTATTTTATAGATTAGTAAATACTACTCTATCAAATACTAATTTCCTTGTTCTAAAAACCACAAATTAAGTTTATTAAAATTAGAGAATTTGAATGGCAAAATTGATGCCAATTTTGCCTCAATCTT
The DNA here is from genome assembly GCA_033459515.1 of Theretra japonica. Taxonomy (NCBI): domain Eukaryota; kingdom Metazoa; phylum Arthropoda; class Insecta; order Lepidoptera; family Sphingidae; genus Theretra; species Theretra japonica. The sequence goes on along the minus strand of CM065951.1, from coordinate 1,387,622 downwards.
AAGGCCTATGTAGTTCAATGGTTGAAGCTTGTTATTTGTGCCAGTAGATGGCGCTCGTGGCTCCTATCATCCGCTAGATAAACACTGACCGAAGATTAGATAACGCCGGATGAGAGGCTGCGTTTGCTCACAGATAGCGGGATCTTTCCATGCCCTTGATGACCCGGCGCTAGACCAAATTACTGTCATGTGAACGTTTGTTTTTGACGTTTAAAAAAGATAAAACATGTATGGTAGGGTTAAGATGATTATTACAATTTAAGTGAGTGATCTTTAGTCATGCGAATAGGCTTCGTCAGTAATTTTAGGAGAGGGCAGTAAAGATATACAAAGAAAAGGAAAAAAATGCATCACTTGAATAATTAATTAAAAACGTCATCGCATGTGAAATAAAAATGTTAATGAGTTAATTTTTACGTTTCCATCATTATTACACACGTATCCTTCATCGCAGTGCCATTGAGAAAAACGCATCGGACAACAAATTACAATCCGTCAACGAAAATATCATCACCAAATGCCGCGCATTGTTAACTTTGACAGCTGTCAGCGCTGACATCCGTAATTGCCAGTCGAAAAAATAAACAATAATTACGGAACTGTCAAAAAGGAAACGAAACTGGCCGTCACTAAGTGCAATTTAATAGTTGTAAAAAAAGGTGCGAACGCATCGATAGAATAATAATCGTGGAGTATCGATAATGTGCCAAATTCGTTGCAACACCAGGGCCGTAATTGGCGGCGGCACGCGAAGGGCCTATCAAAATTATTTTCGTGTGGGGTGGACCCACCCTCGCAGGGGTCACCTACACGCACCCGTCAACTCGCATAATTGTTTCATTATTCTTATATTAACTCTGGTCAGGCGTTAATCCATCTCCGCTGATGATGTTCCCGAGGGAGCCGGGGCGGTTGCAGACACTTATGGAGGTACTCACCTGATTTTCTTGGGGTTGATTGTTTTATATAGTTAACTGTATTGATAATCATAGGGCGTCAAAAGAGACCACAATAATTAAAATCTTGTATAGCCAAACAAACCACTACATCATTTAATTATCATATCAATTTTTAAAACTACAATAATCAATTTTAATATTTTTCAAACCAGAATCTATCACACATCATTAGCCATATCCAAAATACCTTTTATATTGCGATTTGTAACCTAAAACCACTCGACCAAGACACACACAATTTTTACAATTTACCACCATTCTAAGACAACTTTTAAATTTAAACTATTATATTTGTACTTTAATATCAAACATGATCGAACCCGGTACCTGCAGTAATGAAGCCGGCTCATTTGCAAGCGGTGAGCCGCTAAACACCTGGGCGTCGCCCCACGCCCACCGCGCGCTTTACGACGCCGCGCTGACGGACGAATCTAGAACGCGATGTTAACCTCTACGCTGTAGGGATATTTTGCTGTAGAAATTGTGGTAGAGTTTGGAAAGGATGCAATTTTTTCGTCTTTTATATAGCTATGATGTAGAGCATAATTCTGTCTCTATTCAGGCCCACGAAATGCAATAGTAAACATAATTCTCTTACAAGGCTTTCCACAGGGCCCTATTGGGCATAATTCCAGCAGGCATCGATTCAATCATTCAACTAACAGCCTTCGTGGCGTAGTTGGTTAGACGCCGACTGTGAAACGATAGGCTGCGGGTTCGATCCCCACACTAACATAAATATTTGTAGGGCCCACAAGTATTTGTCTCTGGTCTGAGTGTTTGTGAAAAAAAGTCTCTCGTAGCTTCTGAACCCACGAAACAAGACTTAATTGATCTTAATGAGGGTTAGATGTATTAATTAAATATGAATCATATTCATAATACAAACACAATAATGACAGCACATATTACCTTCAACTGCCGCGTCTAACGTTACGATTAAAAGATTCAGACCTTAGTTCACATGCCGACAAACTTAACACAAACCTTAAAAATTTGGGAAATCTCAAATACCCAACATAGATACCTCCAAACACCAACGTATACTTTAACAAACCTTAAAAAATAAAAGACCATATATTTGCACACACGAGCACATAACTGAAGAACTACCAATACCAGACACCTCCAAATCAATCCAAAGCAATACCGTTCACGCAGGTATTATGGAGCTTTGTTTACAGACCTGGCTAATGGATGAGTGGATTAATTACTACGGGGCGTGGAGCCCGACACGCTAGCGAAACTGGCCCACCCTACTGTACCGTAGTATCTCTATTCTCTATTAGCGAAGGCTGGTGATTTTGAATTTCGAAATGCTTCTTTATAACTTATGCGTTCCTGGTACCAGTGTGCTAATATTTAAATTTTAACTATGGCCAGTATCATCTATAAATAGGGAAGAATTGCTGGTGATATTATAGATTTTTTTGAATCTGTTCTTTTATTTGTGCGACTCTGGTAACAGGTAATGGTTTGTCATTTAAATTGTTCAATATTTATATCAAATTTTGGATTAAAACCAACTAGCTGTATGAAGAATTCATGGATTTCAAATTGTCTGGATATGTTCATACATTTTATGCGTCCCTGGTAACTGTGTACTATTTAAATTGATAAATATTGATTAAACTTACGATAAGTTTAAAACCTTTTCTACATAAATTAGGTAGCGCCTCCTCTATGGCTGAGAGGATGTAGGCCTTTTTCGATTACCTTACGTGCCTAACCAAGTAATTAGTCGATTTTGAATCCTACCGAAACTAATTCTAACTACAGGACCCTACCATTGGATAAATGTTAAATCAGAACGCTGAATGTATTGATTATTTTGTCTGTGTCACATATCAAATACAGATTAAAGACCCGACATACAAACCTAAAATTAACCACGTCACAACCAGGTAGCCGAGCAATAAACAGCTACTGACAGAAAGGTCGTTGAATTAGGTGAGCGCGACACTGCGCAGGCGCAACGCAGATGGATCAATTAGCCAGATCAAACGGGCGTGGGGTGTGTCATGCTGGAGACAGCTCTTTGAAGACGTCGCGGTCGCTGCCAGACATTGTGGCTGGGTTTTTAATAGTGTTGAGGATTTTGCAGTGTCTAGACAGATTGGTGTAGTTGTTTCTATAGGGTAGGTATGTGTATGATGTAAGAAAGGGAGGTGGAAAGGATGTTTAAAATCTTGGAGTATTGGCAGATCATAAATGAAAAATATTTAATCATTTGCAGTAAAAAAAAAAAAAAAATTATGAAATTGATAAACCCACACAATTTAAAACCTTTTACGAATATTGCAGTCAAAAAATATACTTTGAGATATTGCAATCATGGAAAAAACCATTGTACGCATTATTCTTTAGATGGTATTCATGACCAAATTTAGTTTTTGAAATAATCTATAATTGTATCATCCATAGTTCAAAAGTATAAATGTTAAATTGCAAAATACTCAGCCGGAATGGTCTTGCATAGTATAGTTACTTTATACTTTGTAACATTTAACAAGAAGGTAATTAATGCGATAGCTTCATGAACAGTAGTTGCAGCGATCGCGTCTTTATTAACCAAATTAAAACAACTTACTATTTAAGCTTACAAAAATAAAAACCTAATTAGGTACTTAACTTCCAGTAAGTTTACTTTTATGGTAAAATTATGGTATTAACATGGTTCGAGCTGCCATCAATACTTACAAAGACTTGTGTTAAAAAATTACCGCTAGGCGCATTAATTTTTAGAGTATAATTAACTTAACGTTTAATATCAACATAATATTGCCTCGGTGGCGCAGTTGTATATGGCAGATTGAAAAGCTGAGGTCTCGGGTTCGAATCCCGGGTCGGAAGAGATATTGGATTTTACTATTCATTAACCCGGAGTCAGGAATTTGTACCCGATATGGCGATAGGCTCGTCCCCTATCACATCGTGGGGCGAAACGTGGTTATCCTGGTTGCAACCAGGAGAACATCTACCTACTCCTTCTGGAGAAAACGGCGTGAGTTTATGTATGTAAATGTATCAACATAATAAATAAACTCAGCAGTCAGACATGGTTCTGACCCCAGAGTAAGAAACTAGTCTTGGGTCAGGAGATTAGAAACTACGACAGACTTTAACACTTTACAGATTTAAAACAATATTTTGTAAGTCATACAAAAATTTGCCGTGGTGCAGCTGACGAGGCCTCTTGTTTCACAATCGACTTCTTAGCAAATTGAATCACAGAGGCTATCAAGCATTGATATTCAATTATGATTGAAGAAGCAATACAGTAAGAAAGTACAATCCAATCCATCAGCCAAAGGAAGTCCACCGCTGAACATAGGCCTCTCCCAATGATTTCCACAGTGACCTGTTGGAGGCAGCCTGCATCCAGCGACGTCCCGCGACCTTTACCAGGTCGTCCGACCTAGTGGGTGGACGTCCCACGCTGCGCTTTCTGCTTCGTGGCCTATTCGAAAGTAGTAGGAGAAGAAAGTACAACTGTCTCAAAATAGACGATTCTTGACGTAACATTACGCTTACCAAAGGCACCACCAAGCCAGTAAGAAAACAACATTATCAAAACCAGGCTACACGACCTGACTAAACACAAAAATACTGATATCGAGTGTCTCATAAAAAAACACGTCAGCTATGGTCGTGTGTGTCAACACGCTCCCTAAACTAGCATCAAACATTTACCTAATAAAAACTGGTAGTCGGGCCCCAAGGTGCCGCTGGGAGGTGTTATCTTTACAACGGATGCTAATCTCCAAGAACTGGGTAAACATGGTGTAATTATCGTTGGGTAACGCACAAACACGGCTTGTTATTAAGACGCCAATGTGGACCAGATTGGCCCGTGTATCTGGGACATTCCACTTGGATTTTGAAAGAGTTTCGTGCGGATCTTTGAAGTGGAAACCGTGTTGATTTAGATTATTTTACTCAGCCTGTGGAGTTCACTGCTTTTTTTTTTAATTTATTTCTTTATTAATAACAAAAGAACATGCTTATGAGCTACTAAAGTGTCCTGCAAAACTGTACAAACAGTTTGACTGCAGGATCAAGTTTTACATTTAATAATACATTAGGGTAAGTTGGCTAAGTAGTGCTTTTTAAGTTTCGACTTAAACAATATTTTGTCAGATTCTTGTCTTATGACCTTAATGCCCATTTGTATTTATACCATTGAGCGTTGATGAAGAAAGATTTGCCTATGTTCATGCACGCTGGGTAGTCGGGTCGCCTGGGCCACCATAGGCCCAGGTCCAAGATTGTTGTTCTGCCTGGTTATAATGACTTCCGTGATTATTGTCCTCCCAGCTTTATTCTTAGACCCAATTAAGTTGCCTCCACGTAGAACCCAGCATCGACTCTACGACATGGAAAGATTGGTGATTTTTATTTCTTGTATTTTCATCTTGCGTGATCACTAATCTATCACCAACATTTCTCAACAGTCATAAGGCTTCTGATCTGGTATTACAATGCTCAAGCAAATCTTTCCAATTAGTACAAAAATTTACATGTTTAATCTATAATACGCCAGTTATGATAATTTTAAACAAATTGCTATCAACTATGTATTGACTTTTTAAACTGTTGTGGCTTCAATAATCTTGCCAGAATCTTGCTCATATCCATCCCCAGATTGGAACTCTCAGAAAACCGATCATCCCGACCCCTGGCCATCAAACCCACAATCGACAGGATAAAACAACAGCGTAAAATGGTAAAAGTTGATGTACTAAACACTGACAAAGGGGTAACGTAACTATTTCTCGGAACGCTCGCCTTTGATATGCGGCAATAACAAATAGCTAAAACGGTTCCGACTGCCCTCGACTACACGCACGTGTCATTACACCGATAATGTGAAATTGTTGAAAATTTCGCTGTCATCGTGCTAATAGTTGTGCAATTTGAAGGTAAAAATCGTTGAATTCCCTGCTGTTTGCTGTAAACAGAGTTAGTAACAGTAATGCAAGTGTATGGTTCTTTATCCCTTTATCATACCAGTTTTGAAGTGAAATGAAAAGAATCAATCATAGACGGTTAATATGAACTATCTTCACTGCAAAATATCTAAAGGTTCCTATGATGAAACGCCAGAATATTTTCTTTCTAGTAGTTCAAACTCTCTCTCTCTCCGTCTCTCACTTTTTAGCCACAGACAGTCCACTGCTGGGCGTGGGCTTACATAGAACTAGGTGGTCTATCTCGACAGTATTCCAACTGGATATAAAAAGTGCACTTACTAAATAAAAGATATTAGATACCATAATTAACTAACTAGATTTGGATTCATTTATTAAACTTAATTCTATTATTTCTTATTAGAATTTATGTATAGTCATACCCTTGAGATGCAAGGCTCAACAAGTGATAAAAATAATCTCGGAAGATATTGATTTAGTGTTAAGGTCGCAAATAAATCCATTTCTCATTGACATGTCTATTTATAATACAGAAATGTAACGTAATGATAATTCTTGAGAACATTTTTAAAACGACAGTTTCTGTAATGCAAATTCTTTAAACTTTAATTATTGAAGAACTGTTCAGATATTTAATTGTATTTTGAGAAGCACACTCTTCTTTTCAAATGCACTTAAACTTTAAAAGAGTGCATAAAAAGGTAACAAAATGATTTATAGATATTGCGCCGGAGGTACGAGTACTTTATATTTGCCTCGGTAATTGTGCAGACGGGTAAAGTGTGAGAAGACAGTCGGCGGGCGAACCGACGTACATAAAATTAAATAATAATGAACTAATCGGGTCCACGGGACCGCCCTACGGACAATGGGCGCGTTAATTCGCGCCCTTTGTCCGCTCGGATAGAAAATTTCATGTCGAACCGCCGGCCCAAATGCCGCCATTTTCATTTTATTGCCAGAGTTTTAAATGTAAATCTCCGGGCATTGTATTGAGACGCCTCAAGCTGAGTGTTCACCATGATTTTTAATGTACATGCCTTCGAGGTTTTTAAATCGTGCTGTTTGTTCCATGATTAGATTGCTTTTTTGTAACTTGTCTCGTGGGTGCAGGAAGCCATGTAGCTTTGTAACAATCGCGGCCATTGATAATATAACATTCAAGAATGTTTATCTCGAAAACAAATCGTAATATCTTTGCTTTTGTGATACGTTTTCCCGCCATGGTCTATACGGAAGCGGCAGTGACGTGTGACGGGCGAAATAAAAAACAATTGATCTATTTTAAAATGCGTTCTCGCGGCGCAGTTACTAGGAATTCAGAAATTCTAAAACGTCTTTGATACGTGCGTTTGGCTGACGCGGCCCGCTGCCTGGAACCGTGTGTTTGTTTGTCGGGCTGTAAAACTGTTAGGAATCGTAAACGATCGTGTGTGGCCAGCCCTTACGACGAAATCTGAACAGATGGACGGAGATCAAAAGACTCGACGGTGATAAAAACAACGTTGATGTGAATCAAAAGTAACAACTTAGTAGTGGAAAAGAGTTTTTGAAGTCAAAATGTGAAAAATTCAAAGAATTCAGGACAGTGAATACCAGAGCAATTATAATTTACTATCAGTGGTAGCACTAGAGGTCTATAAGACTAGAAGACCAATTTTTTTATGGTGATTAATGGCGAGACGAGCATGCCATTCGCCTGATGGTAAGGGATACGAAAACTCATGGACAGTAGCAAAACCTAACAACACTAATTACAAAGCAATGCTTGGCAGTCCACTGCGCTCGCCATCCTGATACATAAGATGCTAAGTCTCATTATGTCCAGTAGTTACTCTGGCTACATCTATCCAACAGCCAAAGGAAGTCCACTGCTGAACATAGGCGTCACCCAATGATTTCCACAGTGACCTCTGGCTATAAATTCTTTCAAAAAGGAACGCAACAGTGCATTTACACTGCTATTAGGCGGGAGAAATAGACAATACGGTGGTAGCTAATACCTACCCGGGCGACCTCGCACATATAAAAGACCTACCAATCTGCTTGAATTTCAAAATGATTTTACACAGCTTCTGCCTTTTAGCCAATTTCAAAATAAGCTTACAACATATAGAATTCTACATCCTAATTTCTGAACGCACCAAACTGCAACGAAAAATACGAAACATTATCTAAAAGAGCAAAAGAGACATAACCAAGTATCTCATTTTAAAATACACGGGGTTACAAACATGTTATGAACAGACTGCTTCCCTTAACTTTTTACACGAAGCGTAAAGGTAATAACATACGATTTTCCGCGCGCACGGCGCTCTCAATATACCAGGATTTGTCGGGGCGCGGCGGCGCAATCATTAGCCGTATCCTCAATCCATGAGCTCCTGGTACGTCGGGGGAACTATCGGCGAATTTTCTGGGATTTTCTTATTTCCCATCCCCTGTTTTCGTTACGTGAAAATGTGCAAGTTTTTAAAATTGTGGAAAACACGTTTGCTAATAGTGAGCCGGGTAGTTGCGGAACAGGCCGCCCATTCGTCTTGCTGTTTTTATCCAGTCGAGAATAATGGAGTGAATGCACTCTCCTTTCCAGAAGTTTACGTTTTCTTATAAATTTTCAAGCAGCTGCATACACTTTATGCATCATCTTAAGTCCTTAACTCGGCTCTGGTAGATAAAAATATTTTTGTTGTATTCACTTGTGGTCTAATTGGCAGTATCCGTACTAAAGGCAGAAAATAGAGCTTTAAGTTTCTAAAACGATTTAACAGTGAAGACACGTTCCACATTTCTTTAAAACACAACAAAAAATATCCCTCATAAAACTCTGAGACAATTTTACCCAAAACAAACAAGTGAGTTGTAACGCAAACAATATTTCCGTATTTGACAGAGACCCTACAAAAAACATATCCCACGTACATCCTTTATCATTTCCAACGGCGGGATCGCCGAGCAAATCCCCGTATCCGGGACCCCGCGCCGGGATCCGGTAATCCCGGTTAATAACGCGGGGCGGCTGCCCGCTCTAGCTGGTAATCATTAGTTCAAGTTATAATTGCCGCGTTATTGTGCCATTGATTGTGGAAGGAAGCAGCTTGTTTGCCACGCCATCGTAACGCAGACACTTCATTACCACGAGACGTGATTAGAACTCCAAATACTATTCTCTTAATAGATTTTTTAGAGGCATTCTCTGACTTTTTATAACTTTGTGTAATCTGTTCTTGTCTGTGGTTTAAAAAGTTTTTGCACAGAAAATAAAACGCGTAGTTTTTGTTTGAAATATGAATGAAAACTTAAAGTGACTTAATCTTAATTGGGAAGAGCGCTGCGGTATTTCTCGTCTAAAAATAATGCACTCAACTTAAAAAATATTAACCGAGCTATATAAGTGAAAATAAATGTAACCCGACTCCGCAACGGGATAGTGCAGAAATCCCTCGGGATAAGCAAAAAACGAACCCTCGCAGCCACCGCGCACCAGGCTCGCATGAGCTAGGCGTAGGCGATCCCAAGCGGTATCAGCGGTACAAGCGATCGCACTTAGCCGCGTCACTCGTATCATATCGCGCTGCAGCGCTATCAGTCAGTGTCGCCGTGTCGCCGTGTCGCCGCGTCGCCCGCTGCATTAGCTGCGTCGCCGCGTCAATAAATTACAGGAGACACCTCCGCGCCACGCTGCGCGCCTGGTGACCGGGGACTGGTCACTCCGCTGGATTAATGTTCATTATGTTAATGTTTTCTGTTATTGTCTAATCTCTATGGAACTTATTAAGCCCTTTATCGGAAAGTATTCGTCACGACATCACGGGGAAATAAACTGAATCCATTCCACTATTTAAAGTTTACTTTATGTATGTTAGAGTCAATAATGGCCATGTTATAAAAAAGTCTAAATAACATGCGATATATCCATGAGTAATAGAAGCGATCCATTAGACACATAGCACTGGTGCTCTTGAATTAAAATCTCACAAACCCAGATCCGGAACTAATAACTGCGCATCAACCAATTGTCTATGCGGGATTCCAGCCGGGTTCAACAGATACATGTACAACCATAAATACGTTCGGTAATTGACAGCGCACCGCTTTACCCAATCAAATTGTTTTCCAAACCAAATGCCTGAATATATTATACATAGATCAGTCCAGATCTGACACCACTCTTGGCAGAGACCAAGTGTTAGTCAACGGAAAACACCGAATGGAAACCCCCCACCTGTGCGTCCAACATTATAAATATTGGACGAACCTCGCAGCATACAAAGCGCGTGTAGTTAGACGGGTGGACAACCGCCAAACGACCGTGTGGAAGGACAACGGAATTGATTGGTTGAATTAGTGAACAGCGGTAGAACGTTTTTGAAATCACCTTTAAATTCGTGCTGATCGAAGATAACGAAGCTTCCCATAGCCAATTATGAGATAAATAAAATAGATAATAATTAATAAGTTAGAAGATAACGCCTACTAATTAAGTCAAATACAGTACTCGTAATATAAAACGAAACTGTTTAAACCACTACGACACGGTTGGAAACTGTATCTTTTGTCAGCAATTTCTACAATCGGTTCGAGTACACTGATTGATCTGGGAACGGGACGCACTTTGAATAGTTTTATTCCTCGTTTACGATCGTTATCCAAGATCGTACGTTCATACAGCCACGGCATCACGACTGTCCTTTATGGATGAGCAGAATATATCTCTAATTTTGTCAACTCTGCCATCAAATCTCTTCATAGATTTTGATAGACGTTTATTTAGAGCGGTAATTTAAGTGAATATACTCTTAAACTTAGGGCCAGTGACGGCGAAATGTCAAAGTGAGCTTGTGTCGGGTATAAATAGCGCATGTGCGTCAGTTGTGTTATTGTATATAAAGTAAAGCGGCTTAATAAGAACTACTCCCACTCGTCGCCGCGGCACGCAACCTCCTTAGTCAGCTTTCACATGCCACGAGTTTATTTTTAAAAGTTAGGTTATGTTTTTGATTTTAAAGTTAGGATACGAGAAATAGTTTTGGATTTAAAGTGAGTTTTTATGAATTTTAAAACATATGTCATATGTGTAATATTATGTCTTCTATTTCCTGTAGAAGTAAAAATTAGTCGATATTATAAAGTAGGTAAGATGCCACGCATATAAGACCTTGTTAACTCTCCTTATAGCAGAAATATTATAAAGAAAATATGCATGTCAAGGTTCACATCCTTCAATGTAATTCTCATCATCTGATGTTTATTATTATTACTAGTAATTTAAGCATGTGCCTAGTGATACTATAATACGTCCTATTACTCGTACATACAAACAAATGTGTGTATTTATTGGTGTATTATATGTAGAGATAGTGATCCGGCCTCAATCATGAGATAACCATCTACAATGAAAATGATATCTATAGAGTATATTTTTTAACATCACATTTAAGTGTTTGGTAGTTTCGAACTTCAGGATGAATCTTCTTCTTACTTTAATCTCGCATTTTATACAATTATTAACTTCGTTGCAGCCTTTAAAAACTAATATTTTTGCTTCTGCCATAATTAAACGTTACTAACTCCAATAATCATAAAGAGATGATAATTTATCTCATCCTATCACCACATTTAACTATATCTTTAAACAAAGATTTCTAGAACAATCTGGAAATATTTTACATAATATTCTACCGTATAAAAACCTCCAGCGTCATGTAAGCCGCACGTGTATTAAGTGGAATCTTACGTACGATTCCGAGTATGGGCGCGTCACACGAGCGCGGCCGGCTCCGCGACCCGTTACCCGCGTGATTCACAGTTTAACTGTAACATGCTGGGCCAACGTTGGTGCACGTTGGACCAACGATGCACAGATAACCATCTCATCTGTACGTGGTGTCAGTTTGAAAATATCATAGATCCAGAAGTTGGAATGTAGATGCGGAGATAGCTATTGAAGATGATGCTTGTAAAAATATGTCGATGTTGTCATGAATGGACTGTTGAAACAGGTCTTGGGTGTCAATATAGCTAGACGTAGACCCCGAGTTAGGTCAAAATACTGCAATGGGTAGGATTATACAAGAGCCTACTAGTCTTACAATCGAGACTGTCAACGATCTGAATAGAGAACTGTGAAATAGAGAAGTAAAGGCGAACCTTACCGTCGAGATCACTTACAATAGACAGACATTATACTACTGGCGTTTCTACCAATGTTGGAGCTATGGTTTGAGCCACCATTGGATCCAACGTGTGGAGCCGTAGCGTGATTAACCGAGCGCACGCCGATGCCGCGATCATCTCCGTCTGTTTGTTCATTATAAAAATAGCCGCAATTTACTTCAACTCGCATGGGCGGGTTGTGTCCATTTTACTCAGAATAAACTTGTGACCCGAGAACTGTACTTCAGTTATAGTCTTGATAATAAATTAACTACTTTATTCATAGTCAGTTTATAAAAAAAAAATGTTATCGAATGTTATTGTCTTATTCGATCAAACTGAATTCAAAAGTCATTCGAAAGAGACAAAACTTTCGATGACTATAATAGGTTTTAGAACTGTCTATGAATAAGGCCGTAAGTGTATAGAGTTTTGTAAAATTTGTCGCATTTTAATACAAAATAGCATTTTCAAAAGTTATGCTGTAACTAAAATGTTTCTTGAACTAAGAGTTTGGTATACAAATGTCAATGGTATATCAAGTCTGCTAATTTTAGACCTGCACAATAGTTTAAGTTCATGACTCAATTGTTTAAGAGGTGCACAGCATTGAAACTTACAATATTGATGTTTTTATTGAACTTAGAAAACTTTCCACTTGATTAATACTTAGTATTGATATTTTCATGCCATAAAAAATTAACCAAACCCTTGATGAGTCAATCCATAAATTAACTTAAAGTTAAAGTGCTCTAGAACCCACTCTGGTATGTAAATAGACTAAGCACGACGTAGGAACGCCGCTCCCGCTCCCGCCTCAGCGCCGCTCGTGAATACACGCTCCTTTAATTGCCACAACTGTGCACAAATATTCATTGACTAAATTCTTGTATGTTTATAACTAGATAATTTCATATGGTCTGTTCAGTTACGGGATTGTGACAGTCGTCATTAGTTTTTTTCCTAGGTTGGGTATTTTAACACACTGAACGGTTGTTGAGTTTTTGAACGTTTTCGCAACAGTTTAATAACGTGGAAAGTAAATAAGTTTTTGATTTTGTTCGTAGCTGTAATTATCTTAACTCTTATTGCATAATATGTTAAATTTTCTTCTTGGAAAATCTCTTTTTACCTCATAGTTATGACAGGATAACCAACTTAGCCTCGATGAATGTTAATACTCAATTATAATACACCCACCCAACAATCACATACATAGTCCTGACCCCACACTAAGATCGAGTCTTGTGTCGTGTATCAGAAACTACGAGAGACTTTTCGGTCTCACAAACACCCACACCCGAAACAAATACCTATGGATCAAATATTTGTTTCGGTGCGGGGATCGAACCAGCGGCCTCTCGTTTCACAGCCGGCATCTAACCACAACGCCACGGAGGCCGTCAAATACTTAAAGACTATCAGAAACTATTAATTACCTAAAACTATTTTAGCAATATACGATCCAAAGAGCCCAATTTACAAATGACTGAGCTAATTTCGATTTCAAAACGAAGAATGATCACCGTCACTCACCTGTCAAACTGTCAAAATTCTATTATCAGGTGTCAAACGTGTCACGATAGCGTTATATCAGCTACTTGAAACGATATCTTAGAGATTTTTGGGAACCGATAGAAATTTGGCTTGTTATCGGCCGGATTACTATGTTCTTAAAATTGTTACGAAATGATAGCGCCTTATCAAAATACGAGACAATCTGGGTTTTGGTGGATTTTAAGGTTATTTATATGCCTACGTGATGGCTATATCCTATTAAGCTGAATGGTTTGTGGAATGTGGACGGGTTCGATCACCGTGGTAAGATTTTTGTGTGAAAACATTTTGTTTCGTTGAGTTTTGCTGGATTAATACGGTGTCTGATACTGATTTGATTGTCTGATTGTCTCCTACTCGTCTCTTGTTAATCCGTTCTATATCTACATAATAGGAATTTTAAAATCAATATTTATAACTTTATAGTGAACCCGCTATCTCTAGTCGTTAATGCAGTACAGTACTGAAGTAGAGGCGAGCTGGTGCAATGTCGTCTAACCGCATTCCTCTCGTTTGTTCCAGATGCGATGGGTGAGTCCTCCAGCTGTCTGCCTGTCTGTCCGCCGGGAACAACAGGAAGCGCCATAAATCATATGCATGCAAAAACATCGTGCTAACAAAAATTTCCAATCTTCATAAAACACGAAAAATAATTACAGCCAGCCCCGCGCCGCTCGCCGCTCGGCCGCGCACAATAAGTCAATCGCCAACACTAGGAGTCCGACGGGATTCGCCTCGCGTCATAAACTTTGATTAGGTCATTAAAGTACGTTAATTTATTAGCGTTCGAACAACTCTCATTTGCTATAAACACACAAAAATCGCTCGTAAAATTTAAACCCCACCGGTGTTATTGGTGCGCGGCCCGCCGCGGCGCTTGCGACATTCCGCGCCGCGCGCCCTCGCGTGTAATCGAAAATAAGCTTTGCGGTAATTAAATTTATCGTGAAAAAGCACACAAATATGTTAAAAATACAATTTAGTTTTTCACGTTTCACATGTACGCCGCTAATACCGCGCGACGCGTGACGCTATTCGGTGAAAAAAAGCCCCCGAAAATAGCGGTATCGCGTCGGAATAACGTTATAACGTTGCGCAACAACGTAACGCGATCTTTTTTTAAAAATGACAAAATATTTCCGCTGCATTCGAAATGACGTATTCATTCGGCGAGCGCCGCCGCCGGTGCCGGCAAAAAAACCTCAATAAACGCGGGAAAGCGTTTAATTTTTCAAAAATCGAACACGAAAATTCGAACTGTGCGAATTCATTTGGCGCGAAATTCGTTGGATGCATAAAATAAATTAAAATTCGAACAATATCAATCGGACACGGGAACACACTCAGGCGTTTCGCTATTTATCATAAAATACTGACGGTGAGCTCAAATTGAATGACATTGTCTTTGTCTGTCGCGGCGCGTGCGAGCGAGACGCACGTTGTGGGAGGCTTTTTTTCTTCGCATCGAGTGGTGTTATCGAGTTGTCCGCGTGTGATTTGTTCGTATAGGTATCGACTATCGGCGCACAATATTAATTATGCCCGACTAAATTAGCTTTGTTTCGTTTAATGATTGTGATCTGCATAGTTTTTAGTTGGTCTCTTGACGGTTCCGTAGACAACGTACCTATTATCGCGCTACCAATCAACAGTTATGTCTATGAGCCTTTTGGCCACCGTGGAGCCTAATCTCTATGACTAATTCAAGAGTATTTTATTACACAACTTAAGAAGCTTAGATTTTTGAATAATAATATAATTGTTCACGAATACCTCAGTGCGAGGTAATACCAAGGCCCGTTAATTCTATCCATTTGTAAGGGATTTCCTCGGTAACACGCGAAACGTAACCTGTGACCTTTCTATCGCGCTGGGAACTGTTACTTCTCGAAGCCTCGTAGATTTCACTGTGTTAACGTTTTAATAAAACCTAACTACTGTACACCCAGTTAAATTAATATAGACAATTAATTAGCAGGACATTAGACCGGCGCGTATACGCAGTTAGTAATTAAGGACCACCTCTGTGGACGAAACACCTTATGAGTAATATTTTTAAGTCCAAAATTAGTTTGTTTAGCTTTAATGGGTTTAATGGTGATTCTTTTTATTGACTTGGCGAAGTAAATACTGGCTTAATCAATTTTATGGTAATTGCAGATGTTTAGGTTTTGTACTGGCGTCAGATGATCGTCTGCTTGTTCAAAACCAATTTATGTTGAATAATAATTCTGTCTAAATATCGTAGGTGCCTTGCCGACCTCTCGAAATGGGAGGGGAAAAGGACAGCAGGGGAAACACATGACAAAACTAAAACATAGACTTAACAAGTCTTAAATTATGATTTAGACAATTCAAAAATAAGGTCCATGAAAAATGGAAACACAATTGCATTAGACGTAGAACTTGAAAAACATGAGATTTTATACCGTATCATTACCCGATTTAAAATCTGCCTATCCACACCGTCAACGATTTCAAAATAAATAATAACACAAGCCCTCGTAAATAAAAGTCCGCTTGTACCAAAATAACTACGACAGTCAACCCACCGTCCCAAGGAACCCTAAAACTTGATTAATGGTTGCAACATTAGGCACGGAAAAGTTATCGATGTGTATCTGATAATAATACTTGTTAATTTGAACGTGAGCCCACCGGTGGGCCATTGTTTCCACTTATCTGCCCAGCTTCTAAATTAGACTTTTTTATATCTCGATTGTGAATTAGGAAATGGTAAATATGCAAGGTTATTCTTTGTATATAAACTTGAAAAACAGACGAGTAAATATACATAACTCCATATACATAGATACATAGGTAGTAAATATAAATAGTCATAGGTTGGGTAGATTTAGCGAGTAGGTCCTGGAAAGTACCACAATCTACTACTTGTAAGTTGCAATATGCTGTGGTAGAGCACTTATTCTGATCCCATCATGGGATTAAAATCCCGGTGTCGAAGTTTCTCCATACTTAGTGTTGTATGCATCAGCCCATATACATCCTACTGGGCACGAGCCTCCTCTACAATCGAGAGTACGATTGAGAGTGGTTAGGCCATACAGTCCACCACGCTGGCTTAGTGCGGGTTGGACTTACAGACCGAAGAAATTCTTTAAAATCGCTACGGTATGCAGGTTTCCTCACGATATTTTCCTTCACCGTTATAGTGACTATCAATACACACATAACTCCGAAAAGTCAGAGGTGTGCCCTGGGATTTGAACCCGCCACCACAGTGAACATGTAGGCAGCCGCGTCTGGTCCGTTACCAACAGGCCACCACGCACTTTAACGTACCACGTACTTAGTACAACTACTTTATGTGTAAATGGTGAAGGCATTATAGTGTATTCTAAGTTTAAAGATCCAGTAGTAAGAAATCACAGTTGCTACGAAATAATGTTATATTATAAATAAATAACGTTTCCTTCACTATAACGGTGATGGAAAACATCGTGAGGAAACTACATACCATAGCCATTTGTATTTTCTATGGTATTTAGAAGTCCGCCAACCCGCACTAGGTCAGCGTGGTGGACTATATGGCCTAACCACTCTCAATTGTAGAGGAGGCCCGTGCCCAGCAGTAGGACGTATATGGGGTGATACAAAAAAAAATGAGCTCAATTTTGATACCGACACAATGGCACCGCGCTGCACCTCATGGTTTAATACGCTATTTATTCCGAGGTGTCTAGCACTTTTTAAACCACTCTATAGTTTAAACCTTGTATATAGTATTATCTATACAGCCTCGACGCTTCTACCACCAGCCAATTACGCATTATTTCAAAACACAGCAATCCCTTACTTGTATTCATTGGCTTATAATTTGCATGGAAACAAATTAATCATCCGCTATTACTGCGTTTAGTTTCCATTCAGCTAAACAATGACGTTGCGTCAATAACGCTTCTTGAAATCGTGTCCAATGAAATTATGAAAAACCAACACGCTTAACATTACGAGCCGCTAATTATCGACAGTAATAACACGTTGTGCTAATTGTGCATTTAATAAAGAGTCCGCTGTGTAATTGTTGCAAATCACAATTACAGATGTCAGTGTAGATACCGCGCCGCTGTCAGATCGACGCGTGATTAGTGACTGTTGCCTATTTAAATATTTATCATTATTGTTACAGCCTCGTTAGTTACAAAAATCAACCACCATTACGGGCGCGTCATTAACTTGTCACTGGCTCCGCGTCGCGCCGCCTTCGCTAATTAAAAAAACAAACTTTGTCCACATTCGTGTGTGCCGGCCCTACGGCTCCTGCCGACCGCGCGTGACGCAACGCGCATTCAAATCTCGAATTACCTCCAACATTTTTCTAAAAGCCTACAAATGGCTTAATTTGCCTGCCAGTATCGTAAACATCCGCGTAATGTCCAAAAAGCCCGCCAAAACTGCGACAGGCGAGCAATTCCAGCTCAGATTCAAATTTCGAACGAAAACGTGCAAGATGGCGACCTTCGCAGACCGTATATCAATGGTGATTTACGCGCCACAACCACGGTCGAGGTCGGCGACCGGCCCGAATTTCGTTCAGAAATGCACTCGGCAAGTAATTTATATGTTACCATCTATTATTTTGTAGACTCGCAAGGTCCTAAACACAGCTGACATTAATATATCATTTTACTCGGGCGGTTCTGTGGTGGTTCCGTCCCTGTCGCGCACGGGGGCGGGCGGTGCGTGCGAGCGGGACGGCGGTATGAGCACATAGTTTCCGTTTTCACTTTTTATAGTAGCAATATATTTGATCAGCTGATCGTAATGACATTTACTGGTGGGCCGTTTGCGATGTTTTTCATAATTTATACAACGGTAGGTGTTTCTCTGCGGTTGTCTAGGTCGGGGTTTATTTATAAACTTACACTAACCAAAATTCACGACTTTGTTGGTGCTAGTTAACATTTTGTACCGATGATTGGTATTTATTTATAAAAATGTTATTTATAAATTGTCATTAGCTTACGATTTTGTGATCGAGCGTAATTTAAACGGGTGTCTAGTTAGCAGTTACTTGCATGTATGAATGTTTATTAATGAACCTCGAGGTTGGAACTGTGGTATAAAATTCTTCAATAATTGAGCCTGGGAGAGCAGACTAGCTGACTGTGACTTAGCAACAACAGTTAATAAATAAATAAATAAATACCTACAGTCACATACATAGTCCTGAGCCCATACTAAGATCAAGTCTTGTGTCGTGGATATCAGAAACTACGAGAGACTTTTCGGTCTCACAAACACCCAGACCTGAAACAAATATCTGTGGATCACACAAACATTTGTTTCAGTACGGGGATCGAACCCGCGACCTCTCGTTTCACAATCGGCGTCTAACCAACTACGCCACGGAGGCTGTCAAAAGTAGATCTAATCTCAACAGCAGATCTAAATATCTCAAATTTGACACTAATCTTTGTTCTACAGTCTAGTATATAGTTCATACAACACTAATTGCTGCAATTTTTCCCCAATCATAGACAAGTGTCAATTGCTGGCATCACCGGATACAGTATTCCACAGATTAGATAATAACGCGATGGCTCATCCGCGACAACTGTCGATGGCCGATGAATTAACGGCCGTGGTCGCCGCCACAACATTTATAAATTGTTAAAATTACTAAATCAATATGTCGCCATTAATTCATGTAAATAGGTTTTAACGGTTTTATATCAGACAAGTTTCGCGCGGAATGATCGCTCGTGGCTTTTTACATTTTTTAGCTATATTATAATGTAGATGAAGTTATACCGTAATATTGACAACATAATCTTTGTGACTTCTGGCTCTTTCTGATGAGTAATCAACAATTTTGTGACGAAAAAGAGTTTACTGGTGTCTAGTCGTAATAACTTACTAAGCAGCAAATAAGTCAGTCCTTGTTTTCAACCTACCGTATCAGCTCATAATATACGTCCCACTGCAGGGCACGAGCCTCCTCTACAAACGAGAGTACGATTGAGAAGGGTTACGCTAGTCCACCATGCTAGCCTAGTGCGGGTTGGCTTGTTTTCACACTGTCACAAATATAATGTCCACATGTTGTTATTATCAATTACATAAATACATATACACATACATAAACATCACGCCTTTTTCCCAGAAGGGATAGGCAGAGGTGCAACCGGGACACCCACGTTTCGCCTTATTTTTACCATCCCATGATGTGATAGGGGTCGAGCCTATAGCCATATCGGGCACAAATTCCTGACGCCGGACTGATATTGAATAGAAAAATCCAATATCACTTTGCCCGATGCGGGATTCGAACCCGAGGCTTCTGCTTTGTAATCATACCGTTGTAAAACTACGCCACAAAGGCAGTTGTAATTGCATAAATAAGGCGGCTTATTAAATCCCTTACTCTACTTAAAACCTCTTTTAAGGTTGTCGATAATAGAAATTAAATAATCAGTGATAATTATCATCATGGTCAATGACCACTTGACTGGTATATCGAAATAAAGTACTAGGGTATCAGAATCATGCAGGAATTCAAAAGTCCCTCACTCAACTACTCATTCAAATGACTAGGCTATAAGAAATGTACAGGCAATATCTGGGGCACATGGCGTGTTAGGTAAACATGTAGGCAGTGTGGGGGTGCAGGGGGAGGGGGTGTGCGTACGGCGGAAGGAGCACGTGGTCCCAGTAAATATTTTTGGAAGCAATCGATTTCCGAAATCCATTGTGAGCCCCCGCGCCGGGCTGCCGACGCTGTCGCGACCGTACTATGTGGACATACCGCGTAATAATTGTTATAAAAAAGGTTATTTTACTGTTTTAATTACACTACTAAATCTGCACTTCTATGGATTATATAATAAAGAGGTCAATAGGAACTTAGAAATAATTAATTCTATTTTTCGGAAGTTTTTCCCTTCAGAAGTTGGTAGTTAAATAATCCATCAGAATCCATTTAAATCAATTTTCATAAAGCAATATAATAATATTGGAATATGTGTATGTTCAGGTCTAATATCTTTCAACTGGATGGATAAAGGTGAATCTAATTATTTTTAATTATTTACTTTAGAGACTAATTAAGAACAATGGACAGAATTTTGACAAAAACGGTTGTAAAATTGTTTTTGTAAAATAATAATTTATGTAGTTTTTGGATTACTCAATTGTTTGAACGGCGAGACAGTAAAATTGATTTAATTTTAAAGGAAGTTGCGCCTGAATATAATTTAATAGCAAATAACTAATGCGTAGAACGGAAGCACTTGAAAATGCAACATTTAAGTTAGCCCAAGTTTAAGCTTCCACAGACTTTTTAAAATTCATAATTGGAAACGAAACAATTGCACCAACGACGGTTTCAGCATTACCGGAGCACTCTAGCCGATTATTCGAATATTTTAGTCGATTATTGGCATATTTAAATTTAGAACGTCGTATCCACACTAAACGACAGGCATTAGCGCGTATCGCACTGGCTGGCATCATTAATCTACGTGACAGTTCAAAATTTAGTTACAGAGGGTTCTCACCCCCGCGCCCCCGCCGCCGCGCGCCCTCACCCCCGCGCCGCCCCGCCGCCCGCCGGCCCAAATGTTGCAAGTTTTTGAGGGATACCTAAACACGCTCCAACCGTTAAGTTGGTTCATTAGTTTAGTTTCAAATATTTTTAAAGGCATTTAAATTACTATTGGCGAGGCAACGTTCTGTTGTGAATTTACACACAATGTCTTCCTACTTTGGTCTCAATCGGAGTATCTTAATAAAGCTCAAATACCATTGAATGCGACATGAGAGCTGAGTCTAGAAAATACGTAAATTGGATCATCTAGTATCGGAGCTGCGGAGAAACGACTAATAACTTTGAGATAGAGGTTTATCTTGTAGATAGGGATAACTTGTGCTCCCGTGGTAAAATAATTTACTGCTTATTTGAAATGTCGTACTTATTGGATAAATTCTTCATTAAGTGTACTTAATTATAACAAAAATCCAGATAGTGTTTGCATCCTCATATTTTTTACTTTACAATTTACTCTATCGAACTATTTTTATTCCTTTAAAAACATGATGAAGGTACTGAACTGCCAATCTGGTGGCAATCGATCGCCTGGTACCAGGATAGCAGGCCGCGCGAGGAGTTCCGACGAGGCATGAGCCCGACGTCCCGCGGCGCCTGCCACGCGCACGCCGCGCACAAAGCACACGAGCCACGCTAATCACTGCTGTTACGTTATGCTACCCTGGTAATATTAGACGTGATTAGTTTGCCAACACAATGAATACTCTGAATGGTTCGAGCAGGCCGGCAAAATTGTGTCGATTGTAAATTTGAATTGCACTGCACTTACCGTGAAGTCTATTGCAGTCGCTGACTTGCCTGTGTAAAAATGGCGTTAGTTTTTGTAGTAGGTGTGTCAATTCAAATGCACTGCTAAATCCACCATTTAACTTATAATACGTTATTATAAACTAAATCAAACAAAGAAACAAGCGGACATTCAAAAAAGCCATCTTAAAGCAAAAAAACACGTGAAATATCCCGGCACTCACAACATGCGCCCTACACGGTACCTCTGTCATACGTCTGTAATTTTTCTCAAAGTCGGCATGAATAATCAAATTTCTCTATACGTTCCGCATTTATTTCCATCCACTGCCGAAACGGCACAACCTCCTGTACACAACTACGCAATAAAGTCTTTAATGCTAAAATAATAGAGCCGAGTATCGCGTGCAGTGTTCGCAGGGTAGAAATGAGAGTGCTTGTTCCTCCGGCCCTCGTGACTGGCACAATTTTTCGTATCGCAGTATATTTTTTAACATACATATGTTTATATTTTTATTGTGTTCAGGGGTTCCTTGCGTTGCTAAGGAAGGAATTGAAACTGTTTTAATGATGTTTTTTAATCATGTGTAGATTTAATTCGCCAAAATCGTGCAATTTGCCTGATCGGACTGCTTCGGTGGCGTAGTTGTACTACAGTATGATTGCAAAACTGAGGTCTCGGGTTCGAATCCCGGGTCGGGCAAAGCGATATGGGATTTTTCTATTAATTATCAGCCCGGAGTCTGGAATTTGTGCCCAATATGTTAGGCTCGTCCCCTATCATATCATGGGACGGAAAATACAAGGCGAAATGTGGGTATTCTGGTAGCACCTCTGTCTACCCCTTCTGGGAAAAAGGCGTGAGATTATGTATGTATGTATGTACTTATGCAAAATATATTTTTCTTACAAGTCCTGGACAAATATTCGTATATCATTATTAAATTTATCCTTTCGGGACTCGAACCCGTTATATTGACACAGGGAGCTAACTGTTTAACCTGAATACTTGATCACATTTTAGTATCCAAAAAAATCTACAATCGAAACCGGGTAAAAATAGTTGCATTTCACCAGTACAGTCCCATCAAAACATCGTTAGAGCGCCCACTCGCTTACATATTCATTTGCACCACTGCACCTAATGCGTTAAAAATGTGCCAAACAATATTGGATATTTAGGGGCGTTCGATGTTCACTTGCCAACAGAGATTATAATTTATTTATGTTTTTTGATATGACAGAGGGGTCAAATACCTCAAATTTCAAAAAGTAATAGTCTTCAAAACCATTCTAAGTTTTCGATAATAAATTGACTAGGAATCGCCTTCAAACATGCCTCAAAATTCCTATAAATTGACACAAAATTAGGCCAAGTTTGGACGCCCATTTAAGGTGTTATGGGCGTCCATAACAGATGAGGCTATGCTTTCCGTCGCCCATCTCGGAGTACTGGTGAAGGCGCACCGCCCCCGCAGTGTGCCCAGAGATCTCTATGGCCTTTGTACACACCTCTTAGGGGCAGGGGATACCGATAATTCTTACACCCTAACTGAAGGTTAAGCAATAGCCTAGATTCTAGAAGGTAATCATGGGTATTCTAACTAACAGACTTTACCTTAATTACTATTTTTACTTCATAATATTACATCATCATACATCTGTATCAGCCCAGATACGACCCACTGCAGGGCACGAGCCTCCTCTACAATCGACAGCACGATCGAAAGTGGTTAGGCCATATAGTCCACCACATGCCCTAATGTGGGTTGGCGGACTTTACATACCATAGAAATTCTTGCAAATCGCTATGGTATGCAGGTTTCCTTACGATGTTTTCCTTCGCCGTTATAGTGCGTGGTGATTGACTATCAATAAAACATGACTCCGGAAAGTCCATTCACCATCATTCTTGTCACACTGGGTCTGTATAGATAATATCAATGGAAGTTATTAACGGTAGAGAATCTTAGGAGACAATTTTGATTATATTGTATCGGCAAGTGCCTATGAGATGGTATGCGAAATCGATTTTTTTATTGCAATGAATGGCGAGACGAGCATGCTATTCGCCTGATGGTAAGCGTTTCGACCGCTCATGGACAGTAGCAAAACCAAAAACCATGAATTACAAAGCAATGCTTGGCATTCCACTACGCCTGCCGTCGTGAGACATAATATGTTAAATATCATTATGTCCAGTAGTTACGCTAGTTACAATGTCCTTCAAACCGAAACACAACAGTGCATTAACACTGCTGTTTGGCGGGAGAAATGGGCATTGCGGTGGTGCCTACCCAAGTGGCCTCTCACATATTAGAGACCTACCATCATTTTAAGTCGAAGTTTTTTCTTACCATGGTTACCACTTTATGGTCACTTTCATGAGTATGAACGAATCTTTACACTATTCAGCTTTAAGATTACTTATAGTCTTTTATTTGGTTGCGAGTGTAACCACGATCACCGCACACAATCGAATTCCTGCCAAATCACTCTAAAACTCAGACAGCATCAGCTAACCTAAGAATAAAATCCACGGACGCATTTCACAGCCCCTTCTACTGCCATTTAAATAGAAGGAATAAAATATGATTCCCGTAAAACTCCTTTAATAGTCTAAAACTAGACGTACATTATCTGGGCTTGGATCATGACAGGGTTCTGCGCATATATCACGGATCATCCAGGCGCGAGTCCACAAAGCGTGGTTTATGGTCACCCCGCCCGCCGCATAAAAGAGCCGTAACAGGTGTGCCGGCACGGAACCTAGGCCTACTAACCCGGCTGCCGCTGTGACGTCACAAGACGCATGCCCATGATCGATGACTGTCACGCTGCCAATGTCAAGGCCGCGTTTGACAGCCGCTGTCAGCGCGCGCTGTCAGCCGCTGAAAAACGCGCACGTCACGAGTAATGGATAGCCTTCCGGCTGCACCACCGGGGTCGTCGACCCGCACCTTGTGTACGCTTTTTATTATGCAAAACTTTTTCGACATTTTTTTGCTCGTGTTTTTACGGATCCGAAATTAAAAGTCATTTATGATGCGTTGTGTGCAATGTCCTTTTTTAACGCGTGCGAACGCAGATTTTGACGCGTGGCCTTATTTTGAATTTGGAATCGGTGGTCGGTTTGAATTCGCGTCTCGATGTTAATTCCCTCATATCATAGACAAACAAATAAATGCAAGACGTCGGTGTCAGACTATTTACATTCCCCACATTAGCAGTTTCATTGGGGAAGCTTTTAGTAGAGTTGGCACCGCGCGATATTTAAACACCGACCCGCTGGCGTCGTATCGCTTACCAGCGCGGAAATGCACTCCGCAGCGAAATTAAAACGAAAATATCGCGCTGCACGCACGGCATAAAACAATAAGTAATAATCCACGGAAGAGAAAAAAAAAACACGCGAAAAATAGAACCTTTTTCAGAAGCGTTCGGAAACATCGCTAATTGCACCCGCCCAAGGTAGGGCGGGCGGCCCGCCCAGCGCTCCTCTATTGCGAGCGCAATAAAACTCATTATTGTACGTCGAATGCCGCCTTTTACTGTCTTCTTGAACTTGAAACCGCGACCTGCAGACTTGGGAACGTCGTAAGGACCGCTCCGAGCGGCAGAGAAAAACAAATCTTGTTTCCGTGGGTGTTGGGTCGGTTTTGGTGGTGTGTGTGTGTAAGGGTCGTTGGCTCGCCTGGAGGGTGGGTCGCTGCGTTTGACGTATAACTCATCCGTAGGTACAGACGGGCGGCAGATCGATAGCATACCTATTAGACGTGCAGCGGTATCTGTCGTTAGGTAGTCTCCGTGCCGGCGTAATGAACAGGAATGAACGGGACGTCCGCCCGCCTTGTTTGCTCTGCTGGACTGCAGGAACGCGCCATTCACGACATTTATCACTAATTATATGGTTATTGACAACTCCTTTACTTTCCAGAGCGATTTTTAAAGAATTTTGGACGGTTGAACGGTTTTGCTGTCTCTTCTTTGGAGTAAACATTCTTGAACATCTATATCTTGAATTCGGTTTGAAATGCTTTTGAAAATCAAGAGATTTTTACAGGGACACAAGTTTTTTACTAGTAACGGCTGTAGACAATTAACTGAAAAGCCTATAATGTTATATGCTCGTTCATAAAGTAACCAAGTACTATTCCAGATCGACTTGAAAATCTAAAGTTTGTAAGCTCTTTAGAGCTTTAATTATACATACACGTATATGTAAAATTATTGCTATTTAAAATACCAGCTTGCGTTCCCGTTACATATTTTAAATACTTTTTGCAAACCAAAATCACTAATCACTACTCTGATTTAGTATTATATAATGTGTGGTGGTATGTATTTGAGACTAAAAAAAATAGCAAATTGCACATGATATCCTTATTTTTTTCCTTTACTTGCGTGTTAAGCTCGTCACGTAAAACATTGCATAGCATAAAGTACACTTCTAGGGGATTACCGATTGTGTAACTAAGATGATAATAAATAAATACAATAAATAAATAAATACACCCAACAGTCACATACATAGTCCTGACTCCACGTAAAGATCAATTAAGTCTTGTGTCGTGGGTATCAGAATCTACGAGAAACTTTTCGATCTCACAAACACCCAGACCCGAAAAAAATATTTGTAGGCCTCGCAAACATTTGTGTTGGTGCTGGGAACGAACCCGCGGCCTCTTGTTTCACAGTCGGCGTCGAAGCAACTACGCCACGGAGTCTGTCATAATAATATATTCCTACTTCTATTATCTTAGACTATCATTTAATTGTATTTCAGCACAAAGGTATATTGGGCATTGTTGTTAGCCTGCCTATTGTGATATAAACAGCCGCTATGGCGCACTTGGTTAATAAGACTGAGAAATAAGTAGCTATAGGTTCAATTCCTAAGTTAAGACAAACTGAGACTCTAAGTTTGCTTCTGGGTGTTGGAAGTCCTAAAGTCTCGTATAATTTTTGATACACTTGGCTTGGTTCGTAGTGTCATGTGTGTATTTTTATTTCATTTAATAAGGAGGGTAGGTATAAATGTTTGTTGAAAGATTGATGTTCAGTCTAGCGGCTCTCTAGACAGTTTAAAACCCTATTTTACTTATCAAATGTTTAGCCTTCTTCGCTCAAACTGAATTCAAAACTCGCTCGAAAGGGACAAAACATTCGATATGCAAATTATAACAAATTATTAATGAACTGCTCTGATTTGGACCAACTTGTAATTTTTGTAATAATCACGATATTGTAAACTGGTTTTGAAAAGAGCAACACTAGAGTTTCTTGCCCGTTCTTCTCTAGTGAAAACCGCTTTCCGAACCGGGTGGTAGAAAAAAAAAATGACTGAATCTAAATAATGTTGAACATTTTAATGGATTCAATAAATTATTTTCATTTTCATTTTCGATAACTAAAATAGGTTTTAAAACTGTCTATGAATAAGGTCTTAAGTGTTGGGTTAAAAATTCTCTAGTAGTTTCTAATATATGACATAAGTAATCTTAGTACCCAACTAAGTGTTTGTGAGGCCTGCAAGTATTTGTCTCGGGTCTGGGTGTTCGTGAGACCGAACAGACTTTCGTAGTTTCTGATACACGACACAAGACTCGATCTTAGTGTGGGGTCAGGACTATGTATGTGACTGTTGGGTGTATTTATTTATTATTTATAATTGTGATTTTTGTACCTTATATAATAGGTATGTAGGTAATAAGGATGTAATTTCTTTCAACACAAAGAAGTAAAGTTAACATCAATCCAAGTAGGTGCGGGGTAGCCAGCGCCATATGTCAGCGGATCGATAGGTCGGAAGCCGTGGGGCGGCTATCGGTACATTAGGGAAATTGCTTCATGCAGGGCGCGGTAGCTACCTGTTACGTTGGCACCTTAGGGGTTGGTAACACTGTTCAATTGGTATGTTTAGATGTTTAGAAAATTATAATATGCGTGTTGGTTGTAGAAGATCAGGATCAGGTGTGGGAGATTGTGGGTTCAGTATAAAAGAGGTACATACAGTTATAAAATCTGTTAAATATGTGATATGGTTAACGTAAAATACTAGATAGCGTTTACTATGAGTATATCGAAATAAATATTTTATATATTATCTTATGATAGCCAATTTGAGGGAAATTATTCAAGAGTTTTTGGGATAAATTTTAGTTGAAGGTTTAATTGTAATGAGTAGTCTTACAATATTTAGTGTTATCTTTTAGAATAAAGGATAATTATTGAAAGCGTACTAGAAAATGCTTCCCATAAACAAGTGTTGTTAAAAAACTGCAACTTGCGACATAACTTCACGAAAATCTCACAAAATGCAAAAATACGCACAAAATTCTACAAAACCACAAAAAAAATGGAACATAAATTTTAAATTTAGAAGAGCAAAAACCGTTGAACAAAGAGTAAAAAGTAAGAGTTGTCGAGATAGGTCGGACGCGGCGCGGCGCAGAAAAACAGCTGATTTATCGTGTGAAGTGGCACATCTTCTGCTTTGTGCGGCCGGCAGGTGCTAGGGGGCCCATGAGGCTGGCCTGAGTACGTCCCTTTGTAGAATTTGAGTATTAAGAATTAGGGATGGTAATTACATTGATTGAATCATTGGCAGATTTTGGGTGTGTTGATATGTTTTTGAGCATCTATAATTTAGATTATTATATACGAGTTATTATTGAAGATGAAACCGCGTACCGCGTACCGTGTACCGCGTTTTATAATAATTGTAAAACATTATGTTTTGAGTCGAAACAGTACCTACATAAGGCCTCGCGATTCGTTTGCAATATACACTTCCACCAAACGAATCAATCTATCAACTGTATTAATGTAATGAAACTCAAAACAGGCGTCCAAACTTCAGTTGAATATTAGGACACTTACAAAGTTTTACACAAAAATTTCCATCACACACAAAAATACCTTAAAAAAATCAGTACATCCGCCAAGCAGGAATATTTTGAAACAATAATATTGTTTTGTTGTATCAATCAATCCATCAGCCAAAGGAAGTCCACTGCTGAACATAGACCTCTCCCAATGATTTCCACAGTGACCTGTAGGCAGCTTGCATCCAGCGACGTCCCGCGACCTTCGTTGTATAAAACATTAAATTTCCATCGAACACAAAAAATATAAAAAAAACAATTTAGTATGAATTATGCCAAGCAGGATCGCAGTATGCAATAATGTCCGTAATTAAACAAAAATCCTCGATTTAAAGCAATATTTGCAGTGCAGTTCGCAGGACGTCCTGCATGCTGCAACACGGATCCTAGGTATAAGTGTTGTGTTCTGTTGTAATTGTAATTACTGAAATATTACACGCCAATACATCATTTTAAACTGTAATTAGACGGTAATTGAGTTGTTAAAAAATTGAACTGTATAAATTGATTGTTTTTACGATCATTGCCTCAGCGGAATTAGGGTAGATTATAAAGGTATTTTACTAAAACGAAAAAATAATTAATAATCCTTTCGTCATTGAAGTAATAAGAAGGAAATTGTCCAAGTCTTTTCTAACTAGAGATAGGTAAATTGTAGTATTTTAAATTTGCGTCTTTAAACGTAGTGTCGTTTTTTTAGAGTATTTTCAATATAGAGGGAGCGCCGTCACACATTTGCGTCTTCAAAAGCGTAGATATTTTCTTGTTCGTAATTTTGGTAGCACTGCTATATTAGCGAAAATAGAACTAATTATTTAAAAACAAATTTCTGCAAATTCCGTTGGTAACCGAAATTAAAAATTATTATCCATCTAAAATGAGTTTGAGTGGAATTGAATAGCCCTAAACTATTTAAAAATATATATTTTTCAAACCATTCATACATGTTGGACAACCTGTCAAATGTCAGCCAATAGGAGGGCAGAAAAAAGTGGCTCGGCACCACCATTTTTATCTACGTTCTTGAAGTACCAAAGCTTCCTCCATATTATTAATACTGTAAGGGTATTTTATTAAACAACTAAATCTGGTACTTGAGTCAAAAGCTGTTATAGAATTAGAATATTCCTTAAAATAACTAACTATGATTTGAACACCATATAATGAATGAAAAGTAACTTCCTATATAATAAACACGCATATCCTAACTTGAGTCGTCGTCACCCTACTCCCTTTGATATCCGTATCATAGATACTTTTATACTTTTGTCAAAATTTACGACCGGCGTAATTTGTGACCGTTTACCATGCTCCCACCAGCACGCTACCTGTCGGGGGTGGGCAGAGAATTATGTCTATTCCGACGTGATTGTTTAATCTATTTTTTGCGAAGTTTAAAGGATATCGAGGTTTGATTGTTAAAAGCTGTTTTTTTCGTTAGTTGATAGTTTGTATGGTCTGCTCTGCCCAGATATCAGCGTAATAAGTCTGTTTGTTTATTGTACTTACAACTCTTTGTAACGGTGAAGGAAAACATCGTGAGGAAACCTGCATACCTTGGCGATTTGTTAGAAAATCTATGGTATGTTAAGCCCGTCAACACGCACTAGGCCAGCGTGGTGGACTAACCTAACCCCTCTCAAACGTTCTCTCGATTGTAGAAGAGGCCCGTGCCTGCAGTGGGACGTAAATGGACCGATATATACACAATTACATACAAAATACATATAAATATTTAAAAAATATGGCCCTTCGGCGAGGCTCAAGACCCAAGCCACCGGTGGATAGGGATCCAAAGCGAGGAACCTCCTCACTTAATGAAATTACATACATTATTGTCTTTGATAAAGTATAACATTTATTGAAATGAAACGAATTCTTACGGATTTTATCGCGAATTTGATTTAATATTTACATTATTTAATTTCCCGACGTTCCGATCACTTTACAGTTTTCGTGGTCACGGGGCGGACTGACAGTCCGTTGGAATTTGTTTCATTTCAACGTGTAACATTCGCGTAAACCGAAGACACCATGATACAACATTCATGTTGAATAATCTTTCTCCTATTGTAGGTTTCAAGAATTATACATCCTAGGGATTTTAATGAAAAGAGGCTTTACTTTCCTGAAGGCTGGTAGCCATGATACCTCTGGTGCTGTGGATGTTCATTGTCATCAGTGGCTTAAAATGCTTGCTTAAAATGTTTGACATGCAAGTGATCCTTAACGACGCTCAAGTGGATGTGATTGTATTTTTACTAGAATACCTAAAGGTGTTATTTTAAGCCTTTAGAAGAGATAGGATAACTACGAGTGTATACTTATATAACTATATACCGGTTTTAGGTGTTCTTTACCATGAAATCGTGACTTACTAAACGAGTATATTCTTCTATTAATTAAGAGTTTTTTGACAGGCAATATTCTAACTTTATACTGGTATTAATTATGAATTCTATACATACATAAGTCATGCCTTTTTCTCAGAAGGGGTAGGCAGTGGCGTTAGCAGGACACCCATATTTCGCCTTGTATGTTCCGTCCCACGATAGGATAGGGGGCGAGTGTATCGTCATAAACCCTGCATATCGGGCACAAACCATGATAATGAATTAAAAATTCAATTTCACTTTGCCTGACCTGGGATTCGAACTCGAGACCTCAGCTATGTAATCGTACCGTAGTACAACTATGCAACCGAGGCAGTTGAATTCTATGTAAAGTTTTAACCAACAGCAGAGCCACAAAACATTTATATAATCAGTATATTTCAATCAATTAAACAACATCCGAACATTCAACGATTTCGCGTTAAAAAAACAATAAGAACACCAACAGAACTCGTAAAAGCCAAACCGATTATTAAAATCAAATTACAAATTAGTAACAACCAAAAACAATAGACCAGTTTGGCGCTAAAACATGGCAATTAACATTCATATTTCTTTTTTCAACCGGCAACCCCGGCATTACAATTGGTGTTGCCAGGAAAAAACGCGTTTTGATACCTATCTCATGTACAATGTGTATACATCGTAATAATAGTCGTTAGCGAAATGTTGCGTCTTCAGAACGTACCATTTTTGTGGCTGGCAATTATTTTCACTCGATAATTATCGTTTTTTTTACCCGCCTTTTGTTCGTTTACGGCTTTTTATGTTCCATATTTGAATGTTCGGTTTTTTACGTATGTATGTAGTTTACATACATTATTGTGTATTGTGTGGGATTCAATGGTAATGAGAGCCGATTGGAATCGTTTCGGTTAGTTTGTGGCTTTTAAGCGGAGTTTGAAAACAAGTTGAAAGGTGCGATGATACTGATAGAAATGCGGTTGGTATTCGAGACATTGTACAGATGGTTATGGGAGCAGTGTGAAGGAATTGTGGGCGTATTTGGAAGATATTTTTTGCGGCTTCCGAGACAAAGCCCGGCGGAGGATAATGCCGGCTGAATGTGTTTGTGCAAGTGTGTGCCGGAGCTCCCTCGTGCATTAGCATAGAGCGCGTCACAGTCGCGGCGTGAGCTAACGGGCATATTTAGACAATTTCCCGACAAATCCCCCGGCCGGGTCTCGCCCCCGTATAAATATTATAGGTGCGCCACCTCGCGCGCCCCATTCTCAAATTCGCCAGGTTATTACAATTTTTC
Organism: Theretra japonica; assembly: GCA_033459515.1. Lineage (NCBI taxonomy): Eukaryota > Metazoa > Arthropoda > Insecta > Lepidoptera > Sphingidae > Theretra > Theretra japonica. The sequence continues at coordinate 1,355,161 of CM065951.1, read as the reverse complement.
GCGTTATGAATATCGTCGCGAGCCCGCCTTAATGCCCCTCGCGCCGCCGGGGGAGTCACACCTCAGCAATTTTACTTTAATTCTTATTTAGAGTGCCACCTTATTTCGGTTACAAGATTTTTAGTGTTTGTTTATGGAGGAGGAGACGGCGCGATGGGGTAATTTTCGCCTTTCTCCGAGCCGATGTAATTTTAAGTTTGCCGTTGTACAAAACGCAAATTGCCCATAAAAAGTGTCAGGCGACAGGGACGCGCGGCGACGGCGACGCGGCGTGTTGCGCGGGGTCAAGGGCTTATTTATTTTGTTTAAAAATCGAACGCGCATCGGTGTCGCGCGTCGCTCGCCGCTCGTCGCTCGTCGCTCGGCGTCATTGCTCCGCTATCAATCATGCATGCGCCATTGCGCCGCGCGCGCGCGCTTTTGTTCGAATTACGAATTTCGAAAAAGGAACATAACGCGCCAAAATTATGGTGGTTGGGTTCCAAATTCGAATTTCAAAAAGGAGAAATTGGCATTTGGAGCGCGCCCCCCGCCGCGGCGGCCGTGCGAGCGCTCCGCCTCGGCTCACGATAATTATTATTCAATTAAACTATTAAAGTGAACAACGATCGCTGCGTTTTGTTTCACGTTCCCATGTAACGCACGAACAGTCAGATACACGTACTGCGTACCGTGTAGCGCGGCGCAGTGCGTTCACCCGCCGCGGAAACTTATTCCGTCGGGTGAGTGTGAAAAAAATGTAATAATACAGTGTGACACCGTTAAAAAAGTAACGAAATTGCTAATGGTGTATGATATTGCCTCCCCTCATTTTTGGGGTAAGAAAAGACTAGGGGTGGCAACACCTTCGCTCTCCCAGGAGGTGTTTTTTTCGAGTCGAGTATTTTTTCTTTCTTTCTGATGTTTTTTGCGTAATGACGCTGAGGTCCTGGGAGAGTTGGACGAATCCATTAGATAGGCGGGAAGAGCTTAATGTGGCTGTTTTTTTTTCCTTTCTGAATCGAAATCGGTTGAAAAAACGATGTCACATGTGTCGCCGTGGAGGACATTAGTACGAATTGTAATAGCTTTCCACCCGCCGGCGGCCGCGAGCGGGGCGCGGAGGACCATCTAATGTAATTCCTTTATTTGTTTCTCTAAACACATTAAAGTTTTTAAATCGCGCGCCAAACTTTTAAGAACTCGACTTGAATGAATAAACATCACTTTTTTGTTTGGACATAAATCTCATTTGATTGCTACGGGAAAAGATATTATTTTTCTTTATCGAAATTAGAATGGCATTCTGTGCACATTAATAACGATTTATCTGTTCATCTTGTAAATTAAATTCAATGCTGGCTAGACGTGACATCTGGATTAAAAAAAAGAAATTAAGTTTCGTTTTATTTTTAAACAATCCGTTGTTTTAATTTCCATTTATATTTGTGGCTTATGTACTATAATCTGAAGGAGAAAAAGTAATTGGCAACACACAATTAAAAAAGTTTTGTCACAAGGATTACAAAATATGATGCTTTATTTTGAATATCGAACGATAATTTACATTTTAAAATAAGAATTGACGTTGTTTCTTTTTTCAAAACCTTTACTTTTTAAACCATCATTGTAAGATGATGGTCTGTACTCTTTCTTAGTGTCTAATTTGTTGTTTTTGATTGTTGTAGGCAAATGGTGCCCGTCGCGGCGCGAGTGGTCGTCGCCGCCGGACGTGACGCGGCGGGTGTACTCCTCCGTGTTCCTGGGCAGTCCGGGTGAGTACCCAGGTAATGTACCAGTATCAACACACAGAGCGATACAGTACACTTATGTACTTCATTAATGAGAAAAAACTACTGAGCATTTGTTACCTACCAAAATACCTATCAAATTCCAAATGATTATTTGAAAATATTTTCGTATTTTGGAATAGTTCTTCTAAATGTTACTATCGAAACAAGATCTTATCGGTCTTCATTTCAATATCAGATGAGTTCTCGTTTCGGTTGGCATTCCAATCGGTATTATTTTAATGGTGAAATAAATACTCAGTAATCGAATTAATAAACATAAGTTACTTCTATCGCTCTTGAAATATGCACTTTTTATTTTTATTATAAAAGTAACATTAAATTGGCAGATGTTTAAACTTTAATGTGTTACATTGAAAAAGTTTAAACTTGTTCAATTTTGTGTGGTTAATCATTTAGTAGTTTTGATGCGATGCCGTCCCAACCAGGGCCATACATGAAACATGAGTAATACTTTAGTTTTTCAAATTGAGCGCAGAACTATAGGCGTCAAGTTACTTCGAGCTTTTTCTCACTTTCAAGCGAATTTTTAATATACGGGTGATTAGATATGCTATAAACCTATGACAAAAGCATTTAGTTCAATAATCGAATCCAATTTAAAAAATGAACCACAAACAGCTAATTCTCCGTATTGGCAATAAGAACTCTATCGGAATTTAAAAAAAGAACGGCCGAGTTGTCAAATGCTCGGCGATGTAACGAATATACTTGTAAAGTCGACCTCCCACGAATAATTCAAAAATCGAATCCAATTTAAGAAATAAAACCTTTTTTACGTCCAAACAGCTGATTCTCCGTACTGGCAACTAGAAATCAATCGCGAATTAAAAAAGAACGCGCAGTTGACAAAAGCGCGGCGATGTAACGAATATGCTTGTAACGTCGGCCTCCTACGTCACCGCGAGAAATGGTGCTCCATCCATCACGGCGTGCTTGTGACGCGGCAGTGCGAATCTTGTACAAGGTCACCGCGTCTGCCGCAACCTTCCATGGTTACTTTTTTAAAAACACTTTTGATAAAGGAATTGGGCTTCGGTAATTGAAAGCTGTTTTTTAAAGAATTTAAAAATTGAATCGTGTATAATTGATTTGGAACTACATTTGAATCCGACGGGAGATTTTAATTGATATATTTTTTATACTAATTGGAATAAGATTCATTTACCTTCCATATTTTAGTAACGATGAAATTGAAAAGCAAACGTGAAATCGACAATAAACTGCAAACCAGTTGTTCTTATAAAACGGCTAAAAGCGATCCTTTAGCTACTTTTTACATGAAATGTCCTAAAATTAAAACAACTTTAAGAGTCTTCACTATCCTACAGTAGAAGAATTGTAAACCGTATATAAAAAAATCTCCCTAAAACTTGCAACCCCGTGATTTCTAAATGAGTGAGTTGCGCTTAGGCTGGCAACCCGCGGCGGCGTGATGCGCGCGCGCACCGCGACAGCCCATCGATCACGCGTGTTATCGCGGGCTCCATCGGTGTCATCCATCGGTGTTGCAAGGTCGCACCAAAAACCTACCAAACAAACACATGGGAAAATTTACACGGCTATTTAAACCGAGGCTAAGGAATATTATGCAGCCAAGGGCGTTAATTGTATTTTTTTATTTTAATATTTATTTTCGGCATAAATAATTAAAAATAATTAAAATATGTTTCCTAGTCATATTAGGAAATATTTATAATTCACATGCGTAATAAAACAATATCCTCGGACAATGTTATTCTCGCACTTTAGTGTTTCCTTTAGCAATCGTACCGCCGGGAAATAAAGATTAATAACATACAACACCTTTACAAAAATAACTGTATATACTTTTAGTTCGTATTTCAAAAGTCAGGCTGTATGGATTGCGTTGCCTTAGTCTATCATTAAGAAACAAAAACATTAAAAAGTAAAGACGCATTATTGGTAGAAATTAAAACAGTTCACCGGTTGCAGTCCCTCGCTTTTTAATTAAACTTAAAAGTTTTATTGTATCAAAGCAATGGCGATTCTATCTCTATCTCTATATAATTGACCTAAATAATTAATCGAAATAAATCCTGAGCTCCATCAAGACTAAGCTCTTTCTCATCTAATCTTATTTATAAACAAGAATACAGAAACGTTGCACGATAGACGGGATTGCATTAACTTCGATTCCTTTGCCCATTCCACCGAGGGAAATAAATTAGAAAAATAAAATCTATTACAGTCGACATGGTCTATGGATTGAATTCCTTCGCCCGTTCCATTAAGTTTGATTTAAAAACCAAAGATTTGAATTGAGAATGTATATTCCATCATTATGGCTAATAGGGGCTTAATTATTACATGGCGAGATTTTCAAGTGCCTGTTATGTGTAAATACAGGTGTAAAGGGCCTAATGAATGAATTGTGTTGCATTAAATGTATATTAGAGCGTGTAAAAACATTCAATTGACACGCAGTCGGCACACAAACGGTTTTCGCTAATCACGGCGCGGTTCGCACTCGCCCAAGCTCCAACCACACTTTTACGATATCGTTGCAATAAACGCCGCACTGACAGCGTTTGATCCACTTTTTTGTCTGTATATTACACTCATAAAGTTTTATGAACGCTAGCAAATCATTTTAGCACTTTTGTAAGTAATTTTAATTCAAACAGGTTTTTATAAATACACGCCATATTTTATTGTGTTTATAAATAACCTAAAACAAACATTACGAGCCGCTGCGTCGGTGTTACAGCGCCATCTATCGGCACGCACGCGACCCCGACCGCTACACAATGCCATCATTTCAATTCCAGCTTTAATTACGAGTAATAAGTCATGTATTACTATTACGAGGTTACGGTACTTGCGATGTTACGGACCTGAAATGAGTGATGCTATCCATTCCGTTCGCTCTCGTCCGGTGACGTATGTTTATCTCTGTCATGCATTACACGTCAACTCATTGCCCGTTTCCATTACACTATATCAATTACCGGTCGTTGCTCGTTTGACCGTCACTTTGATCACAGCAACATATTTTTTTTCGTGCGGGTTAAAAGTTTGTGCGAAAATTCGATATGCGGATTATTGGAACGACGATTTACATTCAAACACATATTTATAGAGGTTTCCGCGGCGAACAAAGGGATCGCTGATTTTCATTCCGCGCAGAAATGTAAAATCAGCGGAATAGAACGGTATGGCCACATAACTCAACTCACATTCCCGATTTTCTTCTGCTTTCGTAAACGGACGTACAATGGACGAGGGCGACGGAACCGCTACAAAAAGTGCGCCAGAAAGAGAAGTCGTAAGATTATCGACGCCGTCTTCATCGAAGAAGGAATCGAACGGCGAGAGAGCGCACGCGATCGCGTCTTTACGACGTGCGAAAGAGATAAAACAATTCCTTATGTCGCTATTCTTAAGTCGTTTGCGCGTTCAGTATGCCACTTTATGCCGTCACGTTAAGGTCGCAGTTTCATTGTTTTAATTAGGTATCGACGATACAGCGGTAACGTAACGGAACGTTATAACTTCATTTAGCCAGATCCGTGAATTAGGCTCTTGTGTAATAAAAAATAGGGTCGTTTTTTGTTTGCGTTGTGGTGGGCGGTTGTCGCGCGGCGTGCGCGGCGTCGGTTGCCATGGATACCGGTCGCGTTGGAATGCCCCATCGGGCGAGCGAGCTGAATCAGTGTTCCCCGCTCGTGGAGATGTTTTTACCTAAATTAGTAACAAAAACAATGCTCCCCGATAATGAGTTATGGATGTGTGCGCCGCGATAGCGCGCCCGCTCTGTTTGTTTTTATATAGGTGACATTTCATGCCGGAGATATTTCAGTCGAGTGTTTAGTCGGGTGACACTTTTAGTTGGAGCACAGTGGTAATAGACTCCATTCAAATAAACTGCTAGGTAAATTTATGATTTCAATTTTGACGCAATTCCTGATGTTGAGAGTGTTTTTATTTACTAATACACCGGAGCGGACGTTCTTGTTAGCGCGATAGACTAAACATTATGAGAGGTGCGTAGGCGTTTCCTTAAAAAACAAGGAGATTAGGTGTCATTCGGTGGGGTTCGGTGTTCGATGCCCGGTGCATGTCTGCGTCCCGGGTAGGCGCGTCGGGTCTTCGAACTCATTCATCAAGCGCCGCTCACGTAATTACGCCGGCGCGCGCCTAAACATGAAAAACGAACGTATTTTTAATAATTCTCATTATGAATTCACGTTCGAAATTTGAAATTAGAATCGGAGCGGGACGGCGAGCGCGCCTCCCGCTGGCGCGAGCGAGGCAGCGCTAAATTGCTCAATTTGTGCCAGCGCTCATAACGCGTCTTCGGGTTCCTTTTTCAAAAAATCCAATGAGATCGATCGCTCGCCATGTCCGCAAATTAGAGCGGGAATCGTTGTTCGTTAGCGTCGGCCGCGTGCTGTAAGATCGCAAGCGTCGTTCAGTTGTCACGGGATATTGGTTTTTATGTCCTACACGTTGGTGTGATAGTCTCGCGGGTGTTGTTAATCTTAATCTGCGTTTCCAGAGTCAAAGCTCACCGCCTTAGCGCAGAATGCATTTGAGTGTAAGCGCTTATTGCGCTCGTTTCGCTCGTCCGCTGTTTGCGCTGAGCGCTCGTTCTCGCGGGGTCACGCTCGCGCGAAAATTGCGCTCGGCTTCATTACCTCCGTCCAGTACAACGACCGAGCGCTTATGTACTCGCGCCCGCAAATGGCTGTTAACTCGACCATGTTCGCAGATGGATTGGCGAGTGCCACGCCGTCTTGCGGTGCGGGGTGAAGGTTCGAATCTCTATCCCAGGCTTATATCGCTTGCGATTTCATTGATTACAGTATACTCGTAGTGCAATGATAAAAGATGACAAATTATCATTATGATCTCTATCATATATTGCACTACCTATTACATAAGAAACTTTTTTCTTGATACATATTTAGAGTGATAATGATATTCTTAGTTGTAGTGAACAATCTTTCAAATAACTTAACCAGAACTTTCGCTGCAATTGTAATCGCTTACATCTTGGATTCAAAGCCAAATCTCAACTATAGTTTGTTGCTCGTAAAAAACATTCCACCTGAGAATTGACCCTGTACTCCGAAGGTACTACATGTTCAGTTGTTATGCCCGGGTGGTCCACTTATGCGTGAGAGAGCAATTTGTGCGGCGGGTCGACCCGCGACCTGCGACTTTCGACCCGCGATTATATGCTAATGCGCGGCGTGGTGCCGTGGAAATGAGCCGCTTCGATTCCCGACGGTGGAACTTGGTGGAATTAAAAATTGATAGTAGGCTAAAGTCGCAATGGTTTAGAAGAATAATAAATTAAATATGTACAGTTAATTCCTTAGTTTAGTCTTATGACACCACATAACTATGCTTTTTTAATTTTTCCGTCGGCAATCGCATTGTCCTTACTTCAGATACATTTGACAGCCTCCATAGCGCAGTTGGTTAGACACCGCTTGTGAAACGAGAGGCCGCGGGTTCGATCCCCGCACCGAAACAAATGTTTGTGAGGCCCACAAGTATTTGTCTCGGGTCTGGGTGTTTGTGAGACCGAAAAGTCTCTCGTAGTGTCTGATACCCACGACACAAGACTTAATTGATCTCAGTGTGGGGTCAGGACTATGTATGTGACTGTTGGGTGTATTTATTATTTATTATACTACAGTGTATATAACTATATACTGCAATTTGTTTCGGATAACTATGCCTCGGACATTCTATACCGACTCTTTATTTCATAATATTGTAAATCTAATTTAATTCGTTATTCTTATACATCCTATTTTGCCTGTTACAAACTTGCAATAGAAAAACGAAAATACTTAATTCTGTCTTTAGATCACACTTACATAAATGCAATGTAACAACTTTTCTGCCATATTGTTTCCTTTGACTTATAAAGTAAACCATATTTATTAACAGCTTTATTCATAAACAATTTTAAAACCTACTTCAGTTATCAAACGTTTTATCTTCTTCGCTCAAATTGAATTCAAAAATCGTTCGAAATGGACAAACCGTTCGATAACGAATTAGGTTTTAAAACTGAATGAATAATGAACTATGAATAATGTCATAGTTTCTAATTTTGTTATTATTTCACTTTGATTAATTTTATGATTGTTCTGTTTTTTATGTTTATGTATATAAAACTTAAAAGTAACTGTAAGCGCGTGGTGGCCTGTTGGTAACGGACCAGACTCGGCTGCCTACATGTTCACGGTGGTCGCGGGTTCAAATCCCAGGGCACACCTCTGACTTTTCGGAGTTATGTGTGTATTGATTAATCACCACGCACTTTAACGGTGAAGAAAAACATCGTGAGGAAACCTGCATACCGTAGCGATTTTAAAGAATTTCTACGGTATGTAAGTCCACCAACCCGCACTAGGCCAGCGTGGTGGACTATATAGCCTAACCACTCTCAATCGTACTCTCGATTGTAGAGGAGGCCCGTGCGCTGCAGTGGGTCGTATATGGGCTGATACAATACAATACAATACAATACAATACAATATAAAACTTAATTTTAGTACTACTTAGCAGTTATTTGTTATTCAGTGCAAGTTGTGACGCCTGCGGGTAGTACATTCAGCATGTTACTATATACTTAGTGTATTGGATATAAGATATAATATAACTACAACTAGATGTCCTTAAATAAATAAATGATACAACACGTCACAGAAGTCAGTGATTTGCGTCTCGGTTGTAAAGACTCTACATTTGAGTTCCAAGTTTGTTTCTCTACCATTCGGCGTATGGTTTAATCTGACAAAATTTTAAAGTGGTAGAGCCATCTGATATTTTGAGTGATTTTAATGTGCGCTGAGTAGAACAGCTTATTCATTATGATGTACTGGCAATTATATTAAGTATTAATACTGAGCTCGATACTGGAAGAGAATACTGTACTGTATCAGCCCATACACGACCCACTGCAGGGCACGAGCCTCCTCTACAATCGAGAGTACGATTGAGAGTGGTTAGGCCATATAGTCCACCACGCTGGCCCAGTGCGGGTTGGCAGACTTTTACATACCATAGAAATTTATACAAATCGCTATGGTATGCAGGTTTCCTCACGATGTTTTCCTTCACCGTTATAGTGCGTGGTGATTGACTATCAATACACACATGACTCCGAAAAGTCAGAGGTGTGCCCTGGGATTTGAACCCGCGACCACCGTGAACATGTAGGCAGCCACGTCTGGTCCGTTACCAACAGGCCACCACGCACTTAGAATAGTGGAAAGAATAGGGTAATTATAATTGCAACTGTAAATTCAAACTTTTAAAATGGCCTATGATCTAGTATTTTATTAAAGTACAAATCGACTCGGGTACTATCTCACAGCAATAAGAAAGTTCTAGGTTTGATGTTGCGTTTCGTTCGATGAGAGATTGTCGGAGACACAAAAGGTAGTTGTATCAATCCAGATACCATCGTAGAAAGCAGTTTAATAATTAATCGTTATGAACTAAATAAGAGTGCTGCGTTTTGGGTTCATTCTGACAGCCTCCGTGGCGCAGTTGGTTTTGTAACCAACCCACCTTGTTTCACACCCTTGTGGGTGTGAAACAAGAAGCCGTGGGTTCGATCCCCGATTTGCCTCAGATCTGGGTGTTTGTGAGACCGAAGTCTCTCGTAGTTCCTTATACCCACGACAAGACTTAATTGATCTTATGGGTCAGGACTATGTATGTGACTGTTGGGTGTATTAATTTTACTTATATTACGTGTATTAATTTTGTGTATATCTGGTTATAGTAACGCCGAAAGCAATAATTTAATCTTGTCATATTTGCACCTCTATCTGCACCGCAATAGGAGCACCGTTCAGTAACTTCTAGGTCTTAGTATGAAAATCTACACAATTAATTCATAATGTTTTCCGTTTGTCTACAGCATTGAACATTGACTCCAACTAATTGTTTTATGTCCAAGATGTTGTGCCACTTATACAGTCGCGTGGACTAGTGTGGTGTCTAATTGTCGCGCGTCACAATTACTCGTTCGAGTCCCGCGCTGACCCTGCGCTGTGACCTTGCCACGCCCACGACTTCAACTAGATGTTAAATATAACGCGGCTACAATTAGCATTGAAAAATATACAATCTTTCGCCTATAAACCCGAAATGGTAGGCAGAACTGCCACTAATGTAATTAATGGCAAGATTGTTTTTCCCATAAAACATTTCAATAAGAAAAACTCATGCAATTGGACTGACCTAGGAATCGATCCCATGACTCCAAAATAGCATTTATTACAGCTCATACCTGCCGCCACTAGGCCAACGCATCGATTAAACAAAACCTGAACAATAAAACAAGAACTCAATCAGAAACATAAAGGATCATACGAGGCCTGGCCGCGCGGTGGCCTGGGCCACGCGACTCAAACAAAACAAAATCGTAATGCACCACTAAGTGTCTTAAAATATCAGCCGACCGTCCGCCACCGCGAACCGGACCGACCGGCGAGAACCGAAGGTCCAAAGTGGCGGAACGGGCGGAGACCGGCGGAGGGGGCGAACGGGGCGGAGGGGCGGCGGGGGCGGAGGGGGCGGCGGCGGTGATGGATGGCCCAATCAGGCGGCGTGGCGATGCCGCGGTAATCGAGCAGTGCGCCCCGAGAGCACACACGCGCGCTCGCACACTCGCCACTCTGCGCCACCCGCCGCCGCCGCTTCTTCGAATGTTCTCCAATTTTGAATTAGGAATGTTCTTCTCCAACTACTTTACAAACTTCTCCACTCTGCCAATCATTTTGATAGCCTGTTAAATACGTGGTTCTTATCAAACATTCTCCAAATTTGAATTAAGAACGGAATCTTCTCTAGTACGAATAGAGTATTGCAATTTAAATTTTTCGCCACAGACACTGGCACGCAATTTTCAAAGTATTTTTCTTTTCTAACTCAATACCAACAAATTTATCAATAATATAACTGGCCAGCTGTTTACAACAAAGAATTGTTCGCCATTTAAACTTGATGAGAATATTAATGACATTAATTGTAATTGGTATGTGTTATGGAACTGGCTGTTAGAAAGCAACAAAGATTAAATATGATAATACACGAGCAAGGAAAATACTGGCATTTAGAAGGAAGCTTTATAAAGAAGCTGATACATTGGTATAACATAGGAAACTTATAGGCATATTTAAAACAAAAGTACGAAATTTCATTCAGTTTTAAATGAGCTTCCATCCACAAATTGTTACATAAAAACTCGTATTAAGCCAACATTTTTATCAACCAATCGATGAACACCAGTGACAGCGGATCGATGCCGGCCAGCTGTAGGGTAGCGCCCCTGAGCTGTCACCGACAGCGTCCGTGTTGCTGAGCGGCTCGGCGGGGCACAATGAATATGAGGGTGTAGTTCTTCGTGGGAACCTGTCGTGGTTGGTAAACAACTGGACCTTTTGTCCCACCCCCACACCCTTGCAACTCTTGTAGCCAGGATCAACGGACGCAAAGAATAGGTTCCGAACTCCGGAGATTGGCGTGTCTCTTAGAGACACTAGCTTGTCTATTAGGTATCATTCCATTAAGAAAATCATTAGACCTAGTAATAAATTATATATCGCAAAAATGTGAAACTATAGACGATCAATTTCATTGCATTTTGCATCGTTTGAATAAAATTGAAATATCAGGCGAAAATAATAAGTTAACCGCAACTGATTCGAACCCACTACAAATCTTACTCCGCTAAACCACAAGCCCCTAATAAATCATAGAGTAACAAAAACACAGACGAAATTACTCAAAATTCATCCCAATTTAAATTCCGCGGCACGATATGAGTATTAAAAATTCCAAATATGCACCCGAACGAAAAACGACAAAAAACGCGATGATGAATCCCACAAACTGACAGGTTAAGGATACAGGTTCAAATTATACTTAACTATCCGTTTAAAACGTAATATTTCGTTTTGAGTGTGCGTTGCGTCGATGGTTTTTGTCACCTGTTCGAGGTTTTTGACCCATAGTTTTGACTGTTTTGATGGTTTTGAGCAGTATTGAGCCGTGATTGCCGGCCCGTGTGTTTCTTACTAAGCTTGGGTTCTGCCGTAGCCTTAAAAAGCAAATTAACACGTATGAATGTGTTGCATACTATATACCCAGATATAACAATGCATTGGTTACAATTGCAATTACTATTGATAAAACATTTTTGATAGTTTAAGTTTGTTTTATTATTCAAATGATTTTGTCATACCTACTTACTTAGGTATTTCTAGATTTTTGGTAGAGTCGGCCGAAATTTATATTGCCCAATTTCGAGGGTAGTTTTTCATGACGTGATAACAGTAGAGTCTAAGACGGATTTGAATATAGAGTCAAATATAATATAAACACTTCAAATATTGCCTCACCTAAGTAATGAACCCGCGACTAATTCAAAATAAAATATCAGATGAGCATGCGATTAAATACACATCTGAACTGCCCAAAGCAAAGATATGGACAAAAAACTAAACCTTTTTGACCAAAATATGTATGGAATGCGGTTATTTTATATAATTGAAGTAATCACATAATAACCGGTAGCCATAAACGATAAGGGTTTAGTCGATTAAATTATCTTTAGGAAGGTTAACTTATAATCTTTTGAAAGTAAAAGTATAATTTTGTTTTAACAATTTGATGAGCTGTAAATGTTATGACAAATATGCCTATATCCAGACTGTAAAAGGATATTTTAAAAGTAAAATGTGAAGGATATTTTTGGTGAGCTGTAAAATTGCTATATTGGCTAATTTTGCGTACACGGTAAAGATTATGTTTTTTAATAAATAAAATGTTGCAATAGTCAAAAATCCTTAATAAATTGTTGTCCTGTTGATTTGTGTGTGATAAATACTGGCTTACGGAATGAGCAGTGGGCGCCCCGTCCTTCTAACGGGACGCGACGCATAAACTATACCTACATAAAACATGGCATTTTATTGCATTACGAAAATTGTTTTTATTGTGTTGGCGGCATGACGGACACCGCCGTATCTCGCTTATTACCGCGGTTTATATCGCATATAAAGTGCTCTCGCCGGATCCTCGGCGATCCTCTCCGAGCCCCGCCGATCCCCGCGGATCCCGGGCCCCGACGCACTTTTTGCCCTCTTACAATATTTTTGCATCGATATAAAGACAATTTTTTTATTCATAAACGGCCGTTTGGCGAGTTCAAAAATAATAATGAGCCGGTTATAAAAACGTCGAATTTATACGATCCCGTCAGCTCGCCGCGGGACCTCGGACGAATATAATACCATCTCTTATAGCGAAAAACTCCTTATTAAATAAACTTTGAAAACGTAAAATTACGCGTGCCGGCCTCTCGGACCGCTCGCCCGCGCCCACAATAAAAACTCGGATTTGACAAGATTAAAATTGTAATTCAACTTATATCTGACGTGCGCCATATTGCTTTTTCGCTACGGTTTATGTTTATTGATATATTAAGTACGCGACCCGTGACACGAGCCGACGGCCGCCGGCTTCGGATAAATAACACTTAAATATCACGGCGAATTAAGGATGTAACGCAATCGGATAAATAATGCAAACTCTTTGCTAGTTTCAAATACCGTTTGGCTGACTGGCGCAAAACACTCGCGGTGACACTACAAATTAAAAAGAAAAAACTGTCATGGCCGCCTTCGCGCTTTCCCGCCTCGCTGTCAATATCCATTCAACGGCGACGGGCGCGTAACTCTTTAATAAAAATGAATCGTTTTTGAATAAATTATTGTTTGGAAAACATGTCTATTGTGTTGAAACCTTATAATTTTGGTGTTTAACTTGACTCAATAAATATGCATATACTAAAGGTGTAGAATATCGAAGATAGCAATCATATTTTGGGAATTGTAAAAGATACTTTCACGATAAAGGCTTATAATAAACTAATAAAGTGGAATATAAATTGCGGGCGTGTGGTCGCCGGTTGTGTCCGGTAAATTAATGGCGATCGCCACATTCCTATAACATTACAAAGGTCACATGCAAATACCGTATCGTTAAAATGATATAAAATGAAGAGGTTTAACTGAATTTTCAACCCACACCTTACAAACTGCGAAAAAAAATACGAATAAAAAAATAATTTAGTAAATCCGAGAAATATTAAATAATATGATTCATTTGGGAATAAATTTAAAATAACCATACAATTTCAAGTTCATCGTTTATAAATACGAACAAGTTTATTCAGCGTCCATCTGATACAACTTATTATGCATTGACCATAAAAGACGACATTTTTACATACAAACGCGCAGACGCCACCGCACTACGGGAAACGGAACGTATATTCACGCCTGTAGCGCACCGGGGTAGGCAGAGAACCACTCCTACTTCGCTGAGTTAATTCCCGTCGCATTGAGTTAGAAGGCGCATCAATTGACATGATAGGCACAAATTCCCGTCCTAGGCAACCCATATCATTTTTTTCGAACTGAATACTCATAACTCATATTACTCGAGCTAGGAATCAAACTCAAGACTCCACGGTACTTAGTACAAGCTGTCAAAAGTAACGAGGTCGAACGCAACAAGCACCAACCCAATGCGCACAATTTCCACAATCGAAAAGCCATCTTGGTATCCGTGCATATTTACCGCAGCTATCCAATTTAAAATCTATCTTTAACAACGTGTTATTTTCCCACAATTCGGTCGGCGCGCCGTTAGCTGGCAACACAGGCCATCATGGCGGCCATTACTGGAGATTACCACTAATGTAATGTGTCGGCGATTTGAAATAATCACGCAGATTACGTACGACGTGTTGTGTAACCATTTAATCAATAGCCGCCCGCTGCTTGGCTATTTGTGGAATATGCCATGAGGTCTATGTAAATCTGTGTTATGTACGCGCGGCCAATCTCCGTTTAAATGGACGCTCACTCAACTTAGTTCACTTGGCCCACATAGTTTCTTGTTGCAGCTTTTTCATCTTTAATCTGTGAGAATTGAACCTGCAACCTTTGGTGAATGAAACCTACTGTTTAAACTGATGTGCCAATCGATTATTAATTATCACTACAGAGGTTCCAAATTCAAAATAATAATATCTCAATTGGAAGACGTTCCAAATCCGAATGATTCGATTTTAAAAAATGTTTTCTTTATTTTTTTTCACAATGCCTTCGAAATTTAAAATTAACTTTTCAACACGAATTGGCTATAAGCCCTTTTGACCGAAATAAAACTAAAAGCATTAGTTTATGTCCCGGTGCTTTAGTACACCTACAAAGTAGAACCTAGGCACTAACTCAGCCGTGCGGTGAGGCGACTTGTTAGGCAGTCGTAAAAAAACCGTCGCTCTTCTAATAAAACAGGTAGAAACGAGAAAATAGGGTGGTTATTATAAGTGGTGGCTGCGGTCGGCAGCGCGCGGCTACGCGTTCGTAACTAAGTGACAGGAATGTGCTGCCACTTATCTGCTCGTTTAATTAAAAAAGGTTACGTTTGTGGTCGCTCGTATGGGAGGTCGGGGGTTCAATTCTGAATGAGTGACAATTTTTTTTGGTGTAATTTGTTTGTGTTGATGAAAATAAATGCGTTTGGAGTGTTAACTAAATTATGTTCTTATAGAACTTTGTTTAAGTAAATGATCGTAAAATAGATTATTGATTTATCGCCTAAATCATCCTACTCACTAAAAGATGGCGCTGTCACCAAAAATATTTTTATTTTTTTACCAAATTATTCAAATGTCCAAAAAATATGTGCATATATTATTAGTTTCTATATATGGAGTGTAATAAAAAAAACCAGTCCAATTGGGGTTAACGATTTGCCGAAATTCTGTTACATGATAATCTAATTCCACAAAGACGTAGATAACAAAGTGCTATTTCAAGCAATGTTACATAGTATATAAATCACTACGAATTCACATAAATTAACATTTAAATGTACCGTTGAAAAAGGTGGCAAATTTTTTTATATAGATAGTAGCGCCGTGTGTCGAAATAGCGAACTAATGGATCAATTCAAAAAATCAATAAATAATGATAACGATCTACATTATTCATTGAAATTAAAATGTAAAATTATATTGCGAATTAGTAATCACAATAAATTCTGTTTTTGAATAATTTTGTGAATACTTTAAATGCAAAAATTGCGTTTTTAAATAATGACGTCATTTTTTAACTGTCAATAAAAATTATTCTAATACGGTTCTTATTGGGTATTGCAATTTATTTACCAATTAGAATATTTTTCTTGTATATTTAAAAAAACATGAAAACTAATATTGACGTGTTCACCACCATAATATACTAACGCCACCTAGTCAATTATAATGGAACTAAAAACACAAATTGCGTGATTTGTGTCTTTCTTTTTTATTAAAATGGCTAATGCAAAACCCGTTACTGCCGATGAATGCCTCAGTGATTTATTGTTCAGGGTTCGCTTATTAAAAGTCTCGGATTCAATTCTTGCAAGTCATTTACTCTTTCGGAAACATGTAGATATATGTATGTAGTATTTTGTGGTTTTACAATGACTAAACAAATAATGGTTAGCTTCAGTATATACCTACATAAGTTGAGTAGACAATGGTGTTAAATTAGCATATTATGTGTACATAATTATGTATATTTTGACTATATTTTATACGATGATGTAATAAGAATGACGAGCCTACCAAAGCATAAAACCGGTGTTTAAAATGTGTTTTTTTGAATATTAACAAATTAACAAAGTGATTCAGGGTCTTGGAATTTAGTTCAAAAGTTCAAGACTAACAGCGCATAAATATGGGGATATTTCTATTAGCTTGAGCCAAAGAAAATTGATAAATTTCACGTACATTCAAATTTCAAAATATTTTTCGGTAACTCTGTGATATGTAGGGTTCCGTATTACGTCTTGTGCGCTGTAAAAGCGTCTATTAAAAATTAATTTTTACTATTTCATTATATTTTGAGATGTATATATTGAAAACTTGAGTATTTCATATTATTCATTAATTCAAACAGTCATTTCTATTTTGACATTTCACATCGCCATCCTCATTATCTACTGCTCATTTTTTAAATAAAATATATAAATAGCTGTTAATTACGCATCAAGATATAAAACAACCCACACCGTTTTCCGATCATGCGAACGTCAAAGCATCAGCGAACAATAGTATGTGACGTCAACAAAACAATTACTTGAAATTATCATTAGCTTTTCATTTCAAACGATTGTTATTAGACGTAATGACGGATGCATGATTAATCAAGGACCTAAGGCTTAGTTGTTATATCTTGGCTTTTATGCAGGGTATATCATGACTGCTGCCGAAAACGAAGTCAGGTGGTAGTTTTAGTGACTACAGACACGATGCAACTAAACATTTTGCAAAAAAACGCGACGATTTTTTTTTGTAACGTTCTAATTATCATTGAGTTTGGTTGATAAATACATAGTTTTTACTAAAATGATAATTCAAAGCCTAGCGTACTATAGCGTCTTTAAAAATAAAACGGTGTACGTTATTTTTTGAAGGAAAATGTATGTATTTACCACCCAAATACGATGATAGGAAAAAAATCCAAAAAAAACATCGCTTCTTTGTGCAAAAAATTTAGTTGCGTTGTGTAAAGTCACTAAAACTACCTCCTGGCTTCGTTTTCGGTAGTAGTTATTACCCTAAATATGGCAAAATGATCTTTGTTATTGGTCGGTAGTAAATAAGAATAATAATTATACCTAACAGCTGTGATTTTTGAGCTACAAGGATCATTGACATATGGAAGTCTATCGTTAAGTTAGAAAAAAATCATCGTTATAAATTTCGATTTTTTTTTAGATGTTATGCTAAAGCTCTTCGTGGCAGTACCTACATGAAAAATAAAAAAAACTAAATTCCCTTAAGCGGCACGTTTGTCGATAAGCTACCAATATGACGCCATCCACGTCCCACTGTTGGGAACGAATTTTCTTTATAAATTAGATAGGTAATATATACCTAAGTCAATTACATTGGTCTGTTACGAATATAAACCTTAGACAAAATAATACGAATGCGCCCAAAAACATGTAATTTTAGGCGGTTATTTATTTCTAAGAATACGAGTATATCTCGTGAGTCAGAGTACAGCTCATCTGAATCGCTTGGATGCTGCGGGTGACGCGTCTTCTCATAACGTATCTTGTTATATGTAACATTCACACTTAATTCCTACTAGAGACTGTAATAAGACGTGGAATTTTCAAATCATATTATTAATTTTCCTGTGTCGACGAATTAACGTAAAATATATTTATTTTTGGCTTCGATACGATTACAACGAGTCTTGGGTTCGAATCCCGGGTCGGGCTAAGTGGTGTTGGAATTTTCTATTAATTATCAGCCCGGAATCAGGAATTTGTGCCCGATATAGCGATGGGCTTTTTTCTTATCACATCGTGGGATGGAGCATACAATGCGGAACATGGGTGTTCTGGTAGCATTACAGCCTACCCCTTCTGGGAAAAAGGCGTGATTTTACGTATGTATGTACTTATGTATAATAAATGGTTAGTAAGGTTAAGTTAGGACAATTTTGTCCGCCCGGAAAGTACTTGAGATTCCGTCATAGGGACCAAAACTAGTGTATTGTGAATAAAAATTATAGTAATTATTTTTGCACCTGATGTTAATTAATTATAGTTGTTGTCCTGATGTATCAATTGATGATATATATTTTACCCTCTTATTAGTACGATTAAATTGAGAGTTAAGCCTAACACAGGAAAATCAGCCACTTAATTTTATATTTTAGTTTCGTCATAATTATATGAAATCCAGTTTTCGGTGACAATAAACTGGCGGCCATTAAACTTTATGTTATTTCCTTGTAACAGATACAAATCGCAATTAACCAGTTGGCGTGTTTTAATTTGGCCTTTTCTAGTTTCAGATTATCTAAAGTATTACTACAAATTTAGTTTTTTATAGTAATTATGGAACTAGTCCATATGTAGCGAGGTAGGCTATATCTATTTAAATATGAGATTCATATTTAGATTAATATTTAGACGCAATTTTGTTAATAAATACGCATAAATATACTCAGCTGTCTCGATATTTTAATATCAGTAATTTAAGTTACATATTGCATTATCTGCATCCAGGGACGTTCCGCGACCTTAACCAGGTCGTGGTCACCTTGTTCAGCAGTGGACTTCCTTTGGCTGATGGATGGATGGATTACATTTTCTGACTTTTTGTAAGAAGAAGACTGTTTTGTAAATTAAAATAACCGTATATTATAACACTTTCTATATATTTATTAAATTATCAAAATGTTACGAGTGTTACCCAGCACTACTCAGTTATTTTTGCCGGCGTCGGGGCGGTAACGAGTCGGGCGTTTATTTCCCTGCGCGTGTTTCGTTTTGTCACCCGGCCGCTCGTAACGGCGATTATGACGCCCATTCCACGTCCGCGCGGTTTTTTTGCCGTCCATTTACTCGTAAATAATGTGTGTGCGTGTGTGTGTGTGTGTGTTTGGATTGAGTTGTCTTTATGAGCTTGGATTATGAAGTACTATAATTGTAACTTCAGTTTTAATATGATCGGTTCAATTTAGTTGGCTTTAAGCTGATGATTTTATAGCATAAACAATAATATTGAAGAAGTTTATTTGTTAGAAAATAATAAGCCCAAGATGGCCGGCTTCTAAAATTAAGAATAGGAAAGACATTCTTTCTGAGCAAATGATGCAATTGGTTAAACACGGGTTCGATTCCAACACCAAGAAAAAAATTGCCTGATCAACAAATATTTAGAGTCAGTGTATTGTAATTTGTAGCGCTCAAAAATCGTTTTCTTTGAAATTCAAAATGCATTTGTGTTTTTATGGTAGGGGCAATGTGTGTTACGTTTATTTATATACAAATAGCTACAACCAATACCCCAATGTACCTTCTGAAGCATGGGTCTATTTCTTTTGGAGTATCTCAAATTAACTCAACAATAAGCTAGAAACGCATCCAAGCCCTAAGCATTTTAAATCCAAAAAAAAATCAAAACAGACCAGTGGCGACACCTCGCGCGTATCCAGCTATAACTTACATCTAATGACACGGCTTAATTAGTTCTCCGCACGACTACTAGGAAATCTTCTGTCGTCTCGTGTCGTTTTGTGTCGTGTGTCGTATTGTGTCGTCGGCTTATAGCAACGTTATTTGCGACAGTAATTCTGTGGATTATAGCATTAGTTATTCTTGCTGGCGATTTTTTATTATTTTGACGTGAAGTGTTGTGTAAAATCGAGGGGTTGTTTTAATAAAAAATTTAGTCCAGAGCATTTGAATATGCCATTATTGTGATTGAAAGATGTTAAAAAGCAGGGAAGGACAAGAAGGCCGGCAGCGACTGGATGCATAAAGCAGCAGACCGGGCTCTGTGGTGTACCTTGGGAGAGGCCTATGTCCAGCAGTGGACTGCAACGGACTGATGATGATGACGATAATGAAAAAGCAGGTTTTAAAATATGTACAAGTATGACATGGTGGCTTTAATATATCTGATGGTAAAGACATTGCCATTGAAAAACAATATTCATTAGTAGGAGATGACTACCTCTTGCCAGTAGAAATAATAATGCCGGCCTGATTCAACTGGTGTGTATAGGCTGGACTTCACAATACCCATGTGTAGTTTAATTACAATGCAAAACACCAGTGAAAATGCCAAAGAACTTTCTTCAACACGGGGTCAACGACCGACGCGTTTCCGAAAACCACACAGATTTAATTATACGACGTGCTAATTGAATGCTTAAAAAAACATTACCAAAAGGCATTCTCGCAAACAGCCTATCAACTTAAAAGCAATGTGTAATCATTATGTAATTAAATATACACTGTATTTATTTTAAATTCGTACAAATTATTTTCGCCATTTCAGTAAAGTGAACGGATTAACTTTAAGTTACATGTTAAATTGAATACGAAGAAAAAAGTTGGACGTTCTTTACTCATGTCCTTTTTAGTCTATGGTTTACATATCTTTGACTCCGAGAATGGACATAAAGACTTGATTGCTTCAATTAATTTATGAATCAATTCGATCCTAGACCTAATTTGCCGCGTTCCAGATTCAAACGTGATTCGAAATTCAAATACACTTAATTATTTTTTAAATGCATTTGAAATTAGAATTTCAAATAAAACCCCTACCAGTTGTCGACAGTTCATACATTCGTTAACTATTATAGTAGCACGGATACGTCGACGACGAACATGCATTATAGTAAAAATTAAAATATTGAACCTACTACATTATTATGCCACATTGTTACCTCTTGATTGTGTCTACGCCAGACGAATAAACATTTACAATTTCGAGAAACTAGTATTCAAAATGATGCCTAGGCATTTAATTGTATCCCCTTAAGGCTAATTTTTATTATCATCACGACATTATTAGAAAGATTTATCGGGTCTACCGTGCTGCGGACGTATTAGTATTCATCGTATGCGTCGTTCGTAATGTGCCTCACGTCTGACTTCAAATAACAATTAACTTTAAGCTAGATACATACGTTAACTGCTTTTTAACATTCACAACTTTTCGGCGCGTCCCAGCGAGCCGGAACTTTTTTTTGCTTGTTTACAGTTGTTTTTTTTTTACGTAACCAACGTGTATTTGATGGAAACTTTGATCAGTGGTGAGGTCCTGGTTGTTGGGGGAAAAATACGAGTTAACTTGCAAAGTCGTAAAAGTTAAATTGCGGCTAATTTTAGATTCGGTTGTATTTTGATGGGAAAATTACTTTGCGCAGTTGAGACATTGATTATTTTCGCGTGGCAACAGTAAGTCATGAGCGAAATAGACGAGTTTGCCGTTTGCGCGGACCGCGCCGCGAATGTTTCTCTCGAGATACACATGTAACAGAACCTCCGAGAATGGCGTAATCTACTTCGAAATCAAAGCTGAGGTATGTCGGCTGCGTATGCGGTACCGTATTTTGCACGAAACGTTAAAAGAATATGATAAAAATATCGTATTTTACTTGAAGAATCTCATAAAAAAACGTCCCTTAAAATTATGGATTTTCGCTGTAAACATAGTATGATACTGAGAAACAACGTAAGCCGAGAGGACGCGATATCATGCTCGTATCTCAACACGTAAATTAATACCCGAAACAAAAAAATAACACGGGAAATATTATCAAAAAACCGCACGGTGTCATCGGCCCTGTACACTGATCACTCGATACTAAGGCAGGTTGCGCCCGCGCACCTCGTCGATACAATCGCGGCTGACAAAAAAATAAGCCAATGTAGCCTTTAACACGAATAAATAAAGATGGCGGCGATTTGTTCGGAATTTAAAATTAACATAAAAAGTTTTAATTAGGCTGCACGGCCGACGATCAGTCAAGCATTATCCCGTGAGAAGTATGACAGGGGACCCTTCTGATTGTCATCTGGCCACCAAAACCAGCGCCGACGGCAATTACTGCTCACTACGCCCGTACAAATGTTACGATTATTTACTTTCGTATCGGAGATAACGTTAGCAGATGTCCTCCACGGTTTACTATCGGATAATCAGGAACTTGTGTAAGGGGTAAGAAAATAAATAAACGTCAATGGCCATTCGCGAAATTGCCAACGAAGAAAATATTTATCGCCTATACAGACTTTTCTCATTTTTAATACGTTGTATAGAAAATAATAAGGCTTGAAATGATGTGCATGTTTTTTGAAATTTACAACTCATGATTTATGCTTACATGTGGAGGTTTTACAAATACAGTTCTTCATTTTTAACACATTCAAGTTATTTGATAAGCTCAGCTTTCCCGTAAAACAAACAATAAGGTAGTTATTAATGGCGCGGTGTACGTTACGTCGGGTACCAGGCGATCATGAGGGCCGAGGTGTTCATAAATACGGCGAGCGTGCGGGGCAACGCGGCGCAGCGGGCCGCACACGCAGCTCCTCATGTTCATGCGAGCCTGGTACTTGTGGTCAGCTGTGCGTGGGCGGTCGCCATTTTTTACTTTTTTTCGGTATTAGATTTTTTTATTTCGTGGTCAAATATGCATAAAAATTCATTTAGCTATATTCAGAACGGACCTTCTCCTACATTATGTGAGGTTTTGAACTATACCCTACTTCGGCAAACAATGCGTAAATTCAACAAAATTGCCTATACTTGATAAATGGTCAGTCTAGCATTTGTAATGTGGTCACAGCGATATGGTCAGCTTAACTTACTCCGAGAAGCTTCTAGACTTACGAAGAAATAAAGCAGTCTTTATTGCAATTTTGCGAATGCCCTTTATACCCTCAATATTCCTTAAAACTATTTTTGTCTCGCAATGTGGTCCCCAAGTCTCCGAGCGATTCATTTACATTTAAATAATGGTTCACATTCGGCGACTTTATCACCGTGTCACAACAGCTTATAATTACTGCGTACCCTTGTTACTACCCCGCGTGAAGGGTAGGTCACACTATAAAGGGATTTTAGGATAGCGGCATCAAATACAAGCAACAACACTTCGATATAACGGAATTTTAGATGATCAGAAGAAATGTCTTAACTTTTTGGTACCTGTTTGAGTTATGAGACCGCGATGAAAATAGCCATGTTAAAAACCACAAAATTAGCTCAAAATTTGCTTCAGTTTTGTAAGTGAGCATGCCGTAAAACTCCTGGGAAATCGTTTCTTTTTCATTCTATGAGATTTGGAGGCAACGAATTCTCTTACACAGTAACAAAGTCCCGATTGCACTAATTTTACCATCCAATAACCATCTATAACATGGCTTTTACATATTCTATCTCTAGTCGGGCCACTAAACCGGGATTCCACAAAGGAGGTCCATCCCTTATCTCGAAGTATGTGTCGAAATTAAATGCGTGTATCCGCCATCCCGTCGAGGATAATACGTGATTACGCACACATAAAGTTTTTATGAAACGTCCAAAATATCAACAATAACCGTAAACTAAGCACTTAACCATATAATGAAATCAACATGAACAATAAAAACGTAATAAAGTTAAGGCGTGTGTTTTTTACATATATCTTTGTTATTAAAAGATTTGCTCTTGTTTGGATAAATCATACTTTGACTTTGCAAGAAGCTAGCTGTGACATGATAGAACATACTTCTCTCTCTTTCATTCTCTCTCTCTCTCTTAAGCCTCATGAAGTCCACTGCTGAACACAGGATATACTTCACTAAAAATTATGATAGTACATACGACCAATATTTGATAAGGGTCTTGCAAGAACAAGAAGTACCACGTAATTATGATACCCTGGTACACAAGACACATACAAGTCTGTATTTTTTTTACGCTTTTTATCAATTGTTTTTTTTTCAACGAAACTCAAGCCAAATGTTAATAGAGTTGCCAGCCTAAAAACATCTTACCACAAACACCAAAATCCTGGCAACACTCAAATAAAACCCAAGCCGCTCAACCCCACGTCTCGCAGATTACACAACATTGAAAATTAGTTTAATATCTCAAATTGACGATTCTGTCCCGGAACGGCCAATTAAGAGGGGATAACACTCCGCCGAGCCTGATAGCCAAGTTATGGGGTGCCTTTATCACCCATTAAGGGAATATTCCGCGTGCATTTAACTCCAAACTTTTATGGTGCCCGCGTAAAAATTTGAATGTTATAGTTCTTCAGAGCAGATCGTAATTTGGTGATTGCGATACGGATTTAAGAGTGTATGATAAAATGAGATATTGCCAACGTTAATAAATGGAGTTATGGTTTTAGCTGTGGTATGAATGAATGTATCTCACAAATTATATTTTAACGAAATAGATTAATTATATTTTGAACGGGGTAGATGGCGCCATGGCACGCGTAGCACTGGCTCTGTATAATTAAATATTTTAAATTAACGAAATTGAATTTTGGGTGACAGGACATAGCACCTGTTTCTGTATCTGTTTAACCCATATACGGCCCACTGTTGGGCAGGGGTCTAGTCTACAATCAAAAATACGATTGAGACGAGTTAGGCCATGTGGCACCAACAGATTTAAATTTTCTCGTGTTTTTAACTCTTACTAGGCCAATAAAAACTTGTTGCCGCCGCAGTCTAATAAGAACCTAAAAAAACATAGAATTGAGAAAAAACCCTCTAAAAAAATCGCCAGCATTTTCCACACCAAACGGCCGTAGGATTTCAATTTGAATTTTAATTGAAGTTATATTAAAGCAAGCATCGCTTAATATTCACCCCGTGCGGTGATTTTTCGTCCCACCGCTGGGGTCCGAACTCCGATACCATCGGCCGCATTAGAGGTCCAGATAGCCCGGTTTTCATTAAGCAGCGTCATATTTTAGCCGTTATCCGGCCAGGACCGCTCCCGCTCTCAAAATCCCACTCCAGAGATTTGGACGTCGAGATTCCTTGTTTCTTTATTTTAAATACGCTTTTTGTTAGCTGTTATTTATTATATTGTTACTTGATAATTTTAATTACTTATGTAAAGCAGATAGCTAAACCGGTGGGTTCGCGTAAAATAACACAAGATCTTCGAAAAATTGCCCATTAATTAAAGATACTATATTACTTGTTTAATCGTATTTTATTAATTATGAAGGCTAATGTTAACGAGAAATTACTTACAGTTATCAAAACAAGAGAAATCTTAGTAATACTTCCGATATCATTGTATATAATCACCATACATTGAACAGCTGTAAAATACGCGCTCAACTTCACAAAACAAGCGACGTACAAAACGCAAACGAAGCTTATTAAAACGCCAAAACTGAAACGCCACGCGCGTACTGTCGTATCGTCGTAGTCGCGTCGTAGTGTCGTTCTGTCGTCCCGGCGTACCGGCTACGTCACGCGAGCGTTAATTAAGCGCACGCAGCGTCCCGTCAGCGGCGCGGACTAAGCAACTTTTCATTTAAGGGTTGTCATTCCTCTATTTTTGTACATTTTAGGGCTGTGCCGTCAGTTTTTGTTTGTAATTGGAAGCGAAATTCGATACGTTTCAAATTTGGAACACGTTTTTGAATTCGGATACGAATAGAGCGTTTGTTATGAAATTCGTGTTATTCCGAATAGCAACTGTCATATTTACTTACGCTGTTCTTGGTTTAATGTTGCATGTCAGCGTTTCCGAACAGGCCGACATAATCATCGAATTTTGTAATAAATCGCTAGGGGATGCTCTTTCAAGATACATTTTTGAATTGATGCATTGTAGTCACGTTGTTCCATCATATGGTATTTTAATTCTATTCATAAATCCTAATTCAATTCCCGCCAAACTTAGGCAGGTGCTTAACCGTTACATGTTCCAAACTCGCTTCTTAAGCTGTCTTTAACCGCGTCATGCTGGCTCATCGGTTTTGAAAACTCCTTATTCAGCCCGTTTACCTACATTATGAAATTTATACTTGTAGGTACTGACAAAATAAAATGACTGCTTTGCCTGCTAGATAGGATTTTTATTGCATAGGTCCGGCAAACGAGCAAATAGGTCAACTGATGGTAAGTGATCACTGCACATGAACATCTAACGCTGGATCATGGATTTGTTGCCGGCACAATTGGGAGGAGTGCGGGAAGGAAAAAAATTCCGTTCCTCCTCCATTCCACCTGGTCTTTAGCATCTTTTACAGACCTCTACTCTTCCACCACATTGCCAAACACTTAGCACCTTATTTTAATCCCCCAAAAATCCCAAGTTATTCCCACATTTTTTGCGCAATCGCCACGTAATACCCGTGCGTCGGGTGGTTTTAATTAACCCCCGGGAGGGTCCCGCGCACCAGATAAGGGTGTTTGCAAATACGGGGGAGCAAAGAAGCCAATCCATCAAATCGCTGAGCGCATTACGACACCACGCTTGTCGCTAGCTAGTGGTGGGCGTCGATTATCGATAGCTCGATAAAAGTCGTTAAAGTAATTTGTGGTATTTTCATGATTTTTATTTAGTTTTTGTGGCTGTCGATAATAGAAAGAAAACAACAGAACATTTATGTTATTTTTAATTATTAATTAGAACCCCAGAAGTGTTATAGAAATTGCGCCTATTAATTAATAATTGTGTAACCTAGTTTTAAAAGTTGTATACATTTTTAACACACTGCCAAGATAAAGGGAAACAAATGTATCTGATTACAAGTGTAAATACAAACAATATATGTACGCCGGAAAACATACGTAGTAATCTCGAGCTTTCACTACGGAGATATACAATTCCAAATCATCGATACATTTCTAGCGTTTCATCGCATGCGCACAACACTACGGTACGCGTGCTTTCAGTTGATTGGCGTAACTCGATAGTCCCTGCACTCATTTGCGCCCTGCACTAATGTCGGGGACACGATAAATTTCACCAGAGAGAGAGAGAGATACAGAGAGAGAGTGGTGTCAATGGCAGTCCATGCACTAATGACGCCAAGACATCGTAGTACTTGTTAAGTGCACGCGCACTTGTCAAGGAAAGCTGAGTGCATGTGTACTTACATGGTTCAATTGTTTGTTGAAATTGCATGCAATTGTGTATATAAATGGGTTATTGTAAACACAGCTAGTCTTCATAAATACAATTTACGTAAATAAGGGATCTTATAGGCCGACAAATTAACAAGGATTGACCAAATATTGATAAATAAGCAATGTAGGCTAGCAAGATACTTAAGATTGTCCAGTTATATGAATAATAGGCTGTAATCACTTTCAATTAATTATCAAGGTTTTTATGAGTATATTTTATTTAGCATTTATGAACTTGTACAACTAAATTCAAATATCTTTTAACATAAATATGGAGATTGAACTAATAAGCGTTTACAATATTAGTAAGAACTCCAAAATATATAATTTACGACAATTGCATTCCAGTGTTTGCCAAAACACACTAACCAACATACATTCGAAAATAGCGTCAAATTCGAACCTACCCTCGCTAACCGCACAAACAGCTGAGCGTGCGCGGCGCGTGCCGGTCGCGGGTTCGGTGTCCGGTTACGTAGGAACAGCATGGGAGCGGCGTCCCATCTAATGAGCAGTTTCGCGACTACGACAAGCTTTGTGCTTAATTCGCTTAATTGTTAATATACGTTATGAATTTGGGGGAATTCAATGTTTATCGTCTTGTTGGCTGAGTTCAGACAGTAGGTATTAATTGAAATAAAACGAATTCTTACGGATTTTATCGCGAATTCAATTTAATTTTTACATTTTTTAATTTCCCGGCCTACGATCACTTTACAGTTATCGTGGTCACGGTGCGGGTTGAGATATTACAAGTAGACAATTAAATCAAAAAGTCAAATAAAAAAATGTAAATATTTAATTTAATTCGCGATAAAAACCGTAAGAATTCGTTTTATTTCAACGTGTAATATTCGCGTAAAGAAACCTGTAGGTATTAAGTTCTATTTCAGAGTTTCGTAGTTTGGAGTACGGTTTGATACCCAAGTTAGGCAATATTTTCAGAGAAACTGTACTATGTGCTATATTCATAGACTATCACATTGTAATTTGATTTTTTTATTTATATTAGTATGATGAAATTGGCCTGAAGGCAGGAGCAGTGTAAATTAAAAAAATGTTAGTCAATTTATGTTTTACTTGAAGATTCAAATGTTTTGTTTAAGCCTGTCAAGCTTACATAAATCCACTTCGTTAAAGTTGTAACGGTGAAGGAAAACATCATGAGGAAACCTGCATACCATAGCGATTTGCCAAAATTTCTATGGCATGTAAAGTAAGCGACCCGCACTAGGCCAGCGTGGTGGACTATATGGCTTAACCCCTCTCAATCGTACTCTCGATTGTAGAGGAGACTCGTGCCCTGCAGTGGGATGTATGTGGGCTGATACAGTACAGTTAAAGTTTTGAGTAACGGAACGTTATGACTACTGAACCAACTTAACTAACATTTGGAGTTTTACAACAAGATAGTCCTTGTAAAGAACACGAGTACCACAAGTTACAAATTAATTAACTGCAGTTTATAAAATAGTACAAAATCTATGATCATCCATCCATCAACCAAAGGAAGTCCACTGCTGAACATAGGCCTCTCCTAATTTCCACAGTGACCTGTTGGAGGCAGCCTGCATCCAGCGACGTCCCGCGACCTTTACCAGGTCGTCTGACCACCTAAAAATCTATAATACTTCCAAATATCAGTATATTTTAATTACATAGCACAAACAGTGTTTACCCTGACCGGGACCCGAACGTGCACCCGTAATATTTCATTAATGTAATGGCATTAAGTTAATTTAAGCATCCCTTGACTTTTCGCACGGGGTGATGGCAGGGGTGCAGGGGTGCATGCGTGGGACTGAGATGAATTAGGGGATTACGATGTTGCATCATGCAATGCACTCTGATTTTGTACGCTTGTGTACAGGGTGCGACGTTTTTGAAACAAGTATATTTTTAAACTAGAATCGTTTGTGTGGTATTGTAGGCTCATTATTATTTTATGTTTAAAAAGTATATTTTAATGAAGAAAGAAGTCATTTTTTAAATTGAAAATATCGCACAAACTTACAATCACACCTTAAAACTTTACCTACAAAGGACTATCACAAAATATCCACTCTTACAAATGTGTAACCTCTACTTTTTGCTCTACATTATAATCGACAACATGAATAGGGCTCGTTCAAAAATTTTAATACTATCTTGTTAGAAACGATCTGCATACGGCGACCCGAAAAACATTATCGAATACTTTCTTCCGCTTACCACCTTGACCTCCTTCCCACCTAATAAAAACCTGCATTAAAAATACCAATAAAAATAATAAAACATAAAATTACACAGTTGACAGTATTGAAACATCCCCTACAGGGCGAGGGTGGGGGGCGGCGGGTAATGGTGTAAGAGTAATTTTATTACCCAGCGCCATTACCATCACAATGCCGACACACGCTATTTTTTATCGATATCGACGGCACATCACTACGTTGCATTTGTGTTAGCGCATCACTATGCGATGCTTTGATTAATTTCATTTATCAGTGTTTGTTTGTTCACTGGCGGATTTAATTATGAGTGAATCGGAAGCTTCTAGGTTCGATTTTAAAACAAAATATTTTGTATGTGCAAATGTGACGTTGACTCAGAATGATATTCTAACCAAAAATTTACATTACATACAAAAACATACACACAAAAACTTATGTAATTTTTTTTTATCAGCCCATATACGTCCCACTGCTGGGCACGGGCCTACTCTACAATCGAGAGAATCAATTGAGAGTGGTTAGGCCATATAGTCTACCACGCTGGCCTAGTGCGGGTTGGCGGACTTACATACCGTAGAAATTCTCATATGTACATATACTCACGCCTTTTTCTTAGAAGGGAAATGTTTCGTATTCCGGCCCACGATGTGATAGAGGGCAAGACTATCACCATATCGGACACAAACTCCTGACTCCGTGCTGATATTAATAGAAAAATCTAATATCACTTACCGGACCCGGGATTCGAACCTGAGACCTCGGCTTTTTAATCGTAGCTTAGTAAAACAGCGCCACCGAGGCAATCATACAAATTTATACAAATCGCCGTGGTATCAGGTTACCTCACTGTTTTTTTCTTCACCGTTATAGTGCGTGATGATTACACACATAATTGAAAAGTCAGTGTGCCCTGGGATTTGAACCCGCGACCACCGTGAACATGTTGGCAGCCGCGTCTGGTCTATAATAAACAGGCCACCACGACCTTACAAGTTCTACATCTACTTTTGAATACCTTTATATTTATGTCGACTGGCCGACTCTATAGACACTATTTAAATTTACACCTGCCATTATACATCATAGAAAATCACACCAACACGACACAAAATGACGCAGTAGTCACTCTCAGACAAAAACTAGACAGACATCGCAGTGTCAAGTTCATTAGAGTTGTTAATATGCGAGACGCGCGCCAGACGAGCCACGTTCGAATAATCGCCGCTGCTTAGCAATTAACACGCTGTTGCGATTAGCGGAACGGCGCGGGTTCACTCCTGCCGTGATTGTACCTCTATGAAATTAACCATTGTACTGTTAGGTTAACGTCTTTATTGTTTAACTAATATTAAGTATATAAAGGAATTAGGATATGTACTAATTGATACAAATTTTTGTTTGAGTTAGACGTGTTCGAAATATAAATATTTGTTTGATTCAATATAAACGAATGATATTCAAAACACACGAAATTTATTCGAAATTCAAAATACACGCGATTTAAGTAAAAAAAATTAATTCATGTATTCTAATCTCGGAAATTAAACATTCCGTATTTAAATTCAGAATACGCTAAATGTACGTAATAAATCTCGTCTTTGATTGGAGCCATTAATTTTATGTGTTCCTAATTTAAAAATATGATTCACAATGCTAATTTTGATTTTGACCTCTATTGAAGAAGCATCATTGACCTGGAATATAGGATTCCAAATTCAAAAAATACCCTCTACTATTGAAAACTCAAAGGTAACTCGCATATTCGTTACGTCTATAACGTGAATAAGCCTTACTGTAGTCACCATAGGCGATATCAATTGGCTATCTCTACCGAGATATTTCTATTGAACCGTAGAAAATTCCTCCTTACCTTATAATTTTATGAGATTCGGCATCGCATTAATTATTCTCGAGTATTATTATAATGTATAGTTTTATTCCCGACTACGATTTCTATAGTAATGAAAATATTTGTCAACAGGCGACGCGAGTAACGCGAGTATCGGGTCGGGGGAGGGCACGGGGGAGGAGGACGACGACACCAACGGCAAGAAGAACCAAAAGAAGAGGGGCATCTTCCCGAAGGTGGCCACCAACATCCTGCGGGCGTGGCTGTTCCAGCATTTAACGGTAAGTCATTTTGAATTTGGAATTTACTGTGTCATTAGTGTCTTTGTATCGAGAAACAGTGGTAATCGTGTGTTCTGTATTTAAATATTTTAGCTTGCATTAAAAATAGGGACTTGTTAAATAAAACGGTCGATTAAAATTATAGATTATAATTTCAAAGATTCGTCCAATTAAAAATAAATGCGGAAATATTATTGTAAATTTTAAGGCGACCTCTGTGGTTATTTTAGTTTCGACGATTTATCTTTTAATTTACATTGAACATAACCACCGCATGCCTTTTAAAAGTCAATAATTATACATTAAAAATACCGAGAAATAATAAAATACATTTAAATGATATTAACTGTCGATTTATCTGCAAGTGCGGGAAAATATTATTAGAAATAAATTTATTATGCGACCTCGCCATATTTTTAGTTGAGACAATTTAAATAAAACATATTTCATTTGAATGTGCAATTAATGTTTAATATAGTTCATTATTGTAATTTATTAATGAAAAAATCGAGAGTGTAATTATAGATTGTTTATTGAGAATATTTAAATTATAATACTTATATATTTTGAATATAATATTGCCCATCAGCCAGAAGTGATAGTGTATAGTTTTCCAATATTGTTCTGGTCAAGCAATGAAATGTAGTTATTGAGCTGCCACAGACACTAGGTACAAAAGCGAGATGAAAAAGTTTAAATTTATTGGTACTCGCGCTCTCCGGCTGAGCATTCATCCATAATATTCGATTCGGGTTAAAATCACACACGAAACGCGTCCGGCACTTTTAAAAAACGTTAACAATAGTTACATTGAAAGCGAGGCGGCGGAAAGTGGCGGCCGGGGCGGAACGCGGGGGGCGGAAGGGGGCGAAAACACCGCCACACTCGCCAATTAAACATTTCCCAGCGGCGCCAATAAATTTTCCATTGAGCGGACAAAGACAGGTTTTTTTTAAACCGCGTTTGCGCCGGCAGCTTGGAAAATGCACAATAGTTTTCCCGGGAAAGCGCGCCTATACGGGCCTTGTTTACTTTTATTGATAGGGGCCATTTTGCGCCAAGCGGTTGGCATAAACCCTTTAAAATGACAAAACCGTGACCATCGTCATGTTTGACTACAGCAAGTCTATCGCTGGACATAAGTCTTCTTGAAGGGTTTTCATGGTGACTTATTGAAAGCAGAATGTTTTCAGCAATTCCCACTCTTGTTAGGTCTTCTATCCATCTTCGAAGTCCCGATTCTGCCCTTGCAGATACCCAAGCAGTTTGCATTCTATCACTCTTCGTCCACGTCGCAATTGTCTGCGCTTTCGTGTCTCGAAAACAATAAAATAACTTATATCAAAACATACAATGTTGGGCCAAACACAGTTCCATTATTTGAGCCAATGTTCCAAATTCAAAAATAACGTAGAGAATTCCCACGCGGTATCAAAAAACAATACGATGTATAAACAAGGCGCGGCGAGACATTCGTAAGTACACGGCTCAGTGTTGCGTAGTAATTTCTACAATGGGTTCTGGGCGAGGGGCGGCGGGGGCGCCGGGGAAGCCAGGGTAGGGCGGGGCGGGGAGGCCGGGGCGGGTGCAATTTCATTACCGGTCCGGATCCGCGCACATAAATCACCAGGGCCGAAGAAGCCCGCTCAACGTGCAGGTGACTGAATCCCGCCATTTTCTATCTTATTCCACTCCAGCTCGCCATTATAATTACAACTCGCGATCAGCTATTAACAACAGCAGTTGCGATGTTTTAAAAACCCGCCGACAATCGAATTAGGGGGCTTTTAGCGTTCAGTTTTGGCGCGTTTTTCGCCCGCGCTGTCCGACGCCATTACTGCGCACCAAATTACTTATAATTGCTTCGCTTAGTGTTAAGTGCTTTCATTACGGCCTGCAGCGGCATGTCACTGCTCACTTCGCGATGGTACGTTTTTAAAATGGCGCCGTCGACGCCCTGATACAAGTGCATCAATTAACACGTTGGAAGCGCTGCATACATTGCCGTAATGTTTCCTATTTGCGCGGCCGGATGTTGGATAGAGAGCTGCACGATTTTACATTTGTCTACTTCCTTTTCATGCAAGTTAAAAATCGATAGATAGGGGCAATCCAAAGAATCATACTGCCTAGATTCTTGATGGTGTTGCATCGTTGATTACAAGACCCATAGTCCTATATCTCAAGTATATTTCAGCAATCGAATCACACTTTGATATCGCGAAATGACGAACTAAAATATGTAAAATGATAAAGTGTCGAGTATAGGTGACGGCGGTCGCGACTCGCGGTCGACGCAAAAAGAGCAGCGGTATCGCAACTGCATAGCTGTCAACGTGACGTTTGTAATATTCATTCGATTACGCGCCGCGGGAAATGGGACGCGCCGACAGCGCCACCTGCGCCGCCCGCCATTTAAATCCAGAAGTGGTGACGATTGGCCAACGCGGACATATCGGCGGGAAGCGAACGTTCCACATTCAAATCCTTGACCGCAGACCGCCATATTCCAAGTTTGATTTGCGATTACACGTCACACGATCATTTCGACGCCGGATTCCGATGGAAGCGGACGTACGAATTAATTCGAAAAGTCCGTTTAAAATTCAACGCGCCGCGGCCGATATTGGTTACAATCTGTACGTCCATTGCTGGGCTGGTGCGGGCGCGGTTTGAATTTTAAAACGGTTCCCGTTCTATGATAACTGGTTGATTTGAATTTCATGCGCGCACCGACATGTTATTGTTTTGTGCTCTATATGATAATATAATTAATTCTTGTTTATTCTATTAAAATGGATGAACAAACGATGCAATGCCGTATACGAAAACAACGCGGATAATTGGAAAACTCTCGCAATATGGGAAAGTCGTATGCGCCATGCAGCGTTCATAGAATGACTAGAAAAGACAATATTCGTTGTTACGTTTTTTCATCAACTAAGAACTTAATAATCCATTGTTTGCATTCAGACCACAAACCATTTATGATTTAGGACATTAATCCTTGTCGAATACTGATGAAGTACCAATAGTATATTTTTCATATAGCCACAATAAACAATGTCTATAAACATCAGGTCCACACGCGGCGTCCAATCACAGCGCTTGATTTCGATCGGCCATCATCGGAATCTGTCGGGAGTTACGATTATTGCCGAAGCGCCAATTCAAATAAAGAACACCTCGTTAAACCGCTGTCAATCGGGTGTTAATTAAAGTATTGGACGGTAGTTTCGCATTCGGCATTTTATCTTTTTAACGTGTAGGGTATTTACAGTTTCGAGTATTTGGTGAGGTAAATTGTTTTTGTGTGTGCTTTCAGGTATTATAACTTATTTTTGAGGAAAGAAATGTCTCGTACTTTCTTTAGGCCTTTATCGCTACTGTCTTCTAGAGAAACGTTACATGATCATTCGTGAATATTTTTAATGTCTGAAAATGTGAGTAAATGGATGAAGAAAATCAAGGGAAGGTGTAATACGAGTAGTTGAACATTTTGTATTACAAGGTGACACAGATTTGTTTTGCTTTGCCATTGACACGCTCAGATGTTTTCATCTACTGTCGCAAAAATACTTCCATTTTAATGTATCATTCCGTCTTCATACAAAATCCTTCCTCACACGATGGTATCTTAAGATCTCCCGAGACGCTGTTCCCACAAAATAATATCGGGAAGCGGGAGAGACAAATCCTGTGCTGATACGCTAAGCCGGGGGTGGGCAGGATGACAATAAATCTGCAATAACACCCCTCACCCCCGCACCCCGCGGCACACCTGCCTCTTATTGTTTTTAAATGTTCGCATATGGCATAACCCTTGCATTAAGGTGAATAGGTGGCTGTTGTTTATAAATGGTAATAGACGTTACATAGGAACATTTTTAGAATTGTTGGATACATATAGGGATAAGAAAGCCTCCGTGGCGCAGTTGGTTAGACGCCGGCTGTGAAACGAGAGGCCAGGGGTTCGAT
Source organism: Theretra japonica (assembly GCA_033459515.1). Taxonomy (NCBI): domain Eukaryota; kingdom Metazoa; phylum Arthropoda; class Insecta; order Lepidoptera; family Sphingidae; genus Theretra; species Theretra japonica. The sequence continues at coordinate 1,319,511 of CM065951.1, read as the reverse complement.
CCCCGCACCGAAACAAATATTTGTATAAATCACAAGTACTTCGGGTCTGGGTGTTTGTGAGACCGAAAAGTCTCTCGTAGTTCCTGATACCCACGACACAAGACTTCATACTGTGGAGTCAGGGCTATGACTTGGTTGGTATGACTTGGTTTATTTAGTATTATTAATAGATTCCCATTGACCATGTTAAAACTCCTAGTTTCCTTCGAAGGCAGAGGCATCGCGTGCGCAGGGCCTGGTATCATGTTTCACGGCGGGTGGCCTTTGGGCCGCGCCGGCGAGGCTGCGCCAGGATCAGCTTGCATGAGGCTCGCATGATCAGTTTTACACTAGGAAGTATCAATTTGTTCAGTTTGGTTCAGTTGACAATGATGGCGTGAGGCGATTAACAGGTGTGTTTTGATGTGGGGAAAATGAATTATTTAATATTTTTATGACAGTATATTTTATGGCCTAGCTGTGACTATATGGACTAACCCCTCTCCATCGTATTCTCGATTGTAGAGCTCGTGCCTTGCAGTAGGACGTATATGAGCTGATACAGACACGCAGACAGACAATATAGTTTAGACATAATAATAATGTGTACCTAAGTACATAATAAATATATTATACACCCAACAGTCGCATATGTACTCCTGAGTCCTGACCCCACACCTGATTGAGTCTTGTGTCATGGAGACTTGTGTCGACTACGAGAGACTTTTCGGTTTCAAACATCCAGACCCGAAACAAATATTGTATCACACAATTTTCCTGGTGCGGGGATCGAACCCGCAGCCTCTAGTTTCACAGCCGGCGTCTAACCAACTGCGCCATAGAGGATGTCAGCCAATTACCAATATTTTTGGAATAATATAATACAAATATTGCAAGAAATGCTTGTGTTAATTATAAGATGCTATCAGTGTACCATAATATCATAGGATCTAAAATATCTACAACCTTCCCATGTCTCTAGCACTTAATTTATCCAACAAAATAATTCAGAACAGAATGAACTCCTTATACCCGCGATCTCAAACAACACGTCTTCACGCCAACAATAGCCTCACAATTCCTTCCCACTGGACATATCTAACAAAAATTTACTAGAAAAAAACCTCGGTTTAATTCGGCCATCCCTTCCATGTTGCCAATATTAATAAATTCTCATTTGGCGGCTTCTCTCCCAATTTGCCCGCGTCTGGCAACTTACGACGTGTCCCCTATTTGAGGGCTTTCTCGTGATTTTTAACATGGCGGACAGAATCGACGAAATTGTGGTGTATGATAACTCGTATTTATTAGGCTTTTTTGGAGAAAAGCGTTTTTGGAGGTTAAAATGAGGGTTAAAAATCTGATGAATATTATACAATTTTTTCTAACAATTCTCATTACTTAGTATAGTATAATGCATCTTCACATCTTTAGTCCTAAGAAGGCCGTGTTGAGCATAGGCAACCCCAAGGATCATTTTTTGAGGCGTTGTCATTGCTCCTTATGTTTAGCAGATGGGTTATCGATTGCTCGAAGAAGTTTCCCGTACTAATTATACTGCTGTAACCAGCTTGTATTTTTTCTATTAAAATACAAAATCTTCGACATACAACAGATTAAAAATGAACGCATTAAGAAAAAAAATCAAGAACAAAAGAACAAATTGAATCCCTTAATCAAAGCTTCACGTGTGTAGACACTTTGTCCAGTATAAAAAAATATAAATAATTTGATAAGCACAGTTATCGATCTCATCACATTCCCCCGGTCACAGCACCCCACCGCTAAGTGCCAAACAAAACAACCCCGTATCGAGTGTCCTAAGTAAACCGACTAACTCGCGTAATCTATTCCGGAGTCGAACCGGCGACCCGGCGCAAACAACCCTTTCAGGATACCGTTACTATATTAATTAACCGAACCAATACACTATTGTTCGGCCTGTAACACAAGATGGGGGTAATTTTAGAATGATAGGCCTGTGGTACTGTTTTGATGGACAATGGGAAGGTATGTGCCCACGTGTGGGATGTAGGCAATATATTATGTAGATATTTGTGTGTAATTATTATAAAACAGATGTGGTATAATCTAGAAATTGCTTAAGACTGGTTAATGGATTTCATGTGGAAAAAACAAAATCTTTTTTCACATAAATACATAAACTAACGCCTTTTTCCCAGAAGGGGTAGGCAGAGGTGCTACCAGGATACCCACATTTCGCTTTACATGTTCCGTCCTACGTGTGACAGGGGGCGAGCCTATCGCCATATCGGGCACAAATTCCTGACCAGGCTGATAATGAATAGAAAAATCCAATATCACTTTGTCCAACTAGGGATTCAACCCCGAGACGTTTCAATCATTCAGCGTTTCAATCATACTGTAGTACAAATGCGCTACCAAGGCAGTCGTTTTTAAAATATATATATAAAGACATTCACGTCACGCAAAACACCAAGAAAACTGTCTCTGAAGACTTTTGTCGCCATAAACTTCACCTATGCATTTCCCGGACACATTTCTAAATCGAGGGATGATTATAAAACGTCCCCAAATCCCCTCCCCCCATCCCCACAACTGGCAGCATCCGTTAACAGGCGACAGGAATCATTTCCGCTCGTCCGCGGTCCAGATTTCCGAAAACTACCCACTTTTTAAGTCGCCGCGACGTTAGCGCCGCTAAGCGGAAATCCACAGGAAATAGAGTGTGTAGGTGCGACGGAGTTATTGCAAAGCATGCGAGTTAGAGCGGGACGGATGCGTTTTGTTGTTGCGTCGCGATTATTTCAATGCATGCCGTTGAATGTATTGTGAAAAAATTAATGAACGGTCAAGATTGATTCTGTTTTCTATTATGAGTGGTTATCGAGTCTATCGGTTAAGTTCCTCATTCGTACAATAGACAATAAGAGACCATTTCACATCGCAAAGATTAATCGGTTTCTGAAACATACATCTCCTGATTCCTGACTTTCTTTATCAATTTAAATACCACTAGAAATAAGTTTTTAGCAAAATAATGCCTTAATGTGACACCTGGCTACGTCACATCATTTGTATCAGTGATAGGTACAAGCTTACTGCCACATCACATTAGAGACGTTCCAGCCATATTCCACTAATTGAAAATTGGTGCAAAGAAAGATTTTATTGGCCAATAATAATTTCTACTGCCTCGGTGACGTAGTGGTACTACGGTATGATTGCAAAGCTCGAATCCCGGGTCGGGCAAAGTGATATTGGATTTTTCTATTCATTATCAGCCCGGAGTCAGGAATTTGTGCCCGATATGGCGATAGGCTCACCCCCTATAACATCGTGGGACGGAATATACAAGGCGAAACGTGGGTGTTCTGGTAGCACCTCTGCCTACCCCTTCTGGGAAAAAGGCGTGTGTTTATGTATGTATGTATGTAATAATTTCTAAACATTCAATAAGTTTTACGACGCAAATAGCTGTATACGCAATCAGAAATATATACTACAGATTTCTGACATCACCTGTTCCTCTCATCTACAAACGCGTAATTTTCTCCACTTGTCCTTAGCATCAAATGTTCTTTTTTTATCTTCTTTACTGTTATACCATTCTTACACTTTACGACAGCCAGATTCCAACCCTGTCCTCAAAGTTTCCCTAAAACCCTTGTCACACCAATCCAAATCTTTAACATCATATTACTTGAAATAATTAGGCAAGTTAGAAAGCTAATTTGGGCGTATGTGGTGAGAAAGTCACGCGCGGGTCGATGACAAACAACCGTAAAGCTGGTCCGACTCCGAAATTACCTGATTCATATCGAAATCTCGTATCTTAGGGTGGCCATGGTGCACAAATTGTCTTAGATATAGTAGATACGCTTGTTCTTTTGTTTGGGCCAAGTGTGACGATGGAAGAGCAGGGTTTCTGTCTGATGTTCATGGCGTAGGATACTTTTATTATAAGTTGTAAGAACGGGTATGGGATATAAATAATAAATAAATACACCAAACAGTCACATACATAGTCCTGATCTCACACTAAGTTCGAGTCTTGTGTCGTTCATCAGAAACTACGAGAGACTTTTCGGTCTCACAAACACCCAGTAAACAAATACTTGTAGATCACACAATTTGTCGGTGTCGGAATCGAACCCGCGGCCTCTCGTTGCACAGCCGGCGTCTAACCAACTGCACCACGGAGGCTGTCAATAAATTATACAACATTTATGAACTTAAGCAGAAAACCTCACATTTATTAGAGGTTACCACATTTAGCGTCATTTAGGTATCACTGCTTTTTGAATATTTTTCATACGTACATACCACATGCCATTGCATTTAAAAACACCATAAAACCCAGCACCCACTTTCAAAATGACCAAAATACATAAATAAAAAATGAAAGGTTCGATCCATCTCCTCTCTCATCCGGATAATGGCCGAAATGTCCTGTAACGTCCGATTAAAGAGGTCCGCGCGGAGGGTCAGTGCCTCCCCCCGCCCTCCCCTCGGTCCCCCCGGAGGAGGTATCGGAGGGGTCGTTAAGATAAGGTATCTCCGTGAGTGGACACCGAGCCGGCCCGCCGAATATGGTGGTGAATGGAAAATTGTGTTTTGGTGGAATTTGTTTGTGTGTTTTGTGAGGAAATTGATGTCTCATTATAAGCTAAATGGATGAGTAATATTGTCTTAGCGCAACCTTCCGCAATCATTTGTTTTTGTAGTAGTACTGCATGATACAATGTAAGTGCGTTAGGTCTAATAATTGCTTAAATGCTGGCAACGTCCCTGCAATTGTCCATGAGTTTAGGACGCTCTTAAGCAGTCTTCATAATTACCTACATAAAAATAACGGAAAAATCATTCATCTGTCAGCCTACATCCATTAAAAGGACGTAGGCCGTTTATGTTATACATTATTTGAAATTTGAACTCTTCTTTCTTATTTTTCTACTTGATGTGTCTTCTTGTTGGTCTTCAACAGCTTCTAAAACTTTTTTTGTCAATAGACAAACAACCACGAGGTTAGCCAATTGTCATTTAGAGAAGAATCTGACTAATGTGAACTCAATCGCATTTCAACATATTTTATTTATTTATTGAATTCAGTTTCCCCAACAGTATATACATTAATACATACATACACACATACATAATCGTCACCCCTGTATCACATAGGGGTAGGCAGAGACTATGGATCGCCACTTTGCTCGATCCTGACATACTACTTTCGCTTCATCCACTTTCATCAATCTCTTCATGCATTAAACAACAGATTAATTATTTTTCTACAGTTACATTCGGATGTATATACCACTTAAAGGAGTACACAACATTATTTCCTTGACTATTTAAAGATTTTGCTATTAGAAATTAAAAAATGTGATTTCCAATTTCCACTTGCCTCACTACAACGGTTTTGACTCACGTTCGGCGAGCATCGCATTACATGATGTGGGTACTCGCCTAATATTGCTCCAGTAATACAACTTGAGCAGTTAGGAGACATCGTGAGACCAATGGAAAGAGCGTGCTTGATTAAGTCTGTTGCCTAGTTGAGGATCCATTTTGTTTACAGTTCGAAAATATCATGAGTTGCTAGGGATTTATATATGGTGTAATAGACTCGCCTTTGACCATAATCTGTTATGGGAATAAGTTTAGCTAACTACCTTTTGGGATATATAAGCGTATGCTTATGGGTATTGTCATGCAAACTTCTAGACAGCTTCCGTTGCACAATTGGTTGGCTGTGAAACGTGAGGCCGCGGGTTCGATCACCGCACCGAGATAAATGTTTGTGTGAACAATATTTGTTTCGGATCTGGGTGTGTGTGAGACCGAAAAGCCTCTCGTAGTTCTTGATACCCACGATACAAGACTCGATTTTAATGGTCAGGAGTGTGTATGGGATGTTGAGTAAAAACACGAACGTTTTCCATATAGAAGCGTACGGGTGCGCTCAACACGCGAAACTAACGTATTAAGCCGTCGACGCAATAAGTTGTCGCCTCGCAATATCCCGAGAAAAATCCCTCCTGACTCGTTTGATTAATGTATTCGCATGTCGCAGTTATTGCGGAACCCTTGCGCCCCTACAAGGTGCTTACTCCAAATCTAGGGTATATTAAAAAGGGCGGGGTTTGTCCTATTTACGGGACACCTGCGCCCTCCCACGGGACGCGCCAGGTATTACGGAAGATGTATTGTTTTTTAAATTTTTCGCGTTTATGACAATTGAGAGTGTGCTGGATTATGCTGGAGGGTTATTGGATGTGGGGAGGAAGGTTTGTTTGTAAGTATGGTGTATATTTATGTTTAACTTCCAAGATTCTGCTTAAAAGAATTGTCTGGTTGAATAGGTATATATCGCAGTGTTTGAAAATGAAGAAGTAGATTGGGATATCGTTTTATTAGGGTCATTTTAGATATTTTTTAAAACGTCCATAATATTCCAGTCTGACAAAAAAGCTCGGACTAAATAGTACCATTTCAGCTGTATTGCAAAAATTATACAATTTGACATAGATTTTAGTTTTTCCTATAATTTTCATGTCTGGTTTGTAATAACATTATGTTTCGTATAAAGGACTTTCTTATTAACATCGTTCTTTACTCCTAACATTTTGGAATAACAACAGCACGTGTTACTCAAGAACTAAAAGATCTTGCAAAAGCAGACTTAAACATTTCAATTCCGATTGAATACATACATAACATAAACACACGCCTTTTTCCCAGAAGGGGTAGGCAGAGGTGCTTCCAGAACACCCATATTTCGCCTTGTATATTCCGTCCCACGATGGGATAGGGGCCATATCATGGCGAGCCTACCGCCATATCGGGCACAAATTCCAGACTCCGGGCTGATAATGAATAGAAAAATCCAATATCACTTTCCCCGACCCGGGATTCGAACCCGAGACCTCAGCTTTGCAATCGTACCGTAGTACCACTACGCCACGGAGGCAGTCCAATTGAATACATTGTAGGATATCTCCAAACACAAACAAAACTACACGCGGTATCACTTTAATTAACATTGAAGGTACAACGGTTATTGGATCAGAGTCACACTTACCAGGAGCGCAGAAAAACACCGCACCCGCTCCTGGGACGAAACTTCCACAATCTAGATATATGGGCGAGTTAAGATGCACATCTAAATAGCCTCTGCCGCCCTGGTACCTAAGTTTAGATTACTTGCGCCAACTTTTACACAGTTTCCGGGCGACGGCTCAGGTTTTCCCCGGGAAAAATTCCCGTAACCCGTTCCCTGAATGAAATTTACTGTGCAACTTTGACGCTAGGTGGGAATCATATGCTTGCAAAATGAAAAGTTTTATAAAAATTAGTTGCGAGTCCGCTGATTTGGAAGTTCTGTGTTTTTGTTGGGCGAATGTATCTTTTTTGGCTTGTTTGTTTTGTCTGTGCTCTTTATTATCTGTTTTTTTTTAGCGTTAGTAATTTACCCATGTTTTAAAAAAATGTAGTTGCTAAAAGACTGAAAAAGCCGTGTCTATTTGGTAGTTTTCAAATATTTGTATCTCGTGTCCTTTTATCAATCAAAGTTCGCTTCTAAAGTATAGAAATCCATTATGAAATTGTTAATTTATTTAGCTTTTATAATTGCAACAAATCACATACATACATAAACATCACGCCTTTTTCCCAGACGGGGTAGACAGTGGTGCAACCAGAACCCCACATTTCGTCTTTTGTGTTCCGTCCCATGATGTGATAGGGGGCGAGCCTATCACCATACCCGACACAAATTCTTGACTCCCGGCTAATAATGAATAGAAAAATCCAATATCACTGTCCACTCCGGGATTCGAACCCAATACCTCAAGTTTTGCAAGCATACCGTTGTACAACTACGCCACCCAGGCAGCAAGAAATCTCCATTTAACATCGTTTTAGTAATTACCTTCTACACCATCATCGTCAGCAACTGTAAACGCGTTTTTTACACAACCCTTCAAATATCAGCAAAGCGATTGCCTTCATTGAAAATGTATCACCCGAACCACTTTTGCATCCCCGTAACCTTAAATATTCTTGTCAGAACCTCGAAACAAAGTGAGGCGAAAGAATCAACCCTATAAAAGTGTCTAGTGGACCCTCAGTGACCACAAACGCTGTAACTTGAAGGGTTGACTGCTTATTACGTATTCATAAGTTAAAACACTTTGTCCGTCCTTCTATTAGGACAGCCCTATCGGATCGCGTCGGGGGATGCATTTTTAAAACAGTATCGTCTCGGTACAGAAAATATCTCATGTTAACAATGTATGGGCTAGGGGAATATGTTTGAGAAATGAGATTACGAAAATAATTGGTTTTGATGTCTCTGTAACGTGCTTTCAATTGTATATCGTTCGACGAAGCAAAATGTAATTCTTATTCAACATAGTTTTGTGTGCTCTTTGCTGTTTTCATTTCATTTCTAAGATTTTCTTCTGTATAGAAAATTGTCCATTTTTTGTCATTGTACTTCAAAAAAGCAAAAAAATTGGCTTCAAACGCCATTACTATATTTTTTTGTATTGTATCAGCCCATATACGACCCACTGCAGGACACGGGCCTCCTCTACAATCGAGAGTACGATTGAGAGTGGTTAGGCCATATAGTCCACCACGCTGGCCTAGTGCGGGTTGGCGGACTTTTACATACCATAGAAATTTATACAAATCGCTATGGTATGCAGGTTTCCTCACGATGTTTTCCTTCACCGTTATAGTGCGTGGTGATTGACTATCAATTATAACGTTTTATACCATTACTATATAAAACGTTAGAAACATCTTCAACACTACGTCTTTGCTCTCATAAAATAATATTATAATAATCTAAAAACCTCTATTTTATCTACTTAAAAGCTGCATCAAAACCTTTTGACTCTCTAGTAACAATTACACAAACAAAATGACGAATTAAAACTAGAATTGTCCAGCGCAGCTTCGGAGGCAGCGCGGGTTATTTATGACTTGGGGGAGGGGGTGGGAGGGACGGTGCGAGGGGAGGGTTATTATCAGCGTCCCGCACACGCCAGCGTTTGTGTATGCAGATCGTGTTTATTAAAACAGAATAAATACGGCCTAATGACGCTGCCCTTTGACACCGAGTAATGCGCGGATGAATAATGGCGAAAAAACTTTTGGATGTCAAGGTCTGGGGGATTTTTGAGGGTTTGGCTGGATGAGGTAGGAGGAGAGGTATGGAAATATGTGATAGAAGTAACTGGGAAGATGGGAGATGTAAAAAATCTTGGAATTTTTAGGAGGAGACGACTCAGTAAGAGCAGTTGAGGAAGATAATTTAGCAAACTGAATATTCAAATAAAAAAAAATAGTTGAAATGTTTCTCAAAGCCAAATATTTTTGATCCTCAAATCTTTTGTCAGAATCAAAAACACAAATTATACTTTTTAATATATAAAAGAATGAAATGAGACTTATAAGTAGTCTGGACAACAATAAAATAAACACAAACAATAAACCAATAATATCAGCATGAATAATTAAGCCGGCATGAGGGTGCTCAACAGGGGTAGATAGAGGCTTTGCTAATCAGTGGTGGACGATTAAGTCGCCCTGGATAATGCCTCTCGCGCGATTAGGCCCGCTGACCGCTCCGGGAGTGCCCGGGAGCCCGGAGCCCCGGTGGCCGAGCCCCCTTGAGATTCCCCGATAATACCCCGGATTTTGCGTTTGATCTGACCGCTTCTTGTATGCAAATTTACTGTTTTTCGATGTCCATTGTTTTGTGTTTTAAGGTTGAAATTGTGTGGTGGGATTATATGAATTTATGTATAGCACATTTTATGAATAGACTGTCATCTTTATGAAGAAAGTCATACGGCCTTATTCATAAACACTTTTAAAACCTATTTTAATTATCGAATGTTTTGTCTTATTCGTTCAAACTGAATTTAAAAGTCGTTCGAAAGGGATATAACATTTACTATCTAAGATAGTTTTTAAAACTGTCTATGAATAAGGCCGTTAAAGTTAGTGATAAAATTGAACCTAAATGTAATATAGATTTACACGTGGTTCATGGTCGCAAAGAGATATATAGCATACTTTTATCCAAGACAAATGTTCGGAAATAGTAATATCTTTTTAATAGACAGTTTGTGTCAATGTATAGTACTCCTTGATATAAAAACTTGAAGAAACTTTAGAGTGTTAAAGCTATAATTGTACTAACTTTAATTGGTCTCACAAGCAAAGCTGCGGCCAAACCTATATAGCGACAAAATACATATATAAACCGCTTAAATTTATGTATACTAATTCAGATTAATGATATCCACGACTCAAGCTAATTATGTGAAAAGTACAACCTCTAAATAGCGAAGTAAATAACACAATAAGAATTAATCTTACTGAAGTGCTGCAATCAAGGTCTCGTTGGCAGATTGATTTCAACTTGTAAAATAACCTGAATTGTGTCCTAAACAATGCCTAGGCTTAATTAGTACATTCTTGTTAAAGTACTAGACAAATACGATGTAAAGGAATTGAGCAGACGTTTATGGATGCAGTTTTAGCATAGTTTTTTAAAAATATATTTCGGCCGCGACTTAATAGATTTTTTATGCTTCATCTTAAATTAATTTAATTTTTTAAACAAGTGGTGTTCTTTGTTCTGTGCAATTCTTATGTCATAAAACTTATGCTAAATTGAAGATAAATTGAATGATTAGGAATTTTATTTTTTCTAATAACTTCTCATAATGATGTACCACGGAATTTACATGAACAATAATTTTACATTCTATTACTAAATATCATAAAAAAAAACATTATGGTCTTGATCATTCTGAAAACAATTTTCACAAAACCTTTAAGTTAGTCCAACTTATATAATTTTTACTTAACATTTATAAATCTTTCCGAATCAATTAGTTGAACTTCTGTTTTATTAACAATATATTTATAAAATTTTCTCTTGTTTCAGGTAAGTCAAGCTATACAGTAAGGTACCGGTACGTAATCACCACGTGAAAGTAGGGTGGGCAGAGAGGGGAGCTCCGTACTAACGGACCTCACTACGGTGCCAGCAATGTCGAGTAACTGTGAACAGGTTTAACATTATAACATGAGTGGAGCTTATGGATTTGAAGTATTTGAATGGTACGGCAAAGTGATACATATGATGGTAGGTTTTTACTGGTATGCCAAAGTGACCATAATGCAATAGAAAAAGTAAGAGCAATCAAAATTGCGTGTGAAATATATTTTTTAGGAAGACTTACATGCTACTATGCATGGTAGCCTGCTGGTAACGGACCAGACGCGGCTGCCAACATGCACATGGTGGTCGCGGGTTCAAATCCCAGTGCACACCTCTGACTTTTCGGTTTCATAGTGTATTACACTTGAAAGCCATTTATTGTAACAGCGGTTCATGTCATGAATCCAGAGTTCAGTTTCCACTTATTCAATAGTATTTTTGGCATTATCTGTGTCTAATTCATCCTATATGCTTCAAGACAGCGTCACATATACCTAGGGGTCGATAGAGACAGTGTTAGCGCCAATCAAAGCCCAGACAGCTGGCTGGCCGGCAGCCAATCACAGAGCGAGATTTTTCAGACGTTCTACAATCTAGGTATAGGATTATGGATTTTATAACCTGAAGGATGCTTTCGAATTTCGAATAGGAAAGGGATTTAGGTGGATTATTGGTTATAGGGATACTGATTGTGGAAGGATGAAAGACAAACTATTTTTATGTGTATGCTTCGATGTTTTTTAACAACACATTATTAATATCAAGTAGTCAAATAAAAAAAATTGAACCAGCAAGTAACACTACCATCTTTTCAGAACATAAAATCTCTGATAATAACTCGCGAGCAAGCCCTTTGCTGTTCGTTTTCATAGTTTCTATTGTACATTTTTTGGTTCAAAAACCTCATGTGATTTCTACTTCATATTTTTACGGGAATTATTAAAAGCGTAATAAAGGGTGGGCGAGGGCAAGTCGGTACGGCGGGTATCGACGGCCCAATCGCGATGCTATCGACTCGCGCGAATTATTCCTGCATGCGCGCCCGTGCTCAACCCAGGGTTACTATTTACTTACTATAGGAAAAAGCAAGGAAACTTTCTATAGAATAACCTAAAAAGCGTATGTGAAGTTCGGCTACCAGACCATGCTTATTACTATGAAATTAAACTGTAGGAAATTAGAAAAAAAAATATTAGTACACTATAACGGTGAAGGAAAACATCGTGATAAAACCTGCATAGCATAGCGATTTGTATAAATTTCTATGGTATGCAAAAGTCCGCCAACCCGCACTAGGCCAGCGTGGTGGACTATATGGCCTAACCACTCTCAATAGTACTCTCGATTGTAGAAGAGGCCCGTGCCCTGCAGTGGGACGTATATGGGCTGATACAGTACAACAATTGTTGGGAATAAAAAAAAAATTGTTCGCTAACTAGTACCTATTACTAAAACGGCGAAGGAAAATGTAAGGAAACTTTCATGAGAAAATATTGTGGTATATGAAGTCTGCCAATATTTACATAAGGCGAAAGGTCTGTAAGACAAAAGCGAGGTATCAAAGATTGGCGAAAGTCACTGGACGCATAACATAAACGGTCGTAGTCTATATCCTTCAGCAGTGGAATTCCTTTGACTAAAGATGATAGTATTAAGACATGCGTCATAGCTTCAATATCTAGGCCTGGCAATAAACTATACGTCATTTGAAAAGTTTCCAGTTGCCGGAGAAAACATACAATTTGATTGACTCCTACCAGTCTTAGAGATTACAATAGCCTTTTTTCCACCATTCTGCATAAGATCAAATTAAACAAAAGACAATAAAATCATACAGCTTCTATAGTCCATACTTTACATAATACATAAACATCACGCCTTTCACAGAAGGGGTAGGAAGAGATGTAACCAAGATACCCACGTTCCGCCTTATGTGTTCCGTCCCATGATGTGAATAGAAAAATCCAATATCACTTTGCCCGACCCGGGATTCGAAAACGAGACCTCAGCTTTGTGATCCTACCGTAGTACAATTACATCGCCGAGACAGTCGTATAGTCAACGTCAGGCTTCTATAGTCCATACTTTAAGTACAAAAATATCGCATCTACAAAACGAAGAGTGCTAAGTTTATTCCTACATGGCGCGTGAGCGTTCACTTCGGAATTACCATACGTCGGCTATTGTAAACGTCTTTGTATTACTTGCACATTCAATTATGTTGTAAGAAAGTGGAGATTATAAAAAGGATTTGTTTGGCCTGTCAATTTGATGTAAAAATTTAATATACGTAAATTATAAGTCGTTTGAAAATGTATGTATGCAATTTTGTATGCAGTTTCGCTTGGTTAGTGAAATTCCAAAAGTCCCTTGCGTTTTAAAATCTATTAGAATGCTTAGGTATTAGTGATCACGAATGGCTTTTATAACTATTCTGAGAAGGTGTTAGTTCATAACTTAAACGAGTGTCTCTAATATAAATTATAAAATTCCCATATTCTTAAAACACCGAAAATTACACGCTATTTTCAAAATTTCACCCACACAGATCTACTTAAAATTTACCCGCACAAGCAGTGAATTATTTTGAAACAGAACCGTCTCATTGTAACACGCTGAAAAACTTACCTATCCCGAGGCAATTTCAGTCCGGCATACTACATGAAACAATTACTTAGCCTGAAAGTGGGGGGTGTCTTCGACCGGAAGCGGGCGGTGGGGGGTCAAGGGGGCGGGGGGTCAGGGGGGTCCGGAGCTATTTCCATAATGCACCGGCTCACTTCTTCTCTCGTTTAAACTTAACACTTTAAATAATTGCCATACTGCGAGTGCCAAGACGTGGCGTGGCCTCAGGTGTACTATTGCAAATTGCTGCATTTTTATAACCGGGAGAGGGTTAAATAACAATCGGGGATTATTTTTACTTGGATTGCTAATATTTTCAATGAGTATAATATTGTAGAAGCTAAGGATGTTGTCGCGAACTGTTGGGAGGAAAAAGATTATGTTACAAAAACAATTATGAAAATCGCGTCATATATGAAAGGTTTAAAATTGAAGCGTTGCCTAACAAAGTTGTAGTTACAGGTAATAAAAAGCGGATAAACAATAAATTCGCTGTTTGGGTTCGATCTAGCCAATATGTGATATACTGACGAGAAATAGACACTTCGATTGATACTATAATTACACTGCAATAGTTTTACCATCAGATACCACCGCAAATGCACTGTTGTGTTCCGGTTTGAAGGACATTGTAGCCAGAGTAACTACTGGACATAATGAGACTTAACATCTGATGTCTTAGGATGACGAGCGCAGTGGTTTACCAAACATTGCCTTATAATAAATGGTGTCTATGAGCGGTCGTATCCTTTACCACCAGGCGAATGGCATGCTCGTCTCGCCATTCATCGCAATAAAATAATGATAATTATAGTTTAATCGATTTATCGCTCAACTATAAAAATCACTTCCGTCAATAAAAATTCCACCTTAGACTACCTAAACATAATAATTACGAAACGCCACGAAGCTTCATAAACCAAACAAAAATTCAGACACGCGAGTAACTTAAAAATTGCATTTTTAATGCGGCTAAGTGAACTTCCTTGGATAACGTAGCGTGTTCTAGACTAGACTGGAGTGCACTACCGCCTGAATTTCAAGTCCTAGTCTGATAAATGGCCGCGCGGGATGATGCTGTTAAATATGGCCCGGGCTTAATGGCTGCCCCGGATTATTGTCGTATGATTTGAAATATTTAAAATTGGGTGCGTTTGGATTTTCGTGCGGAAACTTTTTTGTTGTGTATCTCTGATTGAGGATATTAGTGCAATTCAATAGCGTATATATTTAAATTTGAGTTTGGTTTAGGAAAGCCCTATTTTACGAAATGTGATAGGGGATAAGGGTTAAAATGAGACTGGCAAATCGTATCCCTAATACGTAATATGCGATATTTCAAACCGTGCATCTGACTCAATTCTTATCTGATTGCCTGACCTGATAATAGAAAGCGAGATTTCATAGTCCCATAATACGTAGTACGTACATGCTGTCTTAAAACAATCTGTTAAATATTTCAGAAACTATTTAAAGGAAAATAGAACGCTGAAGATGTATCCATCAAAATTTTGACAGTAAAGGTAGTAATGAAAAGTATCTGTCTGTATCAGCCCATATACGTCCCACTGCAGGGCACGGATCTTCTCTGTAATAGTACAATCGAAATTACGATTGAGCAGTGTTAGTTTAGTCTACCACGCTGGCTCAACGTGGAAAATAACACAAAAAATAATTTTCAAAAAACCCATTCTCACATATACAAAAATAGTAGCAATACAGTTGATTCAAGTAAAACATACAATTTGAGCGCACGTCGGCTCGGGCGCGTAAATCCGCCTTGACGCCACCGCCGGCCAATCTACTAATGGCGCTAACTTCGCTTCATTCCGAGTTATGAACTCGAGTTTTTTATATACGCTCTGGATGTAAGGCTTTTGGCCGTTGAGAAACTGGTTTTAAATATAATAATGCTATAAGTTATCTTGGCGTGTAAGATCTCTATCTACGATTAAGTAGTTATTTTTAGACAATTTTCATGCAAAGATTTCCTTGCGAAGTTTTTCCTTACTTAAGTTGACTGTACTCAAATTATACACTTTGTTTTTCTTAGGTTTTTGAAAGGACACACGTTCTAAAGCATACTTTCTAAAGCAAAGCCTAAAGGCATTTTTATGAGTATGTCGAAGGCTTATCTAGAATGATTCATTGTAGCATCATTTGAAGATGTTGAATTTAATTTAAAACGGGTCTTCTCGGCGAAGCATTATGTGTCCCTCATTCGCACCAACATGATATGCAACATATTTTATTCCCATACAACATCATCACCTCAACTCCAAAAGTAAAACTCCACACATAATTACAATAAGCACAGAAGTTAGGCGCGGCGCACACTGTTCCGGGTCGGGCGGGCGGCGGGCGAGACGTCGAACGCCGCGGTACAATGGCCGCGCACAATGGCGGCGCGATAACTGCGCCACTCCGTCACAGCGCTGACAGGGTTATCGGACGCCGCGTACAATGAGCGGGGTGGAAGTTACGTGGTACGAGGTGTAGGATGTGGCGGGTTCATAGGCGAGAGCGGGGAAGGCAGTGGTGGTTGAGGAGCTGTGGTTTCGTAGGTGCAAAAAAGCAGTCAAAAATTATGTATTTGAATGTCTGTGCGTTGTGACAGTTCTGGAATTTTTTAAGTTTCAAAAGTTGTTTGGAGTCGCGTGGATGGTGAAAAGAATGGCTGTCGAAGGCGGTTGATGAAGGAAGCGAAAATAAAGATATGGGAAGTACAAGAGCATATTTTATCAATTGCAGTTGTATTACTGACAGTTCAGTGATGACTGCACGAAGATAAAATAGTCATGTATCGCAAAGTAGAAGTGGTTTGTAAATGAATGTAAAGCAACAGTTTTCCGTACCCCCACCCGCTGTGTCGTAACATTTGCGCCGCTCTCCGTCGGCCCAGTGTATTGTTAATGTGGTCGTGAATTCCGCCGGTGTACACGCCTCTTTATGTTCTGTGAGCTGATTGGGTTTATCGCACGTCCTCGCGACTCCTCCAAGCTCCTGAATTTGCCACCGATGATGTATGTCTTCATTTCCGACATTCACATCGGAGTTGTGGCAGGTTGAATCAAATCTGATGGTGAATTTAGATCTGTCTTATAGTTTTACGGTAAAACTAACTAGTTAGTGTGAAATTTTAATGAAAATTTTACACAGCAGGGCAAATTGTATATTTCAAATCAAAATACATACTCATAACGAGTTTTTTACCTGAAAATCACACCAAGGTATTTACACTTGACATCTCATGGACGCTGCCATTGAACCTAAAGCGACTATGCTGACAGCACTATAAAACTTTAAAAATCACCTATCAACGTCAGACGAGCACGCAAAGCAAGGCGTCTAGACGAATTTTTACCGGAGTGCCACCTGACAGACGGGCAGTCAAACAAAGGAATTTTCGTTACACGAGATCGCGTCAGAAGTACCAGGGCACCATACCGACATCAAAGCTCGCTCGCACAAAGTGAAATAATATGGAAGTTGTCCGTTTGATTAGGCGCGTTCTTACAGGCGCGCCGCTCGGGGCGTCGCTTTGTTGGATGTAACAAACCTTTGTGGCGCGGGCACAGCGCAACGCTTTGATGTGAGCTCTTGTCGATTTCTGCACGCCTGGTAACTTTAACTGCGTGACAGCGCGACATACATCAAAAGTTTGCGACTTGGAAACTGTTCGGTAATGTAACTCAATTATGTACGAAGTACGAACCATTATAAAATTATTTACATTTCAAAACTTTGCATCGTGATTATATCTTCTTATTCTATGTTCTATCTTCGCACCGCCTTATTCATAGACAGTTTTAAAACCTATTTAGTTATCGAATGTTTTATCCCTTTCAAACGACTTTTGAATTCAGTTTGAGCGGAGAAGACAAAACATTCGTTAACTAAGATAAGTTTTAAAACTGGCAATGAATAACGCAGATAATTATTACATTCACACTTCAGAAACACATACGCTGCAAGTTGCCAGTAGATTCACTGTCAAGCAGAGCCAAGCAAAAGGTGTTTTACTAGAGGCTCTAGAAATTAGCATTCTTCTTCTTAATCCTTTAAATCTCCACCTACCAAAGATCGTTAGCATTTCTTAATGCATTTTAGATGTAAACTTTAAGTATCTATCTCTAGTTATTCTGGATCAAGAAAACCTTTCTTTGCCGCTCTCGCGTTATTAAAAACCCAGTAATCCAATAACAAAGTAAAAAAAAACCACCAGAAAACCGCTCATTGTACATCGCGCGACAAAAAATGTCCTCGTCCGGTGCGCTCGTCAATAAAGTTTGATGTTTGGCCCATATCTCGCGAACGCGCTGTAAACTCTTTGGTTCGCTGAAAATATATTTCATTGTTTTATTGTGCGTTTTATGGGTTCAATGAATGGCATTCTTAATGTGTGGAAGTCTAGGTGTATGAACAAAGAATGAAAGGTAATTGACCAAGAGCAGAATTCAATCGAAAGACGAGAATTAGTCGTCAAGCAATACTTCGTTTGAACTCCGCTGAGCTTACGAAATTTCAACGTTATTAGATTGTTTAGCCGAGTTTATATAGATATCTAATCTACTAATTACAGTTGTAATCTGTACTAGGAGATCATAAAAGTAACAGAGATTAGAAGTCTTTCAGAGAAAATACGAGTACATTGCGCAGCTAGCAATCATACCACAAAAAACATCACGAAAAAGACTCGCAAAAATAACTTACATATATACATACATAAACTCACGCCTTTTTCCCGAAAGGAGTAGGCAGACATGTTTCACATGTCCCACGACGTAGTAGGAGGCGGGCCTATCGCAGTGTCGGGCACAAATTCCTTACTCCGGGCTGATAACGGATTGAAAAACCCATATCATATAAAAATCCATTGATAATTTGCCCGACCCAGGATTCAAACCCGAGATCTCAGATTTGCTATCCCACCGTAATACAACTATGCTACCAAGGCAGTTTATGTAGAAAATAAATCTAATCTACTAATTTCATTTGTAATCTGTACTAGGAGATCATAGAAGTAACAGAGTTCAGAAGTCCTTTTACAGATAATATATTTCGTACCTTAATCATACCACAAAAAACACAACACAGAAGACTCACAAGAAAAACACCTGAAACTACAAACTAAAAGAAAACCTACGTGCTCAATAGACCAGAAACCCTTTTAAACCCCTATCAAAAAGTTAATCTAAGCCCCGAAATAACCAATAGTGAGACAAAGCCGTTATTATCCAAGCGCTGTGTCTTTTTCGACCGTATCGGATGGAACCTCGCCGATCAGCCTGACGTCCTATTTTAACCACCAAATACATTTTTGGCGGAGTTTTTCAGGACTTTTACGTTAGATTGACAGCTCGCTTTGGATTTTATTTTCAGAGGACAATGATTAGGCAAATGTTTCGTACTGTACTGACTTTGTAGCTGTCTGTCGTGTGAGCCTTCTGTTAGTGATTCGACAGCTGTGAAATCTTCATTGTTAAGTATTTTTAGTAATTGCTTGGTGTGTATTTTTATGACCTTTACCAGTGACTTATAGGACATTAGAGTCAAGTTAAGGTCTGCTGGTAACAAATGCATTATGAAATTTCGTTCTTGAACTAGTCATTTCTCCTACCTTCATCATCATCATCCACTACTGGACATAGGTCTCTCCTATGTCACCCCACTGGGCTCGATCTACAGCCCATCGTCTCCAACCTTTACCAGCCACCTTACCACCTTACATCCTAATCTTATATTTTCTAACACCTCATAAATTCGTCATCTAAAATACCAAAGAATACCTAGGCATACTTAAGAAAATCTTGATTTTCTTGCATAAGTTCCCTGACACAACAAAAATATATCACACTCAAAAACACTTCTAAAAAGTCCCATATAAGTAAACTGAATCCACTAAAATCTACAAGATCACAATATAGTAATGCCCGCCTCAACCAAGCATACACCATCACCCCACAAAAGCAACGAAACGTCCTATCAAAATTATAATATCAATTACCGATGCATTAACAATTCATATCAGAAAGTCAGACGGAGTTGAAACGGGAATCCGGTAATGTTATTATTGTGCGGGAGGGAGGCGAGAGGAGGTGGGTGCGCGGCGGGGGAGGGGGGCGAGAAGCCCGACGTCGGAGAGCTGTCAAAACGTCAAATTTCAGAGCGCTCGGCACAACTTCAAACGTGCCTCTTGGCTCGTGCAATGTACTAGGTGTAACGTAGTTATGGCGGGCGTGGCGCATTGCCGTTAATATTCATGCATCTCCTCTCATCCTGTAGGAACACGGGAGTCATTTGCCTGAAAGCGTTGCCTCCACTATGAATATGAATGGCTCTTCGATTCTTGCCGCTTTGTCTTGCCGGGCCGGGTTATGTTCAATTGTGTTGTAGGTATTACTGATATTAGCTTTGATGTATGCTGTGTGTTTAGGCGAGCCAGAATTATATAAATGAAAGGTTTTGGTTTACACTTCACTTGAATGTGAAGCAACAAGACAATAGACGGTAGATGAAAATGCATTGTAAATGTTTGATGCGACAGATTCTTTGTTGAGGGAAGTGAGTGGGACGGACATGTAAAATCAACGAAATAAAGATTGATGATCGCTCGCAGAGGGGCGCAAAAGATAACGAAGCAGTGTAACCAGTACGGGCTCATGCAAAATGTAATTTAAATTTCCATCTTCCCCAAACAAGCTATCAACGTACGTCCATTTGAAGCACAAAAGTAACCGGCTAAAAACAAAATTGAAAATTCCAATTCCACGTCTATTTCCTGGTAAAACAGCCGGTTCTCCATTCCATCTCTCAAACGGACGGCCGCCGGCTACCGACGCTGTCCGTTCTCATGACGTGAAGGATATTGGAAACATACCGAAAATGAGAAGCAAAAGAAATGAATTTTTGACATTTCAATATGCACTCATCCCGCGCCGTACGAAATAGCTTAATTAACGGTACAACGGAGTGCGGCTGAGAGGGAATAATACTAATGTAGGAAGTCACAAGTCTAATAGAAACATTTTTGAGTGGTGGAGGGGTGCTTGGTAACGAGCGCCGCCAGCGGTATTTACGAACGTCAATCAGAGTGTCAGCGGCGACAGTAGTCAAATCCACCGGTAATAACACCAAAGGACCTTCCTTACGTTCCAAATTTGAAAAATCCCACGAACCGGTCCGGCTCGTCGGCGCGGCGCGCGTGCTCCACTTGCCGAATTAGTGTTATTTTTGAAAATGGAATGGAGTTGGTGTCGCCTTGGGCCGTCCCGCCCACAACATGGCGGCGCGGCCGGCGACGCGCGGGAAACGTCCCGATCATATACAATTTTATCGAAGCGTCGTGTTATTAGAGTTGGACCCGTAATTAGTCGCGAGCTTTACGCGTGGGAAGGGATTAGAAAAAACCGCGTTGGGACTGGTTTGCCGGCTCGTGCTCGGTAATTGCGCGCCGCGTCCATTCACCGGCTCGCTTTTGTGTTACAATTGTTTTCTAATCTCCACACGGCGCTTTTTTACTATATAATTACGTAGGTATACACGGTACGAGAATGTCCGCGGGTAGTTTGTGTGGGCCGCGGTGATTGGACTGTCTCGGAACATAAAGAGTTGTTTTAAATAAGTTCGCCGGCCGGTTTGCTGGTCGATTTCATCGTGTAGTTTACGCCGATAGCTCGCGGAGCCGTCGGCGGTGGCGCGAGTCGTCGCGGCGACCACGCTTCTAAATACAATGTCTAGGATTACTGTCCGCATATCCACGGCGTGATTAAGATCTCTAGACTGGCTGGTTATAAGATAGGAAATCTATACACAAGTAGAATGTTCGGAGGTTGAAGGCAATTTATTACAAAACGTTGACGACATAAATAAACTCAAATATTAACAGCGTCATTGCGATATTGCAGCAATTGTGAAGCTAGAGTCTGAAGCAAAACCAAACCCTGAACATTCCAACCACCATGTGTTTTATTTCTAAACAAGGCAAGGTGCTTTCACTGTGTCTGATAGTACCTATATGCAATGCATTCCGTCCAGTTAGTCTCGATTAGCAGAATACAATTATCTCTTGCCACTCGACATAAATATTCCTACATTTTCAACCACTTATAAATTGAAGTGTATCTCAGAAACAACCATCTTCGACCTACGAAAAGGAAGCACACAAGGCAATTACAATGAGACTTTAGCAATAGTACTATAAGAAGGCCTCACAAATCTTGTACGATGTCAGATACAAGACATGATGGAGCGCGAGCCCCATCACCTCGGAGACGAGAGGGGCGGCGGGACATGCCCGACACGCGGTACACGGGTACAAATCGCCGGGCACGCCAAACGAGTGTCAGCGGAGCCCCGGGGCGGAGCGCCCGCCCCCGCACGCGTTCCCAAAGTCACCAAATTACTAGTTGCAGTGACCTACGTGTCGCCAAATTGTAGTCAAGTTTTTTGTTGAGTTGCTGTTTTGTATTTTTATTTTGTGAACGATCGAGAGTAGTTGAGGCGATTTTCAGCTGTTTGGTTCTAGGTTCTGTTAGGATTTCACTACGTATGTTAGGGAAGGATAAAAATATAGATAATTTGGCTAGCGGTCTATCAAAAACGACATTTAATAGCTATTAATTCAAAGAGAGACATTTCCGAATTACTGGGCTTAAAAGCGAATTAAAGGTATCATAATTAAGAAATAGAAAGGAAGAAATGTTGCGGACTTTCCGGGGAATCCTATTTGTATGTTATTAATATATGATTACGGTTACAAACAGATAGGGCCATCCTAGTATTAATTCCTGATGGTATCATCGACATCTTCAAAACTTCTCGTACCAATCCGCGTTTTAATAAAGGAAGTCGGATAATAACAAGTTAACCTATTTTCCCAAGTTCCACGTCAATTTTATCTTGCTCGTTCATATTATTGACGAAAGCGCTCACCCCGGCTACCAGGGCGTCAGCAATATCGGGAGCTGCCAGACAAACAGGGGGCGCAGTGCAAATATTGACTGCCACCGCGCCCGTATCGCCTCTTACTTCGCACGCCTTATGTAATCCTGGTAGTTGTGCGATATTCTTACATTGTTAATGCAGGGTTGGGAGGAAAAACAATCATTTTCTAACATAAATTCCATGTCAAATAACTCCGGGGACCTTTAGTGTGCGGTGATACGCATCATATCAGATATCCAGTTAGTTTATGGTCCTGCTTGGAGATTTTCAGCAAAAAGTATTCGGACTTAATATGTATAAGTCTATGACATTGCTTGTGTCATCATCAGCATTTTCATCTACAGGTAGGCCCTGGTAGTGACACACGTAGTTCATTTTCAATGTTTTTTAGTCCTCAAATTGCTGTTTATACCACATTAACCTTGTAATCCCGATGATTGAATCACAAACAGCACTACAACATTAAATCAAACAATACAATTGCATTACCAGCAAAAGAAACTGTTCCCTTTATGTCAAATACACGATCAAATTTTATATATTCTTTTGAAAAAGCTATAAAACGTCTTCAACCGCGCTGTCTGACCTACACCCAACATCTGGACCAAAAAGACAAACGCTAGAATAAGCCTATACATCAGCCATAACCACGAAAATAAAACAATGGCGCGATATGAGCTATGGCTTCTCGCTCCTTCAGTGATGAAATAAGGGCGGGTTCACACATACATCAGCTCGGGCGAGCGGCGAACGCGCGCGAACCGAGCGCTGATTTACGCGCGCTGTCGGAATGCGTCAAACGTGGAATTTGTCAGGGAGTTTGTGCGGCCGGCGCGCTCGCGGCCCTGTTTATGCGAGCGTGCGTGCGGCGTGTTTGCCCAACTGTGTTGTGCGATCTGGATTAGAGTTTATCATTGTAATTTCGTTTGGAAAAAGGATGCAAATGTTTGCCAATCGACATGATCGTTGTGAACATTCAGTATTCTCCGATATTTTATACTCATTTTCCTAACTATAGTAAACTTTTCAAGTTTACTGCTTAGAATACATTATTCGTTTGATTGAACAAGTCTTTTTTTACAAAATATAGCATTGAGTTCTAGTATACGGTCTTGCAAATCTACTTTAAGCTTTTTGTATTTAATGGCCAACAAACTTGACCCAATTTTGAAGGCATATCAGTGGCGTTATACTTGCTCAATATGTTACAGGGTGCCAACATGCGAGTCCAATCATCGGATTAACTGCGTGCACTTAAATATATTACTTCTAAGCTTATAACGCTATATCCGTTCTAGTATAAATCAATTTTAGTTTTGATTCGTCTCTTAATCGCTCCACCAGTCCAATTCAAACAAACCGACATGCAATACAATATATCGGAATATAAATTGCTGGTACATAATATAATTTGTCATCCGTACAGAGGAAATAGCAACAAAGCGGCGCATTCGCGACTGCCGACACTAAATAACAATTACAAATGCGGCAACATTCAATTTTCATGCGGCGACATAAAATTAGAATTATTAACGTGTCGATAAAACGTCATATCGATATCGATGTATCGACGCGCGGCGCAGTTACAGTACATCATGCACGCCGCGTTTTATCTCGCATAACGCACGGCCGAGTGTGTGGACGCACCGACCGGTTTATTTTCGTTTCGGTCCATTCGGTCCGTGTCATTCGGTCCGCGTCGTTCGATCGCGCCGTTCGGTCAGAATGAATGGATTATTATTTATTCGCCTGCGGCGCTAATCAATGCGCGACACGCGTTTAATTTATGCAATGGATTCGTTTCGGCTAAAATCATTTAAGGATTCCATTTTGTATTTTTTTTCTGTTTGTTTCATTAAGGTTTTTCTTGTGTTTTTGTATAGAGCTATGTAATATGGTTAGTACATGTATATTTGCATCTCTGTCTGTATTTAATATACCATCTTAATATGCCGCAATATTTATTGTTAGATAATGACGGGTTTGCATTCGACCCGCGATTACATATTGTTTCTAGACATTTAAAAAATGCATTCACTGCTAACTATCGCATTTATAATTTGATGTCGTCACTGTTAGCAAACCTTTATTTTACATTAAACATAGTATGCAGAACAACAAATAAACCAACAACAGAAAACATCCCATCATCTTTATTAAAAACTACAATTACTTCCTCATAACAGATAATAAAATAAAAGTAATCCACACCATAGACAATGTAGACTGAAGCCACCCCCACATTAATGCGTAAATTAAATTTAAACATGGCGGTAAATATTTACGCGCGATGCTTTCACGTTAAAACATTACGGAACCGTGTCTTTGGTTAGTATATTTATGGATTCGTCAAACATGAAATTTGTTTTTAATGATATCGACATGTTTTATATGAAATTAAGTTTACATTTGTCTGGCAGACAGGTGATTTTGGCGATAACATTTTTTTTTCTGCTGAGTACCTATTAAAGGAATCTTTATCCCTTTTATTTTATGTGGTAGGTAAAAGATAAAGGATTGTATTGGTGATCAGAAAATTTTGAACACTTAGTTCACTGGTAGTAGGTTTCTCATATATCTCTATGTGAGAGGCTGCCTGCGTAGGTGCCTTCGCAATGTCTATTTCACCCGCCAAACAGCAAAGTAAATGCACTGTTGTGTTCTGATTTAAAGTACATGGTAGCCATGGTAACTACTGGACATAATAAGACTTAACATCTTATGTCTCAGGATTGCGACAGCAGTGGCTTGCCAAGCATTACTGTAATTCATAGTGTTGTTTGGTTTTGCTACTGTCCATGAGCGGTCGAATCGGCCATCATGCGAATGACATGCTCGTCTCGCTATTCATTGCGATAAAAAATTCTACATGGTTTCAGGTGTGATTTTGATTCTTTCAATTTACAGGTTAAAAGGTCTACCTTTTGACATTACATATAGTTTACGAGATAAAATAGTTTCTATATCGGTTACATAACGAAATATGGATAGTAAAAAGTAATATTTCCACGCTGCAGTAAATTATTTTAGTAATAAAAATGGTGCTTGTCATTTAGAAGCCGCGCCGACATAACTTGTGCTGCGTGCATTAAAAATAAAATGTTTCACAATATTAAGCGACCAGTAAATCCATTCGCATGTGATGATGGAGACACAATAGCAACCTTCTGTCATTCCTCCGCTGACAGTTCTAAAATTTATGTCGCAAATTGTATGCAAATCTGATAGATTTGTAGTGCTATCGTCCGTCGTATAAAACTTCCTTTCTTTTTAATAATTACTTTTTTTATATTTCCCATTTTGTAATCTGTGGAGACGATAAATCTTTCGCTATTTTTGGCACATATTTTCGTGTATGTGTCAGAGCGAAACGTCATGTTATTCTGACAGCTGTCACCGTTTCGTGGCATGTTACACGTGATTGTGTCAACGAAAATAAATGCTTTTAAATTATTTTTTTGCTTTTTAAAGTTTTAATTTATTTCGTGTAATACTTTTGTTTTGTGACAAACCATCAGGTTGCTAATTAAAATAGGTTGCTGAAACATTCAATAAAAATAACAAGTATTGTTCTCAGGTAATTGGGAAATAGCGTTTATATTACATAAATATTTTTTTGACTAATGACATAAAAATAACTACATTTTCTTCTCACGTAAACTCGCTGCAAGTCTCCTATACTCATAGCACAAGTCGAACATAATATCGAACCAACATAACGTATTTGCGTTAGAGAGCACAATATTAGCGTATATTTATCCCCAAATGAACCAGCAAATTTCTAACAATGCGATTGTAACCCCGGGCACTGGAACACGGCGTCACACACCGTCCCAATTCCATCAAAGGGAGACAATGAGTTGCGGACAGGTACCAGGCGAACATAGCCCGCTAGCGGCGCGTATCTCATTTCCTAGCCCAGTTGCGGTTTCCGAACGGCCGTCAGCGCCGCCTCTTCCGGCTCCGCAGATTAGTATCGACGCCATTTACCGCCTCACTAGCATTGTTTCTATTGGACGATTCACACGGCTCGCCACCTGTCATTGGCGGAATTCAATTTTCCTTCGAAAATATAGTGATTGAATTAGCTTAATCGACTATTTAGGTATAGATCGATTTCGGTAATATCAATTTGAATTAGCGCACGTTTTTAGAATCTATTAGCAATTTATTTTTTGATGAATGGTGCAATTAAGTTTTGATTTTGTCGATAAATCGCTTCGCGAGCGTCGGGGAGGTTTTGTCGCGTTAAAAAACTATTTTTGTTCGTCCACGGCCGCTGTCCATTACACGTGTGCATAATTTAGGGAGGGATGGTGTCGCGGCGGCGGCGAATTGAGCGGTTGAATACTTTATGACGGGATGGAGCGGTACACGCGAACGAGGCCGCGTGACACGTCTAGCCTGATTGAACAGCCTCTGAAGGTCCAATTTTGATTCATTTGCACTATCAGCTAGTGACAGCTGTTGGACTGACTGCGCCTGGTAAAAATATCCAGGGTTTTAATTTGACTCGTGTTGGATCGCCTGTCAATTTGGCTTTTTAAAAAAGAGACTAATTTACAGTGGTTAGGTTTTAAAATTTTTATTCTAGTCTTGCAGCAAAAGCCTATATTCTGCATGATTCTGTTGGATATTCCATATCTTGTATGGAAAATATTATATAATTCTTTGTAAAATAGAAGTCTAATCAAAAACATGATAGAATCTCTTTAGCATTCTAGTAGCTTAATCAGGATATCTATATTAACATCAAACAATTTCGTAGAAAGCTCATATCTATGCAAATAGCAACCTAAAAACTTACGCAAATCATAAAATTCATCCAAAAAAGTCCGACAGTTGTAATCAGGTTTCGCAAATATAATTTTGTTTGATGGCAACACTAAATCACTCAGCCAAAAGTTGGCAACACATTCCCACACAACTCATTCCGGTGCGTGTATAAATAAAAGATGTCTGCCGTTGATAAGGTTAAATGTCAGAAAAATGTGAAAAAAAAACATGTTGTTTAGAAAACAGTTCTTAGACATTAGCCGACGGCTGACAATATTAATTTATTTTTTAATGGAAACGTAAGAAATGCAAAAATGTGTGTCACATCAGAATGGATACAAAATTCATTGAAATCAATAAATATAGGCAAGAGGCGAATGAAATCTGCAAATTATAAAAATAACCATAGTATAAATATTTAAGCTTTTCGAAACTAAATATAGAAAATATATGCATAAGAAATTGTAATTTTAGTTTTTGAAGCATCAATATGTTCGATCTGCTTATAAATAATTTGTAAAAATAGATAAATTCATGCAAAACGAAATATTAATAGCGTTGAAATTTGCATTGATATTCTGATTGTCTTATCTATTTAAATGCAAAATAAATATAGATAAGAAACCTATATATATAAGAGATTTTAAGAAAAATCAATGGTAGGCATGTAAAATTTATCAACCGCTCTACGACAGCCTTGCACTAAGGTTTTTCTATCGGCCGTGTTCATAGACAGATTTAAAACCCATTTTAGTTATCAAGTGTTTTGTCGCTTTCGAACGACTTTGGAATTCAGATCGAGCGAAGAAGACAAAACATTCGATAACTAAAATAGGTTTTAAAACTGTCTATGAATAAGGCCGTATGTCGTAGAGACCGTTACTCTACAATGTAACACATACGAGCTGTATTATCATAAAGAATTTTTACCTTTAATGCCAATATCACCCCTTAAACCCAACCCTTATTTTGTCACCATACGAAATAAATTGCAAATGCATTCTACATGAATGTGCAATAAACAAATCCCTGAAGACATATCGTATTTTCTCAATGCGTAGTCAAAATGGCTGCAAATCCTTATTTCACACATAAACAAAACATCTTGAATAAACAAGGATGCTGGATGCGGCCATCCATCACGAGGGCATCTCGATAGGGTTACGGGTTCACCTTTATTGGTCCCGGGCGAGGCATAACGGCCCTGTGTCCCCCTGTTTTTTGAATGTGGTCCGCGGCCTGTGACGGTAAACTATTCAGGGGTAGTTTTGGGTCTGTTGAGTTATCAGATAGGTTTCAAAGTTAGCGCACGTTTCGGTGTTCAAGCTTGGATGGGAAGCTCGAAATTAACGGTAGTTTTACTGTTTAAAAAAATAATTAAATTAATGACTTCTAAAATTGATTTACGATATGACAAATGAAAAATATTTTGCTTCTAATTTCTCTAATAACCTTCACTTTAGTCGTTCAAAACAGAACGTAATCTAAATTTCAACTCTGTCTCTTGTTAGTACCCAAGCAATATAGCCAACATCACATGTATAATTCTCAACGTCGAGTCGCTCCAAAAAGCTCCAACAAACTCCAAATAAAACCGAGATACGTACAACTTAACTCCAAAAAAACGCCACTCGCATAAACACACAGTTTTATTCAGACAGAAGTGAAAACACAACATTTTTCTCGCAATTTTCGATACGCAAAGGCGCATGCATAATTTACGCCTCGATCTCGAGTGTCATGTCGCAATGACGAAAAATTTAATCCATCACGCGCCGGCGTGTGTGCTTTGCCGAGCTGTGGCAACGTGAACGCTGGCTTAGTCGATTATTCAGTACAATCGATTTATAGTCGATTATGGCACTGTACTTGATTATTCTATTTTTATTTTATTGCCAAAAAAAAAAAACAAAAAAGTGTGTTGAAATGTAGAAATAAACACAGTTAAATCATTTTCGTGTCGCTGTGAGTCTAATAAATCATTGCAAACATAAACCCCGCAAATTAGCTCACCCAAACAAAATGAACAAGATAACACAAAAAGAAAAAAACACCAAAAAAATAAACATTAAAAAGCGTATATTGGACGCGCTAAATCCCGACACGTCAGTACATTGTTAAAGGAGCTCGAGATGCTCCTCCGAGACGTTCGCATGATTTTTATTTTTACTACACGTCCGGAAATCACCGGGGCCCGTGAATATATTATTATTGTTATGGCAACACCGAACTCTGGGAAAATTGTAAAATACGCCATACACTTTTCTGCTGGCAAGAATTATGCCCGTATATCGCATATCATTAGGGAATTTCGGTTCTCCTGCGGTGACGGCGACTGAATATTTCACCGGGTTATACTCTTATATTTCGCGCCCTAAAGGAAATTCTTTGAAATTGCTACGTCTCACAATTTGCATATTAAGCTCATTGTTATTCTACGAAAACAAGTTTATTTCGTGAGCGTTTAAAATTCAATAAAATCGATTGCGCCGTCGCATAAATCACGGATAATACGCGCGCGCATATTTATCGATATGTGTTTATAAATCGACTAATTTCGTAATCCGATTATCCGTAATTCATTCCGGATTCGGTTGATAGTGTTGTATATAATTTTAAAACTTAATGTTGTGTTCTTTCTTCATATCGTTTATCCATCCTTTATAACATTTGTGACGCAATTAATATTTATTTTATTTGTTTATTTAACTTCGCATACAAACATATTGTACATAGGCGGACTTAATGCCAGAGGCATTCTCTTCTAGTCTACCTTGAGCTGGTGCAGAGATGACAGAAGTAGGGATACAGCATAAGAAATATTATAGTTCGTGAATATTTTTAATAGTGGATTTAATTTAATTTAAACACCTATTTTTCTTAAAACCTCGGTCCAAAAGCTGGCAGTCCCCGTACCGTTCGATTCAATAAGCCAGAAAAGTTGAGAGCAGATGATTATCGCTTCCCAGTTGGGAAGTTATAAAATCAAGTAGTTTTTCCCGGAGTTTCCCCCCGTCCCGGCGCTCCCGGGACGTATTTACATATTCCAATTCCGTCGCGCCGTAGATTTAGGTGCCAACAAATGGATTGTTTCTCTCCGCGTAGAAACCGAATTTATAGTTGCCAACGCGAATTTTTCGCCGCGGCCCGCTGTTTTTTACTCCGAGGCTCTTAGGGTTGTACTTTTGACTGTTGTTGAAACTGGAAATCGGTAGTGAGTAAAACGCTCCTCAAAATTTCATTTTTAGAACGTTGTTGATTCTAGTATAATATTGTATTAAATTCTGTTATGTTTCGCTTTGTTTATGTACCACGGCTGGGTTTCACATTTGTATTTCATAGACAGGACTTAATTGGTAGACTACTATGCTTTTCTAATGGGAGTTGATGTACTTCATACCCTTTTTTCATTGGTACCTATACACTTTTTTTCCAAATACTTCTTTTGAAATCATAATCACATACTCAAAAGGTAGAGAAAAGAAAGGAAGAAAATTAAAAATAATTTATTTTCAAACACTAACAAAATATGCAAACAAAGGAGGTTAATAATATACATGGAAAATACCATCTGCTACGTCTTAAAACAGAACCATAAGAATCTGACCCAAAGTTTTTCTGGCCACTCGAAATTTTCCACCAAAGAATAAAAATCACCATCCCGTATCAGCCCTGGGCTTCGATTCCCGATATATCGTTAACTTATGCCCGGTATAATCGTGATTTTAATGCCGGCGCGAGATTTACAGCGGGCGGGCGAGCGCGGGGCGCGCGGGCGACGGAGGGGCGGCCGGATTGCTTGCGCGAATTTTGATATCTTCATAGTGTTTATGACGCCCTGGTGCATACGTGCGCGCGAGTTATGTTCCTACTGGTTGATCGGAATCTATTCTAAAGGGTTTTGTTGAGGTGTCGCTTGATTTGTTGCTTTTAGGACGATTTTTTTCGTGATTCCTCATTCATCCCGTATATTTTTGTTAAATTTTTTATTCAATACAATTATCATGCTTATTGATAGAAACAAAAGGTATGATCTATAAAATAATCTCTATACACTTAAACGCTTAAATCCTTCAAAATTCTATGGAAAGCATTTTGTGGAATATCCAATTATTTGCTTAAGTATTCCATACCATATTAACCGTATAGCTAATAGCTTAAAAAAACTTTGTAGCATTTGTATTATTGCAAACTATACGGCACTAGGCCAGCGTGGTGGACTATACGGCCCAACCACTCTCAATCGTACTCGCGATTGTAATGTAGGCCCGTGCCCTGCAGACGTATATGGGCTGATAAAAAAACTATAATAAGCACGTTATATTACAGCCACTTACAGCGTACAAGTGCATCATCCAAAATCTCTGTTAAAAATAATACGCACAAATCCAAAACTCGATATTCAATAAAATACAAAATAATACAAATAGTAATAAATCCGGATCGAATCCCGTTACCTGCCGGGACCTCGCCGTCATAAGTTTTTGTGCGGCGGCCCTCATAAATTTCCGATATGGATTTTTTCTCGTGCAAAGCGGCGAGTCGAAAAAGTCCGCGGCAAAAAACTAGTTTCAATAATTATGTGGGTAATAACATTCATATAAACAATAAGACGCATAATAATGTATGTCTTTTGAAAAAAACTGTTGTGTAGAAAGCGATTTTTGGTACGACAATAAATAAATAAATACGCCGAATAGTCACATAGTCCTGACCCCACACTAAGATCGAGTCTTGTGTCGTATCAGGAATTATGAGAGACTTTTCGGTACTTTTGGTTACTTGTGGTTCACACAAACATTTGTTTCGGTGCGGGGATCGAACCCGCGGCCTCTCGTTTCACAGCCGGCGTCTAAGCAACTGCGTCACGGAGGCTTTCAGGCTGTTACAATATTACTACAATTTGAAGAACATTTTAATCGAAATAGAAAATTGAATTTGGTGAAATAGTTATATATGTCCATACATCGATTATTAAAAGAAAGCTAATTAAAAAGTGTACTGTACGGTATCAGCCCACATACGTCCCACTGCAGGGCACAGGCCTCCTATACAATCGAGAGTACGATTGAGAGTGGTTAGGCCATATATCCACGCTGGCCTAGTGCGGGTTGGCGGACTTTACATACCATAGAAATTCTTATAAATCGCTACGGCTTGCAGGTTTTCTCGCGACATTTTCCTTCCCCGTTATAGTGCGTGGTGATAGACTATCAATACACATACGAGTGGAGGGTTAGAAGTATGCCCTGGGATTTGAACCCGTGACCACCGTGAACAAGTTGGCAGCCGCGTCTGGCGCGTGACCAACAGGCCACCACGCACTCCAATATACTTTTCCCGTAAATAAAATATTATGAAACGAAATCAAACGGTGTTAATAACCCCCTACATATTACACATAGTTCCACAAACAACACATCCTGCGATTATCAAATCTGTCGGACATTAGCTATGCATTAACGGGTTCGAATCCGCGGCGCAACAATCGGAAAACGCAAATATCGTTGTAATAACAAACGCACGCGGACCTCCCGCGCGGTTATTCTCAGATTTGTAAACTTTGAGCCACCGTGACGCGCGTAGCGGGAATTTAAAGGAATATTAGACGTTCTTTACATTTTTCTAGTTGTATTGTATCAGCCCATATACGACCCACTGCAGGGCACGGGCCTCCTCTACAATCGAGAGAACGATTGAGAGTGGTTAGGCCATATAGTCCACCACGCTGGCCTAATGCGGGTTGGCGGACTTTTACATACCATAGAAATTTATACAAATCGCTATGGTATGCAGGTTTCCTCGCGATGTTTTCCTTCACTGTTAAATTTTTCTAATAGTAATGTTTTGATACGTCCCACTGCTGGGCATGGGTCTGTATGATCAAGAAGGTTAAGGCTTAGTCCAATATACTGACCTAAGTCCCATTTATACGGGGAGAGGTTTTCGTCTCCAAGATACGATTATCGTAAGGATATAAAAAAGTTGCATCGTGTAAACATTTGTCAGAACACGATAATCTATGGCGGTTATGTCTTGCGATAATTGCATACGATTCTGGCCGCGAGGAACTCCACGTGTAAATGGAGCTTTAGTGTAGAAATCAGTAGATTTAACACACTTTTGAAATCATTATCGATGACTTTAGACAGCGGCTATCGTACACTATGGTGAACATCCAGCTATACCCTTACAAAATATGTGTCTTCTTTCGGATGCTATTACCGGATATAACCATAGCTGCATTATTACGTTGAGATTGCCGGATGCCCAATACCCCTTTCCACTTCCCATCATTTTCCTTTCCGCTCCCCTCCCGATTTGATGAGCCGGCTACTCATCTATGAACCAAGCGTTGTGGTTGTTCATGGGCGGCAGTGATCACTTGCGATCAGGTGATCTGTTCGCTCGCTTGCCAGCCGTATTGAATAAAAAAAATTACCGAAGAACACTTGGATTTCACTAAGCTCACCATTAAGCAGAATGTAGTCACTTTATTGTGTAGGAAAAATAAATAAATAAAAGATACAACGAAGATTTCCTTCGCCATTAAATTGGGTGATAAAATTAACTACTAAAGTCACATCATGAGGGGACATTTGGTTTTATCTTCGTGGAGATAATGTTGTTTATATCATTTGAACTGTAATCCTCAGGACTTAAAAGAAGGTTCTAAAAACTCCATGTGTCATTGTGATTTCTTTTTTGTTCAAAATAGTCTGGACTCTGGTATAGAAAGATAATTATAAAATGGTTTTTTTTTATTAATAATATTAAATATTTTTTTCAAAAATCGCTCTCGCGTTTATCATGTCCTCAGTGCGTAATGCGCACGCGCAACGTGATGGAATCGAGACGAACAGTTTATTTCATTCCTTTCAATGCTTTTAAATATCACTTATAAAATTAAAACAAAACAAATAAACGCCATTTTAATTTACATTCGTACCGTTCAAACGTTCTTTTTTTACATATTCTTTCACTTAGCTTTTAAACGATTCAAAATAGTTTTGACGTGTTTAATACTGATTGTGTGTTTGGTTTTGTGGTTACGAGTATAGATTTTAAATGCTGGGTACCAAGGTTCAGTTCCTGATATAATTCAAGTGTAATTTTTAAATAATAAAACACTTTTTCGTTTAGTTTTTGTTAGTTCAAGACAGGAAGTTTAAAAATACCAATCAGTAATATTTGAAAATCAACATATGCATAATTTTGTTACAAAAATTAGCCAGACAACTTTTGACAATAAATAAAACTCAACTGTAGGTATGCGCCAGGCCTAACTACCTGTTTCAGTCCACGAGACTCGTACGTATCGGTTACAGGTGTGACGGCGGCCTTATCTCATTCCATCTCTGTTACCTGATATCGAGGAAAACACGTACCTTATGATTTATAAATGAGATCCAGCGAGACGAGTTATGAGGTGTTGCGCTATTGAGCTGTGACGTAATATATTTTAAAAATGTTTTTTTGTCTATAATAAAAAAATCGATATTGTCTTTTAAAGGGACATTGATAGAATGTATCATATAAGTTATTAGTTTGGCGATATATCCC
Organism: Theretra japonica; assembly: GCA_033459515.1. Lineage (NCBI taxonomy): Eukaryota > Metazoa > Arthropoda > Insecta > Lepidoptera > Sphingidae > Theretra > Theretra japonica. The sequence goes on along the minus strand of CM065951.1, from coordinate 1,284,611 downwards.
ATTCCAAAGGAATTCCTATAATCGTAGTTATCTTCCAAAGATTCTGAGGAGGTATTCTAAGATTTTTTGTAGTTGCAAATTCAAATATTTTTTGGTTGGATGTTTAAAGTTGTTGGTCATATTGTCACAAACTATAATGAAGTAGTAAAGTTATTTTACTGAGTCGGAGTAAAAGAAAAATTAAAAAATTCAATTCATTTCATGGGATATAAATACTGATCCTTTTTTTCATTTCCTAGATAAGCTTGGAAAACATTTCTCAAAACCCATACAAAAAATATTCCCACCGTACTCAAACACACGTGCAAGACTATTCCATTGACCCAAAGAAAACCTTTGAAATACGACGCCGACGCTAAACACTATCGACCGGGGATTCGAACCCGCGGTGGGTTAATAATTTACGCACATGTACCTGCTACGTACTAGGATCGCATAAAGTACGGCGGGTCTCGCGGGACGCGCCCGAGAGCATCCAAAAACCAATAACATTACGGCGGACGTGCCGCGCTCCGCGACGCTATGCTCTCCTGGTACATGCGACGAGGAATTCATATTTTATCATGCTTCCCTTGTATGATTATTTATATGTATTATTGATGTAATGGAAGATTAGGCGTATTAGAACAAAGTTGATATATTTCTATGAGAAATACGACTATAGAAAATGTTGCAATAAATTTCCGTAATAGCAATGGAGGCCAATGGACTTGGTAAAGCTTGTACTAAATTTGTGTGGACCCATTGCCAAACAGCTCTCGTTCATCTGAATTCCATTTGAACCATCGGATGCATTCACTTTGCCGTACCAGTAACAATCTTCATTCCAAAAAAAAAACTGTCTTTATAAAGCAGAAAAATTATGCCGTAGACACAGTTACACATTTTAACGAAAAAACGGATATAGATAATGTATGATACTTATTGGTTAAATAGATTTTTCTAATTAACAACTGTCAAATTCTGTACGCATGGGTGATTGTAAAATTCTCACATAATATCGCACAGCTCAATCTTAATTAATTTGTCCTTTGTAACTAATTTGAAACAATAAATTGTCATTATTTTTTTAGTACATTTAATCACCCTATTACTGTCAAGAAAACTATTGTAATAACCTTTTTTAACTCCTACAACAGCTACCCAAATTCCCACTAATCTTAATACAAACCCCAAAACAACGCACGAACAGAATACTCGCTAAAAACATCGAGAACATCCCCCCAAATCGAATTTGCAGTTTAAAAAGGCTCACGAGTGAACAAAGGTTATTTACATTCGGCTCGGATTTGATTAGTGTTAATTCAAGTGGCGAGAGCAAATCGAATTATCAGTGATACCCGTGTTCTTTCTTTCCAGCATCCGTACCCCTCGGAGGACCAAAAGAAACAATTAGCACAGGATACAGGGTTGACGATACTACAAGTAAATAATTGGTGAGTGGATTTTTTTATTTCTTCTTTCGATTCGTTGATTTGTTTTGTTGTATTGATTCGGCAATTGATCAAATGGTTATTTTATGTGGTTACCGGCGCCCATGAACACCTACTCAGAAGAAAATATTTTTGTTACGCTTCATAAAGCATTGTATACAATGTTTTTTGTTAAATGTTTTCTTGTTAATCTATATATTTTTATACGGCTTAATGAGTAATTAGGTTAATTAATTGTATGACTAACAACAAATAAGTTTTAAGACTAGCACGACAGTGTTTTTCGTTCAAGACATTTATGTTGTTAATGAAAAGGAGTTCACGTTTAGCTATACATATTCAGATAAAAAATCCCCTAATATTATACAAAATCAACTTACACGCAATTTCATTACAATTTATAATACATAGAAATCAGGTTCCGCCAACAAAATATAGAAAGCCCTTCGAGATAGTTCTCACTACGATTGCCCTACGTAACTGTCCCTTTCGCGAGGCATAAACCTATGGCTTTACGATCCCTTTCCCAGGTCTCCATTAAATATGTTTAATATTGCACCAAACAGTCTATAAAATGGCCGCAATCCGCAGTTTCATACGATCTTTTGATAAAGGACGGTATGCGCGAATTTCAATTCAGACATAGATACTTACTTAGTAGAAGTTTGAGGACATTTTTCATTTACATACAAGGAATGTTGTTAAAGATTTGATTGTGTTAAGGCGCAGTTGGGATTAATATTAATTGTAACAGAAATAAATGTAATGCTTTGAAACTTGAGGCCCTGGCTTCGATTTCCAGGTCAAAATTAACGAAATATAAGTTTCATGATAGTTAAAACTTCTTTTTCTCAATATTCTTTAAACTGTAACTTTGTAAAAACAATTAGTAGAATAATGTTTTCTTAAATTCACGCGAATCTTACACATTGAAACAAAACGAATTCTTACGGATTGTATCGCGAATTTGATTTAATTTTTGATTTTTTTAACTTCCCGACGTTTCGATCACTTTACAGCTTTGGCAGTTGCTAGAAATCAAATTCGCTATTAAATCGGTGCAAATTCGTTTTATTACAATTAGTACAATTAAGATGACTGAAACAACCATGGCTCTAAATATAACGAGCTCAAAACAAAGTTAGACTTATCTCATAAACTTGGTCTTAAATCCTAGATTAGCATATCTAGATCCGTCTTAAGTTTCGACGAGTATTACCATAATGTAGTAGGTGTGGGGATCTGTCCGTACGTCGTATTAGATAATAAAATGTACGATGCATATAGAATAACGGAAATATAACCTCGGGAATTATTTGTGAGGATAATTTTATCTTGAATGTGTCCTTTCAAAAGGAATTCTAGAAATTGGATCACAAATTTGTGGCAACTTGTTAGCTGTTGAATTTCGAAAAGCTATGACTGGTTTTGAGGTAGGCACAGATCTATCTAGACAGAACTCGTAACAAAAGGGGTCGGTCTTAGGAATAGAATTTAAAATGGCGACAAAGATTTTTTTTTCTAAAATTTAACTTGTTTCACGAAACGCGATTAAACGGTTAGAATGTCAAAATAATTTATTTTAACATCGACATAATCTAGCCAAACAGAATTGACAAAAACATCTTTAAAATTCCTCAAAACCAAAACACTTAATACATTCAAAGCCAATTTAAATAAATCTAAAATAGCTATTAAAATACCGGAAAACATGACAAGACAGCCTCACACGCAATCTGTAGATTTAAATATTGATTCGTCATAAACTGTTTGTATGTGTAATCATTGGATAAGCAATGATTTGATGACACCGTGACGAGGCGATTGACCCGTCACATATTAACGGGCCATTATCGACAGATCACATTTATTTAATAAACTTTCGATTGTCGGGGTCCATTGCAAGTGATAGCGGGTTGACACGCTTGTAGTTTCAATGTGAAAGTGTAATAAAAAATAATAATATATAAGCCTAATGATCTTGGCTGTGCACTTCTGAGTTGAGTGAAAGATTTAGTTTTGTATATTTTTCAATTTAAAAATCAGCATTACCTTGGAAATGTCATCAAAATCCGTAGTAAAGTTGTAAGCTAAACCATTTTTGAAAAATAGTTTTTATTACTTTAATAAAACGTTGTTATTTGTCCTTATTTATTATTTACTAGACGTTGAATCATTAAACAAATTGTCACTGATTAAACAAGGTGAATGGGTGTCAATTATCCGTTTTCCTTCGTTTAAACCAATAGATAATTATAATTATATAATTATTTACACCAATTAGTAAAGGTCATCCGAAGCGTGAAGTTTAATGGATAATAAAGATTAATCGCGCTGTATATTACCGGCTCTTTAACGTCATAATAATTATTTATATCTAACTTTTATCACTACTTCATTCGTGTTAATTTACGCTCTTTATCTATCCTATAGGAATAGTTATTTATAGAAAAAAAGCCTATTTCAACGGCCAATAATCAATTGCATGAAAAAATTCGTCTCAACCAATTGTTATTTCAATAGACGAATCTATTTGCATGTATGTCAGGCTATTTACGTCCCACTGCGGGGCATGGGCCTCTTCTGTAATCGAGAGTACGATTTAGAGGGGTTAGGCCATATAGTACACCACCATGGCGAATCTTAGTTTTGTTACTTTAGTATTTATTTAGCATCTAGGTTCGTAATTCATAGGTACTGGTTAGGTTTTTTTTATAACATACTTTGGCAAACGAGCAAGCAGGTCACCTGATGGTAAGTGATCACTGCCGCCCGTGAACATCCACAACGCTTGGATCATGAATGCGTTTCTGGCCCATCAGAACGGGAGGGAAGCGGGGAGGAAAAAATATAGGGATATTGGGCATCCGGCAGTCTCACTCGCCGAACGAAATGCGACAGCATAGCTATAGCTTTACGTCGATCTCCTGTGAGACAGTGGTATCGTTCCGGACGAGCCTGCTCATTCACGCAGTCATGACTTACAACAGCCTGGCTCTACCACTTTTATTAGGCATCCGTTTATGATTATAATAGAAATCCTGTAACAAAATTAAACGCCCATATCCCCGCTATAAGCTCATCCACCCGCTCGCACTACAACCGCAACCCTACTCCATAACTTTCCACAAAATTGATTAGCATTCAAATGGTATACGTTGAGATGTAATGAGCCAGACGGGGCGCTTGACGCCTGATGTTTGACGCGGTCCCGTTGCTACGTTAAATAGTGTTTGATTGGGTGTTTTCATAATATTTTGAATGTATCGATTCGTTTATTAACGTGCTATAAGCCCTTTTGAGAGTAAAATATGCATTTTTAATCAACTATGCTAGAGCAATCCTGTAGTCAATTTTATAAGTGGATATGTCCACAGGGCCAAAATATTTTGTAAGAAAACGTCTTCAAAATACTAATTTGACTATTGCGTATCATATACTAAAATTGGCGATAGTTCAACATTCATCTACTTTCTTTTGAGAGCTGTCAGAGGCATCTCTGCCTATTTCTACAGGAATACTATCTTAAGTTTATTAAAACAAACTTGTTTTTTCCGAAACCGCAATTTAACTATTGCGTGTCATATATTAATATTAGCGATAGCTCAATCACATTCGTCTTTCTTTAAATAGTTATTAAACCGCCTCCGTGGTGCAGTTGGTTAGACACCGGCTGAGAAACGAGAGGCCACGGGTTCGATCCCCGCACCGAGACAATGTTTGTGTGATCCGCAGATATTTGTTTCGGTTCTGCGTGTCTGTGAGACCGAAAGGTCTCTAGCTGATACCCACGACACAAGACTCGATCTTAGTGTCGGGTCAAGACTATGTATGTGCCTGTTGGGTGTATTTATTTATTAGTAACATCTTTGTCTAAAAATCCTGTTCTTTCCTGGACATGTGTATCTGTATTAGCACATACGTCCCACTGCAGGGCACGGGCCGCCTCTTCGAGAATTTGAGACGGGTGTATCAAAACAAGTTTCCTGTTATTTCCCATACCGTAATGTACAGTTCATTACACCTCAAAACTCTTTGAAGAGTGACGTGAGGTGGGAGGTCACACGAGCCTCGCCGCGGTAATAGCTTTGTAATTATGAGCCGGCTATTATCTCGAGATGTAGGTGGCGGTGACCGTGAGTACCTGGGTTTGATGTCCGGGAGTTACATAGAACTAAATATATTCGGAATACTATATACTAGAGACTAAGTGTACGTAAAATTTATATATTAGGTAATGTACTTGATTCCCGGGTCAGGTATTTTTGTGTTATATTTGGATAATTAGTACAATAGGTAAACTCCTAACTGTTGGGAAAAGGCTGGTAAAGCAAAACATTATCTTTGCAATCATGGATATATTAATTTTAAATTATCAGTTTTAAACAACCGTTAATAACGTGTTTATTATGACACTAATAACACTACATACTAAACAAGAAACAACTTCCATCTATTAATGAAAGTAATTTTCCATCACCATTGTACAAAACTTACAATTACATTTCTCACAAACGTTCTACTCAAATAAAAAACTAATCAACACTAGGGTGACAATAAAACGCAATCGACGCGTACAAATCCCGATTAAATTAATCAAAACGAGAAGCGGCTGTTCCGGCCAAACACTCCAGTTAATGCCTGTAAGTCATTTTTACGTGCAGTAAAAGCATTAGGAAAGGGTTAACGTTACACCCTCTGTGTAAACAGGTGCGGGTTGGGTGCCGTCAAACACTTTAGGTTTTGGGATATTTTTGTTTACTTGAATTATTGAATCAAGGAGTACAGTTTATTTAAAGATTAGACCATTTTTATTTCAAATGTTATGGACTCTATGGATATTTGCTGACATGGCAGCTTAATTTTTTTTTTGTTATCAAGGAAAATTGTTCCAATTTAGCTTATTTTTTAACTGGCAATTATGTTATGGCTTCTTATACCAACGATACAAGACCTCCATAACCAGATCTATGTGTTTATTTATTAACTATCTAACAACAATTATATTTCACAAGTCATCATCTCCTTAGGAATAATTTATTCATATCTCCTTTGTTATAATTAGTTGCCAAAGACAGTCTCATAAAAACCCATTTCATGGTCACCCTACCGTCCTCTCGAGAGCAATACACGGCGTAAATATTGTATTAGAGCGTGGTCACCGATTTATGTCCATCCCACACAGGGAGCTTGCGTGTCTTATTAGTACGTCTAAAAATACCACTTGTACCAGTATATTATGTGTATATAGATTTATATAATACAACAGTAGTCGTACCAGCGTCTTATGTACATATCATTTGAATATTATAGCATAAATGATTAATGATAAGTCTTGAAACGAGACCCCGTATGTTTGGTTCTGGTATAGATGTCTCGGTGACTATGTAGGACTGTATCTAAGATATAATTCGGGAATTTTACCAAAGACAACAGATATTTTGAATAAACTAGACTTCATACTGGTTTTTTGGATTTACGCGAATGTTACACATTGAAATGAAACGAAATCTTACGGATTTTATCGCGAATTAAATTTGATTCGCCAGTCAGTCCGCCTCGTGACCACGGAAACTGTAAAGTGATCGAAACGTCGGGAAATTAAAAAATGTAAAAATTAACATTTCTTTTTATTTCAACAGACTTCATACTTTACATTTAGGTATTAAATCAAGGATGTTCGTCATATTCACAGCACTTTATACGCAATGTACTAAAAATAATATCCATCATCCATCCATCCATCAGCCAAAGGAAGTCCACTGCTGAACATAGGCCTCTCCCAATGATTTCCACAGTGACCTGTAGGCAGCTTGCATCCAGCGACGTCCCGCGACCTTTACCAGGTCGTCTGACCACCTAATGGGTGGACGTCCTACGCTACGCTTTCCGCTTCGTGGCCTCCATTCGAGAACTTTTTGGCCCCATCGGCCATCAGCTCTCCGTGCTATGTGCCCCGCCCATTGCCACTTCAACTTGCTAAAAATAATATAACCTATAATAATGATTTAAATAAGATAATTAAATTCAAAGCTTAACAAACGGTAACGCGATAACGTCCTCGCGGAACATGAATCCATTCGTCTCGGGAACATAAAATTTACATTCCAAATTTACTTTACGCCTTATCAATTACCGGGAGCAACAATGGGACGTTTCCGCGGAATTTGCATCTTCAAGCAATCGCAATTAGGGGGCGGGCAGAGAGCCGCCCGTGACGCCGTCCCATTTGCATCGGCGATGGATAACCGAGCCGTTACTTTCAATAACATGCCGAATTAACTGTTAGTGCGTGATTAGGTTTATTAATTTAGTGATTATTTTGTAGATGTAGATAATTTGTATTAATGGGAGTTGTATCGCGTTTCGCTTGAACATTGAAAGTATCAAAATTTGAAAAGCTCAAGACATCTATTTTTCTCTATGTAGTGTAGTGTATCTTCTTTTAGTCGTAAGTATATGTGACGTCATCATACTCTTGTTTTAATTTTTAACGGAATAAAAGCAATACGTACGCGAACTCGCGATAGGCAAATAAGGAAAAGAATTTGTCTTGCCTACATTCAAAATTTAAACAAACAGAATCAGCCATTGATTCCCGATGTACGACAATGTAAGGAACACAAATTGCAGTTTATCACCGCTGCCAGCCCCTGAGGGGCGCGTCGTGAACATGCCCAACTGATTCATAAGAAATTCAAGGTGTTCTAAACCGTGGCTACACGGTACCCCCGGAATAATGTATGACCCGCGCAGTCACGGAGTACTTTATGCGCTTTGATGTCTGTTTGTGTGTTTTACGTGATGTAAATGAAATAAAATTGTATTGATATTTTGATGTCGTAGTTTGGAGGGAAGGGATTGCTGAGAAGTATCTCAGGTTAGCATTAACTGTAAACGAATTTTAAAGATTTCTCTCGCATCATATTACGCTGTAAGTGCATGCAATAGTCTATACTCTATGTCATAGAGTGACGGTCATCCGTATAGTTAGGAATAAATAAATACACCCAGTCACATACATAGTCCTGACCCCACATTAAGATCAATTAAGTCTTGTGGCGTGGGTATCAGAAACTACGAGAGACTTTTCGGTCTCACAAACACCCAGACCCGAGACAAACCTGTGGGCCTCACAAACATTTGTCTCAGTTCGGGGATCGAACCCGCAGCCTCTCGCATCCAACTACGTTACGGAGGCTGTCAATTCTCCATAAAAAGTAGATGTGTGAATTTTCGCAGTTTTCCGCAGTCTGATAACATAACTCCAGGCTTCTTATATCATCATAATCATCTTCAGCTGACAGGAAGTCATCTGCCGTTCATATATCTTCACCATGAACTTCCACAGCGACCATAGAAGCTGCTTGCATTAACAGACTTTTGTAACCTTTATATCTGTCTACAATGTCTCCACATACATACTAATTATTAATATATGCGTGTATAATGTATACATAACATGTCAAGTCCATACGTTATGTGTAATGAAGGCCGGTTCCCATAGTTAATCTAACGGTAATCGATTGTAAGCCGCTGCATGAGCCGTTCAGTCGCCGGGCTATAGACACCACGGCTCAGCGTAATACGCGGATAATCCCGGCTAAGACTGTCTACGACGGAAATACACGTCATTTAATATTCAGCGTGGTTAAAATAACAGTCTAGAGTTGCGGAAAATACGTAATTATTTTTAGGTATTGTTGGCTTTAAAATAAAAATAGAAATCATAGTCCTTTTTGCGATAATATACACGCGCATTTCGGATTTATATTAAGTATAACCCAGTTCAAAGTTGACATAATTTTGTTAACTAATACTTTATTTAAATTACACTATACTTATACCAAACCTTCTTAAAAATATTTTTTTTTATCAGCCCATATACGTCCCACTGCTGGGCACGGGACTACTCTACAATCGAGAGAATCGATTGAGAGTGGTTAGGCCATATAGTCTTCCACGCTGGCCTAGTGGTGGACTTACATACCGTAGAAATTCTTTAAAATCGCTACGGTATGCAGGTTTCCTCACGATGTTTTCCTTCACCGTTAAAGATTTACTTATTTTTTTTTATTATTTACTTTATTTATTTTAAAATATTTTCCACTGCCTTTCATTCTTACTTACGTGCTTGGTGCCACATGATTTTGATCTCCCCCTTCTTGCGTCATATTCCTCAGTATTGAGGGTCGTGACAGGAGGGATCCTGTATCACTTTCCGAACGAGCTGTCTCCATTTGGTTCTGTCTGTATGTTCATGATATGCATTGTAAAATCTTTTTGCATACAAACTATCTGACCGAGGTTACGTGTCCTGTATCAACATAGTATATGGTCACCGCAGCGCAGAGTTAAGCTTTTGTGATCACATCTGCAGTGTAACCAATTTGGGACGGGTGATTGTTCCTTTATCGAAGTTTACATATACTACGTCGTATCGACGTCGCTATTGATAAGTTATTGGCTGCGACATTGAGGGAGCTGATTTACAGAATTAGGTCTTAATTAGTTCATTATACACTGTACGCTATGAAACGAGAGTACGCGGGTTCGTTTCCGATTCGATTACCAAATATCTGTTCATGATTAAAGGGCGTGAAACAACTTTTTACGGTAAAATTAAAAACTCGGTTGAAAATGTAAAAGTCATAAAAAGTATGGAATTAGATAAAAGTAGAACGGAGCAAAATATTCGCACTCTAGTCTCTACACCATATTCTCTTATTATTTCTATTGGATTTCTTAGTTTGCGTGTAAGTACATGAATAAAGTTAAAACAAAAAAAAAATCACACAAAAACTGTCATATAATAATCAATCCATACGCCTACTGCTACTCTTCAATGATTAGTCACACAGACAGATGCCATAGGACATGCCATAGAAATTCTCCTAAAAATCTCCATTACATATAAGTTTCCTTACAATTTCTCCACGACGGTAATTGACCAACAATACAATCACAAACTAAGCAATAAAACAACCCCAGACTACAACCCGAGTTAATCTAAATAAACACAGCATTTTCATGCGTCCCCATAAGTGGTCCTTCCTTCCCTCAACAGGCGATAAAACCGACATCATTCCACCAATTACCCCTCACCTGATGTTTGACGGCTTTACATGTTTTCTTACCTATACTGCGCGTAATTGTTCAAAAGAATTGATATTATTTGTCTTACGGCCATTCTCTATAACCTATCTATCTTTAAAAGGTCAAAATACGTTACTATGTGGATACAATCCTATGCTTCAATAAAGTAAGTTTGACATATATGTTTTCTTACTTATCTTTCCACTAATATAGGCAACAAATGTCTATCTCTCCACCCTTGTTTCTGAAACATAAAATGCAGCGAATTTTTTAATGTAATCTCTAGTTAAAGATAGATAGATTATAGAGAGCGGCCGTTAGTGTTGTAAAATGTTAAAAGAATAAAGCAGTCATGAAAATTAGATATTTGACTACCACACACTCGATGGCAACATAGTACAAATAAGTATCTACGCAGACATTCACGACTCTCGCCGGTCGAAACCAATATGCCGGGATGATTGAAAGCGTTAATACACGGGTTCGATCCGACATGGGACTCTAGACGCGTCACCGGCCTCCCAAAATAACCTCTACATCTTAACCAACTCTAAAAACGCCATCAAAACCACCAAAATCATGTCTTAAACCCAAAAAGGCCCAACAGCGCATAGAACAACCCGGCAACAGTTAAACAAATCCTTCAGATGTCCCCGGGACCCGGCAACTCTCAAAGTATCCATCTGGAGCCAGGTTTACGAGCCCTGACACTTGCGTGTAATACCCCTGGATTTTTGTTTAGTGGCCCTTTGGATAAGGACCTCCGAACGCCCTTTATATTCGTCATAAAGTTTATGTCGCGATTTCTTGAGTAATTTTGGATTGTGGTTTTTAATTAATGTTTTTATTTGAGAAGATATTGACTGGATGTGTGTAAGATTTGCTTCAGTGATATAAACATGAATTACAGCTCAATTTAAAGGCTGGTCCTTAATTTAATTAGTAAAACTAACAATACAGAATCAATTTACTTTAGATGATCTAATAATCCTATTTAATTGTGTGCTATTATAAAACATACTTGAGCGATGAGACCGCCTTTTGTACATCTTTTTTTTCATATATTTATTCTTTGTCTATGCCACAGGTGTACAATAAAGTTTTAATAAATAAAATAAATACTTCTTAGCAATTTCAGGATATTCTTTCTGATCCATCCAAAGATGTCGCGAAAAAAATCTACAGTATTATCATTTACACTATTTCCAGCACACATTCAGCATCCCTCTAAAACAGATAAAATTCAACTCACACCCAGTCGTTGGAACGCCATTGGCGGCAATTCGGGAATCATCGATATCCATCGGGATCCATTCCGGGACGATATTCCAAGGAGCAAATCTCCATGCCGGCGCGGGTTGCGTGCCCGACGCGGTACATTGAGTGCTTCCCTCCGCTGGAACGTACGGGGCGGTATTGCGTAGTTTCACGCCGCGTTTTACTTGCCAAATTTGGCGTTGACAGTGCGTACTTTTAAGAATGCTGAAAAATGCCTAAAAAAAGAGAGAAAATAATTAAAAATATTTGCAGGATCCTAGACTTATGATGATTAGTGATTAAAGTAATTGTGTCTTTATCAAGATTTTATTAAACGAAAATTATTTATTAATGTGCAGCAACGAAGTATGCGTTGACTTGATTTTTCTGAATCCATTTTGGGGCCGAAGAATGATATTAAAAGCTGCTATTTTTTCATTCCAATGTTAGATTTCTTGGAAATAATCGTAAAGCATCTAAAATGTAACAAATAACTGGTGAAAAAGTAAAGAATTGTAACATTTATTTAGTTCCGCATAGACTAAACATTTCAATATATTATTCAAATTAAATTAAAATTGCACTAATAAATTATCGCGAAACACCTAGACAACATTAAAAACACTATTAATACGTGAAGTATTGCCTCAATAAAATTTAATTATAATGTGCATTAAACATAAAAACAATTATGAAACAGGGTCGTCCGCTTCACTCTTGCAGAATGTGGTGGCATTAACATAACTGTACGCAATATAGTAATAAACATGGCCGATAAATAAGAGAACTATATATACTCGTACAACTGACAAATTATTGTTTGTTGCGAATATATTCTATTAACATTTGAGTCATGACTCGGTGGCCTTGATGTATTGAAGATCCGGGGAGGAAATCGAGATGTACTTATTTACTTACTGTCGATATTCAATGATAAATATTTACTTCTTAACTTAACAAATCCTTTTAACGTATTTTAGTAGCATATCATAGCATATGACTGCCTCGGTGGCGTAGTGGTACTACGGTATGATTGCAAAGCTGAGGTCTCGGGTTCGAATCTCGGGTCGGGCAAAGTGATATTGGATTTTTCTATTCATTATTAGCCCGGAGTCAGGAATTTGTGCCCGATATGGCGATAGGCTCGCCCCCTATCACATCGTGGGACGGAATATACAAGGCGAAACGTGGGTGTTCTAGTAGCACCTCTGCCTACCCCTTCTGGGAAAAAGGCGTGTGGTTATGTACGTTAGTAGCATATCATTCAGTCTAGCTAACACGCTAATCATATTTAATGGCTATGTTATTTCATAACTGATTTAGAAATATTTAAACCTGGTAATATGATATTGACTGATTATTGATAATGCCACTGGGACGATGCCTATGAATAACTTGCAATCACATACCCAATTATAGCCACTTATAACTTAACATTAAACAAAGTATACAAACTAGCACATCCTCTATTTCGTCAATCAAAACCGTTAAAAAAACGCGGCGTTTTTCACACACAAGTGTCCCGTATGTCGTCACCCACACTCACCGCGAGCGCTCGTTTCGCGAAGGTGCTTCCGATAAAACAGCCATTCCCCGCTGTAATCGACGGGTGAATTTTTACACGATGCTATCGCCGCGGGAGAACGCAACCCCGTACTGTTTTTACGATTGAAACGTTTATCTAAATTGTTACGTCGGAGAAATGTCTATTGAAATTTTATTAACAATACACGCGTTTTTTGCGAATAAGTTGTTTTGTGTGATTTATGAAATTTACAGACGGGTTGAAGTCGGTTATAAAAGTTAAGTATTAGATTCATGCAATGGTAAAAACTTGCAAAAAATTAAAAACGCAATGCTCAAATTTCTGTACCAAAATCAAAAACCCATTGAAATGTTTTAATTAAAGTTGTTTCTTATTATTTGTTATTATATGAAATAAAACGAATATGAAGTTACTTGAAAATAAAAACAAACATAATGCGATACACTTCTTAAGACACGGGACTCTTCCAATTACACTCTATAATTTTTTTGATCATTATACATAGAAACTGCACCTTCCATCCCTCACATAATATTTACACCAAAATCACCATAAATAACAATTAAATTACCGTCCAACAATACCATAAAGTCATAAACTAAGACCTTACAATTACGCAAAACATAATAATTACAACCGTGAACAAGCCTTCAATTGCGAATAAAACAATTACTGAGACGCCGTTCACCTTCGCACCCCTAACAACCCCTAAGCCTCAAAGCCCCCGTTTCTCGTCAAAATAATTCATTTTAATTTTCTTTATGGTCTAGTAAACCTTTATTTTACGACAGAGCCTCGGAGATAACTCGGGGAGTCCCTTAAAGGCTTTTATTCCTGACCTCCTTTACAGCTAAGGGGTGGGATCTTACGGGGATGATTTTACGTTTTTTTTAAGGGATGTTTTCGTGTTTAAGGTTATGCGGTGTTTTATGGTTAATTGGAGTGATTCTTTCGAGTTTTATGAAGTGGTTACGGATTTCACTTGTTTGGATGTTTTTGTTTATCATTGTGGTTATGTTTCGTTTACATATAACCTGCCCTAGTTACGTTTGCGCTTTTTGATAGTCAACCCAAATATAGTCATTATTTTTTTAGTAGTCGGAAGTGCAGTGGTGAACAAACGTTGACTGCATTCTTAGAACAAATTTGTCCCATTGTTGAGCATAGACTTTCCCAAATTATGATGTTTGGACATTTAGACATCTTTCATTTTTACAAAAGTATGTGTTGTGAAATATGTTTATTAACAAAGTTTTATTAACATATTTCTACAAGGAAAGTTTGGCTTGCAACCCGTGGTAAAATTAAAATCCCAAACATCCCAACATGACTGAAAAATCATGATAGACCGACTTCGTACAAACAGATAACATTATACACTAAGAAATACCCAACTCCAAGAGATATCAAAGGCCAGGGAATCTCTGGAGTAATTCTTTCTCCTTGTAAATATTAATTATAATAAAAAAATGCTTTTTGTATTAAATAATTTACGGCGGCTCCTTTGTGATGCTAATTAAATTTTTCCACTCTTTGTTGCAGGTAAGTGGCTTCTGCTGTTGTTTGCCTGGTTGCGTATTTATTAGTCGGTGAGGTTCCTTTTTTTTCGAAAATTTGCTTTTTTAGAACGGGTTTTTGATCTGAAGAAAAACACAGGTTCATTGGAATTGTTTTTAAGTGGACAAAATGGGAAGTGTCTTACTCGGAAATAGCACATGTTTGGCGTAGGATGTGAGAAGTGACTTACCTTAATTTTGGGTCTCAAGACGTGATAAATGTATTTTTTTTAATTACTCAATCATTCATGCATTAAATACATACATAAGAACACGCCTTTTTCTCAGAAGAGGTAGGCAGAGGTGCAACCAGGACACCCACGTTTCGCCTTAAGTGTTCCGTCCCATTGATTCATAACAAATATCTGCTTTCAGTTAAACCGAGTTATGGGTAATTTGTCGATACATATAAATTATTAGTCAAAATTTAAAAACAAAATTATTAGTCAATATTTAAAAACATATTTTTTTTAAATGTAGTCCTTCACAAACGACTATCACATACCGTCATACAACACTCATACTCCAACACCCTCACAAAAGGCGGGCAGATTGAAACCCGTCGTGTACAAGGGCGCGTGAAATAGCTACCAGAATGATCCCCGGACACTTAACGGCGTATTAAGCGACCTCTTCGCGCTCTTTACTGCCCTGGTAACGCCGTCCCGAGGAGCCGCCCGCCCGCCCGCCAAATTGACCAAAATCGCTCCCGGGGAAATTGACTTGGCTTAAAAAACTTATGGAGAGTTGAATTTAAAAAAAACACTGTATTTTAAGAAGTTTAAATTAGGTAATATTTGGCTATGTGTGCCAATTTATGTGTGCCGGTTCTGATTAATAGATGGAGCCACTTTCTGAGGTCTAGATCCAATACAATAGTGTGGGCTATTGTAACTTACTGGTCTTGTTTGCGATATCGGTGATGATATAGATTAGCTAGTTAAAAATCACGGTTTAGTAAAACCTACTATCTAAGCGCCTTTAGAAGTTTTATATTAAATCGATAAGGTTTTCATTCAGAAATCTTCGCAAAAGATTGTCATAGCTCTTTGTGAATCAAGTATCAAATATAAAATACACTGGTGATACAAAAAGTAAAAAGTCAATAAGCCCAAATGTTAAAAATACGAGCAATAAAATTGATAATAAACGTGACCAATAAAATGTTGCCAACATTTTACCTTAAAAATGTTTGAGGGGTATAAAAAAGACATTATTTATTTTATTGTCTCTGTCCAACTCCGCGATACCGTATTGTGAGAAGTTGTTAAAATAAACGCCAGAACATTAATTTAAATTTGGAATGTCTCAGATCTATTGTTTCCGGTAATCACATTATGATTTAATTAATTGTCCCGTCTCCATATCAAAGGAAATTTAAACGTTCGGCCTACATAAAAATATATTAAATCATCCGAACCAAAAATAAAAATCTATAACGAGACGCGTTTTGTTTGAATAAGAAAAAAAATCTTTAAACACCGCGTAATTCAATAGCCGCAGTTAATCCATAAATTTTAACAGTTATAAAAACGTATATATTTGCGCGTAAAAAACAAAATGGCTCGCGTGAAATGAAACATTCGTACATCAAAGGAGCGATGCAGTGACATTACGTAAACATGGAGGTCAACACTAAAACGTATTTATTGATAGTTAAATATATCTGGCAATAAAAACGTAAACACTGGCATAAAGACCGCGTGCCGGTTAACGAAACTTTTTTTTAATATTTCTCCAAATTTGCGTGACGTCATGCAGCGGCACAGATTAAACAAGATCCGCCAAAAATACAAGCATAAAATCCAAGATATTTCGAGTAACGACTTGCAGTATAAATGGTTTTAAAAATACTTGTTACATTGTTTATTTTAAATTTACGGCAGTAATTACTTAAAACACGCATAAATAAGCAATAAAGGATTTCAATAATAGAAACATTTCATCTGTTTTTAATTAAGCACTTAAAGTATCTATTGAATGCTGGCATAAAACAAACACCTTAGCCGAAAAAGAAAAACAAACGCATATCTAAAAAAAAATATGAGCGAGTCGAATAGCTGAGCCCTTTCAGTGCGATGTCTTTCCGCGCCGGCAGCGCGTCATCATTTTTCACCGTTTCTCCATTTATTTTATCTGCGCGCACCACACGCTCCGGCCAACGGGAGGCGATAGCGCCACCGCTCTGTTTCGTATTTCGAACGAACATCAGCTGTTGAGACTGCGAGATTTATGAACGCACCCATTCAGCTAGAATTCCCGACTGTTTGAATTTGGAACGAGGTTTTTTTTTAATTTAAATATAAGTTCCTTATTCGAATTCCGCTTTTGAAATTGTTCTCGAATGTATTTTTTGTGAATGTGTCCTTTATGGATGCAGTAAATCATTTACCTACATTGTATGAAACTGTTTGATAGATTTTAGTGAACTTTGTCAGAAACATGTAATTTTTCGTAAAATTAATTCCAAATTAATATTCAAATGTAAATATTAATGAATATGTGGTTATTACCTGCGTAAATTCACTATGTTTTCAACATCTACCCACCTGAACATTAACGCCCCCATCGCCACTGTAAGACGTTACCTAGGTGGTCTATAAATAAATGTGAATATATTAAACTTATCTTGCATTAAATCGCGTCCGTTTAATTTGTATGTAAAAGTGAATCGACGCTCGCTTTTAATTTAATGTCAACATTCCTACGCAGTAAAGGGCAGCGTTAATATTGTTTAATTAATTCTATACAAAATACTGTGTAATCGCGTTCCATCTAAATATTTTTTTAGTTTATTTTGAAGCGAGTGTGACGGCGGGGCGCAGTCAGAAAGGTCGCAAATTCAGCTCGTCGCTACATTTCCCTATCTCATTTTCCATTTGACAAACATCATTACATCTTCCTGTGTCGCCCCTCTCGGCAATTTTCGGAAGCTTTCGGGCGCGCTCGGGCGTACTCGCCGGGTCCCGGGTACGACGAAGCCTGCAGTTCTCATTTTGAAAATGTTGAAGTGATTCGAAATTTAAATTTGTTTAGGCAGTAATACTTTTAAAGCAAAGGTAACTAAACATAATGCCAAGGAAAGCCCACAAAACTTAAATTGACAGTAGCCTAATAATTGTTTATTTTATATACACGTTATGCTGAGTAAGATACATACATCAATAGCAAAACAAAAATACACGTTTTGTACAAGAAAAACACCAAGAAAGCCAACTTAGTTCTTTCCTTCTTACCACGTAGGAAATTCAAACGACACAAACACAGACTTAAAACATCTTAACCAATCTACAAATCACGAGCTCAGCGAAAAAAGGCTCGCATTCAGCTCGAATTCGGCTTTAAACCGTCCCCGGCATCAAGTCCGCTCAATCGTACTCCACCCCCGGACAATTAATCATCCCCCGCCCCGCACCCCCGCCCCCTCCCCTCGCAGAGGAGCCAGAATCTGTTTGGTACCATTACCATCGCAACGTAACGTTTTGTAGACGGAATTCTCGAGATATTTCACAGTTTTGTTGAGTTTCGATTGGATACGCTGGAATGATAAAATATAGCGCTTTGTGTTACTGTTTTAACGGTTTAATAACGTTATTGCAGATAGTTGCTCTGTGAAGACAGTGGATTGTCAGTGGGATGTTATGAACGGTTTGATTAAGTAGCCATCAAATAAGTTAAGAGACCAATCGATGTTTTGCCCGAATATCTTTTTAGAATTTGGTTTGACTTGAGAAGATTAAAGTTTTTATATTAGAATATACAGAAAACAAGCAGATACTTGTTAAAATTACATTTTGCTTAAAATATTTATGCAGGACATACTTGAGTAGATTAAATTTTATATATTAGACTTATAGAAAACAAGCAGTTATTTGTTAAAATTAAATTTTGCTAGAAATAATCATTTTTTACCGTCGAGCACTACTCTCGATATAAATGTTAAATAATTTAAAAATGACTTTAATATGTTAAATTACAGCCTGTAAACACTTAAAGTGTGAAATAAACACATACAATAAAATAGCATTTTAACTGCTATCCTTAAATAATAACGTGATTGAGCTGTAAATCTAGAAATGAACACGATTGCTGTTATAACTGTTATTTCATAACTGCTATTCACTATCATAAACACATTGTAATTTAACAGCTGTCGTAGTCAGGGAAACAACAGGTTTTGGGTTTGATTCCTTTTCATTGAAATTATTGTACTTTGATTGTTTTATAAATAAGAAAGGGCAAACGAGCAAACAGATCACCTGATAATAAGCGATTATTGCTGCCCATGAACAGCAACATCAGTGGGATCATGAATGTGTTGCTGGCTCAGGGAATCAACAGGGGAGCGGGAAGGAAAACGGATGGGGAAAAGGAAAGGGGTATTGGGCATCCGGCAATTTTACTCACCGAACGAAACGCGACAGCTAAGCTGTCGCTTCACGACGATATCTTGCGAGACAGCGGTACTGACCCAGACGAGCCTACCCATTCATGCTGAGTTATGACTTATGATTGGCAACAGCGTGGCTCTACCACTTGATAAGCTACAGTAAGCAATCAGTTGTTTAAGTCTTATGTCATTGTCATTGTCATTATCTCTATTAACCCACGCGTAAATTTGTCAAATTAGCGTCTGTCATACTAGTTAGATATTTTAATAAAGTTGGCGATTGATTCAAGGGAAATCTATCCTTAAAACAGTCGTGTATTGTACTGTGTCAGCCCATAATAGTCCCTTGTCTAACTGTATTTATTACTGGTACAATTAACTTAGAGTCGTATGGAGCAATCAAGGTACTTAATATAAAATTAAATACAAATAAAGGAGTTAGTAATTTACAGTATCAGTAAATACAAATAAGCTAAGACCTCGGGTTCGAATCCCGGGTCGGACAAATTGATAATAGATTTTTCTATTAATTATCAGCTCAGAGTCTGGAATTTGTGCCCGTTATGGCAGTAGGCTCGCCCCCTACCACATCCTGGGACGGAATATACAAGGCGAAACATGGGTGTCCTAGATGCACCTCTGCCTACCCCTTCTGGGAAAAAGACGTGATTTATATGTATGACAATACAAATAAAAAAGAACAAAGTAAAGTTAAATATTGCGCCAGCAAAGGTATCTCTAATTCAGCTCTTAAATGCGCCATTGGTACCCTAAAATAGTACAAAATTGCGTTTACAAAGCTATAGGCTAAACAGTACCAAATCAATTGGCAAATAATTTGATAGCAGCAATCAGCTCATCTCCGCGATGAGCGATACCCGACGCAAGCTCAACAAGTGAAGCAGGTCTGGTTTTACGAGCGCACATAAAAGTCGCCCGTTTGACGTCTCACTAATACTTCATAAACCGCTGTCATCCAGCCTGACGAGATGTAGCTCTTTTACGAGTTGACGCTGTTTTTGGGTTCATAACAGTAAAAGATTCTGTGATATTCTGCTTGATAGTACCTGTTGCTGCTCTAAGATAAGTTGTAAGTGAGAAATGGAAGATTTGCTTATTGATTTTTACGATTGGTTAGCAGTTTTAGGATTGGATGGAAATCGTTGTAAAATATCGGGATGAATTTGCTATTTATTGATAATGGAATAGTGGAAAAATGCGTATAAAACGCAAACACTTTGTTGTAGTTTGGATTTTTACTGATATCCCAAGTACATATAAAACATTAATTAATTACCATACTCCGCAACATCCAGTTTACAAACTTTCTCTATATTGCCGCACGAATTTCCACAACACCAGCGTCCATCTAACCCGTCAAAAATCATGAATATATCAAGCGAAAATTGCAAGCGGGCATCATAAATAAGAGGTGGTAGTTGTAGTCGGGCGCGTTCGGGTGTAGTCGGGTGTAGTCGGGTGTTCTCGGCTCCCATGTGGCACATTACCTCAAGACGACTATGGTCATTAGCCGACGATATTAGCTATTAACCGTCCGGAGAACATAACTCGTGGTACCTGCACCGACCATTTGTCTTTTAAAGAGGTTTCGGTAATTACTGTAATGCCGCGCTTGTAACGCGGAAGAAATTGTGCCGTTTGCAGGGTAGGGTTAGAATTTACTGGTTTTAGGTTATAGTCTATAGTCTCTGGTCTAGGTGTATCGATTGGTAATCGACAATTACCTGCTGCCTTTCGACATATTTTCGATAGCATGTGTCTTTTGAAATACTATATTAAGTTTGGTGGAAAATATAAAATCAGAATTAAGAAAACAATATGTGGAAATGTTTATTTAAAAGTGAACCAATATTATATAGTAAAAACTCTATGTTAATTAATTCAATTATAGTTTTTGGTAACCGCTACTGCTTACGTATGAATCTGACAATGTTTCATTGTTGGGCGCAATCGTTACAAACATCTGACCAAACATTCGCCAAACACAGAACCATTCATAACCTCAAAATTGCATCACCAATAAAAACACAATTTGCCTTTTCACACCCAAACATTACGTTTTAATAAAACAAAACAGTCCCTAAGTCAATTTAAATGTAGTTTGGGTAATAATACGGTCCGAAACAGGACGCGTAAAAACGCGAATACACATAAGAAGGAATTAAGACAAGGTTGTAAATCACTTGAAATTATGGTGACGCGGCGCCTAGGACGCCAAAAACCACCACATGGGACTTGGGTAGAGGGTACGGCCATGAGAGGAGCGGGAGCGAGTCTCCCATGGTAGTATTACATAGCGATTGTATTTGAAAGACGGTTAAGAAATGGCATTTGACATTAATGGGTAAGCGCTGGTTGAGTTACTAAAGTCAACGTACATTAATTCAATACATATTATTTATCTCTGGATAATATAGAATTTGGTTGGGTTTTTATTCACCCCAACTTACTTTTCGCGATGTGAGCAGTCTAGGCCTTAGTAACTAATGTATTCTCAAAGTAATAGAATATCATGCAGTAATTATAAATTCCAAATAGAAATAATATCCCCATAAATAAATAATCTACGTTGCTTTTTTTATTTATTTTTGCATACCAAAGCGAGCAAAACATTAATAAGCAAAGGCAGGTGTTTCATACAGCCTACGAAATAACGAATACAACTAACGGGTAAAATAAAATTATATTGCGAATACGTCACTCATATTCACGTGTCTGTCAAATTAGATATTATTTTGAGTGAACATCGCCAAGGAAAATATCTTAAAATGCCTTAAAACCTGTGTTTTTTTAGTAATTGCTTATACGAGTAATATCTGTCAGGTAATTAATATCACATATTAAATGTATTATATAATTAATTTACTTGTTTATTGAGTTAAAGTTAGTTGAACCCGCGGAATCTCGTTTCACAGCTGGATTGACAGGGTTCAGGATGTATTCGTGCACGCTGGCCTAACGTGGGTAGGTTAAATTAAATACGTTCGAAATTATTTTGGAATCTTTTAAATGTGTTATCTTTCGCAATGAAAATATGGTATCCTACGATCTTTTGTCGTCGAATGCGCTGTTGTCAAAATAATTGGAATCGTTTTTCTGACCACATTTTATTACTTTGCACACGATAAAACTATATTACGAGTATGAATGCTTGTTGTTTATATAATTAAAACACATCTCAAACAATGCGTTAAATAGATATTTATTAAATTTTATTTGTAAATCCATATTTCGCCACACGCCAAGAAATTTTAGAAGTTAGTAAGCTGTATGTAACAGAAAAGAAAGAAAAATATTTATTGCTAGCACCAAAAAGTGTAAAAGACAATGAATACACAATAATAAATTACAGTAATAATATACTAAATTATAAATATTACGCCAGCAATGGAACCTCTCATTCAGCTCTCTGCTGCAATGCCTACTACATGGGCAGTACTGCAACGCTGATTTTCACTGGGAGGCCCAAGAGACGTGCCACAGTACAACAGCGTATTTGCTGTTTGTTTGTTTTTTTTTCTTGAAAGCCCGCTCCGCTCGTCACCGTGCCCGCACATAAAAACAAACAGAAATAAACTTTTTTATAATTACAAGACGTTTTTACACCCGTAAATTTTACAGCGTGTAGCGTTACAAAGGAGTTATTGTTTTCACAAACGGATGATTTACAACCGGCTCAATGCCGGCAACTCGATAGCGTTCAACTACCGTAGTGATGTATGGCCCCTTTTGATTTCCCATATACATGTTTTTCTAAGTTTTTTATTGACAATGTTAAATGTTTCCGTTTGGATGTTGATTTTGTTTTCAGTTGATCTTAATTGTGAGTTAGACTGTAAAGTTGTCGGCGTCGACTGATTGAGTGGATTAAAAATAAACTGTGAATTAATATTTAAATATATGTCTTAGGACACATAACTGAATAACGCAATATCAAAAACACAGTTGCATATCTAAGCTGCGAAATAAATCTCGACTCCCTGACTAAATCTCTGATGTTATCAATTTATAAATCTCAATTAATTAATGGTACCATAAATTAAATAATTTCACACAAACTTCATTGAAAATTTATGCATCCTATAGAAGTATATCTCGTCAAAAATACCCGCTATACCATTGAAGAAAATTTTATATTTTAACTTACAAACTGTGGCTGTTATTTAAGATCTACGCTATTACTCTGCATATGGTGTTACATTCCCACTACCCTCTAGTCTTAGTCTAGTCCTATTCCGCCATCGAACTATAACACAACTCACGCAGGCACGATTAAGGCCAAATTAAACCCCTTTAATCCAAAAAGCCTTTAAACACCAAAGAATTTACTTCGCCATGGCTTGAACGTACGCGCGCCGGCCATTCCGCCTGAACATGGGTCCGCATCACCATAAAAGGAGGGGACCGGTGCATTGCAAATTGCGACATGGTATTGTACCATAAAGTACCCGATACGCGTGTTCTAGTACTCGCAGATAAGATCGCGTGGTTTATAAAACTCCGTTATTTTGTCATTCGTATGCTAATTTGTTATCTTCTGATCTGTTTTGCGTTTGCTTTCCTTGTCGTCTGAATAGATGTGCTCCGTTGAGCTTGGTTACTCGTATGGAAGCTGGGAGGTCTAAGTCTCGGTCTGGGTCTCTACAACCGTACAATTTGCTTTGTGCGATTGTTTGGATGCGTATAAAATGATTTGTTCATCTGGATAATTTTGCGATAAGATTTACGATAAGTGAGAGCTGATAGTAAAATTACAATCCAAATCGTTCTGCAACATTGATTTTATAAAACTGTGCTTACATAAAAGGTTCAGGGCTTCCTGCAACACTTATAAAACATTCTGAGCTATATCTACTAAATATGGTAAGGAGCGGAAGAGAGAAGATTCACTTATGTACAGATATAGAAGAACCTTTGCAGTTCATCAACATTGTCAGCCTGATGCAGTCCACTGCTGGACATAGGCCTCTCCCAAGGTACGCCACAGAGCTCGGTCTGCTGCTTTTGCATCCAGTCGCTGCAGTTGAACGCCTTAATCTTGGAGGAGGGAATATTCTAGAAGGCTTACCATCTTCTAGATTATACCCTCTCGAATCTCTCTTAAGGCCATCTTAACAATAGAACCTTTACATCTTAAATCTCTAGATGGTGAGCGCAGTGGAATACAAAGCATTGCATTGTATATGGTGTTGTTTGGTTTTGCTACTGTCCATGAGCGGTCGTATCGCTTACCATCAGGCGAATGACATGCTCGTTTCGCCATTCATTACAATAAAAAAAAGAAAAACGATATCCCACTATCAATGACCCACTCGACTAAAAATCCTAGTAAACAATCAGTTTACATCGTGGCTGAGTCGTCTACGCCACGTCCGTGGACTGTGGACAAAACGTGGCATTACCGCGTCATGCCAGGGCATCATTACTGAAATTACGCTGATTACAATCATTACAGGGATCGCCTTCGCTTTGTTGCCTCGTTATTTACCCGCGTTCTACATTGTAAAAGATGTGCCAAGTGTACATATGGTGGAGTTCGATTCTCAGGCAATGCTTTTGGATTTATTAAATAGGATATATCAGGAATTTGTGACTGTTAATGTGAAATGAAATTTGTTTATTGGTCACGTAGGCAATTAAATAGCCCTTATGACAAGTCAATACATATAGTACTTAATCTCCATTTACAAAAGATTTGTTATTATATTTATCGCACCCCCGGTGCAACACTGTCACTTATGAAAAAATGCTACCTTTCAGGAGAAGCATTTAAAACTTTGACATCGTATAAAAATATGACACAACAAAAAACGACAATGACATTCACGCGCTCATACGGAAACTATGTGTACTACGAAAGTAACATTATCGCCCCAAGTAAAGGGGTGGTTTAGGATAGTTATTACATAATATTTTACTAATTATTGCAATTTTTGCATAAGTGACAGTGTTGCACCGGGGGTGCGTTGTATTAAATTTTCTTATTTTTGGGTAGTCGGTGTAATATTTATGTACGTGTACATATTGTTGTTGTGTCTTTATCATTTGACACACAAGAGTAAAGCGCCATTTACGAAATTGAAAAGAAGTAATATGACGTCACAATATCTATAATAGAAAATCGTTAAGAAGCTTTACATTTTACGGCAGTCTCCGTGGTGCAGTTGTTAAGACGCCGGCTGTGAAACGAGGCCGCGGGTTCGATCCCCGCAACGAAACAAATGTTTGTATGATCCACAAGTATTAGGTTCGGATCTGGGTGTTTGTGACTGAAAAGTCTGTCGTAGTTTCTGATACACGACACAAGACTCGATCTTAGTGTTGGGTCAGGACTACGTGTGTGACTGTTGGGTATTTTGATTATATTTTTATATTTCATATTATCTAATATCTACCATATTATGCGTACCTGAAATTTCTAATTCCTTACTCTAATATGTAGGCTAACTAATTCGTCTTAGTGATACAAAACCAGGAGTACATTGAAACATAAACACATAGCCGGGATGGGCAGATTATTGTCGAGATACGGCCGCGGCTCGATTGATACTCTGAGATGAGATCCCCGGGGAACTAGTGCGGGAAAAATAACCAACTATCCCTACGCGAGGCAGGGATGAACAGTGAGGCGACGTAGTAGTTTATATAAGAATAGGAGATAGGTACACGTAAAACCGTCTTTTAATATCTGTATTTGTAGGTAAAAAATTAACATTTATTCTAAAGTGTTAATAATATGTCAGCATATCAGTACCATAAAGACATGGCTGAAAACAGAGAAGAATACAAGATGCTGACGGCCAACCTTCAGCACTGAAGGGGCACTCAAAGAAGAAGAATATCAGCACCATGGAAATGCGTGAACCCTTTCTATTATTGAGAGGGTTAAGCCTTACTTAATCAGATATAGGGCTTATAAGGAATGGATGATTTTCACCGCTTTAAAATTATCTGTAAAGTAAAGGTTTCTTCGTGATGTTTTCATTACAGTAAAGTAACTGTCTAAGCGATATTAACTACGAATTAATTAAGTTTCATTCGAACTGGCTTTCAACCGAACATGAAACAATTAAGTGAACATCTCCAATGTTATTTGAATATGCTTTTTTGTCTCAATAAGTAACAAAGACCAATAGAATAGGAAGTGAATTACACCCAAAACGGCTTAAATAAACCTACCGAACATAACGTATGCGTTGAGTTTGAATTTTTAAATGAAACACATTGCAAAACGCCGGCATACTGCGACTTCCGTACACGGGCTGCATACATATTTAAGGAGGTGGGGCGTGGCCACAATATCTCCACGGTGGTACTAGGCAAGCAGAAATTGAGAAGCGTTATCGTATCGAAATCCGCCGTATCTGGGCCGGCGGTCTCCGAGGAAATCATTGGGAAGGCATCCGTAAAATTTAGCGCGCATTCCGGCTCACTCGGCGGAACACACCTGCCGGTTGCTTATGCGGTCCTAGTACGTGATCTATTTTGTTGATATTGCCTTTTGGCCGCAAGAAAATTGTCGTAATAAAGGCGGTCGCGACGCGCCGGGAGATTTGTGACAATTATTGTATCGGCTTTGGAACGATAGTTTTTATGTTCGAGGTGAATTGAATAGTAATGTTGCAATTGGGGATGATCATAAAATGTTTCGCTATTTATGATAGACATGATAACGCGTCGTTAGTCTCTTAAACAACGATACATAAAAAGAAGTAGAATATTATTTTATTTGTCACGCCTTTGAAAGGCTTAACTATTTTTAAATATACCAAATTGTAAGCCGCCATTTTTATCAGACATAATGAGAATTGATGGGTGATTTGACACGATTTCCAGGCCGGATTTCATCGTAAGGACAGTCACGAGGATGTAGGAAAAAACCGCCACTGTCACCGATTAGTGCGTCATTGATTGAAATTAAAATTATTCATGAACCGAGGGGTTATTTACCGAAGTGTGTCAGACGATTTCAGCGCGCGGTGGCAACGTTAATGGCGTCTATTTAATTATTCATAGCCTCCACGTTGTAATGGGGCGGCCATTTATAAATATTAAAATAGATTTTGCACGCGGCTCTGCCCGCGTTCGACACTCGCATTATTTATCTATGACATAATATGCCCGTGACTTCGAAGCGAGGCCTTTATATGTTCCATCACATGTTGTATAATGAGACATGGACATTGTACAGACAAAGATATTCTTTCGTGTAATACTAGACGAGGAAGCGACATATCAAACTGTTAATATACTACGTCGTTTCTTAGTAGAATTGTTACTAAAAATGTCAGCCTAAAATAAGAGAACTAAATAATAAAGAAGTCAAAGTAATTACAGATATATTAAGAATCTAACAAATTACAATATAGACACGCGCCACTCGAGGCCTCACTGTCTTACAGAAAACAGTCTTACATATAACACAATTCTCATCCTTTTCTTCTAACATAGATCTTTAAAAACTTGCAATGTGTCTGCTTTTCCTCTTATGAACAAAAAGAGCATAGTTACCCATCAAGTGATTCTTCACTAGCCTATTCAACTTCCAATTTGTTATCTTTTACTTCCTACATAAAAGTCAAGCAAGGCATATTTCCTCAGATATCGAGGATGGAAAATACATCTTCAAGTGATTCTCCGCTTACTCACTCCAAGATATCGATTCAAAATAATCATATTTCTAATAACAATATTTATGAAACGCACGGGCCAGTGAGTCAATGCGTAACAAGGCAATTACACCACATTGTCTCGAATCACGTCGACCGCAGCGCGACCGCAAACGATGGCGTGGAAAAAAACGCCGGCACTTGACATTTGCCTGCGGTCGGGCCCCGTGTGTCCGCCCGGAGCTTCACACGTACGTGAATACAGAATCTATTGGGGTTTTGATAGGTAAATGAATAGTATAGGTGGAATGGTTTTTTGGTGATCTAATAACAATCTGCTTCGTTATCAGCCACAGGTGTGGGTAACTAAACACAAGGATTCAAGCCATCTTAATAAACCCGGTGTTTATTACCGTTTTGTTGTTAGTTTTCGCTTGGCCCTCTATTGTTAGTAGCCCAATATACCCGGCCACCTCTCGTCTAATATTATCTCGTGCAATATCTTTTAAACTCAACTATCTTGGATTTATCAGGTAAATAAGATATTATGACAGTTGTTGTCTAGCCTTGCGTAGGCTTGTTAGGTCTGACCACTGTTAGATCTTGCAGACATACTCGTACAAAGACAATGATAGTTTGTGGTAGATTACTTACATACATAAACACACGCCTTTTTCTCAGAAGGGATAGGCAAAGGTGCTACCAGAACACCCACGTTTCGCCTTGTATATTCCATCCCACCATGTGATAGCGGGCGAGCCTATAGCCATATCGGGCACAAATTCCTGACTCCGGGCTGATAATGAATAGAAAAATCCAATATCACTTTGCCCGAAACGGGATTCGAACCCGAGACCTCAGCTTTGCAATCGTACCGTTGTACCACTGCGCCACCGAGGCTCTCGATTGTAGTAAGTAGATTACTTACTTTTCTATATTACGATAAACTAGCTATAGTATTCCGTGCAACTGTCGCATTTCGGATTCTGCCAACCCGTTCAATCGGCTAAATTTATATTTAAGTCGCGCTGCACTTGCCATCAGCTATTCCCTTCCTTCTTTCCTCCCTCAAAAATTACAGACTCCTAAACACTCGCACCTATAAAAACCCTTGATATCACCAGAACCCTCCCCAACTCCTGTACCCACGCAGTCCAATTTGCGGCGCCAGTGACATTAGCACAGGATCTCCGCTGCCGCGCCCGATGGCTCCTAAATTGTGAGCGCACGAGCACCCTCCATTACAGTAATTGCACCTAATGCGAACAATGCCTTTCTTGTTCAACTGGCGTTTTGATTGGTCAAGGATTTTGCATCTGCGTCGGAGTTGTAATCGCGTGATGGTTTGTTCATTTTGCTATTAAAATACATACATTATATGCTCAACAATACATGTACTCACTCATATTCATACGTCCCAGTGTGACGCACGGGCCTCGTCTAAAATCCAGAGTACGATACAGAGGGGTTAGTACATATAGTCCAGCACGATGGCCTCGTGCGGTTGGCGGTTGACAATCACATAGTCCTGAGTATTAACCCTACAGTGAGATACCAAGTCTTATATATTGGCTATTCGAAAATAGGAGAGACGAAACCAATATAAGCGGCCCAAAGAAACATTTGGTTGATTACTTGAGTAATTCCTCTCGGGATTAAAGACATGTTCTCTTCAAGTCTTTTCCAGCTTAAATACTGTGATGCTTTTGATCCTGGCTTACAGAAGTTACTATATTTGCACAGTCAATTAACGCTTTGATGAAAACATAAAATATCGTTGCTATTAACGTATAAATGATTAAATCATGTCTCAAAATTGAGTATAAAATCCAAAGAGCACTTGTTTCCACCCCACAGTGACGTACGTGTCTTGTCTCTTCGGCAACTACTGGGTCAATTAATCTTAAAAAATGGGGGTGAATGAGGATGGGGATAAAGGTAGTAGGACCTCTGGTCAAACATATGACCGATAGACTAGTGTTAAACAGAGATCACCCAGCTTGTGACTCGTTTTCAATTCAAATTCATAATTCGTAACTCTAATTTCACGACGTATTTGAAACACAGAAATAAACATCGCCACAATACTAAAAAAATATTTAAAATTATGTCAAATAATATCACCCTTGCCATGATAAAGTATCGGAAGCATAATGTAATTTATTATTTCCGGTCTTTAAACAACTTTATATATCGACAAATGACTTTTGGTATATAAATACTAACGTCAGTATTTGCATTAGCGCACGGGGGCGTAATGAGAATCCTGTCAGGGGGCTTAGTCCATTTTAATTAAGTTTTTTTCTGTAATTTAAATAATTAATGCTGAGAAAAAACTGTGAATACATGTTATCCCTTTTAGTTTGTTTGCACATAACTTATTTATAATACTGTCTATACAATCACCCTGTTAACTCTGAAAGGGTGGGCCACAGGTGCGTTAAAGACACGTAGGTGCTGTTATAAAATGCAGATTTCACCAGGATTTTTGTTTCGTGGCGGTTAAAAGACAATTCCATGACAAAAAACGATCTTAAAATCATTTAAAATATCCAAAAACATAAAGTATTACGTACACCTTCTTAATTCTAAAGTAAATCAATAACACAATTACCAGTTGATTAAACCTCAATTTAATCTAACAGTCCACTTATATACCCAACCAACAGATGTTTAATATAACACATAATACATAGACACATAACATGGTATTTCCAAGAACTGTAACAATAGCGGCGCGTCGAAAATTAAGCAACACACCCGTTTTCATCATAAATGTATTATTAGAAGTTCTGGGTAACTCCCACGCGGTACCGCGACCTCACAGAATACTAGACGTTGTTCCTTGTATACCGTTTGGCTTTGAAGTGAATCTTCTTACATGAAACATCGATAATTGGGTATTTCAAGGCATCTTGTACACATGTAGTTAGAATACATAATTTAGGGAGAAACAGAAAATGCTGTACGTTAGAGTTATATCTTTTATTATTGTCATTGATTTGTTCAATGACAATATGAATTAGTGAAACTCTTGATTCGGGCCGATATGGTAATGACCACGTAAAGGACTGAAGTGGTAATGACGCATTATAGATATAATAGAACATTTTATCATTAAATATTCTTTTGATGTGACTTGTTTTATGACCAGTCTACTTTGTTACATATAAAAAAATGAATTATTCAAACAAAGAAATTCATGTGTAAACTGTATTGTCTAATCTTAAATATGAACTCACGACTACCCAATTTACAGGCCCAACTGCAACCCACTTAATTAACAAATGGATAAAAATTACAATATTGTGTTTATCATACCACACCGATTTGTCATAATTAAGGTCACCATTTGCTCTATTCGGCGAGTGTTTTGGGCCACGCGGAGACGTCGAATCCGCACCTGTGCGAACGCGTGCAGACCTCTTTAACAGCAGGTGTAAAATATAATATTTATGGGGTAAAGAAAGGGTTCCAATGCTTGTTAGTGGTAATGAGGTGCGCGCGCCTCAATAAATTCGTCGATGCTCCGGCCCGGGGGCAACATTTGCATTCATATGTATTTGTTGTTTTTTAAACAATCAGAAAGTGTCGTAACTCTGCCATAGACAAGCCGTTAATGGCCGCCTGGTTATGATACTACAAACTGTTTTACAGCTCTGGATATTGCCTATTTGTTTGTCTATGGTTTGCTGTTTGAAATATTGCTCGGTGTTGATACTGTTTAAATGTAGTTAAATGTTCCCTGATATTTTGATGTTAAGGATATTTTAACTTAATATTAAAGTCATGTAGGTTGTAACAAATACTATCAGCTTTAGTGCAAAAATTGCTATCTACAAACTAAACCGCCATCCTAATCATTTACAATATCTCTCAAAGAAATGTGCAGCAATTTCATCCAAGAAATCCTATCCTAGTTCGTCTACCTGGCACTAGATGTCGCTGCGCCGTCCGCCGCGTCACGCTGACGTCACGCTGACGCGGCGCGGCGCGCTCGTTAGCCGACACGCGGGCTGTCAAGTTTTTGACAGTTTTTCGACTGAGTCGTCGATATCTGTGAGGCGGGGCGACTTATCTGTTAGTTTTACTCTTGTAAGCCATTGTTGGAGGTTCCGTGTTTTTTGTCGGGATAATGGCGCTCTTAGCTGCGTTTTGTGTGATTGAGATGTTAATGAACGGCTGGATCTAGATAATAGGTTGTTAGTTTTAATAGTGAAAGGTAATGGGTAGGTTTAAATTTGATTGTAAACGGAGGTTTTTAAAAGTGTTATTTGTATAGTCTGATCTGTAAAGACATGATAAATGTTGTGCATCAAGACATTATAACATAGAGGGTGCTTAAAGGAAGTTGGTTGAATCAGCAATAAAAAAAATATTCAAAATTCAAAGATAATCACCAGGGCCACTATAAACACAAAGGGAGCAATCAATCAAAAACTTACAAATAAAAAAGCAAATACCGAAACACTACCAGGGCAACAGTAACACACGGGAGGTTTCAAATTTGGAATTCATAAGGAAGCGGGCAGGTGTCGCGGCATCGCGTATTCATGGCCGCCATACATCATCGGGAGAAAAAAAAAACAAAAGGAAAGCGCGCGAAACCCGCGACTCGCAGTTTCCCGCTGACGTGCAATTATAAAGATAATAACGTTTTCACACGCCGCGGCGGCTTTATTTGTTCCGCGCTTGATTTATAACCGAGCGATATCGGGATTTTTAGGGAGAGCACGCCGGGCTGTGTGAAGGGGTTGCGCTAGGATATCGTTGATGAAAGATAGGCGAGGCTATTTGAATCGTCCTTAAAATAAGATATCTTTCGACTGTGTCCATAATTATAGCGAACAGGGAGAGGCTTGCGTCGTCACAAATCGCCATATACGGAGCCTCTTAAAATTCGTCTCTAAAATAAGCTTCAATTTAAATACATATCCGACAGACAAATCGCCGTCATAAGAATTCACAAGAAGTTAATTTTTCTTTATTTGAATAAACTTCGATAAAGTTTAAATCCCAAATAAAAGAGTGGGCGAGGTAGAAAAAGGTCCCGTTCCCACGGCAGGCCGGTGGCTCGGCGCGGCGGTGCCCGGCCCGGACTCGAACTAGCCGACGCGTAAACTATTTTGATTAGAATGGCATTCCCGCCAAACGCGATCTCAAAAAACCGCCGCGCTCGCATATCTCAAGCGCACGACGGGCCGAGCTTTTTGCACTCATTCCGAGCGCTCGCCTTGAAAACTTAATTCCACTTTCGGCGGAATAAACAAGCGTCGATTTATAGACGCCGCCGCACCGCCAGCTGACTGCGGCTCATAGACTCTTCTTAGAATTACTGAAGCTACATTAATCACTCGCGTAACGCGAGTCCAACGGTATACCCACGAACCGCGCAAACCGGGGCCCGGTTTCCCACAGCGACGGAATCCGCGCAATCTGCATCGCAATTTACACCCGGCAATAACCTAATCCTTGAGCTCAGTTTTTATTTTCAAAAAAAGAACATTTGAAGTGGCAAAACAAAACATCGATCAAGCCCGCTCACTCTCACATAAATCACGCGGCCAAGAAAGGGACAGGTGCACGGACGCGGCGGCCAGTCGATTTTATAAATGGGCGGAGCGCGAGCGAGACGTTGAAACAAAAGAGCGAAAAGGAACATACGGCCGGTGCAACGTGCAAACGGGATGGAGTGTTGTTTTTTTTGCGAGGAAACGCTAAGGCGGTCGGGAAAACTGAAGAAAAAGGCGGCTCATAGGTGGTTAATTAGACGCGCTCTTATTGTTTATGCAGGCCTGGTAATTAAACACGTGGATTATTACTAAATGTAGCTAAATTAGTTATTACTTAGAAACGGTTATATTGGCAACACCGAAGAATTTACTGATTATAATCGACAATATTCAAATGAGTTAACAAAGACAGCTATCGCGGTGCAAATGTGTTGAAATTCTTCGAACGTTTCTTTGTTACGAATTCTTCGGCGATGACTTACATTGAGATCATGAGTCGGGACGTGGTTCATTTATATTTTTAACTTATTTCGCTGCGAGGCACTTTTAATAACTCAACAACGGCCTCAAGCAGCTAGTTATATTTCAGCTAGTAATTAATTTACAACAGCTTTGTAATATAGCTGGGGGGTTCTAAAGAACAGTTAATGTATTTTTGTCTCGAGTTGAATCTACATAAAGAATTATCAGTTAATTTGTTTCTAAAGCACATTATTTACGAGTTAAATGAAGCGAAGCCAGGCGCGCAGCTAGTGCGGCAGTAATTCGTGTGATTCCATGAGAACGGCCACAACAATGGCGCTGCGTTGTCGGACGCACAAAGAAAATGATACGTATTATTAAATTATATTGTTCCGTGCAATTTGTCCGTCACGTGTCTGGCGGCACTGACGACTGACGACTGACGACTGACAACTGACGACTGACGAGTGACGCGCGCGGCGTGTCAGATGTCATCACTGCACGGAACGTAACGTAAATCAGAAGGATTTTTTACAGTTTTATTTTAATAAATATTTTGGATTTTTGTAAACGATAGTATTGGCTAGGAAAACGACTTTACTGGTAAGTCTCTCGTGTAAGAGGCCGTCTGGGTTGGTACCACAGCAATGTCTATTTCTCCCGCCAAACAGCAGTGTATATGCACTGTTGTGTTCCGGTTTGAAGGGCATTGTAGCCAGTGCAACTACTGGATATAATGAGACTTAACAACTTATGTCTCAGGATGGCGAGCGCAGAGGAACACCAAGCATTGCTTTGTAATTCAAGGTGTTGTTTGGTTTTACTACTGTCCATGAGCAGTCGTATCGCTTAACATCAGGCGAATGGCATGCTCGTCTTGCCATTCATCGCAATAAAAAAACAATTCTTGGACAAATGTCATAACTCTACGTTACTTGGTTTAACAGTGAAGGAAAGTTCGCAAGATATCGATGAGCATTCTTTACAAGCATTTCAAAGATATGTCTGTAGGAAGTCTTCTCATGGGAAGCTATTTCATTAGGCCAACGTGTTGGACAGTAATTACAAAACTGATTGAAATGAATAAACTCTTTATATTCAAAATACAAGAATATATTTAAAGTTACAATACAGTAATATCGTAGCTTTACTTTAAGTGTAAGATGCTGAGAGGGTTTTAGTACCATGATGCAGGTAGCAAACTATCAGGATTTCAGGAGCTTTAATAAATAAATAAATACACCCAACAATCACATACATAGTCCTGACCCCAAACTAAGAGTCTTGTGTCGTGGGTATCAGGAACTACGAAAAACTTTCGGCCTCACAAACACCCAGACCCGAAACAAATACTTGTAGTTCACACAAACATTTGATTAGTTTATTAAATTATATGATTTTTCTTGCACCAAGCATAAAGATTACTTGACTGGAATTGAACATAAATCAGATACGTACGTATTTTCTTACATTCACCTCATGATTTCGAATATACAACGCAACTTTGTCAAGTCACAAGCTCACCTGTAATAATTTCTTCATATTTACTGCTGTAAATAATGTATGACGTCTATCGCTCGCAACCTTTACTTAAATACATATCCTACACGACTGTATCACACAGGAGTAAGCAGAGACTAAAGATCCCCATTTTGCTCTATACAGGCTTGCCCTTTTCGCTTCATCATTCAACTCATAGATTCCCGTCAGCTTAGGGTACTTCAGGCGCGATACTTATTTAGGGTATCATCGAAACTTCGATCTATTGAGTTATCCTTTCCTTACCTCGCACTTCAGCCACAGGAACTCCGCTGCTGAACATAAACCCAAAAATCACACTAATTTATTGGAAGGTCTGCTTCAGAAAATACTCTTTATCACATTAACCACAAATTGCAAACACAATTTTCAAAATTCGCTTCCACCCGGAGTTCGCCGACCCCAATTAGCCTACGATTGCTACACCATAAAGCACGAAGTTGCAATTCGCAGTTGGCGTAATGACGTGGCGACATGCGAACATTTTTCAACGATAAACAATAATTTGATTGTCGGCGCGAGCAATTTGCTTTTGATTCGACAATTACCCCGCGATTAGAATTTATAAAATTGGCGATAATTGAACCGCGGTGGATGGCAGATTGCTGTTGCAACTGTTCATTTGAAACGTGTAATGAATAGGGATGGGAAGGTGACACAAGGAGGATGTCAGGTAAGGGAGTGGGTAGAGCAGGAAACAATTTTAGTTGTTAATTTAATCGTAAGTGTTCTTGGAAAGAAACACGTAAATTTACACACGTGTATCGTATTAAAGTGATCGAATAAAAAATTGGACATTGGCAAAAAAATCTTTTATGCATGCCCTCGTAGATTAAAGTGATCGATTTTTAAAAAAATGAACATTTGCAAAAAAACGTTATATAAATGATGCTTTTAAAGTTCGAGTGTTTATTTGGGAAAAATGACTCCATTTGTTTTTATTTCTATAAAACCGCTATAGTATATTATTACTGTATGCTTTAACCTAAAGATTATAGTATGTAGAACTCGTTAAGACTAATTTTGAATTAATTATCATTTTTATCTCTATCCCTGTGTGTCAGTAATCAATGTGTCTTTTTTATTTGTTCCAGGTAAGTTCAGATATCAAGTTATATCGACGGTGTAGAGGGTAAATAAAATAACAAGTACGTATAACATTTATAAAGATTAGGAGCAAATAAGATATTGTATTTTCTTAACCCAATCTTCAGTTCGGCAGCTTCCGTGGCACGGTGAGTGAGTAATTTGGATACCTGCGTCGACAAAGGGATTAAAAAATAGACTTTTTCTTATATTACTTGATCCCGATTCAAATATGAACTACGAATGATAAAAGAATTTTAAAAAATCACCTTACCAACCTTACCACACCAAATAGATGTTACTCAAAAAAAAAACAAAGTTAATGCCGTATTTATTAATTCCTCGGTACAGTCGCGACTCGCGGGTATCGTCTGACCGCCGATACCATCGCGACATATGAGAACGCATTTGTCTTCGCGACTGTACCGAGTAATTGTTCTCTCCATATATACTTGGTTTGTATACTCTTAGAATTTTTGGATGTAAAAAAAATTATGTAGGGATGGCTAAATGACGTGTCTGTGTGACGTAAAAAAAGAAAAAAATCGTAGACTGATAAAATTTAGTTATTAGTAAAACACAGTCATTAACTAAAAGAATTCAGAATAACTCAATTAATTAAAGATCGGTCAAGCATCCAAATTTTATCGACACATAAAACAAAATAGAAACGTTCGCTTCAAATGGTATCATAATTGTATAATGTTTCCCCCCGCGGCCCGCTCACCCCCGCGCCCGCCCGCGGCCGCCACTCTACCCAAATAATATTTAACTTTATTTATTTTTATAATAACCATAAAATCGGTATGCGAGTGTAAAACACGTTTATAGGCGGGCGACACTCACTCAATGACGTCATAAATTGATAATCGTTAAGGGCCACATTCGTAAAATGACATTTGATTCCCTTTGATTCGAATTTACGCGTCCGAGCCTCTCGGGGGTCAAGTTTTTTCGTCTTTTTTTCTCGTCGGCCGGAGTTTTTATCCCGCCCGGTTCTTTAAAGCTTGAATTTCTGATGTGATCTCCGAGACGAGGCATACCGAACATTTTTGTTGTCGTTTTTTACTTTTTACTCTCATCGGACAACGATATAAATTTGATCGGTCGGCGTGCGCGGGGGCATGTTCGCCGCGGGTTGGAGCTGTGCGCGGCGGTCGCGGCCGAGCCCGTCACAGGCGTCGGTGACGTGCGCCGTGTAGCCAGCAGTGTCCCTCGCACGTGCTGCGCCGAGTAATGCAAGGTGCGAGCCGCGCCGCCGCGCCGCCGCGCACAATGCCGGCCCGCCCCTGCCTGCGTTATTGTCCAACAATGCGTGAAATGCTCTGACAAACGATGACAGCCGCCCGGCCGGCCGCCAGCCCGCCAGCCCGACCTCCTGCGATTTATGATATCCTATTACGAGATTTAATGACACTAAACGTCAGCCCGTTCTGTTTACGTCGTCCGTCACGACGCGAGCCGGATCCGTTTCCGACGTCGCGCCGAGCCGCGGACGGAACGAGAGCCCTGAAAAATTACCATAGCGGCGTGTAAACAGGCGCCGGCAATCTTGCCGGTGTCAGCCGGAGCGTCCGAACCAGCGCCAAATATTTGCGCGAGTGTCATAAATTGAGCGGCGCCCGTCCCACCGGGATAACACACATAATGCGCCGCGCCACGGATCGGTAAACATATTGTAATGGAAAACGCCGCCATTGTTTACACTTCACGACGTCCTCGCGCGAGTGGCAGCGCCTCCGCGTCTGACGCGGATCCACTTTCTGACTGCATCAGATCGGCTCCAGCAGCGCCCGCAGTATCTCAGCACTATTCCCTTATTAAAAGCGGGCGCGCGTAACTCGGCCTAATCCCGTCCGCCGCTGAAATATTCGAAATCCGTCAAAACCGTAAATCGAGCTCGCCTTTTGTACGTGGGCCGGGGCGGGGGAGGCGGCGCGGGCGGCGGGGCGGCGGTATTTACGAGGCGACGCGGCGAGAGCTGCAGATAGCCCGAATTAAACTTGAATTTAAAACCATTTTATATTAGCTAAGCTAGCTTAGATCGCGGTGGCGGCGCGCGCGTGAGATAAGAGAATTGGCCTGTCAGGCGCCGGATGATATATTTGACCAACATTTCCATACCGCCCGCACCCTCGCTTCCCCTATTTTCATTTTGTACGTGTCTGCTCGGGCGGGTATCTATAATGTATCCTTTCTGTTTGGGACTCGCGTCGATGAAAAACTGGCGAGGTGAGGAGGTGCGATTATAATTTAATAGACTACATTCTGAGCTGTCAGCGGTGACGTGATGTTTAGTTTCGGTTAGGCTACGATCGTGTTTTTTCGGAGGTATTCGGACGGAGTCGGCTCGTTACTCATGCTGGCTTGGTGTTTTCGCAGGAATAATTAAAAGATTTGGCAGCGTCCGGCGGGAGTGGAGGTTGTGTGGTGTCTGCTGCACTGCGCTAAAAGCTTACGTTCGTAATCGTTAATCAGATCGTGTAAATTAGGTTATTGTCGTTTAGCGAGCTGATACGACAATTTTTCCTGTTTTACTTGACCGATGTCTTCTTTACATATGTGCTCACCTTTGCAATCACAATAATGTCATAGCTTCAATAAATAAATTCATTATTTCCAATTGCATTAACAAGCAACATTTGGACAAGAGCTCGCATGTCTATTTCCCAAACGTAGACTTAGCAAAACCTATATTTTTTCTATTCCTAAGATAAAATATCCAGTGTTCCCCATAAAGTCGTTAAAATCAAACACTAGATAATATTGAAAGGAGGTGCTAGTAGCCGGTGCAAATCCCTCAGCGATAAATCAACCGCCATTGTCGCGCTAATGTACACCCGCCATTACGT
The DNA here is from genome assembly GCA_033459515.1 of Theretra japonica. NCBI lineage: Eukaryota > Metazoa > Arthropoda > Insecta > Lepidoptera > Sphingidae > Theretra > Theretra japonica. The sequence goes on along the minus strand of CM065951.1, from coordinate 1,245,251 downwards.
TCGACGCTGCCCCGAGCCAGAGGGTTTGATGTTTTAATACTGATCGGGCGGTGGAGGGCTAGAAGTATCACCAACCTCATGGTAAAGCCTCGCGGTAGCTATCGATCTTGGTGCGGCAATAGGAAATGAAACAGTCAATAAAAAAATTTGAATTAGGATCGAACCTGCAGCCTCAACTTTCATACCTTCTTATTCACTGTACCGTGGTAACTGTTACACTTAGAAAGTTGTTATTGATCTAGTCAAGAATATTACTTAAATGTACTCGACACGGAAGACCATAACACAAGCGAGCATCTTGCAATATATTGACATAACTCCAAGCAAGTTCAAGCAGTGACATAAAACAATGAAACACAAACGAAATGCAGCGAAAGCAGCTCCACGCCCAAATTATTATCTCTAGGTATTACCGGGTCCATAACCAAACGGTTGGCCCCCTTCCAACGATTGACATGTCGCGGCCCGCTAGATGCCGCCACGGAAACGAAAAAACCATCAAATATTACATCTAGCCCGCTAATAAATCCAGCATATGGAGAGGCACATGAGATTGGCGGGTGGGCGAGCGATTATCGACCTAGTGTGGGAGTAATTAGGATCATTCCCGCCGGAGCCCCGTCGCAGCCCCGTCGCGCAGTCGTCGCGCCGTCGGATCGCCGCCGGACCGCCGTCGCACTCCCGCCCGAGTCCGTCAAGCGCGAGCGAGTGAAATATCGGTCGGCATCGGGCCCGCGTCCACGCCAGTTTTCGGTTTTAGCAAACAAAGGAATTAGAGCGATTCGCGCAACTCCACGCGAATTTATGGACGGTCGCAGCGAACAATTTTTTTTCCTCTCCTCTCCTTTTCCGTATTTCGCTAGGGAAAACGTTTTGATGTTATTTGTCGGCGCTTATGGCGACCCTGAGGCTTACGGAGAAATTATGTAAGTCGGCCCGATCGCCGCTTTCCATTCGCAAAGGTATATTGCGTTTGTGGAGCTCATAACTGGATTAATACTGCACCCGATCTCGTGAGGCCGTTATGTGACGTAACTCCGCCGGGATGTGCGATTGTGCCAACAAATTACTGATACGTGAAAGTTAATGGAAATGAGAAAAACAGCGTCTATGTTATCTCAAATAACAAGGCCCAATTTACAACTACACTCGTGTAACCAGTATTTCTTGTTTATAACAAGAAATGTGCCCAATCGTATCTTACGCCTTTCACTTTGTTATCTTTTGTAATAAAATATCATCAGAGTGGCCAAATGATACATATCGATATTGATAATAGTGTATACTGTGTACTTAACACACAATCGATTTACATACTCCGTGGCTAATTGTTTCGCTACAAGTGTCAAACGCATATCAGTGACGTCGCCAGCACGCCGTCAATCACAATTCCGAACGAACAAAAACTCTTTTATTTTAAGTGTTTTTTTTTTCTTTTGCATCAGATAACTGTGAGTCTATTAAAACTTCTTACTAACTTGACGTACCTTTAAATTCAAACGGTAAGCCATCTGATAAAGTTGAAAAAAAAGGAAAAAAGTTAGAAGCAGAGTGACTTTATCTATGCCCCGTTAATACTCCAATTAAATTAAAAAAATAAGAGTGACGTCCCGTTCCTCACGGAATGACGTTATCTCCATTTATATTTGGTTGGATGTTTATTGAATTACTTTTTGCTTCTTTTTTCAAAATTCAAATTCCTCTTGAGCGTCGTCGCGTCGTTAATTTTGCGTGTATCGGAACGGATGGATCGTTGATCTCGACGCCTACGCGCATAGCTTTTACGATTTATGTGACCCTGGTACTTTGAGATTGCTAATTGTGGGAATGACATTTTTCTAAGTATAATTCAAATGACATAATATAAATCAGGGGATAAATTATACAGGAATGCCTGTAGAAAATTGCCAATTAAGTTAACTAGCATCTTATTTCGATTTGCACTCGCAGACTTATGGAAACTGTAAACATAAATTGACGTTTTGAAATGGATGGTGCATTCACACCGACCAGCGAGAGCGTCCGACCCATGAAAGGTATAGAAAAAAGTTAAAGCGGAAACAAAACCCATGGTGTTAATGAGTGTTTCCCATGGCGCGTAATTAACTTTTTTACCATTAATCATAGGAGCAATTTGCTTGGAGAATGACCGCTCGAGACTGCGTTCGGACATGTTTGTGAACGTGTAATTGTGTTTTGACAGCTGTCATTGCTGTCAAAACGTAAGGCACCGCTGTGATTCAAATCTCGAATAATTAAACCTAATACTATTTTTAAACTATACAAAAATACAGCATGAGCATTTTACAAAATTAACCACTCTTAGAGCCTATGACCGCTAGTTTAATTCTCGCTTTGTTCGTACCACAATACCAGTTTTTAATAAACAGATTCACAGTAATGCGTATTACAATATCTCTGCCGACGATCGCCGCAATCATTCAAAATTCGAACATCTAACATTATATTTTTAATCCGAGTCTGGCTATTGGCCTTTTAGAAGCTGAACATGGCCATACAGCCTTAGTTATACTTCATTGTTTGACATAAATTAAAGTAATTTTAGAATTAAAATATCCACGCCATTTGTCAACACATGCGATTACTTTCCCAAGATGCCTACAGGTACAGTACTCCACGCGTTGCCGCGGGCCTCGCCTCCGTCCAAATTGGTTCCGCTCGCCCAATCGCAGCGGAGTGATTACCATTACTGTATCATACGCCAGCACAATCAAAATAATAGCCACATAATAACCGTTATTACATGTAAAAATCACGTTACAACGTAGACACGGGATTTCCTGTCACTCGGTTGTTGGGACTGTTTTTATGTTTGTGTGTGTGGTAATACGGCCTTGTTTTTATGGTTATTTTAACTCGTAAGATATGTTTTATTTGTAAGTGAGCTTTAACTAAACGTTGTAGTTGTAATGTAAAATCGTAATTGTGAAAAAAGTAAAACGATAATACAATAATATTTACCATGCACACATATTTCCAATCCATTTAAATTTCTGTATCTACATAAGATTCTTTAACATGGAGGATTTTTGAGGTTTACCAGCGGTCATCTAACAGAATAGACGATTTTTTTCTCTGTCATGAAAATAGCCCAATAACCCAAGGAACCAAATCCAAACAGTCTACAAACCTGGCATTACAACCTCCTTAGCCGCAAGAAAAACAACAAAATTAAGGGTGTATAAAATCAAATTGTAAATAATTAAAGTAGATAGGCTCAAGGCACATCTGGGAGTTGTAAACAAAGGGGTATAATTCATAACGCGCGTCCTGATAGCAGCAACTTCCATTACAACCCCAAAATGTTAAATTTAAAACTGTGCTTAATCAGACCAACGGGTAGGGCTGTGATCCAGTGCTGGGCGATGCGTAGTTAGATAACTTTAATTGTATTCTAGTACGAGTATAGTAATGAAAAACGGAGTAAAGGCTTAATTGATGGAAAATGATGACGATTAATGGTCATGGTAGGAGCATCGGGTTATTGACGACTTTTGAATGTGTCGGCTTTTGAAGTTGTTAGATGACCAAACTTTCTGGATAATTTTGAAAACCAATCGATAACTGAACTATGTCAATTTTATAAACAAGATTTGAAACAAAACACACACGATTCAATTTATTCTATGGAACTTAATAATCTACAGCCGTTAATGTCTCATTGCGGACAAAAGTGTCATCATTTTCCATATTAAAACCTAGATAAAAATTGAAAATATGCATACTTTTCTTACTAATCTAAATTTTTACTTTCACAATTCACCTAGAATCAAATACGTCAAGACAATACCAAAATAGAATATATTACAAAGAATATACACAGAATCCGAAGCTACATCGCATATCCCTCAGTGGAAACAGGCCGGAGTGAAGGTCCCTCCTCGGCCACCTGTGTGTTTAGGCGAGGATTACTCCGCTAAAATTGCGTTTGAACCGTTTATTAGATTAATACTGCGTTGGCTCACTTTGAATTACGTGTTTCATATCAGAGGGTAAGAGGATGTGGACTCCTGATTTTGCGAAAGGCTTTTCGATATTAATACTGTGGACTAGATTGCCTCGGTGGCAGTCGTCGGTACGATTACAAAGCTGAGGTCTCGGGTTCGAATTTCGGGCAAAGCGATATTGGATTTTTCTATGCATTATACGCTCGGAGTCAAGAATTTGTGCCCGATATGGCGATAAGCTCGCCCCCTATCACATCGTGGGACGGAACATACAAGGCGAAATGTGGGTGTCCTGGTAGCACTTCTGCCTACTCTTTCTAGGAAAAAGGCGTTAGTTTATGTATGTATGTATATACTGTGGACATGGTAGTACTTTTGCTGTGTTTTTCCTTAAAATTCTATTATCGGTTAACACTGGTACCACGAAGAGAATATATTGCTCCTAGTAATACTGCAGTGCAATTCAAATGTAATATCCTAAAACGATGTGTATTGATAGTCAATCACCGCGCACTACAACGGCGAAGGAAAACATCATACGGAAACCTGCACACCGTAACGATTTTAAAGAATTGCTACATCTGTAAAGTCCGCCAACCCGCGTTAGGCCAGCGTGATGGACTGAATGGCCTAATCCCTTTCAATCGTACTCTCGATTGTGGAGGCCTGTTGTCTGCAGTGGGAATTATATGGGCTGATACAAATATAGATCCTACAGCGATGGTTATTATCACAATTCAATTGTGAAGGATGCTGTATCTGGTTTTTCACCACCACGATATGACGAGTCGCTACACCGTGTCGCTGTACGGGCCGATACAAATCTGGAAATCAAACCCATTGCCATTTTGTAACAGCCGTTGCCTTAATCATTGTGCCGCGAAGGCTATTAACATCCCTTATATATCAAAACGAACAACTTCATTTAAATACACATACATTCGCATTGATATTCCGTCGCAGAACTATCAAAAAAACTCGCCTGCAACAAAACACATAAGGTGTCCCGGTTCGGCCCGCGGCGCACCGTCTAGTTCACCCCTTTCGCAGTTTGATAAATGGCCAATTACTGAACCTGCCCCTACCCCCTCCCCCTCCCCCGCCCGCCCCGCTAGCTTGTTGCCTACGGATTGCGTCTCTCTCGTTCAGATTAATATCTAAATAGGGTAGATAGGGATCCCGTTTAGGTATTTTGTTTTTAAACGTAAATACGTCTGCGACCCTTTTGTTTGGCCCGTTTTTAGCTAAACACGCTTTGTTCTGTATTAACTTTACGGCTTTTGGGTACGTCTATTGTCGGATCGGTTTATGGGCTCCGGATGGCCCGGGAGCTTGGATAAGAATGTGAGGAAATATTGGTTGAAAAATTAACGACGGAAATATGGATTTTCTAAAGCACTGGATGACTAGGAACGCGGGGTTAATAGAACTATTGCGTAGGATTATCTGGTCTATCGTGAATCGTGTAACAAGATATATAGATAAATTCATCAAAGACCTGGAGTGATAGACCCCTTTATGACTCTACGGTTTAAAAAAGTATACTATGCCAATCTTCCATCCTTAAATTATCTATAAGGAAAAATCAAATCATTTTATAGCTGCATGAAATGAGAATAAACTAACAAACACACTCACCTAAAATTATTGTGACAAAAACCATGTCAAATATTAAAAACAAGACAATATAGATTCACATATAAGGAATCATTTTCTTGCAACATATAATCTTCATATTATTAAGGAAATAAGTATACAAATAACAGTCTTTTTCTCGCCAAATCCTCTAAACTTAGTTTCACAAAGTGTCCACTAAGCCAAAACAAGCAGATTGTTTTATAATGAATTAAAACAGTCTCAGGTGCGTGTTTTTAATTCTTAACCCCTCACTAGGGGATGAACGGTACCCTTCTGTTTATTTTTCCCTCATATATGAAATGAGCGTAATTGCTTTTCGCGTTAAATCTTTTTAAATTCTATGCGGTTTGTAAATAGGGGATGGTTTTTGAAACACCGGAATTTTCATTGTAAAGTTGTATTATTTTTTTCTGGTGTATTTTTCATTAAACTATTTCGAATGGTGCCCAGAACTTCTACGAAATCCTTTGCAGTTATCCACTAAAAGATTTGCTGTACTTATGAGTATAAAAAACCAATGTATATACTAAAATAAGTGGATTTCCTGGTAAAATCACTATTGCCCACGAAAACTCTTTATATGTGGATTAACGCAGGTTTATTGATGGACAAGAATCACCTACATAACTAGTATCATATCATCATGCCCTAGTATATAGATTCAATATTAGACGCAATAATATAAACATTACTAATCAAAATACATAAGTCAGTTTCTCTAATAACCGGTCGACGAAACAAATTTAAATACTAACAGGCGATAAGTCACCCTGTCGGGCAGTTGTCGAAGGGTGAATCCTGCGTGAAGCCGGCCGTGTAATTTAAGCCTTTTGTCTATGGTGTTTTAATAGGAAAAGTTAACTTGTAATCTCTATGGCGCGCGGATTTGGGGGATGTCGCGTGACGTCATTCGACGCGACACCTGCACCGCAAACTTGTCGATGTTTAACTAAAAGCATTCATAAATATATTAATTGATGCATGCTTAGAGTATTTATAATATAGAGGGAGCGCTGGTACTTCAAAAACGTAGATAAAATGGTGGTGCCGGCCACTTTTTTCTGTCCATCTATTGGCTGACATTTGACAGGTTGTCCAACATGCACGAATTATTTGAAAAAGAAAAATAAAAAATCGTTTAGAGCTATTAAATTCCACTCAAACTTGTTTTAGACAGATAATTAAATTTCATTTCGGCTACCAACGGAATCTGTACATTTTTTTTGTTAAATAATTAGTTCAATTTTCACCAATTTTGCAGCGCTACCAAAATTACGAACAAGAAAATATCTACGTTTTTAAAGACGCAAATGTATGACAGCGCCCCCCTATGGATACATGTAGATATATTTCTAAATTGTTTATTTCCCACTTGACATTGACATAAAGGAAACCATTCACCTCACAAAATCCATTTGTTATCTGTGCACTTTATTTTTATGTTGATAATTTTTAACGCGGAATAGCAAATAAAAAAGTTGATTATCATTATTTTTCCATCAACAACGCGCTATGGACGGCTGCTAACAAAACTAATGCAGTCGTATTAAAATAATCATTATTACATACATTAGTTCGGCGATAAAGTAACATCGTGGCATTAAACACGCCTGTATCAGCTATAACGTACCTGCAATTAAATATTATGTGTCTTGTTATAATTAGCCGTAATATTCTTTACAATGGAATAAAAATTAATGACGAGAACTCCTCTGCGGTTAACAAAATATGCTTGATAAGGCCCTTAACACGGACTTTTACACGTGCATTCACGATTATTCCTTATGGAACGCATATTTTGGGATGTAATTATTCTGTTTTTATGCTTTGTGTAATAATTAAAATTACTATCGCTCCTTTAAATTTCCTTGCCTATTAAACTCCCAGTAAACTAATTTTTATATCTGTTGGTAATTATTTAGTAAGACTAGACGACAAATCGTTTATAATATTATAGATTGCAACATTCCACCATCTTATGTCGCCATCTGCAACCGCCGACACTTAACGTCTTTATCTATCCATCTATTACGTTTCACAAATACTTATTTGGCCTTTTATCTGGCATTATTCATCTTTCTTAAGAATTAACATGGCGGACGAAATGTCAAACGGCGCCATATGCAAATATGTCGTCATAATCGCCCGAAACGCAATCTTTACTGCCATCTATGTTTTACGTTTCTTTTCATGCAATTATGTTAATAGCTAAGCGGTTAGCTGAGCGTCGCCGGGCGATATATTACAATTAAACAGAGCTCGTGAACGGAACGTAATGGCGCGGATTGTCACCGGGCGCGGGTCACGCGTCTCAACTCTCCACATTGGAGCAGGAATGTGTCAGCACAGCGCATCCACTCATTTGGCGTAGTTTTAAGAACTGGCCTTAAATTTATTACTCTTCAGTTAATTGAAATCTTCATTTCTGCAAATCCGTGTTTTATACTCACGAGTAATTCCCGCAGTATCCAATGAATAAAACGCGCATCTGATGCGTATTACATCACGCAATATCGTTTTATTAATGTTCGGATGTAAATAAATTCTTTTGTGCGTTAATCCAATAATCTGAGATTTGAATGCCACCCAGGCTGTCGCAGCGGGTAGGTGCGGCGCGCCTGGGCGCAGTGCATCGGCATCGTTTAGTTGTCACAAAGAGACATCATAATCTGCGCGCTCCGCTCAACTTGGCTTATAAATCCGCACGCGTCTGTTTGTTCCGCAGTCACACGCGTATTAGAGGCAGGCTCAAATTAATACGAGCGGCCCGCCGAGCCACCTGCGTCCCGCTTGTTTCTTTCCAACAAAATTAACTCGGCTTGCAACAATGGCCCCGCCCGGCCGGCAGTTTTGCACTTTTTTCCCCCTCCGCCGCCCCGACCACCGCGGCTATATTTCAAAATGTCATACTTAATCTCTTTATCAAAGTTTGTTAAATGCCACAGAAGTTGCAACTGGCGCGTAGCTCTCATCTGTTCGATAATTGCGTTCCAGCTCGCCGTTTTGAGTTTTATTATGACATTAAAGTAGTTGGCCGGTGGAGACGCTAAGAGCGCAACATCCACTTATAACAAATGCAATTTAGATTAAAAGCTTCTGATGAGTTCGCTCAGTTTGGTGGGAGGTGATTTATGGCCGCCATGTATCTCTGGTGCTAATTAACGGTTCGCACCATTTGTGTGGCTTTTTTGTGTATAATGTAGTACGAGGTAAAGGGCATGGCGATTATGAGGAGCAAGTCCTTGACTAGACACAGGTTGGGCCACCAAATCGTTTCTTACATTTTGGACAATCTTGAAAAAGAAAGTTTCGGTACAGAGTTTCGTAGGATTGTTCAAAATGTACGAGTTTGTATGGTGGTTAGTTCAATCTGGTGGTATCCCGATTGGTGCCAAGGTCTACCTTCCAACAGTCTTCTCTACCTTACTTGTTTTTCAGTGTTCTCTGCTTTAATAAAATTGGCTCTCATATTTTCCTCGACAATGTCCAGCCAAGCTTCGATCTCAGAAAAACGTTACCTTAATCAATAATGATTTAAGTGTGGCTTCTCTACAACTCATTGTTACAACAGTACAGCTTAAAATTCGTCATTCAAGCCAAAATAATGTTGGCTCTACTCGTACTTTGCAATTTGTATTAACATTATCGAAAATTCTCGCACAACGTAAATTTAAAGGTGGGAAATCATTAAAACAAGCGTAAAATCTGCGCTACCCCCCGCGCCCCACCTCCCCTCTAACGGAATACAACAGAATCAAAACTAATTAAAATCCAACAGTTGTTTATTCAACATTAAGCAATTCGCGATACCAGGCGAGCAGCGCAGCAGCGGTGCCTAGAGCAGAATAATTTATATTTCATTTAAACAAGACGACATTGGTATTCGGTGTGCGAGTGCGTAATTAAAATTCCCGCCGTGAACTCCCCGCGCTCCCCCCGCAGCCCGCCGCCCCTCGCCAGCGGAGCCTCGCCCCGCGCTCGCGACAGTTTTCGCGCCAATTTCAACGCGCCCGGAAATTAATTGTGACAGGAAGACGCGACGGTCACATCCGGGCCGCGTTCCGTTACACGCATTGTATCGGCGTACGTTTCAATAATAAAAATATTCATACGCCGCGGTCATCTCGCATTGTACGTAGTTCGGAACGCTGTTGTTTAAATTATTTTATATTTAAATGAGTTCGTGCTTTAACAATGATCGGGGTATTGTTGGTGGGGCGATGGGGCGAGTCTACTAGCTTGGCTTGTAGTTGGAAACACACTAGTATAAATACAATTGTAGCGAATACTAACTAGGATGTTGTAAAGGAAACTTGTTGCAAACCAGCTGGCTATATTATTATAATAATTATTACATAGATATATAGAATAGACCTTAATTACTGACACTGGAAACATAACTCATTTAATGATTTTAAAATAAAAGCGTTAATTTACAAACCTAATAACTACTGTTTAACAATAATGACTTAAAAATGTTAATTTCTAATAAAATAGCAAACATCTTGTATAATGAATGCCCGCCATTAGCGTCATTACGTCATCTCATCAAATATTACAATCGGTAAAACGACATTCTATCCAAAACAAATCACCCAAAAACTAAACATAATCAGGTAATGTAAATCTCGTTTGATTTATGCGTTTCGTCTGTATAAAAGCCGGTGGGCGTGCGCCACACCACTATTCGAAAACTGACCATTTTTAAAATATTTAATTCCACATGATTTATGTTAATCAATTAGTTACTCACACTACGGCTTGTCCCGCGTCCCGATGTAATCTCGACGACTGATTGTATCTGCCATTTAAAAAAAAGAAATCCAAACTCTATGACAATTAATAAGTGTCAAACTTTACATTTAATTAAACAGAATACGATAAAATCATAATCCACGGCGATCGCGGCATTTGCATAAATCAATGTATAATTTTGAAATTTGAAAATGGAATTCTGGTTGTCTATGCGCTAATCCGCTGCCGACCAGTGTTGCCAGTTATAATTTATTGGTGTTTATTTTTTTAAATACGTTCGATGAGTAATATTGTCTTTGTTGGATTCATTTAAGAAAACTTGTTGACATAAAACTGATTAATACTGTACATATTTACTAAAATCAATCTGCACAAGTCTTCAGAAATGTTAACGTTGTATATTTAAATAATAATTAACTTTTACCAAATATGTACGACTTTACAGTTTTATAATATCTGTATTAACAGTTATTATCTGTTGATCATTATGTTAATTGTAAAAGTGTCAGCCACTTATCCGAGTATGGCCTCGATGAGGACATTCTTTAATTTACAAGTTATGTTGAAAGCGGCAGAGCCACACTGTACTCACCTTGGACTACTGTAGGAATGGGCCGGCTTGGCCGGGATGGAAGTATCTCAAATGAAACTTGTGGTGACAATACTGCTGTTGTAAATCATTGAGTGAGCCTGTTGGAGGCCCAACAACCTTTAGTCCCTGCATGTTTTACTTCCCTTTTCTCTCCCGTTTAAGAACTTGCTGTTGGTAATCACTTACCACCAGTTGGGTCATTTGCTTTTTTCTCCTACCTATGTAATAAAAAATCTTCAATTACTCTTAGTTCATACTTGTCGTTCTAATTTGCCCTTCGGAATCAGTAGGGAAATCTATTACAAACCGTACAATTCTGTATTCATATATTTCGATATTCAAAAGCGTGTTCCTTATTTAAAAATATCGTTGTCCCTCATCTTGAACCCTTTTGAGGTAAACAGCGTGTTGCGATGATCGAGCGATATTTCCACTCGTTGGTTTGCGAAATGGAACAAAGTTTAGTTTTTTATTCGGCGGATTTCGCGCCGTACGTTAACAATCGGCCAGTATCCGCTCGCATCTCGCTCAGGGTTGCCAGGTGAAGGGCATTCAAAACTATTAAGGAAATATAAGAAGAATGAGATTTTTTATTCAGTTCTATTGGTTGTTTTGCAATGATTATGTTCCAGTAAGGGAAATATAACGAAACTTCATAGAAAAAATAAATAAAAGTGATAAAGCTAGTTATGTAAACAACTATTTTTATATAGTCGTAATGCTATAGTAAGATTCCAAAAATCCTACTTAACTATCTCCCAACAGGAAGCAAAGTTCACAGCTTTTCCCACCTTGATCCATTTTTTTTTCAAACGCTGAGTGGAACCTGCAATGCTCAAAGGTCGTAGGCGCTATAGGTGGCCGTAGTCAACTAACTGCTATTCAGTAATGTGCTTTTTAAAATATTGGACAGCAAAGTAAACAATGCAAATAATAATAAGTGTAATCTATATAAAAATTAAAAAATATTTATTAAAATATTCTTTACGCTTAAACAATATGAGATCATACAATTATATTATGTTTGTACATCAGTTCCTTGTGTACTTATAAACATTTTAAACGTTGTCCCCATCTAGGCATACTTGGATTGGGGATAAAGTATTTGACACGATTATATATTTTTTACCTTACTTTGATACCTTTACACCCCAGCAATCTATCGAAAATAGTTCAGTTTAGTCCAACACTACTGATACTCTGGCAACCCTGCGGAGTAGGAGGCACATTCGTTACCTTGCACTAAGGGTCTCTAATGGTCGGCTCCGGGCCCTTAAAATTTTAACCATCGTTTATTTATAGCGCGCTTTTGTCTCGCAGGGTATCTGGCCAAAATATCTGCTCTTATGATATCCGCGCTCATTCGCAACGGTTGAACCTCGTGTTATTTCACGCGCGCTTATCTGTACGCATCTGCGTGGTGTGCACTATGCGCTTCGTAATGCGTTGGGTTATAAGTTTAAATATACCTGAACCTTTACCAGGGTCGAATCGATATTATATTGACAGCCTGCGTGGCGCAGTTGGTTCGATCCCCGCACCGAGACAAATATTTGTGAGCCACACAAGTGTATGTCTCGGGTCTGGGTGTTTGTGAGACCGAAAAAAGTCTCTCGTAGCTTCTGATACCCACGACACAAGACTTTATTGATCTTAATATGGGGTCAGGACTATGTATGTGACTGTTGGGTGTATTTATTTATTTATTCATTTATTTATATTCCAAAGATTTTTTCTCAGATACTTTCGAGGTCCTATTAATCCCTAGCATTCCCCTCTTCAAATCACTCTCTTCTTTTCTCCCAACTCTATCCGCAAAGATCAACAATGTCCATATTAATGGTTATCGGAAGTAATTCCCATCTTTCAACTCTCTTAAAACTAATATTAGTTTTAGTATCATCTAAAAATAGTGTTGTCCAATAAAATTGTCGTCTGTATAGAGACGAGCAAGCGCACAGACGGACACGCACAATGCGTCGTCATAAAACACGGTCATAAATCCGTGGGCCGGTTAAAACTCTTAATTGGCGCATGATTTACAACGCAGTCTGCGTTTATCGCGTCTCGGCGTTAGTGCCACTTCACACTCACTACTATAAATTACTAGGATATGTTCATTTAAAAATATAGTTATTATTCGCGTCCTTATCCTACAGTTAAAATCTGCATGAATAAGACAACTATTTCATTTTATTTAATATAGTACACCAACATAGGCCTTTCCCTAGGATCTCCACATTGAGTACCGTTTTCGTATACCACGCAGGTCTGATGTGGTTGGTAGACTGTATATACTTTCACAGGTTTCCTAAAGGCTTTTCTATTGCACCAAGCAATACTTAACAGACGCTTTTTATTTAGACTAAATAGATCTGTTGAGTTAAGCCTAAAAGTCCACATCCAATCCACGCAATCTGTCTAATTATAATTGCTTGTCACGTCGCATATCGCTTACACCGTGACAGTACCACATTCATTTTACTAAACAATCTACGCAAACACTTTATTTTTATATTAAGGTATGCACTTTAAACTAATCTACGTTAATTAATAATTATTCGTAATTCAGTTTAGAAGTTTTAATCGTCACTCGTCACTCGTCGGTAATAGCGTGACAATTCCATAAAATGACTTTTAGTTTATGTTGTATTAGAAAATATGCATTAGTCAATTAACTTTTTCCCATTAGATCGCTCATACGATAATGTTTGTACTAATAAAAATGAATGGTAACGATAAAAATACTTTACAATTATTATTGATATGAACCGTCATAATATAGGGTGGAATGGAACCTTAAAAAAAGTTAAAGTACACAAAATTTCCTATCACAAAATACTAGTTACATTCAACAATGCATCGGACGATTCAAATTACTTTTAAATAAATTAATTGCTATTATCAATGCCTCATTTGAGGTTATCCATATTTTAGTAACCTTTTGTAAGGTAATATGGCGTCACTGTTTCCATTGCACAAAAATGTCTTAACTAAACTACGTCAACATTTCAAAAATGCTTTACAATTTAGCACAACAATGACTAACTGAATTTCATCGAATAGTCATTTTTTTTACAATTTATAATCTAGCTCATTAACTTCAAATCGTCACGTTCGCAGCGTGACACACCAGCGTTAGTCTTTAGTCTATGACTATATTATAGAGTATTAGAGTCTATGCTAAAGTCTAACCAAACCATGAATCAAGCAATCAGATCGTCTGCGACTCCAACATTATTGCATCTACAACGACGTGCGAAATGTCATCGTCGATGGAAAATATTAAATGTCCAGTTTATTACAACGTGTTTATTAAACGCATCGGATAGTATTTCTCGGGTCTAATTTTAGTAGTGATGTATATATAGATGCCGAGGTGTCATAGGCCGTTGGTCTCGCTTCTAAGAATAGTTTTGAAATCGGAATTGATTTTGTTTGTATTTTTGGATGTCACGTCGTTGAGGGGGAATGTTTTAAAATACTGTTAGTGAATGATTTAAAGTTGAAGAATGCTGGCGTGCGTCTTGAGTCTTGACACAAAAATATATTATATACACACATACATAAACGTAACGCCTGTATCCCATAGGGGTAGGCAGATACTATGAATCTCCACTTTGCTCGATCCTGACATACTACATTCGCTTAATTTGCTTTCATCAATCTCTTCATGCGTTCACGTCGGTATGTATATAATTGTAAATAATTAAATATCTAGTTTAGTCGATATTAACAGAACAAATACTTCCTACTGTATAGGTCACCTTTACGACAGCGAATAGTTGTGACCGTAGTTCATCACACTGATCTAGTGCATATACATAGTATTTAAAGATTTTTGTAAACTACACAAATAGTATTGTGTTTTTCTGCAACAAATGCACAGGTAGGTAAGTCTGAAAAATGTTTTTATTAAATCTTCTAGTATGGCGTTACGAACAATCATGCTGATTACGAACGCCGAACTTCTCCATACAATTTTAAACGCATAAACGGAATGTTCCATCAAACCGCCAGGTAGTGACTCCGTGCTAATCCGAGTGCATCGCGCACGCAACACGACCATTACTAGACAAAAACAGCGTTTTCCCACCGATGGAGACGTCCGAAGGCTAACGGTCGCTGTTGATTTTTCATCAACATAAATCAGCATCTTTTTCCTTATATTATGCATTTGTCACGGCGTTTCGAAGAATGTGAGGCGGTAGTTTTTTCTAGGTAATAACGAGTGTTATAATTATATTCTAGAAATAAAAAATAAGGGATAGTTTAGTCAGAAGGTTGAGAAAAATGTCGTAACTTCAAGTTCTCGGGATATCTAGGCATTTGGAACTAAAATACATGTATAGTAATATAGCTACTAGCTATTACTCCTTACACATATAAAGCACCACATCGTGAGGGCAGATCTGAACTGAGAAATATCCAATTCAATTTTAAAGGTATGAACTTCATCAAAGACAAAAACAATCTCAATCAAAGAGAATTCTCGTGCTAAGCTGTGGGAGGTAATGGATGAACGTAGAATTAGATCATAACACATTCTTCAAACTAAATCGTCAATCCATTTACAAACAAGCGTCCATCACTAAATTACACGTCAAAGAACAGGCAAAGGAAGTAGTCGTTAAGCCCCGCGCGGTTTTTTTGTTAGTTGGCAACACTGGCCAATGCTGTCCTCCCTCCATCACATAGCGCCACCTCTCAATTCACAGTACGTGTCGTGGCGATTGTAAAAAAGTCATCCCCACATCATTAATTTGACAAATGGATATGGCGCGTAACGGGACACGAGTGGCGATACGTCGTTCCCGCGCATTCCTTCGATCCATTTTCAAATTTAGAACACGTGTCTTTTTTGTCGCTGGCCAGCTTTATGTTTTAATCTGTGGATGATATTATTTTGTTTTATTGACCGCTAGTTTTATATTTCGAAATGCGCAATATATTATTACGCTTTATTTACGGCCTGTTTCTTTTTAATATTTTATTTAATGTTATTTCTATAGTTATAGACTATGAACGCGGCAATGTTATATACCTGTCAAATAAAAATAAATGCAAAATTATGAGAGAGGTAATCCGAATGTACGGTTGAAACTTTTTATTTTCCGTGTTTCTTTTCTAAATGATCAATTATGGAATACTTTTCTCCGTCGATATTTATGGTTTCACATTACATATTTTAAATCTGTGTATTATTTTTCACGCATCGAAGCAAAGGAAAACAGAAAGCTTTCAGTGATTGTTTCGTTGCAAAATAAATTTGATTTGAAATCGTTAAAATGCTTCACAATGCTTTGTTTATTGTGTTATGTTTTCATTTGTAAGCTAACGTAAACGCATTAAGATTGTTGATAAACAGTGCAACCATTAAGCATTATTTGTTTGATGAATAATACTTATTTTAAATGTCTGTGGTTTAACTTTAAAATTAAATTGAAACATAATGTAATCCTGTAGGGCCTACAAAATGCTTATATCTCCCGCTATATACGATATTTGTACTATAAATGACTAGACTTTTTCAACGTCTTTTGATGAAAATTTGTTTCTTCTCTATATTTCCTTATTCTCAGATATTCATAATAAAAAATAGCTGCAAATCACTCTATTTTTTAAGATAGACCACTTAAGGATCTCTATCACAATTAAACCAAATTACCAGGACATCATAAAACAGTGGAACATTTTTGAAACTAGTTCCCGTCAGCACCGCACAGCCGCGCAGCGCCACCGTCGCACTCGTTAGCGGTCTCCTGCGCCATCCGCGCGCTGTTTAATTGTTATTATCACTAGGAAATGCACAGTTCACGTCGTCACGCTTAAATCATAGCCGCAAACGGGCGCAGGTGGACAAAAACAGCCGCAAATGTTGTGGTGGCGCTGTTTAATCGAGATTTTTTAATTATCTCCCGCTGGGTTTTGTTTTGTAGTGTATGTTAGCTTAATGGGGAGTAAATATGACTTTTTAGTGAAGGAAAATGTTATGAGAAAAATATACCGTAGAATTCTCCACAAGGATTGTGAAGGCATGACATATCTGCTAACCCGCATAGGGCCGTCGATCTAGGCTTTAGCTAATTCCGCCCTAATGGTAGACGAAACCCGTGAACATTAGTATGCTAAAACAATGAATACATACAATTTAGATATTACAAGGAATTATAAGTTAAGGAAGAAATAATAGATAGATCTTACATCATTAAATCATACAGCAATAATTAATATTTCATAACTAATCCAAAGTATTTTTAACCCTCACCGAAATAACAGAGTCTCCGAGGCCCGACGGGTCAAATATACCTGGACTTAAAATTCAAACGCGCCAGCTGTTGTCCATAAATAACGCGTTTCGCACCTCAACCCTTCGCTTAATACTAAATAAATTCGCGTCAAGCAATCAGCTCAATACGGCGCCGGCCTATTACCGCGAGGTGCACGCTCGTCTTGCAAGGCCGTGAAATACGCGCCCAATCTCGCCCGGCCCGGTTATTGCTAATTTTATCCGGGTATTAATTGCCCCGTCATAGTGAGGGTTAACGTGACGTCGTATTTTGACGATTGTTATGGGTAGTGTTAACCTCTTTCGGTTAATGATGTCCTGGTAGTTGAAATTTGTGTCACTGTAATAAATTAATTAAGTTCTAAAGTTTAGCTATTTGTATATCCACAAACTACCTATAGTTTAGCACGGAGTAACGAGCTCAAGGTACCTGGTTCAAGTCCTGTGTGCAGGCCTGCTTTTCAAAATTACATGTAACTAAAATATTGGTTTTCGTGAGAGGCAATGTCACGGAGGCGGCTGGTCACCTAATCATTCCACAAGATGCCTTAAAACCATAGACGGATTTTTTTTTTATTCTGGCCATATACCTTCCAAAACAAAGGCCTATTGCTGAACGCGAAAGGTCGGTGTATCTCGTGGCCCACACCGCCGGCCATTCCGCCATCTGCGCCGCTTGACATATTTACTGGCGATTTATGCCGCCGCGCTGTCTAATTACTCGAGTGTTAATTTCGGGATTTGGGCTCAATTGATGCAACGTTAGGGATAGCTTGGTGCTGTGAAAAATATATTCTGGGATGAGTGAAAGATTCAAATTGTTGGTAAAACGACTTTAAAACGTGTTAAATTTATTATTTATGATATATTTTTGCATATTTTTTATTAAGTGTAAGTTTTCCTCTTATTAGGTATTTTTATTCATTTATTTATACACACTATAATGCACACAAAAATGAAATAGATACAGTCAGAAATCATTAAAAAAATGTATGTTTGAGATCTATAATTAACTTAGTAAATGTTACGAAGTATTTAAGCGAACAAAACTATGTCAATCATCGGGGGTATCATAACTTTATTTTTCTGCAGAGCACGGTACGTCTTCTTGTGGTTATTATAATCTCTTTGTCTTGCCAATAATAGAATCAAAAATAATATTTTGTTAACTTAGTCTCAAATACTGTATACTGTATCAGCCCATGTATGTCCCACTGCAGAGCACGAGCCTCCCCTACAATCGAGAGCACGGTTGAGAGGGGTTAGGCCATATAGTCCACCACGCTGGCCTAGTGCGGGTTGGCAGACTTACATACCACAGATTTTTTTTAAATTGCTATGGTATGTATGTTTTATCACGATGTTTTCCCCCACCGTTTTAGTGCATGGTGATTGACTATCAATACACATATGACTCCAAAAAGTCAGAGGTGTGCCCTGGGATTTGAACCCGCGATCACCTTGAACATGTTGGCAGCCGCGTCTGGTCCGTTTATCCACAGGCCACCACGCATTCAAATGGCCAACTAAAATCTAAAATTCACCCAGAAATATCCATAATGGCCCGGCAATTATGACGTAACAGCGCCACTCTCAGCTCTCGGATTAGCAGAGTGAAATCTCAAATAGTCCGGCCATCTGGGGTCAGGCGCGAATCGATCCCACTACCCTCGTAATATGACGAAATATAAAAACAGTGCGCGGGAGAGTCGCAATTAACGCGGCGCCATGTGTTGCGAGTGACGGAGACCCCCAGGTCCCGAGGTCCCGGGGTCGAACCGATATATTGCCCCTTGTAATTACTTCCACCGGGTACCGCGCGAGATTGGGTGTGATTTCACGCTCCTCGATGTTATGATGTCTTGGTACTTAGCCGTAGTTTTGGGTGATCATTTTGTGAAGTTCGCCCGTTTTTGACGACGTTCATGTTCCAATTTTGGGTGTAGGAATTTTGTAGGATCAATGTCGATAAAATTACTATTTTTAGCAATATTCTAACTTATTGCGAATTATGTTACAATATGTTATGATAAGTAATAAATATTTTCTTCTTGTGAATACACTTCTGATTACCATCCCTATAGGAATATGTTGCAAAAATTACCAGTTTGTTGACTATATAGATCAAACAATTTCATAAATATGTACTATGCATAAAATAAACCCAACGCAATGAATCTCATTGTTAATATATATTTCTTAAAAATTTTGATGCACCATATCATCAAACTCAATCGGCCTTATTCATAGATAGTTTTAAAACCTATTAGTTATCGAATATTTTGCCTTTCTCGCTCAAACTGAAATCAAAAGTCGTTCGAAAGCGACAAAACATTCGATAAATAAATAATTTTTATATCTGTCTATAAGGCCGTATGTGTAAAAACGATAGCTTCATAAAAAAAAAAACACAACCAATCGAAACGTACTCTACTGGCAAAAAAAATCACCATCGACGTTCCATTTATAAACATCAGGCAGTAACAATTATATCTCCTCAGTCGAACGACCGGGAATCCTTACAAATTCCTCCAAATCCCGCCAAAGATCCCGCAATACCCATAAAAATAATGGCGAAGGTAATCAGGGGGGCAGCGTAGTGACCAATTCCTAGCTCCTGACCCGTCTCGGACCTATAATTGCCTGATTTAGGGCAGTTTGAATGCGCCGCGGCAACTTTTGGATTTCATAAAAATATATTTATGGGTGGCAAAGGAATTGTGGACGTGATGCCTTTGTCGACAATCGGAACTTTTATTTACAACGTGAGTACTGTAGCGTCGGTTTTGGTGTGAAATAAATGTGGATTTATCGTTTGCTTTATATTTAAGCAATTAATTTGTATAAATAAATCAATCAAAATTAATGACCTGGTTAGACAATAGAGTTATGAATTTATTTTCTATAGAAAATTTTAGCTTGTTATTGATCATATTGGTTAAATTAAATAATAACAACGATGTAGGATCTACCGTTTTCTTGTTTCCTTTACATTGCATAATGAGTAATAACTCAGTAATTGAAAGAATTACTTGTAACTGTTCTAATATTTCGGCTTATTTTAACTGAGGTTAATTTGAACTTTACAATAATATCAATGTCTAAATAACACAATAGTATGATGTGGATGTTACAGTAAATCCAGTTAGATTTGTAACCGAAGCCGCGTACAGAAAGGGTGAATAACAAGCACAAGATCTCGCAAATCCACTGCGGGTTGAGGATGGACTGCTTCATACAAGATTGTCCGTTTGATTGATGCTTTATTGGTAGATTTGATAAAAGATCAACGGCCTTATTCATAGACAGTTTTAAACCTTTTTTAGTTATCAAATGTTTTGTCGTTTTGGAACGCTTTTTGAATTCAGTTTGAGCGAAGACAAAAAATTCAATAACGATACAAGGTTTTTAAATTGTCTAGGAATAAGGCCGTATATGTTTAAGTTTAAAGATGGTTGAGTAAAATCAAAATATTAAGCAGTCTTTAATAGATCTTATGACGCAGAACTAATATGAAACAAGAAATATACCCAATGCCTAATACCGATTACCTCTTCCCTTCCTTTTTCCCGCTCTTCTCCCAATTTGATGGTCCGGCAACACATACATGATGCAGCGTTGTGGATGTTCATGGGCGGCAGTGATCACTTACCATCAGGTGACCTGTTTACTCGTTTGCCGGATCCTAAGCAATATTTTTTTTTACTAAATATGGCGGATCAAAAAATGTTTGTAAATATATTATTGCAAGTTGAAAATTCTTCCAAAAAGTAAAAATATATGAATTTTGCGTGATATTAACTAGATTTTTGCATAAAAATGCCCCTAAGTATCAATATTTTACGTATAACATTATCAAATACATAAAATTCGTTATCATACCATTGAAAAGCCCTTAGTATATCAGAACGATATATCAAGGTACCAGGGCGACATCCCTTAGTAGGAGGCGGAGTGACCGGGGGCTATCTCCGCTGGCTTTATGAAAACTAATGCCTTCATTTGGCCGCGGCGCAGGCCACCGGCGATAAGCTATGTCACCCTGGTACCCCGGGATTACGATTTCGGGATTTGCTCCGGGGAGGGACGCGGGGTCCTGATAAAACTTTTGCAAAGTACGTGCCGGGCGAGCGGAATCTCTGAAATTAGTGTACTGTTTAGTTTTGAGATGGGTTTTTATTAAAATAGCCTTTAATTATGAATGCGGGTTGGTGATTGTCGATTGTAATAACGTTTTGACCTAAATGTTAAAGGGGCTTCTGCCTAACAATGGTGTGAGTAGGAAATTAAATATTATTGTTTCTATTTAATATTTTATCTGATAATCCATTTGTTTAATCAACTTTGTAATTCTCGACTTACACGTAGATATTTCCTAATTACATCACAAATCGTATTAAAATAATCTTATCCGCCATTATCTCAGTGTAGGTACCTATACATAGAATATAAATAATTTTATTTTAAAACAACAATAAAACTTTTTGTTAAAAAAATCCAGAACTAAATTAAAATTTTGAATTTCGAACACACTCTTATTTCAGTTTTCGAAATTCGAACACTATTTTACCTTAAAACACTACGAATTAGCGAATAGTAAACAACAATTCAACGATAGTCCACGCCCTTTTGATTCCTCAAGCAGGCTCGCCGCGCGCCGGAATTAAGGCTTAATTAGGGAAAAACAGAATTTATAGCCGCTGCCGACCCCGCCGCGCCCACCTGCCTTGTTTACCCTGCTTAAACATTCGAAAACTCACGGCGCTCTTGCTGCGGAAATTTGTTGAAATGATAACTTGTGAGGGTAGTACCGTTGCTAACTATATTTTTGTTGTTTTAGAATTTTGCACTCTAAGATAATTGATATAAGATGTGATTTATAGAAAATTAAACATCGATTATAGAATTGGGTTATTGATTAAAAGTCAACGTATAAGATTAAAACTATTAAAATATGACACAAAGGCTGCTTCCAGCTCCTAACCACAAACCTACCATTGGGTAGTATAATAAGCAGTGAAATATTAGTGTATCAGCCCAGATACGTCCCACTGCAGGGCATGAGTCTCCCCTACAATCAATGGTACGATTGAGTGGGGTTAGGCCATATAGTACACCATGCTGATCTACTGCGAGTTGGGGACTTAGTAAATTAAGGTTTTTTAAATTTACATTTGCATTATATGTTACTCGTACGAAAAATATCGATCAAAAACTGCCTTATAAAACAAAAGCAACCCTTCCAAGTCGAAAGTTTATATTTAATCACTCGAAGAATGTAGCTAATCAATTTTGCGCTCAGGTAATTAAAAAGCGAAAACTTTGCGCCCAAATTAAAATTTAATTCTGGTCGGAGCGGGCGCCTGTACGTGTGCTGATGATCAAATTGGCTTTTTAACTTTCCCTATTTAGTCCGGAGTGGGAATTTCGCAATTGTGATAATAACTTGGTTGGGCATGGGGTCGGCCACTATCAGGAATGGCGATTGGACCCGGAAAGTTTGGGGCCTGTCTTAGGTCTTTGGGGTTTAAGTGCGTAAATTATACTGTTTATTCTACATAATATGGCAGAGGTGGGGTAATTTCGTGAAGTACCTGTATACCGTAGCGATTTTTAATTTCTATGGTATGTAAAGTCCGCCTACTCGCACTAGGCCATAGTAGACTATATGACCTAACGCCCTCAATCGTAATCTCGATAGAGGAGGCCCGTACCTGCAGTGGGACGTATTGGCTGATAGAGTACAGTTCACTAAAGGATAATATAGGCTTTCACATCACAATGTTTTAAATTTGTCTATGAATAAGGCCGTTAGTTTCGTCCTCGTCCTAGTTATGAAATGAAATTTTACACATAAATATTAAGACGTAACTGAAATATACAGACCGCTCCCAACAGGTCATTGTGGAGAACTTTGAAGGCATATGTTCAGTAGTGGTCTTCCTGTGGCTGAAGAGAGAGAGAGAGAACTGAAATATTCCATCAAATCATTTACAAAACGTAACAACACAATTAGCATTCCAAAATTGTAATCAAAACCCTTTAGCGGGCCGTCAAAACAATAACAACGCACAGCATAAGGTCGCTTACACCCTGGGGTACTGTAATGCACAAATCTTATTCATCTCTATGCAATTAGTCATATTTACATGCGTTGAGGGGTGCAAGCGCAGCCATTACCCCATTACCCAACTTTTGACACCCCCACCCCTTCGAAATTAACGGATCCAAATCACTGTTTATGATTTACGATGGGGCACGTTTCAAATAAAATAAATACGTATGCAAATCTTTGAAGGGTGGAAATGAATAATTACGCACGGACTACTGAATTTTTGATGTGTCCGTTTACTGTTGAGTTTTAAGGTTGTTATAGGCGTCTTCGAGTACCTAAATATGTCCCAATGTTGGGCCAAATTATATTTGTTTATTCTTAACTATACAAGAAAAAGGAAAACCACTTAAAAGAACTTAGAAATAATCTTTTGGAACTTCTCTTAAGCGAAGAGTATTTTAAGCATAGCCTATCCTGCTACAGCAAACTTTAATTTTAAAAAAATAGTGTCAGACATTTTCAACTAGACTACATATTTTGGGGTTTGAACCTACGCTTTTTGACAGAACTACCCACTAAAATAGACACACAAATACTTCAAAGCCTTTAGCTTCCAAACAAAACAAAACACAAAAATCCGACATGTACCAGAGTTTAATCACTACCCCTACCCGCACTCGAACCCGGGACGAGCAGTTAATGAACTAATCTAGATATTAACAATACATCGGGCCCTTATTGCGCCGGCCGGGACTGTCCCTTCTGGACAATTTAAACGTAACAGTTGGCTATAAATTGGAAACCTATGGCGCTTTTTTAATTAATTTGGAAGATGACAGATTTTTCTAGAAGTTTTGTTGTTGCTGAAGGAATTTGTAGTGGTCGACAATTGTATTAATATATGAGACTGCAGTTTCTATACCGACAAACAGATACAATTATGTTGATCCGGAAAAGACTTCGTGTATTTTTATGTTTAATTCTAATAGCTAGTGAAGGAAAAGTTCATAAGGAATGCAAATGTATTGTAGTCTAAATTGTAGCTCCCTATGAGAATCGAGTCGACCAACCCGCACTCGGCTAGCGTGGTAAGATCTAGTTCTGAATAGAAGAACCAAGTGTTCATCATTAAGATGGCAAAATAACAGAAAAAATCATAATAATATTCGCAACATTGTCCAGAGACAGCTCGTGCAGACTGAAAACCAATAACACGAAAGTCCAAGTTCGATTCACGAATTACTTCCAGTTCTAAACAGGCCTGTATGTAACCGTATGTTATTACTTGACTAACCGCATCATTTTAAAGTAACAAAAACTCATTTAAAACGTAATAAAACCTCGATAACGATTGTAATTATCGGCACAATCGACAACTATAATCGAATCAAAAAAGGCAATCGCGTGTGTGTTCGTTTGTTCGTACATAATTCACGGTGACAGTTAATTTCGGGAGTGCACCGGGCGCGGCGGGGGGCGGGGTGCGGGCTGGGGGTAGAGGGTGATAGCAGATTACTTATTCAGTTGACGTAAAACATATTGCGCGTGTAATTGTCGCGAAATTACGCGTATGGCTGTTTCTCTTGATAAAGTTTTCAAAAAGGTGCTACGCGGTAGTGCCTTGGTGCCTTTGAAATAAATTGCCTCGATTGGTACTTGGAAAATGAAAGTCGAAGATTCAGCGTAATATTAAATGTATACCGTTAACTTTGTAATAATTTATGTATTGATAGTCAAATATGAATTAATTTTCTAGAAAAGGAAAATTGTGAGAAAATTGAAATAACCTCGCTGAAAGTTGTGTTGAAACAATAATATCCAAATCATGTGATATCTGTTAACCCATATTAGACTAGCATGGTACGCAAAGGTCGTTATATGTACTGATCACAGTACAATTTTGCATAAATTATCAATGTGTTTAATGATTGAATCCCTTGTTCCAGGTTTATCAACGCGAGACGCAGGATAGTCCAGCCAATGATCGACCAGTCAAATAGAGCAGGTAACATTTTTCTTGTACACCCTTCAACACTCATGTTAATCTAATCTACATCTTGTCCCATAGAAATACTAGCCTTCTCTAAAACTAGTAACCAGACTATAAGGAAAATAAGAATACAGCAAGAAACAAGTTAGATGCTGATTGTTATCATTTTATTGAATAAGACGGACTTATTGCGAAGGAATTTTATTATGTTAATACATTTTTTTTTAAGTGCGTGGTGGCCTGTTGGTAACGGACCAGACTCGGCTGCCTACGTGTTCACGGTGGTCGCGGGTTCAAATCCCAGGGCACACCTCTGACTTTTCGGAGTAATGTGTGTATTGATAGTCAATCACCACGCACTTTAACGGTGAAGGAAAACATCGTGAGGAAACCTGCATACCGTAGCGATTTTAAAGAATTTCTAGGTATGTAAGTCCGCCAACCCGCACTAGGCCAGCGTGGTGGACTATATGGCCTAACCACTCTCAATCGATTCTCTTGATTGTAGAGTAGGCCCGTGCCCAGCAGTGGGACGTGTATGGGATGATAAAAAAAATAATAATAATAATACATTTTATTGACGTTATTTAGTTCCATATTACTTATAATTCAATTTAAAAGCAGTTATAATTGGAGAAAACTTTTTTATACAATAAGTCCGGCAAGCGAGCAAGGTCACGTGATGGTAAGTGATCACTGCCGCCCATGAATATCCACAATTAGATCATAGACGTGTTTCCCATCGAATCGGGACGCATAATTCTTTATCGTTCTTTATTATTAAGCTTATGCAAACATAAAATTGCCTCAAGCATTAAGTCCAGCTATACATAATTTGTATAAAGTGCAAATAAATAAAATATTCTTCAAAAACACACGATCACGGAAAAACTAACATACCATTGAAACTGCCCAACTCAACAATCCAAAGAATTCAGCAGACTCAATATCTCCGCTGAGATAAATAGACACGTACGCCGGACAGCACTTTGAAGTCGAAAATTGAGTTTCTGACCGCAAAGTAAGCTTCATAGAGTATGCAAGTTGCAACGGATCCCGGAGGAACGCTTTTACGGGAAGAGTTATGCGCCGGGACGCAGCTGCGCAAGCTAAGTAATCGGGGAATTGCGCTTTTTGACATGGGTTGTGTGTATGCGTGGGTGGGAAATTAGGAAATTAAGAAATTTGGGGATTGAAATGTATTGACTACATTGATGGAGAAAAACTTTGCGAAATTAATGTCGATGTTTAAGAGTTGTGTGCATATGTTGATCGTGTTAATTGTAAACTGTTAGGTTCAATTTACATTTCGGCCAATCATCTTTTAGTTATTTTTTTGAAGTAAAACTTCTTTAGGCACGCTTGACTTGAGGGGTAAACTGGCGAATGCATGACGAGAGCGTTACGGAAATACTGTGACACGATGAAGACAACGGAAGTTGAAAATTGTCAATAGATATCCATTATTAATCATTAAAGGAGATCAGTAGATTTGGTTCAAATACGGGCAAGAAATTCATGATGACTAAAAAATCAGGGTTATTTTTTTATTATTATTGAAAGGCGGCACTTAGTGTTTGTAATAACAGTATCGTAGTGTACGCCATTTAAACCAAGCTCATATCCACTACAATTAAGCAAACGAAACGAAACGTTGACAAATAACTACACTAATTAAAAAAAGGTGGATGACCTCCTACTATTTACTTCAATAAGCGCATTATAACAGTGACGTCACAGTACAAATTGGAAACCGCGAATTTTAATGAAGATATAGTTTTTGCATTAAAACTGTGATTTACGCGTACTCTCGCAACAAACGCATTGTTAAAACACGCGTCCAAATAAAAACAAACTCGTAGGCCTTTTTTCCCATCCATGTCGACAATATGGAATAGAATTACAAACGGGAAATTCTATTTTTACTTTGTAATTGTAGCGGAGTCCATAAAACGGGCTCCCCTGTTACTCGGCCAACAAAAATTCCGTGCCGGGGAAAAAAGGACGTCGCAGAAAAAGGGCTTACTCTTGCGAACGCCGGGAACGCAAGAAGGGTAAAAAAGAATAATGTCCGAATTCGTTGACCCGTCCCGGGCGATCCATCACTCGCCCCCACTGTGTGCTATATCTGCGAATTCCTCCCTCTGTGGATTAGATCTTTTCTCATTACGTGTAAACAAATATAAAATATCCAATGGTTCTGATTATTGTGACTTCGTTTCTTGTTCGCAATTTGACCTAAAAAATTGTGGTCCTTCGAGCCGGATTATTAAAAACAATCATAAAAAATGTCGCTTTAATATTATGTAGTTGTAGCATGTTATTTGGCAGCATGTATGGGCTATGAACTACGAGGTTAGAATTCGATTCTCATGTCGGGCTATCAACTTGTGAGTTTTTTAGAATTTATTTCCGTGTTGACTTTATTACTTTGGAACAGAAATAAGTTCTGCAAACTGTAGCACTTCTACCTACCCTTTACTACAAGCGCCTTATAAATACGAATCATATAGTTTTGAATCAGCACGATTGTGTAGGTATAAGCGCAGTGTAATAATGTCGGCGGTAATGGCGTCGCTTCACAGTGCAATTTATGCTCTTATAATAAATTCATTAGTCGGCGCGGACATGCGCACGATGACACACGTGACGACATGTTAATAACCCACTGCAGTCTTGCTATTGACTGATAAAACTACGTATTTAACAGACTTAACAGCCTGTATGTTATGTTTTAAGTAAAAAAAAGAATTATGATAAAGTGGGGACAAATGTGTAGAATTGAAATTGTTTATAAATAACCATGATAGTACTGATTTGATTTAACAATATAATAGGACATGGGTCTTTGAATTCGAAGCCAAAAGTAATGCATTTTCACTAACATTTCCGTCTGTGTAGTTGTTGAATCTTTGATGTAAATAATTAAACTTACATCGACTTAGAGCAAGAAACAAATGCGCTATAACTAAAATTTCTGTTTTTGCAATAATTGAATGTTCGAAGTGAATAATCATATGTCGGTGATTAGAGCAAGAACCGGACTTTATTATAATCGGAATTATCTTCGACATTTATGGTATATAAGTTCTACCAGTGTAGCGAAAAAATTAATAGTTTTCAATATAAATCGACACATACGCAAAAACATTAGCAGTAACAGTATTCTCAGTTACACGCAATAATCGCCTATAAATTCCATGTTTTCTACTCAAAGTCACGCTCGTGTGAACGAAACCTGATATTCATAAATTCTACTACTTTTTACAAATACAAGACAACTACAGCAGGTCTTTTTTCAAGAATAATCGCACGATATCACAAAACTAGTGACATCCACATCAAAATAAACTATTTGCAAAAAATTAATCCGCACGAGCGATTTATATTTAAAAACGAAATTTGGATGTGTGCCATCGTGAAAAAAATGTTTTTGCCAAAATACCACTTATGCCAATTTGCAACCGTGTCGACGAGATTATAACGATTTTAGGGATGTGGAGATGTATTTTTTCATTTGGATTTATGAACTAAATAAACACATTAAATTAAGTTACTCTTAATTCGGTTAATGGTGTAGTGATAATTTACCTACGTGTTAACCAACATATCTTGGATTAAAAAAGAGAGTGGGTTAGACAGGTCACGTTTTATAAGTGATACGAAAAATGATACAGGATTTTTAAAATATCCAAAAGCTTGACATAAAGAAGGCTTCAAGTAAAATCAAATGTGGTTAAGTAAATTAGGTGATCAGCAAAGAACTTTTTTCAATACTTTAATCTTGTCAATAAAATATCGATATGTAAAAACACTAATCGATTTGTATAATCGTAAAGAACATCTCTAAAATTGAGTAAGGTGTGCGCTAATTGTTTAAAAGCTTTTATTAACGTTTGCCAAAGCACATTAAATTTATTAAATGCTCCACAAGACGCGTACATACATTAAACTTTATTTAATATATCGTTTTAACCGTGTATTTGTAAATTTATTGTAACATGACAAAGCATTTGTTTCTCCGCGCACTGACGTTTCAAAACCGAAGTGTATGGAATATAAAATAAACTTGGGTCATGTTTATGAAAGTAAAGATGTAGACGTATTGAATAGAAATCGTCACAACCCTTCAAATTAGATTATTACTCGTCTACTACAGGCGTTACGCCTTTTTAAGACTGTCTTATTGATTGTTAATAATAAAAGATCCTAATTAGATCTTCAGAATAAATAAATATAATAAATAAATACACCCAACAACGCACATAGTCCTGACCCAACATTAAGATCAATTAAGTCTTGTGTCGTGGGTATCAGGAACTACGAGAGACTTTTCAGCCTCACAAACACCAGACCCGAGACAAATACTTGTGGGCCTCACAAATATTACTCGGTACGGTGATCGAACCCGCAGCCTCTCGTTTCACACCCGGCATCTAACCAACTGCGCCACGAAGGCTGTCAATGATCTCAACAAAGATCTGATATGAAGATGAATATCTACCATATCAAAAAAACATAGCCAATTTAAAACATCAATGGAAGAATACCTACCACTGTCCACTATGCCAGCAAGCATTGGAAGAGTGCCTATTGGCCGAACGGAAGCCGCCATTCCTTCCCTGCCAAAACAATTTCTACTCCTTTACCCGTATAGTTGGCCGCACTGACATCCGTTCTAAAGTATACGTTTTGTTGCTCATATTATTTCACGTAAGTTTTGGCTTTAGCGTGTTTAGCGACCGTGACACCGGGCACGTAAAGAACGCAGTTGAAATACGGTTTAATTTTTAGGATACATTCGAATTGGTTTATTGTATGTTCAATAATTTATCCAACAGTTATACATACGTAGCAATAATTGCTCAGTAAGCTTGGTTACTATTAAGCACTTTAGGGTCGGAGAAAATTCATAATTGGATCTAATATCTCTTGATTTTACAGAATGTCACGGATATTGAAATCGCTACTTCTAGGTTTCTTAAATTACAGTTAGAAGGCATTTACGCTTCAAAACCCGTCAATATTGTAAAATTAAATGGTTTGTATAATTTTCCCATGTCTCTCATATCAATCAATAACCACTATCGCATTCGAAGCAAAAACAATTGTTGCAAAAAACAAAAAGACCAATCAAACGACCGGTACTCGTTCCTCAGCCAATCATAGATCATTATATAAACAAAAGAAAATAAAAAAAACTAATGCAATTTCTGTTTAATGCGCCGATGAATTGGAATAACGCATGCGATGCTATTTGAAAGTTTCCGCGAGTTGGCAGAGCGTGGAGATAAAAAAACCACACCCAGCACTGAACTTTGACATTTCATGCTAATGCTAAGTAAAAGTATTAGAACTAGAAAATGGCCATGCCTTGTCACCAACGGCTGTGTCTCAAAAACCCATTGAACATTTTTCGAATTTCGATTTTTTTTAATTTATATTTATATTTATAATTATAAAATTATTATTAGACTGCATTATATCGACATTTAAGGAAAAATCCCGTCCACATCGAATAAAAAAAACAACCGAAAAACTGACGCAAACTAACCCGACCTGAAAATGGAACCAAGATCTCACAACACCCCCCAAAATCCACGTGATAAAACCCACATTACTATATTTTTTCATTAAGCACCAAAAATAGTAATTAAAGTCTTCAGTCTCAACGTTGATCCGACCGGGGGTTACAAAGAGGGCTATCCCTCGATCGGCGGGAGGGCCGCGTTATTGCTTCCTCTGTACCTAGTAGGATCCACGGCTCACTGCCTCACGCCGCTGCTTCATCAGTTTCACCGAGGGGCCACTGTAATTGCTGAAAATCGAGCCTAACTCACACCATCAAACTTTATTGACAGCTCGATGAGGGAAAATATAAAAATCGTAAATAACACATTACTAATACAATGAATATAAAAAGATTAGAAAGGAATCGAATTAAAATGATTCAAAAAAAGAACAGATAATTTTCAACTGTTCATTCGATTTTTAAACTCACGACACAGATCAAAACCTCGTTGACCATAGGCCGCGGTTACACGATCAATCTTTATCAGTCACAGGCTTGACAAAACGACTTGGTAGCTGTCACAAATTACTCGTTCAGTACAAGTGCACGGATTGACAACGCTGTGCATACGAGCAGTACAATTTGACGTGTGTTACGCAACAGACCACATCTTATTTGTCAGTGCGTCCATCTTTAAACGATCAAGATTTATTGTCAAAGTGAAATGTTTGAGTGGTGTTTAATGCCCTTTCAATTTAGAACTACTACTAGAGTTTTGTCCCAAAAAAGGTACAATTGGCTTGATTCTAATATTCAAATATAAATTGTTTCGACTTTTCATATTTAGCTTGACCGATATCTATGTTTTAAGTGAATAAGTCACTTTTATAAACTATACAGCACATATTCGCAGGTATAATAATGGCTTAAAAAACATCCCTTCACCAATCTCCTCCAAACTTCGCAACAAACTAACACCAATAAAAAATGCCAAAAAACACATATTTCACAGTCACAATCGAAATCTATGCAAAACATTCGACTAAAGCACAATAGAGGAATTCTGGAGTAAAGTGTGCCCGCACAATTTTACCACAAAACTGTTATGGCTTCCGAAAGCGATATTTCCCATGGATTATCAATCGTAAAGTAATGGTGTTCGGCCATTACAGACGCCGATTTCCGCCTTCCTCGTGGGGTCTTTTATGGTGGCACGCGCCATTGCGCGCCGAGAGCCGCGGGACAAACACAGGAACCTCCGGATCAATCGTTAATGCCTTAGTTTTTTGCCTGATCGTGTGTTTTCGTCTTTTTTTAGCCTTTTGTTGAGATTTTTACAAGAGGTGGCAAAAAAATACAGTCAAGTTTCACGGAATGTAAAAATCTGAATTCAAACGTACAAATAAATCTGTTTGGCCACAAAGTAAAATGAAATATAATTAAAATATATGATTTTAAAAGAAACAGGGAATCAAACTCAAATGTTTCAATAATACATAGCCTCAAGAATATTTTTACTGCATTAAAAAGGAATTTAATTATGACTCCTTTGAGACTACTTAACGTTAATACCTTTTATTAACTTTAATGAAATAAAGCTGTCCGCATAGAGTCAACCCTCTTTTCTGAAATTGAAGATTGCAAATGTAATTTTAATATGTACATAATTTCCCTTTGTTTCGTTGTATAAAATGACGTCTTTGTATTAATTACTTGTGTCTGAATCCAACATGTTTCTGTTCAAGAATATGACATATCCGGTTCTGCTGTACTATTAAATTTTAAATTGCGTGTTTAAACATTAATTTCAATTAAAACATGAACGTGCCTATTTATTTCAAATTCTTACTTCAAACAAAATTATACCTATGCGGAATGCCAACATTCTTAAGTTTTACATTGAACCTAAAGGTTTCGCGTCAAACAAGAGTTCTAGAACGACAATTACTAAAGCTTATCGATATTGCAATTACGTCCAGATAAAGTATTGATGGACTATTTTCTCGTGCGACTCGACACAATTGATGATTGTTTGAATGATTTCTGATATAATTACTTCTAATGTACATTCTGATCTACATACTCCTCAAACCAGCGTGTAATACAGCAAGCCTTATTAACGGTACAGTGTTCTACCCGTCAGTGTTCCCGCACGCGGGGCCCAGCGGCGCCTACAGCCCCGAGGCGACCATGGGCTACATGATGGACGGCCAGCAGATGATGCACAGGCCGCCCACCGACCCCGCCTTCCACCAGGGGTACGCGCACTACCCCGCGGAGTACTACGGACACCATCTCTAATGCACTCCCATACTTTGTACATGTGAGTATATGAATTGATTTTTAAGATACAGAAAATGTGGTAGGTACTTACTTAGTATTGTTAGATTAAAATGTAATTAATTGGTACTAGACTAAAAATTGTGATTTAATATGAGATTCCATAGACTTAAAAAATAATATGGACAATAGTTAGAATCTTTTTCAATAGTGATATGAAGAATTTCACAAGTATTATAACTCATTTATTTTGTATTCGAAATGTCTGAAATAATAGTCAAATAACAGATCTACTACATCTCAATAATTTCTAAATATAAAGTGAACCATTAAAATTAGAACTAACTCATATTTATCTTTCAGATATGAATAACAGTGACATCGCCGGGGCTGAGTCGGACACGGCCGAGGCCAACGCCACCCAACACCAAGCATAAGGGCTCCCGCGCACGAGCGAGCCGCTCGCCAGCGCACACCGCGCCGAGAGCGCGAGCGCAGCCCCCGCGCCTCCGCTCCGCGCCTCCGCCCCGCGCCTCCGCCCCGCGTCGCAACCACTACAGGAGAACGATGCTAACGTGTACATAATGAAGTAACGCGATACATTTTGTAATATTTGAAACAGTATACGATCTCCTAAATTAAGATTTAAAGTCAACTTTAATGTTAAAAAAAATTAAAGTGTAAATGTTAACGTGAAGTGAACACGGACGCTGTATAATAAATGGTGCAATCACCTAATATAAATAATTTAATGAGATAAAAAAATGTAATAAAAATGGTAAAAATACGCGGTTTTATCAGTCGGAACAATAGAAGCAAACTCGATGAATGTAACAATAATGTGGTTTGATAGTTATCGTATAAATATTTATAGCTAATTGTGTATTGTTATTACGTAAATATAAATAAATAATTGATTAGTTGTAAGTTGTAACTATCAACGGAAGTACTTGGGTGGTCGTCGACAGAAAGGTGAATATGGGACATTATCATTTTGTAAAGGCGTTGTGTATTAATAGATTTTAGTTATCTTTGAACAACATTTTGTTAGCGGACGGACGCGGGAGCGAGCGCGGCTGACCTGACGCCGGACGGTTGTCGGCTCGTCAGTCCGGCTCGCTCGTCCGCGCCGCTCCCGCCTCCGCTCGCCTTGTAAATTACTTATGTTTCGAAAGTGTTGCGCTCTGTTACCTAGGTACTAATTTATTCAAATATTTTAACCAATCAAGCTCAAATTGTACTTCTAAACTAATGTCAATTTTCTATTTCACGCATTAGAGACAACGCAGTCGTTTTCAGTTGACAGATAACGTACATATCTTTGAATTTATATATTTATTATACATATATATTATGTAAAAAAATGATGATATTTCGGACGGAATATCATTGATTCTCTCACCTTGCCTTGGTGTATTAACTATAGCACAATGTAACCAATGTATACGATCACGAAATTATATTTTACAATGTTAAAGTAAAAATGAGATTTTTAGCTCTATATTTTGTCTTGGTGGTTGATACCTGATGTTAATTGCCTTCTATGTTACCAGGAGACCATAAATTGCCGCGAGTTAAATAGATCAATGCGTCAGTGGCGTCAACAAACATGTCAGTTTGGTTTGAGCGTGTTGCGGAGGATTTATTTGTACGATTAACGTCGCTAAAATGACGCGCGTGGGAATGACGATCGATCTTTTTAATCCGCGGCCGCAAATCGCATAATTATAACACATGAAAATCGTGTGATATTTCACGACTGAAAATAGTGTCTTTTCGTCGTCACGTTCGAAATTAAGTTTCGTGGTTCAAACGCAACTCGTTTTTGTGTTTTAGAGTTTAGGCTCGACTGTGAATTTAAAAGAACCGATTTTACTTTTTAAATTCTATGACGGAATCTAAAAAGTGCCACCGTTTCTTAATGTCAATTCACGAAATTCTAAATTGTAATGAACTGCGAAACGACTGTACTGTGAGGGATGTAAAACACGTTGACTATTTTGGGTGTGGCGTTCAAATTTTTAACCAACCCTGGCGATAAAAACTACTCCATTTTATATTGTCTTCCATTAAACCATCTGCACTTAATTATTACACCAAATGCAACATTTACAACAAAAGATAGAACAAATTAAAAATCATTTTTAAATAAATAATTATGCCTAACTTACACCCATAGTCCCGACTCCATACTAGGATTCCTAGGGTACGCAAAGCTAATGAAATATCGATGGTGCGAACTTTGTATACGTTTATAATAATGCTCTTAGTAATAAAACTATACCAGATAAACTAGTAGTTGTCTCACATACATAATGTATGGAAAATATACGTCATAAAAAGAAATAAAGTCAATGAATTGAAAGGTAATTCATTGGAAACTCACAGTACAGTGTAGTATATATATAATGTAACCAATTTAAAATGTAATGCGTCGCATTGCAGCCTTAGCAAGTATACGAGAAGGAGCTATATATCAGAATTGAGAACTTTGATAGCAAATATGTTATCCGAAACAAGCTTTATATTAAGATAATCGATAACTTCTTGTTCGCTTGTGATGCGGTTGTTTTGACAAATATATATTCAATAACCTAAACTTTAAAGGGCGAGAGACCTTTAAATATTGAGCTTAAGAGTACGATTGAAAATGTAATGCCAAATGGAAACAACCGGGTCACAACAGCCGTCATAATGTTAGCTTTTGTAAATAATCATCTTGACACGCCTCGAGAACAATTACTTATTCTGTATATTACCTCAATAAAAATTCTCCAGTTCATTTTGTATTTTGAAAATGCAATTATTTGCCTCCGTTTATTTATTTCAAATTAATATGCACATTTTAATGAAGTGAATATATCTAAAATGCACTCAAAAATAATTATAAATGAATTATTGACAGTTTTTTAACTTATTTTTCATTGATACTGGTTACTCAATGAGTGTACGACAATTGTAATTTTAAACACTATTTAAATATATTTTATCTTTTTTTTAATAATCTCTTAGCACTTTAAAATCAATATGCATATAAAACCTCACTGTAACATAAAAAAATAAAACATCACCCTTCAAGTTGCACCCTAATATACTTTTTTACATTTCTCTACATGCACAGTTAGTAATACATACGCCTTAAATTACTTTCTCAAACTATCAAGCAGTCATAACACATTCGGCCTTATTCATAGATAGTTTTAAAACCTATTTTAGTTAACGAACGTTTTGTCTCTTTTGAACGACTATTGAATCGGTTTGAGCGAAAAAGACAAAACATTCGATAACTAAAATAGGTTTTAAAATTGTATGAATAAGGCCGTTGCAGTTTTAAATTTCACTTACAATTAAGTACATCGCAATGCAATACTTAAGCTCGACTTAAATAAATACTAAGTATTTTAATCTTTGAAACTACGGCCAATAGCCCATTTTATGAGATTAAATACAGGTTGAAATGAGGGTAGTTGTTCTCGGGTATGTCACACACACAGCTCACCGTCGAGTGACGTCACATCTGGACACGAGCGTCCTGCGTTGGAGCCTCAGTATTACGAACACACTCACTTCATACGCAACACCCGGACTTTGTTATAACCGTATTGTTATCCACATTGCGTGTAATATATTTTTTATTAAGAGAAAAATCTTAAATAGTAGTTGTTAGGTATTAATTGTATTAATTGATATAAAAAGTAAAAAAATAAAAAATTTAAATAATAATTATTTTGATTTTTCTCTTTATTATATATGTACATTATATAATTTCAGTCATGATTTACTGTAAATATAGTGCTAAAGGTGTGCGAGAGCCGCCAGCGAGGTGGCGCAGAGCCCTTATTATATATATTTGTATAATTACCGAGGATTGTACGAAATCATACCGACCGCTGGCGGCGCCTGAACAACTCACGATAACGTGTCGGCATTATGAATGCTACAAATTGTGTAAAAAATATTAAAACCTAAAAAAAAATATATTGTTTCATTTTTGCTTCACCTTGTCAAGGTACACAGAAGTACATTAAAATCAAATAATTATTTACTAAACACACGTAAATACTAGGTGCTATGCTTCTAGAAAACATACACAAGAACAAAGTTCACAGAATTTCAGAACTTGGAAATTATTTACACACTGAATCTTAAAACGCAAAATTAAATACTCAAAAACTTAACACATTATCAACTAGAATAGAAAGGTGACTGGATCATACAGCACCAAATGTCATATTCAGAAAAACACTTTATCAATATGTGAAGGGTATTCGTACGATCACATACACAGAACAGATGAATATGGTGTATAGAAGCGTGAATACCTTCTCATTTCTACCTTCAATTACGAACTCACAGATTGTTACGAACTCATCCTTTATTTAACTGACCCTTACACTGCAATTTACTTATTTCAAGCGAAATCCAAATTTACTGTAAGTTTAAAAGCTATGGTATTTGGTATTTTTTACAGAAACAAACATGATTCTTATAACATAACAATTTAGGCTGTACGACACCAGTGCTGTTAAACAAATTATATAAAAATTGACCTAAAATGTAATATCGAATTCACATTGAGCAATTTAAACATACATTTGAAACGTTTGGTTTTAATTTTATTACAATTTGGTGACAGACATTTATCCATTCAACAACACACACCTCATACAGAATATAACTTAAACAATTTAAAATCCACAAAGGACAAATAAAAGATGAGAGAAAGAGATTTATGAAGGGCAGAAGTGCTCGTCGAGAACTTCCCATCACTACCGAATTGAAGACATTGAAAAAGGGTCAAATAAGGACTTGTAATCAACGAGGTTAACGATAGCTTAACAGCTGTGGTATGTTAAGACCCTAGCATTTGAAGTCTATAATATCTGTCTACCACTATAAGCGACATCTTAAGTACATAACAAGAGTCGAAATAAAAGGGGCATATCCAAATATACGTACATATAAAATGTACCACCCAAAAATCTTACTCAATGTAAAGTCGAACCCGTAGCCTTAAGTCAAACGCCTTTTTTGCACCTGGCTCTCAAACAATTACGCCACGGGGATTATTGGCACATAATATAAATGGCTTTTAAAACACTTGAGATCTGATAAACAGTTGAAAAACGATACTCAAAGAAACAAACAAGTAAATAATTGAAATACCACACATTATAAATTAAGCAGATTTACGTAAAGCGGAGCTTGCACAAAGCTCGACGAAGATACTTGACTGAAAGCGCATACGGAGCTTCAGAGACGTGACGTGTGACGTCATACGTTACTGCACCCGACATGAGCCACGTACGCTCGAAATTCCACTAAAATACAGTTAATTCCGATGTATGTTTGCTTCAGTTGAATATTTCGGTTTTGTATATAAATTGCCAGAAATACATACCTATTTTACAACTACAAAAGAAAGGAAACTCTATCATAAGTATTCATTACGTAGCTGAAAATCTGATTTTAATAATTCATGTTTTGGTAAAGGTATTCAAAGACCTAAATGAGCTGGGTCTTGTTAGTGCCAGCCTAGAATCTTTGTGTTTTCCATTAATTATTTCTTCGTATTTGCTGTCAGTGTGTGTCTTGAGACCAAATTCTCTCGTACTGTCTAATTAATAACCCATGATGCAACACTTGTAGCTTGCTGTGGAGTCAGGCCTTTATGTAAAAAAAGTTATTTGCCTGATACACTTCCCATACAGTACAGGGTTTCTGCAAGACAGTTTCATCCTGAGTCATTTTCCTTTGGTATTTTGGTGGGGTGAAGCATCCAAGTTCTACAGTGGAGCCTACGTACAGGCAAGTGCAGTTTCGCTCGCCCGACCACAAGGTGGACGGACGACTCGGTTAAGGTTGCAGGAAGTCGCTGGATGCAGGCCGCTTCCAACAGGTCAATGTGGAGATCCTTGGGAAAGGCCTATGTTCAGCAGTAGACTTCCTGTGGCTGAAAAGAGAAAGAAAGAAAGAAGTGTCTAAGCTTTTTGTTTCTTGAACTGTCACCGACTACTAACCAAATATTTGCTACTCCCAATCATCGATATACTAGTGCTGGTCACGTGATAAGTTTAGACGTGTAGTAGTCCCCATCAGAGCATATACTATTCTATCTAGAATCTAGATAGCTGCAATCACCAACTACAGCACTATGATCCACATTAGATATTAAAATATTAATGAGTAAGGGATTAGGTAAGGGTTGCTACGGTTGCTACGCTACGTAGCGCGATACGCGGCGTAGCGGTACGCGGCGTAGCGGGCGTGGCTCGAAAATGGCGGACGACATTGAGTAATGGCGCGCTGGGACGAGTCCAGTGACGCGTGCCACAGGGCTGCCACGCGTCTAATCACAAATGTTAGGAATAGATAAATTTGACAAAAATATTTGGCCTGCGGCGAAATTAGGAACTACAAATAAAAGAAAAAAATGTATATTTAATGCTTTGTTTGAGATAATTTTCATATTCTAAACGAGTATTTATACTCGTAATCTAATAGTAGTCATATTTTCCAAGTTCCGTGTAAAGAAGAAGACAGTGAAGATATTTTATTACTTTGCACAACATTGCATTCGGGCGACAGAAAATCGTAGATGACAAACAAATTAATTTATCCGTATTTTTAATGATAGGTATTGCAATCCCGAATTTAGATATAGAATCATATTAAAAATTTATTAGTAAAGCTACAGTTTCACAATAATGTAATTTTGGTAGTTTAAGTATACAAATTATTTTTTCGAAATTATAATCCAGTGGAGGGTAGTTTGTCGCTTGCTCGGCTGTCATTTTGTGTAGTCTCGTGTGCGCTTCGGAGCGCATGCCGCATGCTCCGTCGAGCTGGATATTCGCGTGATTCGTTCGTGTGTGGTGGACTATCTGGTGCAGTGATGATTAGTGGATGTATAGCCACCAGCGTCGTCAGTGCCGCAGCATTCTGGAACGGGAGTCGGAACTCCGGTGAGTTGGCTTGGCGTATTAGACCTTTCGGCTGGGTTATCGTTCCATTTCGTGTTATTCCTCTGTGCGTAAT
The DNA here is from genome assembly GCA_033459515.1 of Theretra japonica. Lineage (NCBI taxonomy): Eukaryota > Metazoa > Arthropoda > Insecta > Lepidoptera > Sphingidae > Theretra > Theretra japonica. The sequence goes on along the minus strand of CM065951.1, from coordinate 1,205,134 downwards.
TCGATTCGTGATGTGTGTACGACCCATCTATTTATTAAAATAGTGTATTTATTTATTTATTTTAAGGATGACAACATAATTACACAGAGGATAGCTTAGGAATATAATATTATGATCATAGTATTACATGCAATTATCACCATATTTTCCACAATATACAATTAGCGTTGCTGCATTATAGACGCACCAGCTATTATTTTTTTAATTATACTTTTGTTGAAGAATATCCCGGTTTATTAACTAAATATAAAAAAAATAATTAATAGTATAGAATATCTAATCTATAGAATATTTTATAGATATCTCAGACGTTAATAAAGCTACCAAATAACATAGCGTAGACGATAGCCAAATCGGCATTTATCAAGTTGAGTCGTGAATAATGTTAACATTGTGAGTACACAGCTGCTTTTCTATCATTCGTTCTTCTCACTATAATCCAACCCGTACACGTCCCACTGCAGGACACGGACCTCTTCTATAATCGACAATTCTATTGGGAAGGGTTAGGCCACTTCTCTCTAGTCCTTGTTTTATTCTTTTATACCACCTCCCCTCAAACGTACGTGGGATTGGCAAAGTATGACTTTTAACCTTATAGAAGTAATAACCTGGTTATTTTGCAACAATGTTTACCAAAATGTACTTTTTATGAAAGGAAAAGAAAATTCTTGATATAGAAATATAAGAACTTAATTTAACGCTATATTATGTCCAAGATTTAAACACAGATAAGTATATTGATAATATGTAATAACTAAAGTGAAACTCTCCTGGCCTCAGACGTCGAAAGTATGAAAGTTTGCAAATGGCAAGCTTGTGATTATTATTAGATCGTGATATCCATTATCAAACTAAATTAATTACGAAAGTTACATTAGCTATTGCATTTAAAAAAATATTAAAAATGAAAATATTTAGAAATAATCAAAATCTTTATTATATATAATGACTAATCTCTTCAAAATTAAGTAACTAGATCTCTTAAAAATTAATTATTTTCACCATTAAACTAAAGAAAGTACGAAATCAATCTCCTACATTGCCAGCCCTACCTTTTTTCCTACAACGGAGCACAGTAAGCAACGCACCGATTGTATCGCTCGCGGATGCTCGGAGCGGCCCATTTGTCAACCTTAGCCCCCCTCTGGACCCCCCGGACCCCCCGGGCCCCCGGACCCCCCTACTAGAGCCGCACGCCACCCCCCAGCGCCGGCGACAAAAGAAACGCGAGATGAAACTGAGCTGTGTCAATTTATGTATCTTCATGGGGTTTTCAAATAAGTGGACAGCATTCGAAGTCTTTCTGCTAGGATATATACATCCGCCCGGATGGGTACCACCGTAAATAGCTTTTAAGGTAATAGTGACTCGTATGGGTCGCGTTTCATGCTGTATATCTGAGTACATCAGGCCAGCAAAATTGTGTCGACCGGCGAGAAATGTCGTGTCGCGACGTTAAGCCTATCTGGACCGCACGGTCCACTGCCCTTACCATGAAGTGTATTGAAATCACTTTGGTAATCATGAATATAAAAAAAATAACGCTATTGACTAACTACATCATGAGCATGTGTACATAATAGAAGTTCATATAATTTTTTTTTCTACTTTTACTGGTTTTGTCATGTTTTTACCGGCTATAAGTCTTATGTCTTTCAAACCACTACAAATATGTGAACGAAAATTTGCCTCAGTTGATACTTAATTGGATATTAATGTTCAGTAAGATAGCAACCGTAAATGATCGTGGAAAACCCGCCACAATCCACGCAAGGGTGTTTCATTTCAAAAGCAGCCCGTGCATTTCAGAAGGCCGGCATAATTGTGTCGAGAAACGAAAGATAGTTGTCATTCGTATTTTGTTATAAATGAATTATAGGGGGCTCTAGTGGTACCTTTACTATCAACCTAAATCAAGTTTAAGCCTTCATAGTTTTGTAAACTTCTTGGTGATTCTTGAATTTTTTCGCAGAATTTCATTACACAATAAAGTAATAAAATTCGAAACTAATTTTAAAAAATGCGATATGTGTGTGCGTCCACCGAAATAGCTATTATAACTAGGACATCATAAAATCTATGTAGCTAATACTTAAAACTTTGTAACACCGAAAGCAATTCAAACTCGGCAAGATAATTGAGGTAGTGTATCAAATCAAAAGTACCAGGGCATCATGGGTTCGGCGGAGCTGCGAGCAATTTTCGTTTAGGTTTAATTTAAGACGGGCCGCGCGGCGACATGTTTATTAGTTAATTAAAGTTAACGCGGAAACAAACGCAGGTACCGCGCCATTGTACCGACAGTTCGCAAATACTACCGATAAACGTTTGGAAATCTATTTGTCCTTTTTATTCTAGTTGCGTTTCGTATTTACTGTCTCTTTTTGTGACAGTTGGGCGGTCGATTATGTTTATTACTTAATTATAAAATTAGAGTTGCAAATAATAAGTAGACAGTTACAATTTTGTACGACGAATTTTTAGGTACCAAACCTTAGAATAAGTTATTATACATTCTTCAAAACATTTGTCAGAAATTGAATATCAATTGAATCTGTGGCATTGTTTAACAATCGGCTTCTTGGATGATGCACCACATAGCCTCTACCAATTACATAAAATATTACTAACGATTCATAGCAATTTCTAAAACATAAATGGTTGATGAATTTTGTGCACAAACGAATTATTGACCAGATTTGCTACGTGTTCCCTCTTGCCTATATTCCTGGGTCCACTATAGCGTGAGGGAATCAACAATATAGGCCCCCATAACAGTTGCGATTGGCAAAAGATATCTGGCTTACCAATAACTCCATCTAGCCTACATTGCCAAACGAAAGACATTCACATTTTTGCTATCGCTACCTAATCAAAAACACCTGAAACGACGTACGACCAGCAAAACAATAATCCAAGTGTAGGAGTTATCCTGCGTCGATTAGTCGCAAGCGTACGCAGGCCCGGTCCTCTAATTAACTGAATAATGGACAACTGCGCCTTAATGAGTTTGAAGAGATTTACTACGGTATTATAATAAATTGATTTTGTTAATACCAACAGCGGATACCTGCCGAGATTTCCGCGCTGATACTGCCGACACTTGAATTTACTTTTTTTGTTTTGTTCAGGACGCAGGAAGAAATGAGAAAGCTATGAATGGGTAAATGAATGCGTGAATTGTCAAATTGGAGATCGCGAGTACAAACACAGGGCATAAGACGCTGGTACAGGAATTATTGACAGACATGGAAAAGATCTCTGTAAAACACAAGGCTAATGATTAAAAACTTGCTTAAATGTGTGTTTAATATTTTGAGAGAGCAGTCTCTTGTAATTTCTGATGCCCTAGTCATAGATATCACTCAGAACTCATTACTAAGCATTGCATGACACTGCACTCCGTTCATCACCTTGACACATTACGTGTTAAGTCTCATAATATTGGGTCATTGCTGACCACAATATGTTATAAACCAAAACACAGCCAACCGGATGCCCAGTACCCCTTTCCACTCCAACTTTTTTCCTTCCCGCTCATCTCCTGATTTTAAAGGCAAACAACATGAATGAACCAAGATTTGTGAATGTTCATGGGCGGCAATCATTTACCACCGGGTGACCTGCTTGCTCGTTTACCGGACCTATGTAAAGTATAAAAACAATACTTGAAGACTGCTGCTTGTCGTTAGAAATAGACAAAGCGGTGATACCTATCTAGGCCACCTCTTGGATGCTAGGCACCTATCACCTAGTACATACAAATGTAGCAAAATTGTATGACCTATGAATCTAGCCTATAGCCTTATATACAACTGAGCTTTCAAAGATATGATAAAATATATTCTAAATACAAATAAGGAGCATATTTGCAGTACAAATGTATTAGTACATTATATTATACGCGCGGTTGGGCCTAGTATACTCGCTCGTGTAATCGTTACTAACTGCTAATGAATTATGCTCGCCTGGTACATACACAGGCTGCTACTGTGGGAAATAACTAATAAATATATATGATTTCAATGCAAACAGCAGTGTAAATGCACTGTTGTGTTCCGGTTTGAAGGACATTTTAGCCAGAGTAACTACTGGACATAATGAGACTTAAAATCTTATGTGTCTGGATGACAAGCGCATTGGAATGTCCAGCATTGCTTTGTAATTCATGGTGTTGTTTGGTTTTGCTACTTGTCCATGATCGTATCCCTTACCGTCAGGCGAATAACACATGCTCGTCTCGTCATTAATGGCAACAAAAAACGCATGTTGCTGAATTCGATTGCGTAAATATTGTTAGATTTGATTCCTAAGTCAAGCAGTCCAGCGAATAGAGGTCTGAAGCTCATTTCAAATGTGAAAAGAGATGGAGACAAAATTATCCGGCGGATCTTTGATAATTTCACTTACACTAAACACAACAGTAAAGTTGGTTGTTTCACAGTCGGTGTCTAGACAACGGTGCCACGGACGCTGTCAAAATTTCCTCCCTAAGATAAGGCGCGCGCATACCGAACTAATCATATCTTAATATATATAAATCTCGTGTCACAATGTTTGTCCTCAATGGACTCCTAAACTACTTAACCGATTATAATAAAATTTGCACACCATGTGCAGTTCGATCCAACTTGAGAGATAGGATAGTTTAAATCTCAAATTATAGTCGCAATTTTAATTTATTGCTAATTATTTGTCTGTTATTATTTGACAGTCACAATCATCTGTTAACTCCAAATGATTCTAACAGATGTCGATACCTTTCGACTGGGTTGAGTAAGTAATCAATAGATGGCGCTGCTATGGTAAATCTACGAACGTGTCATATAAGCTACATTTTAACAGTATAATTACCACGTGTTGTTGACGCTATAAAATTAATTAAATTTAAAATAAGTAGTTCATTATACTTTAAAAAATCAATTTCGTAGTCAGAATTTTGGCTGAGCGGAAAGTTTTAGCAGGAATTTTGCAAAGTATTTGTGTTTGCGTATTTTTTAAATGATATTCGTCGTATTTTCGTGTTTATATAAGGCCTATCTACAAAATAAAAGCAATTACAACAAATTTACAACTTGCCTATTTAGGCATTAAGGGATGAAATGGGATAAAGTGGGACGAACGCGATGAAACCGGTCGGATCCGGATTGCATTCGATGGGAAATAATGGGACGGGATGTAACAGAAAGAAAAGGAGCCAGATGAGATGGGATGGGATACGATAGGAAAAGGGATAGTAGGTACTTAGGTTGAGTTCAGGAGCACAAAAGTTTGAACGGGAATAAGATATTTCTGGTGTGGAGTGGAGTCTAAACATCTTAGCACCCAGGCGAAGCTGGGCCGGGCCGCTAGTATGATTATAAAAACCACAATCTCATACAAGGTACATACAAAACCCACAACCTATATCATACTTTTTATACGAGCAAAAACGCAACACGCTGTAGCGGGCAGTAGTTAAAAGAAAGCTACACGGGTCTCGGTGCGTTCAAAGAGCGCGTCATGCGGCGTTTACGAGTGCCTACCAGGGACACAGGGTACGCAGCGTGAGCCGGGGTAGGGGCTACGTCCAGGGCAAGATGGGATATAGGATTAAATATTGAAATAAAACGAATTCTCACGGATTTTATAGCGAATTTGATTTGATTTTACATTTTTTAACTTCCCGAAGTTTTCATCACTTTACAGCTTTCGTGGTATTGGAGGCTACCTCGATGGTGCAGTTGTACTACGGTACGACTACAAAACTGAGGTCTCGGGTTCGCTTCCCCGATCGGGCAGTGATATTGGATTATTCTATTAATTATCAGCCCGGTATCATGAATTTGTGCCCGATATGGTGATAGGCTCGCCCCCTATCACATCATGGGATGGAACACATAAGGCGCTACGTGGGTGTCCTGGTGGCACCGCTGCCTACTCCTTCTGGGAAAAGGCGTGATGTTTATGTATGTAAAGTATGAAAGCCATACAACACTCTACTTAATAAAACACGGAGAAAATCCAGAAAACCCAAAACATTTACCCAACAGCGGCTATAAAACGCAGTCGGTTATCTCGCGATGGACGCTAAGCCTCACCAACTAACCCGCTGATGCAATAATAAATCGTATTTTAAAACCTCCCCCCTCCCGCGCCCCCCTCCGCCGCGCCTCTGGACGTCCACTCGTCCAGCGCAAGTATTTCACGTTAAATGGACCAAATAACTGGCCCGATAGTCCACCCGCCGTGGATACAACGGCTTTAAACAGTTTTTGCTGAGGAAATTTTCGTTTTAGATTGCTCCTCGCGAGTTATGATCGCCTGGTACTTTTGTTAATTAGAGACAAATTTTTACGCGCTGTTTGATACTAAATTTGGTCAAAAAAATAACTTGGTAAGCAAAGGTTTCAACATAATTGGTAAGAGTTTGAGTGAGTGTGGGTTCGAATCTGAATTAATAATTTCATAGACAAAATCTCGTGTAGGAGATTCAAAAAGTCCCGCATAACAATATGCAAAAATTATGGCGCCCGAGTAAAAAAAATATAACAAGAAAAACAAAACGTTAACAAATTATCCATACAAACATTTTCAAAAAGAACACTATACAAATACAAGCGGAATTCATATCGCGGTTTCCTTCAAAATAAAATATTCTGTGACAAAATATTTGCGTGTCGATAGCAATCGGATACGAAACTAACTTTGATATTTATAAAACTAATTTAGTTGCCAAGTTGTGGAGCAGTAATAATTTATTTTTGGTCATGTTTGCCTAGTAGATTAAAAACTTTGTATTAAAAATTACAAGCATTATTTCCATATACGAAATTAATTTATAATTACAATTAAAACTAGCCAGAAGTGTAATAATAAAAACCTACCCTTATCACACCCATTCACAATTTCAAAAGTTTGCAATCCACCTACGATAGCCTAGACTTTATGGGTGTTCGTGGGCGTTTATCACTATTTATAAATTTCAAACGCTTGCCTATTTAGCACGTTTATAAATTAAAAAACAAATGCAACAGGCATACGCCTAGTCTTAACCCTCAAAGCATATAAATAAGTCTAGTGTCTTAGGTATCAGAAATTACAAAATATTTACAAAACATAATCAACAGTGCTTTGGAGGTGTCATAAACATTATGAAGGTCGACTTGGACATCAAAGGAAAATAAAATACGATTTAATTAATAGATTTTAAGACCGGTGGCGTACCTTGGCAGATGCTTATATCCAGCAGTAGACTGCAACGGGATGATGATGATGATGAATAGATTTTAATGTCATAGCCTGCGAGATAAACGACTAATCCATGTTGCCTCCGTATTTATACAACTATGTCGGCTTGATTACCAGTTTCAGATAGCTCTGAGCGCGTCAGATACAATAATAAATTATGACGAAATATTAGTGGCAACTGGATTAATTCGAGTGCAGCTTATTCGTACAAAGTTTCACTACTATATAGAGCCCAATTTATCAAAATAATTATTGTAGTATTACTGTTATAATCAATAGAATCTTATTGTGGATAATTTCGGCATCGAATAGAGCATCATGATTATCTGTTGCCGGTCATCACGGCTAAGGCTGCCTGCTTGCTCGAAACCGAATACACAGTAACAGCCCAAAAGGCACACTGGCGTGGGGCACCAGTATTCTACCATTTTGTAAGATAGTCACAATCTCAGCGAATACTTTTGAGTACCCGGCAATCTTACTTACTGAAAGAAACGCAACGTGAAATATATTTCATGTCAATTTTCTGTCGAGGTGGCCTATCGAAACTGTATTTTCTAGCATCTATCGACCTATTCAAAACTTCTAACAATTTTTCCTCCAAACCGCGCACAAATCAGCGTATAAGCTGTGTAAATTAGCCTACCATCGGCGACGGTGTATAGACCGTCGAGCGTGGAGCATGCATCACGCCGCGACGCGACGCGGTGGACAGAGGCCGCCGCGGATCCATCACGCGACTGAAAACACGAGCCACGCGCGACGCGATGTTGCGTGCTGTAGCGACAGCAGATAAATACGTTAAATAAACTCACGTTTTGTATAAAACAGATGCAATAAATTAATCGGTTGATGGAAAATTTAGTGTAGTTCAGATACAGTAATCTTTCTTATTATCACCAGCCACAAAGACATCACTACCGATATTTTTTTCCATGACCGCACTTGATGGTAAAACCAGTCCATCTAAATTGAGGATCAAGCATTATCAGCCAAAATAAGTCAACTGTTAAACATAGGCTCTGTAATATTTCCACAGCAACCTTTTAGAACCGACCTGGGTGTTACTCTATAATCCGAAAGGAAATTCGAATGTTCGGACGTCGCACGTAAAACTTTACATATGTGCCTAGTTACTCCACAAAACCTGCGAAATCTGTATCACACGTCATAACCATAAACTTAGTTCGGATTGAATGATAAGTATCATAGAGAGTAGTGTTGATTTTCAGAAGTGAAAATCTTATAACTTCAGACGAACGTCCGAACATTCGAGTTTCGTATCAGATCATAGAGTAATCCCAGCGACTTTCTGTAACCTTCATCTTCAAACTTTTCTCATTGGTTATCTGAGGCGCCAGTCCAGTCGAGCTGACCCAGTAGTGTCGCAGCTTCAACAAGCGATAGCATGACTACCAGCTCACAATCTTTCTATAATACGTACAAATACACGGTATATCTAGACTACTACCGAAAACGAAGACAGGTGGTGGTTTTAGTGGCTACAGACACGATGCAACTAAATATTTTGCAAAAAAACGCAACGATTTTTTTTGTATGTTTTAAATATCATTGTGTTCGGTCGGTAAATCCATAGTTTTTGCTAAAGTTGTAATTTAAAGCCTTGCGTACTATAGCGTCGTTAAAAATAAAAGGGAGTGCATTATTTTTTTTCTAAAAAAAATGTATATACCACCTGTATGTATTTACCACCCAAATACGATGATAGGAAAAATACAAAAAAATCGTCGCTTTTTTTGCAAAAATTTTAGTTGCATTGTGTCTAAAATCACTAAAACAACCACCAGGCTTCGTTTTCGGTAGCAGTCTTGATATACCCCGTACAAACATATATTTGTATGCTATCGGTACAGTGCGTGGCCACAACAATTCGTTTACCGCCCGAACACTGAAAAATTTACTAACAAACGCGGCACTATACCAGCGTAACTACCTCAATACCAGACAGATTAGAAACAAAGTATTTGTTGCTAAACTAAATCTTTACAAACGTTTCTGGTTATTGCTAAATATGCTATAATTCTGTCTTCATTTTTGGCTAAATTGATTAATGAAATGCTAAAGAAAAGAACTATTTTCATTTTTCATACTGGTGGTAGGTCTCTCATAAATGAGAGGCGCCTGGGTAAGTGCCTCCATAATGTCTATTCTCCACTACACTATGAATCACAAAGAAATACTTGGCATTCCACTGCGCTCGCCATTCTGAGACATAAGATGTTTAGTCTCGTTATGTCCAATAGTTACTCCGGCTACAATTTCCTTCAAACCGCAACACAACAGTGCACTTACACCGTCGTTTGGCGGAAGGAATAGACATAGCGGTGGTACCTACCCAGGCGGCCTCTCACATATAAGAGACCTACCACCAGTAAAAATTCCAGCAAGTCCAGCTCAAATATGTAAAATTAGCCATTAGGTATACGCCAAACAAGCCTTATTTACTTTCCATACTCGTTAACTTGCTAATTGGATTTTCTATTGGTTTTGAGTTTGGATAAATTAGACTTTTGATCACTTTCATTACTTTGGTTTTCGATGTAGGAACACTCTTCCAATGAAAATGAAAAAAAAATCAATCTATCTTTTCAATGTTATGAATACTCAAGGATTATTTTATATAAAAAGTTAAGCATCAATATTTGACTACAGTTGACTGGAATTAATAAAATAATCGATTTAAGTCTGTAGGTTGAAGAGAAAATAAATAATATTTCACCGGTTTAAAGTATTTATAATAGAGAGGGAGCGCTTTCATAAATTTTCTTCTTTAAAAACGTAGAAATTTTCTTGTTCGTGATTTTGGTAGCGCTGCTTTATTAGTGAAAATTGAAGTAATTATTTAACAACTTTTTATAAGATCTGTTCGCAACCGAAATTAAATTTAATTATTATCTGTCTAAAAGGAGTTTAATGGAATTGAATAGCCACAAACTATTTATTTTATGTTGGACAACCTGTCAAAAGTCAGCCAATCGGGGGGTAGAAAAGGTGGGCCGGCACCACCATTTTGTCTACGTCTTTGAAGTACCAACGCTCCCTCTATATTATTAATACTTTAGGTTCACCGGTAATAAAAATATTTGAATTTCACGAAGTAATGGTTAAAACCGCTATACGACATTATACTCTTAATTTTCATACACTTTATAAAAATATTGTTCTCATTAATTCATATTAATAATAATGATACTGGATAAATCGAGTTATAATATAATCTCAAATTAAAATTACTTATATCGATCTTTTCAACCGTCATACATGTAAAAAATTTGCAATTGCTCTGAAATTCGAAAAACTATTTTTTATCCTGCCAACTCTATAAAGATTAATTGCAGTCTTTTTTTAATCCGCTCCTTTCAAAGAAACGGGCAAAGGAAACTTTGTCCGTACAGCCATGACAGTTCTTTTTTCTTCATGACAATAAAAAGTACATAAAAAACACAAGTCAATCGAGAACGCATCCTTCTTATAAAGTCGATTAAAAATAGTTTAACGATACTCGGATAACCACATCGCTAAACAAGCGCCATGGCCGAGTCGGAGGTTTCTTTATGCCAAACGCGGGCCCTCACAAATGGGGCGGCGTGTTTTATAAAGATTATTCAATTAAGTCGCATTCATTACCGATCACATTGCTAATGTTAAATGTGTACGTAAAAGGATTGCTATTTCTTTATTACCTCATTCCGATTCCGCCTGTGATCGGCTTGTCAATATAAGAAACAAAAGATAGATGTCGCACTTCACTACGCTCGACTAAATTAATGGCGCGCTTTTTTATCCTAACCGCCAAAACCGAGCGCGCCAATTTGAGTCTTCCGTACAATTTTTGAAATTCGAATATCGAACACAGAGAATGACTTGCAAAAAATTGGCGAGCTGACAAAATTTAACATTAATTACAAAGTGAAATCAAACTTTATTACCATTAATAAAATTTAAAATCGTTTAATAGCCTTTTCACATATGACTATTTGGTAGTTGGAAGGGCGCGATTGTTTACATCGTTTTTCTATCCTTTTCCCTCTTATAGTGTGACAGATATGACTGTCTCGCGTAACGGATACGTGACTGGACATTCAGATGTTCGCTTGTGCCCAGATAATGGCTGGTAGGTTTGACAATAACATTAGTTCGGATGCGAGCCGCTTTGATTGGATTATTGAAAGATATCGACGTACTAGTGATTTATGATCGCCTGGTACCTACACAATGAATATTATCGAATGTTACATGAGGAAAAAAAATTGGGTTCCCCGAGGGGACTCATATTTTTCGCTGTCATTGCCGTTTAAAATGTTTTTGCTATTTGTAAGACAAATTAACTTGAAGCCTTGTAGACCCCGGGAGGGCTCATGATCTCCTAGATTCATAACAAGGTGTAATCAACAACTTAATAGTCTGATCACTCTGATGTATGTATTTATTCAGCCTCCGTGGCGCAGTTGGTTAGACGCCGGCTGTGAACCAAGAGTTTGCGGGTTCGATCCCCGCATATTTATGTGAACCACAGGTATTTGTTTCGGATCTGCGTTTTTAAGAGATCGAAAAGTCTCTTAGTTTCTGATATCCACGACACAAGACTCGGTCTTAGTGTGGGGTCAGGTCTATCTGTGTGTGGTTGTTGGGTATATTTATTATTATTAATTACATGTAAAGACCATTTAATAGTTTGATAACAAAGAAACCTTAAATCACGTTAATTTGGTAAGTTCTGTGCAATGAGTTACCTACCTCATAATTTTTCATTAGTACCAATCCAATATGTACGGAATATACCAATATTCGATCCATAGTTTGATCTGTCTTCCTCGTTCTTTGTCCAAAAGAACATTGACTTAAAATATCTGTCAATCAATTCAACCCAATTCTTATACCTACATATCTCAGTTTTGACTTCAAAACGCACATAATCGAAAAGTTTCTCGTAGTTCCTGATACCCACGACACAAGACTCGATCTTAGTGTGGGGTCAGGACTATGTATGTGACTGTTGGGTGTATTTATTTATTATAATACGTTACAGATTGGCCAATATAACAATGATGCTTTTTGTAAACGTATTATAAATTACTAAAACATTTAGGATATTTAAACTGCGTCAAAAGTCAATAATTGTCACATAGGGTGCTACAGTTACTCAATCGATACTTAACAAACATTATGGTGCATAAAATGATCATAAACTCCTTTATCAAGGGTCCCAGTTTCTTGTCATATTATTGAAGTTCTTTATTGTAATGACGTATTTTATAGGTATGATCTGTTCTTGTTAATTTGAGGTTGTGTGGTACAGAGTATGTGTGCTTGAAAAATTATATAAGACACAAATTAATATTCTCTATAGACATTTTGCAAAAACCATATGCCAATTTGTTTTTTGTAACAAAAAATATTGAAGCCAGTCCTGCGTTCATCCCCTATCAATAAACCAACTGGTGGCTATAAGAGTACAATTATATAAGAAGTACCAAAAAGTGCGCCCTAAAACCACGAAAGATGTAACCGAAATGTCGCGTCGGCAATTTAAAAAATGTATAATGGAACCGAAATCCGCGATAGGTTTTATAAAATTAGTTTTATTTCAAAGTATCAAAAAAATTAAATATAGCCTTCCAAATATCCGGCGAATCAAGTAGTCACCACAATAAAGTACCAGGAAGGTAGATCATTACAAGAGATTGCAAGCAAATAAACGATAGTATTCCGATGATTGCAATTATAGCACGATAATTGCCGACCCAGTTAGATTTTAATACATGCATAGCCGCTAATTGGCGATCAAGAATATTACTCGTATATGAAATGTTTCAAGCGACAATTCAGTTTTCAGTAAACTTCTATCCATCTTAGTATAATACATGATGATGTACTAGGAGACCAGAATGTCATAAGAAGCTTTATGAAATTACGATGACGTTTGCGAACTTAAGATTTACATACACACATCGCCATTACATTAATAATCTGAGTCCATAACAATGCCATTACAATATCCATTAAATACAGATTGTAAAAAAATTAGTCATCACACCAAGGTACCAGGAGAGCAGATCAACACAAAAGGTTAAACAAGAGCAGATATTAGAGCATAAGGCATAACATACCCGTTAATATATTATTTGGTGATCAAGAATATTGTCGCTTAAAAATATTGTAACAAATTACTCCTATCCAGTATCTACTAAAGAAATAATCATTAAGAAATACCAGGAAACCAAGTCCCGATAAAAAATACCATAAAGGTAATATTTCGAATATATTCAGCAAAGTGTAATAATATTCGTATAGCTTAATAATGTCTGCTGATTGATTGTTACTTGTTTTTTTCTATAATAATCATCACACCAAGGTACCAGGCGAGCAAGATCATCACAAGAGGTTAAACGAGCGCAGATATTCCGATGATTGCAGCGCACGTTGTTTGCCAACCCAGTTAGAGTTTAATACGCGCATACCGTTATTATGAGTGAGAGCGCTCGGCGGTACATTACAGCGAGACACTCGCTCCACTCGGCTTTAAGTACATTTCCTTCATTTCGGAATTCCCTCTCACAATCATTGTAGCAATTTTCCGGAGCATCCGTCGTGAGAGGCCGCGGGGGCGATTGGCTAGGAGACAGAATGCTAGTGTATGTACAGCATCTTTTTTTTAATATTTCAGCGTAATGTGGGCTGTAATCGTTGAGGCTTTTTTGTATCAAGAAGAAAAGTTTTAAAGCCGAAAGGGGTATGTCAGTGTGACTGGCCTTCCGGCCCGGCACGGTGTTGTCATTGAAGCTTATATTACCACAATTGACCATGAACTAAACCTACTAAAGTTAAACAGATGTCGCCTAGTGTTATTGGTATAGAAAACCCCAACTTTCTTTTTCAAATAAGGGGACTGAAACTTTTAACTCATTCGCTAGAAATTTTGTCACTTTACAAATTTTGCCGATTCGGTAAAATAAACTATTTGATGTTTGAAATGTTGCTGTAAGGTTAATTAGTCTTAGAAGATTAGCTAGACACAGCGACAAAAATTTCCATTCTACGCCAAAAATAACGAGTTCAGTCAAGTTGCACTTTACGCATCCAGATTTCGTACAATACCACCTTTTCTACAATGAAACATTCTTGTTATCAAAACATTCTTAAATATTCCGAATGCTGATACCCCGGGTGCACCCTGTCTCCTGTTCCACCAGGGTGGCGGGCGTTCCCGGGGTGGTGTCGTACACGAAGGGAGGGGGCGCAGTGACGTCGCTTGAGCGTGTGAAAATTACATTCCGAGAACGCCTCGCATATCTATCACTTGCAAATTTAACTTTAGTTCTGAACGGTGCGGCTCTGGCTCAGTTTATGTGTAGCTACACAATGCGGGTTCGATAATCAAACGGGACGTAGGACATTTTACAAAATATAACAGTAACCAATGGAAAATAAAGACAATTGTTTGAGTACATTGTAGAGCCTTTGGGAACGAGAAATGGTAAACAAGAGAGCTTGTTAGTTGTGAAATGGAATTTTGAATATCTGTTTCATGATAGAAATGAGAGAGGATGTTAAATGCATCGCGGAAAATGTATCGTTATCTTAATTTGACTACGAATGTTTTCTCACGTTTTATGAATACACAAATAATATCTGAGTGCATGGTATATGATTTGCAAATTTAACTTTAGTTCTGAACTTCGCGGCTCTGCTCAGTTTTTATGTAGCTACACAATTTGGGGTCGATTGTCAAACAGGACGTTGGAAATTTTGAAAATCGAACAAGAAATGAAAAACACAGAGAGCTTGTTAGTTGTGAAAAGAAATTAAATGATTGTTATATTAAGGAAATCAGAGAATATGAGAATGGAAAATGTATCGTTTTGTGAATTTGTACTATGAACGTCTCTGACTATTTATTAAATATAATAGAATTATTATTTTTGTTTGCATGTTACTATACTAATTGTAAAAGTTTTAAAAGGCTACTCTATCCTACCATGCAACATATTAGAAGGATGAGAATAACTTAGTTAGGTATAGGTATAATAAGTTAGTAGGTAAGTAATTATATGAAATGAATTACATAAAAATTTAAGATTTTCTTTTCTTTTTACTTTTATATTTCGAGTTCATTTTGAAAAAGATTTGTTCGTTAATTTCGTGTTTCTTATCATAGGAACGTCGATACAGTTTAGTTTTGATTGGTAATTCACAAATATCCACTAAACTTCCACTATCCACAGAATTTCCAAATTTATGCGTCTGCCAATAAGGATTACATACATACATAATCGTCACGGGTGTATCACATACGGGTAGGCAGAGACTATGGATAATTATTACATTTAAAATTATTTTATTATTCGAATTAAATAGACTTAAGCATATTGGTTACCTTACTTTCTGTTTCTTTACAGATTTATCACGTATTTACTATCATCATCATTTATCATGTTATTTAAATATCGTGTCTTGTCAGTAAAAAGTCAAAATCCAATGGTCACACCGAGCTATCACTTTCTTATACATACATACACACATACATAAACTCACGCCTTTTTCCCAGAAGGGGTAGGCAGAGGTGCTACCAGGACACCCACATTTCGCCTTGTATGTTCCGTCCCACGATGTGATAGGGTGCGAGCATATCGCCATATCGGGCACAAATTCCTGACTTCTGGGCTGATAATGAATAGAAAAATCAAATATCACTTTGCCCGACCCAGGATTCGAACCCGAGACCTCAGCTTTGCAATCATACCGTAGTACAACTACGCCACCGAGGCAGTCTTATACTCTCTAATACTGTACCCCCAATAAGGTATATTTTATCTTATTACAAGACAAACGCGCATGCGATTCATCAGATGAATGAACACCGCTGACTTAAATACCTGTAACCACCAAAAGTCGTATATGTATCACGATTTTCCAACTTTGCCAACCTGAAGCTGAGAGATTAAGTGGTAAAGAAGAAAAGACTAAATATTAATCGTTGAAATAAAACGAATTCTTATGGATTGTATCGCGAATTTAATTTAATTTTTGCATTTTTTTTAATTTCCCGACGTTTCGATCACTTTACAGTTTTCGTGGTCACGGGGCGGACTGAGGTGTTAGTCATCCGCTTAGTGACTGTTACAATTTAACTACCCTAAATTAACATTCGCGTAAATCCAAGAAACCATTATAAGCATTAATCATTAAACTCCTGGTTTTGTCACTGACCAAGCTGATGATTTTGATTGCTGATTCTTGTTAATTGTACATTAGTTTTGTAAATCAATAAAAAAAGTCAATAAAAGCTGTTACTGCACTTCGCTTTTGAGAAAAACAGTATCACCTTGATAGAGGCATTGACGCTACCTTCATTATTAACTATCGTGCGGCTGTACCACTTATTTCTGTGACTATTTATTATTGATGTTAAAATAGAACATACGTCGCCCCAATGATCTTAACAACAAAGGACTTCCTACGGCTGTAGAGAAAGAAAAATATATAAATGAAACTTGTACAAATCCTATTTAATAATTACTCTTTGAAATACTACCAAAACAACAATAAACAATGATGCACGACCACATATCAGCAAGATACGGTATAAAATTTGCTCGGGGAAATCAACAATGCATGGCTGGCAATCAGAATCGCATTACGGGTCTAGCGCCGGTGTTGCCAGCAAATCAATAACAACGCGTATTAGGGTTAATTTGCAAATAAATGCTTACGTGTTTATGAATATGTGAATGCGTTTTTGAGGATCATTTTGATAGAAGGAGATGTTTGTGTCGTTGAGTAACGGTTGGAGAAAATGGGATGTTATACAGCTTTTGTTGTTCCAGTGTATTTCTAGAAGTAATGATTTAGGGTTAGGGTTGGAAATGATTTTTGTCTGCCATTTATCTATTAGTAGTAAAGATGCGATAAGACCGCCATTTGCATTATTTTTGTTTTTGTATGTTATTTTTTTTTGTGTACAATAAAGATTTAAATACTCAGAAATGAAAGGCTGCCTCCAACAGGTCACTGTGGAAATCGTATGTTCAGCAGTGGACTTCCTTTGGCTGATGAATGGATGATGATGAAAATTTTAAATAAATAATTAACGATGCACTGAAGCCAGTTTCGTCCACAACTGTGGTTGAATAGCTAAAGTTACCTAACAGTATTTGAATAAGTATTAAATCTATGAAATTTGTCACGGAAGTGTTTCATTCCTCTTGTAAACGAAGCAAAGGTGTTAACTTGGACATTGAAAAGATACACACTTGTCAGAAAATGCGAACCGTGAATTATTAAAAATTCTGTAAGACATAATAATTTTCTAACATAAATAATCTCAAGTATATATTGATATGGAGCTATTCATATTACTTTAAACTACGTTAAATTTAATTTAATTTTCCTACCATTTTCTAACACTTAAACATTTTTCACCCGCCAAAGCGTTTTACGGTCTTATTCATAAACAGATTTAAAACCTATTTTACTTATCGAATGGTTGTCCCTTTCGAACAAATTTAGAATTCAGTTTACACAAAACATTTTTATTTGTAATGATGTATTGTATTGTATCAGCCCATATACGCCCCACTGCTGGGCACGAGCCTACTCTACAATCGAGAGAATCGGTTGAGAGTGGTCAGGCCATATAGTCCACGACGCTGGCCTAGTGCGGATTTACGGACTTACATACCGTAGAAATTCGGACTTACATACCGCTTCGGTATGCAGGTTTCCTCACGATGTTTTCTTTCACCGTTAAAGTGCGTAGTGATTGACTATCAATACACACATATCTCCGAAAAGTCAGAGGTGTGCCCTGGGATTTGAACCCGCGACCACCGTGAACATGTCGGCAGCCGCATCTGATACGTTTACCAACAGGCCACCACGCACTTTTGTAATGATGTACTCTGACATAATAGACAAGTAATATATCATTAGAATAACGATCTAGCCTTACGACTAATAAGTTATTTAAATCTAACCTAAACTTCTAAAGAGACGATGACTAAAAATATGTCCATTATCACTTTTCTTATTGTGTTTATTAAGGAGAAGACACAATTCTCATATTCGCGTGTTGTTTTTCAAAAGCACTCCTGCACTATGTTGCACTTACTGTTCATCACTAACTCGAAAGGTTTTGTCCTTTAAAGACTTCTTACTAAGACAAAACATTTCATAACTAAAATAGGTTTTAAATCTATGAATAAGACCGTTAATCAATTACACCAACAAACAGCACACAATTTAACCAATTTGTCGCCTAATTTCCATGATATAAATGTAAATAGTGGCTCCCTCCGAGAAGTGTTTGATGTTACACAGTATGAAGCTATAAAACAGGTGTTGCGACTGCCAACTGCATCAATGCTGGTTTTATGCCCTCGTAAAACTACCACCCTTTTTCTGCGTACTCGGAATGTATATGGGTGGAGCTATCTCGTGAATTTGATTGATATGTGTTCTTGATATGTGTGTCGAGGCTTTGAGTATGCATTGGCCTTTAAATATAGAAGAATTAGGGGAAAAGAAGAGTCCAAAGCGCCATTTACACGGAGAGATTCTCGCGGCGAGAATCGTATGCGATTATCGCATAACATAACTGCCGTAGATTATTGTGTTCTGGTAAATGTTTACACGATGCAACTTTTTTATATCCTTACGATAATCGTGTCTTCGAGGCAAGAAAGTTTGCTGGTGTAAATGGGGCTTTAGGCGGATGGAAAGTCTGAAGTCATATTCGCTTCATGCCTGTCAGTTGTACCGCCCATTTTTGAGACAGTTAACAAAATAGATGGCCTAAGATTTCGATGAGAGTGGAACACAACCCACTTAAGCGTTGTTTTGAAAGTCACACCACATGGTCTCCAGATTCAAAGGTCACAATGTCTATTTCCTTCTCCCGTCCATCTTGCTTCTCTTTCTTTTTGCATTTTAAGAAGCTGACAACGCAACTTTGATGCTAGATGTAAAAGATGTTCGTTCTTTTTTGTACAAAATAATAAAGTGAAAAAAGAGATGAAAAAGAAGACAGTTGTTGCTGTAAGAAAGTTTTTTACCACGTGGTAGTAGTAAGTAAATATTGGAAAAATCTTGAAAATAATTACTTCAATACAATATAAATTTAAATATTTTATTACATGAGACGTTTGCTCATTTTACGGACTTTTGGAATAAAAAACAGTGCACATGTTAACAAGTAAAAATACCAAGCAAAATTAATTGTTTTATTTAAAATGCATTTATTTGAATGCCTCTATCAATTGATTTTTTAATAATAACCCTTTCAATCAATTTTTATCAAATTATAATTTCGATACATTTTTATCTTAATTTCTAATACTATTAACGTGACCATCGCCTATATTTTTAATTTATGGAAAGTATTATTATTAGCATCATACAACATATTGCTTGAGAAAAATATGTTATGATTGCACAAAATTGCTACTACCAGCGCCACCTAGTATTGAATAGCTGAACAATCTAACGTTTATTCTCTGAACTTACAACTTTGATACATTAATGTGTTTCATATTTAGAATATGAACAAAAATATTACCGTTTTAAAAAACTTCATTGGGATATTTTCATATGTATTATTTAAAACATTTTAAAATCCATTTATTTATTATTAATCTATTTTTATTTACTTTTCTGGTATCATCTTGAACGCTTATTATAGCGAAAAAATAGTATTAGTTTTTCTTAGTTGGCAATAATTATAATATTACTTCCTTTTATGATTATACTCGTAAATGTCGTAAGCATAAAGACATTCGTCTTTGCTAATAAAATCTGCTCTTAAATATTAAAAAAAACTAATAGTTTTCCCTCACTCAAACCCAAACTCAAGCATTTTCATCAAAAACAAACCAGCCGTTCCCAAAACAATGTCCGCAACCTGGGACTCGAACTTCTCACCTCGGACCGGCGGCGAGATGAAAGCGTCTGTCGGCGCGTCTCATTGTACATTGTACGTTAATGCGCCCATTCAGACGGACAGATCGACTATTGTACATGGATATCATACATTCAGCCGTACGATTACGTCTAACGCATTCAAGGGACAAAAAATATTTCAATGCATGTTTAGTTTGCATATGCCTGCATTTTTGCATGTTTCTAGTGTTGGATGTGATTGAAAACGGTTTAGCTTGCTAGTTGTCTACATTTTTTAGAACAAACTAGAACTTTTACTAGTGGTAGGTCTCTCATATGTGAGAGGCCGCCTGGGTAGACCAACTCAATGTCTATTTCTTCCGCCAAACAGTAGTGTAAACGCATTGTTGTGTTCCGGTTTTAAGGACATTGTAGCCAGCGCAACTACCGGACATAATGAGACTAAACATTGTCTCAGGATG
This sequence comes from Theretra japonica, assembly GCA_033459515.1. Classification (NCBI taxonomy): domain Eukaryota; kingdom Metazoa; phylum Arthropoda; class Insecta; order Lepidoptera; family Sphingidae; genus Theretra; species Theretra japonica. The sequence goes on along the minus strand of CM065951.1, from coordinate 1,184,522 downwards.
GTAAGCGCAGTGGAATGCCAAGGATTGCTTTGTAATTCATGGTGTTTGGTTTTGCTACTGTCCATGAGCAGTCGTATCGCTTACCATCAGCAGAATGGCTTTCTCGTCTCGCTGTTCATTTAAAAAAAAGGATAGGATATTCTATCATCATACGACATACCCGAGAGGAATCCTGTACCATAGCGATTTTTAAAAACGTATATGGTATGTAAAAGACAGCCAAACTGCACTAGACCAGCGTGGTGGACTATATGGCCAAACACGTCTCAATCGTACTCTCGATTGTAGAGGAGGCCCGTGCCTTACAGTAGGACGTATGTGGCCTGATACAGATGCGGCATACTCGTATCATATCTGTATATCGTATCGTATACAAATACGGTTTTTCCAAGTGGTAGAGCCACGCTGTTGTCAGTCATGACGCAGCATGAATGGGCAGGCTCGTCCTCGGCGGTACCACAGTCTCACAGGAAATCCACGTGAAGCGACAGCTTTGTTGACGCGTTTCGATCGGTGAGTGAGACTGCCGGATGCCCAATACCCCTTTCCTCTTCCCATTCTTTTTCCTTCCCGCTCCTCTTCTGATTTTAAGGACTGACAACACATCCATGATCCAGCGTTGTGGATGTTCATGGGCGGCAGCGATCATCCATCAGGTGACCTGTTTGCTCGTTTGCTAAACCTATGCAATAAAAAAATACCCAGTGGTTAATAATCCGTAACGATCTACATAAATGTGTTGTGCTTCGGCTAAACCCATTTATACATACATACATACATAAATATACGCCATTTTCCCTGAAGGGGTAGGCAGAGGTGCTACCAGAACATCCACGTTTCGCCTTGTATGTTCCGTCCCACGATGTGATAGGGGGCGAGCCTATCGCCATATCGGGCACAAATTCCTGACTCCGGGCTGATAATAAATAGAAAAATCCAATATCACTTTGCCCAACCCGGGATTCGAACCCGAGACCTTAGCTTTGCAATCACACCGTAGTAGCACTACGCCACCGAGGCAGTCATTATATCCGGATATAATCAGCTATATTTGTATTGATTGAGGAATCTATCAGAACTGCACCGCTCTTAGTACAGGAGCATTGTAGTCTTTAGTCGTGCCACTATAAAAAAAAAAATAGCATAATGTTCCTGATTGATAGCCACCGTGGCGCAGTTGGTTAAAGAGCGGCTGTGAAACAAGAGGCCACGGGTTCGATCCCCGCACCGAGACAAACGTTTGTATGAACCGCAAGTATTTTTTTCGGGTCTGGGTGTTTGTGACACTGAAAATTCTGTCGTAGCTCTTGATACCAATGTCAATTACGTATTTGTTGCAACAATAATGATAAAAAGTGGCCTTTATAATCTATGATCACTTACAACATCTGGTGAATCCAAATTGCTTTGGCAGTTTTTGACGACAGACGTGAGAAAAAAAATTACGGCATACTATTGCGATAACGTAATTTAATGATATCAGTATTAATGGCAATTTGAATCCTCCAACAAGTCTCCATTCGGACCCTGATGATCGCTGTCATCGAGTCCTGAATGGAGATCCGAGTGTTACAACAGAGTTGAAACTATCTCACTCAATACTCAATAGTAGTTACTAACTACTAGTATTTATCCGTGAAAATGTATTTTTTAAATTCATTTTGTAAAATATTGTTAATTGAAAAGAAAAACTTTTAAATCCAAGAAACCATTACCACCTTACATAGTAATAAATGAAAACAAAAGCGCCGCAGAATCACCTTACATAGTAAAAAAAACACCATATTCCACAACAAAAACACAAGACAATATATCCCTTACCTCAAACTTAATGTATCAATCCACAATCCATTAAGGTAAAAAATATTAATTAACCCGAGTCACTGAACCCGCGAACAAAGACTTGTGGCCTATGCAACTCATTACGGGCTAAATAATTTCATATTCCCGCCATTAGCCCACTATTGAGCCCCGTGCCTTCGCCTGATAAAAAAAAGTTACACTTGTCTGTGGTGTAGGGCTGCCGCGTAATCATTTTAATTACGTAATAGGTGAGATTTATTCCATTTATAAATATTTCAGATTTAAAAATAGAATTGGCAGGGACCCTATTGCTGTTGCGTGTTCAGAGTTGCTCGAATAGCTCGTACCACTGTTCGCCATGGTAATACGCTAACATCGTAATTTTCGTTAGTTTTACGATAGGTTTTTGGTAAGTTTTTTGAGTTGAATACGATTGCCGGAGATCTTACACTGGTTATATATCTAGAGTTCCCGGGATACCAACCGAAGTACACGGTTTTTTGCACTACATAGAAAACAATACAACTCGTATTTTGACATCAATACCTTAACCTTACCTGATAAGCAAAAGTTGATTAATCAAAGCCTCAAAAACGTTCCGAAATGCTATGTTAATAATACAGGATCTTTAGAAAAACATTTAAACCTAATACCAACATCATATTGTAAATAATATTTTCCCCGTTGTTATGAAAAAACACGCACAGCGATCAACACCCAAACTCCGAGGTCCAAAGCTTTCTGGCCCCGATATTATGATGACCAAAACTTTCCATTTTAAATCAGAAATTCTCTACCACATAAGAAACATATATCAAGAAAATGAATTCAATCGACTGACCTACGACCCCTCATAATAATATTTCATTTACAGATTAAATTATAAATACAATAATCACATTACCCGACCCCACACTAAGATCCGAGTCTTGTGAAACAATATTGGTTAATCACTCAAAAATTCGTCGCGGTGGAATTGAATGCGTGATTCCACGTTCCACAGATGGCTTTTCGCTTATTGCACCATTGAAGCTTATATTGTGTAACGTATAATTACATAACTTCATCTATTGTTACATATAAAAATGTGTTTAGTCATATGAGCTTTTTATGCCGAAAAATATTTATTTTAAGCTTGATGTGGACGAATGCTATTATTATTTATATGTGTATGTTAGGATGGTTTTTAATTACAGTATGTGTTCAAATACATAATATAGTTAGTAATCAATAATTTATATTATAATTGAAGAGAAAGAAACATACACTATTTTCATAAGATAAAGAGAATTATAGTTAATGGATATTTAGCGAACCCATTTTTCAATTATGCAAAAAACATATTCATTGCGCATTACTTAGCCTGAGCATAGAACCCGGGAGCTCACAGATAACAGCCCTAATAAAATTCCAAAGACTTCTAGGTCAAACTAATCGCAATAAATTAATCTAAAATACAAATTACATAATTCCACCAACTTATAATAAATCGACACAAAAAACCTCTCTAAGTTGTTGCACATTCATAAACTACAAACATACAAATATTACAACATAAAAAGCATAATAACGTAAACAGCTGCCATATCCACAATTTTATTTATATACATTTCATATTCAAATTATGAATGAAACACATTTCTATACCAATAAAGTGTACCTACGTATTAACATATAAATTAGCGTTTCTGAACGATGTCCCAAAAAATCCAAGACCGAACAGCCCTGGCGGACGTTCCGTCTCTTTTTAACACGTACATAAAGATATGCCGTCTCGCTCCGGCCATAATAAAACATAATTGGTTTTAAATGGATAGGATTGGCGATGGGTAGAATAATAACCAAAGAAGCAATTACCGGGCAGAGAGCACCTACAGGCTACGGGCTGCTATCGAAAATTGCTCTATGCATATTCATAAGCATTTTAGGTGACCATAGACGAGGGTTTAATTTTTTAATTGGCCGTTATGATCGTTGAGCAAACAGCCTATGTGGAAATTGCCTTACGTTCTGTTTATTGGTGATTTTAACTTTTTTTTATTGTTCAGTCGGTGTTAAGTGTGTAATTACAACGGCGTGTTATGGCGGAGATAAAAAGTAAAAATATCTATGGCTAGATCACCTGCTCGTGGAGTGTTGGGTGCAAAACATGCCTTGCGCATTTACTAACTATAGATAATAATATTTTTTTTCCCTTACCACATTTTTATATACGAAATACGAAATTTTATTGGCAGAACCTCAATTTGCATTGTGTTAGAATATTCTTTGCTTTAAAATTCAAAAAATATTAATAATATAAGTGAAATGCGTGGCAGCCTGTGTGAACTGAACGTGAACTCCCAAGATAGCAGTCGCGGGTTCGAATGCCAGGGCACGTGTGACATTTCAGAATCTTGCGTACTACTCAATTACGAAGCGCTATTACGATGATGAAAAATATCACGAGGAAACCTACATACCTACATTAAAGATCTTTACAATTTTTCTGGTAGGTATGTTTCATATGATGTTTATAAAGCAGCGTGCTGGAATATGACCAATGGCATCTCAATCGTAGAAGAGGCCGGAGCCTCTTTGAAAGGCCGGTTTTTGAAGACGCAAATGTATGACAGTGCTCCCTCTATATTATAATAACTCTAAGATAGAGCCTTACTGTAGGTCGGTAAAGCTTCAGTACCGATGCGTCGCCTTGACGCAGTTTATATCAATGTTTAACAGACAACCTTACTAAAGTAAAGTTTGCTGTTATGGGTCAGTGAGTGACATTGCCGTAGACCCAAAACCAAACGGTAGGATATCGTATCCACATAGATACCTACTAACATACCTACCTACAAACATACATAAACTCACACCTTTTCCCCAGAAGGAGTAGGCAGACATGCTACCAGGACACCTATATTTCGCCTTGTCTGTTCCGTCCCCCGATGTGATAGGAGCCTATCGCCAAATCGGTCACAAATTCCTGACTACGGGCTGATTAAAAATACAATAATCCCGTATCATTTTGCCCGAACCGAGTTTCGAACCCGAGACCTCAGATTTGTAATCGTAATGTATTACAACTGCGCCACGAAAGCAGCCACAGGCATTAAGACACAATTAACGGAAATCCGGCCAATTATAATCACAACAGGCTGGAGGCTAGCTACTAGTCGTCACTCGTCATTCATTTCATGTTAGTGACGGTATTCTGTCTTCCTAGTGCCTACACAGTCTTCTCCCTTCCTCATAGACTTGTAGACTCTTATCTTCCCCGCCGAAATAGACATATTGTTGAAATCTGTATGCTATATTTATTGCTTGTTCTATCTCTTCAGTAGGAGTAAATGCTTTTTATATATTGTATATAGTGGTGTATATTATGTGATAACATCTTATGGTTATTTTTTTTTAACCATCGACGTATTTTGATATTGTTTTATTGGTGTCTCTGCATGTATGTAATTACATCTACGACGCAGAAAGTATCTATAGTATAGATATATGATTATAATAATATTTATCAAAAACAGATATATTTATAAAAAAAGGTTTCAAAGATCTTCAGTATCAACTTGGAACACTGCATTATTTTTTTATTCTGACGATATAAATTTTGACCTCGGCAAAGGCAATATACAAGCAAGTACGAAATTCAAAATGTGACATTATAAAATCAATACTTTCTTTTTTTTACTGCCAACTTAACCTCATATTCCATAGATAAAAAAGAGCGATTGACGAGTAGGCGTGGTACCGTAGATGTGTGTTAGTAAATTGTTTCTGCGAAATGAAGGCGGCAATTAGAGGATAATTGCGCGGCGCACGCCCGCTGCCCGCCCTGTGCCCGCGCGGCGAGATAATGCCGCGATAAAATTCATGTTTATGGCGTTTCGTTAGTCCGCGGTCGCGTTATGGCCGCAATTTAAATGAATGTCGTAAGGTTAATATAAAGCTGGCCGATCAGTCATGTTATCGGTTTCTTTCGGGTTAAGTAGTAGTTGTACCCGGCTAGGGTTAAAAATGAACAGTGGCCAGGCAACGATATGCGAAACAACTAGCCGCACTGTTGGTATATCTGTCTCACGCTTCCGCGACAATTTTTACTCCAGTGATTCAGAAATCACAGATATGCGCCACATTAAGTCTCTATTTGAAAATGCCATGAATTTTATATAAACCGCTCATCTTATTTATAATATCTATTATGTTACTTAAATAAATCGTTGTCAGAGCCATGAACATCTTTTTGATTTATTAATCAAAAACAATCAATTTGACACCTAATAATTTCAACGCCAATCCATCAAACGGAAACATCATATTTCGGAAACATCATCCTTCAAAAATAGCGCGAAACCTATTGATAACATAATAGCGAGCTCCTAAAGAAAATAAAAAATAAGCCAACTAATCCCCAACGTTCTTAAATCAATCTTTAAAAAAAATCGCAGACCTCACTCAATCAGAAATACGCCGATCTTATGTTTTTTTTTATTTCTTTTTCACAGCCCAAGGCACTCAGCTCGCCATAAACTACCAGCAAATTATACACGTTGCTTTTATTTTTAATTGCTGCGCGGAGCCACCGTCTTCGCCAGCGGCCGCGGCCCTTCCATATTTGAATTATGGCGCGCGGACACGTGATTGGTCCGTGGTAGCGCCGCTCCGGGTACATCGCGTTTACGATGCGTTCATGTGTGGCAGATAGCATCTAAAATGAAACCCGTCTGAGTTATTAAGTTTTTTGTTGGCGCACAACACTTTAATACATATTTGCGTATGTGTTAGGCTGGAAGTGTGGCGCATGTCATTATGATGTTACACGTTTTTGCCCTTTACTTAATAATAAATGTTTCTAAACTGCAATTATGTGTAACTATGTATTAAAGTATGTAATGTAATATTATGATTGATCGTGTGATATTTTCTAGGCACAATATATTCTATAGAGATAGTTATAATCTATCCATCCGCACTCCGCAAATAAAAATCACCACAAAAATATGAATCCGCCTCTACGTAACCCGACGAAAGATGATACCTAGACAGGGGCATGATACTACTTCCTATACAAGTTGGTATACAGGTATAAAGTAACTCACAGAAATACTACCCTCGAAACGGAATCAACAATAAAAAAGATACATACGTCATACATACAGAAGGGGCAAGCAGAGGTGCAACCAGAACACCCACGTTTCGCTTTATATTTTCCGTATATGTGATAGGGGGCGAGCCTACCCCCATAGCGACCACGAATTCCAGATTCGAGGCTGATAACGAATAGAAAAATCCAATATCGCTTTGCCCGACCCGGGATTCGAACCCAAGACCATAGCTTTGTAATCATGCCGTAGTACAACTGCGCCATCGAGGCAGTGATAGAAAAGATAGTGGCCTAATAAAACGCAACACCTTGCATAAAATTGTCCCAGACACAAAACGAATTTAGGCTGCGGCGGAGCAGGCGCCAAGTTCAGAAGCCTAAACCTTTCCACCCGACTTAGAGAAAAAACAAAGCATTAAATGTACAACCTTGAAATTGGCTTCCTTCTTTTAAAGTCGGTCAATATCAAAAACTTAATAATTATGCCATAAAATATATAAATGTTCGGAAGCAAACAAAACTATCTATATAAAAACTTGACAAAAACAAATGATCAAAAGTTGCACAATATACTAATTTCCTTGAATATCTGTACCAGCCGATTCAACCCAATAGGTTCCACTACAGGTCTAAGGCGTCCTCTATAATCGAGAGCACGATTGAGTGGGGCATATTAGAGTCCACCACGGGTTGGCGAATTTTACATACCATATAAATTCTTACAAATGGCTATGATATGCAGGTTTTCTCATGATGTTTTCCTTACTGACTATCAATACACACATGATTCCGAAAAGTCTGCTGTGTGCCCTGGAATTTGAACCCGCGACCACCGTGAACTTATTGGCACCCACGTCCTTTACCAACATTGACCACGCACATATAAATGGTATACGAATATTTAAATAATTTAAGATGATTAGTTTTCTAGAGAGTTTAGAATTTTTCCCAATAAAATAAATAAAAGAGATCCCAAAGTGGGGAGATCTGGATTTTGTCTAAATAGTAGATACGTCCTAGTTTTTTTATCAACTTAACCAATTCTACGCAAAGGCAGTAAAATCATACAGCCCAGTCCATAAAGCCTACAACAAAAATTCCTTTCATGGAACGACGTACTACCGTGCTAGCCTTAGGCGTTAAAAATCCGATACTAGGCTAATGGCCAGTCTAGTGTCAGAATATTGACAGAGGCTGACAGCTGACAGTCGGAACTGACAGGTAGTAGCTCAGAGCGACCCCTTTGCCGATTATGCCACCGATCGGCCAAGTTTAAATTAATTTTAGCAGAAATTCTCACGCGTGCGTGAAGGGATAGGCGTACAACGTGGGATTAATTCGAAAGCGTCAGTAGCGCAACCGGTCAAGACTTTATAAGCCATCTTTGAAATAATAGGCCACGGGTTCGATGCGTAACCAGGCAAATATGTTTGTTGGTATGGGTGTTGTAAAATCGAAATCTTTCGTATTTTTTTAATAAGCACAACACAATAATTGACCTAAACTGTGGAGTCAAGACTATGTAGATATGGTTATTGCGAGTATTTATCTATAGATCATCGCCTTATAGTATCTGTTTATATTATAGAGGGAACGTTTATACTTTAAAAACGTAGATAAAAATGGTGGTGCTGGGCACCTTTTTCTGCCCTCCTATTGGTTGACATTTGACAGGCTGGCCTACATGCACTAATTAATTGAAAAAAAAAATAGTTTAGGGCTATTGAATTCCACTCAAACTCGTTTTAGACGGACAATAATTAAATTTAATTTCGATTACCGAAGGAATTTGTAGGTTGTTAAATAATTAATTCTTTTTTCACTAATACAGCAATGCTACCAAAATTACGAACAAGAAAATATCTACGTTTTTAAAGAGACAAATGTATGACAGCGCTCCCTGTAAATTATAAATACTCTAAGATCATCGCTTCAATAACAAAATATTTCGTTCGGCCAGTAAGATTGCATGTACCAGTCGACCCTATTCTTGTAGTCAACGCTGGCTATAGTCAGCATGCTATAGCATGATTTTTACCGCTAGTGCTACCTTCAATTGGCACAGGTTATTTTGGGATCATTTGTGTATTAATAATTAATAATATACCATATTTTTTTCAGTATAAAATAGCATCACAAAGAATCCTACGTACAAACGCTCAAACGCTACATGTACACTCGATTGCAAAAGAGGCCCAGTCCCAGCCGTGGGCGATTATTTCATCATCATCATCATCAGCCCGTTACAGTCCACTGCTGGACGTAGGCCTCTCCCATGACGATTATTTGCTGACACAGTAACTCTCCTGAACTCACTAACTCAAAGGTTCTCAATTCGTCGGAATCTTTGTTTTTTTTTTTAAATTAGCTCATATGCCGATAGTTATTTACTACAGAGTGGAATTGAATGCGACGAAATCTAAGGGACCTAGATTGATAACGGCTAGTAGATACTATTAGATATTATGACTGAGATGTTATTAAGTTTTGTAAAAAAAAGCCTAACGTGTAACTTCAACCAAAGACCTCGTGTCTTATAGAATTAACTTGTTGAAAATAAACCCAAAAATTATGCTTGCCTTATATTGAAGCATACGTATTGATTTACATAAAATAGGCCCAATTTTTGCATATAGTATATCATTAAAAGCACCATTATAAACACATACCTTTAATGCCTAAGGGTGATTTCCTAACATTGTTATATTTTTCTTTTTCCTGAATTAAAGTCAGTATTACCTTTACTGTAAATACACTCACTCAACACTCAACAGTCACATACATAGCCCAGACCACACACTAAGATCGAGTCTCGTGTCGTGGGTATCAGGAACTACGAGAGACTTTTCGGTCCCACAAACACCCAGACCCGAAACAAATACCTGTGGGTCACACAAACATATGTCTCGGTGCGAGGATCGAACCTGCGGCCTCTCATTTCTCAGCCGGCGTCCAACTAACTGCGCCACGGACACTATCCCTAAAGTGTAAGCCTAGAATCACCCAGTATTTAAAATAATAATAAATAAATAATGCTTATTGCTTCGCATAGACCTCTATAATTTCATGCCGTTGCTTACTTTGGGTACACTAATATAAAAAAATATCCAAGTCACCACAATCCACAACAACAATGTTACTAAATTCTAATATAACTAAGACATAGTGCTAATATTATTATCCACAAAACTCTACAGATGAGCCTTATTTCCTCTTCCCGTCCCACACGTTTACAAAACGACAAGCCATATTGACGAAGGTAAATATACAGTTTAGATGCACATCAACCCTCATTGCAATTCATGTAGTGTTCACGACGTAATCTAAACCATCAACCCCTCGTATATGGTAATTTTATTTCCCTCCACTTCATAAAGATAATCAAAACTCGCGCGCGACATGGCGTATCACCGGAAAGAAGTTACGTTCTGTAATACCTTCCACTTGTGATACTGTAGTCGGTACAATATATGATTTATTTATTAAATAATTTTCTTATAAAAAATATATTTTTTATACTATTTTAAATTATTGTAAATTAGTTTTTAACATTAAATTATCAAGTCTGTTTATGAACAAAGTCTCCAGTGCGTTTCTGAACGTATCAAGGAAATGTCAAAATAATGACATAACCGCAAAGCAAAGTCCGCAAGGTGATCACTGTTTTCCGATTAAAGCCACAGTTTATTAATTATTTGAATGTGAGTGCTACAGTGAATAATTCGGCAGACACTACAACAATCATGTCTTACGCCCTGATGCGCCATTTGCGCCGAACAGTGCTGTTAACGCAGCAAATTCGGTGTGAAACTGTCGTGACCAACCTGACTCCCGAAGACTTGGTATTTAAGCCTCCCCTGGCGCAATGGAGCAAGGTTATACGGGAAGCGGAGAAGATAGTGGGCTATCCTACATCCTTCATGAACCTGCGATGGTTATTGAGCGATGAATTCGCTAATTTAGCCATGCATTTAAGAAAAGTGGTGAGCATGTTTTCTTTTAAAAAAATTCTTTAAAACATAATTTTGAGGCCTTGTCGTGTAATTATTAATGAGATAGATATTTTTTTAAGTGTTGTTAGTCACGGAAGTAGTAAATAATGTAGTTGTTAAAATTGATAATGTATTATGTAATACGTCCGCGAAGCGTGCAACTTGCGTGCAATATTATTTCGCGCCAAGGTTATTTCCTGCCGAATGTTTCTTACGGAAATGTGAACAAAATTTGATTGACCGTGACATTTTTAGGCATATTAGAATCTAAATGAGGTAATTTAGTAATACAATGTCCTTAAAATATAATACCATGTGGCCATGATAAGACCAGAAATATATCTAAAACTGACAATTTAATGTTCAAAAGAAAAAATATTTTAATTAGTGCTCATAACAAATTGTTTTGGCTAAAAGAAATAGTTTTTAAATAACATTACACATACTTAACTGTGTTATTGAAAACAAATATTGAATTTTTTGCCACAAAATATGATAAATAATTTTTCTGTGATAAATATCATAATCTATAGTTAATTTATGTTAATCAAAATGTAATCAGATTGTAATTATTGGTCCATAATTACTCAAACCTGTTCAAACCTAATTGGTGTAATCAAACCTTATTCTTCAATGTTTGTAATGTGCTAGAATGAAGACCAGTATTTATTTACATTACAAGAGCAGCTACAATACTCATGGCATATTATTTATGTACATAACATACCCACGTTGCAATCAATGTGTTTACTATTACTACTACTACTACTACTTAGACTAAGGAAATATAATACTGTACTATATCAGCCCATATACGCCGCACTGCAGGGCATGGGCCTCCTCTACAATCAAGTCTTAGAGTATTTTTCATATAGAGGGAGCACTGTCATACATTTGGGTTTCAAAAACATAGATATTTTTTGGTGTAATGTTGGTAGCACTGCTATATTAGTGAAAAACGATCAACATATTGCTGTAAATTCCATTGGTAACTAAAAGTATATTTCGTTTTATTCGTCTATAACGAGGTTGACCAGAATTAAATAGCCCTACACTTTTTTATTTTTCATTTTCAAATAATTTGTGCATGAAAGATAACCTGTCAAGTATCAGCCAATAGGAAGATAGAAAAAGGTGATCCAGCACCACCATTTTTATCTACGTTTTTGAAGTAGCAGCGCTCCCTCTATATTATAAATACTCTGAGAATGAAGCATATGATTGAGACTGGTTGGGCTATACAGGTCACCATGTTGATTTAATATTTGTTGGCAAAATAAGCAAACATGGTGGTCTTATCACTCATTGCTATAACTTGAACGAGTATGATATAGAGATAAGTGAAAAAGATAAGACACTAGTAATATTTTTACCAATAGAAAAATTCCAGTTAACTCTTTTTGCTAATAATTCCACTATAAATCCTATTTCTATTTAACTTTGTGCTAAATCGTAAATTATTTTAACTATAAAGTTACAAGCAATTATCACAAATCTAGCAATTTAACTGTGTTACACTTTCTATTCTAACATGTTTCCTCACTACATAATACATATTACATATCGTAACATGTAGCTTATTATTACTATACATGCAATGTACAAATTAGCCTTTTGAGGTAGTAAAATGCGTAGATGTTATATAAAAACAGAAAGAAAAAAATTTGCAGAAAAGAAATAAAGTCGAATGAATACTTGTTCAACATTTTTGAATACACTATCCTCGTAAATATCTATCTCTATTTTTTAATAATTAAAACAAGAGCCTCAATATGTACTAAAGTTTTCTTTAATTTTGTATTAGTATTTTACAGCATTGATTCCATTTCAGGTGGGCAGTAACCATCCAATAGTTAAAACAGCAAAAATGCTTTTATACAACGAACACAACAACCTCCAACCCTGGGGTCTAATCATTTTACTCCTATCAAAAGCGGTGAGTGCACCGACTACATCATTACAAACCACAGAAGTGACGCAAAACCAAAGAATAGTCGCTGAACTTACAGAAATGATACGGACAGGCCACTACGTACACAGAGGACTTCTAAACATCCCACCTCACAACCGTACCAGTGGCACAGAATCAGCAATGTTTGCCAACAAAATTGCCATACTAATAGGAGACTACCTACTTGTCACAGCAAATGGTATGCTAGCAAGACTTAAGAATCAAGATCTGTCCTATTTAATATCAACAGCATTAAGAGACTTGAGCGAAGGAGAGTTCTTCGGGAGAAGAGACGAACAAAACATGCCATTGCCTGGGAAACCAGTACAAGACAGCACAGAGCAGTTCCAAATATGCAGTGATACTTTACCACTAAACGTGAATGATACATTAGGATCACCGGTTCGTGAGTGGACATTAAGGACTATGTATAACGGCGGTACTTTATTCGGTAGGGGGTGTCAAAGTGCTTTATTGCTTGCTGGTCACAGTGTTGAGGACCAAGAAATTGCCTATAAATTCGGTTGTCATTTATGTTTAGCGTGGCAAGCGTCTGCTGAACTCCAAAAGATTACAAGCAAGGAAACATACTCGTTAGTTAGTGCACCAGCACTATTCGCCTTAAACAGCAATCCAGAATTGTACAATGTTATAGAAAAAGCAAATAATGTATCAGACATAAACTTAGATGAATTCAAAGAGGAGATATTGAAAACAGATGCCGTAGAACAGACTAGATTGTTATATGCAGAGAATGCTAACAAAGCCAAGAGTTATGTACAAAAATTTGGAAATAATCAGTCCGTTGATACGATATTACGAATGATAAAGACTATATAATAGATTGTAATTATCAGTGATTAGGAAATTTCGGGGGATATGAGATTAGGTAATTATTTACAGAAAAAATTATGCATGTTGGTAATGGCCTCATTCATAGACAGTTATAAAACCTATTTTAGTGATCGAAGGTTTTGACCCTTTCGAACGATTGTGGAATTCAGTTTGAGCGACGAAGACAAAACATTCGATAACTAAAATAGTTTTTAAAACTGTCTGTAAATAAGGCCGTTAGGGTTTATATTTAAAAAAAAAAAATATAAATGTTTGGCGGTAATCTTGAATTTTTCAGTCAAATATTTATACACCAAGGGGTATAGTAATAAATCAAGAACGATAAAATAAATATCAATTAGAAATACAAAACGACAATAAAATCATCGAAAAATAGGAATTGCCCTAAATGAAAGGTTAAAAGATATCTAAAAACATCACAATGTCAACAATATCAGTAAATGCTGCTCAAGGGATCATCCTTTTAATGAATTAAAAGAAATTCATTACACATCAGAAACTTAACATCCCTACATTTTCATTATTCTTTCACCAATAATCATACGCAATCGCATTGTTCCCATGAAAATATTTAACTTTAATCATCCATTATCATTACAAGTTACTTTTACTTTTTTAACATGAAAATCCTCTTTAATCCCCATTTACCTTGGGGTTGATAGATAGATTATGTCGGACTTCTACCGGCTAAAAACCCCTTGACCACCATCAGCACAAATAGGGGACTTCGGGATCTCACGAGGAACACACCAAAGCACCGTAAGTTACTTTTACCTAGTATACGGGGTATATCAAGACTGCGACCGAAAACGAAGCCAGGTGGAAATATTAGTAACTTCAGTTATAATGCAACTAAATTTCTCGCAATAAAAGCGACAATTTTTATGTTGTAACTTTTTATCATCGTCGTATTTGCGTAGAAAATATATCGTTTTCCTAAAATAATAATATGCACCTTTTTATTTTTAAAGACACAATGGTACGCAAGGGTTTGAATTAAAATTTTAGCAAAAACAAGGGATTTACCAAACGAACACGATGGTATTTAAAAAAAACGAAAGAAAAACCTGTCGCTTTTTATGACAAATGTTTAGTTGCATTTTGTCTGTAATCACTAAAACTACCACCTGGCTTCGTTTTCGGTAGCAGTCTTGATATATCTTGTATAAATAACCCAGGAACAAAATACAGAGGCTAAAGAAATGGTAAATATCAACATTTACAAATTACCACTTTACAATCCTATGAGTCTGATCCTTTGAGCAGCAATATTAACTGATATATTTGTAAATAAATTAATATATGTAAATATAAGAATCACCAGTATTTTGTACCAATCAGAGTTGTTTATAATTTGTTTTACATTTTAGTTACGTTTGAGAAGCTTTATTGTTATTTGAACGTTACCTACTAGTTTTAAGTGGTAAAATATATTTTACATATCATATTTTTGTTTTTTTTTTCTTATCTCTTGTATTTTGAATGGTCATACATCATGAACATCCACCTTAAGCAAACAGTTTTTCACTCAGGCGGGTAAGCCTGCAATATATTGATGAAAAAATAAAAGAAAACATAAGCCAGGTACCTCTATTCACTTTTCTATATACTGTAAAGTTTCACCGTGAACAATCATCGCCATTTTCTGCAGCGCCATTCTCGCATCCTCAACCGGAAACTTCTCGCTGCACTTCAAAATCGTCGCGAACTCCACATCCAAGAGCATAATCAAATACTCCAAGGCCCTCGTGCTCCTTACTGCATAGTACAACTGCTTGTACTCTATGGGCTTCTTCTCTAGTTTGGCCTCTAAAATATGCCCATAGAGAGTGGGATACTCCCATAATGCCAGGATGACTGGCGCGCCAACCGCTGAGTACGAATACGGGTGGGTGAAAAAATCTTTCACGTCCAAGTAAAGTTGCCAGATTAATGCCAAATGCCCGCCGAGTATGTACGCATCTCGTTCCATTTGGTCGCCGCGCTGTGCCAACTTCATGGCAGCCTGGCAACCCTTACCAAGGATGCTGCCAGAGGTGAGCATGGTGCGTAGCATCCATTCGTCTCTGCCCTGTCCTAGGTAGTCGTTTGAACCGAGTTTTCCAAGGTTATTTTCGTTCTCCCAGTCGTATGGTCCGATCACTTCATTAGTACCTGTTAGAGTTAATTATTTATTATCATAATCAAAGAAATAAATTGACTGCCTCGATGGCGCAGTTGTGCTACGGTATGATTGCAAAGCTGAGATCTCGGGTACGAATCCCGGGTCGGGCAAAGTGATATTGGATTTTTCTATTAATTATCTGCGCGGGGTCAGAAATTTGTGCCCGATATAGCGATAGGCCTGCAACCTATCACATCCTGGGCCTTAAAATACAAGGCAAAACGTGGGTGTCCTGGTTGCACTTCCGCGTTCTGGGAAAAACGCGTGAGTTTACGTGTATTTATGAGATACATAGTAATCCGTAATTACTAGTTGAGTGTTGTTAATTTCATATATCCAAATACACATACACAAGTCAGGCGCAAAGACCCAACCTGCTGCCTACCGTATTATTAAAAGGGGATCCACCAGCCAACAAACCCTTAAATCTGAACTTGTACCATAACAGCCCTTCTTACCTTTAGGTTGTGACGGCAATGGATTATTGTCCTTATCGTGCTCGCCAAAGAAGTCACCTTCCACCAGGTCTCTTAGACCGGTGGAGATCAGTTCCGTCACGTCGTTGTTCCGAAGACCACCCAGTTGCTTCAGACATTGGGCTAAGAGGTAATCACCTGGGGAGAAACAATCAAAATCTTAATCTATGTATTTTTATAAATGTGAAAAGGATTAAAGAGGATTGTCATACTTGGTCATAGTCTTTACCCCCATGGAATTAAAGCGTAAGTGTGTATTTATGTACATATGTATCTATATGAGCCCACATACATCCCACTTTAGGGCACCGACCTCCTCTACAATCGAGAGTACGATTTAGAGGGTTTAGGCCATATAGTCCACCACGCTGGCCTAATGCGGGTTGCAGTATGTAAAGTACTTACATTCCGTAGAAAATCTTTATACACACATATGTACCGTATTTCATATTTTAAAAGATCTAGAAAGACAGGAGACTGTAGAATTCCTTCGGGGAGGTCTATGTTCAGGTGTGGATTTTATGACTGGAACAAAATGTAACCTCAATCAACTTATTTAAATGAGGTCACATTAATTACCCCAACAACTTTACCGTACATTGGACAGTTGTCACTCAAAACATGGTATACCACGTCAAAATTAAAGTAAAGGAAGTTTCTGCCAATAATACTGATTGAGTTGATGAGGTGACTGACCGCAAACCCCTTTGTGTGATTTGACCACTTAACTCGGTGTGACGACTTAAATTGTTTAAAAATACCTCGCTATTACCGAGTTTATAAGTCCCGTACGCAGGTTGACCCTCAGACTAGGTTTTAACCTGCTTTCTTTTTTGTTTCAGACATCTTTGCCATCATCGAAGGCAAGTCGTATGTGTAAGTACATATATAAAGGTTGTAGTAGGTATAAAGCTACAGCACAAATAGTTTGGCTCGGCAGCATTATGGTCCCACTGTCTTAGGGAAAGCAAACGCGAATTAACAGTCTAGTTGCGTTTCATTCCATCAGTGGAATTTTGGCGGATATCCGAAAACCGGAAAATATTCATATCGGCTCGAATAGTGAACTCTTTAAACTATGATAGGACATACGTCATTATGACCCAAATATTTATTCATTTATTTACACTTCATACATTATACATTGTATAGGTGGACTTAATGCCTGATCCATTCTCGAACAGTCAAAGATTTCCGTGGCGTATCAGATTCAAGCCGTATTGCAGTAGCCGTTGGGTGCATTGTAGTTTCTCTATTGTACCAAAATACCTGTAGGTAAATCAAATCAATACACACTCACCCGTCAACAAACCAATCTTATTCCCGTACAGCAGATCTTTGTATTTATCTTCCCCCTTCGCCTTTTTATCCTTCTTCTCCTGGAGGTTAACTATGGTCTTGTGTATCACGTGGCCTGTCCTCTTCATTTCCACGATCTCTGCCAATGCCCTCTGAGCGTGGAGAACTCCGGAATCGTAGTGGTCTCTGGTGTAGTCATTGGTGTTGAAGCCGGCGGTTTTGGAGACCAATAGGATAATGAGGCCGACGGATTGAAGGTTGCTTTTGGAGCCGATGAGGAGGTTCTTCGCTGATTTTAGCAGAGGGTGATTTGTTCCGACCTGGGTCAAGTAGTAAAGAATTAATCTTTTCACTTTAATCCTTGTTGTATCACGAAAATTATAACTAACTTATAATAAATAACTTATAGTCGTTGTTTGAAGACATTCTAAGAAGATTTGTGGTATTTTTTTACCACAAGTGACACAATGTCTTGTTTAAAAAGCGTTCACACACCCAGGTGAAACGGAATATACCTACGTAAATTACTCCGATAGCCTTAACCCACAAAAAGAGACCAAAACTGCCTGTCGTCTCACCAACTTCCTCAAATGTATAGCGGTGTTGGCGATCTCGTCATTGAACAGCCAGCGCAGGTTGAGGAAGGACGTGGGGTAGCCCACGATCTGCTCCGCCTCGGAGACAACCTCGCGCCATTCTCGCTCCTCTTTCTGGACTAGATCACCTAGCTGGTACGCTGGTCTGCAGGTGCAACTGGAGGAAGGGCATATGAAAGTTAGTAGATGTGGCACGTGTTAAGTTTTTGCGAGAGTCACAATTATTTATCTAGTAAAATATATTTACTTTATAGTTTTTAACCCAAATTGAAATGATGATTCCGTTTATTTCTGTTATGGTAAGGAACCCTGAATATATTGATCATGTAAAAAGGCTAAAAGTAACTTCTTGGAAGTGGCACGCGTATTCGTCTTACCTTTTAGTCATCTGCCCACCTTTTTGAAATATCTACTACATAAAATTTTAATTTCCTATAATAATCATCACTGTGAGTGTCATTGGATTGGTTCTGGAGTAAGTACACGTAGGTATAAACAAGCGAACTGTCGGACGCCCACACACAACCTGGTTGCGGTTGCAGGGAGTCGATGGATGCAGGCCGCTTACAAAGTCTATTTGACGATCTATGGGATAGGCCTATGTTCAGCAGTGGACTTTTTGTGGCTGAAGAGAGAGAGAAAAAGTGACATTGATGCATAAAGCAGCAGACCGGGCTCTGTGGCGTAGCTTGGGAGAGGCCTATGTCCAGCAGTGGACTGCAACGGGGTGATGATGATAATGATGATGAGTGGCATTGATGGCACTTTTGCCAACCTAATTTCTCGTCATGGAATCCGCATCCTTTCGTTTCTCACCCAACCACTCATCGCGACATTGTTAAACCATTAGTTAGTATACTTACAACGTCCTAACATTATCTCGTGGAAAAGCATACAGTACTCGTAAATTTCTCTCGCAAACACTTATTAGTTTCCGCATTTTTTATACATACAAAATTTCCACAAAATTATAAATTTAATTTTTAAAATTATGACTACAAAATTATAATTAAAAGCAGAATATTATGTTAGTCAATGTGACGAGTCATGTCAGAAAGAAGACTATATCAAAGATTGCTAAAGAGGTAAAATCTGTTTAGCTCAAATGGCAAAAAGGCGAAAGGGTTTTAGCGAATGGCGAATTTTAGCAGTCGATTTATTTTCTTATTTCTTATTATTAAGAAAACGCCAAGCGAGCACGTCTTTTACGTGGCGGAAATAATGAACGATCCTTTAACCCACAAAGCCCCTGTAGATGCGTTGCCTAGAAAGAGTTGTAATATCGATTAAATCGATCGATTATCTTACTAAAAAAAGAAAAAATATTCAAATGTTCCTTTAAATGTTTGGTAACTAATTGGTATTAAATGTATAATTAATGACAATTTTAACGTGAACTTTTACTTCTTTTTGTTAAAATATCAAAATTATAAAGCGTATTGCCAATCTTTGCGAACACAAGAATATGAAAATTAAAACAATTATTGGGCAACATGCAAGTATAGATCAATAATTTGCGAATATCCTAATTATTGTATCTCTCACACTCTCTCTCTTTCTCTCTTCAGCCACAAGTACTCCACTGCTGATAACAGGCTTCCCTTACGGACCATGGACATGGTCACATTGACCTGTTGGAAGCGGCCTGCATCCAGCGACTTCCTGCGACCTTAAACAGATCGTCCATCCACCTTGTGGGTCGTCTGACACTTCGCTTGCTTGTGCTTGGCCTCCACTCCAGAACCTATCGGCCCCAGCGGCACTTAGATCTACGTGCTCTATGCTCGGCCTACAGCCACTTCAAGTTGCTAATCCTAAGGGCTATGTCGGTAACCTTTGTTCTTCTACGGATCTCCTTACTCCTGATTCGATCTCGTAGGGAAATACCGAGCATAGCCTTCTCCATAGCGCGTTGAGTGACCCTGAGCCGTCTTATGAGGCCCATAGTGAGAGCCCACGTTTCGGTGCCGTATGTCATAACGTAACACACAACAATTAAATATTAAACTATTTAATCCATCAGATTAAATCTAAAACTAGACCACACAAAACACCGAACAACTTAATTAATCCCAAGTAGTTAAAAACAAAAAATAAACAGTAAATGAAATCGATACGGAGTCGGGTGAGGGCTGAGGCGCATTAGCACTGGATCATTTCTAACGGGCGGTTAAAAACAGGCATGTTATTGCAACAGCCCCCTGCCGCGCGCCTGATTAAAATCATACACGTACGGGACCGACGCAAACTGGTTGCTGAGGCGTTCGCGGGAATGACGGGGTATGTGCCCTGGTAGTGACCTCAATATTTGATGGAAATATTGTTTAATAATATACTTAAATACCAAAAATCGGCCACGGCGCTCTAACAACCTCGCTTTAAGACACCGGTTATGCCAAAACTGGCAAATGTCAAGGATGATCCGATTTTCATATCCAGGAGCCGTACAAGTCATATACAAAAGTGGATACTATTTAATATCTTAAAATGTTATTCCAAAAAAGCTCTATCCTTTCATTTCAATAAAGGACGGATTGATCACAAAGTAGTAAAGAAAACAAAATAACTCAGAGGCTCTCGCATGCGAGTTAGTAGCATAATGGCAGACTTTATTTCAGCTTATTAATTAGCGGCAATCTCCGGCGGCCGCTCATTGAACAAACCTTGATTAATTGTAATAAATTGTTGCGAAATTATGTAATGAATGTATACTAAGTAAACTATGAAGGATTAAGTGTGATTAAGTTTAATAAATATAGGCAATTTTACTATCAACTATGTACATAAAATAAGATATATTAATAACTATGTACGTTCTTTATTAATGAATTTAATAAATTATTACTAAGAAGAAACAAATCTCGGAACTATTAACACAAAAACCTAACTTTTATTTAAACCTACTTGTTTTAAAGTGCCGAAATGTTTATAAAGGTTTATTATCTTAAATAATAAAATCGCGTACCATTACTTTGTAATAGCTAAAATAGGAATAATATTTATTCCCGCCAAAATAAGCCTTATTTTCTTAAATGTCAACCTCTGACCATTCTATGCAGCCAGTGTAACGCATCCGAAAACAAACGCAATTTACGCGCACGCGCCCCCATTGTTGTCTACGGATGTCGCTTCCGGTGACATTTTAAATTTCGAACGGAGATAATTTCCTTCACGGTCAGTGATTTAAGGGTAATTTTAAATTTGGAACAACGATCTTATTCTTTACGGCCTGTAATTTAAATGTCACGATGTTAATTTGTAATTGAGTAAAAGCTTTTTTTTTTGGTATATTCAAATTAAACTTTACGAAACATAATATTTAATACCCAAATAAGAAAAGACACGATGAAAGAATTGTATAGCACATCGCTGAATACATGGACAGTGCAACAGCCTGACAAAATTGGCCGGATTCGTATGTGCTTAAACATTAACACGAAAAGATAAGAATGACAGCTCCTACTTCATTCACATAAAAAACTACATAACCATATCAAAAATTGCACAAATACACTTCATCAACTAGTACCTGTTAATGTTATCATCTAAACTAGTTTTTCTAACACGGCCTTTAGTAAAGTAGGCAATCGGTCAGCACGTCAGACCTTTTCTTCATAATCGGAAACGTTTTTTTCCATTAGAGTCCATATCTACATCTGTTTTACGAAAGGTTAAGCGAACAATGCCCCGCGATGCGTTCGTGATAAACTAAAGTGGTAATTAACAACAGATGGACGATCAAAACAACACGAAATAATATTTAATATTACTACGGGTTTCCGACACCCGTAATTAATGCCTGGACTAGTTGATGCCAGCGGCGTTTGTGTCCTTCGGGAATCGGGATTGCGTCCGGGGTAAGAAATGGAGCTACAGAATCGACGAAATAGAAAATAAAAATTATACATAGACAAAAATAGTGTTCAAATTTACATCGCAATCGTAAAATAAAGTATTAAGCGAAATATATTTTTAGTTGTGTTTTAAAAGCACTTATAATTGCCAATTTCAGGAAGCTCGTGGAAAATCGTTGCAGACAGCTCCATTTCAGCTGCGGGCTTAAGACAATAATCAAAGCCCTTAGATATTTTATCTTCATCTTAAATTCAATATATTTGCGTGACAAGACACGGTATATCTCTTTCGTGTACGCATCAGCTAAAACGAAAATAAATATTTTTGCTTTTTATGCATATTAGATTTTTGATGTTTTTTGATGACTAGGTACAAATGTCTATCACCATAGAGTTTTATATCTTCCACCCTTGTGAGACTCCCGTATACAGTAGACCATAACTGAGTTTTCATTCGTAAGCGAGCGGTGAACTAATATTTTACTCTATTATCTATTGTGCCAATATTACTGCGACATCCATGGTATTAATTATCAAATAGAAAGGCTTTTGTGATAAATAAATAAGTCTATTTATAAGTTTCATTTTTAATAGAAAATATAACGAATTACAAAACATGGTATTCTTGAATCGATCATCACAAATATAAAGTATTCAAGGTCACAAATATAAAATATTCTTTCATTCATCATCAGCCAATTAAGTACTTTACTAAGCTTCAAAAAACACCAGTAGTTAAAAAAAAATATCAATTCCACCAAGCTAACAACCCATAGACAATCTCACGATTCTTATTCCGAGCAGAATGCATTATTTATGTATTAACGCAAGGTGTCTATAATCAAAATCCTTTTTCAAATGTTAAAAATTTAAAAAGCGAACGCGTTGTGTTGCCGCAATTAAAAAAATGCACGCTATCATTAAGTTAAAGGCTTAATAGCTGCCCGTTTATAATTACTATGGTATATGTGGAGGCAGACTTTGTGCACGCAACCTCATGCTACAACACTTAGGCGTGGCGCAGAAATAGGTTGAGGGATTAGGATTTTCGTGATTTGAAGTCGCCAGGCTATAATGAGCATACGAGTGTTTTTATTTTTGACTCACACTTAAATATCATAAATGTGATTAAGTATTATATAATATTATATTTAATATGCAACCGGCAGGATTCATTAAAGTCAATTACAATCAATTTTAAAAACAATCTAAGTCATGACAAATGTTGTACACAGTAAATATAATTATAATATGTACCTACTTTAAGTTATGCATATGCGGGAAGGATGTCATATTGACTTATTTTGTAAATTTTAACACGCAATTATGATAATGCTTAACAAGCTACACCCCCTAATGCGATGTGGTTAAAGGATTTAATTTATTAGATTATTTATTTCTCATTTTCCGACATTTTCTTACAGATTCTTCTACTGAAAACACATATCGTTCAACAATTTCCTTGTGTTCCCAAACCACGTACTAACAAAAAAAAACTTCATAATAGATAATATACCAATAATAACCCTTCAAAAAAATCACCACAATATGAATACAAGATGTGGATGCCGCGTCGCTTATCGTGGCGTATCATCGATGTGTCCGGGCCGGTGTGCGAACAACAAAACGTAGATAGTGAGTTTTGTTCCGTAATTAAGAGCACCCTTAATCGACGCAATCCGGAGTTATTTTTTAGACTAACCACTTGATTGGCTCGGTAAATACGTTCCGAAATTATATAATTTCTTTACTATATGTGGTTAGACAATTTTATATAAGATGCAAGAATTTTTGCATTTGGAACGAAAATAAATGAATAAAATTTGATAACCTATATCTATATATTTTGGGCATACAAGTACCTAAACACCAACTTCCACTGTCACATACGAGTACAATAACGAAGGGTTATGTTAATTGAAACAAATATTTGTTGATCTTATAATCTTCAACAGTACGTGAATGGAGCCCGTCACGTCTTGATTCTCAGCCAGCTTCTAACTCAGTGCTCTGTAGAAGTATATACAATTATATTTTATGTATCTCTTACCACCAGTTAGTTTAATGATAATCGAACCCAGGATCTCACGATCCGCAGTTTGTATAGCATATACGCTGTCAACAACTTTCAGTGAAATGATGAAAGCATTTTCGTTCTACTGAATAACTTTATAATGAACCAATTGGTTTCTTTACGCGAATGTTACATACATAAACTCACGCCTTTTTCCCAGAAGGGATAGGCAGAGGTGCAACCAGGGCACCCATATTTCGCCTTGTATGTTCTGTCCCACGATGTGATATATCAGGAAGCCTATCGCCGTATCGGGCACAAATTCTTGACTCCGGGCTCTTGACTCTTGACTCCCTACCTGGGATTCGAACCGAGACCTCAGGTTTGCAACCATACCGTAGTAGATCTGTGCCGCCAAGGCAGTCATGATTGTTAGATATTGAAATAAAACGAATTCTTACGGATTTTATCGCGAATTTGATTAAAATTTTACGTTTTTAACTCCCCGACGTAAAATCCGTAAGAATTCGTTTTATTTTAATAAAGTTATTAAAAAATATTTCAAAAACATGTTACAAATAAAAACACAATTTGTATTTCAGGTTTAACCCTCAATGTGATTCGCAACATTCGCCATAGCACACGCATCCAGTAAACGCACGGGTAGGTACCTAGTACATTAGACCGCACGGAGACCAGCGACCACATGCGGCGTAGCGACTTAACCCTGCAGTTGTTAAACACGCCGATTTATAGCGGGCATAAATCGGACCGGGGGTCATTCACGCACGTCTTGTACAAGGGTTAGGTTTTTGAATGCGTGCTGTGAGCAAAATCGGAGAAAATTGGGATAATAGAATATGTGTATATGCAATACAATATAACCATAATTACTGACGCTATAATTATGCCAGCCTGCTCAGCATTACACTCCAAAATGCCTACCTACACGTGCATGTGTCAATATCGTGTTGATATCAAAATCATAGCCAGTACCCACTCGCTTTTGGGTCCCCGGCAATCTTACCGAATGAAACTCTGCAATAAAGTTGTTACTTTACAAAGGTTAGACAGAGAACCAAAGTTAACGGCATAGCATACAAGATTATTAAAAAGAAATTACATAAAGGACTATCCATATTTCGAAATACCAATAATCACCAGGCTCACACATCTTAGGTCGAGATGGGAACTTGACAAGAGTGTCTGCAGTGCTAGTCTGCAGTTTGGCGAAATAAGATTTGCGAAAACTAGCTGGCAGAAGCTGGACGCGACAAGATGAAAACTGCACCAAAATTTGCGTTGCAGTCATACAGACGACTAGAAGAAATTTCAATCCATCTCTGAATAATTGGTGTCTTTACCAACCCCTCCACCCGACCGATACCCGTCGTCAAGTTATAGGTAGATAAAATTAGACATAAGTATATATTTATTCTAAACACCCATATTACCTAACACGAGAACGTAATGCCCCAGTAATTGTTTTCACGAACCAATATGCCTATAATTTTAAATACATAACCTACAACCAATGGCTTCAAAAGCAAAACATAACGTGGCAGCGTAATAATCACTTCTGCCGACCGTTTAAAGTAATTCCGATGTTTTTTCGCGGGAAACCACGGCGGTAATAGGGGGGCGGTGCTTTCCTACTGGTCCGCACGATCGTAAATCGGGACCTCATGCCGATTTTAAATTACGCTCCTCCGAACACATAAGTTTTACATAAAATTAAATTGTTTAAACTTTTTTCGTGGCGCTTGAAATGTTAAAGGTGTTTTATTATACAGCCTAAAGTAAATGCTGTAATTTTATGTACTTAGGTTTTTTTTTAATGTGCTGTCTCGTGTGAAGAGAAAGTTTTCACTGTCTTCAATTTCATTTCGTGTAATTATAGTTTACTAGAATTGCGTGGAAATTTCTGTCCTGTTCGTGTAGTCGGATGCAATTATTTAAACTGCTATATAACTGTATTTTCCCGACATATCCTTCCTTAAACGATCTGTGAAGCAGGTAGTTCTTAATGGCTGAACGCTTAATATTGTCGACGGGTTATGGTCTACAAACTGGCTAAAAAATATGTTAAAAAATAAACGCAATGAATACAATTAAAATTAATACTTTAGTTACTACTAATTGATGCGTATTTTATCCAAGTTCCGTCTTCCTTTAGAAATACAGGAAATCATTTTGATCCTAGTAATTAAATGTAATTAACAACACGTCAATTTGTAATTAGCAGAGAGACAGAGAGGTTATATTTACGGTTATGTTTCATATTAGTGTATTTTATAATCAAGAGACGTGAATGCATTGTAACTCCCTGTGGTAACTGCAGTGTAAGGACGCGAATATCAGTTAAATGGTTGAACATTGATCATGATGCGTGGTGGCATGTTGATAACGGATCAGACGGGACTGCCAATGTGTTCACGGTGGTCGCGGGTTCAAATCCCAAGGCACACCTCTGACTTTTCGGAGCCATGTGTGTATTGCTAGTCAATCACCATGCACTATAACGGTGAAGGATAACACCGAGCAAACAACAAGCCAGCGTGCTGGACTATATGGCCTAACCACTCTCAGTCACAGAGAATTGCAGTGAAAATTCATTGTTATGTTCCGGTTTGAAGGACATTGTAGCCAGAGTACCTATCTAGTGGACATAATGAGGCTTAACATCCTATGCCTCGAAAGGCGAGCGCAGTGGAATTGCAAACATTTCTTTGTAATTCGTGGTTTTGTTAGGTTTTGCTACTGTCCATGAGCGACCGGATCGCTTACCATCAGACGAATGGCATGGTCATCTCGCCATTCATTGCAATAAAAAAATCGTCAGAGGCATTAGTCCAAAAATACCATAGACAACCGCAACCTCAATACGTATGCGCGGGAAAAACACTAACCTAACTAACATCAGAACAAGAATGACCGATTGAAAGACACAAGATGTAATTAATAAGAGAGGATCGCGGTACGCAGTGGATCGTCGTGCCCGCGGGTGGTTCATACTTTTAATTGTTTGACACACACACCAAGTTACATTTACTTGTAGGCTGTAGCGGAACGCGCCGCATGCTAAGATACAGCCAGCAACTTTGTAACCATAGACATTTATTTAAAGTTAACTCCCAATAGTCACGTGATGAACTATGCTATCGCTAAATAAGCGTATTTTTAAGGAAACTTCAATTAAAGTTAAGTTAACTTAGTGTAAAGTTGGTAAAAGAAAGTTTAATTTGAAAAAGTGAAGCCTAAAAAGTAATTTACGTACTTTTTATTGTTATTTTAAACTATACGTGAGTCATTACTTTTTATTTGTGAGTTTTTAGTTAGAAGCCCTAGAACTGTTACAAGTACTCACACTAAACGGGTCAATTGTCTTTATATGTATATAGCGATGGTATTTTATGTACATAAATGCTAGCCCCAATTAATATTTTAGTAATAATACGCCTACATTTTTCACCATATTAATAAATTGCTGAATATTGGCTTTACTAATGTAAACCAATGGCTCTCTGGCCCTACTAGCTTTGTGTAATTTTCCGAAAAATTCAATTTTTCGGAAAAAAATCAGGATTTTTTTCGAAAATGTTCAAAGTGGAAACATTCAATTACTGAGCTTTATTTGACTTTGTATATCATAAAATTGATTTAGTAATGTAAACATCCATACTGTAAAGTACAAATTCACGGTAGGTATCAAAAGTATTGGCTGCCATGCTACGTGGCCTCCATTAGAGAACTTTTGGCCCCATCGGCCATCAGTTCTCCACGCTATGTGCCCCGCCCATTGCCACTTCAACTTACTAATCCGCTGGGCTATGTTGGTTCCTTCAGTTCTCCTACGGGTCTCCTGATTCGATCTCGTATGGAAACCCCGAACATAGCCATCTCAACACATAAGACGATTATTATATTTTGGACGAGAAGAATTTTTAATTTTTTTCTGAAAAAGTCTACCCCGTTATATAAAAATCCAAAGAAATCAATAATCTGCTGACCGTACACCCCTCCGCTCATAACGCAGCACACGCGGTGTAATTTCTCATGCAAATGGCTCTGCTTGGAGCACTGTACGGCGTACAGGTTGCTCGGTAGCCGGGTCCTACTCCTTCCTTATTAATGTACACTTAACGTAATAAACATCGAACACTGAATAACACGGAGGTCGCCCATCACTAATTTATCGATTTGAGAACCGGTTTTAGTGGGTCATTTATTATCGAGGAGGTTAATTTTGTGACTGAGATTAAAAATCATATGCCCAGTTGCATCAATTAACTTTGATGATAACTTTAATGTTGTCAAATGTCAATACTTAACTATATCTAATTATCTATCTACCTAGTACCGATCCGACTTCAACGTAGTTCAGTGGCGTTTCGGACTTCGATCATACTCACATTTGTAGCAGAGCTAGGATCGAACTCGATCTGCCGTTTTATTTTTTTCAAACATCACAGTGTCCCGTTGCAAATCACGGAAAAGAAACAGGATATACCTACAACGAATAGAGCCAAACATACGAACGTCCTTAACTAGCAATTAGGTATTTTAATGACAAACCTATACAGAGCCACCAACTTATCTGTTCAGGTGGCCATAATTGGAACTAAACCAGTGTTATCAGATATACGGTAATTACTGCAAATGCACATTATTTTTTTTACCAAAACACTGCCAACGGTAATGTTATATTACCGTGCCGTTTCGACCGTATTTTATAAGATACATAACTGTGTATATAATTCTCTAATTTACTCTAATCTAATTCAAGATTTTTTTAAAGTGGCAATACTCAATTCCTCACTAGCGACGATTCCGAACTTCCGACTGAACAGATAACTTGGTGGCTCTATACTTAGTTATCATACTTCATTAACATTTTTTTATACAACTAACAAGGCAAACAAGCATACAGCCCGCCTGAAGGTAAGCTGTCACCGCAGTCTTTAGCATATAGACCTGCAACACCAGAGGTGTCACTCGAATCTTGAAACTTTTAACTCCTTTTCTATATTAGTAGATTCTACATATTAGAATATAAGTTTCAATGACACATAAGTATTATTCGTTATAAGGCATTTCTAAGAAAAATCCTTACGCTTCCCTTTGAAATGTTATCTCAAGAAATATTTTACACTATTCATACCTTTGGAATAGTCCAAAAACAGTGTTAATTTAGATATCTGTCCATAGGATCAGCGTCGTGGGAACTCCGCATAGCTGAGTCGTGAACGGTCCGTTTGTCAACCGGCCAATGTCCATCTCTGGTACGTACGTCAAGTCGCTTAGATTTATATTTCGCGTGATTGATAAAAATGCTATAGACTAGTGAATTATAATACCTATTTGCTGTAAATAATATGTTTTGTGTAGTATTTAAGTGATCAATGTTTATGTGATAGATGTATGAGGGGATGTATAAAGTTTAGGCTACCTACTTCTAGTCTGATTGTTTAAAGTGTCGTCGATTTGGCTGTAGGTTCTGTAAGGCGGTGTTAGCACTCAATAGGTTGAGTCTTTCATCCACACTGGCTTTGTGTTTTTATTTTGTTAACTCCTCATCATCTATCCTCGCTACATAACGAAATCATCTTAGCATTTCTTTATACATTCCCGTTACCGCATACTCTAATAACTGCATTTCTTTTCATCACTGTGGAGTGTCAGAATTTGTCATACAAACTAATATGTGTTTCTATCCGAAATAATCAAAAGAGCTTTCAAAGCTCACTGCAAAATGACTCCTCCTTACTCTAGAAATTATGACTATAATTGAAAGCAGCGTATAACGAAATAAATATAAATAAAGGTAATCTTTATATGCCTTCAACTCTAAATATAGGTCCTCAACACATTCGCTATTGAAACTATGCAAGTACCCACATAAATAACATTTTAACCTTCGCCGAACATTTCAAATCATTTAAATCACAAACGAAACGCATCCACCGCGTATTTAAACACAATCGGCTCATTCTGCCGGCACAATGCCGAGCACCGGTAAATAGAGCAAAAATGATTCCCGATGAGGGAATCAGCATCACCGGACTGTGCGACATTTAAATGTGCCGGCGGCGCTTTTGCGACCGCCATTTGCATCCGAGATCGCGTCGATCGGCCATCTTGTTTTTTTTGGCGGGCGACGCAATGCCGCGAGCGTGGCCGGGCGACACTGAGAGGAGGAATATAGTTTTATGAAAGGTTTTTTATATGGATATTGCTTATTTTTAGCTATTGTCACATAAACTAGAAATGAACGTTAGCATTCTGCAGCTTCTTTCTGAACTCCCACAAAATGGCCTTCTGTTTTTAATTTATTTAAAATAGATTTTCACAATTTGCATCATAATATATGATACATGAAATATCTTTCCTTCTATTTTTAGCTAAAATCAACCAAAATATGTCAATCTCCCATGCTAAAGTTCTTCGCATCTTTTTATTTTAAATTTATTAGGTATCCAAATGAAATCTTGGTAGGTTGAAGCAAGCGTACTTCTAGCTTCCTCAAAGTGACACAAATCCATGTTCACCTAACCCAGTCTCGTAGAAATGAAACGTCAGAGCACACCCGGTGTGTCGCGCACACATAACACAATCTTTGTTGCACTTTTTACCTGTTCTTTTGGTTCGGTAGCGGCATGCGCCGATGCAAAGGAGTGCATTCAATTATTCACTTGGTATTATTTCTGTTTATTACGGCGGATCCTACGTCCAGGCTCGTCGGCAACTGATGCCTATCAAGTGGCCAAATGCGTTGCTAATTGGGTCGACGGACCGCTATGCTGTTATCTGCTAACGAAACTCCCAGACTGGATTAGTTTCGTGCTGGGTTAATTATGACGGCGGCTTCATTTGGATTTTTGGATTTATTTGTGGCAGTGATCGAAGGAATATCTTTCTTTTCAAATATTGTTTTGCATTTGTTGCTTATTAATTTTTGTTCTGATTATTTCGGTGAGAGTTAAAAGATATGATACGACCTTATGGGACTTGTTGATAAATTCTAAGACACATACGTTGCAATAGTTTCGTATGGACTATGGTACACATCAATATCTCAGCAGGGGAGTTTTAAAAAATAAAAAAATAATTGTTTTCGTAGCAAGTTCTATTCACACTATAATGGAGTTCTCTCTTCTCCGCAGTTCTCAAAGAGATATTTATTTATTTATCTAAATCTTTATTGTACACAACAAAAATGCAACATGCAGAAATAAAAAACAGAAAAGTACAAATGGCGGTCTTATCGCAAATAGCAATGTCTTACAGACAACAAAAGGATGGATTTAAAATAAGGGAAAAAAAGATAATATAATATAATAATAGGTACCTACACCGTTGAGCTATGCTATATTCGACTTGGCCACAATAAGAAAAGACCAGTTAAAGTAGGAGGTACCACTGTCTTACAGCAGAACGACGCGAAGCAGTTTTGATGTGGCGTTTTGTTTGGTGAGATTGCTAGAGACAAATACCCCTTTATTCCGCTTCTTTTCCCTTCCATTGGAGAAATGGAAAGCTTAATTATTAATAAAAACTTGTAGATGTTCTAAGGCGGCGGTTCCGACTTACCATTAGGTGATCTGTTTACTCGACTACCGGACTACATGCCATAACATTTAAGTCAATTATCGCCTAGTGTTTGTAAAAAACATACAAGTTAACTATTATGTTTTTTTTTTATTTTTCTAAATTTTTATATAGTAGGTATGTATCTTTTTTTACAAGGGGAAATCTAATTATGGTTTCCTTCCCGCAGGGCTTGGGAAAGGGGCGGAAAGGTATTTCGGGGTCACCGGCCTCCAGCTCGGCGCGCGGATGTTAATGCCGAGCTGGGTCCCTAACGCTAAAACCCTACGCCGGCATACCGACCAAAACCCCTTGATGAGGCCCTCTTCATGCATATCAAGGTGACTGCGGTCTCTGCTAGCGAGGCTCGCCCAGAATTATTCACTCTCATGGTCTGGCCTGACTCATGGTCTCGCCCGTCATGGTAAGAGGGAGCGTGTACGCGACCTTATTTGCTTTTTTTAGACGGCCGCCCCGGAATCACTTTTAGTAAGGGCGCGTCCCAAGTGCACCCAGTGATCCCAAAGGCCTCCTTTAGTCGCCTTCTACGTCAGGCGGGGGGTACCGTGGTGGGATTCTAAATGCCCTCTTGCCACAGGGCAGATAGTAGCTATGTATGTACCTACCTATAGTTTTCTTAAGATTCTTTATGAATTAGTGTTAACCGTATCTACTAATTTTAATAAATCAATAAAAAAATATGCAATAAGTAGGTACTTATGTTGTACATAGTAAGTTATTTTATCATCATTTTGTTTTTTTACTGGCTTGGTGGCGCAGTTGTACTACGATATGATTGCAAAGATGAGGTTCGAATCCCGGGTCGAGCAGTGATATTGGATTTTTCTATACATTATCAGTCTGGTGTCAGGAATTTGTGCCCGATATGACGATAGGCTCGCCCCCTATCACATCGTAGGACGGAACATACAAGGCGAAACGTGGGTGTCCTGGTTGCACTTCTGCCTACCCTGTCTAGAAAAAAGACGTGAGTTTATGTATGTAAGTATGTATGTTTATTACTGTTAATTGAATAATTTACCTATAGGCAAATAATAAAATTCTTTATTTCAAAATCGTAGATACAGGAAAAATAGCCAATTCTATATTCGTATATTATAGCGTTTATATTATAAAAACATATTTTTAGCGTCCTGTTGAGCATGCTGATTCCTATGCATGATAAATACTCTTGATAATCTAACTAATACATTTCAATAAATGATCATGATAGCGATCAAGAACCAATTCGTTTCCAAGATAGTGATAAAATCTTACCTAATTACTTATGTAAACTAGTAGCAACCTACCACATAGCTCTGACTACTTCGGTCAGAACGGGTATGTAAAGATATACAACAGCCAACCAGCCCCAATCCCAGAATAACATTAATAAATAAATACACCCAACAGTCACATAGTCTTGACCCCACACTAAGATCGAGTCTTATGCCGTGGGTATTAGAAAACTACGCAATGCAATGCAGTGACACGCAACCCTTAATATTTAGGAAATAGTAGAACCACGCTGTTGTCAGCCTTGACTCAGCATGAATGGGCAAGCACGTCCGGGGCGGTATTAGAGCCTCATAGGAAATCGACCTGAAGCGAAAGCTCTGCTGTCGCGTTTCGTTCGGTGATTGAGATTGCCCGATGCACTATACCCTTTTCCTCTTCCCATCCTTATTCCTTCCCGCTATCCTCCCGATTTGATGAGCTGGCAACACATCCATGATCCAAGCGTTACAGATGTTCGACAGCCTCCGTGGCGTAGTTGGTTAGACGCTGACTGTGAAACGAGAGGCCGCGGGTTCGATCCCCGCACCAACACAAATGTTAGTGTGGCCCACAAATATTTGTGTTGGGTCTGGGTGTTTGTGAGACCGAAAAGTCTCTCGTAGTTTCTGATACCCACGACACAAGACTTAATTGATCTTAATGTGGGGTCAGTACTATGTATGTGGCTGTTGGGTGTATTTATTTATTTATGTTCATTGGCGGCAGTAATTATTTATCGCTAGGTGACCTGTTTGCTCGTTAGCCGGGCCTAGGCAATAAAAACAATTTATTAATTATAAGCAGCATTGCTCTTTATTATAGACAGGCGCACCTCCATCTCGGCGCAGAGATCAAACCCGCGGTCAAGCACTTAAACAACTCATTCTACCTTCTTCAGATGAGTTTTCCGAAGTTGTATAGGTACGTATTCATTTTCAATTACTAGCGTACCTTCGCGTGTGCAGTCGATTTATGACGAAAGTGTTAACATCTGGTAGTTCGTGGTGATACCACATATAAAACATTGGAATTTATGTCGTATTCCTACGATATAAGTTTGAATATTCTTTGGTAAAAAATTAAATCAATTGCCATGCCGTCCCAGTCTGCGCTAGC
Source organism: Theretra japonica (assembly GCA_033459515.1). Taxonomy (NCBI): domain Eukaryota; kingdom Metazoa; phylum Arthropoda; class Insecta; order Lepidoptera; family Sphingidae; genus Theretra; species Theretra japonica. The sequence goes on along the minus strand of CM065951.1, from coordinate 1,150,442 downwards.
CCTTAATCGTAACCTTAAAAACAAGGTACACAAGCAATAAAACAAACGTGTACTAACAATAATATATTTAACATTACATCACGCGATGACATTAGAGTATTTCCTAACAATATCCCTGTAGAAGGAGAACACGAGGTCGCTGGCGGCCCGGCACCGCTCCATCGCCTCTTTGTACGCATCCTCACTGAAACTGCCTTCTGTGAAACCTGGAATCGAATATTACAATATTCTAAAATACAAAAATTACTAATAATACGCACATTAGTGCATTCATTCCAGCCCATCTTAAAGTTGCCTGGAAGAAATCGCCGAAAGCGATTTGCCGCCGTATGTTACACATGTTTAAGCGCTTTGTGTTTTTTTTTTATGTCTGAAAAATTCTGTGGTGTACAATAAAGTATGTATAAATAAATAAGTGACATTATCATTATACAGTAGAAATGCACTGCTGAATATAGGCCTCCCCGGAAAGGTTCATAGAGAACTGTTGGAAGCTCCCCAGTATCCAGGGATGTCTTGCCACCTTCATTAGGACATCCATTTACTCATAATATGCTAGGTTTGGCGATATGTGAACTTTATCCGGAATTTTTTTGACCCTGTCAGCCATCTGAAATTCATTGCTTGAAAATAGGCCTCTCACAAGAATTTTCATCTTTTCTATGACTAATCCTCTTACATTAATCAACATCCTTCAACATTTATACATCATCCAAACATTACACCCATCTACCTTTGCCAATCTCACCTGTAACCAAACTCTTGTCTCTGCTATCAAACACAAAGTTCATAGTCGCCCGTGCTGACTCCAACTCCGTCTGGCCAGGGTCCAGGTTTATGTTGCCGTGTTCGTCTATAGCACACATGACTGCTGCGAACACGCATCGCATCGCTACTCCTGAGTTGAGGAGGGCCAGGCAGGCACAGTTCACTGCGCAGGATAGGAGCTGGAAGAAATTAAGGGGAATTAAACTACATTCTTCTTCTGTTCTTCTCTTCAGTCACAGGAAGTGCACTGCTGAACACAGGCCTCCCCTATGGAACTAAAATTACATTATGATGATAAAATTACACAAGGACACATATCAGAAAGAACTGATGGACGTTGGGGCAGAAAGATTTGTGAGTGGAGGCCATATACAGACAAACGCAGTGTCGGATGCTCCGCCTACAAGGTGGACAGACAACCTGGTTAAAGTTGCAAGAAGTCACTGGATGCAGGCCGCTTCCAACAGGTCAATGTGGAGATACTTGGGGGAGGCCTTTATTGGAATTCCTGTGGCTGCAGAGAGAGATAGAATTAACAATGGCCGATATAGATTTTAATTTTTACTGGCTCAAGTATCAAAATGTAAGTACTAAGTTTTGTACGTTTTTAAATTAAAAATCATTTATTTATTACTATCATGTGGGCCATTAGCTTGTTTGATGGAATTGTGTAATAATAATTGATAGAGTGCAATACATTCATTTTATGTTTAAAAGCTAGGGTGAAGCTAATAAAAAGTGTGTTAAAAAAACATGATTCCAATGTAACTGACCCCTCCAAAATCCTCAAGCTCTTGAATGGTGACTGTGATTCCTGTGCGTGGGTACAAACTGCCCAGAATAGCTGATTCACATGTCTGTCTGATGGCATTCTCTTTGTACCTGAAATGTCAAATTACATGTACATACATAATTATAATATCAGTATAAACTTTTAAGTAAATTATGATGCATTAAGAACCAGTTTCCATGTGAGCGTGTAGTACTTATTTTTAAAAATAACAGCCTTCAGCATAAGCTTGTTAGCTGTGTCAGGTGACTGTGAAAAGGGGGTGGGTTTGATCCTTACACTGGGACAATTGTTTGTGAACCCCACAAACATTGAAATAAATGAATACACCCAACAGTCGCATACATAGTCCTGACCCCACATTAAGATCATTTAAGCCTTTTGTTGTGGGTATCAGAAACTATGAGAGACTTTTCGGTTACACTTACACTTGGATACAAAAGAAATATTTGTTTTGGGTGCGGGTGTTGTGATATAAAAATCTCTGTTATTTTCTGATATCTATGATACAAGAGTTATGTTACTCTGCAGTCAGGTTTATGTCTATGACTTGCATGTACTTATTTATTTGGATAATTTTACCCACCTATCAGCTACTGAAGGCTTTCCTCCCTTAGGGCTGAAGAGGACTTCAAGTGTGGCCTTTTCTATGCTTTGATTTTGCATCTTAATGTCTAATGGTCCATTCACACTCACCAATGCTACAGTTTGACCTGAAATTATAAACAATATCTTTACACTTCACAAGATATACCCAACTGACGCCTGAGGGATAAGGGATACAAATTCCTAACAAAAAAAAGGTCAAATAGGTATTTATTTAGTTTTTAGTTTCTATTGAGTACATTTTTTCTTAAACCTGCAAAAATGCAAAGAAATTTTTAAATTATATAGTACACTTATATTTAAAGCGTCGCCCTACAGGTCTACAGCTGTATTTCTACAGAAGTAATCATACGAATACTAAGGTGCTTCTACAGACATCAACAACATATTATGCACAAATGCCCAGACCCGCACAAATATCTGAGTGTAATACACCAACCTCTGGCGCACAGAGCCAACCTCTTAGTCTCTGCAAAAGCCGACAATTGGTCATTAATTCCAGTGAGATGTTTTAGTTTTAAGTATTACTAAAAGCTTTGTAAACAAACCTTGTGACAAAATAGCGGACCCATCGGATTTGCTGAGGTAGTTGAACTCGCATTTCATTGGTTTCAATTTAAAATCTTTTACGTCCATATTTAAGGCTACCATTGCATTTATTTTGGTCTATTCATTAATTAAAAATTAAAAAGTACTTCTTTAATTTATTTGTTATACATGTGCGGATGACAGTACGTAGAAATTGACACTTAGGAAAACGTTTAGAAATTTTGTATTTTTTCCTGTAAATGCTAATTCCTTTCAAATTGTATTAGTTATGAATATTTAATGTAACGTGAATATAATTAATTATAATCTGTGTTTTAATTAATTTTAATCAATAAATATTAAATTTATGTAAATAAAGAAAAGTAACGTTTTATTTTTGCAATATTAAATAATTGCAGTCCGCAAGTTTTACCAATTAGTAACATATTTCTTTTTTTATAAGGTATTTAAATCTTACAATAATATGTGATACATTAAAATAACCTTCATTTTTATGCGGCATGCAATAATGACTCACAATTACAATGTTCAATAAATTAATTAAACGTAAAAAACGTCTAATGACGAAACGTCATATTTATAGCATTCAAATTTTACTGATAGTCCATCTTTCTCGTTTGTATTCAATTAGACTAAGACAACACGAACATTCATGTCATTACTTCCATACCTGACAAGATCACAATAGTAAAAATTACAATTTCGGACGTGTTCGGAAAATATTTGTTTTTACCTTTCGATGGTGCGAAATATAATTAAATAATAAATATGAAGGGGAGATTTAATACCTACGATATCATTTGCATGGTCACCGAACTGCAAAGGTAAGAGAATAATTATAAATTATTTATCACAATTCCAATAAAAAAAAAGATTTCCAGGCAAAATCCGAATCATAACCTGTGATATTTTTGTTTTGTTGCACACATGTAAACTTATGAAGCCGAAACGAATTACTTTCTGCATCATTATTGCTTTTATCTATTAAATTTATTGTAGAACATTGACCATTTTTTTTGTAGTAATAAGTATGAACTTGAAATCTAATTTAGTTTATTAACATTGTCACAATATCACAACGTAAAAATCATATAGACACATTATGAAACTTATATTGGCAAAAGAAACCTTTATGGATAGTTTAACACCCATACTATTGTTATTTGTATTTCCCCTGTGGTTTTTTAGTAGCTATAATGTAAATTAGATAACATGTATTGCTGTTTTAAATAATAAATTTAATTAAATACTGGTACATCAAGTAACTGCACTGCATCTTGGGCAAATGTGGTGCAATTTAATTCCCACTTGCTAACAACAGGACATATACTGGTTAACCTTGGAGAACACACTACAAGTATCCTCCAAAAATATATGTGTTGGCTTCTTTTTTTTCTTTTTCTTTTTATTGCAATGAATGGCGAGACGAACATGCCATGTGCCTGATAATAAGCAATATGATGACTACTCATGGACAGTAGCAATACCAAACAACACCATGAATTACAAAGTAATGCTTAGCAATCCACTGAGCTGGCCATCCTGAGACATAAGATGTTAATTCCCATTATGTTCAGTAGTTACTCTGGCTACAATATCCTTGAAACCGAAACACAACAGTGCATTTACGCTGCTGTTTGACGGGAGAAATAGACATTGCGGTGGTACCTACCCAGGCGGCCTCTCACGTGTGAAAGACCTACCAGATTTTCAAACAAAACAAAAAATAGTAAACCCACAAATTAAGACTGTATAAATTTTTTTGTTACATATTTAATGTCAATACAAAATGTTATCTTCACTTATTTTATAATTCATCATCATCATCATCATCAGCCTGTTGCAGTCCACTACCGGACATAGGCCTCTCCCAAGGTACATCATAGAGCCTGGTCTGCTGCTTTATGCATCCAGTCCCTGCCGGCCATCTTGCCCAAGTCATCCCGCCATCTGGCCATTTTTATAATTATGTACAATAAAAAAAATGGCCAAAAAAGTGTTTGTGAATAAACAATTCTTAAAGGAAGTTTACAGTAAAAATATGGTATCTGTTATTGCCTAATTAGTAATATATAATAACTATAGATAAGCATTTGACATCAAAGCCATATAAAGTTATTTAAATAATACAAGCATATCAGGATGACAATCTAATTGAGATTTTTTTTTTGTTTCTCATTACTTACAAATTGGGTAACATATTTTCCTACCTACAATTTTATGTAAATGAACCAGTCTGAATATTTTGTATCCTTCTTTTTTCTATTGCTACAGATACATCTCTACATATTTGTGGGTCTGAAGCTAGTAAGGTCTTGACAGAAATTTCAACCCAAATACATGCAGTTAATATCGCAATATACATGTTTATTGTATACAGAGACAGCTAGGTGAATGCAATCCCTTTGATGTTTAGTGCAGAGCAAAATAGATAATTTATTGATAAAAAATAGTTATTGCTAGCTTGCTATATTTACCATTCTAATCAATCATTACAATTAGGTATATATTGATAAAAAAGACCAAAAAGTTCTCGAATGGAGGCCACGAAGCGGAAAGCGCAGCGTGGGACGCCCACCCACTAGGTGGTCAGGCGACCTGGTAAAGGTCGCGGGACGTCGCTGGATGCAGGCTGCCTCCAACAGGTCACTGTGGAAATCATTGGGAGAGGCCTATGTTCAGCAGTGGACTTCTTTTGGATTGGATACATTGATAGCTGTGGCACAGTTGGTTAGACGCATCTGTGAAATGAAAGGCCGTGTGGTCGATTCCCCACCGAGACAAATCTTTGTGTTGTGCAATCAACAGATATTTGTTTCGGGTCCGGGTGTTTGTGAGACTGAAAAATCTCTCATACTTTGATACCCATAACACAAGACTTCATTGATCTTAATGAGTGGTCAGGACTATGTATGCAACTGTTGGGTGTGTATATTTAATGTATTTTAAATACACTGGCTGAACCCAATATGTGACTTTAGTGTCTTCTTACACGTTCTCCACCATCACATATGGTCGCAATCCTTGGAGATACAACTATTTTACTACCAACTTATCCCGAACAGCCTCCCCCATGGATCGCCACATAGACCTAGAAGCGGCCTGCATCCGGCCTTTATTCAGCAGTGAACTTATTGTGGCTGAAGAGAGAGAGAACTAACCCTAGTAATTTTTTTTTAATAGTTTGGTGGGCATGCGAGTGAACCAAGTGTACGACATAAACAGCCACTCATACGTGATCCGACTGCAGAGGTCTGAGGAGAAGAAGGTGCTGCTGATTGAATCTGGCCACAGGTTTCACACAACACATTTCGAATGGCCGAAGGGTCTAGCTCCTTCTGGCTTCACTATGAAGGTAAGGATGTGTTTAATAAATTGGTAAGGGTCTGGTCCTAAACAAAACAGGGTATGTTGTGGTTGTTTTGATTTAATTTCTGTGGTTTTCATGCTAAGTATCCAAACTTCTAATGACAAAAAATGGTGGATACTACAATATAGATATCAAGACAGCTGCGTATGTACTCGTTAAAAACGGATTCTGGCACATAACATTACCCATCAATACACGCATCAATCCTAAAAGTCAGAGGTCACTGTCTATATAGCCGCGTCCCGTCCGATGCCAATAGAACAGCAACGATTTATGCGATGCTACACTCTCGTGAGTGTAGCATCACATTATTGAGATTCAATGACCACGCACTTCAACGGTGAAGGAAATCATCGTGAGGAAACCTGCATACCGTAGTGATTTTAAAGAATTTCTACGGTATGTAAGTCCGCCAACCCGCACTAGGCCAGGGTGGTGGACTATATGGCCTAACCACTTTCGATTGTAGAGTAGGCCCGAGCCCAGCAGTGGGACGTATATGGGCTGATACAATACAATACAATACACATATTCCATAGTAATAAATAATTGGTTTAATACTCTACAATATTATAAAATCAATATTCCTCCAGCTAAGAAAACACTTGAAGAATAAACGCCTGGAGAAGCTGCAACAGATTGGCGTGGACCGTATAGTGGACTTCCAGTTTGGCAGTGGAGAGATGGCCTACCATGTGATACTGGAACTTTATGACAGGGGCAACATTGTGCTCACAGACTACGAGTGGACTATCATGAATGTACTGAGACCTCATGTTGAAGGGGATAAAGTCAGGTATGTATTTGAAGGTGTGTTAGTTGGTTGTAAAATACTGCTGTCTATCTCTCTTCAGCCACAGAACATCCACTGCCGAATATAAGCCTCTCCCACGTATCTCCAAATACCAAAATACTACTGCTTCTTGTGAAAGCATTAAGTAAGACCTTCGCGTGCAATAACAAATATATTTATTGGCTCTGGTTTCCATAGTTTAAGCCTTGACTTTAGTGTCGTGAGATAATCACTCAACTGCCGCAATAATTGGTCGACAAAAAAGGTTTCGTAGTGAAAAAAACATATTTACTATCCAGTTACTGTTATAATTTTAAGAATTTCATAATTTCCGATAAGGTTTTGAACGATCTCCTATTATATTAGGAGACATAAAGAACTCAGTCAAAAATTTAACTATATATTTCCCGTCCATCACAGATTTGCAGTGAAAGAAAAATACCCACTGGACAGAGCGAAAACATCGTACGCGATACCGACTGTAGAGATGTTAAAGGATATATTCACAAACTGCCGACCAGGGGACAATCTCAAGAAAATTCTCAACCCACATCTAGGTAAGGATGTTGAAATATATAGACATTGGTTCAATTAACACAGTTGTACTACACTAAAATTACAACGCTAAGGTCTCTAGTTCGTATCCCAGGTCAGGCAAAGTGATATTGGATTCTTTTATCCATTATTAGACTTGAGTCAGGAATTTGTGCTTAATATGGCGATAGGCTCGCCCCCTATTACATCGTAGGACGGAACTCATAAGGGGAAGGTCTCCTGGTAACATATCTGCCTACTCCTTCTGAGACACAGGCATGTTTATGTATGTATGATTCAATTGACTGGCGATATGACTAGTAATTGTACTGAATTCAATAGGATTTGTATAAGAGAGGAGTGTATGTGTAGGAATCGTATTACCTTGAATAGCTTATGCTAATGTAACATGACAACTATTGTGGAAGTGTTATTGATTCTATAATATAACCATGCTGTCTTATAATGTATTAATGAATCAATTTTCACCAAAACTACGATTGTTCCTGGCAAAAACTACCCTATAGCCTTTCTCCATAAGTGGACTATCCAACACTGAAATAATTCCTAATTTGGACCTGTAGTTAATGAGATTAGCGCGTTCGAACAAACAAAATCTTCAACTTTATATATTAGTATTATATAATTTATTTATAGGAGGGTATAATATAGTATCTGACCTGATAAATTGAGGGTATATTTTTAAAACAAGAAATAATTAACTACATAAACAATATACAATATCTTATATAGCCTACGAGTAGATATTTTGAGCAATTACAAAAATTAGCATATTTTAAATCCCGTTTTGGTTCATTGTCTTTTTCAGAATTCGGAGCGTCGGTGCTAGATCATGTACTCCTTGAAAATGGACTATCAGGGAACAAAAAAGTGGGCAAAGACGGAGCCAATCAGTTTAATCTGGAGGAAGACATGGACAATCTGGTTAAAGCGCTGCAGCAAGGCGAGAAGATGCTGGATGAGGCGCATGACAAGGTTTCTAAGGTAAAATAAATTAGACAGTCATTTTACTTATTTGTGTAGAAGTTTTTTTGTATTGAGTAGGGGGCACAAACAAATGGATGAATAATCTGAAGGTAAACAAACAGTCACCGTCAACCATGAACACCTACAACATTTAAGGTATTGTCGGTGCGGTGGAACGTTATAGGAGGCGTATTTTTACCAGAGGATTTATTGTCGCTAACGATGACTATGTGGAGAGCCTTGAAGAAGCCCTATGTTCAGCAGTTAAGTTCTTGTGGCTGAAGAAAGAGCCGGTAAAGGTTGCAGGACGTCGCTGGATGCAAACTGCCTCCAAGAGGTCACTGTGGAAATCATTGGGAGAGGCCTATGTTCAGCAGTGGACTTCCTTTGGCTGATGGATTGGATTGATTGGACTGGAAGAAAGAGCGAGTTTTTTTTATTGCAATGAATGGCGAGACGAGCATGCCATTCGTCTGATGGCAAGCGATACGACCGCTCATGGACAGTAGCAAAACCAAACAACACCGTGAATTACAAAGTTATGCTTGGCATTCCACTGCGCTCATCATCCTGAGGCATAAGTTGTAAGTTTCATTATGTCCAGTAGTTACGTTGGCTACAATGACTTTCAAACCGGAACACAACAATGCGTTTACACAGCTATTTGGCGGAAGAAATAGGCATTGTGGTGGTACCTACCCAGGCGGCCTCTCACATATGAGAAAACTATCACCAGTAAAATTAAGATAATGATAATTATAGGAAAAAATATTTACTATATATTTTTTAGGGATACATACTCCAGAAGAAAGAGACGCGACCCAACCCAGTGCCTGAAGGTCCAGATTATCTCCTCACCAACATAGAGTTCCACCCGATGCTGTATGCACAGAATAAGGACTCTATCTACGCAGAGTTCGAGACGTTTGACAGAGCTGTGGACGAGTTCTTCTCCGGCTTGGAAGGACAGAAACTCGATATGAAGGTATTCAATTATTTCAGACAATATTAACATTTAAATAAAAATCCTGAATAGTGTTTCCGTGACCAAATTCAAATCCTAATTGTTGCCATTTTACTTTCAATGCCATTCAATGAAAGTGAAATACTATCATTCACCATCACAACTATGTTGAATAAAAATCTTGACATTGTCAGAATGGAAGTCTCTGGTAGAAGTACACAAAAATAATTCTTTAATCTCTTATAAGTATCTACCTAAGAAATCCATCATGTTGTGGCAACTAATTTTATCACATAATTTACTTTTATATCATACTTATCTATTCAAACACGACAGACAAACTCACCTGCAACTACAGCGCAGTACAGTCCAAATAATCTGGGTGGTAATTTTGTCTCCAGCTGGTGCAGGTGGAGCGCGAGGCGATGAAGAAGCTGCAGAACGTGCGCAAGGACCACGACAAGCGAGTCTCCCAGCTGCAGACGGCGCAGCACCACGACACGCGCGCCGCAGACCTCATCACCAGGAACGAGCAACTCGTGGAGCAGGCCCGGCTCGCCATACAGGCCGCGCTCGCCAACCAGGTATCGCAGCTGTAGAGTTATGACTTCCAGGTGTACCAGGTGTTCCAGCATTTCCAGCTGTAAAGTCATCCGGCTGCGCACCACCAGTCTCATGACGCGCAACAACTCGAACTTTTCTCGAACGAACGTTTATCACTTATTAATCGCGAAGGTTTCATTTTATGACCTTTAAAATTAAGAATTTATAACAAAGACATTAAAAACTCATAAAATATCCCATGGGCTTTACGATAATTTAATTCCGTGTAGTAAAACTATGGGTTCCATGTGTACCAGTACTCGTAGGACTCTCTCTCTCTCTCTCTCTCTCTCTCTCTTTCTCTCTCTCTGTCTCTGTCTCTCTCTCCTCAGCCACAGGAAGGAATCTAATTTTAAATTAGGCAAGGCTCGCCATATGGATTTTGCCAACCAAGAATGGCTGTATATTCTTTAAATGTTATCATCCTAAATCCTGATGATTAAACTCTGCCTTCCAGATGTCCTGGGACGACATACAGCTCCTAGTCAGGACCGCGCAAGACAACCAGGACCCCATAGCGTCCTGCATCAAGCAGCTGAAGCTGGACAAGAACCACATATCGCTGTGGCTGACAGACCCTTATCAGTACAGCGATGATGAAGGTGATGAGAAGCTGGAACCAATGATGATTGATATCGACCTGGCCCTGACGGCTTATGCTAATGCTAGGAGGTAAGAACACTGTAAATTTAGTACTCGATTATAATCATCTTGCTATGAAAAGATTAATTACAACTAAAATCAAAATTAATTATTAAACCTATAGTAATCCAATGCTAAACATAAGGAATGATACATAATAAGACATAATCACTCCGGGTTGATAATGAATTGAAATATCCATTATCGCTGCTCGATCCGGGATTCGAACTCGAGACCTCAGCCTTGCAATCGTACCGTAATACAACCACGCCACCCAGGCAATATATATTTTTGTCAATATGTATATCAAAAGCACGCAGGGTTCTTCACGACGTTTTTCCTTGTCAAAATGGTGTAAAAATAGGCAATTAATTTTAATATGAACTTAGTAGTTTTTTATTTTATTTTATTTTATTTAGGAATACAAACAATCGTACATTGTGTGTTACATCTAGATAAACAGTATACTATAAATAAATCCACGATCCTCAGCGTTTCCAACAAATGTTGTCAACCAAATTAAATGCACAGTGTTGAATGTATATGTCAATAAAAAATAATTTTAAAAAATTAAACCGACTTCAAAAATAGAGAAATAAAACTAATCTTTTCATAAATCATATCCAAAAATCATGCAATTTTGGCAAAATTACATACATACATATCAAATTGATAATCTCCTTTTTTTGAAGTCGATTAAAAACATTGTTTCATCTTTTCAAGATACTACGAGCAAAGACGCACGGCCGCCAAGAAGCAGCAGAAGACGTTAGAGTCAGCCGGCAAGGCGCTGAAGAACGCGGAGCGGAAGACCAAGCAGACGCTCAAGGAGGCCAACACCATCACCAGCATCGTGAAGGCGCGCAAGACGTACTGGTTTGAGAAGTTCTACTGGTTCATCTCCTCCGATAACTATCTGGTGGGTTGATTAAATTGAGTTGGTCGGTCCAAGCATGGATTGAATTTGTGTGTTTGTTTGTGTGTGCATATCTTGGGTAGTTGTATTTTTGATTGGATGAGATTTTAATGAATGCTGTTGCTACTTGTGATGGTTCCTGTGTTTAGAAAAAGGGAAGATAATTTCTATAATATAGGTGTTCAGAAATTAGGGATTCAGTGTAATTATTCTGTAATCTTTAAACCTTTTCTAACACAATCACTGCACGCAATTGGTATTGGTATTGGTATCAGCCCATATACGACCCACTGCAGGGCACGGGCCTCCTCTACAATCGAGAGTACGATTGAGAGTGGTTAGGCCATATAGTCCACCACGCTGGCCTAGTGCGGGTTGGCGGACTTACATACCGTAGAAATTCTTTAAAATCGCTACGGTATGCAGGTTTCCTCACGATGTTTTCCTTCACCGTTAAAGTGCGTGGTGATTGATTATCAATACACACATAACTCCGAAAAGTCAGAGGTGTGCCCTGGGATTTGAACCCGCGACCACCGTGAACATGTAGGCAGCCGAGTCTGGTCCGATACCACGAGGCCACCACGCACTTTTTTTTTTTTTTTTACTGCACGCAATACAAATTGAAAATTTCAATTAGTATTTATCATCAGATTTAATATTATTTTGTCATGTTGATATATTTAATTACATCAATACTTGGCTCAAACATACAACTAATTTCTCAAAACCAACTAACCATTATTGAATATTTGTCCAGGTTATAGGCGGTCGCGACCAGCAGCAAAACGAGCTGATAGTGAAGCGGTACCTGCGCCCCAGCGACATTTACGTGCACGCCGATGTAACAGGTGGAGCGTCGGTGGTGGTGAAGTGTGGCGCGCCGCCCTCGCCGCCCGCCGGGCCCGCGCTGCCGCCGCCCAGGACCCTGGCCGAGGCGGGCCAGGCCGCCGTGGCCTACAGGTATCATGTCCTCCTGGCAACACACCTGTGCAATATTTATATATATAAGTCGAGATAGATGTCTAGTGTCGTGGGTATCAGAAACCACGAGAGACTTTTCGGTCTCATCACCCAGACTTGTAACGTCTACCTCTGGGTCGCAAAAATATTTCCCACCGTATCTGGATCGAACCCGAAGTTTCTCGTTAGTCGGCATCTAGAACCGACTGCGCCATGGAGGCCTATCACTGCTGAATTGACAGCCTCCGTGGCGTAGTTGGTTAGACGCCGACTGCGATACGAAAGGCAGCGGGTTCGATCCCCGCCCCGAAACAAATGTCTGTGTGATCCACACGTATTTGTCTCGGGTCTGAGTGTTTCTGAGACCGAATAATCTCTCGTAGTTCCTAATACCCACGACACAAGACTCGATCTTAGTGCGAGGCAGGACTATACATGTGACTGTTGAGTGTATTTATTTGTATTGAAGGAATGTTAGATTCTGACCTATGTTACGATGTTGTTTCCCAGTGTGGCGTGGGAGGCCAAGGTGGTGACCCGCGCGTGGTGGGTGCGCGCGAGCCAGGTGTCCAAGTCGGCGCCGGCGGGCGAGTACCTCTCCACCGGCTCCTTCATGATCCGCGGCAAGAAGAACTACCTGCTGCCCGACCTGCTGCAGTTCGGCTTCTCCTTCATGTTCAGGGTAAGTACATATGTACATACATAAACTCCCGCCTTTTTCGCAGAAGGGGTAGGCAGAGGATACCCACCTTGATCCTTACTTTTGGAAGTGGTAGAACCGCGCTGTTGTCAGTCATGACTCCGCAAGTGAAACAAGAGCTACGCTGTCGCGTTTCGTTCGGTCAGTTTGATTGCCGGATACTCAATACCCCCCTTTCCTCTACCCATCCATTTTCCTTCCCGCTCTATTCCCAATTTCATGGGCCAGCAATACATTCATGATCCAGCGTTTTGGATGTTCATGGACTGCAGTGTTCACTTACCATCAGGTGACCTTTTAGCTCGTTTGCCGGACCTATGCAATAAAAAAATCCGCGATTGCATTACATTGTTATGTAGCTAAATAACACACCAGGCGTGTGATATACGCACAGGCGTTCACAAGAACACAACATGTGTGTCTACCGCAGTTAACATCTTATAATATCTGTAGCTAGAAGACGGCAGTATGGAGCGCCACGCGGACGAGCGGAAGGCCATGGCGCTGGACGACACCGTCTCTGACGTCACGTCCGTCCAGGAGTCTATTGAGGAGCAGGAGATCCTGGTGTCTGATGATGGTGAATTGACTTTGAATTAATTGTATCAATGGTGGTAGGTCTCTCATATGTGAGAAGCCGTCTGTGTAGGTACCAATGTATATTTCTCTCACCAAACAGCAGTTTAAATGTACTGTTTGTGTTCCGGTTTGAAGGACATTGTAGCCAGAGTAACTACTGGACATAATGAAACTTAACACCTTATGTCTCAGGATGGCGAGCGCAGTGGAATGCCAGACATGTATCTTGTCTTATATATTTAAATACTTGCATAGTAAGGTGCGTTGCAAAGAGGAATGAAAAGAAGAGATTGAGAGAAGAACATAATACCCAGCAGCCGAATGCCAAACATAGCTTTGTAATTCATGGTGTTGTTTGGTTTTGCTACTGTCCATGAGCGGTCGTATCGCTTGACATCAGGCAAATGGCATGCTCGTCTCGCCATTTATCATTCGACAAGAGCACCAGGAGTGAAGTGCAGAATTTTGATGTAATTAAATTCAACTGTAGGAAATTTACTATTGAATTTGGAGGTGTGTCATCCCATAATTAGCTTTATTAATATACTTTTAAAAAAATCGAAACTAAATCATAATTTTAGACGAATCTTCATCCAAAGAGGAGAAATCCGAAACAACCAAACAAGACTCAATTACAGAAGACACGAACACAGCTGAAGAATATAACGACGAGAAAGAGATAGAAAACACGGTGGAACTGAATAACCACGAGGATGACAAGGACAGCGAATCAGATAGTGACAATGAGTCTTCAGAGGGCACCTTCCCTAATACGCATGTTAAGGTAAATATTATAAATTGTACCAATAGGGATGTTGACTCTTTTTTTTTTCCAAATTTATCTACAGACAATGTATATAGGCGGACCTTGAGATGATGCTGAGATGACATAAGTAGGTGTACATGCGCTTATTTCATAAGTTTTTATCGAAAAGTTTGTTATGCAAAGTCGCAAACAGAAAGGATTTTTTTAAATCTGTCTAATAATAAACAAGTTAGAATTATTTCAAATTTGATGGTAGGAGGAACCTCACTGGTCCCCACTGCACTACAAAAAATATTAACATTTCAGTCATTTTGCAGTATTCATTAAATACTGTTCTAAATCTAAATATTGGAAACATCTCCATTATACAAGCTTGGCAATATCCGAATTGTAGAAGCAAATAACATTTCACTGGAAATTATGTTTGAAGCCAATGAACAATAGACCTTATTGCGTTTTATTTAGGTTTGAAATACAAAAACTGATTCATGTTACTTCGATGCAAGTATTCAATAATTCCATGAAATCTTTCTTTTTATGAAAAATAGATATTTTGTGTATAGGTTGATGAAAGATTAAAATTATATAATGCTTACAAATTGATTGCATACAAAACACGTGTAACATTTTTATGTACTTCAGGTCGACCACGGTACTGGAGAAGTTATTCTACATTCTAGAACGATGTCGGAATCCACTCCCAGAGGTATCTATATGTATAGTTTTTAGTTAGTTTCGACAAGACTACAGCGTGGTTTTTCCACTTTAAAATTTGATGTATTTATTATTTTCATTCATTACGGTTATCACAGTTTACTTTGAACTCTTTGGCAGTCTCCGTGGCGCAGTTGGTTAGACGCCGCCTTTAAAACTAGAGGCTGCTTTTAATACATTATTTGATTGTTTAAAGTTCTGAAAAGTTCGTTCTTCCACATAAACTAACTTTATTTGTTTCATTTATATCATAATATTATCACTTTAATATGTCTCAACAGATGAAGAAAAGATGCCAGTCTTCCCCTCTCTCCCCAACAAAGGCGGTAAGAAGATACAGCAGAAGAAAGAAGAGAAGAAGGTGGAGAAGAAAGAAGGACTCAAGAGAGGGCAGAAGAGCAAGCTGAAGAAGATCAAGGAGAAGTACAAGGACCAGGATGAAGAAGACAGGGCGTGGAGGATGATGATGTTGCATGTACGTTTAAATATCGTTCCTTTGAAGTAAAACTATTTTTTACAGGTTTTATCGCGAATTTTGTTTAATTTTTACGTAATTTAACTTGTCGACGTGTCGATCACATTAGACATTTCATATGACATCAAGCTGATGACTGTCTCGGTGGGGTAGCTGTTACGATTACAAAGCTGAGGTCTCGGGTTGGATTCCAGGGTCGGAAAAAGTGATATTTGATTTATCTATTAATTATGGAGTTAGGAATTTGCGCCCGATGTCTAGTCCGATCAAATCTAATAAATCTGGTTTCCAGGCACCAACCACAATAAAGGAGTCCAGAAAGGCTCAGAAGAAGGCCGCACAGAAAGCTGGCAAGGTGAAGCCAAGTCAGAAGGGGCCTAAGATTCCTCAACCACCGCCAGTGCTGTTCGAGGTGGACTCCGATGAAGATGTCGAGGAACCTGACCAGGAGGTGAGGACTTAATCTCTCTCTTCTCTTCTAAAATTAAATAGGCAATAAATATTTTGACAATCTTGCATAAAGATGTCGCTTAGATTGAATGGAAATATACCGTGGGTAGTTACTTCTGTCTACCTTTTTGAGTCTTGTTTTTTTGAGTTTGAAGAGTGCGCCGCATTCGTCTCGAGTAGTATTTGTACTACTCGAGACGAATGCGGCGCACTCACAGTACAGCCTTATTTTAATAAAATCATTTCTAAAACTGCCCTAAAATTGTTTTAGGCCATTTCACGATTAATCTAGCAATAACTTGGATAATTAAATTTTCCGGTTACTATATTGGCGATAGGCTCGCCCCCAATCACATCGTGGGACGGAACACAAGGCGAAACGTGGATTTCCTGGTTGTCTTGCCTACCCCTTCTAGGATAGAAGGCTTCATGTTTTTATATCTGTGTATATCTATTTCCAGGTGACAGACCAGCAAGGTCCAGACGTGGACACGGAGCTCCTGAACCAGTTGACAGGCAACCCGTTCGCGGAGGACGAGCTGCTGTTCGCGGTGCCCGTCGTGGCGCCATACTCCGCGCTGCATAACTACAAGTATGTTTTTAATCTTACAGGCTGGATATTGGTCTTTTGAGCCATAGTGATGCTTATGAAATTCTCGTGATAAATTTCAATAATCGTAACATGAAGATTTGAGTGGTTTTTTTTTGTGAATAGAGAATATTGTAATTAATATATTGAAATGACTAGCCATCCATACGGTAACAACTCTTTAAGACTTAAGTTATTCATGTGAAAATTTATGTTTTAAGTCACTTCATTAATTGCACTGTTTTTTATTCATATCTATGCCAAACCCTCTTTTTCCGAGACTATTTAGATATATAAATAACATTTTTATTCTTATCTACTTCAGGTACAAAGTAAAACTAACCCCAGGCACGGGTAAGCGAGGCAAAGCGGCCAAGACAGCCATTCAGGTGTTCCTCAAGGATCCCGCGGCTTCACCCCGGGAGAAGGACCTCCTCAAAGCAGTGCGGGAGGAGAACGTCGCCAGAAACTTCCCCGGAAAGGTCAAGCTGTCCGCCCCACAGCTGCACAGACACAAGAAATGAGAATACTTTTCCGCCCCGACTCATAAGAGGCGGAAAAGTTGGGGCAGGAGATCCGTATTGTCTTATATATATGCGACAAGTAGACGGGCCGATCAGGAACGCGGGTGTAGGTATTGGTGGTTTTGGTAATACGGTACTAATAACATTGATACACAAATAATAGGATATTGGAATACATCGATTGGTTTTTACAAGAGTAGATTGTGGACGTCTTTTGAATAGCGCCATGTAGATCAAACAGCTGATTGTAACGACACGTGCTGTCTTTAAGATGCAGTACATTGCGCGTTCGTGAAATGTCAAATTAATTAAAAAATCATTACAAAAGTAAATAAATGTAAATCAGATGTGCCTGTGTAAATACGATTTTAGAAGGTATAATGTTTTATTAAAACCCTTGGTGTCAAGTAAATAAATCGGTGCTCACAAACTGGCGGGAAAAATAATGTAAATGAATGAAATAGTTTCCATATTTTTACATAGTATAAATGTAAAATAATTATATTTAAATGTAATATCGCAATAATAAATGTATGATATAAAATTAGATATAAATAGCTTACATACGTGCAATGAAAGACAAGTTTCCAAATGGTCGAATGTGAAGTTTTGTTATGTATTTCTATTGGTTTGTGTTCTAGTTATTTTATTACCAATACCACTTACGTTTCGAGAGCGACCCTCACTTCTCCATTCGATTTAAAAAACGATGTACATTAGACTAATTTAATGTTATAAATAAATATTCAAAACCAATGTACAAGAAACAGGAATAAATTAATTTGCTCATATTTGTTGTTAACTTTACGTTTTCGGTTTATTTGTTTTTTTTTTTGTTAATTCATAGACTATGATGCTCCGCATTGTTTTCATTTTAATTCAAAAATAACGGTCGTTATGTAAATAAAAGTTTCCCACTTTATTGTGATAAAAAAATTGTAGGTACTTGTAGATTTTCTACACGATATTTAATGAATGGATATTAATTAGATTTACCTAAATTAATATTGTATGATCTTGAATGTATGAGAATTGTGTACATAAATATGTATATACAATAAGCTAGGTTGTGTCTAATAAATATTAATATTTTTAAAAGTAAACGTGTTTCATTAAAAAAAAAAACGATTAAAGAATTACCTATATCTTTAACACCGTTGTTGATTTGGTAAAAAGCGACAAAAAGCTAGTACTTTTTACGCTACAAAAAAAGGAAGGAAGTTTCGTTAAACCTATGTCATCACTATGCAAAACATTTCACAGAGCACGAAAAGTACTAGGACGACAGAAACAGAAGGAGGTTTCGTTAAACCTATGTCATCACTATGCAAAACATTTCTCAGAGCACAAAAAGTACTAGGGCGACAGAAACAGGAAGGAGGTTTCGTTAAACCTATGTCATCACTATGCAAAACATTTCTCAGAGCACAAAAAGTACTAGGGCGACAGAAACAGGAAGGAGGTTTCGTTAAAACCTATGTCATCAATATGCGAAACATTTCTCAGAGCACAAAAAGTACTAGGGCGACAGAAACAGGAAGGAGGTTTCGTTAAACCTATGTCATCACTATGCGAAACATTTCTCAGAGCACAAAAAGTACTAGGGCGACAGAAACAGGAAGGAGGTTTCGTTAAACCTATGTCATCACTATGCGAAACATTTCTCAGAGCACAAAAAGTACTAGGGCGACAGAAACAGGAAGGAGGTTACCGTAGTTAGAGAGTTCTACCCACCTAATCATTGTTTTGTGGTTCTACCTACCCACAGTCCGATGTCTTGCAATAATTCTAAGTCTACCCGCAGTTACTACATACCCTCACAAAGAATATTTAAATGTTATCAATTTAGGGGCAATACCGTCTACCATTGGACAGAGGTGAAAATTTAAGAAATAAACATTGTAATTTTATGCTAATACCTACTCCTGATATTCTTTATTTATCTCATTCTTTCGTAGGCTACTTTTCTAAAGTTTCACTTCCATCGTGTGAATTGCGCACACACTTTTTTTTATAATTTTTTGTTTTAGTAGTTTTAAATAAAAATATGATTAATCGTTACTATTGAGGTAGGTACCTACTACTCTAGCGGAAGTCGGTTAAGTAGTTACTCAAAACGTGTCTTATAAATAAAAGTCTCAATAAATAAAAATGTACTTTATTTAATACATTAACACAACAGAAACTATAACAAAGAATGAAGCGCTCAGTCTTCTAGTTCTTCTTCTTCGCCGAAAGCCTCGCCTTCACCCGGCAGCTCCGGTGGAGGCGGTGGCGGCAGATGCGCGATGCGATATGCCTGAAAACAACACATCGTTAACTAACAATGCTATAAAAGTATCATAAATTCAGTAAGGTTGTTAGTTAAGAAAGGCCGAGCCATGTCTTCCATAACAGAGCTGATGGACAATCGGATATGAAATGACCATGGACACTTTTGTATAAAATATCCAGCATTTAAAACACCTGACATTTTAACGGGCCCGCCAACCTACAAGTAGGAGCAGGAAAGGAGGTTTTCTAAGATTAATCACATCAAGCCGAGTACTCACTAACAAGTTGCAAGTTGCATGTTACAGTAACGAGGTTCTAATGTGTACGCGTATGACAGTTTACGGTTACAGGTGTACCTTGTAATCGTCGACTCACTGTAAGCCGCACGCACACCGCTCGCAACAGCTTTACGAACCACGTACACACTATGTTTCTATGGCAACGGTTACGGCTCGCTGGTGAATATCCGGCTTTAGAGGACGCGTCGTTTGCAGACCTCATATTTGAGTTAGGTTTAAATCATTTCAAACGTATATGTAGTTAACAAATATATATGCTCTAGACAGGACTGGTAGACTAAAAGCTAATTCCTTACAATAGCAAGAGAAGGCCATTTTAAATTGGATTGTTTTTCTTAGTCCTTACTGTCTTGCCGAATAGCTTCTACCGGTGCTGGTCCAAATGACTTCATGCCTATTTACCATATGACGATATGATTCGGAAGCCTTACCTCCTCATCCGCGAATGTGGGGTCAGCCATCTCCATGACCTCGGGTCCCACCAGATACTCGTCCTGTGGCCGTGGCAGCTGTAGAGGACAGAAGTTCGGCGGCTGGTACTTCAGACCCCAGCCAACGTACATGCACTCTGACCTCCTGGGCACAACAATTATATTGCCAAGTTGTTGTATTGCATGAACAATGAGAATCATGATCTTCCTAGGAAACTATTATTCCACATCTAGACGAAGGAATAAGGGCATAGAAAGCGCTGATTTAACTTTACATAACCTACTCCCGAGGCGGCGTCAAAAATTATGATAATTTGAATTTACCAATATTTTGGCGTATCCAATCAATAATTTAAAATAGTTTATTATCTCGTTTATTCCTCACGTTACAAATCATCATCATCATCATCCCATTAAAGTCCACTGCTGGACACAGGCCTCTCCCAAGGTACGCCACAGAGCCTGATCTGCTGCTTTTTGCATCCAGTTGCTGCCTGCCCTCTTGTGCAAGTCGTCCCGCCAAATAAATAGTTTTGTTTGAGGATCAAGAAGATATTGTAAAATTGGTTATTTAGACACATTCGAAACTCGAAGGAACCCCAAAAATTACGGAATGAACACCGAAATTACAACAGAGTCATATAGTATCTACAGCAAAATGAGACTAACTTCCCAGAAGTGGCATAAGCCACGGCGCCAGGCCACAGATTGCTGCGGATCACAGCGAGCGCTCTGTCAGGCACCAGGGTCGAGCTGGTCCGCACGCTCCACGCCGAGAGCCCCTCGATCCTGGCGTCCTCGGACAGAGAAGTGAACAGCGGAGGCCCGGACTCCGGCTCTACGGGCGGCGGGCCTTCGTCCTCCTCTTCTTCTAAACCTTCTTCCTGTATTTTGAGGGTTATTTTATGAGTAACAAGTATAATTTATTTTTGAATCTTTGTTCACCAAGGAAAATACAATAACTCAAAATTATAACACAAAGTACCTAATAAATAATAATGTTTTATGTTTGGCTAGATATTCATATTAAACGTTGCTCTAATTGACTTCAGTGATCGAAACCCACAACATAATGTCATAGGTGCCTCTTACTGCCGATTGATATGGCGGAACAAAAGACGATTACATACAAAATATGTACATTTATTTGACATAAAAGGCCGTGTCCAGTGTTTCGATGAAAGACCGAAGATTTAATCGTCTCAATCCGCAGCACTAATCCACCACCTACCAATACTAACTGGATCAATTTTTAACTAAATAGGTAATCACGTCAAACTACACAAGGATGCAAAGTTCAATAGTTACCATTCCAGCATTAGGGTTCCACCACAAAGTCCTTCCCTGCTTGAGTATGTGGCGACCGTGGTGTACCCAATAAGTCAGGTTAGGATCCAGCAGGTCTTTCAATGCGTGGCCCTGATAGAAAGGATTGGGGTTGAATTCCAAATCACCTGAAAATTTACGATTATTAAATACCTCCCAAGAAAGGAGTGCCTAGTGAATGTACCTCCATAGCGCGCACAAATTATAATCCCGGGAGACTTATAAGTAGGTCTATGGGAATTTTATTTCAGAAAAACTTACTAAAACTGGAATATCATTCTTGCGAATCAAACCCAGGGCCCCGTGGTTCACAATCCATAGACATATTTATGATTGATTTCTTTACGGTTTAAAGACAAGTTAGACATACCCGGAGACTCACCGAGGTTCAATGCTCGGTGTCATTAATGCGTGCCGCTGTGGATCCTGGCTAATAGGAGTTGCAGTGGTGGGTGTGAAGGCGGAACAGTCTCCCAATAAGATGATCAATAATAATTGATTGCAAAAATGTTCAGACAGCTCCGTAAGGTAGATGTTTAGATCACCTTTACGTCATATTATTAAATAGGTACTTGTTTAAAGGGTCAGATGTTATGTACTCACCACCACCTTCCTCCATGTCAATGTCTTCTTCTTCTTCACCAGAGCCGAACGTGAAGAAACCTTGCGGGGAAACCGATGTCGCAGCTTGTATGCGACCAATCTGGGCGCGCAAATAGTTACGCTCCGTGCCCTCGAATGGGGGAAATGTTAACACCTGGCAAATATAACCCCTTTTAAATAGTTTTTTTTTTACAAACGTAGCTTGGGACGCCCTCCGGATCCCTCCAGATAGCAAGACGACTTGCACAAGAGGACCCGCAGCGACTGGATTATGCATCCAATCCATCATACACCAGATCGAGTTCTGTGGCGTACCTTGGGAGAGCCCTATGCCCAGCAGTGGACTGCAACGAGCTGATGATTATGATGATGATGAATAGATTTTATTGTACACAAAAACTTACAAACTAAACTCCACATTTTCTAAGAAGTATTTAAGTGGGTAGTACGTGATGTGCGATGAGTTGTCAAAACTTATTAGTTATTTAAATAAAAGAATTAGAACGTGTCCTACATTTATTTTATGAATATGTTATTAGATAATTAATATGTAAATATTATTTACCTTATTAATATGTAAAAACGTAAATATTTATGAAAAACTATCGTTGCTGCCGACTAACGAGGCATGAAATCGTGGTATTGAATTTTACGCGTCACGTCGTCGTCAAACACAGTCTGTATATTGAGAATGGACTCGGCACTACCTCAGCATCCAAGTCACCAGTCATGCATCGAACAGTCTGCCTGACTACGCGGATCTGATTGGGCGTCACATCTGGCAGGCATATCCACTGCTGTCCAGGGTTATTGCACACCCAAAACACCTGCGGGGAGAATACATTTACGAATAAATCTTGAAATTGAAATGCATTAAAATATGTGATTGTGAACGTATTTCGTCTACTTATAAACTTGTAAGCTATCAGTAGTTATGTAAATGTCTGTAAGGAAGTATATATAATAGAAACCATACTCACTAATACATTAAATTCTGTGAAATTAACCACTAAGGCTCAGTTTCAAAACCATGGCTTTGACTTTTCATCCATTTAACCCATCAAATAGTTCAGTCCAAGAAAACACGCTAAAAACTTTTTCAACAATAACCTTCTTATTAACTCCTTGTCCAGGTCTTTCGACGGGTATGGGCGCCGGCGGCTGCCACGTGGACACTGGCTCGGCTGGCAGCTTGGGAGGAACTGGCTCCTTGGGCTTCTCCTCTTTAGCCTCGCCTTCACCCACTAGATACAATATCATTATCAGCTTGCGGAAATTATTCAGTTCGGGGTGACATCTATTAGTAAATTAGTTCGTTTCTTTATATTTAACAAGTTACCTATCCTAAATAAAAGATATCATCGTTATAATCTTATGTACCAAAAACTATACCAACACAGATTTTTATTAAACCATTCCAATGATAATAATGTACAGAATGAATTCACTCATGAATACTAACTAATTTCCTTCTGCTCCTCTGCTTCCTGGTCCCGTCCTTCGTCAAGCCCTTCGCCCTCTCCAGGCATGTCTTTCAATTCAAATTCCTAAAATAGACAATCATTATTTTATGTTTCAAACGATAATACACAACCCGATGATAATTTCTTACCCTGATCCTTCTGTCGAGCTCTTCTATGGTTAGATCGGTTTCGGCCACGTAATAGTTCGCTTTGGTGCCAAATATCTTCCCGAAAAACCTTGGAAAACAATAAATTTGACTATAGAGACATTCATGTTCAGTAGATTTCTTGTGGCAAAGTATTTCTAATTATTTTATCTGGTCACAGTAAAGTTTCCGCGTAATATTATTGAACTCAAACATACCTGACAGTGGAGACTGGTTCTTTGATAGCGAGCATGTGCAACGAAATATAGACGGCATAGCATTCACTATCTGGAAGCCCATATCCACCCTAAAATTGGAAAATGTTAGACGCGAAACAATAGTTATCTATTAAATAATTTGTAGAGATCTAATTTAAATGGATCTCAAAGAATGTCGAGTCTGTTATCCCGAAAAATGCCAGTAATGGTAAATTACATAAAAGGACGTTGAGAGCGAAGCGTATACATAAAAAATAACTACCCTACTAAATACTTTTATTTGCATTGTTACTCAGCTCTATTATTTCTTGTTTAGGTACAAATTAACCTCTTTATATGGCCTAACCACTCTCAATCGTAGAGGAAGCCCTTGCCTTCAGTGGGACGTATTTTTATGGGCTGATACAATACAATATAATAACCTCTCTAAAATAAAAATTATTGTCGATCAAATCCACTACGCGGGGCTTGAAGTGGTCCTCCTCGAGATCTAACTCTTGTTCCTCTTCGCCCACTTCCTCGCCTTTTTGCGCCTTGCTGGCCACCAACTGGGAAAATAATGGGAAACTGAAACGTTATGAAATTATTTTAAAAACAACACTTTTTTAGTCAGTGTCAATACAGTAGGGTGTTCGTATCAGCGAGGATAACTACGATAGTAACAGCAGTCAAGAGCCAATCATAGCAACCCTGTTAAGTGTTCATACCATGTATTTTAGGAAATGATACACTAGTGGTGGTAATCATAGTAGGAGACCGCTTGGGTAGGTACCACTGCAATGTCTATTTCTCCCGCCAAACAGCAGTGTAAATGCAATGTTGTGTTCCGGTTTTAAGACATTGTAATCAAAGTAACTACTGGACGTAATGAAACTTAACATCTTATGTCTCAGGATAGCGAGCGCAGTGGAATGCAAAGCATTACTTTGTAATTGTGTTGTTTGGTTTTGCTACTGTCCATGAGCGGTCCCATCGCTTACAATCAGACGAATGGCGTACTCGTCTCGCAATTCATGGCAATAAAAAGAAATTTGACAACCGAAATGATCATCTCACGTCGCTGGACGCTACATGGACTCCGCTTTACTTACAATTTTAGCTGTGTAACTGTAAAATAAGGCACAATTATAATTATATTTTTTTTTCTCTTACCCTAAACATCTCATCCACCCTCCGAACGAGCGACAGTTGTGGTGGGGACAGGTAAACATCATTAAGTAGATCGAAGTTAGGCCGGAACTTCTCCTGTTTGACGGCCCAGGAGTACTGCTCGAAATTGTCCACCACATCCGGCGGCTTTTGAGTCAGGATCTTATGAACTATGTCAACCAGGTGATCGTACCTTAAAACAGGACACAGAAAATTTAATTTGAATGCCGGAGGGACATGATCATTTTCTAGCGGTTATTTTAGAATTTTCAAATTCAACGATCAATAATATCACACGCCTAATAATAGACTGACCAATACGGTTTAGACCCGAAATGAGATAAGAAAACAAATTGATTTATTAGAACACCATCTGTGTACTAATCCCAGAATTTTTACGATATCTTATTTATTATTATTACACTATTTTAATTGATGTTTAAGTAATAAAGTATTAAAGTAAGAAAATACGTAAATGATAAATAGTTTTCGCGATCACCCAACAGACAGCTTTTTTAAGTTAGGTCAGTCTATTATTAAACGGGTGATATTCTGACACAAATGGATTAACTTTACAAAGGTTGTAATGTCATTCGGTCTTATGCGTAAAACTCACCAAAATTTTATTTACAGCGACGATTTAGTATGACTGCCTCAGTAGCGCTGTTGTACTTATGGCACGATTACAACGCTGAAGTGTTCTGATCCCGGGTCGGGCATAGCGATATTGGATTTTTGTATTTATTAGCCTGGGATCAAGAATTTCTGCCCTATATGGCGATAGGCTCGCCACTATCAGATCTTGGGACGAAACGCACAAAACGAAACGTGGATGAAATTAGCTTTTGAAACCAACTTCACCTACGTTTTTCAAATGATGCTTATTTCTTTATTGAATAATAAATGTGGGTTCAAAACCAACAGACCACAGTCACACACAGTAGAAAAAGTATCCACTAATGGTAAGATTTTTCTAAGAAGCCTGAGTCAACCTAACTTCATTTGGCCCAGAATTTGAATTTTCGGCAAATTCATTCCAAAATTATGCAAAGTTGCAGGAGCTCACGGTACTATTTAAGTGCGTGGTGGTCTTTGAACTATAAGGCCTAACCACTCTCAATCGTAATCTCGATTGTAGAAGAGCCGCATGCTGTGCAGTGGGGCGAATATGAGCTAAAACACACTTACACAATTATTTACATTAAAATACATACAAAGTATCGCCAGTGGCCGCACTTTGCTGCTTCAAAAAGTTCTTCGCCAGAACCAAATCATTATTGAGATCGGGCATAACATTTTCAGCAGCCGCTATTATATCTGGCTCTAATAGAAATGTTTGTGACATCTTGATCTATTTATATATTGCCTAAAAACATATAATAAAATAAAATAAGCGAAATTATACACATAACATTAACATAACATTTATTTGATGTCAATATTTATTCCTCATGCTTTTTTCATATACAGTAAACAGGTAAGCAGTTACCTAAAAACGATTAAAAACTTATTCAAATTTAAATTTCGGAATTATTTATATAATTATAATCGGTATGGATTTTAACAAATATCGTCTTATATTATTAAAAGTCCATCAGTTTAGAATTTACTAAAATTCAGAAATATACTTATGTTTAAAACGCATCGATATAAGATTAATTCTTAGCTTATTTATAATAAAGAGGGAGCGCTGTCATACACTTGCATCTTAAAAAATGTAGATATTTTCTTGTTCGTAATTTTGGTAGCACTGCTATATTAGTGAAAATTTTACTGATTATTTAATAAGTTTCTACAAATTCCGTTTGTAACCAAAATTAAATTAAATTATTATCCTTCTAAAACGATTTTGAGTGGAATTTGAGTGGAGCCCTTAAAATTTTTCTTTTCTGTTTCAAATAATTCGTGGATGTTGGACAACCTAATGTCAACATGTCAGCTAATAGGAGAGCATAAAAAGGTGGAATTTAATGATTAAAGAAATATAGGTGGCCCGGCACCACCATTTATATATTTACGTTTTTTAAGTATCAACACTCCCTCTATATTATAAATACTGTAAGGATTTATTACAATTCGGAAATTATACAAATCCATCACTATCACTATAAAATTTATTATAATACGGAAATGTATGAAAAATCCAATAGTATAGAAATTCCAAAAGTCGATTTATATGATAATACAGAAATATAAATACTCTCAAAAAATAATTATCATAAAATTAATTTAAATTAAGAAGTATGTATTAACCTTGGAAGAGGCCTAGGTCTAGTAATGGACAATGAAAGGCTGATGATAATGAGGAAGAAATATGTGAAACATTGGCTAAATGTACAAGAAGTGCGAAGCCAAAAACAGAAGAAAAAAAATATATATGTAAAAAATCTGTGTTTTTGAATTTTGACTAACTTTCCTTGGTTTGAAATTATAATTTATTTTTTTGGAATGTTTAATAAATTTGCTAATATTTGAATTTTGATAAGTTTGCTTATGGCTGAATTTTGATAAATTTCCTTATTTTGGAATTTTATCAAGTTTCCTTATTACAGAATTTTAATAAATTTGCTAATGTTTGTGATACATAAATGACAGAAATAATACCACAGAGAAATATGGCTTTATTCCACTAAAAACATTACATGACGTATAAAGTATAATATAGAGTACAATAATAGACTATGATAATAGAGTATGAGCCGAAGTGGCCAGTAATATATATCATTCACCCTCCCCTAAAATGTAATCCTTAAAGTGCTTGGGTGGACGTTTGAGGCGCGCGGAACGCCTGACATCACCTCTCTGATCTTCAACCATAGGTTCAGGAGTTCCATAATTATTTATTATAGCAGGGTCAGGAAGGTTATCATCAGGCGTTGATGGAGTTGCAGTTTCATTAACCATAGATTCAGGAGATTCAGTATTATTAGTAACAATTGGCTCAAAATCATTTTCATCTGAAGATGGTAGTGGTGCTAGATGCCTGTTTGATATTGTTCCTTCTCTTCCATCTGAGTATCTGACATAAGAGTAATTTGGATTACTTTGTAGCAGTTCACCTTCTTCAACAACAGGATCAAATTTTGTATTCCTAGCATTTTTTTTAATTAAGATTGGGCCTGGGTTGATCAACCACGCAGGCAGAGATATTCCGTTTGGGCTTCTTCTTGAATGACTAAACATTCGTTCATGTGGTGTCATGTTGGTGGTCGTACACAACAGTGACCTAATCGAATGTAACGCTAATGGTAAAACTCTTTCCCATTCTGTAATATCTAAACATTTGTTTCTCAGACTTAGTTGAATAGTCTTCCATAATGTTCCATTTAAACGTTCCACTTGGCCATTTCCTTGAGGGTTATAAGGTGTCGTTCTACTACAGGCTATGCCTAGAGAAACGAGATACTTTGTAAGTTCTTGCGACATAAACGAAGTTCCTCTATCTGAGTGTATATAGGCTGGTGTTCCGAATATGAAAAAAACTTCATTAAGGCATTTAATGACAGTGTTTGCAGTCATATCTTTACAGGCAAAGGCGAAAGGAAAGCGACTGAATTCATCGATTATGGACAATATATATTTGTTCTGCGTTTTAGATGGTAATGGTCCTTTGAAATCAATGTTAAGTCTTTCAAAGCATGCTGTCGCTTTAATAAGCTGTCCATTTGACTGCGCGAATCTCGGTTTGATTTCAGAGCATACTCGACAATTAGCTGTCATTTGACGGATGTCGTTAATTGAATACGGAAGATTCTTTGATCGTACCCAGTGATTCATTCGTATTATTCCTGGGTGACATAAATTTTCATGCAAATGTTTAAGATTGCTTATGTCCATATGTGCGCACACTCGAGACAAAGCGTCGGCAGCTTTGTTCTCCTTGCCCGGACGATAAATTATATCATACCTATAACAGGATAATTCTAATCTCCAACGCTCAATTTTTTCATTTTTTATTTTACTTGAGTGTTTGCTAAACATGAAAGACACCGATTTTTGGTCTGTTATAAGTAAAAAATGTCGTGATCTAAGATAATGGCGCCATTTACGAAGAGATTCAACAATAGCAGCAGCTTCCTTTTCAATCGAAGACTGTCGTCTTTCTGAGTCAGTTAAAGTGCGAGAAAAAAATGCAACTGGTTGGCCTTTTTGTGTTAAAGTAGCCGCTAGCGCGTTTTCAGACGCATCTGTTTCTACAACAAATGTAGCACTCTCGTCAATGGCGAATAAAGTTGCCTTAGCTATATCTTTTTTTAGTTCATTAAATATAGTTATAGCTTCATCTAAAAGCGGAAAAGTATTTATAGAAAGAAGTGGCTTAATTCTTTCTGAAAAGTTTTGTATCCATCTTGAATAATGAGCGAAAAGTCCTAACGCTCGTTTTAATGCTGCGGCATTTTCAGGTGCCGGTAGATTCAACAATGGCTTTAATCGACTTTCATCTGGTTTGATCTTGTTATTTTGTATCGTGTAGCCCAGAAGGCTTATAGTAACTTGATTATATACACATTTTTGCTCGTTCAATGTAAGATTATAGTTACTTACTGCTTCCATAAATTTTGATAAATTATCATCGTGCTCTTGTTTCGTCTTTCCGCAAACAGTAACGTCGTCAAGATACGTGAATACTCCCTTCAGATTCCCTTGTTCTACAATATAATTCATAGTGCGCTGGAATGCTGCCACACCATTTGTTACTCCAAATGGAATCCTAGTAAATTGGTACAATTTACCATTTGCTTCAAATGCTGTATAAAGTTTTTCTTTCTTTACTATAGGTACTTGATGATAAGCGCTTTTTAAATCGATTTGGCTAAAATAATTGAATTTAGCCACTTCCGAAACAATAGTTTCGATTTTAGGAAGTGGAAAAGCGTCAAGTTCTGTAAATTTGTTTATCGTTTGCGAATAATCTATTACTAGTCTCTTTTTATGATGGCCTCCACCTGCAATCAACACTTGTGCCCGCCAAGGTGAAATACTAGGCTCAATAATTCCCTGACTAAGAAGCTTAGAGATCTCATTGGTTATAAATATTTTGTCTTCTTGACTGTGGCTTCTTGAACGAACTGCAATGGGCTTTATGTTCGGTGTTAGATTGGTGAACAGTGATACAGGTGGTAATAACGCCTCCATGACATTACAAATTTCTAATGGTTCATCCGTTCCGCCAAAATTTAGTTGTAACGAAGAGTGTTTTCTTAATATATCGTGACCAAT
Organism: Theretra japonica; assembly: GCA_033459515.1. Classification (NCBI taxonomy): domain Eukaryota; kingdom Metazoa; phylum Arthropoda; class Insecta; order Lepidoptera; family Sphingidae; genus Theretra; species Theretra japonica. The sequence goes on along the minus strand of CM065951.1, from coordinate 1,120,031 downwards.
AATGACATCGGAACAAAGATTGTTCACAATTAATAATTGTTGACATTTGTAAATATGTTTTCCGAGTGCAATATTTGCTTGACAGACTCCTTGGACAAAGGATATATGATTAAGAGATGCTAATGTGACAGCTTGGTTACATGGATTAGTTTTTATCTTCAGAATTTGTGCTAAATTCCTGTCAATAAAACTAACAGAGCTACCAGTATCGATTAAGGCTTCAGCTTCGTAACCATTAATAGTAATATGTACTGTAGCCTTTCTTAAACTGTTTTGAGATGCTGCAGATATGGCAGATAATGTGTCGTTACAACCCTCTTGTTGGACATCATCTTCTATTATCGCGTTTGCTCTTTGTGCTGGTCCCGATCTGCACACGTTTGCAAAGTGCCCCTTTTTAGAACATAGCTGGCAAATTTTATTTACTGCTGGGCAACTGGTACGTTGGTGTACGTTACCTCCGCAAAAGAAACATCGACGTTTTGAAATGGGACGAAAATTTGTGGAAGTAACTAGTGCGTTTTTCCCAGAATTAGATGCAGCATTAAGATTCAACGGCATGGAAGTAGAATTCTCACCAGTAAAAGCTTGATTGTTATTCTCAGCATTCTCAAGAGAAATAGCTACATCAACAGCTTCGTCTAAACTCAGATTTAATTTTTCAAGTAATCTCTCTCTGATTTTTTGTGAGCTTATTCCCGCAATAAATGCACCGCGTGTCGCTTCGCTTTTGTGTTCTTCAGCAGTAACATTTTTGAATTCACATTCAAGCGCAAGTATTTTTAGAGCTTGGACATAGTCTTTTATTGATTCATCTGTTCTTTGTTTGCGGTTTGAGAGTAGATGTCTAGCTAATATTACATTTCTAGGCTTTATGTAAATACCTTGTAATACTGTAATTGCATCGTTGTAAGTTCCACATGCTTGTATATAGCAGAATATTGATGGTGAGAGGTGATTTATCAATAGTTTTAATTTCTTTTCATCCGGAATGTCAGCGCATTCTTCGGCTAGAAAATTTTCAAATGTGGAACGCCAATGCTTCCACTTCAAGTCAGAAGCCGAACTCCTCGGTTCTTCGTCGAAGCGCTCTGGCCGAAGATACCGCGATAATGGATTTTCAGTTTTCTTTCCAATAGACATTGTGGAAACAATTTAGTGGAATAAATTGATACATAAATGACAGAAATAATACCACAGAGAAATATGGCTTTATTCCACTAAAAACATTACATGACGTATAAAGTATAATATAGAGTACAATAATAGACTATGATAATAGAGTATGAGCCGAAGTGGCCAGTAATATATATCAGTTTGATTTTTCATAAGTTTCCTTATGTTGGAATTTCGATAAGTTTCCTTATTTTGGCATTTTAATAAATTTGCTAATGTTTAAATTTTCATGTTTCCTTGTTTTGGAATTCAAATAAATTAGCTTATGTTTTAACTTTAATAAGTTTCCTTATTTTGGAATGTTCATAAAGTTAATTTTTCAATTTAAATTAATATGCAAATTTTTGGAATTATGACATTTTTCTTTATTTAGGAAATTCAAATATATATATAATTCTGATACGTTTGGTTATGTTTGATTTCAATAAAAAAATATGTTTGAATTTTGAAAGTTTGCATAAGTTTGATTTTGGTAAGTTTCCTTATTTTGGAAACTAAATAAATTTACTTATTTCGGAATTGTGATATATTTCCTTATTTTGAAATATGCTTATTTTTTAATTATAATACATTAGAATACAATACAATTTGACATGTTGGACATTATTTGCAACTGTTTATGTAGGCATATGCTGTCTTTTGAACAAAGTTATTTTTCCGACAACAGAGAACTGAAGAGGCCTGCACCCAGCCACTTTCTGCGACCAACGTGTCGGTGTGGGTCTATGTGGCGATCTACGGGGGATTCCGATGTTCAGCAGTAGACTTACTGTGGCTGAAGAGGAAGAGAGAAAGAGAGAACTGAAGGTTTAAAAAATTGTTCTTACCTGATGGTAAATGTATGTGTAAAACATTCCACGACGGTGACAATTCACATTAGTTCCAATTTTACCCGCGCGCAGATTTACCGCGAGATCTATTAGAAAATTGCTGAATTCGGAGTGGGCCAAAGTTATCTATAAATAACAATATCTTTGCACGAACTAAAATATTACAATGGAATTACAGCATAGTGAAAACAAGGCAACTCTGAATTAAACTGTCAATACGCTCAGACCTTTGCCTTTCCGATGGGATAAATTGAAAAAACAACAATAAACTGTCAATACGAAAAATAATTTGAAGGTTATGCTTCTATTTATATTTTATTAAACATCAATTTTATTCGTTATTACATAATATCAATAGACCAACAACAAACAATAATCATCCTGAGTGCTATATGCAATTAATCACAATCGTAAATGTTGAAATAAGTCCAAACATTTTTCATAACAACGTAACCTCAAACCAAAACAAAAACAATGGCCACGAAATTCGATGCTGCCGCGTACAGTTTCCGCAAGAAATGCCCTTACGTAAGTAGAGACTTGCTGCGCTGGTTCCCAGGGCACATGAACAAAGGTTTAAAACAGATGCAACGTAAGTTAAACAGCGTGGACTGCGTCATAGAGGTACACGACTCGCGAATACCATTTACAGGCCGAAATCCTATATTTACAAAGACTTTAACAGGTGCTAAACCTCACATATTAGTCCTAAACAAAAAAGACTTGTCGATACAGTCGCTAATTCCACGAATTAAAGATCAATTATCGACTGAACAAAATGTTAAAAACATTGTCTTTACAAACAGCAAAGACCAGACCTGTCGTGGTTTAAAGTCACTGAAACCCTTAATGGTAGACCTGATTAAAGACTCCAATAGATATAACAGGAGTGAGGAAATGGATTACAATGTGATGATCATCGGAGTACCGAATGTTGGTAAATCGTCCCTCATCAATATGCTTCGGTCGTCGAATATGCAGGGGAGGCACTCCTTACCAGTTGGTGCCGTTGCTGGTGTGACGAGGAGCTTGCAGACCAAGATCAGAATCAATAATAACCCCACTATATTCATGTTTGACACTCCAGGTACATATTTTTATTCTTGTAAATATTTATAACACCTTAGTATTAAATACAGTCAAAAGTCGCTTGCATAGTCCTGCAGTAATTATTGTAAAGATATCCATGGTATGCATGTTTGCTTAGAATGTTTTTATACACTGTTAAAATTTGTGGTAATTGTCACTAAACTATGATTCCAAAATGCTAGAGATATGTACTCTAATTTGGCCAAGTTACCTGCCTCGGATTCCGTATCTGAGCCCTTAGCAACAGGCCACTACACACTGTATTTTTTTAAATAAAAGTATTCTTGTAGATGTAACCAATTTGAGTTTCGTCTTTTTTGTAATAGAAAAAATCTTTTATTTTTATGACCTTTGTGCAGTTGTCAATCTGCAATTCTACCAATGTTATGCAGGTATTAAAATAAGAATGAATATTTGTAGAAATAAATATCATCCATTATATCAAGATATTGATATGGATAATTCTGCTGGATACTTATCTCATGTTGATATCGGGCCGACATGGGGTGATTGCAATGCATAGTTGCAATGTAAGTAATATAATTGAAATTTTTACATCAGCCTGTGCACATTATATTAATATTTTTTAAGTTGTTCTGTTCTGAAAAATAATATTAAATCAAATGAAAAAATATTTTTTTGAGTAAGTTTTGAACAACATGCATTACTCAGTTTTATTCCAAATCAATCATGTGGTTTTTTGATTCAATAAAATGGATGAATTTTAATTAAATAATTTCCTGTCCCAATCTAATTGTGTGATTTGCTAATAGGACTATGTGCTCAGTGTTTTAAATAATTTGTTATTATAATTTATATTTTGCATTGATAAATAGCTTAGCTAATCATTTACATACCAAATTCAATCAAAATGAGTCCACTTGTCAAGAAAAAAAAATCAAATTCCTCATATAATGAATTTTCAATTAAGTGCACTTTGAGACTTCATACTGAACAAACAATTATGAAAGCCTAACAATTTATAATTATTTTTTATGTGACAAGTATGATCAAAAGTTGGCCTCTTTTGTCAAGATTCTAAATTGCTTGTTTAGCATTTTTTTATTATGTCTTCATTAGGCTCAATTATGTTACATTCATTTACTATTTGGGGAATTAATAATGTACTTGAACCTTGAATTTTAATTGAACTAGATGGTTATATTGTTTTATGTTGTAAACTAAATCATAAAAAGCGAATTAAGCATATACCCAAAAAAGTAACATTACGGCCTTCGCCGCTCCGCAGATGTTTTTTTTTTTTCGTTATTACCAAGCAGTCCTGCATCAAGCATTTTTCATTGAATTTTGACAATGTTGCCCGACTAAGTCCTCAAATCGATCCCTTTTATAAAAAAATGGTGACTTCTCTCTCTCTCTCTTGAGCCACAGGAAGTCCACTGCTGAACATAGGCCTCCCCCAAGGACTAGGTCGTGCGTCCACCTTGTAGGCGGGCATCCAACATAGCGCTTGCCTTTACGTGGCCTCGACTCCAGAACCTTTCGGCCCCAACGGCCATAAGTTCTTCGCGCTATGTGCACGGCCCAGTGCCACTTCAACTTATAATCCTTTCGGCTACGTCGTGTTGAGTTATGAGTATCATATCTCATTAAACTATGGTTCACCGTCAACGAATTTCGTCAAATAGATAATATCGTCTTCCTATCTGCCGTGATAAGGGTATCGCCACTCCACAACCCATGATAGCTTTATCGTAATAACCAAAAAAATTGTGTAACATCTTTTTTAACTAGGAAATTGACTGCATGTTGCAGAAAAAAATGGTTGATGAATTTACAATTTTTCGCTTCTGCGCTGTTCATGTTTTTGGAAAATTATCCGATTCCGACTAAATTACGGTTTCCGGAACAACAATCACGTAAACTTTTGATACAAGAGGCATAGAAGTTAATTTTAACTTTTTAAGATCATCCACCTAAAAAAATATTTTCTTTGCATTCTTAATGAGATCAGTGGGCCAAACCTACGACTACATCGCCATATTTAATGTCCAGTGTCCACTGCAGCAATTCTAAAAAACAGCCTAGACATAACTAAGACATTAATACAGATTTTTTATATAGTTATAAAAATAATAATATTCACTCCAAGAGCCTTATTAATAAACTTGGTTGAGCGAAGGATTATCTTTAATGCAATGCTTCAGATTTGGTTCGATTATTTTGACTATGAATTATGCAACTACAATACAATACGATGGTTACCAAGCACTCTAATACAATTTGGTGTTTATTAATAAAGCCGTGAATACCTCGCTATTCAAAATAATCGAGTCAATTCTAAAGCCTCGGACTAAAGTTAATCCATCGCTCATCCGAGTTTATTAATAAGGCCCCAAAAGTGAAACCTTTTAAAAAATCCTTTTTCTTTGTACCAGGTATACTAGAGCCTTCAATAACAAACATAGAGATGGGCTTAAAGCTGGCTCTATGCGCATCCTTACAAGACCACCTGGTAGGCGAGGAGATCATAGCCGACTACCTGCTTTACTGGCTCAACAAGAACGCCAAGTTCAAATATGTGGACTATATGGGCCTGGATGAGCCATGTGACGATATAAATAAGGTGGGTTTTACTGCTAGATATTCTTATCTACTTGGAATTACTATATACAGTTGAAACTTCGTCATGATGATCCACGTAAGTGTGTCGCGTTTCGGATTCAGTAAACTTTTTTTTGCATAGTTCCGGCTAACGAGCAACGCTGGGCGATCCCTAGTTTAGAATAAAACGTTCATAATCTTAAATTATAAATATTGTTATGCTAAAAATACAGTAGGTAAATGAAATTTTTTGTTTACCCAAGTGTGCAATGCAACTACAACTTGCGATATAGGTATCAATTAGGTATTAATTGCCTTATATAAGAATAAAATATACTTAATTATTTCCGAAATGAGTGGGATATAAATAAAGTGAATATGCGGTTCATAATCTATCCCTTTTCCAGGTACTAATCTCCGGAGCAATAAAGTACAATCGAGTCAGGATCGTTCGGGACTTCGACGGGCGAGTCCGACAAGTGCCCGACCTGGTGGAAATCGCGCGACAGATGATCAGAGCCTTCAGGACGGGGGAATTAGGGAAAATACTGTTGGACATAGAATTACTAGATGAGAAACATCAGCAGAAAGAAAGATCTTTAGCTTAGGAAGTATAGGTATTTTTAAGTGCTGGATAACAACTAAGAAAATAATATAGATTGTAAAAGTGATTTAAATAGTCAATGAAGAATTGGTTTCGAACAGACTGTTTATTTTGAACACTGAACTTATTGTCAGGTGTATAGAAATCACTGCCGAGTTAGCAAGAAATGCATATTGTATATTATCACAGACATTTTTAAATTGTATGAGTATCCTACGATATATGTATATATTATGTACTGAGGCTTGGATTTGACAATGGCTTTATTTCTTTCAGTCACTCATTTTAATATGTTAAATATTGTTCAAAAAGTAAAAACAATTAATAATTATAGTGCTAACGTGATGTAGATATTGTACATACTTAGTTTTATACGAAAAATGTTAATTAGTATTAAGGTATTAGTGAAATAAATTACTGTGAACATAAATTACGTTTCTTTTTGTATATATACATTTCCTGCCATTGGTTCAGTAGGTATGAAATATCCGAGTAGCCAACCGTGGAGTCCAAGGTTCTGACTGCAACCAAAAGACGTAAGTAAAAGGTGCGGTAAAAATGAAGGCGCTGTGAAGATGATTTTACAGTGTTTTAAATGCTTTGATAGCAATTAGAAAGCGCCATAGTAATGTCACCCAATGGGTGTTACTGGTAAAATCGCTACAATTTTTAAGACGAATTCTGTATCGCAAAAATCAGTATTAATGTGAAGACAGCACTGACCATTAGGTACTTTTTTAAATTTTATATTCCTATCTAGCATTGAAGATTATGCTCGATTTCTAACAATCACGAGAATAGTATCTGGCATAGATTATATTTATTAAGTGTACATTAAACATATCGCATCAAGAATCGTGACGTATATTACCTTAAATTAAGCTACGCCATTATTCATGATAGCCAAACAAGAAGTAATTATTTAGGGAACTCAACTACGTCGCTTTTTGTTTAAATATATGGTTAATTAAGCTTTTTAAGAATTAGGAACCAAATAATGTCCATTATTTCATCACAACTTTTTTGTTATTTGTAAGCGTATGTTTGTCAGAACATGCTATCATGATTTACATCAGTCAAGTATCAATTTATTTATTTTCTAGCGGCCCGTCCCAGCTTCACCTGGATGCACCCATGGATTGGTGGAGTACCACTCCATACCAGATACATGTTATTTTTCGTAGACACTGGGACACTCTGTATATATATTATACATATAAACCTTCCTCTTGAATCAATCTATCTATTAAAAAAAGCCGCATCAAAATCCGTTGCATAGTTACAAAGGTCTCAGCATACATAGGGGCAGACATACAGCGGGAAGTGACTTTGTTTTATACCATGTAGTGATTTATTTAATTTATCTAGTATCCGTGTGTATGAGCTGTGAACCGTGAAGCCTGCTTCCATTCGCATATAGATATATTTGCTATACTTATATTTCTTTTTAATTAGGAAGTTAAAAATTGATTGGTGATGTAACATCTGTTGTTTTCTATTTAACATGCATTAAACCTCGAATTACATATTTGTTAACCTCATTACATCTAAATCACATTTAAAATTAAAATTTGTCATTCATACGTCAGTCAAAACTAAAGTATGGTGCGAAAACTAAATTTTTAACAATAAAAAAACCGTAAACTGAAATGAAGCAATAAACTTGATCGATACAAAATCTGGGGTGAGTGACACTCATCCAGGATGAACCCATTTACTTACTTCAACACCATCTTACCGTCGCTAGAAGATTACCGGTGGCTTATTGAGATCGCCAATAATTGCTATCCAATTGTCGTCATGTCCAGAATGCACACAGTATGAAGATGTAAACTATATATTTATTTAAAGATGGTATTAGACAAGGATTATGAGAAGCGAAAATATGTTAAGAACCCCGCGGCGCCTATACCTAAGCTCGTTTCCCCGAGCAACATTCCAGCGCCACCAGATTCTGAGACTAGCAGTTCCGAATATACCTATAGCTCTTCCGCTATAGCTAATATACACACTCTTAGTAGCTTGACTCCTGAAGACACGCTTAGCATGGTGAGCACTCCATGGAGCACCGAGACTTGGAACACCTACACGTTTACTGATGACAATTTATTGGAGCAGTCATTTTTGTCTTGGCTGACCTCGGATGACCTGGCGTCAACTCCGACGGCAGCCCCGGCCTCCACGACATCCTACGGAGTCAGCACTGCTTTCAACAGCGAGAACAGCAGCAGGAGAACCCTCACCTTGCTCAGCAGCGCGATGAGCTCCGTCAAGAGCGCTCAGATGCTACCTTTAGCACACAGGAAGTCGCAAATCTCAGGCAGCGCCAGTACGTGGACCATGGAGACTTTCACCAGCACCGGGATGTTGTCCGACGCAAACATCTTGAGGGTCAAGTACCCGTGGAGTCCCTGTACTGTAATGAGTGGGTCGGAGCTGTACCCCAGCAGCGTGGAGAGTTACGAGTCCAGGAAAGTAAGCAGGGTCTCGGTATCAGGGACTCCGAACGAGAGGGACTCCATGACGCCCATGAACTACACGCTCCACGGGAAACAGGACAAGGACCCGATCGTCGACTGGCTCCACATGAAGCTCAGGGGTTTAGGGGTGGTGCACGTTCGGGGGTGAAAAAAAATAGCAAAAATAATAAATAATTTTATTGAAACAACACTGTTATTTGCTTACATCTAAAGGCTTGTGCCTCGGACCTTACGGCCATCCATGAATCATATATTTATTTAAAAGCAACCATGAAATAGAAACCATATAAAAAGTGACATAGCGCACGTAAATAAATCCATTTCAATATAATCTCTAGAAAATATTTGCAATATGTTTAAAATCACAGTAATAAGGAAAAAAATATCTAAAAAATAAAGTCTGTGACTTTAATTGATGGATGGAGATGATACCGTAAGTCAGATTACATTTTCGTTACATCCTAACAGCATATAGCACATTTTATCGGAATGTACTACTGAATTTAATACAAAATGCATTAGCATATCGCCAATTAACTACCAACGCACGTCATTCTCTTCAACGCTACTGTTGTGTAAAACCGGTCATTTTCCAGCAATTTGTAAGTTGTAATTAAAATTCTACACATTACTTGCATAAATCGTATACTTTGTGTAAACGAAACTTATATTTTGTTAAGTCTACTAAACCACATTGACAATTAGGGAAGAAGGAATTACTAAGCCCTCGAATTACAATATGGGGAGTTTGAGAACAAAAGTATAGACACATTTGAATAGCCTGATTAATAATTCAAAAATTCGCGAGACTCCCAAGACATCAGTGAGATCACAAAACGCAAAAATACCGAAAACCATGTTAATCTTTTCAGAATTGGTAGTTAATCTTCGATAAAGAAGTTGACAATACATGATTACTGATTGGGCACGTTGCAGATACCGATCACAGCCTTGTAGTACTTGGGCTCGTCCAGGGATTCCACCATGAAGGTACCAAGGTCCCACTTGGAAATAGTCCTGCCTGGGCTCTTGTCGGGGTTGACGGAGACTATGGTCTCCCGGGGCGGGTCCTCTGTAACAACGACGTTTAATTAAATACGGTGAAGAAAGATGTTGTGAGGAAACATGCGATAGGGTATTTGACTATTATCGATATTTTGTGTTCAAACACAAATGACAAATATCATCAAATGTTTTAGCATTTCTGTGAAAACTGTATTACAGTAGCTTGTAAAAAGAGGCAAATATTAGTATTTTAAAAAAAGAACGGAAGCGTAGTTGGGACATATTACCGTCTCTTTCACACGCGCACACTATACTCTTAATGCATATTAAGACTAGTGACGTCACTAGTGTTGTTTTGCGTCCCTTTTATTTTACTCCCACTACAAGATTTAAAACGTTCCTTACTTTGTGAATTTTAAATGCATTCACAAAATTTATTATTTGCTAGATTTTGGATATGAATACCTTTTAATAAATGCAATAAAAAAATGGAGTCTAATATCCTATTGATGGGTTCTTTATAACAATTTTCACGGTAAGTGAACTCTGTCAGTCTGAAATAGGCGTGGTGGACTATGGTGTAAGCCCTCAATCGATGTCTCAATTGTAAATGTAAGGTGTTTAGGGTTTTTTATTGCGATGAATGGCGAGACGAGCATGCCAATCGCCTCATGGTAAGAGATACGACCGCTCATGGACAGAAGCAAAACCAAACAACACCATGAATTACAAAACAATGCTTGGAAATCCACTGCGCTCACCATCCTGACACATAAAATGTCCACTTGAAATAAAGCTGTTACAGATACACTGTGTCGTTCTGAATAATGTTGAATCAAAATAAGGTTATTCTATCAAACATCACTGGAAAACTTAACAAGGTAAATAAAAGACAAGTAAACAACTTGTGCAAAGCCCTCATTATGTTTATCGCTGTCGATGTAACGGCATCGGATTTGCAAGATCACAGCTATGGGTCTGCGGACCGGTTTCCTCGTCTTGTCCCGTGACTACCGAGCGCCAGTCTAGCAATGTTTACTTACTGGTTTATAAACAAAACAATAAAAACGAACAGGACAGTCGGGTTTTGTACACTATTCATAATTAATTTGTATCTAGATTAGATACCACAGACTAACAAAATTGAAGCTAATGAGGAAAGCCAAATATTAAGTAATGATTTAAGAAGAGCTGTGATTTTCGATGAAGATAATCAATTCGAAAACTTATAAATGGTTAGAAAGAAAGATTACTAAATTTATTGAATGTATGCATAAAATACTGTTGTTTTACAAAATAAAATGAAATAATGATGATGCGCCGTCTTTACATATGATGTAATACTATCGATTTCTAAACCACTACACTATTCACGTTGTATAAAATTGGTATATTTGATAAAATCAGGTGGAAAATGAAGAACAATGTTTTCCAATACTTTGGTTCGTAATAAAATTCGATTATCTCCGTTGATAAGATTCGTTTGTTTAGTAACAAATGATAAACGAATGTCTAAATAACATTGATGAATAGGTAGCAATAATTTGAATACTTTCGCTGACAATGTTATTGGGTTTTTAGCAGTTCAGAATTATTTGAACACATAGCGGGAAGCGGAAAGCGCAACCTGGGACTTCCACCCACTAGGTGGTCAGACGACCTGGTAAAGGTCGCGGGACATCGCTGGATGCAGGCTGCCTCCAACAGGTCCCTGTGGAAATCATTAGGAGAGGCCTATGTTCAGCAGTGGACTTCCTTCAGCGACGTCCTGCGAATTTTACCAGGTCGTCTGACCACCTAGTGTGACTTATACCACATTAATAAAACTACTGAATTCAATGGATGCAAGAACATTTGTACCATTAAATTAAATTCGTTAGCCTCGAACTTTGCAGTATTTTCTCATTTATTAATTATTTTTACATACATAATAAACACACGCCTTTTTCCCAGAAGGGGTACGCAGAGGTACAGAATACCGCGTTTCGCCTTGTATATTCCGTCCCACGATGTGATAGGGGGCGAGCCTATCGCCATATCGGGCACAAATTCCTGACTCCGGGCTGATAGTGAATAGAAAAATCCAATATCACTTTGCCCGACCTGGGATTCGAACCCGAGACCTCAGCTTTGCAATCGTACCATAGTACCACTACGCCACCGAGGCAGTCAAATAAATAATTAATTTAAATGAATAAATTACAATTAGGAAATGTTACTATCAAGTATCAACTGTGGGGTCAATATACAACTAATCGTCTCATAAATATTGATTCATTAATAAGCGACATAGAACAACACAAAACACTAACATTCGCTTACGATAAGACAATGGACAGTCTTGTTACAAATAATATCTTCCGGCATACCTTTGGATAATTAAAATCGTAAATTCAATTATACAAAGGCCTACAAAAATTACGGATAGACACAATTAATTTATACCATCTTGTACTTAATTATATAATTATTACCACCTATTAATTAATGTTAATAATGCAAGGCTAATTATTACTTTATAACCTTTTTTGTTCTCCAATAATTAAGGATATAGAACATAAAAACGTACAAAAAGAGGATCATATCGCTCAAAGCCAATTTTTTTATACCGACATAATAGTAACAACTTTTGACACACTCCGTGGGACAATTGGTTAGATGCCGGCTGTAAAACGAGAGGCTGCGGGTGCGAGCCCCGCACAGAGACAAATATTTGTGAGGCCCACAAGTATTTGTTTCGGGTCTGGGTGTTTGTGAGACCGAAAAGTCTCTCGTATTTTCCGATACCCACGACACGAGACTTAATTGATTTTAATGTGGGGTCAGGACTATGTATGTGACTGTCGGGTTTATTAATTTATTTATTTAACTGTACAATGTACTTGCTGTCTAGATAGAGCAAAAAATGGACTTATATGTCCACGAGATGGGAAGAAGATAATAGGATAAATAAGGAATGAGATTCTCCTCACATCCACCACTGCAGCTTTTGTAAACCATGATCGACAGCACACAAAGAATTGAGATCGAAGCTTCACGAATCTTCTAGAAATCTGTATCAGCCCATATACGCAAAGCACGGGCCTCCTCTACAATCCAGAATACGATTGAGAGGGTTTTGGCCATGTAGTTCACCACGCTATCCTAGTGCGGGTTGGCGGACTTTACATACCGTAGTAATTCTTCAAATAGCTACGGTATGCAGGATACCTCACGATGTTTTCCTCCACCGTTATAATGCGTGGTAATTGACTATCAATACACGCATAACTCAGAAAAATTAGAGTAACTTATAATAAGGGGTAATCAGGGTACCTAGTTACTTTTACCGCCTGACTGCCGAATACAAACCCTGCATTACAAATCAATGCTTGGCATTCCACTGCGCACGCCATCCTGACACATAAGATGTTAAGTCTCACTATGTCCAGTAGTTACTCTGGCTATAACGTCCTTTAAACCAGAACACACCAGTGTATTCACACTGCTGTTTGACGGGAGACATAGACATTGCGGTGGTACCTAGTACCTACCCAGGCGGTCTCTCACATATGAGAGACCTACCACCAGGTATGTTCTTGGATAATTAAGGGCTCTCCTAACTTATCCTGAATCTTATAATCTTAGCTGGAAAATAAGATTTTATACAAGTGACACGGTGCAGAGTGCAGGCGTATTCAGTAAATTTCCAAGCATCTAGTTTTCATAGTTTCTGATACCTATTATAGCTAGCTTGATAATCAAATTCGCGGGTGTCAAGTTCAAACAGTCACTACAAGGTCGTCTGCAATCGGTGAATATGAATAAATAATATTGCCTTCGTATTTGACACAGTGTTAGTAAAGAATTGATTTTATTTTTATTAATTTTATTTTATTTATTTAGGATCGCCAGTATAACATGCAATTGCGAATCGTACAAACAAAACAAGTAAAATTCCTGTTACAATTATAGGCAATCACGACATAACATGACGATTTATAAGTAAAGTGATTGAAGTACGGATCGAAAATGAAAGTTATCAAACAAGATTAGGCTAGGTCGAGGTTTTATTGCTGTAGATGAGGTTTGGGAATCCACTTTCTAGTTTTTCGATTTTAAAAACCGAAAAGAATTACCCGAAACTAGAATTATTATCGAGTACAGCAATTAAACGAAATTCGGGGAATTCTGGGTGGCATTAATAGCAACTCTTTTTTTTTTTTTTTTTTTTTTTCGCGGGGAAAATCCCTTTACGGACCATCCCACCCCCGGAGGGGCGGGGGTGTGTCGGACTCACCGGCGCCTTCCGACCCAGCGAGATTGCAGAGCGACCGCTGGGTCGGGTCCCTACCGTAGATCATGCGCCGGAATACCGACTAAAAACCCCGCGTTGGCCACCATCGGTGCACCCTCAGAGACGGCCCCGGGATACCGTGTGTGGATTGCGCCGGGACCGCCTCTATGTGCACTGCCGCATTGCGACGCGGCATGGGACGCGTGTTGCGTCACGTCTCGGGGGCCGCCAGGGTAGGGACGGCGGCCCCACGTGGCCTCTCCGGCGCCGGGTTAGGTGACGTCCCGGCGCCTCCTTCGTCTCCTGTGGCGGCGAGCGGGATCGGTCTGCTCCCGATCCCGCTCCGCGCTCTCCTTCTGCGACATGACACGTTCACAGAAGGAGAGCACGGCTCGCCACGACCTCCGGTTGCCGACCATGGTGGCGACCACAGCCGGCAACGAAAGGTCTCTCCCTACGACCGCAATGAGAGCGCTGCGCTCTTCGTCCCAGGCTGGGCACTCCTCCAGCGTGTGCTGGGCCGTGTCCTCACGGCAGTTGCCACAGTGGTGGCACACGGCGGACTCCTCCGCTCCGGCTACGCGACACAGGTACGCACCGAAGCAACCATGCCCGGTGAGCACCTGCGTCAGCCGGTATGTCGGCGCGCCGTGGCGCCTGTCCAGCCACTGTTCGAGGACAGGTCGCACTGCCGCGACGGTCCTCACGCCCGCACTCGGGTTCTCCAGCCTGGAACGCCACTCCTCCACGGCGGCCCTGCGGAGGGAGGCCTTCATGGCCTCGACCTCTCGGAGGGCCAGCCTCTGCCCGCGTCTGAACGCCTCCTCCCGCCAGAAAAATACTGACGAGAGGGACTTGGCGTCCAACTGCCAGGGCAGAGTGCCCGCCAGCACGCAGGCCGCCTCATGCGAGACCGTGCGGTAGCCCCTGACGATGCGCTGCGCCACCATGCGCTGCGGACGATGCAGCAGGCGGACGCAGCGATCGCCAAGGGAATTGGCCCACACGGGACAACCGTACAGGGCCATAGACCGCACGACTCCAGCATACAGGTTTCGGCAAGGGATGCCAGGACCATCAGTGTTGGGCAGCAGGCGCCCAAGTGCGCCCGCCGCCCTCACCAGCTTCGGCGACAACTCCTCAAAGTGGGCGCGGAAATTCCATCGGCTGTCGAGAATGAGGCCAAGGTACCTCATCCTCGAGCCGACGGGAATCCGCACGCCATCCACAGTGATGTGGGCCCCTGGCGGTGGCCCGGACCGAGGGCCGTGAAAACACACGGCCTCGGTCTTGCTCAGGGCCACCGTGAGACCCAATCGCCGAATCCTGCCCACCACCAGTTCGGTACCGAACGAGGCGAGCAGGGCGGACCTCTGGAACGTCCTGGCCGTCGCTGTCACCAACGTGTCGTCCGCATAGCAGACGACAGCGACACCCCGAAGGTTGGTACCACGGAGCACCCAATCGTAGCCGATGTTCCACAGGAGCGGGCCGAGAACCGAGCCCTGCGGAACACCGCACGACACCGCCTTGCGGTGCCACCCGTCGGCGCCCGGATACACCACGCACCTGTCAGACAGGTACGCGTGCACCAGACGCCGGAGATAGGGCGGCACCTCGTGGTACCGCAGTGCTTCTTCGATGCAGGCCCAGGGCATGGTGTTGAACGCGTTGGCGATGTCGAGAGACACCGCCACCACGACCTTACCCCGGGACACCGCATCTTCCGCCTGTGCCTTGACCCGCAGAATCGCGTGAATCGTGGACCGGCCCCGCCGGAACCCGAACTGGCAATCCGCCAAGTCCGGGCCCGTGTCCTCCAAATGCTCGACGAGGCGCGCGTGCACGATGCGCTCAAAGAGCTTACACACCTCGTCGAGCAACACGATGGGCCGGTAGGCCGACGGCGACTCTGCGGGTCGCCCCTCCTTCCTAAGCAGGACAAGCTTGCCCGTCTTCCACCGCGACGGGAAGATGCCCTGCTCCAGGCACGCGGAGAAAAGACCGCGGAGCCTCGTACCCAGTGACTCGACGGCTAGCACCCAAACACGTCCGGGCACCCCATCGAGCCCCGGGGCCGAGTTCTTGCTCCGCAGCCGAAGCACTGCCGCCTCCAGTTCTTGCGGCGAAACCTCCAGGATATCCCTTACCGAAACCGATGACGATGGCGCCGGTGGATGAGGCGCCATCGGTGGAGGAGTGAACTCCTCGGTGGCCGGGAACAAGGCCGCGACGACGTCCTCGACCAGGTCGGTCCGGAGACTCTGCGTCAGCGGGGGCGCCCATGGGCGGAGTTTCCTCATCGCCATTAATAGCAACTCTACCTACTCCTTGAACAATCAAATTTAACAAATCAAACGAATCAAAACGTCGCTATAGAAATAAAGTGTAAATCGAATTCACACTTAACAACAAATATTTTTAGTCCATACAAACATTAGTCTCGGTGCGGGATGGAACCTGTGGCCTCTCGTTTTATAGCCGGCGTCTAACCACCGGAGCCACGCAGACCAGCAAGTTGAATGATTCACAAGGCCAGTGCACGTTACACAAACTAAACCGCATCCGGTCTGACGGCAATTTATTATATCAATACATTGTATGATTTAGAGTGAGACTTCCTTTGTAGTCTTTCATATTTTGTGGTTTTTTAAAGAGACACACAAAGAACAAGTTCAATATCAGGGCTGTGGGCGCCCTGGCCTCTCACTCTCTTCAGCCACAGGAAGTCCTCCAAGGATCTCCATATGGACCTGTTGGAAGAGCCCTCACCTATGTGAGCCTTAACAAGAACTTCTGAATTGATGAAGAATACTTCCATTTCGGAACATATAGGATATAAGGAGATAACAAGCAAGAAAATCTCTGAGCAACACGAATCGTCTTTTTAAAATTCGGTTCTGTTTTGTTATTAATAATTACCTTGTTATACAATGTAATAACGCAATCACGATTGCGAGCAAAGGCTGTGTATTTTAATAGCATAATAGGTAATAACAATATGCGAACAGTCACGTCACCTTGTGGTAAACATACGCCACTATGAAACGCCTTGATACTTGGAAGATCATAATCGCATATCGGTTTTTGTGCGCAGAATATAGAGACCAGGGGAAGAGTGAGAACTTAATTGTAAAATTAGTTCATAATTCTTATAAAAAAAGTACACACATCACGCCTTTTTCCTAAAAGAGGTAGGCAGAGGTGCAACCAGGAAACCCACGTTTCGCCTTATGTGTTCCGCCCCATGATGTGATAGGAGGCGAACCTATAGCCATATCGGACACAAATTCCTGATTCCGGGCTGATAATTAAAACAAAAATGCTATATCACTGCCCGACCAGGGATTCGAACCCAAGACCTCCGCATCGCAATCGCATCGTAATACAACTGCGCTAAACATAACGGAAAATATCAAGATTACGAAACTCACCGGTAAAATGTGGCGGGAAAATGGCGATCCAGTTGAGCGAGCTGTCCTTGAGCGCTTCATACATTCTCTTGTGATCCGCTGTGATGTCCACAAATATCGGAGCCACCTTGTCCGGCTCGTAGAACAAGAAGGCGGACAGACAAGCAGACACATTCTTCACGTTTTTAGCTCTCATCGCCTCAATTATGTTCTTAGTGCCCTCAGACATGTCCGACGTGGCTGCTAGGTTGTTCCTAGTGCCCAGAGCGATGACCACTCCGTCTGTGCCTTCAACCGCTTCGTGGACAGAGTCTGGCTCCAGGACATTGCCTTCGACTACTTCGACTTTGCTCTTCAAGTCGCTTGGGAGCTTCGCCGGGTCGCGAACGAAGGCGCGCACGGAATATCCTGTTTGACAAAAAGGTAGAGTTAGTTATAAGTCACAACTTATAGGTTTATTTATTATAATTCAGTTACTTGTATATTACTGTATAAGCCAATATACGTCCCGCTGCAGGGAACGGGCCTTGTCTACAATCCAGAGTACAAATGAGAGGGGTTAGGTCATATCGTCCACCACGCTGGCCTAGTGAGGGTTGATGGGCTTTACATACCATAGAAATTGCTACAAATCGCTATTGTATGCAGGTATTCTTACGATTTTTTCCTTCACCGTTTTAGTGTGGTCGTATTATCAGCAGAATATTTCCTGCGGCTTAAGTTGATAGTAATTATAACGGATGACAACCACACAACTTAAATAATGTCATGTTCTAGAAAATATAGGCGTGTCGCATGACTCGTGAAGTGTTACAAAGACCTACACTTTATCCGCGCGTAATCTGTATTTTGGACTCTTGGAGTGCAGTCTATCTTATCTTATATCTATAGCTGTCGAAAACCACGCGTAAGAACTACGTATGCACTTTTGTTAAGGCGTTAGTCTTTCAAGGGTAAATTAAGGTCGTTTGATATTCGCGTGGTCAGTTTAGTTGCGGCGTATGTGGGATGAACGGTTTGGTTTTGATTTCGAATCCAGATTTCATAATGTACTAAACTATGAGGAATGAAAAATCTACCTTGGTGTTAGGCTCGCCCCGCCTATCCGATATTAAAAAATCTTTGTGATTTCTAATAATTTGAAAAGTGGAAACCGTGGTCGGGAAATTCGGAGCTCAAAGCGACTCGCACTTGACCGTTTGTTTTTAATTTAATTTTTAATTATTTTTAGGGTTCTATACTTGTAATTATCCTCTCCCCTCGCCCTTCTCAACACAGATAATATGTTCTACCACGGCCATCAATTATTACCTAATAAACGTATATACGCAAGTACTTATTTACAACAGTAATCCACGACACTTAGAAACAATCAAGGCGATGCATTATGAGACCAATAAATGTACCGATCGATGAACGGCATGATTCATAGACAGTTTCAAAACCTATTTTAGTTATCGAACGTTTTGCCTCCTTCGTTCAAACTGAATTCAAAAATCATTCGAAAGGGACAAAACATTCAATAAGTAAAATAGGTTTTGGAACTGTGTAGGAATAATACCGAATATGATCCGTAAATATAATTTAGTAAATAAATGTTTGGATTATAAACAACGTGGTTACGTAAATGATTACAAAAGGCTACAAGTTTTAGCCATGCATCGAGTCAAATATTGTCATAATACAATATTTGCAATAAGTGAATAACCGATTAATGCTAATACGATAATAGGTATTATTTCAAAGCGTTATATCAAATTGTAGATGAGGAAATCCATGTTATACTTGTCAATACGATGGAATTATGTCGCACCGATTTGTAGTCTACTACAAATAATTGACGTCACAGTGACGCGTACGAAGTAGCCAGTAGTAAAAGAAGATCGCGCGTGGTAATTACTCAAAAATTTCCGGGCACTACAAAATATGTGACCTGTGCATTATATTTTACTTAATTGGATATTATGCTCAGTAAAGGCTATAAGAAACTCATAACACGGGGCCATAGACCGTATCGAGACGGAATTTACGAAAATATAAAAAAAAATGTCTGTCTGCATTTAGATTGCCTGATGGTTGTGAGTAAAAATGGTAAGCTACTTATGAAACCAAATGTCGCGGGTTTAATATCGCATCATTTCAAAATTCTTTTTTTTTTTTGTTTTGGTGTTGTGGTTCCGAAAAGGAAATATTTTGTGACACAAAAAATATGTAGAGGACAGAATTATCTCACTCTCAGTAAAACAGATAACAAGAACTGAAACTATCTCCCTCTCTCTCTTCAGTCACAGGAAATCCACTGCTGAACATAGGCCTCACCCAAGGATCTCCACATTGACCTGTTGGAAACAGCTGCATCCAGCTTAACTTTAAGTTGACATATTTTTATAAATGCTGCTAAATTATTCTGTTGGACATTAATTAAATAGATATTACATACATACATACATAATCGTCACGCCTGTATCCCATAGGGGTAGGCAGAGACTATTGATCGCCACTTTGCTCGATCCTGACATACTACTTTCGCTTCATCCACATTCATCAATCTCTTCATGCATGCCCGTCGGTTCAGGGTACTTTTGACCTGGCCCTTGTTGAAGATATCACCGATTTGGATGGTGTAGGTTCGGTGAGGTCGACCCCTACCGACTCTTCCATTCACACTCGCCTTGTATATTTGTTTAGTTAGTCTCCTTTCATCCATCCGCTCTACATGACCAAACCATCGTAGCATTCGATATTAAAGCATTAGATATTAAAAAGAAACAATAACAATCAAATAGATAACACTAATTAACAAAAACATAAATTACCCTAATATTACCGCATAGATAACACATTTCCCCGACCCCATACAAAAAGATAATATAAAGACATTGTTTTGTTAAAATTTATGTTTTGTGCTCCTACATATAGTTGCACTGATTATCACTGTTTTCACATGCCTTGACAGTATCACAAAGTTAGCATTGCTTGAAAAGGAAATGGTTTGTAAACATACATACTGTCTTCTATTCGTAGAAAAAAAGATTTGGTAATGTTTACATTCCATGCCAATTCTTCATAATATGAATGTCCTATGAAATTGGAAGTAATAATGAGGTAATATTTTATTTAAAAAAATGCAATGGTTTTCTCTTACAACATATGTAAGGGCAATATTTAATACATTCAGACATTTTGTTATTTTTGGAATGGTTTTTTAATGAAATATTTTTTTGGATACTGAATCATGTCACATAAAAACTAATTTTAGAATATTTAGCTTTAATTAATACAAACATTATGGAATAAAGAAATCAGATCCATTTTTAAAAGAAAAATAGGAAAAACATAAATGATGTTTAATGAAAATATCTTTAAAAAAATAATTTTTATTTGCAATCAAAGAAATAAAGGATTTTTGGCATATTGTCAACTGTTAAACTCAAGTTGTATAATCTAAATGCCTACTGTACTTTATAGTTTCCACAATGACCACGCAAGTATACGAGCATTTTTTCCGAAGTTATTAAAATAAAATAAATACCTTTTTTCACGGCAGCCTCGACAGCACACAGGCCTATCGTGCCGGTAGAACCAAAAACCACAATTTTCTTCATTTCTACAACAAAAAAGGTTTCTTTTTAAATACTAAAATAAAACGAGGAATTAAACATTTTTAAAGTAGGCAAAATTAAGAAATAAATACCGAAAACAAATTGTTTGTTAGCCGACCGTCGGAAGTGCAATATTCGTATGAACAAACGAGAAACAATAACAATTACCAATATCTCAATTCTCAACCACTTGAAAATTATCCAATAAAACCAATTTGATAAACTGTCGTAATCTACCCAGACACTTGTAATAACAATGAATTACCGAAATTCAAATAGCGTACAGTTACCAATTTAAACAAACGCAACACGCGTAAGTGCAGAATAATAAATACAACCGGCGAAATATCTAAGATATGAATTTTATTTAAGTTATTAAATAATTGTATACCTACCGGCTTGATCACAGTTCGCACGTATATGACGTAAGAATTTAACTTTTTCTACCGGCGGCGGCTACGAGGAAAATTCGACAGTTAATGCTAGTAATTTTAAGGTATGTCAGCTATCTCTTTCATAGCCGGCATAGAAAGCATTAATCGATTAGGAGGGAAAAAGACGCACGATAAAAAACGTCAAATTAGAGCTTTGTGAATTTATATGGGTAATACACCGGTATATGTTGCCAGTGCTACACGCTACTATTTCAGCGGAAATGATTTACAAATATTGGTTTACGAAAGTAGGACGCTGTATGATATAATTGGACTCTATTTTATGCTACTGAAATTAAGTAAAAGAAAATATGTTGACACCAAAACAATCGCATAATGTGGATATTAGAAGCGATGAAATCTCAATTTAATCGTAGAATTTCATCCAAATATCTTACCACACCGGTTTGACGTTTACCAGTCGATTGAGGCTACGTTCCACTTAGCGATCACAATGCCCACGGTCGCGACCGCGCACGACCGCGATTTTTCCCGTTCCACTTGGTCATGAGCGTCGCGATCGCAAGACCCAAGTGGAACGGTTATTGGGGCGTTTTGAGCGTTGATGTCAAAATTACATTTCCGCCATATAGTACTTGTACTTGTCAGTCGTTCGCTCGATAATTACTCTCCCAAGTATTTGGTGATATTTTTTGTAAATTGTCGTTTACAATGCCAAAAGTAGTGAAGAGTCAAGACAAGGAAATTATCCTTAAGGTGAAAGAGTTTTGTGCAGCAGAGATGAAAAATAAAGACGTATTGATCGCAAACAATAATGTTCGAACAGGAGTCGCCGCCAAGACCGGTAAGTTTTGGGGCTAAAAACAACTTACCCAAACAAGTAATAAATAAAATAAATAAATACACCCAGCAGTCACATACGTAGTCCTAACCCCACACTAAGATCGAGTCTTGTGTCGTGGGAATCACAAGCTACGAGAGACTTTTCGGTCTCACTAACACCCAGACCCAACACAAATATTTGTGGGCCACAAACATTTGTCTTGGTGCAGGGATCAAACCCGCGGCCTCTCGTTTCACAGTCGGCGTCTAACCAACTACGCCACGGAGGCTGTCGTTTAATTTCACGGAGTGGTTTAATCCTATACTTATTGTGAATAGTGTTCCTAGGTTTAGGGAGCTCCTTCAGTTTTTACATATAACATAATAACATTGGAGATCTCCTAGGATTGTAATTTTTTTTAGAACAAAAATACCATGTTCGGAATTAGTAACATTTCAGAGTGTAAAATATCAACTTTATATTGTATTTTTTACCTGCTTAAATCGTTGTTCACGTATTACACTCAACCTATTCAGCGATTTCAAAATGTCACTATGAAATAACTTGTAACTAGCAGTAGTAGGTTTGTTACTTATTAGGGTAAATCCATGTTCTCTGTTGGAAGTGTATATCAACAGGAGTGTGACTTACATTGGTTTAGATTAAATTCCATGCTGACGATTTGGTTGAAACAACTAATTTGAAATACTTTTGCAGGTCTCAGAACTCTGTATGAAATTGTAGAAAATTATAAATTATTTTTATTTTCATTTCAGGTGCATGTTGCAATGTTTAATATAATATTATCAAGACAAACAAAGATCTACCTGAATATGCAGTTGATGAATTACTAAAAATCATAATCATGAGGTTATAGGTTACACCCTTCCCATTGTGACGTTAACCCCATAGAATAAATTTGGAACCTTGTAAAGAGGAGAGTTTCTGAAAAAATATAGCCCAAGATGCTAAAAATATTGTATTATTGACAGAAACTGCATTTGAAAGCATCATTCAAAAATACAATAAAAGTTATGGATTAATGGATATAGAGATGAAACACTTCATAATAAATGTTGAAAGTGACAGTGCTAGTAACTTGAATAACCACAATATTACTGAAGACGGGATGGTGATTGTTCAATGAGTAGAATAACTCAAATGGATGAGCATATTTATTTTGATAAAATTAAATAAAGTATATTGAAGACTACTTTGTTTTTGTTTTTTCAATTGACCTAAAATAATATTACAATTATTGGTATTCATTCATTTATTGTTTATATGTATATTATTAAAAAATATATATATCATTAATTTTCATCAACTATATTATGTTCTGGTGGTTTAAAAATGATGTCTAAAAATATTTATACCTTTGTCCCTATCAAAGGGACAGGGACAAAGATATAAATATACTACTACCTAGTTTAGTCACACCCAATTTTTCCATATTAGGACCCATTACCCATATAAAGCAAGTCTATTTCTTATCTTTTCTTCTCCATTGACATCAATAATTTGAACCCTATCCTATCCTACTTCCTACTAATATAATAAAGGCGAAAGTTTGTGTCTTTGTTACTTCTTCACGCTCAAATGGCTGGACCAATTTTGATGAAATTTAGTATGAAGGTAGTCAAATCATCCTACAGAGTAGGAGTAGCAAATCTACATTTTTGAAATCCTTTCCCATCGCACGATATAACTACATTTTTAGGATAATAAGTTGCCCATGCGTTAATCCAAGGTAACCATAAACAATCCAGTCTCGTATTGGACATAAATGAAAGTTCCAGATAGTTTTTTATTTTCGACACAAAAGGATCTTTCACATATTATAACTAGCGGGACGATTTAACTGTTGTACAAGATGAAGTGAGTATTATACAAAAAAAAAACATATTGTAGGGTAGCCTATGAAATAGCAGAACTTTAATAACTCCTAACTATTTACTGCATCTTATATTATCGAAGCGTATTGCTATGAAAGTAGTAGTAGGCGCCAACATATTTATTGATATATCTATAAGAATGTCATGATGAACACAATCAAATGCTTTGCAGAGATCATAGCATACACCTAAGACATCCTAATGGCTTAGGTGTATTATTCCTTATTGATGACTTAGTAAATTACCTTATTCTCAGGAGAATAGGGTATTTTACTATAAGCTAAAGACTCATGAACAATTCTATTTGCAATTCTTTACCTAGCATGTCTGGCTATTTTGTTGCACTAGTTTTAAAATATTGTTGTTACCCATATTGTTAACACTATTCCGACTAATGGGTGGAGAGGCATACTTAATATGATAAGTATTCATGACGTTTAATTTACAATTTAACTTATACCTAATTTTTCTTTCCATGTGTGACAATCCTGTTTCTTAGAGGAATATAAACATTACAATTTATCTTTCAGAGATGTCAATTTGTTAAGAATAGTAATATACTGGCATGTGTTTACTTTGCCCCTATTACCAATGCTTTTATAAATAAAATTGATCATTGTTGTAGATTTAATTATATTTATAATTAATAATTTTATCCACAACTGGTCGATAGGAAAGCCCTGGCATACAATAATTTATAACTTTTTGTCCTGTCTTATTCAAAACTTAACCTAATCCTTTCCCAATATTGTTGATAAATATTACTATGCTATCTTTCTCTGCAAGAGTATAAGTAGTACTGTGAGAGTTCAGTATATCAATTTTTTTTTTTTTGTGATAAGGATGATTTAACCGAACGGTCACAGTTGCAAGTGTAATTGTTGATTAAGGAATTGAAACTTTCTGTATTATAATGACATATCTCTACTAAGCTAAGCTATAACATATGCATTTTCTTGTTGCAAAGTTCATGTTCATATCTTGTTGGTGATAGATTTTAATGACTCTTCAGGTCCTATTATTTCCAATTTCACAGTAATACTGTTTGTGTTCAGATTTATTTCATTGTAACAGGACTGTAACTGTTCTCATAAGTTAATACTTCAATTGCTGTGTCAAAGTTACTTAATTTTTAATTATTAGTTTCTGAAACTTTTTTATATTTATTTATGTTAATATATATTTTTAAGTATGTTTCTGGTGAATTTACTTATGTCACTATTAAATTCATCACTGTTGTTGACAGTCAAGTCAGTGTATGGTTAAAAAATGTGGAGAGGTTAAAAGTAATTCATCAAATAAACTTTGGTTTTGTACAATAGTTTCAGTAAGTTTGTCAGCTTCTCACTTATTTATAACCATAAGGGTCTCCTGAAGTGAGCATTCTTACTCAGTGATGCGTTTGAAAAGCTAGCAGCTAGCTCATACTCATCATTGCATTGCCCAAACCTTTTTAGAATAGTTTTCACCTCTCCCGATCATCTAGACAAGCTTTTAACAGCATGTGCAACTCAGATAATTCACTTTTCAATTTAGAATCCGCTGCAGAAACATTCAACTCAGCCAATACACCCCTTTTCGAAACAAGCATAATTTCTACGGTCGACATTTTTATTGTTTTGACATTTGAATTTTGACAATCCATCAACAACGATCGCCGCGAGTCGCCTCTTGACACAGGTCTTCGTGAGCGTCTCGTGAGCGTATGTCATGACGTCATTAATGACGTTTTCGCCGCGACCATAACGATCGTGATCGTTAAGTGGAACGGCGAACTGAACGTTACGATCGTCGTGATCGCCAACTGGAACGCGCCCTGAGTGAAATGACAAGTGACACTTGACACACGTGCTAAAAAAACGCAAAGAATGTGACATTCAATACCGGAAACGATTTTAAGATAACCAGTTATTGATTTTTGCACATAAATCGATTAAACATAGCCAAAAGTCATACAAATATTTAAGTAATAAATTTTGATCTTATACATTTTAATTCCAATTACTTTTTATATGAGACAACTCTCACATTTCGTAAAAGATAATTGTTACAAAGTTCATATCTTAGAGAATCCAAACTTAGAAATAAAATAAAACAATGTAATTTTCTGATATTCGATATATATTTTTATAAGTAGCTTTTAACGGTGACGTTTATTTACTTCTTTATCTTTTCTTTTTGGCCCAGTGGGAGTTGGGATCCTTCCAGCTTCTTATACCATAAAAAATCTTATTGAGTTCCCTATGGTATGCAGGTTTTCTCACGATGTTTTTTTTCACTGTTTATTGCGTGGTAATTGACTATCAATACTCAAATTACTGAGAGACTGATGACTACGTCGAAGGCGACTGACAAAAAGTCAAAAGTGTGTCCTGGGATTCGAAACCATGACCACGGTCTTGGTTTTTAATTATGTGAACACATAGGATAGACAGTGAAATAATAAAGGTAGTCGTTATCAGTGCTGGCACCATCAATTATTAATCGGCAGGTAACTGAAATCAGTTTCTTATTGCTCGATTATTAAAATCGGTTCTGATAAAATAATAATCGGTTTTACTATTTTATCGATTATCTTATTTATATATATTTCCTCACATCCCTACAGGTACAACTGACTAACCTAAAATTCTCACGCGTACCAACTTTATAAGCAGCATGACATAAGATTTTTTTAAATCATTAATTAAAAAATAATGGCAGATATTGAAGAGTACTTTCCGCGTGGTGGAAAGAAGCCGACAAACAAAACTTTCAAACAAAGTGGCAACGTACGTATTACAGTTAACACGTAAAGTTAACTTGAGTTTCGCACAATGTTTTGAATATTGTTTTATTAGTTTTTAGGCGTCCCAGAGAAGGGCGAGAAGAAAAAGAGGAAGCCGAAGAAGAAAAGTGAAGGTGACGATGGGTATCTATCAGATGACAACGAAAATGAACATTATAAAACTAAGAAAAACTATATTGTTGGACTATCCTATAAGGTATGTATTTATCTACACTACGCTAGTTTATGGTGAATATTTATGGCCAAATTATATTGCAAGTTGATTTTCTTTGTTATTTTTTTATTAATCATAAAATCAACAAAGAATAATCTTACAAATTCAAGCTATAAATTATATAAAATGTTATTAAAATATTCCAAAAAAGAAATCTAACTTATTAGATGGCTTTAGTGAAGAAGGTCTACCCCTGTAACATTTCTCCACATTTAGGCCACTTATGCTCTGACATCCTCAAAAATAATATGTAAATGAATGCAATATTTTAGACGATAAAAGAAGGAGTATTAATCCTGGCGAGGGTGCGTAACGTGCAAGAGACCAAACTGCTGGTGATGATGCCGGGCAGGATGATGGGCAATGTGATGGCCTGCCACATCAGCGAGCCATACAACAAAGTGCTGGAGGCTTACGTTAATGATCAGGTGAGATTATATGTTCTAAAAGAATGATTACAAATTGGCTTTTATTGTCCACAAATGGAAAAAGCATAAATTAAACTTTTACAAAACTGTATATTAATGTTATGGAGCTTCATAAATAAAACAGAGCCTATTGAATATTAATTAATAAAAACTAGAACCATAGTTGAGTGATGCAAAAGTTTGAATACTATCCAATAGGACTCAAGTTTTAATGACATGAGTTTCTGTGTTATAATATGCTTTTTTTTTTTAAATTGCTATGTATGGTGAGACGAGCATGCTATTCTCCTGATGGTAGGCGATACAACCGCTCATGGACAGTAGCAAAACCAAACAACACCATGAATTACAAAGCAATGCTTGGCATTCCACTGTTCTCACCATCCTGAGACATAAGTTGTTAAGTCTCATTATGTCCAGTAGTTACGCTGGCTTTAATTTTCTTTGAACCAAAACTCATTACGCAACAATGCGTTTACATTGCTGTTTGGGCGGAATATTATATTTTATACTACTTCGTGGTATATAGTAGTATAAAATTTAATATCCCTAATAGAAACCATTTATAACTATTGGTTTCATTAGTAACAAAACTACAACAGGTAGACAAAGTGCGAGAGTTGCCGCAAATGTTCCGGCCGGGACAGTACATAGCTGTGAAGGTTCTTGAGGTGGAAGGGGAGAAAGTACTGCTGTCAGCAATGCCGCAACATGTCAATGGCGGCAAGAAGTTTGCAGATCTCCATAAAAGTATGTTTCTTTGATGTCTTAAATTATTAATGGTTTCTTGGATTTACGCGAATGTTACACATTGAAATAAAACGGTTTCTTACAGATTTTATATTTTAAAATGTAAAAATTACATTAAATTCGTGATACTATCTGGAACAATTCGTTTTATTTCAATGTCTTAAATTATTATCCTTATATTATTCCATCTTGTTAGCATATTATATTATACACTGCAATCATACTCTTGATTGTCGAGGAGGCCCATGCCCAGTGAGACATATATCGGTTGTTACAGAATATTTCTGAGCCAACTACTATTACATGTAATTTGTACATTAAAAAAAGTAGTAACAAATGAATATCAATTTAAATGTAATGTTTGTTACCTAGGTACAGTACTACAGGCGGCAGTGTCCTCGATAGAAGACCATGGATATGTGATGGACATTGGCATACCAAACACACGAGCATTCCTCCCCAAAAACGAAACCAACCCTGAACTTGAACTTGGTAAGTGTCAAACGCTTCCTATACTCGTACTATTCAGCTCAAAGAAGTTTTAGTCTATAGAAAACAGCAGTTGTGTAAATTAAGAACTGAGGATAAATATTAAACATTATTTTGTCACATGTGAGCAAAAAATACCATTTAAAATGATTAAAAAAAGATTAAATGTTTGGTTTTTTACTTTTTTTTTTTATATTTGAGTTCGGCAATGCGACTACACTTTATATTAAGTGTAGATAGTTAAATAATAAATAGTAGTAGGTATTTCGGAAGTGGTAAAGCCAAGTTTTTGTCAGTCATGACTCAGCATGATTAGGTAGGCTCGTCCGGGGCGGTAACACTGTGTCACAGGATATCGACGTGAAGCGACAGTTTCGCTGCCGCGTTTCGTTCGGTATGTGAGTTTGTGGATGCCCAATACCCTTTTCCTCTTCTCATCCTTTTCCTTCCCGCTTTCTACCTAATTTGATGAGCCGGTAACACATTCATGATCCAGCGTTGTGGATGTTCACGGGCGGCAGTGGTCACTTACCATCAGGTGACCTGTTTGATCATTTGCCAGACCTGTGGAATAAAAAAAGTATTGGCTATTGTCTTTTGTTATTCAACGCTATAATAACTCTTAATTCTCGTTAAACCCATATCTCCTGTTCAAATTTAACACATACAACTATTGTTATTCCCTAGATGTAGGTATGGTAGCCTGGTGCGCCATCAAGTCAGTGTCCACATCAGCGGAGAGCAGTATAGTGACCCTGAGCACCACACTGTCTGCCCTGCAGCACGGAGTCATCAGGCACAAACCTGACACACCGTTACTGCCTGGGAGTGCTCTGCAGTTTACTGTGGAGATGGTGAGTTATTGTCCTGTTATGGGAATCCAACTTGCAGTCATCACTGCTGCTCAGTTATAATGAGTAACTTTGTCTTGATGACTACATGTATACGCACTTTACATAACACTATAGTAGATTAAAAACGTTAAAAATAAATGTCAAAAGCTTTAGCAAAAAGACTGGTATTATAAATTTTGTGTATTAAATGAAATTTCTCATCAATCTGATTCTCCACCAGCCGTTAGACAACGGCATCCAAGGCCAGGTGTTCGAAGACACCGCCGCCTTCATCCTGCGGCAGCACGCGGACAAGGTGAAGGGCAAGAAACCCTCGCTAGGACAGAAGGCAAGTCAAATTCATCTCACTATCTGTCTTTTAGGCGCATTAAAGATCAAACCTGCTGGCCCGGAAACACATCCCGGCGGCCTATAAGAAAATAATAATGTCGGCAACAAGTTCCCGTACGTGTTGCCCGCCGACATTTTTACATTCTCTCGTCTGCACACTGCTCGTCATAACGTCACCAAGTCATACAAATGTTCCTCATGTTATGCTGAGCTGCTGCCATGTCGTCAAAAAAGATTTCCGACTTGCAATGACTGAAGCCGCCAACAAAAAGTGGTCGACATAGGCCCGCGGGTCGGCGACTTTGGTGTGTAGTGAGTTCAATTTGAGAAAAAAAATACGAACTCAGTCCAATTTGTTTTTTTTTTATTACAGTTTAACTGTAACGCAAAATTAATTAAATCATTTGTTTTTTGGGTTTAATAGATACTGTAAATACAAGCCAAATATATTATGTACCCCAACATTTAACTATTAATAATATTTCTAATACAGATAACAGCTCGCGTACTGTACGTGATACCGACCAGAAAAGCGCCGTTCCTGACAATGAAGAACATATTCGACACCACCTACCCTGACCTCAGTGAAGAACAGAAGTTTAAGGATGGAGACATCATTGAGGCCGCTCAGGTATACGCTCAACGTCTGTACCATAGGCTGTTTAAAAACTCATTTTTAGTTATGGAATGTTTTGTCCCTTTCGATCGACTTTAGAATTCAGTTTGAGCGAACAAGACAAAATATTTGATAACCAAAATAGGTTTTAAATCTGTCTATGAATAATATTACTCATTGGTAACAATTATTATACTAAATATCTGATACTTCATATGTAGGTTATTGTAACAATTATACTTAATAATATTTGGAACAGTACCGTTTTAGTATCGTCTTGAGATTATGCTTGAAGTGTCAATAATGAAATCAATTAATTTCCTCACATTAATAACAATGAATTTCTATTTAAAAAAATGAAAGAAAGTAGTAAATTATGTAACATGTTGATTACCCTGGTAAAGCCAGGCTCACGGCTACGGCTCGTGAGTTTTATGTAGATAACACAAGGTGTGTGTGTGCGCCGCAGTGAATGTTAATATGTTAATACACAACATGTATCCAGGTGCTGAGTATCAGTGGCCGAGGAGTGCTGTTCAAGCTGGGCCAGGGCTGCACGGGCAGCATGAGCGTGAAGCGCATCCAGGTGGACGAGGACCTGGCCGATGAGGAGGTCATCGCCAAGTCATATCCCATAGGTGAGCACGACTTCACTGGCTGGATGGAACTTGTGTTTTCTAACTACGTCTTTCATTACTACAATACATTGTTGTAATAAGATCTTGAGTGTCTGAGGAATATGTATTTTTATTATTAGCGAAATTAAAAGACGAACAGGTTACTCTATGATCCGAAGTGAAACTCGAATGTTCGGACGTTCGACATCTGCAGTACGTTTTTAATGTTCCCCTTTTAAAAATCAACACTATTCTGTATGACACTTATCATTCACTCCGAACTAAGTTTGTAGTCAGGATGTACGATAGAGCATTCGAACATTTTGTGGAGTACCTAGACACATTCGTACAGTTTTACTTGCGACATCCGAAGTTTCAAAATTTGTTTCGGATCATAGAGTAACCCTCAAGGCTCCTATGATGGCAAGCGTCATGCATGCTTATATACACAAAAATCTTTCAGCATAGTCACAGTTTTGTTTAGTTTTCATGAAAACATAAGTACATAAAAAAATATCATAGAAAACAACAACATAATATTAAAAAAATACAAAAAGCATTCACACGACAGTCAGCAAAGCGGTTACTTCAAAACCTCAATGTAAAAAAAAACACCCCTCACCTCTTTAAAAAAATTTCGTGACGTCACAAAAACTTTTTCTCCAGGCAGCACCCACAAAGTGCGCGTGATTTGCTACAACCTGTGTGACTACATGTACTCCGTGAGCGACCAGCCCGCACTCCTCGCACAGAAATACTTCAGCCTCGACCAGCTCAGGGTCGGAGATGTGGTGGAAGCTACAGTCAAGAACATCGCCGAGGCGCACGTGGTGCTCAACCTGGGACGGTTCACAGGTAAGGAGAAGGATTTATTGAAATTACTGCCGACTTAAAATTTGATATGAAATATTTGTTGCATTATGCTTAAAATGTTTTCAAACTAGCTTCTGCCCCCAACTCTGTTTGCGTGGTTATATTTATAAATCCCGTCCCGTCCCGTTATATCCCGCCTTGTCCCGTCTTATTTTTACTCAAGATATGTAATCCATTCCCTTCCCATCAATTTGGGTACAATAAAGTAACAAATATATCGGAATTCCTCCCTCATCCCGTGGAACACTACATTTTTCGGGATAAATAGTCTAAGTGTTAATCCAGGGCGTCAGCTACTTCCATACCAAATATCATCGAAATCCATTAAGCCGTTTCTGAGTTCATCGCGCACAAACAGACAAAAATTCATAAAATCATTGTTTTGGGTTCTATTACGTTAATATAGTCCCCCCATATCAGTTTTTCTCGTGCATCCTCTATGTACAGACATCGATCGGTTACAAATTTATTATATGTATAGATTTCTGAAATAAAATTGGGGTTTTTTTTTACATTTTGGCAGGTATGGTGCCTCACGCGCACATCACAGAGGCTGGTATCATTCGAGACATCAAGAAAGGCACGTCTAAGCTCGCCAAACACAAATACAAGGTAAGCGGGGCCTACCTTTTTCAATAACTTCTTGATCGTAAGGTATTCTGCTCATGAGTGGAATATTATAAATAAATAAATAATAAATACACCCAACAGTCACATACATAGTCCTGACCCCACACTAAAATCGAGTCTTGTGTCGTGGGTATCAGGAGCTACAAGAGACTTTTCAGTCTCACAAACACCCAGACCCGAAATAAATACTTGTGGTTCACACAAACATTTGTCTCGGTGCGGGGATTGAACCCGCGGCCTCATTTTCGCAGAGGGCGTTCAACCAACTGCGCCACGGAGGCTGTCATTATATGCAGGTACAATTCTTTGAAGAAGCATATCCATTTTATTCAACAGTAATTTTGTTACCAGGTGGGTCAAGAAGTCCGCGCCCGGGTACTCACCGTGGATCCTGTACGTCGCGCCCTCTTCCTAACAATGAAACCATCACTCCTTTCACCAGACATCGAAGTACTGAGCTCCGTCGACCAAGCGGAAGTGGGGAAAGCCTACACCGGGATCATAAAGGTATATATATTAAGCTATTAATTATACTGCAGCGGGTGTTGTGGACTAAATCTGTATGATATAGGCAAGCGGGAGAGAAAGAGAGGGAAGATAGTGTAATTCACAAGAGTGACAGAGACATAAACATTCTAAGATACAGGTATGCAGGAACCCTGTGGAGTGAGAGGGTAGATAGTTTGATTGCATGAGTGAAAGAGAAAAAACACAAAGAGCGCTACTTTTTATAAAATTTGCAATACAGTGCCTTTTTTGTTGCATTTATCCTCTTTTAATTGTAGTAAAATTATTATTTATGTTTAATGTATTATGTACTGTATCCACGGTATAATATTAATATGTTTATTCACAGTACATAAAGGACTACATAATCGTGTCGTTCTTCGACAACGTGTGCGCGTACGTGCCGCGACACTACATCTCCAAGGACCCTGTAGAGAACCTCATGGAAGCCTTCCACGTCGGACAAATCGTAAGCAACTCTTTACATACATACAAACATCACGCCTGCTCCCCATAGGGATAAACAGGTACTATAGATCTCTACTCGATTCTGACATTACTTTCGCTTAGTCAAGTTTCATCGATCTGTTCATGCATTATTGTCAGTTCAGGGTAACAATGACCCAATGCTTCCTTAGGTTGTTTTTATTTTATTAATTAATTAACAGGTAAACTGCACGATCCTGACCGTGGACAAGGAATCGAAGAAGTTATTCGGCAGCCTCACTACGACGCCGTTCTGGCCCGCTGTAAGATGTTTTTGTTTATTATCACATGCTTTGCACTTAAAATAAAACAAGCTGTGTGTTTACACCAGTCAACGTATTGATAATTATATATTTGTAAAGAAATAACATTTCTTTAATTCCTTGTTTATTATTGATAAAACAGGAATAGATTTCTTTAAGTATTAAAGAGATGGCGTTATGTGAGTACATGGACGTCACATCGCAATTTTAGCAACATTAATAAATAATTTTAAATATGGAAGCAGTCAAATACGAGTGTCAAATAAATAATTAGAGAAAGGAATCGACAAATTAATTATATTACTTTAAATGTCGTTTCTTTGGTTTTCAGGTATAGTTTATAATTGAAATAACAATATGATTTGTAATATTTTGTCATACAATAATCTATGTAACCATATGTTAAAATAAAATCTTTGGTTTTCAGAGCAACACATTTATTTGATTTGTGGATTCGTATACAATTTATCAGAATTGCATCATATATTGACTACGAGGTTTCACTACGTATTATTTTATGCCCCTATGTGCAGTTATTTCACATGATATATAATTAGATTTTTGGTAATTTCTCTTTAAAAAATCAGTATGTGCTGTAATTAAACTAATTATTATACTTGACAGAAAAAACGCGAGAAAGGAGAGAAACGTAAGCAGAACGCGAACCAAACAGAAGTACAGCAAAAGAAAAAGAGACAGAGCGATGAAGATTCCGCCGCTTCGTCTGTAGAGGATGAACAAAGTGATTCTCCTGAAGAAGCCGTCAAAATAAGTAATAAAAAAACTAAGGGAAAGAAAACAAAAGAAATAGAAGAAAAGGCAGCAGATAGCAAAAATAAAAAAGCTAAAAAACAAATTCAGGCAGACGATTCACAAAGGGACGGCAAAAAGAAAGAAAAGAAAGCAGAAACTCAAACAGAAAAAACAAAAAGGAAAAGGAAAGTAACGGAAATATCCACCGCGAGTGATCCCATTGACACAGACTTGGAAGATGAACAGATAACAGAACAGACAATAGATAAACCCAAAAAAGATTCCAAAAAACAAAAACTCGAAAAGGTAGATAAGACAAAAGGCAAAGACAAAGAACCCACACAAGAAGAAACACCTGAACCAAAAAAGAAAAAGAAAGGTAAGAAAGAAGAGGTAACACAAGAGACTGAGGCAGAAAGTAATCAAGTAAAAATCCAAGTTGAAACAGCAGAAGGAGAGCCGAAAAGTAAAAAGGCCAGGAAGAAAAAGAAAAAAGGCGCAGAAATTGAAAATACTGAGAGTACAGCAGTTGAGGTTCTTAAGCCAGCGCTAGAAGTACCTTGTACGCAAGACTTTTGGTCGGCGAAACTAGAAAACCTGACCAAGACTGTACAGGAAGAGGAATCTAGCAGTAGTGAAGATGAGGTAAGTGATATTAAGTCAACTGGGTTTTTGGAATGTTTAGGTAGGAAAGTACATTGTTGCCAACACGCCTATTTAAATCTTAATCGAATTGAAATTATATTTGTGTTTAATACATTTTAACATTTCAAACAAATTAACATAAATTAAAAAATTCAAAAAAAATTACCCAGTAGTGAAGTGGCTATATTTTAAATAGAATAATATGAATGAATACGTTTTTTAAATGCTAATTTATATATTTAAGACGACAAAAGACACAAAAAAGAAGCGCAAGAAGTTATCAGTGAAGGAGAAGTTGGAGAAGGCGCGCGCAGAAGAAGAGAGGCTGAGAGAGATGGAGCGCAGAGCGATAGAGAGCGAGAGTCAGCCGCGCTCCTCCGACCAGTTCGAGAGGGCGCTGCTGGCCAACCCCAACTGCAGTCAGCTGTGGATCGCGTACATGGCGTTCCATTTGCAGGTACAATGTCAAAATTTATATAGTACATTTTTTTTATCAGCCCATTTACGTCCCACTGCTGGGCACGGGCCTACTCTACAATCGAGAGAATCGATTGAGAGTGGTTAGGCCATATAGTCCACCACGCTGGCCTAGTGCGGGTTGGCGGACTTACATACCGTAGAAATTCTTTTAAAATTGCTACAGTATGCAGGTTTCCTCACGATGTTTTCCTTCACCGTTAAAGTGCGTGGTGATTGACTATCAATACACACATAACTCCGAAAAGTCAGAGGTGTGCCCTGGGATTTGAACCCGCGACCACCGTGAACATGTAGGCAGCCGAGTCTGGTCCGTTACCAACTGGTCACCACGCGCACCACCAATATTGTACATTACAGAAAACATAATACTTAAGTATTTTTTTATGAACCTATATTGTTCCACTGTTGGGCAAAGATCTCCCTGAACTCATCCATCTGTTCCTATTTCCTGCTGTTGCCTTTCATAGTCTATTTAAATTTAAAAAATATTTTTTCGTCAAGTGACTTGTGTAAGCCCGCCGACCTGCACTAAGCCAGCGTAGTGGACTATATGGCCTAACCCCTCTCAATCGTACTCTCCATTGTAAAGGAGGCCCGTGCCCTGCACTGGGACGTATATGGGCTGATATAGGTACAATTTGTAGCCTTTTGCAAGCTAGACGCGGCTGTAGTGATAGAGAGGATACCAGATTGTCTATGAAAGGAATTTTTTAACTCAGGGTGGCGAGAGTGCCAAAAACCATTAGAGCTGCAATGAATATTGTCACATTAATTAATGGCCAATACCTGGTGTTTTAAAAAATATAAATGCTAAAAATAAATGTTTACTTTCAGGCGACGGAGATTGAAAAGGCGCGTGCGGTCGCCAAGAAGGCTTTGAATACTATATCCTTCCGAGAGGAGGATGAGAAACTCAATGTGTGGCTCGCACTCATCAACCTCGAGAACAGATTTGGCAGTAAGGTAATATCGTACGAGTTCCTTACTTATCCTTTTTCTTTATTGTTTATAAAATATGATAAAATGACTGTGCTTCAACATATTTAATTGGATAAATTATATTTACTTAGGGCTAGATTCACCCTGATAGCTATACAAAATTTGGTTTTACAAGTTCTGTATTTTGTATTATATCTGACAGATGAGTGCCAGGGACTTTATCAGTACAAGGTGAAACTGGCCCTAGTCGTGTAAATATAAAAACCAAAATTAACCGAAAAAATAATACACAGACATTAATAAAAAAAGTATTGGATGTTTTTGAAAAAAAAAAAGAAATGCGATTTCTCCAACTAACTCAAACATACATAACTCCAGGAATCTCAGCAAAAAACCCTAGAAGACGCCCTACAAATGAACGACACTTACAAAGTGCACTCCAAACTGCTGGACATCTACGCGGAGACCAGCAAGCACCAGGAGCTGTCGTCCCTGGTGGACCTGATGCTGAAGAAGTACCGCAGGGAGCCTGCCAACTACACGCAGTGCGGACAGGCCTGCTTTAGCCTGGGACTGGTTGATAAGGCCAGGCGGGTCATGCAGAAGGCTATCAGTGTGCTGCCGCCTAAGGAACGTGAGTAAACTTAAATAAAGAAGCAGTAGTCACATAGTAATATTGTAGTTAGTACAAATGGGTTGGATAGAATGACTTCCTACTGTCACACTGGAAAATGTTGTAAAAATAATAGTATGGCTATGGTATTTCGTTCGGTCT
This sequence comes from Theretra japonica, assembly GCA_033459515.1. Lineage (NCBI taxonomy): Eukaryota > Metazoa > Arthropoda > Insecta > Lepidoptera > Sphingidae > Theretra > Theretra japonica. The sequence goes on along the minus strand of CM065951.1, from coordinate 1,082,441 downwards.
CTCAGTACCTCTTTTTTTCTCCCACCTTAAAGTACACAAGTAGCAATACTCCCTTTATTTCGCACGCATGTACCATAATGCAATGACGTCACAGTGCGCTGGTTTTATATATTTTTGGTTATTTTTACTATCTTATTTCAGACATTTGTAATTTGTGTATTCCTAACTAAGAAGCCTGTGGGTTTCAAAAGTCTTTTCATAGTACTGTACTGTATCAGCCCATATACGTTCCACTGCAGGGCACGAGTCTCTTCTATATTATTGAGAGAAAGATTGAGAGTGCTTAAGCCATATCCATTAGTCAACCATACTGGCCTAGTGCAGGCTGGCGGGCTTTACGTACCATAGTTTTTTTATAAATCGCTATGGTATGCAACAGTAGTAACAGCGGTTTGATAGTAACTGGTATTTGTATGAAAAATTCATAAAAATACCCATTCTCGCTAATAAGAAAAATGTTATATCAACTATATAATAATTTTAAACCCAATTTCTCCTTAGATGTACCGGTCCTCGTCCAGTTCGCGCTGCTAGAAGGCAAGCACGGCGCCGCGGAGCGCTCGGAGGCGTTGTTCGAGCACGTACTGGCCGTCTACCCCGAGAGAGTCGACGTGTGCTGCGCTTATGTCGACATGCTGTTCAAACGAGCTGATGTGCCGAGAGTCAGGTTTGTGTCACACATTAAGGATGTTATATACCACCTGGCTCCATTTTCGGTCGCAGTCTGGTTACATCCTGTATAGATTAATTCTGTGTGTGAAGATGTTGACAGCCACCGTGGCGCAGTTGGTTCGATACTGGCTGGGAAACCAGGGTACGCGGACTCGTTCCCAGCATTGAGACAATTATTTCTGTAATCCCCAGTTTTTTGTTTCGGGTCGGGGTGTGACTGAACTCGTAGTTTCTGATACCCACGACACAAGACGATATGACTATGTCTAAAATAGTTTTTTTTTTCTTTCATAAGTTTACAATAATGTTTGCATGCATCGTGCTCTCGATTTTGGAGGAGGCTCGTGCCCTGCAGTGGGACATAAATGGCCTGAAACAGTATGCATGTAATTGCAAAATTATTGCGTCCGACACGAATGCAATAGCTACTGCACAAATCACTAGTTTTATTTAGCCCTGGCAATTTATAGCAACTATAACCACCAGGATTTCTATTACTCGATATTACAAGTCTCGTTTTGATTTTTTTTTCTCCAGGGAAGTGCTTGACCGCATGACCTCGCAGAATTTGCCAGCACGAAAAAAGAAAGTGCTGTACAAGAAATGGCTTGATTTAGAAGAGTGTATAATGGACCCGGACAAAATGGAGGAAATCCGGAGGCGGGCGAAGGAATTTGTACAAAAATCCATGTCGTAGTGTTAATACTCCATTGTACTTTATTTTTAAAATATAACTTAATGACAATTTCGTTGTTTTATTTGTATATTTCACATGTAATACAATTGATTCTGAGTCTACTCTAATACTCTATGCTCTATTTTTAACATAATGCGTATGAAATTTAATTATAAATACTTGAACATATAGGTTTTAGATGGCTTAATAATACTATTGCTATTTGTAATATTTGTAGGCATCGGTGGGGGAGGCGGCGGTGGCGGCCCGGTTCGCATCGGCGTAGATTTCTCAACCTTATTATAAGTTTGAATAGGCTTATTATTGCTTGGCACACGAACTCCGTAGATCGAAACTGGGGCACAAATATCATATCCCAACTTTGAATAGAAATTCTCTTGCCCTTTCGTTGATAAATGTAACATTTTTAAACCTAATATCGCTTTACAGTATTCTTCTACGTATTTCATTAGAAAAGTGCCTAATTTTTTCCCGCGCATCGCTTTGCTTATCACTACGGTTTCTATAAAACAGCTCTCTGGAATACTTGGGATTGGAGTGAGTTTGCAATGGCCTAGTAGGTGTTTTTCATCGTCAACTAATATTAGGCTTGTAGGCAGGTTGTCGCAGGACGCTTGAAGAGACATCATGCGAGCAGTTTCGCTGCGCGGCCACTCTTCGTTTATAAGTTCGCAGCATGCTTTCAGATATTGCGGGTTAGAATGCAACTTTAAGATTTTCAAGTTTGCGTTTTCCATGTTGGATTCTGCAAAAACAATACAGTTTTAATAAAATAGAGAATGCTTTTATTCATATTGCAACTGTGATTGCAAGTTGCAACACTGAATGTCAATTGTCACACTGACTGGTGTCAAATTCTCGCAGGAATACAAAGAATTTTTATAGGTTATAAGTTCACGAGAATTTGCATTTTTGCGCTAATTTTCTAACAAAAACAAAAATATTTGTTAATATTTACAGAAAAGGAAGACTTACCACAGATTTCGTATACATAACTGGTGTTTAAATAATCTTAGGAAACCGGTAAGTGTGATCCTTGTTCATTTTTTTAAGTGTAACCTGTGCGTTTAAGGTATGGCTTGATACTAACCTATTTTTAACTGTCACGGTGGGAGGACCACCGGCCGTTTTATGTTTAAAAGCAACATGAGTCTTAATAGATATGTGATTAGTTAGACTTCGCTAATTAGTCATTAAATTGTTTTAAAATGCTCCTATTTTGTATAAGTTTTTTATTTACAAGTCTCTCTTTCCTAATATTATGATAATGAGAAGGAAATATTATAATAAAGAATATTAATTTAATTGCAATATCAATATATACATATATTTTTATGATAAAATGATAAAAAACATGTGGATGATATCAGACTACTGTAGTTTTATTAATTCTGTTTATTAGATAATGTTAGTATTACAATATTGAAGCTTTATTTGTATCCAAATATGAATATTAATCAAATCAAACATACAATTCTAATTTGAGATGCAATTAATGCCAAGACATGTTTATGTGAAATTAGATTTATGTTATTATTATAAAGCTATTTTATCTTATATGTATTTGAATATTTTACAGCATTACAATGGCAGATGAGGATGATGATGTGCCATCCTTGTCAGCGGAAACCTTTGCAGCGCTGCAAGAATTCTACGCTGAACAAAATAAGAAGCAGGAGATCCTCGCTAAACTGGAGGCTGATAACAAACTAAATGAAAATATTTTACTTGAAGAGAACTGGGTAATTCAGTTATTTTACTTGTTCATGACAAGAAATACATTATATTTTCTTGTCAATAAATATTCAATTAAGGGACGATGCTAGTAATTTTGTAATCTCATGTATGATGGTCATATTTTTTTCCATGTAACCATTTCACTTATATCTTAAATCTTAATTGGCAGCTGTTGTCATTAGCATCTTTCAACTTAAATATCTTTATCATTTATATAATGTTCTGACTTTTTGTCAACAGCAACTAAGCCAGTTCTGGTACAATGAGGCGACAGTACATTCCCTGGTGAAGGTGGTTGACAAAGTAGTCCCTGATGGAGGCAGGGTGGCTCTGATCTCCTGCCCCACACTCTTTGTCCCAGTCAAGAGGCAGATTGGCAATAGAGCTAGTGGTAATAATTTTTTACTTTATATTACATTCAATTCATGGCTAAAATATTTTTTTATTAAGAATATACAAATTGAAAAATAAAGTCCACATCTTGTGGCATGTGGTTACAATTTCCCTTTCAGAGGATTATAGTTGCGATTTCATTATTTTAATATTGAGGTGGATACAGACACACAGGAGGCCGGGAGGCCAAGATACTAATAAAAAAAATGAATCCGCAAACCTGTAACTTGGGGTAATTTGCTTATTTGGATTTTGTTGAATAAAAAATATTGTCTATATGTTTATTCATTACACATGTTAATGGCCAAACCCGATTTTAGCATAAACTAGTTCATCCTAAAATTGGGTTTCGCCAGTAACATACTTATTTCTAAACATCCTCTTTATTTCAACAGCAACTCTCCTAGAATACGACAGAAGATTCGAAATCCACGCTCCAGACTTTGTCTTCTATGACTACAACACACCAGACCGGCTTCCACCAGATGCTCTCAACTCTTATGACTTGGTGGTAGCAGATCCACCTTTTCTCTCCGAAGAGTGCATCACAAAGACCTCTGAGACCATAAAACTGATGGCCAAGGATAAGATAGTGGTCTGTACTGGTGCTGTAATGGAAGAACATGTGAAAAACCTACTCAGTCTTAAGAAGTGTGAGTTTGAGCCCCAACATAGGAACAATTTAGCAAATGAATTTGTATGTTATGCTAATTTCGACTTAGATGACGCTTTGAGGTGATAAGAATGTAAGCAAAAATAGTAAAACCTTTTTATCAGTAAAAAACAATTATGTTGTTGAAAGGTAAACTTTGGCTGGTCCAATTGTTTGAATTCCATTTATCCAGGAATCTGACAAGGTTAGAATTTTATTATGCTGGTAACCCTTAAAGCATAACGAGTCATACTAATACTGATTTCTATATACATCGATATTAACATTTATTTGTACATTTTTTAAACAATATTGTATTGAAGTAAATAAAAGACTATGATGTAAAACATTCCGCATTTTATTGTTCTCCTTAACAAAATTACTCTTTGTTACAATACATTATGCTGGTTAACATTTTTTTTTATTATTTTAAATTCTCTCAATTGGAAAATCATATCTTATATATTCACATTTGCAACATTACATTTGTGGTGACTTTAACTCTATTGTAGCTCTCGCATGGACTCTCGCATTATGATGAGCTCCATTTACACGGGGAGATTTTCTCGCCTCGACGATACGATTATCGTAAGGATATAAAAAATCGCAACATGTAAAAATTTGTCAGAACACGATACTCTATAGTCTATGGCGGTTATGTGATGCGATAATCGCATACGATTCTCGCCCTGAAAAACTCCGTGTAAATGGGGCTTTAAAAGCTGTCATAAAAGATAATATGCAGCAAAATTTTAATTAATCATTTTAGCTAATTTAAAAATATTTAGTTTTTAACAAATGCAGATTAATACCGTTTAATTTTGCATTTTGTTCTTGACGTGAATGAGATCGGTTACAATTTGCTCTCATTGCAATTCATTTTTTAATGCGAATCTCTACTGCGCGGTCTGTAAATGTTAGGCGAAATAAATGGTCCTTCAAGCCATTCAGAGAAAGTCACCACATCATAAATTCGTTATTATATCCCAACTCACACTAGCTGAATTATCACTTACAATAGACACTGAACGGTAGTTAAAACCAGAGACACGATAACTGGCATTATGTATTAATAACTGGATTTCGAGGGTGTTGGAAAATATTTTGTTTAGTTCATATCCTTATTTGCAGAAATCGAATATCTGTCAATATCACGACTTAGATAACACAAACTTCCGCAAAACTAGAAAATTAAATTTTAATAATTCTTATTTGACTATTAGTTTTTTTATTAATACAGTATCGTGTTTCTGAAATTCTGACTTGAGAATTGTAAAAATAGGCCTCTATATACCACATCTGCAATTTGTTCAGATTAATACTTATACATAAATTACAGAACTTGTGTGCAACATCAAGTAAATATTCGAGGAAATAATTCTACCAATAAATGTAAGACACGTTATTAAAAAGACTTCAAAATTTAATCTTTGTATTATAAATATCACATATCTGTAAACATAGGCAGTTACTTATGGCCGAGAATAAAATTTTCCGGTAGAAAATAGTATGAAAACAAAAAGTATGGAACTAGAATTATTTCCTCGCACAATAAATCCATGCAATATATAACACTTCATAAAGTCACAAACACCTAAACATACTAATTACATATCCAGGTGTCTACCTACATTGGTCGGGTAATATTGTCGATAAAGTACCTACACTCCCTAAGTTGCCACGTTTATTTGTACTAAAAATAAATTTTTAAACATCACCAAACGTGCATATATTCATCTCATTCCAACTCACGCGAGGCAATATATCTGTACTCTTCTAACAATAGTCCAATATATACATCAATATATTATGGGTTCTCTACAAGGCCGTATTACATGGGGGTTTCATTTAAATAGACATTTATTAAATTCTTAATAAAGCTTATTTCTATTTAGATATCGAATTAATTTTAGCAGAAAATCTAGGCATCCAGTTTTCCGGGAAATTCCGGTTAGCATTTGTGACCGGAAAACGAGACACGTGTAAATTAGACAATTGCAAACATGTTTTATGCCGATTATATTACAGTGCTAATTAAACTTTACGTATGCACGTCGGCATTACATTTTGTCATAATATGTCAATAATCATTGACATACCGTTAGCGCTAATAATAAATAATATAGATAGTGGAAACCGACAAAGTTATAATTTAAAGTTAAAACTTCAAAAACGGTCACATTTGCGTATCCATAGCAGTGTTGTTTTTTTATATTTTTTCATAATAATTGAAAGCAAATATAGTTACGAAATAGACTAAATATTAAATTTAAAATAATGTTGATATTTTAAGCAGATATGCGGTGTAAAATTGCAACCCATTTACATACAAGATATTATCGCATATATCGATATGTTACATTCATGTACAGCTGTGAGCGAGCCAGCAAGCATGCGCCATGGCTTTCGATGATGTGGAAAGCTCATTGAAGCTGTGCCGTCGCTTCAGCTTGAAAGTAAGCTGTGACTGTTAGGGAGAATATAAAAAAACCATCAAGAAATACAGATATGAACTATGAAAAATAGATATCTATTTCACTTCACACAATATACACACCCTGTACCTGTTAGACTAAAAAAAATAATTTCTGAGCGATAAGATTGTTTCACTGCTGTTTAATATTTTCTCAAACGAAATTATATAATGTCATAGACATTCGTACACATTTTAAAAAGTTGTTACTAAATGACTAAAAGAATAGGCCAATATTAATTATTTTCATCATTATCATAATCGTGTATAAATTACGATATTCTGAATACTATCATCATGATGAAATAGGGCCCGAAAGTATGTATTTTGACGTCTGAAAACTACGAAGGGTTTCTTAACTTTGAACTCATCAAATACAGCAGTGTTTAAATAATGAGAAATAAAAAAAACAGTAAATAAAACAAGTAAAGTTCAAACAAAATATACACAACTGAATGTCTTAGAATTCAAATTAATTTAAGCTCATCGAATTAATCGGAATTTGTTTTGTTAGAATTTTTGTAAACGCCACAAGAGTAACAGCAAAAGAAAATGTATCCGCAAAATTTGTTAATAAAATTATATGAGTGTTTGAGTTCATATATAATTATATGAAGGGACCCGCCCATTTTCAAATTAATATACATGTTATGTGACATCTATGAGCGAAAAACCTTCAAGATTTACCGATGGAAAATTGATCAAGAATACAGATTCAATTTCCATATTGCTTCTACAAAAACTGTTAAATTGGAATGCATCTGTTAGACAAGGTTTTTCCTTATCATGGTTCATTCATAAATTATATTAATAAATTTCTCGGATATAACAGAAAAGAGAACTAAATTAATCACAACCTTATCCGCTATAAAAATATTTTGTCTTTTGTGATCTGGGGTCGTGGCGACCCGTGTGACCGTTGTGTTAGAACTAAGTCTATGTTATTTCACACCGTCTTTTGTTGCAAGTCGGGAGCTAAAGGGGCGACGAACTTACAAAAAAAAAAACCTTTTTAATTTACAATGTTTTTCAGCGATAAAATTATGTGGCAGTTCTTCGAAACAGTAAAAGACTTATATAACAACATATTAATATGCAAATATTAATTTCATGTTCATACGATGTGTATCCTAACTCCGCCATCACGTTTGCCAAAATAGTCGCCGCTCCAAAATAAGCCTCACAGATTAGTTTTGTTAAAGTAAATCGGTTGATTTTAAATCAAATCCTGTATATTATGTATTTATCCTTTTATACGGAAGTTTAAATGCGCCAACTTACGTTTTTGTGACATAAACTTGGATACTTAGAAATTGACTGAACATTTTTGGTTTGATAAAATAATTAATACAGAAAAAACTTTTCCTTCAAGAAAATATTACTTATATTTTTAGCTAGTGTTTTTGATAAATCGTATTTAGCACCATTATTCTGTAAATACATATATAATTTTGAATAAATATTGTATCTCATATTCTCCTCTCATAATTGATCATTTAATCCATACCTCATTTAATTTTCCTTTTATATCTTTATAAAAGTTAATAACTTTATTTAACACCCCTTCCTTAGAAAATTGCAGACCGGAATAAACCGGAATTTCTACCGAACCGGAAATTATCAAATATCTCGGTCATAAATCATTTTTTAATGTATTGCAAATTGTAAATTTATGCAAGGAGAGAACTATTTTTCGTCCGTAGGACCAAAATGCCACCGTGACAGGTAATTCTTCACAGTCCTTTCCTCTTTGGATGTTCGAAAAAATTCTACTAAACGTTACCTTAAAACCTAGAGTTAATTGTGATAAAAATAAAAGAAACAAAAAATTGCAAAAATAAATAAAACCAGTGCGTTAATGTACACGTATTAGTCACATCCTGTTAAAAACTCCTTCCGGTATGGCCGGAATTTTCCGATACCACTTAATGCGGTATTCCGGTCGCAAGCACTTATTAGCCGGTGAAGCTTTTAAGTATTATATATAGATCTCTAGATACATTCAGTAAGTTCCGGAATTTCCGGTTACAAATAACTTGCATTCAGTTAATGTTTGTTCCTTACCATAGGTACTTATAATATTTTTGTATACACGAATTAGTTGTATTATTTTTATTTAATTGGATAATGAACCGGAAAGAGTCGTTTGCTTATCTAATGCAGAGATTATTGAGTAATATTACTTAAATGTGCCTTCACAATATTATTCTTATTCAATAAAATATATGAAAAAGAATATCCTTCTATTTAGTTCATAATACAATAAAAAAATCTAAATGCTGTATTACATATTAATCATTACCAATTTACTCAACATTTAAAAACAATACTTGTATAACAAAAAATCTAAAATAAAAATATATTAAAAAAGACAAAAGAAATTGTTAAAAATATTCGTGAAGACACATTAACAACGCCAGTAATTTGTATGAGTTTTTAAATAACATTTACTTATCATTTAAATTGGAACTAACTATAAAATATTTTTTTCTCATTTAGAGATATTTTTCAGAACTCGCCACGTGCAATAACAGACTAACACACTTTGGGTGCTTCTTACACTACTATAAACATTAGATGTTCAGGAGACCCAACATAGACCACATACAAAATATGTTTTCTAACACTGCCTACATCGAGACTGTTTGAGATTTAGTTTGCTTATATATTAACTGTTATAAACTATTTGTAGTGATTAATTCATTCATATATTATTTATACTAATTCATTGTTGATCAGTATATATATATATATATATATTTGTAGATTAAAAAATATTACATAACTATTCATTAATGTGAACACATTTCGCTGTTAACCCAGAGTTAGAAGGCCCAAACCCACTCACAAAATATGGGAAAAATATGTCCAGCTGTAGGATATGACATAAGCATCAACGATGTGGGCATTTGTACACATATTGCAAGGTTTCGATCATAAAAGCCTTGCCGTCATTAATAAGTTCGAAACGACTTATGTATTATTATTATATCTTAATTAAATTGATATTAAATTCTCCTGAACACCTAACACATGCAAAACAAACGGGATGTCCTCAAATAATCACGTTTAAATAAAGGGAAGCCCTTAACACAAGCCTTAAAGTAATCATTGCACAAAATATACAGACATACATTGCATCTATTCATTGAATACAAAACAAAATAATAAACAAAAACATCCTTCAGGATGGAATGGAAATAACGTTTAAAAATAACATTAAAATATTACATAAATAGAAATGTGTATTTTGTCGATATTGGGACTGTCTGAAGGTATTGTTACGAAAATTGTTTGTTAAAATCTCTGCTCAATAGTTAATTTTACCATTGTAATTCATACAAAGAATACATTAATGGGTTAGACGTTCATAACAAGGGCGTGGTATGTCACATTTTAGTAAGCAGAGATCTTTATATATCCAAATGTGAAGGTTAAAGTAAACAAAATATAATTTTATCAATGAATTGTTACATAAAGTGTGTGTCTTTATGGCGGGGACTCAAAATATTAACCTGATTGTGGTTTATAGCATAGGAACAGCAAAGTGAGTTAATGGTAAGTCCATACTCTTGGTATACATATGATGTAAAGAAGAATATCTACCAAAGCAAAAAAATGTTGAATTGTCATACAAGCTAAATCGTAAAATATTGCAATGTTGATTAAATACAGGTAAATTGACATGACGTGAGAGATACTAGTCTTATCTATTTTTGTCTATGGTATATTATGTAAAAGGTTTGGTTTAATTTTGTTAAGTAGCACATTGTATATTTTGAAGAAAGAAAAGAAAGAAAACAGGCAGACCATGCTATGGATACCAGTATAAAAGTTTAGGACAAATTATAGATGTGACTGTCAGACAGAAAAAATATGATAGAGAAGATATCTATGGCAAGCGGTGGAAAAATGAGCTGAAATGATGATGATGATGTTGGTAATGACGATCATATATGTAAATTATTCTTAAATTGCATGAGTAAGACTATACAAGAAAAGTATAGAGTGCATTTATTACTGTATTTTATACTATTAACAATTTCATGATAAATTATTTTTTGAAAGCTGTTTCCACTCTTTCATCGCAATACCTTCAGAGCAAGCCGCCTATGTCATGGTATCATGTACAATCCGTGTGTTTTGTGTGTCTTGAATTTTATTTTATACTTCATATAAATTTATTTGGGGATTGAAATACTTAGAAATCTGCTAAATTCATTCGATAACTTTGATGACTGTTTCAATATTTTTTTAAGGTTAAATGCAGTTAAATTAGAATTCAATATGTAATGATATAATCTACATTTGAAGTACAAAATTGCAAATGTAGCTTTAGTTCTAAAAAATGTTTGATGTTTTTAGTGATATAAATGTTCAAGAAATAATTGAAAAAACATCTTTTATAATTTGTATACGTTTTCCAAGCGACTCAAGATTCTAGCTGGCTTGCTGCAGTCATATACCCCAAGTAAACGACACGTTTAATCAAAGACACACAAAACACAATAATTCAAGGTCATATGCAAATCGATGAAGTTTCGCGTCACGTGTGGATTTTAACTAAGGACGATCCAACGATGGTACAATAAACTAATAGTAAAGGCACCCGTGGTACGCGCACGCGTCCGCTGCCACGCCCCACTCTTCACTGAGACGGTGGACGTAGTGAGGCGCTACCTGCGTCTCCTGGCGGCGAAGAGGTACAGCAGCAGCAGCGCCAGCGCCAGGCAGTGGTACAGCAGCAGCGCCGCCGCACACAGCGCGCGCACCAGCCGCCGCGCCGACACTCGCAGCGCGCGCGCCGTGGCGAGCTCCGCGCGACATCATCCCGTGCCGCACTTGCCGCTCTCGAACACGCCCTGCACGCACACACAGACACACATACAGATACATCATCCCGTGCCTCGCTACTACACTACACATTGAGACTTCACGGTACCTTTCTGAAGAAGGGCGAGAACTCGACGAGCGTGTCCCTGGTGAGCGGCGCGCGGTGGAAGGGGCAGCGGCGGTCGGCCGAGCACACGGTGAGCAGGCGCCGCAGGAACGACTCCAGCGCCGCGCGCCGCGCGCGCGCCACCGCCTCCGACGACCACAGCGTGCGCGCCGGGAACGGGATCGACGCCACCTGAGACGAACCACAAACCATATCTACACACTGGACTTACTTCAGTCGCACGCGCGCATGCACGAACACACGCACGCACGCTTGCACGTACGTAAACACGCACACATGCGGAAAAGCATTTTCACTCTCGCTTACTTATTTGAACATCGATCAACTTGTACTAAATAAAGACTTTGATACTGTCGCCTTGGTATATTTAAATGACATGTCGATGTACATGCTGATTACAAGCTCGTTTTTATATTGTATACATGGCATATTATGTCAGTTTCGATAATAAAAATGTATCATGTCAGTCAGGATTGTTTTATAAATAATGATTCCTGATATTCCTGCAGTCCCAGTGTGTCCATACCTTGGGTCCATAGGTCCGTCTCATGGTGAGGTAGAGGTCCCGGAAGCGTCGGTAGCGGCGCAGCAGCAGCCAGCGGCAGGAGTCGCCGAGGCAGATGCGCACCTCGTACTCGTGGTGCGTGGACGCGCCCGCGCCGCGCGTCACCCAGCCGGGGATGCTCACCACCGCGTCTGTGGGGAAATATCAATATTTACTATAGGAATTTCCTCCTTTTTATAGTGATTTTATATTCCATTTTAAATGATCTATTTACGTAATTGAGTAGATTAATCAATGAAGTTAAACGGGGGACTTATTTAAACACGCGATAGTTTGTGTTGGAAAGTAATTAAAAAGAAAAGCGTCCGTGTAAATGCCGTCATACCGTGGTCAGTTAATGACGCATGCAATACAAAAGAAACGTCTAGGGTTTGTGAGGAGTTCGTAAACATGTCACTCAGATGTTTTACAAGTAAGCCGCGTGTTCGTGAATAATGAAGTTTAATAGATAATTTTATTAAAAATTAAGTTTATCATAATATGTACTATATATACACATTTGGGTCTAATTGAAGAATCGAGGTGGCAATTTCCTGTATTATTAATCCATCCTTTAATCTTACACGAGTATAAATAAAATGTTAATACTCACTGAAGTCGATCGGATGAGTCAGCCCAGGTGATATCGTAGGGTCCTGTAAAATTTTATTTATGTATAAAAAACAACTTTTCTTTTTCTCGTCAACAAAAGCAAAAAATACACATTCCTTTAAAAAAAGCTATTACTTTCCCTTTCTAGTCCACCGACAACACCGAAAGGGGTATACCAGTGTCGCTATATTTTCAGCCGCATTGTTGCCAGCACGCTTAACTATAATATTGGGAGCAAGCTGTTCCAAATAATTGCCAGGCCAACTCACCCACCAAAACACTTTTCTTGTATCCAAAAGGCTCCCCACTCAACTGCACATCTTAGAGTAGCTATAAGTATAGACGGACCACCCTCATAATCTGATCAGATCAGAGACCCCGACGACCCCTCTAAATCGTCTCTTACGACGAGCAAGAGATATATTGACCAAGCCAATACGCCCCCTAAACACAGGGCGGCAGCTATCGTTTAATATCGTTTGATCATTAGACTCTAATGGGCGTCTTACGTATTGATAGAAAACCTCCACGCACTATAACGGTGAAGGAAAACATCGTGAGGAATTTCTACGGTATGTAAAGTCCGCCAACCCGCAATAGGCAAGCGTGGTGGGCTATATGGCCTAACCCCTCTCAATCGTATTGATTGTAGAAGATGCCGTGCCCTGCAGTGGGACGTATTTGAGCTGATACAGATAAAGACTGGACCCTCAGTAAAACTCTGAATACATCACTTACCTGTAAAGGCACCTCTATAAGTCCCGGCGGGCCGTCGACGTGGTTTCTAGAACTTTCTATCGAGTTTCTAGATCTCAAGGGATCGTCCCACGCCTCGTGGTGCTCCGACGACAACTCGTCGTTGGATGTCGACACGTTGTCCGACGCCTCCATCTCTTGTTCTTTTAATCTGATCAAATTGAAGATATTGCAGTACCATTGAAACGATAACCTTGCAAAAGTATCCATTAAGCCGTTTCTGAGTTCATCGCGCACAACCGCACAGACAAACAGGCGAACGGACACAGAGACAAACAGACAAAAGATCTAAAATCATTGTTTTGGGTTCTATTACCTTTAATATAGTCCCCCCATATCAGTTTGTCTCATTTATCTTCCATGTACAGACATCGATCGGTTACAAATTTATTGTATATATAAATTATAATAAAGAAGGGCCTAAAATACTATGATTTATTAAAGGTAACGGACCTGTGCAGCAGCGGGTCCACAATGCATCCGTTCTCGGTGGCGTGGCTGCTGTCCTCGGTGGTGACCTGCATGTCACTCTCGGACAGCGTGAGCGACGGCGTCTCCTGGATGGGGGTGACCATCATGGTGCGCTTGTTGGGCTGGTTGTCGAAGAACGAGTACTGCAGCGCCATCTCTAGGCGCACGTACTTTTTTTGTAACTCTTGGAGGACCTGGTGGGGTAATTTTGACTTTATTATGTTATATGATTTTTTTAAAGTTGGTAGTTTACTTGAATTTCGTTTTTGACTTAAATTCTGTGGGACTTTTTCAGCCGTTTTAGTTTTTTTAAATTTTTTCTTAAACTTAAAGGAATCACCACCTTTATTATCCCACTATCGTATGGCATTCTTAGTAGTTAGAGTATTAAAGTTGAACAAGGTGATGAACGTGAAAAGTTATCCGAACATCCAGCATTCCTTTTCCAAAATATATTTATTCCTATCGATTTGTGTAATTGCTACGATACACCTACAACCACCCAGCACACGATAAAGCCAGTACTCACCGCGATCTGCCTGTTGAGCTCCTCCTTGGAGCAGTCGTTCTCGAGCGAGGAGATGACGAGCATCTTCTGCGCGGCGATGCGCGAGCACAGCCGCTGCATGGCGCGCAGGGCCTCCGCCTCCGTCACCTGCCGCCGACCTGACTTGCCCTCACCTGCGACCACATGGATACCACTGCTTACTAGGATATCGCCATCATGCCCGAATGATGAAGTACACAAATAACACATCTGGCGTCTGATAGCCGCACACGCGTCGCTCATAATGAAATGAAAATGAAAATAATTTATTGAATCCATTAAAATGTTCAACATTATTTAGATTCAGTCATTTTTTTTTCTACCACCCGGTTCGGAAAGCGGTTTTCACTAGTGAAGAACGGGCAAAAATCTCTGACAAAACCGTACCAGTCAAATAATTTGTATTGTATTGTATCAGCCCATATACGACCCACTGCAGGGCACGGGCCTCCTCTACAATCGAGAGTACGATTGAGAGTGGTTAGGCCATATAGTCCACCACGCTGGCCTAGTGCGGGTTGGCGGACTTACACACCGTAGAATTTTTTTAAAATCGCTACGGTATGCAGGTTTCCTCACGATGTTTTCCTTCACCGTTAAAGTGCGTGGTGATTGACTATCAATACACACATAACTCTGAAAAGTCAGAGGTGTGCCCTGGGATTTGAACCCGCGACCACCGTGAACATGTAGGCAGCCGAGTCTGGTCCGATACCACGCACTTAATTACCAGTCAAATAAATAATTAATTAATTAAAATACACATCATGTGTGTGCGCCGCAGTCTTATGATCAATATTTACCGCCATAAACTAGGAAAATGAAATGATACGCAATGCGTCGCGACACAACATACATTACAAGGGAGAAAGTAAACTTTCCTTAATTGAATAATTCAGAAATAATATCACTAATACTAATTGCAAAATCTGAATAATTGACCTCACTTCGTAAAACATAACAGCTGGAATCAATACAACTAACCTGCTATTCGTCTTCTATACTTGGCTCTCTGATGCCTCTCCTCAGGTGATCTGTCCATCGAGCTCGACGATTGCCCTTCCACTACCCTCGGCTGCAACAAAATATGTCATTATTTTCTCATGCTTATATATTTTGAATTCGCTTTTGAATTTATGGCTAGCAATAAGCCTGACTTTTAGTAAATATTCAGTTCCATGCTTAGGGACTCTATTTTACGTTTCACTCTACTGGATTTGTACAGTCCAGATGGGTATATAGGCATATTACCTCAGTGCTCTGGCGTAGCTTGAGTCTCTCACCTTATGATAGTCCTCAGTGCTGGACATATCATCACTGTCATCAGGAGCGGGTCCTAGCCTGAACGCCGGAAGAGGCAGCGGCTGCTCCGTGGGGGTGGTGAGAGGGGTGGAAGACTCCTCCGGGAACGGCTTGGGAGAGCCCGACGTCGCCGTGTGGAACGTGTCCTCAGCGTTGCCCGTGTTCGGAGACTCCAGCGGGTCTAGACTTAGGCTTAGACTGAAATCAAAATTACAATGGTGTTTTACATGTCGTTATTTTAAAGTGTACATTTCAGACTACACAATCTTAGCTTTTTTAATTCTTTGGGTATTTTAACACTTTAACTGCGGCGCACACACGCGTTGTGTTTTTATGGCACGACCCGTTTTTGGGGGGCATAGAATTACTTCATAAATTTTTAGAACGTATTACTGATATTAATAATGACGAATTAACGCATCATTTCTCTCTTTCTTCAACCACAGGAAGTCTAGTGCTGAACATACCTGTTGAAAGCGGCCATTTTATTGACGAGAAGTTTTCCTTTATCGAGTTAAATACAATTCATCTAGCGACCACAAGCGAATGAGTAAAAAGTAATGGCTCACTTCATCCTCTTGTTCCTATACTCGTCCCGTTCATCAGCGGAGAGCGGCTCCATAACTTCTTCGCGCGGAGTGCGGCGCAGCACCAGCTCCGACTTGCTGCGCTTCACGCCCTCTAGCGGAGAAACTTCGCCTTCACCCTCTGTACAGATAAGAAATAATTATTGATACGACTAATTTTATGGATTTCCGCGGTCGGTTTTTAGTTTATTTCACTTGCCAACCTAAGACTTCATGGTCCATGATCATTTTTTTAAATGTAATTTTGTAGGAATATTGCCGGTATTTTGTTAATTTTTTTTTACAATCAAAACGTCCCTAATAAACTAATTTTATCACTTCCATTCGTTTTATATCCTGTCCTTTTAATTTCTCCGTATTTATATGTAAAATTCCTTTAAAAAATTAGTCTCCAACATATCGATACTTTTTTTTAAAACCAAGTGCGCTAAGTGCTCACTTAGCACCATCAAAGCAAAATATCTCTAAACTGATGCTCTCTTCACAACACCTCTCCTGCTTATAATGAGGTGAACTGCCAACCTCTAACAGTAGAGGGGCTGAGGTCAGAAGCGAGTGCATGCCTCAGCCCCAGGTCCTGGGTGCCCAGCAGCGCCAGTTCAGCTTGCAGCCGCTCAATTTTCACTCGATGTGACGCCACCGACTTGACGCGACTCTGTAGCTCCTCTTCAAGTTCTACTAGCTCCTTTTTCTGTTAAGGAAACATAATAAAACATACACATGAATAATTCAGCCAATTTTATTTAAAGGTAGGTCTGACACACAAGATATATTTACAACATGATGCATTGAATATTGAAAAAGGCGGATTTAAAACTACGATACGGATAAAATTGAAAAAAAAAAAAAGAACAGAATTTCCTTCCACACTGCTACATGAAGGACAGTGTTATGAAACAACAGTCTCAATATATTTTTGTCTCTCTTCGTCCAAAATTTCCACTGCTGTATATAAGCCTCTCCAATAATGTTCAACAAGTCGCTGGGTAAAAATGCACTACCTAATATCATTTCCACTCATGTGCAAACACCCCAAACGGTTCTTAAGAGGAGGCCACGTACAGACAAGCGTAGTGTCGGACGTCCGCCTACAAGGTGGAAGGAAATCGCTGGATGCAGGTCGCTTCCAACAGGTCAATGTGGAGGTCATTGGGGGAGGCCTGTTTTCAGCAGTGGGCTTCCTGTGGCTGAAGAAAGAGAGAGAGAGAAACACCCCAACAATCAGACACATAATAGGAAATAAAGTAGTTGACTCACATGCCTATCCACAGTCTCCTTGATACCAGTGGCGGTCTCCGGTTCACACTGCCGCAGGAGGTGCATCAGACTCTCCGTGCTCGTCTCCGACCCTGGACTGTCTGGACTCGACGCAGAGCTCTGCAGGAGACGGAATTGTCCACTTTAATTGTAGTTATGTACGTGATGTAATCAGATACAGCAGACTCTTTATTATGTAGCTTGAAGAGTTTGGTAAGCAGAGAGCTTGACAATGTGTTAGTGGTTTGTTTGGTATCAGAATTTATCAATAACTGTTTTTATGGTTAATAAATAGAGACACCCAACAGTCACATACATAGCCCTGACCCCGCACTAAGATCGAATCTTGTGCCGTGGGTATCAGGAGCTACGAGAGACTTTTCGGTCTCACAAACACCGAGACTCGAAACAAATACTTGTGGTTCACACATACATTTGTTTCGATGCGGGGATCTAAGCCGCGGTCTATGGTTTCACACGCGGCGTCCAACCAACTGCGACACGGAGACTGTCGATGTTACATGTTATCTTGCCATCTATGTTACATTTTGACAATATTATCAGTCGTAATGAAGATTGTTACCTTTTTTATTTGCAATATGAATGCACCTTATAAATATAAAAAGAAACAAAAAGTGAAATCTCCACTATTTAAATCTTTACCTGCACCCACATTCATGTTAGTAAACATTAATACATTCATTCGAACATTATCCAATTATACGTAGGCAAAAACAAAATAGTCAAAGTTCTTAATTATTATATTAATTGTCTTGAATAGTGATAATAAAATTAATTACATTATATTCGACCATTCTTTAAATACGCAATACTTGCAAAAAACAGTTTATTATTAGCCCGACACACGTCATTAAGTCAAGGTTAAAAACAACATTAAATCTCAACCTGAAACACGAATTTCAATTACAAAAAACACTCGACAAAAGTCGACATAGCATTAAACTATTGTAAACTATCGACATCGATATCTACAGCAAGCCATTCATATCGATAAAGCGAGAGGATCATGCAACATACCTCGAGTTTGCAACCCTTGGCCACCAGTTCTCTCATGGTGCTCTTGATATAGTCTTCAAGATGGGATCTTTTGGAGTCCACTTGGCTGCGGAGTTCCGCCACGCGACCCTCCTCCGCCTCCGCCTATAGATAGTGGGGGGTGGCAACAAAAAATAAAATAAACGAGGGAGCTCTGAACGTTGTATTTGGTAGTATATAGTGTCAATAAGAATTCTTGATATTGAAAAGTGATTATATGTTAATTTAAAATAAATTTTAGGGACCATACATAATCGATAATACCTCATCATGAAAATACATTTATTGTGTTTATGTATGCATATTAATTTCAATTTAAAATAAAAACAATTTGACGGCAAGTGTTCACATTTCTTAACGTCGATTATCGTTTCATCACACAAAGCAGCTCTGCATAAAATATAGGCCATTTTTTTATTCTTTGAGGCGTTTGCAAGCTGTTATGATTAGGCTGATGATTCGAAATGTCCATCCTACAAGCGTTTTGAATAATTTTGGCTAGGCATTGAGGTTAAAAAGACCAGTTTTATATCGTTGATATTTTAATGAAGTTTGTTATTAATCCTTTATCTTTTTGTATTTATGACTACTACGATGAAAATATATAATTTCATAATAAATAACGCTTAGTATGTTTCTGTTCAGTCATGTATCCCTAATCGACTTGTTTTGCTGATGTATATGGCGTAACAACGCAAGCTATTTAGTCATAGACAATTTCTTGACATCAATATATATAAATTCAGCACTCCCTTAAAACATAAAACAATAGCATAAATATTATGATAGCAAATTCAAATAATCAATAAATAATATGCATTATTTACAATAAAATCTAGATTATTCAAAAAGAGAACAATAATTTGAAAAAAATGAAGATAACAAAGCATCTGACAGATATACGCAGAGTAAAGAGTATTATACGAATGTATAAAATAAACCATAGAGTGAAAAAACTAAATGTGAAGCACTGACAAACTATAACACCTAAGTCCACGAAACGTCCTTTTTATGTACCCATGCACTTGCAACGTGATTTTTCGCCGACAGTTCATATAATATTATTGTTGTTTGCGTGAACCGTATCTACATTTTAGATTATAAAGTATCCGTATTACATACATACATAAACGCCTTTTTCCCTGAAGGGGTAGGCAGAGGTTATCCCGGTAACAATCAGGCACCCACGTTTCTCCTTGTCAGTTCCGACCCAGAATGTTATGGGGGCGAGCCTATCGCCATATCGGGCACAAATTCCTGACTCCGGGCTGATAATGAATAGAAAAATCCAATATTACTTTGCCCGACCCGGAATTTAAACCCGAGACCTGAGCTTTATAATCACACCCTAGCACAACTACGCCACCGACGCAGTGATCCTTATTACTACAAACTTATTCGACGTATGCATCCTTGAGTATTGAGATATAATACGAGTTTTTTTTGTGGGTGACGGGAGCATGCACATCATTGCAGTCCGCTCTGTACATTTTAATCGTTAAAAATTGTCTAAAGTGAACATACTAAGTCCTAATTACACACAAACAATTAATGTTCATTTAACCATATAATAGTGTATGTGTATGTACTATCCAGTGCTTTATAAGTTTATAATCACAAACAATAAACAAAAATTGAAGTGAAAGTGTTGTGAATAAAGACCTACTTAGTGTTACGCGTAAGCGCCGCGATCTACACGGCGGTTACGCCCTTCTTCCCGCAACACAACTTGCGACGCCGCGCCTGTTTTAAATTTAAATTACAACCGTTTAGCCGGCAACTGCAACGCTATAAGATTATAGATTAACCATAATAAAAGCCGAAATAAATTATTAGGAACATCCTAAACCATGAACCGAACTAAAAGAAGGAACCTCACAAATATACCTACTCCTAGTGAATGCTCTGACACAGAAACAGAAGAAAATTACGTGACAACTGATACAAAAACTTGTAACTGTACAGATATATCTCGTTCATTTGAATCATTCAAAAACGAGCTCAGAAGTATGCTTGATCTGTGGAAGCAGGAGCAAATTACACAAATGCAAGATATACGTGCCTCAATATCTGACATGAGAAACCAGCTATTAGATATTCAAAAAGCGAACACCGAACTTGAAAAATCGGTAACATATCTGGCATCTGAATATGATGATACTAAAATTAAAATTGCTGGCCTGGAAGAGAAATGCACCTCTCAAGAGACGCGTATAAAAATCCTGGAAGACACCATCGAAGACCAATCGAGAAAGCATAATTTAAACAGGTTGGAAATTCGCAATATTCCTTACCTACCAAAAGAAACTACAGAAGATCTTTTACAAACAGCAGTAAGCATTTTTAATGTCATAGGTATCAAAATAGATCTGCCGGACATGCTGGACATTCGAAGGTTACCGTCGAAAACTGACAAGAGAATAATACTTGTGACTCTTAAGTCTGTGATTTTAAAAAACACAGTTCTACAAGCAGCAAAGACGTATAATATTAGAAACAAAACTAAGAAACTGAACACATCACTCATAGTTCCAGGCGGCCCTGCGGATCCAATCTACTTGGATGAACATTTAACCATAAAGGGAAAGCGGCTTTACTACTTAGCGCGACAATTAACCAAGTCAGGTCAATATCAGTTTTGTTGGACGTCGAACGCTAGGATTTTTCTTCGTGAGAAGGAAGGAGCGAAAAGCATCATGGTACTGGACGAGCTTCAACTTCAAAACCTCAACGCCAAAGACGTAAAATGACTCAACTTTATTAATTTTACTTTATATGTTTTAGTTTCGTTGATTCTATTCACTAAGAATTATTTTTCAGCAAAGAATATTTGCCGGACCTTTAAAAAAATATGTTTTTGTTATATTCATTATTGCTATGCTGTAATATGTTTTTTATATTGTTTTTTGCGTTTAACGCCACTAGGACCCAACACAAAAACTATTATCCTTTATACACATACAAATACACAAATATATAGAAATACCCCTTCACTTATATACACCTTTGCTTTACTTACACAATACATATTATATATTCACAAGCATTCCAACACACACAAATTCACACTTCACGGTTTTAGCTCACTGACATACAATACATTAACAATACCGTTTAGTCGTGCTCTCTTAGATAAATACAACTCAATTTTCAAACTACGGACGAAATACACCTGCGATTTTTATAACATATTATTATATAACTTACTAAAATGTCGTATCATAGAACACCCCAACTTTAAAATACAAAATTCAATACTATAAACGGGTTGCTAAATGACATGGATTCTACGTCGCTCTCTACGTCCACAACTTGCGAACCAGAAAAATGTATTGACTTTATACCAGTTCACTCGTCTAATTTTAATATTATAACGCAAAATATCCGTAGTATTTCGGCAAATTTAACTGATTTCACTCTATTGTTACAACGCATAAAATTGCATTGTGATTTAATTATACTTACAGAATGTAGACTCAAACAAAATCCACTAATCCCGCCCCTAGACAACTATGAATTTTTCACTTCAACAAATCCAGCCAATCAAAACGATGGAGTTGTTGCGTATATCAATACGAATCTCCAAGGTATATCGGTCTCTGAACCGGATATCATAGACGCAAGCTGCCTTCTTATAAAAATTGGACTGGATATAGCAGTATTGGGGATATATCGTCCGCATGCATTTAATAACGTGGATAATTTTATACAAACCATCAGTAGTACACTCCAAACTCTCTCGACTTTTAAAACGGTCATCATAATAGGAGATATAAATATTGATATTCACCCAGATAACAAAGATCCACGTGCAGAGAATTATCTTAATATGTTAGCTGTACACGGCTTTCTTCCATCACACACCCTGCCTACACATAATACTACATGCCTAGACCACATTATTATTAAGTCCCAAAATCCAGCGAACACACTTATAATCAACTCTACAGTTACGGATCACTGTGCAGCATTTCTATCACTTAAATTAAAAAAAACTCGAACATCCGCAAAACTATATACAAAAATAGACTATGATAATCTTCACAAAGATATGATGAATGTAGATCTTTCCTCAATATACAGTGAATCAGATCCAAATTCAGCTACAAATAAATTATATAGTATCCTGCGTAGTATAATAGAACAAAATACCAGTATAAAATATTTCACTCGGCGTCAGAGAATAATTAAACCTTGGATCACACCAGGGTTACTACGATGCATAAGGCATAGAGATAACTTACATAAACAACTAAGAAAGGACCCCAAAAATGAAATATTGCGTGTATCTTATAAGCGTTATCGTAATTTCTGCAATGCTGTCCTGAAAAACGTGAAAATTGAGTATGACAAAAATAGACTTAATGAAGCCGGGTCCAATAACAAAAAGTTGTGGCAAGCAATTAAAGATATCGCATATCTTAAAAAAAGTAAATCTAGTCCACGTGATCTTCTGTATAATAATAAAACACCCAATGAATCCGTCAACGCAATAAATCATTTTTTTGTTAATATTGGCAGAACACTAGCAGAAAACATACAAAAGGACCGGCCCACCCAACTCGTTTCTAATTGTCCGACACCTGTAAATGTTTCAAATTCTTTTGTTTTGCTTCCAACTGACGAATATGAGATTGAACGTATTATCGCATCCCTTAAAAACGATAGTGCAGTGGGTTGGGATGGTATATCCACTTCATTTTTAAAATCCTTCAAACTAATACTTGTCTCTCCAATAACCTACATATGTAACCTATCACTGTCAGTGGGAATATTCCCAACAGCCTTCAAAAAAGGGCTCATACATCCAATTTATAAAAATGGGGATCGAAACCGTGTTAACAATTACCGCCCAATATCCGTGCTACCAGTAATATCCAAAATACTAGAACGTTTAATCAACAATCGTCTTGTTGGTTACCTAGAAAGTAACAATTTACTAAGTAGTCAACAATTCGGTTTTAGAAAAAATAAATCTACTGGACAAGCTGTGCATAAGCTCACTGATTATCTAGTAAAAAACTTAGATTCAGGAAAAAAATGTCTCGCTATTTTTCTAGACCTTGCAAAAGCTTTTGACACGGTATCGATCCCCATACTACTGAATAAACTGGAATATTTAGGTATCAGAGGAACCCAATTGGAATTATTTAAGAGTTATTTAACTGGTCGATCACAGTGTGTTACTCTTGATGGACATGTTAGTGACGATCTACCAATTAGTTATGGTGTGCCACAGGGGAGTATTCTGGGCCCTAGTCTATTTTTAGTCTATTTAAATGATTTATGTCAAATTAACTTGATGAATGGAAACCTTTTATCTTTCGCAGACGACACGGTTCTATATTTCTCAGGCAGCACATGGGAAGAAGTTTACAATTCTGCCCAAATTGGTTTTGATACAGTAAACACATGGCTTGCACAAAACTTGCTTACTTTAAATATAGACAAAACTAAACACATTATATTTACCATTCGCAACATACAACTTCCCGACCCCAATAGCTTTAATATTACTGTTCACTCCTCCTCTGACCCTGACTCATTCCAATGTATAAACTCTGTCATAGAAAGAACTACCCAAATAAAATACCTAGGACTACTCATAGATAACAACCTTTCATTCAGACCCTACATTAAACTATTATCAGGAAGAATACGTAAATTAATTTTTGTATTCAAACATTTACGACGCGTTGCTGATCCTTCTACTCTCAAAATGGTTTACCAGGCGTTATGTCAATCCCTAATTACTTATTGCATTACTTCCTGGGGTGGAGCACCCAAAAACCACCTAATAATAATTGAACGTGCCCAAAGAGCCTTACTAAAAGTAATTACATTTAAACCGTTGTTATTTCCCACAAAAGATCTATATGCAATTTGTCAAGTGCTCACTGTCCGTCAACTCTTTATCTTAAATACTATTCTATTACAACATTCTGTAACACATCCATTTAATATCAGCATAACTAATCGCCGCAATTTTCTCATTGTAAAATCTACATCATTAAATACCTCCTTTAGTCACAGATTTTTTTGCTTCCTTGGTCCTTTTCTCTACAATAGATTACACCGAATTCTAAATATTAATACATACTTTGTTAAATATACTCTAAAGAAAACAGTCAGTGCATGGCTTCTTCATCAATGTTATGAAGACACAGAATATCTTCTGCATCCTCTAGCCTAATACACACACGCACACACACACACACACACACACACACACACACACACACACACACACACACACACACACACACACACACACACACACACACACACACACACACACACACACACACACACATACACACACACACAACATATGCGCACATATTATGTATGCACGCACACAGAAATACACCCATTGAGACGCACACAAAAAAACATGCGTGCATGCCTTTTATGTGCGTTACGAATCAAAAAGACCTGTCTTTACACCCACTAGAACTAGGCCCTGCAACATACAGATGGTAGCTGGTGCTTATGATACAGGGCTATCCTAGTGTAAGTACCAGCAGTATCTCAATACAATCTCAATACCTAGCCTAAGCTTTTATTATTATAAATTGTATTTCTGTTTCTTTTTTTAAATTTAGGTTAAGAAAGTAAACTAATAAAGTAAAATCTGAAGAGCCGACACAGTGTTGCACATCGCAGCGAGGCCGGAGGAAGCGACACAAACCGTTTAAACTACAACATATTATCGCTTGGGTAACTACATACATACATAAACTCGCGCCTTTTTCCCAAAAGGGGTAGGCAGAGGTACTACTAGGACACCCAGATTTCGCCTTGTATGTTCCGTGCCGCGATGTGGTAGGGAGCGAACCTATCGCCATATCGGGCGCAAATTCCTTACACCGGGCTGATAATTAATAGCAAAATCCAATATCACTGCGCCCGAACCGGGATTCGAACCCGAGACCTCAGCTTTGCAATCATACCGTAGTACATCTCCGCCACCAAGCAGTCAACAGATTTGGTAAATATACCGCGCAAACCAGTGGACAGGTGAACTAAAAACATACTCGTAGATATTACAAGATAGGACCATGTTGTATACCGTGACGTCAGTGGTTAGAATGCCGTCTGTAAAACAAGAGGCGCGGGGTTCGATTTCAGTTATCAGAGCCGAGACACATGTATGTAAGATTTACTAATTTTCGTTTCGGGTCTAGGTAAAGTGAGACCAAAAAGTCTGTTATAGTGTATGGTTTCCGTGACACAATACCTAAATATAAGATCTTAGTCTAAACCAGAAACAAATATTTATGAATTACATAAACATTTGTGTCGGATTGGGAATCAAACCCGCAGCCTAGCCGTTTCATTACCCGTTTCTTTACTAACTGCGCATTGGAGGCTGTCAAATAAAACAGCGCGGTAGATCCAAGGTGATCTTAACTACTGCTCAATTATAAAACATGTTGATTGTTTATCTAACATTTTTAACTTTTAAATAATAAATTTATCGTTGCGACCTTGACCGAATATGATTGGCAGAAGTCGTTGAACTGCCTACACCAACAACTCATTTTCTATTTTCACTTACATATTTTACGGGGCAGACATGTGAAAAGCAAGCAATTAAAGATTCTCCAAATTATACTACATGATACCAGATAGCATCTGTAGAGACACTAAATTTTATTTTAAATAATTGGCGGGTTTTGTAGGACGAAACCGACGGTGAAACGAGGCGCCGCACACTCTCTTTTCAAATCCGAAATGTTTATTTCAATACAGAGAAAGCTTCAAATAATATAATACTATATGTTGATATCTTCGATGTTATCCACTACTTATGTTATTGCACGTGTCAATTTTTTTTCCGCGTGAGCACACTCCAGCGCATCTCGCAGCCGGCGGCCGGCGCATTTAACACATTTCGGGTCGTTTGTATTGAACCACCGGGTATCTTACTAGCCGTGAGCAGTTCATAGATTATTTCGTCAAAAATTAAGGGTATTTTTCAGCATCGACTTGGGCCCAGAAATAAAGGATTCACTATAACCTTTTACATGGTCACTAGACCATATCACTAAATTTGTCTCATCATAGTTTATATCCGTAGAAGTATTGAAATATACGAGTAAAACTATACAAAGAAAAATAACACATATACTCATTTCTAATTTAAATTACAAAATATCTAAAATAATCTATTGGTCGAAATCCTGGATTTCATAAGCACTTATTATTGAAAACCTCTAATTTGTTATTTTTGTCATTTTAATGTCAAACTCTATTTGCGAATACACAAGTCATAATATGCACTCACTAATTTGTTATAGCAAATTTTAGCGCACAACTTTAGTACAACAACAAAAATAAGTAATTTAAACTTGAAAATTATACCAAATTTAACTGATTTTATCTGAGAGATAATAATTGGTTTTTAACCATTAAAAACCAAATAAGTTCAACACGTCTTACTAACCTTTTGTTATAAATAGCACAATATTTTATCTATTACACAATGTATTTGTAAACAAGCGGCGGTACACACGTCATGTGCAAGCGGTCACAGTGGCGGCACTGTATCGCCTTCATTGGCGTAATATAAAAACAATCATTATTATTGTTTGAGCTAAAAGTGAATGCATTGGCCGAAACGAGCCGTACTAGCCATTCTCGACCGATACTCGAGCTAAACACTGAAATGACAATATAGTGAGATTTTAAATAATAGAATATCTGTTTCGAATGATTACACTGGTCAACAAAAAAAATAAAATCGTTTGTTTCCTTTAATTTTTTTTTTGTTTCTATCTCAAACTAACGCGTATTTTTTAAATATGGTAACAGTTTTTCTCTCACAGCTTTTGTTTTTGAGTTACAGCTAACTACCCTTCATTACTATTTTTACTTATAGTTGCGTTTTTTATTGGACATTCTCAAGGGAAGGATTTAGTTTTTTGTAACGATGTTGGTGGTATTTTGCAACAGATGGGAATAAAAAAATACCAACCTAGTGATTGGCGTCTTTTCATAGATAGCAGCAAAAGAAGTTTAAAGTGTGTTTTGCTTCATAACGGTAATAAGTACGGATCTATACCCATTGCACATTCGGTGACTTTAAAAGAAGAATACGCAAATATTTCTAAGGTTCTGGAAAATATTAAGTATCAAGATCATAAATGGGTCATTTGTGTCGATCTGAAAATGGTTAACTTTCTTTTAGGTCAACAAGGGGGATACACGAAGTTTCCTTGTTTCATGTGTCTCTGCGACAATCGTGACAAACAACACCATTGGTCACAAAAAGTTTGGCCAGTGCGGGAAGAGCTAAAAGTTGGTACAAAAAATGTTATAAATATGCCTTTAGTTAGCCGAGATCGCATCATACTTCCACCACTTCATATTAAACTCGGCATAATGAAACAGTTTGTGAAGGCGCTTGACAAAAGTGGCGATTGTTTCAATTTTCTTTCACGCAAGTTTCCAGGATTAAGTACAGAAAAATTAAAAGCTGGTATTTTTGATGGGCCACAGATTAGGCAACTCCTGAAATATCCTAATTTTGTCAAATCAATGACTGAAGTCAAATCCAAAGCTTGGAAGTCATTCGTTTTGGTTTTGAGTAATTTCGTAGGCAAAAAGAAATCTGACGACCACGTCGAGCTTGTTGAGTCCATGATATCGAACTTGCAAGAGTTAGGGTGCAACATGAGCATAAAAATCCACTTCCTGTACTCACATTTAGACCGATTTCCACAAAATCTAGGTGCTTTTAGTGAGAAGCAGGGTGAAAGATTCCATCAGGATCTTCGAACAATGGAAGAGCGGTATCAGGGGCGGTGGGACTCACATATGATGGCAGACTACTGCTGGAGTTTGCAACGTGATCCTACGAACGAACCTAAAGTCGTTCATTCAAGAAAATCATATAAAAGATCATTTGATAGTGTTCAATAGAAATTTTGTTAACATCATTTATTAATTTTCTGTACTTTTTTATCAAAATAATAAAACTCTATATTTCAAAAACTGAAGCTGTTAGCAATCTTCCAGTATTTTTTTCATACTCAGGGCTATAGAAATACCCAATAACAGAAAAAAAAATAAAGGAAACAAGACTTGTGTTGACCAGTGTTATATTTAATGTGTCATTTGGCTTATGATATAGGTGTCTTGGTGCCTCCAACAGGTCACTGTGGAAATCATTAGGCTTATGTTCAGCAGTGGACTTCCTTAGGCTGATGGATTGGATTGGATTGGATAGGTATCTTTTAAAGCAACAAAATATTCTGGATTTATGATATAAGAAGTAAATGATAAGTAATTTTAATGTAAAGTAATGGTAATGAGTATTATTTCATGATCAAACATATTTTGTTTATCCAGATAGGTTTGGACAATATGACGACAGAATTACGTCGGCCTACTCTAACATGATGTATACTCGACACGCTTGTATGGTTAAGAACTGCGGGTTGTTCCGTAAAATAAATAGATCATATTATATTAAAAAAATGTGCCTGACTATAGTAACACCGAGCTAATACCAAATATACTCGTATCTTATCAATATTTTAAAACTCACATTTTTCTCACACAAAATCTATCGAGAACTATCAGTAGGGGTCATACAATTGACTATACATTGTATTACGTCACGCCAGTAATTAGAGCTTCATTGACGGAGAAAGTATTCGCGAACCTCAAATAAATCACATATTGTTTTTTTTACATTCATTCTATCTATTGTTCTCAAATTTTGGCGATAGATTATACTCAACTTACAAAAAATGGTTATCGTTTTAAAAGAAACGATTTTAGTTTATAAGCATACAAAAAAATACAAGCTTCAGCTTTCAATCAATGAAAGCATAATCAAAATCTGGTAATGCAGGTCAGAGTTATGAGGTAACAAACATAAAAAAACATACAGGCGAACTAAGACCTTCCTCCTTTTTTTTCAAAGTCGGTTAATAACACAATCAAGACATCGTGATGAAACCTGCATACTGTAGAGATTTGTATAAATTTCTATGGTATGTAAAAGTCCGCCAACCCGCACTAGGCCAGCGTGGTGGACTATATGGCCTAACCACTCTCAATCGTGCAATGTATCGATTGTAAAGTAGGCCCGTGCCCTGCAGTGGGACGTATATGGGCTGATACAGTTATAAGATAATTGTCAATTGGGATTTCATGAGTGAATGGCGTAGAGGCAGTTATATTACATTATTGCGCCGGACATTGCGATTGTATATTTACAAGTCTAAACGTTTTTGGATAATTTGTATTTTAAAAACGCACATATGAAAAATATTGTTTGTAGTGTGGAGCAATGCTTTTTTTCTAAAATAATTTTTACCATAACAATGCAAAAAGTAACGCAGCCTGTATATAACATTATGAGGTAATTAGTAAAGCATACTTTGTTATTATTTTCGTATTGATAACCATAGCTTATTTTGTTGCAAGTACTAATATAAATAGTATACCAATCAATATTATGCAATTTTTTAATAATATCATTATAGAACGATCAACTTATAAACATAACCTACCTTTATTGCCAAGACATATTGTATAATAGAAAAAAGTTTTTTGACGGACTTTGTTACACCATACTTAATGAGTCACAAAAAAATGGAATCTTATCGCGATAATATCTCTATTACAACTTATAATCGACCAAAAGTAGAATACGAGATTTTTTTAATTTGCCAAAATTGTTAAATATCTTATCTGATTCAAACAGCACTTGTCCACTCCGAACTTACAAATGTGTAGCAACACGGTGAGAAAAATAAAAACAAAAAAACAATGCACGGCCGATTTTCATTCGCACGATACACAATCAACAATAAAATTAAAGAAATAAAGACAATTGTTTCACATCGATATGCTTGTACAATGCAGATGCGATTTGAAAACGAAGCCATATACAATCGAGACTCAAGAATAATAATGAATACAGATGAGACTACGTTACATCACTGATTGCGTAAAAACTAAGGTTTCATATAACGGCGTACACATATCTAGAATAAGCGATTATAAGTTAAGCGTTAACTACACGGAGCGCTCAGATACGCGGCCTGCGCTGTAGCATCTTAAGCGCTACGAGCCAACGTAGCAAAGAGAAATGCCCGCTTTTGGTCCACGCGTTAGCCATTTCCTTGTACAGAAAAAATCGATATTTTATCCCAAAAAAATACGTTATACATTTCGATTTATTCTTTTAAATTGTAACAAAAAAATCCGTTCATATTCAATAGCAAAAAGACAAGACTAGACGTAAAAAATAAATAACTACGACTTTGAGTCTAGAATATAATTATCAAAATATTTCAATTGAACCAGTTATAAAAGTACACTACCTAATAGATACTAATTTCGTTACATTCTTTGGGCTCAACTATGAATGGAAATTGGGCAT
Source organism: Theretra japonica (assembly GCA_033459515.1). Lineage (NCBI taxonomy): Eukaryota > Metazoa > Arthropoda > Insecta > Lepidoptera > Sphingidae > Theretra > Theretra japonica. Next base: position 1,051,322 of record CM065951.1, on the reverse strand, counting down.
TCCCCTTTCTATAATAGTTACCATCTCTCCTGCGTAGCATACGACACGTAGCTGATAGGTGTGGTGCTACATTACTACGCTACGACGTAGTAGTATGTACTTACGCATCCCCGGTGTGTATCACTAAGCGCTCGGAGTCTCTGCGTGCGCGCGGCGAGCTCCCTCTGGCGGCAGCGCAGCGCTCGCCTCCGATTGGTCCAGCCGCGTTCGAGCGCTCGCCAGTCGCCAGATAACCGTCGGCAGGCTGCTGCGTACTCGCGCTCCATCGCTTCTCTCTCCTGAGTGGCAGTGATTTATTAATAAGAAGAGTAATATATTGGTTTATTAATCGACATAATAATTAAGAATTAGATATAATAACAGAAAACGTTACTGTATTATTATCTACTCGAACGTCCCGCCGCTATAGCGGATTGTCAATGTGACGTCAGCTTTTTTAAAAATATACCCTATTTATACTAACATTAAGGCTGTCCTTACATTGACAGTTAAAATATTCGCTTTTTAAACTGACATTGAGTTGACATTACGTTGACAAACCTGTATAGCAGTATAGACGTTTGAGTAGTTACAAAAATAAGCCCAAAATAAAATAGGAAAAATGTGAAAGTAATAGTTCATAATAGGGTTTCGTAGTTAATGCTCTATGCTGACATGTGAAAAGCAGAAACAGTACCTCGTCGAGTTTCCTCTGCGCCTGCAGGAGTTCCTCGCGCTCGGCGTGCCAGCGGCGCTGCCGCTCCTCCTGCTGCAGCAGAAACTGCTGTCTCTCGCGCTCCAGCTCCGCGCGCTGCGCCTCGATGCGCTCGCACCGGATCTCGCTCTCCAGGTCTCTGGCCACACCATTATATTTATATTATGACATGTTTGTCTTAAGAACTGATGCATACTATAAAGAATGGTAGAACCAATGACTTCGTTGATTAGGCATAGGTGACGCGTCCATACAACCCGATTCCTACCGGCTTCCCAAAAAAAGACGCTATTTATTTTAATGTCATCTTTAGCAAATTTCTACGCACGTTGCAAGATAATTTTACGTCTGATTTTATAATATACTGTCTTTCAGTATTCCGATGTAATATTAATCCAAGGGCCAATATGCTGTAAAAGTATACATAAACATCCTCCTTTATTATTATTATTAATAAATAACTTACGACAAAGTGGCGCTAGTGTTGAGGTTCTCCGTGCTAGCGGCTAGATCAGTGGTAGACCAGGAGAGTAGCGACAGGCGTGAGAGGTTCATCGCGGAGGCGCTGCCCTCCTGCCGCAGCTTGGCCGCCTCCGCAGGGTCGTTGTAGCGGAACATGTTCGTACGACCCAGGAGGAGGATGCAACCTGGGTGCAAACACATTAATCAGTGAATTTAAGAAACTATCCATATAATGTGACACACAATATATTGATGTTTTTTTAGTGCAGCCAACGCAAATAAAATCTGTGCGAACTGAACTCACTGAACGCGTAACATGCACAGGAGCGGGGAGAAAGATAATGCAACTGCATAGGAGTTACAGAGACAGCAACAGAAATAGCGGTAGGGACAAAGTGTTTTTATTTTTTCAAAAAAAGGAAGTTTTGCATTCGACTCGTATGTTTGCACGAATGTATGTACATGTATTTGTACATCAAAACTACTGAGCCTATTTGGATGAAGTTTTCTTTATAGTTAGACACATTTAGGGGGAACCTACCCCCTAATTACTGTATTGTACTGTATGAGCCCATAATCGTCCAACTGCAGGGCACGGGCCTCCTCTACAATCAAGAGTACGATTGAGAGTGGTTAGGCCATACAGTCCACCACGCTGGCCTGGTGCGGGTTGGCGGACTTTGACATACCATAGAAATTTATACAAGCCGCTATGGTATGCAGGTTTCCTCACGATGTTTTCTTCACCGTTGTAGTGCGTGGTGATTGACCTGCAATACACACATGACTCCGAAAAGTCAAAGGTGTGCCCTGGGATTTGCACCCGCGACCACCGTGAATATGTTGGCAGCCGCGTCTGATCCGCTACCAACAGGCCACCACGCACCTACTCCCTCCAAGTAACAACGGATAGGTCTGTTAAGCATTCAGCGGCAGTACCTTGGCTGAGCTTGGCGGGTTTGTCGATGAGCACAGTGTTGAGCCAGCACTGCGCGCCGGCGCACGGGTGCAGCGTGGCCACGCCCGCCGCCAGCGTCACGCGGCAGTGCAGCGGCAGCACGCCCGCGCCGCTCAGCACGATGTCCGGCGTGGGAGACAACTCCTCGCTGCCGATCACCGTCTCGCCTTCCTGCACCCAAGTATTCAGCTTAAACCTGACAGGTTTTAATAGTACCCAACCCGACCGAAACATCTATGGTGCGCACAAAACACCACGCATTTAAAGGCGAAAATCCCCGGACACCTACCAACCTCACTTAAGAAAGAAAGAAAGAAAATACATTTTATTGAAGGCGCAAACATACAAAATATACATAAAATAAAAACATGACAAAAATACTATTATGCAACAATATTATGTGACTTAAGCCACTGGATGGGGATTGAAGGGGGTTTATTTTCGATATAAAAAATCTGACGCCGTTATAATTAACCAATGTAGCATCAGAAGGGCAAATAATTGAAAAAATATAAACCAAAACATTCTAAAACGTGTCTAAAGGGTCATCAAATATCCCAGCACTCTTCACAAACCTTCTATCTCCCTACCTTCAGATGATACAGCGTGACCCCAGTACTCAGCAGATTATCATCAATTCCAACTAGATGCGGCATGTCCGAGTCCAGCACGACTCCCAGCCCGCTCTTCCTGAGCCCCAGCGCCTTCTGCTCCTGCAGGATCTGCTGCGTCTCGCGCCACTTCTCTGTCCACTTCTCGGTGAGGACCTTCTCTTGGGCCTCCTTGCGTTGCAGGGTTGCCAGCATGCCGGGCTCGTTTTCTACCGGGTCCTAGGGAGAAATAATGAAAATCGAGTTTTTTAACGTATGTGCGATAATACGTAATGGAGAATACGAACAAAAAAAGAAGATTTGAGTATTCAAAGTCAATGACCTTTTTATTCAGTTACAAATATTTTGTGATATTGCCCAATGCTGAACAAAATTTAAAGCGGCTATTAAAATAATCCTTGCATATCGACGCATAAAATTATCTATAACATTGATTTATTTGTGTAACTCCAATAATGATAATGTATCATCAATGAAACCTACATTAGCATCTAAATAAATAAAGACGAGTAAAATTAAAACTGTCGATATTGCGATGCTGTGGGTAGAATAAAAATTGTGTCACAACATGGCAATATTTTACTGGAAAAGAAATTTAAAAACGAATAGTATTTTTTCCTCCCTATACCTTGACATCCATAATAGCAGATGAAAGGATGATAAACGAAAATCTATAGTCTATACAATGAAATACCGATAGTTATTCCCCCTACCGTATTGTGAGAGATCTGCGCGCGCAACTTCTCGATCTCCTCTCGCAACTCCCGGATGAGCTTGACGTTGGGATCCTCGTTGATGGTCGGCTTGTTGATGATGTTCTTGGCTCGGTTCGCGTAGCGGAGCGTCGATAGGGTCTCGCCGTAGTTGCAGTCCGCTGGGGATATCTGTAACAACATATCAATTTATTATAAAGTGTTTTATTATATTACGTATTGTGTAGCACAAAATAACACGATCCTATTCATATAATTTTGTAGTTTGTAATGGTTTATCTTGTTAAGTCTATAGTAACAATGAATCGACTTGACTGGGGTAGTACCGCTGTCTCATAAAAATCAACGTGAATCGGGTATAGAATGTTAGTACGTTAACTGCTGTGCACACACACGGTGTGTTTTGGGCGTAACGTACGTCCAGATTACGGTCGAGGCATATGGTGAACAGAACATTGTCTAACCCAAGATGACGTTGTAACTTAGTATTTAGTAAAAAAAATTATGTACTTACAGCAGCTATCATGATAGTCTTGGAGTTTCCGCCGAGCGAATCTTTGAGCAGCCACGTCAGTACAGAGTCTCGGTACGGGATGAACACATTCTTCTTGTTGCCTTTCTGCGTTCGAACTGAAAAGGAATCAATGGCGTTATTTATACAGCTTAGCTGCCGCATTTCCTTCGGTGAATGAGATTGCCGGATGCCCAATACCCCTTTCATCTTTCCATCCTCTTTCCTTCCTGCTCTTCCCGATTTGATGGGCCGGAAATACATCCATGATCCAAGCGTTGTGGAAGTTCATGGGCATCAGTGATCTTACCTTCAGGTGAACTATTTGCTCGTTTGCCGGACCTATGCAAAAAAAGAAGATCTACTGCAACCTATTACAATACATTTTAACATAAGCTGTTGACTGCTTCGGTGGCGTAGTGGTACTACGGTATGATTGCAAAGCTGAGGTCTCGGATTCGAATCCCGGGTCGGGCAAAGTGATATTGGATTTTTCTATTAATTATTAGCCCGGAGTCAGGAATTTGTGCCCGATATGGCGATAGGCTCGCCCCCTTTCACATCGTGGGACGGAATATACAAGTCGAAACGTGGGTGTTCTAGTAGCACCTCTGCCTACCCCTTCTGGGAAAAAGGCGTGTGGTTATGTATGTATGTTAAAACGTGTTGGTGGAGGTACTACAAGTAAATTATTTGTATACAGACCGTCTACGGCGTGACTGGACTCTGCGAGCGCGGATATGACGGACCCGAGCGTGACGAGTGACTTGTTGATGTGCGCGCCCTCCACCAGCCGCTGCCCCGTCGCGCCCGTCGCGTCCGCGCGCTCGCTGCGGACAACGCACACGTCAATCACGAATCTTACTATTATTATGTGCATGGGGATTTTATTGATATCTGCCACGTTTTGTTAGTTTAGTAAAGTCTTTGGAAGAAAATTCTGAAATTCTCCCCCATTTCCTTCATCTATTAACAGTTCTGATATCACAAATAAGCGACTTTAATTTTTATAGTCAATAATTAATCACTAAAATAAAAGTAGGTAATTAGCGTGTTTATCTAAACTGTACAATTTAACATTAGTTCCATTTAGTATCCTAAATTGAGAAAGACCCGTGATCGGCTGAAGACTTCGCATGGCTAAAGATGATGAAGGTGATGATCAGTCCTCACCTGCCGGCCAAGTCGACGAGGTGCACCTTGGAGACGGTCTCGCTGGGCATGTTGTTGTGACGCAGGTAGCTCGCCTGCACGAACGTGATGGTGAAGATGGCGTGCGAGCGGGAGGAGACGTCGTTCATTTGTGTGGACGCTGTGGTCCGGTGCAGGTTGCCGCGGTGCATGCACTCCTGGACATGAAAATAATATCAATAATGAAACTTTAAAGTGATCGAAACGTCGGGAAATTAAAAAATGTAAAAATTTAATCAAATTCGCGATAAAATCCAAAAGAATTCGTTTTATTTCAATGTGTAACATTCGCATAAACCCAAGACACCAATATGATTATGTCGAAATAACAAAGCTCCTCTGGAATACTAGCTTGAATAGACAGACGACAACGCGTTGGTAGATGATGAATGTGAATGAAGCGAAATTCATTGAGCATAGTCAATATGGAAATCACAGGTCACTGTGGAAATCATTGGGAAAGGCCTATATTCAGCAGTGGACTTCCTTTGGCTGATGGATTGGATTGGATAGTCACTGTGTATAATTATATATCTGTGGATGGCTGAGCAGGAATATACAACCTATCCACTGAAATGTAAATGCTGAAACCCAGAACATCTCATAGCCATTTACCATGTAAATCGTTTCATCACGTCACTCAAACTAATTTCACCTGTCAACATCTACCCACACACCTGTATGTCATCGTAGTCAGACACCAGATGCTTGGACAAATCCTGGACGTACGGCCCGAGCTTGGGATGCTCTCGGACCCTGAGCGAGTGACCAGCGTCAGTCGCCAGCAGGTCCTTGACTCTCTCGTTGTAGATCTCGAGGTAGCTGACTTCCGTGCGGTAGGAGGCGCCGGATTCCTTGCCTGCTGCCACTCGGGAGAACAGTTGCCGACATATACGAGGGATTAGGCCTTGGCATTCCTGAAACAATGAAATTTGAGATTCTTGAATAACACATTCTTATCCAAAAAAATATGACGCGATGCAGCAAAATCGATAGTCTATGCCTACCTCTATGGGGTACAGTGACAAATACAATTTTATGTTATTATATATCGTTCTTAGTTGTGTAGAAATCACCATACACCAGATAATAAATCTGTCATGACTTGGGTAAATATGTCCAGAATAGGTACCATTTACCAACATCGGCATAATGGAATTGACGTCGTCGGTATTCGGGAGGTATATGTACAGATTACAGACAAACATTTGTAGGTAGATTTCCAACTCCTCCTATTAATTCAACTTTATGATTAACTTCGTTGCGGGTTAAAGACAAGTTAGACATTTCCGGAGACTCGAGTCAGGAATTTGTGCCCGATATGGCGAGAGACTCGCCCCCTATCACATCGTGGTACGGAATTCATAAGGCGAAACACGGGTGTCCTGGCTGCGCATCTGCCTACCCATTCTGGGACGAAGGCATGATGTTTATGTATATATGTATATGTCTATAAAACTGTAAGCTTGGTAAGGACCGGGTAAGTCAAAATATTCCTATAGTAATTTACAGTTTGATGTGAAAACTTACGAGCTTAACTTAGAAGTACGACGCAAAAGTGCAGTACAACTTTTGCGTTCTGCCCTTCAAAGTACCTCGCTTCGCCAAGTTCTGCAGTGTTTTATCGATAACTACACACACCGGACCCTAAACACTGACGTCAGCTATATTAAGTGCCAAGTTACCAAGCGCACGTGCAATTTAGAGGGGAAAAGTTTTAGTAAAAATTGCGACGCTATGCACGTACAAAACATATAACTTTTATAGGTAGATAGGTCATATTGGTTCCTAAATGAAAATACTTGAGGGTTTTATATCTGTTTATGTAAAATTTAAGGTATTTATTTTTATCGCTGTATATACTATATGGTCTAACCCAACTTAATCGCACTCTCGATTTTAAAGGAGGCCCGTGTCCAGCAGTAGGACGTATATGGGCTAAAACAGTACAGTACATTTTTACAGAGACAATTTTTATAGAGATATATTTTTACACTGATAATTCTGTTCTAACACAAGTACGCACTCGTGCGCGCAAGCACGAACGTTCGCACGTTTTGCTTTCACATTATATGACAATATGAAATGAAAGGAAATTATCCCTCAATTCCACGAAGTGCTTATTGCATGGAACTCTAGATTTAAGCTAAATCGGTTATTTATGTTTGAACCCATACATAACAACAATATGTTCGTGAATTTGCACGAGTCTTAAGATAAAACAACAGCTTATAGCGCTGAAGCCGTTAAAGTGAAACAAGTAAATAATACGATTTAATCTTCATTAAGGAAGCGGAATTGCGTAGTCTCACTTTGTATCGCATATTAGTGTGACTACCCACGCCACCCGCGACATTCGAGAGGACGTGAGTTCAATCCCCGTAGCGAGGCATTTTTTGTGAAATTACCAAATATTTCTAATAATATCCCTTTATTTTCTGTAAACTATTTTGATGCGAGGTAAGAATCTTTTGTAAAGTTTTGATGTATTTTAAATTTATTAATATCCGATTATTCAATACATTTTGATTTTAAAATGTTTGGAGTCCGTAATTTAAAAAGTTTTTTTTTTTCATATATATAAAATTTAATGCATTTTATCTCTGAAAACTTTCACTTAACAATATCTCTTTGTATAGTTTACGTGAATTGATATCAAGTCGTAATCCGATATTTATGTTAAGATAAATACATCGCAGATAAATAACACTTATGTGTTTGATAATAAACTGAAAAGATACGACGGCTTTCATATTTGATGGTGGATTTACAATTAATCATTTTAGTTGGGTCTCAGGTGACTAATAAAACCCCTTCCCTTGTCACTCCCCTCCCCCTGGGAATTATGACAGGTACAGGAAACTTTGGATGCAATACTTAGGCATGACTAGTGCAAATACCATAATTACATGCTGGATATTCCGAACTGAAAAGGCTTTACGAGAACTGCTGAACAATTTTTCCTCGTAAACAAATCAAAATGACAACCGACCATCTAGAGTTGGAGAAATAAATGTCTGATGTTCCCCTGCCACACGATTTTTACAACATCAACAATTATTGGAAAAGTAATGTTGAATTATGAAGGTATAATAATTAAATATCCTTGAAGTGGATCTCCATATCTCTTCTCAACCAAGGATCTCTTGGGGAAGACCTATGTTCAGCAGTGAACTTCCTGTGGCTGAAGAGAGACAAAGAGATAGAGAAAGAATGATGAAATAAACAATGCTTACATTAGAGCCCATCATGGTGAAGGTCTTCCCGCTGCCGGTCTGTCCGTAGGCGAACACGCACGCGTTGTAGCCCTCGAACGCGCTGTCGATGACGTCCAGCCCGAGGTCTGCGAACACCTGGGGACGGAGCGAATCATTATAAATCCACTGAAGAATGACACAAATAGCTCTCCTTCTGCAGTAAAATAGAAAGTATTCATAATAAATACATTCAACAGTCACATACATAGTCCTGATCCCACAGTAAATTCGAGTCTTGTGTCGCGGGTATCAGAAACTACGAAAGACTTTTGGTCTCACAACCCCCGACCCGAAACAAATACTTGTGAACTACATAAACATTTGTTTCGGCGCGCGGAACCCGCCGATTCTCATTTCACAACTCAAAGGGTCTAATAATGATAGTCATGACATAGGAAGAGAGCTGAGCATTGGCCTCCTCCAATTATTTTCACAGTGATTTATAGGAACTGGGCTCGCATAATCCTGGGACAAATCCAGATGTCTACAGAATCCTATCCATGTGTTGATTATTACCGTCTGTTATTTATTTTGACATGTCAATTTATACACCGTGCCTAACAACATAATATTACAATGTTTACATTGGTTTATCAAAAACATTTTACATGACTAATAACGATAAACTAGTTCTTTTATTTAAAACAATAATGGGAATTTTAAATTATGATTATGAAAATGATATTGGTGATGGTAATGACGATGATGATGATAGTGAAGACGATATTTATGCTAACGAAATTGACATAGGTGATGAAGATGATAGCAATTATGATGATGATGATGAAACGTACCTGCTCCTGCGACGCGTACTGCGCATCTTCGCTGTCAAACGACCAGTACGAGTGGTCGAACGTGAAGTCTTTGTACCGCTCGCGACTGCCGTCATTTTGCTCTTTGCTGTTCTGCAACAAAAGGAAAAGAATTAATAAGTATACTACGAGTATAACGGCCAAGGCAAACATCGTGAGGAAACCCAAATATCGTAGCGATTTTAGAGCATTTCTACGGTATGTAAAGTCCGCCAACCCGCTCTAGGCCTGCGTGGACTATAGGCCATAGCCTAACCCCTCTCAATCGTGCTGTCGATTGTAAAAGAGAACCGTGCCCTGCAGTGGGACGTATATGAGCTGATACAGATGTATACAAGTATACGTATACATAAAAATATTCCGCTATTGACGTCGCTTCGCTATGGAATCAATTTTCCCATTAAATCATGCTCCCATAATATATTTCTGTGAACCAGCGATGATCGTTCATATTTTAAAACCGATGAATAATTCCATAGTCCAATTATAAAATATTACATTGTCCTTTACGTGAATTACGCATAAATATTATTTAAAACAACCAGATACTTGACTCACAATTTAATATCATTTTTTATAGAAGTACAAACATACATTGAAGTATAAACGTACTTTGAATCAAAGAGATCACACGAAATTCAAACAATACAACGGTCCCATTGCGCCACAACCACACATCCGCCTTTGTACGGCCCCATAAACTAATTCATCATAATTTAAGTAAAGGCAGCCATTATCTGGATGCTGCTTTCTCTTACCAAATGGTGAATGAACACGCACAGTACAAGTGACTATGACTTTGAGATTGACGAGGTTATCTCTTGATTTCCTATAACAGAAATTAATCAACCTGATGGTGAATTTGAATTCACAAACGAAATACAATACATAAGACAGTGAATGGTGGGGTCTCGAGTTTGATTCTCAGTTAGAGGTATTCGAATCGTGTTTTTAAATCAGGTCAAAGCTTAATTTATTAATTTTCCGAGGACACTTCTACTCTTCAATAAAAATTACGTCACGTTCTAAACTTGTTATAATGGAAAAAGTGTAGAAAAGTTAGTCTTACAGCAATTTCCATTAAACAGCATTCCGAAAGGACTGAACTAGATCGACATTCTATCATAAATTATCTGCCCAATCTTTAATAAGACCGGCATCAAAAATCCTGTTACTTTTACCCCATATAATAAGGGTTGGTAGAAAAGAAAAACACGAACAATCAGCAATTAAAACGGAACTGCAATAATGAAGAAATACAAATTACAATTCATATAAAGTTGAAACATAAACATAGATTTAGCATAAAGTAGGCATTTAAACACTAAAATCATTATTTATAGTTCAAGTTTACGACCGCCAGAATATTTCGTGTGTAATTTATTGCGCTAGGTCAAGTGGATTATGGTATAACGACTACATTAAATCAATTCATGACATTTCATGCCCATAGTAGTCAGGATAGTCTAGACAGACTATTCTATCCATCCATACCCCTGCAGTAGTAGTTAGTCAGAATCAACAGTAGGTGAAGAATTCACATCGCGTATTGAAGAAATCCAATAAAGAACAGTAGTTTAATTTTTTTTTTATTACTATGAATGGCGAGACGAGCATCTTATTCGCCTAATGGTAAGCGATACAACCGCCAGCCAGAGATATAGCCAGTAGCAAAACCAAACAACACCAAGAATTACAAAGCAATGCTTGGCAATTTACTGCGCTCGCCATCTTTAGACACAAGATGTTAAGTCCCATTGTGTCCAGTAGTTATTCTGGCTACAATGTCCTTGAAACCAGAACACAAAAATGCATTTATACTGCTGTTCTGCGAGAATAATTGACATTGCGGTGGTACCTACCCAGGTGGTCTGTCACACAAGAGAGACCTACCACCAGTGAACAACAAAATGAATAAAGAAAAACAAATAGAAGTTGGAAACAAGGAATGATGCACTTCCTTCCACAGTAAAACGAAAGACTGAGTAAGCTTAACCTAAAAAGTATCACCCTCCTATGTAAACAGACATGTCTAGACAGCAGTCTAGACATATCCTTAATGCGTGTGTGTGCGTTCTTGGCCTGCTCCCTCCCTTCTTTTAGATGAGGCTATGGCTATTGGCCTCTAATTTTTTACCAATACCTAAAAATACCTCAGAGGCATCTCGTAGCCAAGTTACTATCGTAATAATTTTCTCGCTCTAGTATGAGATATTTTAATTGGACAAGAGTCTGGGAGATGGCAGAAATATCTTTTAAGAATTCATCATACAAAATGGTAATTCTCCCGAATCTCTTACACACTTCAAATGAAATGCACCAATCCTATTAAATCTACGATCCAAACGATGTAGATCTATGTTCATGACCAGCGATAGTCATATACATCAGGCGACCCAATTGCTCATTTGCCGGACTTACGCAATAAAAAACGTTTCTTTAAAAAAGTTTGGTTTCAAATTCATCGTACTAGCTTAAAAAACTGAAATGATTACTATGACGGAACCACGCCAGACGTGCAATGAAATAACGCAACCATTTCTGCAACAGTGCTATTACAAAACGTCGAAGAATCGGATTTGATCCGCGGCAACAACGTGGCGGCCTTCAGAGACCAAGTGTACAACCAACAAAGAGATTGCCAGATGCCCAATACCCCATCCATTTTCCTCGCAGTACCTTCGCGATTGAACAGCCGACAACAGATCTATGATCCAAGTGTTGTGGATATTCATGGGCGACAGTGATCACTCACAATCAGGTGACCTGTTGGCTGTTTACTCGATTGTCGGTCATAATTAATAAATAAAGCGTACCATTACAAATATTGGAAGAATCGGATTTGACCCGTGGCAACAGCGTGGGGGCCTTCGGCAAGTGTACGGTGTTCAATGTTCATTGTCCAATTGTACAAACACTATACTGTTTGTAAAGTCAAGGGCATGTCAATATGACCTTGACGATAATGCAAACATGGTAACAATGACCTGTAATGCTATAGAAACTGCAGCACGCCCGCGACTGTTATTCTGTGATATATATATATATTATGTTGCTAAGTCGAGGTGTATGAATAGTCCACTGAACGATAGACCCACCTCTATGCTATTGAGTGTTGGGTCATAGCCAAGACCTTTGAGAAGATTATGCACAATCAAATATTGGTAAGGTGGCCAGGCACAGCGGTATACAGGGTATATCAAGACTACGAGTACTACCGAAAACGAAGCCAGATGGTAGTTTTAGTGACTACAGACACGATGCAACTAAATTAATTGCAAAAAAAGCGACATTTCTTTTTGTAATGTTTTAAATATCATTGTGTTTGGATGATAAATCCATAGTTATTGGTAAAATTATAATTTAAAGCCTTGCGTACTATAGCGTCTTTAAAAATAAAAGGGTGTACATTATTTGTATTTACCAGAAAAAAAATACACAAAAAATCGTCGCATTTTGGCAAAAAATTTAATTGCATTGTGTCTAAAGTAACTAAAACTACCACCTGGCTTCGTTTTCGGTATCCGTCTTCATATCCCGTGTATGTTAAGTTGGGTTAGGATTATTGCATTTCATCTTATTATTTCTTTACTGGACGTAGAGTAATCAAAACAAGTAAAAAAAAATTACAGATATTAAACAAAGTGCAAATGAGTCTTATCGCTGTAGCCAATTTCTCACGAACGAGCACAGGATGTACATAAAAAAGTGGAAAGGCGACGGGCATGACTGTTACATATGTTTTGCTTATTATTTTATTAGTTTCGTCTTAAAACGAATATCAGAATGATTATTAATTCTTAGCTTAATTTATATAAAAAATATATTTTATGTTTCCTTAAAACCCCGTACACAGTCTCACATATTTTTCTGCAGTAAAATTTAATTCATAATCAAAAAAATCAATATGTCCAAAAGGCCAAGTATTATATAATTGGCGCCCCGCGCTATGAACACTATGCGACCGGAAAATCTAGTTTTTACATGCAGCTATTGAATATAAACAATTAATTAATTATGCAGTTAATTAGCTCGTTAGTGTAGTAATAAAACACAGCTGCACGTAAGTTTCTAGCTTTGATTTTAATTGTGATTATCGGTAGAGATATTCACGCATTTTTGATAACAGCATAAAGAGTAAGGCTCAAGAGGTTTTGTTATACTCCTAAACCCTGCGGCATTACGTACAATCAGTAATTTTTTCGTCGACTCAATATTACCTACCCAGCCTTTTCTATACTCTCTCTCTCTCTCTCTCTCTCTTCAGCCAGAGAAAATCCACTGCTGAACATAGACCTTGGCCAAGGACCATTGACCTGTTGGAAGCGGCCTGCATGTAGCGACTTCCTGCAACCTCAACCAGGTCGTCCATCCACCTAGTAGGCGGGCGTCTGACACTGCGCTTGCCTTGCCTCCTTTTATATACTAGCACAGCAAAATCATTCCATTTTTTTGTAATAAGCCAACACTCCGAATTCCGATTAAGTAGTTTCTCAGGTTGATGATACTGCTTCCCAACATAATAGGTGTGTCATTTATCTACGCTTCTCTGTGGTGGCTAGCCATCCATCTATTTGTCACCAGACCCTCGTTCTGCAGTCAGCATATGTAACGTAAGATGAAGGCTTGAGAGCCCTTCCATAGGTATTTATCTATTGCTAGTCGGTTACATTTTTACATTAACAAAACCGTTTAAAGATTCATAGATATTTATTGAAAATCATATAAATTATTTCATCGATAATCAAGAAGTTAACATTTCCGCAATCAATGCGCACAACCTTCAATCTTCGCACTATTTATATAATATGCAAATGGAAATTATTTGAATACAAGTTGATCAAAACATAACGACCATGACTGCACGCGGCAGACAGAAAGGTAGACTGGTTCAATGACATTACATTATTTAAAAAAAAAACGAGATATTTTAAATGTCGGGAGAAAAATCTTTACTTATGGTAAACTGAAAACTGAAACTGAGGCCTAAAGAGCTTGTGTGTAAATGTGTGGTCACATCATGCATCTCGCTTTAATATATGAGTTAAATAATTCTATCTCTCTCACATTGCCGATCTATATTTTATACTACATAAGTATATGGGGAAAACGAAGGTCGCAAGACAACACCTCTGATTTACTTGTTTATTCGTAATTATGCATTGCTACTTTGACAAAAATAACGTCGAATGTAGTTAAACTTTCCCTTATTTACTCCTTCGTATGCAAACTGGGAATGCATCTACGTAGGCACCGATTTTTTAGGGCTATCTTGTTCAGAGATCAGACGGTACAGTCTCTTTCTATTTTTTAGATTTGACAGCCTCCGTGGCGCAGTTGGTTAGATGCCGGCTGTGAAACGAGAGGCCGCTGGTTCGATCCCTGCACCGAGGCAAATGTTTGTGAACCACAGGTATTTGTTTCGGGTTTGTGTTTGTGAGACCGAAAAGTCTCTCGCAGTTATGATACCCCCACATAAGACTTTCTTCTTTCTTTCGATCTTAATATGGAGTCAGACTATGTATGTGACTGTTGGGTGTATTTATTATTTAAAGTACTGTGGTGTTCATTCTATAATAAACCATGTAACCAAATCCTGTCATCACTCAGCTCAGAGTCCACCTCCATAATTTAGGCGACAGATGTACCAGTTGATACCAACCGGACAGTATTGTGCAGTAATTTTTGCCAGTACAAAAAACCGTGTACAAAAAGCTATTTAACATAAAACAATCGTTTCGGCGCGTTACGTAAGCCATGACGCATGCTGGCTGCGCACGCGCCGCTATCGCTCTGCCTACATCTGCTAATTGTCCAATGTACTATTTTATACTTTACTAACTGATATTTGCCTTCAAACTTTATAAAACAAGGCTAACAAGAACATTCCTGGTGAAGTACGGCGCTAAGATTCTCTAGATTAAAAAGTTAACAACTTTACCGTTAAAAAGTAATGAGATGTCAAAGGCCAAGCCCATTATTCGGTACTGTACCAGCCCCTATACGTCTCACTGCAGGGCACGAGCCTCCTCTACAATTGAGAGTACGATTGAAAGAGTTTAGGCCATATAGTCCACCGCGCTGGCCTATTGCGGGTTGGCCCTTAATTCTACAAAACCTACATGTTTAATACTCGAATTGTTGACCCTATATCTAGCAAATCCGGCTTGCCCGTTTTACAAAGACATTTCCATGGACTTATACTCGTAGTAAAAAATAAGCATAGGTCTTTAATGTTGTATCAAATTCTGAAAATATAGTTGACTCATTGGTTTAGTCGCAACGTGTGAACTTTGAGGTTTAGACTAAATGCCGAAGTGGGTCGATCATCGGTGCGTTTTTCGGTTTGGAAATTTCCATGGGTTACCTAGAACTGCAATTAGTTCCCAATATGTCGACAGAATCACCCTATTACATCATTCTTCCAAGTATTTTTTTTTTTTTTTTTTGTATCAGCCCATATACGACCCACTGCAGGGCACGGGCCTCCTTTACAATCGAGAGTACGATTGAAAGTGGTTAGGCCATATAGTCCACCACGCTGGCCTAGTGCGGGTTGGCGGACTTACATACCGTAGAAAATCGCTACGGTATGCAGGTTTCCTCACGATGTTTTCCTTCACCGTTAAAGTGCGTGGTGATTGATTATCAATACACACATAACTCCGAAAAGTCAGAGGTGTGCCCTGGGATTTGAACCCGCGACCACCGTGAACATGTAGGCAGCCGAGTCTGGTCCGATACCACGAGGCCACCACGCACTGTATTGGGACATAGTATATACAATTCCTGTTCACCCAAAGGTTGCCAGGAAGAAATCGCCCAATGCAATATGGTCATCCGTTGTACCAATTTAATTTTTATTTGTTATGTAACTCCTATATAACTTGATACGTAAAATAAAGAGTGTAAATAAATAAAGAAGAATTCATACCAATAGTGACCTAGATGTTATTGCAATAAAATATAATTAATGAACGTAAACATCGCCGTAATGGTCTCGTTTCCACAAATATAATTTCGGTTGGTTAAAGGACAATGTGTGGTGAAGTTTATTGACATTAACCGAAATATATTTGTTTGTCGAGTGTCACTAATATAAGGCAACGAAATGTATATTTTTATGTATTTTATTTTAGTCTGGCAAGACAATGGCTACATTGTACCTACTGGTAAGTAAGGTGTAATCCGAAGAGAGTATCTAGAAGCAAAGGATAGCGTAGTAAACCCCGGTGGACAAAAACCATTACAGCATCGCATACTTCAAAAATAATACTAAAGTTGGGTGTATTTGTATAATTTGACTTTGTTCCCCACACTCTTGTGAGGATAAAAAGGCACGTAAAGGCACTAGGCACTTAAGCTTGGCGAGTCTCTTAGGCGCTATGCACACAGAGCAACTTTAGTTGAAGAAACTATTGAAATTGTCCTTATCTTCGATAAAAATTGCCACTGGCAGCAAGAGCTTTCAGTTGCCGCAATTATAAATGACATAGAATTCGACAGGTAGCTTCAAATAATGTTGCTCTGTGTGCACAGCGCCTTAGGTTCGCTAGATTGTCTGTAGCCCGCAACGAAATTCAACATAAAAAAAAGAAAATAATAGGAGTTGGAATTTATATATCTAGCTGCTTGACCATTAGGGCCTCAGTCCACCTTGCTGACTCATGGAGTGATCGCATTTGTCTATTGGCCAATAAACTCGGGCTCAATATAGAGTAAGAAATTTTAGAAACGAGGTCACCTCGTCTATTTTTGAATCTAAATGACAATATTAGTTAAGAGAGCGTTGCAATTGTTACAATTCTCGACGAGAAGAAATTAAGTGTCGTGTCTAATTTTTTAGTTTTTTTACACTGGCACGTCATAATGACTGCACTGCACCTGATGGTAAGCGCAAATGCCGTCCAGACAGAGTATCAAATGGCATCAGACGGCGGTCCCATGCCATTCGACACAATTATGCCGGCCTGCTGAGATGCTTCTTCACACTACGGCGGAAGGACCCAGGATTATAGGAAGGAGGGAACACGTGTGACGGCAAACAATTCCACAGCTTGACAGTGCGGCACAAAAAAGAAAATAAAATACACAATAATAAAAATAATTCAATAATAAAATACACTTCTAGTGGAATTATTGGTCTATTTAGACAAGGCTACAAAGGTATATCTCATCCCTAGTTAGTGTCTTGCTCTGTCCAGAATCACGCTTACTGCGTTGTGATATAAAATTTACCATGTATAAAACGTGAGGTGCGCTAATACACTTCTATATTATATTTTTGGAATAATTCACCGCCTTACGTATTCCATCTTCCGACAATATTGGATTTTTGCGAAGCGTGAAGCGGCAATTAGGCAGCCCGGCTCGACTGCGACCTTCGAGAGATGCAAAGTCTCTCACTGGCCAATTTTATATTTGCACTGCAGTTTACTAAGAGCACAATAATGGCTTTTTAATTTGGTATATATGTAGTATGTACTATACATACTGCTGCGATTTGTAGGAATTTCTATGGTATGTAAATTTCGCCAACCCGCACTAGACCAGCGTGGTGGACTACATTATGCGCTCACCCCTTTTAATCGTATTCTCGACTGTAGAGGACACCCATGCAGTGGGACGTATATGGGCTAATACAGAACCTGGTACATATGCATTGGACTAAACTATAGTGAATTGTAGCAGGTAGCGATAAGGCCGCCGTTGTAACCATGTCTCTAGAGTTAATATATTTGTATTTGTTTTGTTCTTTTTTTGTTGGTGTGCAATAAAGTATATAAATAAATAATTGTAAGAGTATTTTCCTGGACGAGCTTCGACTAGAGGTTTGAGATAATCCCTCGCCAGTCATATTATAAGACCATAATATGTTTTATGCACATAAAACAGTCAATATGAATTTTGTATGTCAGTATTTAGTGATTTGACAATGGTGGGTTTTAAACTGTCACCCACAATAGGGTCGGGACTATGAGTGACATCGATATATTAATTTAGCATACGTTCGCGATCTACCTGCGTGCTCCAGTTTATGTCTCATGTAGGACAATGACCTCATCCCAACAACCCACTCTCAAAACAAAATAACAACAAGCTATGACTCAGACATTAAACAGATTATTTGGCAGCGGGGGGTGTCCTTCGCTATCTTATCGTTTTTATTAAATATTACCACTGATAACAGATGCTAAAATAAATCACTAATGAAATAATTTGATGTTGGTATTTTAACAAGGCTCTGAAGTGGAGAATTATTTGTTTCAAACTCTTTCTAATTGTTTTTGTCTTTCTGATTAGTTTCGATGTATGTTAAAGCTAGTGTTCCTTAGAGTCCGTGTTCCGGAGCTCGGTGCCAATTCTTTGCGTGCTATTGATCCTGGCTGTAAAGTATTTTTTATTACGGTGAGTAGCGAGTCGAGCATGCCATTCGCTCAATGGTAAGCGACACGACCGCTCATGCACAGTAGCTAAACCAAACACCATGAATTATAAAGAAATGCTTGGCATTCCACTGCGTCGCCATCCTGACACATAAGGTGTTAAGTCTCATTATGTCCAGTTACTCTGGCTTCAATGTCCAGAAGGACATTTTCGTTCCGGACAGTTCCGGTTAGAAAACCGGAACACAATATTTACACTATTGTTCGGCGGAAGAAATTGACATCGCGGTGGTACCTACCCAGGCAGCCTTTCACATATAAGAATCCGACCACCAGTAAAGCCTTACCTTAGACCTTACCACCAGTAGACCTTTAGGATGTAGGGGTGTCCCGTGTTTAGCAACAAGCGATTATGTGTTGATACAGTATGAAGTGAAAGAAGTGCTTCGTGGCCTGTTGGTAAACGGAACGCGGCTGCCAACATGTTGACGGTGGTTGTAGGTTTAAATCCCAGGGCACACCTCTGACTTTTCAGAGTCATGTGTGTATTGATAGTCAATCAGCACGCACTATAATGGTGAAGGAAAACATCGTGAGGAAACTTGGATACTATAGCGATTTGAAAGAAATTCTATGGCATGTAAAGTCCGCCAACGCGCACTTTTATTATTGCATAAGTCCGGCAAACGATCAAATAGGTCACCTGATGGTAAGTGATCACTGCTGCCCATGAACATCCACAACGCTGCATCATGGATGTGTTGCCGGTCCAATTGGGAAGAGAGCAGGAAGGAAAAAATATAGGAAGAGGAAAGGGATATTGGGCATCCGGCAATCGCACTCACCGAACGAAACGTGACAGCAAAATTGTAGCTTCACGTCGATCTCCTTTCAGACAGTGATACCACCCCGGACGAGCCTGCCCATTCATGCTGAGTCATGGCTGACAACAGCGTGGCTCTACCATTAGTAAAATTATTTTTACCAGACCTGTTTCTGCGTGACATTAATAAAAAACATTGTATGAATTCAAATGGGAGACTACCAATTTATCTTATCACTCCAATCTAACATTATAATTTTATAAATTACCTAATTTCAACTCTATTATTGGACTTCGTAAAATATAAATGAAATGTGAACAGCATGTACATACATGAGAGTTTGAATGCCAGATTGAACATTTGCTTCAAGGTTTTAGATACAAAGTAAGGCTAAGTTCACATGACCGCGTGGTAACGCGCGGAACCGCGCGGTGGGAGCATTCACATGACAGCATATGTACGCACGACAGTCTGGCATCAAAGAGCAGATCGATAGACACAATATAGTCTTTTAAGTTAATTTTTCTTTGACTTGTACGTCCATTCGTCTCAAACCGCGCGCATCAACTGAACAGGTCAATACAAGTTTGTACAACTTGAACCGCGCGGCACCGCGCGGCACAAGATATTGCGCACGGGTGCCGCGCGGTTATGTAAACAATACGTATTGTTTAGTATGATCTTGTGCCGCGCAGTCATGTGAACTTAGCCTTAGTTTGATCTTGTACCGCGCGGCTGATAGTTCCGCGCGGTCATGTGAATTTAGCCTAATTTATTGCGATATACTTAAACATAATATTTCAATACCATAGCGATTTGTATGAATCTGGTATATTAAGTTTGCCAGCCCACATTGGGCCAGACTATAATTAATGTCGTAACACCTCTCAATACTCTCGACTGTGTAGGAGGTCCGTGCCCTGCAGTAGGACGTATATGAGCTGATACAGATACAGAAAGAATTTTGCATTACCGCCGGTAAATATTCAATTTAAATCGCCTTGCAAGTACCAACGAATGCAATGTAGTGACATTGCCAAGGCAATATATAAAAACAAAGTAAAAAACCTATTGGCACAGTGGATGAAACATGGAATTTCCGCGCCAAAAATCCGCTTTCTATATGCTCTAAAACAAATATTCTAGATGTTACTGCATTTTAAATTTATATTTCCGCATCCGCTTGTTGTACCGAAGTAGTCCTAGGGTATAATACTCTACTGGTGATAGGTCTTTCATATGTATGTGAGAGGCCACCTGGGTAGATACCACCGCAATGTCTATTTCACCCGCCAAACAGCAGTGTAAATGCACTGGTGTGTTCTGGTTTGAAGGACATTGTAGCCACAGTAACTAACCGACATAATGAGACTTAACATCTTATGTCTCAGTATGGCGAGCGCAGGGGAATGCCAAGCATTGCCTTGTAATCCATGGTGCTGTTGGGTTTTGCTACTGTCCATCAGCGGTCGTATCGCTTACCATCAGGCGAATGGCATGCTCGTCTCCCTATTCATGACAATAATACCACCCACAGTTCAGCTTACTTCATACCAAGGTGTGACACGAAGTGAATCACAAGGAGTTCAAATTCCAATCACGACATCAGATTTTTTTATTCTATATTTAAATATCGATTCCAGATACCACAACATCAGCAGTATGCGGGAGTCAGGTCCTTGAAGTGAGCTCTCACCCGGCGAGCCACGTTGAATATTAATAACTAGGCACTTACTTTCACGGCGAGCAGCCGCGTCTTCTTGCCCTCCATCTGGACAATCAGCTTGGCGCTCATGTCCTTTTCTCTGCAACAAATATATAGGAAATTAGTTTATCTTGTTATTTTGTTTATTTTGTTATTTCAGAAATTTAGTTACACATACATCGAAAAAATACTGTAGATTTTTTTGTCAAGAGCTATAGTCATCTTATCGCGTGACGTGTTAATATGATGGTTACAGAAGCAAATGGAGACCGCTCTTTCGATAGAAAGTGATACAGAAGGGAGGGCACGTCCCTCAATCCTGAGGAATATGACGCAAGGAGGAGGGGGACAGTAGAGGGAGAGGCATATTATAAAATAAAGGTGAGAGACGATTTAGCAGAAATAGTAAATAGGCGCCGGATGCAGACCAGTTCGAAGACCTGCTCTTTAAAATATTTCAAGGAATCCTATGTTTAGAAATGTATTTTAATTGACACAAGATTAATGAGACAAAAGAAATGTATTTATTTCTGTGAACACTAACAAGTCAATTCGTATGCACATTTAAATATTGCAAAAATTAAAATATGATTCCTATATAGATAATATTTTACAAACTAACGGTCAGCAAGTCATAATCAGCTACATATTTTATTTTATAACTCCTTTGTATTTTAAAAAGCATCTACTTATACTCGTAAATCATAATACTCAACGCTAACCAGGCAATAAATGCAAATCTCTCATTTCATATTCGAAACCGTTATAATTTGAAATTAACGGACCGATCCGGCTCGTTTAATGGCGCCGCGGCAAAAACACGCTGTCCCGAATATCACACGACCATAAACAAAAACAATCACTTTATTTATAGAATGTTTTATTTTTACATTAAATTGCATAAAAAAACATTCTATTTTTAATTTATATTTCTTTATTAACAGGAATAAAAACATCTACGCTGAGTTTGAAAGTTCTGAAGCCGATGTTGGGGAAATCTTGTACGTATTGGTAATGGTACGTAAGAAAAACCTCGAAGGTTGCAAGTGTTTTTCAAAACGCTGTATTTCCGACATACCATCTCAGTTAACAGTTTCTCAGCTATATTGTCTAAGAAATACCTGCACCATTTGCTTACATCTACCTAAGCATGACACTCTAGCATACCAAGGCTTTTTCATTCCCAGTTAAATCTAATCTAATTCTCTAATTCTCCAGGCGTAATTGTATCGAATGGCATGAGCCCGCCGTCTGCCTTTCGATACTCAGTCTGGACGGCATTTGCGCTCACCATTAGGAGCAGTGCAGTCATTATGCCTTTAAAAAAACCTCCCTTAAGGTCTGTGCTTAGGACATGAATATGCAAAAACCCTTTGCATTCCCATCCACGTTAAGAGGTTTTGTTCATTCCGTAATCAGTCCTGTAAGTTAGAATAACGTTGCCTATCTACCTATGATAGTAGATATCAGTAAAGGGCCCCACACACGCGAGGCGTTTACTGGTGAAACATTGTATAACGTGGTTAATGAGCCACGTTCTCGCATCAAACGTTTTATGTAACAGATAACGGTTTAAGGCCTTTGACTAGGCGTCGCTGGTAAACGAAGATAAAACTGCAGGAAAAACTGCAAAGACTTTCACATCTGATAGACATTTTGTAAGGAAGTAAATGCACATGATAAGCCTAGTGCTACACTGAAGTAGTTAGCGTCGACTGACAAGGAATGATGATCCAGAATTTGGATTTATAAAGTGGTGAGAATTGAAATAAAGCGAATTCTTACGAATTTTTTCGTGAATTTAATTATTTTTTTTAATTTTCCGCCTATTCGATCACTTTGCAGTTTTCGTGGTCACAGGGCGGACATTCGCGTAAATCCAAGAAACCATTAAGTGTTAAGAAATAAATGTTCTAAAATAAGTTATTTTATTGAGCAACTAGCAGCCCAGCCCGGCTCAGCCCGAGTACAGATACATTTTTTTTAAATATTGTATCGCCTATGTTCATCAGGGGTAATGTAGGGTTCTAATGGTTAATAAATTTTTCAAATTTGTCCAGTAGTTTCAAAGCTTGTTCAATGCAAACAACTGATCAAATATTTCTTTATAATATTAGATTATACAGACGTAAAACAAGACTCACTGTATCTATTCTGAACTATCTATCTATCTAAATCAGCCCACGTCAACCCACTGCTGGGTATAGGCCTTCTCATTTGCACGCCACATTTTTCTGTCCTTTGCCTGTGTCCCATTCTGAACTAAACCAGAAAAATAAAATATTTGTGCTGTGTTCTGTGCTGTTAGCGAGATTACTGGAATGAAAACGGTGAAAGTCCTATAAAGTCCCCCTATTTCTGTCCCAACCTCAGATTGACATCACATTCTGGTTTACCTATTAAAATCTCTTCAACCATCGCTTTCGCTTTCCATTATTTATTTTCCCTTCTCACTCATGACACTCGAACAATCAATACGAACGAAGAATTAATTAATTTCCTATCTAACCATACATACATAAACTCACGCCTTTTCCCAGAATGGATAAGCAGAGGTGTAATCAGAACACCTAAGTTTCGCCTTATGTGTCAACGTCCCACGATGTGCTAGGGGGCGAGCCTATCACCATAACGCGCACAAATTCCTGAATCCAGACTGATAATTAATAAAAAAATCCAATATCACTTTCCCCGACTCGGAATTCGAACCCGAGACCTCGGCATTGTAATCGTACCGTAGTACAACTGCCCCACCGAGACAGTCGTCCTATCTTACCATTTAATCATATATTCACTTATTAACCGCCACAATAATCTTATCACCCGATTAATCAATGAGTAGTGTAAATGCGCTGGGAACCGTGAAGTACAATTAACTTTGTGTGAACTTTTCAATGTTGAGGAACTATTTCAGACTGGGATGAATACTTTCTAACAAGGTTGACGTGAGGTTAAGTACGTCGACAGCTATTGAAACCATTAGCTGTGATATCAGGCCGTGGATTTGTCATTTGTCCCCTGCAACGAGACAAATGTTATGTCCTCCACAAGTATGTTTGTTTTGCATTTGCGAGAACGAAGTGTCTCGTATTTTCTCATGCACACGATGCAACACGAGATCTTAATGTGGCTGAATGTTACGTATTTATTTGTTATTAATTTTATATTTAAGTGTTTGTGGTGGCCTGTTGGTAACGGACCAGCCGCGGCTGCCTACATGTTCACGGTGGTCGCGGGTTCAAATCCCAGGGCACAGCTCTGACTTTTCGAAGTCATGTGTGTATTGATAGTCACTCACCACGCACTATAACAGTGAAGGAAAACATAGTGAGGAAACCTGTATACCGTAGCGATTTTAAAGATTTTCTACGGTATGTAAGTCCGCCAACCCGCACAAGGCCAGCGTGGTGGACTATATGGCCTAACCCTCTCAATCGATTATCTCGATTATAGAGTAGACCCGTGCCCAGCAGTGGGACGTATATGGGCTGATACAATTTTATATTTAAGACTAGCGGCCCGGCTCCGCTCGAGTGTAGATTCACTTTTTTGAAGATATTCTATGGCCATGTTCATCATTGACAGAATAATAAGATACTAATTCAGGATTTTAATAGTGAATGAATTTTTCAAATCGATCCAGTAGTTTCAGGGCCTATTCAATGCAAACAAACAAACAAATCTTTCCTCTTTATAATATTGGTTTAGATTACAAGACAATCCATCTATATGTGGAGTCACAAATACATTCCAATTATACTCAATCACATGTAAAAATCACGTTAAATTACCAAACATATTTGGAACAAACATTTGCAAAACATTTATACTTAATCCTATACGATATTGTAGGTCGTCACACTCAAACGTGACCTGCCGTAACCAGCCAGCTAGCACCATCCCTACACTTCCGCACGTGACTCACCACCGGGCCGTTCCAATGTCGATGCCGATTCTGAGAACATTTACTGAGGGTGGCAAGTCAGCGAGAGTAAACAAATTAACAAGGTTTCATTTTTTATTGTTTAGTTACAAGTACGTTCGGGTCTTTTTTTAACTCTATTATTACAAATTTTTTTTTACATGTGCATATAAAATTCCACAACCCCACAAAACTGCTTGCGCAGTTTGTCTTTCACAGTAAATACATACGTTTATCTTCACTCTTGGTATCACCGAGGTTAGGCAGGCATTAATTCCAGCCCCAGGGAACCTCTACGAGATATCTCAAAGGCAAAATCTCATATCAAGTGTCACTTGTCAGCGTTGTTAAGTTGTGAACTTTTATTTCGATTTAATTGTTGGGAAACCCCTGTACCCAGCCATGTATAAATGGTTAAAGTAAAAAATCGCCATAAATGTATAATTCTTTCAAGACTAAACCAGTTTCAGTACTAGAGGAAGCCCATAGAAATGGGACATAAATATGTATTGTATCAGCCCACATACGACCCACTGCAGGGCATGGGCCTCCTCTACAATCGAGAGTACGATGGAGAGTGGTTAGGCTATATAGTCCACCACGCTGGCCTAGTGCGGGTTGGCGGACTTACACACCGTAGATTTTTTTTTTAAATCGCTACGGTATGCAGGTTTCCTCACGGTGTTTTCCTTCACCGTTAAAGTGAAGTAAGTTCATAAATATGTGGGATGACATTATTAATGTCTTGATAGTACAGTTGTCAGCCAATGTGCTATAAGCTATAAAATTATGAATTTAAGTTCTACATTAGGTAACACATCTTAGTATTCCAATATAAAAATAGTCTGGGTTTGGATATTCCCCAGAAGGCGTGACGTCACGCAGTCGTTTACAAAAACGTAAGCCAAAACTTTCTGCAACATGCATATTGAAAGATGTTCCGCTGAACTATGGTACGTTCTCGGTTCTGACAAATTGGGCTTTTGCTACGGTAATACAGAGCCAAGTGAACAATCTCTTAATTATCATTACCGACAATGATAAACACTTGGAGAATTACAAGCGCGTTTGTCGGGTTTATAGGCAAGAAAAAAAACTTATAAATAAAATAAAAAGTAGTAAAAAAAATTGAATTAAAACGAGTTCTTACGGATTATATCGCGATAATAATGCATATTTTGATATAATATGCATGTAAATAAATATGCATGAAAACTGGTAAAATATGCAACATCAATGTTGAGTTTTAGGAGGCTGTAAAAGAAAGAGTGCTATATTTTTTTGTATTGCTAAATTAGTTCAAAATCAGAAAATTATTATTCGTTTAAAATATAACAACCTTATAGACCAAAAATTATAGTCTTACAATAAAATGAGCGCGTCAGTGCGCTTCACAAACATGTGGTTACGACGGTATAGATTTGACCGACAATAACGTGATGTATCTGGTGCATGTATACGAAAACAAATATTGTGACAATTAATTTTACATTTATCAAGAGGGTAAGCTACCTAAAAATGTAGTAAATATAGCGAAAATATGCATGATCTCTATATTTTTAGGCAAAAAATGCAATTATCGCTTAAAATGGGGTAAATGTGCAAATACATATAAACCAATCTCTAGTGATCACCGTATACGATGGTGGAACCCTGTCATAGTTAAAACAAACGTGGCTATACAAATTATTACTTACGGACATAATCAAATACATTTTGTTACAACTACATTGTCTAATATTAAAACGGAAGTCCTTGAAACGAATCTCTATTTTCGCAATGAATTCGAACGCTATTTGAATGCCGACTCGAACAAATTATACTCGATTAATCGGTAATCAGTTCCGAGATAATGTGTACGCGAATAATCGATTTGAGAACATCCAATTATCGAATTATCAGCCTTTTTGAGGCAACGTACTTTTGCGTAATTGAAAAATATCCCTAAAATAGTCTTTAAACCTGAAAGTTTATTTTATGATTTAATTATATTCCGGGTTGGGTATATTGTTATCCGCAAAGTTAATTCATAAAATAATTTTCTTTACTGGCAGCCCAAATAGTGCAAGAAACGGAAAGCATGCTCTGGAACAAGAGGTCGAAAGTTAAATTTTCTTAACGAAAATAATTTTGTATGTTCAGTAAATATTTATTTGTTTTTCGCGACTGAAAAACTCCTTTTAATTTTGGTACAGTTCTGCCATCACCTAACTAATGATGGTAAACGGTGCAAGGTTACCATAATATTTGCACCGCTCATACGTAGCCAACAGGATGCTACGTTGTACATAAATAACATCATCTGCTGAGATTATTTTCGGCACCATTACTTCATTATTCCTGTTATATTACCGCGCAACAGCATACAGCTCAAGATATTGGAGATCCTACCCAGTTATCAACCTCGCGTCGATCTCGCACATCTACTATCCAGGTCGCTTTAGATAAAACAATAAACAAACACACCCAACTGTCACATATACAGTATGACAAAAAAAAAGTATTTTTTTTTGGACAGTAGTCCAAGATGCGCATTTAGGTATCGCAATCATAATTTGAAGTATTCAAAAAATACCAAAAAGTAAGTTATAATACATATTTTAGTATCAATATTACTCTAAAATCTAGCAGTTTTTAATTCTGACAAGTGTACCTAATGTGTTTCTCTATTTTTTAAATTTATTTTATTAAGGCTATTTTTTACCATATTATGTGTAACGGGTCTTTTGAATAGAACACATTAAAGATACCTGATAACACCTTCATCGATCGGACAGAGTTTTTGTATCATCCTGTATAGGCTCATGTCCACATTACGATACGAGTTATGTATCAGAAACGAGACTTTACGTCTTCACACACCAAGATCCAAAAAATAGTATACGAGTTGTCCAACAAAAAAATAATTGTCTCCGTGCGGGGATCGAACCCGGGGCCTCTTGTTTCGCTACTTCTTAATGAACTACAACATTGTGGCTGTAAATAGTAAACAACTGACAACATAAACAAACAACACATTCTATTTCGATTGTTGGTCTTATTATCAGCTGCATAGTAAATTGTCGTGCCAATTTGTAGAAAAAAAAAGAGCAAATCTAACCTTAGGTATCACTAATGAAATCTAGATAACTATGCATTCGTATCGCAAATTACACGTTTATTTGCCTAATTTATTTCTTTTGTAAAGTTCAAGGTGGCGTGGATGATTGTCGAGTACGTTTCGGCAGTGGGTCGGCAATAAACACTGCAAATGTTGACAGAATCGTGTCAACTTCATACGTGATTAGCTATTCCTAACAAATTGACTTCTATATTATGTAGTTAAACGGGCATTGCTCGGAGTCTCACTTTGTTTATTCTGTAAAGACAAACGGCCTTAATCATACATATTTAAAACCTATTTTAGTTATCGAGTGTTTTGCCCCTTTCGAACGAGTTTAGAATTAAGTTTGACCAAAGAAGACAAACACTAGGTGGTCAGACGACCTGGTAAAGGTCGCGGGACGTCGCTGGATGCAGGCTGCCTCGAACAGGTCACTGTGGAAATCATTAGAAGAGGCCTATGTTCAGCAGTGGACTTCCTTTGGCTGATGGATTGGATTGAATTAGAAAGAAGACAAAACATTCGGTAACTAAAATTGGTTTTTAATCTGTCTATGAATAAGGCGGAAAGTGACTGTAATTAATATTTATTTAAAGGCGCAAGTTTGTGCCGTTCATGTAAATATGTGTGCAATAAAGTATATGGTATTGTATTGTAATAAAGGTGATATTAAGTGCAACCAGCGTCGAAACTAGGGCGGTGCGAGCGGTGTCCGGGCACAGAGTGCAACCAGATGGGGTGGAGAAAAGACTCGATCATGCCAAGATATAACTGATTAGGGGGCAGATTCGCCCCGGGCGGATCAAAGGCTAGTTACGCTACTGAGTGCAGCGCAGTCCAGATAGGATAACCAAAGGTTTCACCTCAAGATGAGCATCTGTTAAACAGAGGTAGCCGTTCAGACGAAACATTTGTATAACAACTTTAACGACCTTATAGATGATAAAGAACCACAGGACATCATGGACAAAATTGTAAGCCAATGTTTATGTTATAGGGGGCAAACGAGCATACGGATCACCTGACGGTAAGTGATCAATGCCGCCCATGAACATCTGCAACGCCATACGGCATGGAGATACGTTGCCAGCTTTTAAGGTGGGAATACGCGCGATTTTTGAAGGTTGCTATGTCTATGTATATGTCTGCCTATTATATACTTTCTAAAGCAGCTAAAAGTATATAAATAAAGGACAAAACAAACATAAGAGGAAATCTAAACGACATTTCTGTAAGCTTACAAACAAGCTTGTGTTTAATTTCTAAACATGAGCATAAGTCGCACGGCCGCCTGGTTCACCATACTACGAACAATGTAATTGTGACTAATATGTTAAATTGATAGAAATCTCTGTACGTCCAACGCAACAGGAAGGACATTATAGCTAGCGATCCGACGTGGCGTCGCCTGAGCATCTGCTATCAATATTATTTACTGTTAAAACGTTTGCGGCGCAGTTGGATAAGAAAATGAATAATCTGGCTATGGAAAGTGAGACCCCAGGTTCGATCTCTTTTCATTTGTTTTCAAACATATTTCACCACATTTTTGTGGAATGCATGACCCGAAAATCGATTCTCGGGAAAAATAATTGTTTTTACTACTAAAACATCTCTGTATAGAAATTCGTATTCTTGCAATTTCGTAATTTTTATTACGTAACCTCTCCACATTGTTCTTTGGGAATTCTAATTTAAAGTGCATAGCTTGTTACCAACTGAATTACATAATCATCTATAAATTAAGCATGCAAAATAATCTCGTTTGACTATCAATAATGTATGCGCACACATACAAATCGTGGAAGTGTTGAGTCACGCGCGGATTCAGTTTCCATTTTTGTAGTTTTACGACTTGCTTAGTTTGTGTATGAAGGTCATGTGTAAAAATAATGCATATCGAATGATTCGGCGAAGGGTTTTTTTTTTGACTAATTAGCTAGCAACCCGCCTGGTGGTATATGGATTTCGGAACTGTAATACCAAGTATTCTCTAACTGGTTTTTCTGTTCTACCAGTTTTCTTCTTTTATCCATCCGATTCAGAATATACGTATGAAAATATTGAATATAAAATTTCTGTTCGCTCTTTTACATTGTCCATGCGTTTTCAAAAGCCAATAATTCATTAATGATCGTAATAAGTTATGGTCATGTTAGTGTGATTGTTTGTATTTCCTAATTCCAGTGTTAAGGCACCTAAGTTGAATTTTTGTGGAGCTTATTAATATTTATCCTATTTATCTTCGTAAGGATTACTCCCCAATCTCATGGCGCAATTTGTCTTAATCGCTGCGTCAAATGATTGGGTTGATGCACTTATAACAGAAATATAGTATCTCTACACCTATTTTAATTTCTTAAAAATCTTCTAATGTAAAGGAAGCAATTATGTAATAATTGATTCTAACGATGCTTAATGATAATTACAATTAACATAATTAATTAACAGTAAAAAATTTATACAATTACGGTTACTATTATTTACTGCAAAAGTAATTTTAGTCTATTTGTAACATGCAACTTATGTTACATCTATAAAACTAAAGAACTAAAAATTTCTCCATAATTTCCTCGGCCTCATAGCAGCAAGTTTTCAATATTTATCTAATTAATATGTCCGCAGTGTGCATGACAATAACAGGAAATAAAAGTTCACTTACATCACAAACTGAATACATTATGTCAATGAATGGATGCGATTATTGATTATGCAGAATGATTGATCGGAAATATGATTTCAAATGAAATTAATTGTATGGGATGGTATAGTCTAGATTATGTGAATTATAAAAACATGCAGGGCTTCAAATGGTTCATACATGAAAAAATTTGTCATTGCTGCCTATAAACAACCTCTATTACCAAATTAAGTATTTTGAATAGTTTGTAGCAATTGGCTATCCTATTATTACTTCTAGACAGATGCTTGTTACTACTCTATAGTTTAATACATGGCATTGCTCTATAAATAAAAAAAGGTACTTTCCGAAACATGCAGATTATTAAGTACCAAAACTGGTTCTTCCAAAAGAGGTCAGTTGTGGAGATAAGATTGCCATATATACTAACACTAAAATTGTTTTGTATTTTATTATTTTAATAAATGATTTTATGATAAGGTATAATTCAAAACAAACGTTTATATTCTGTCACAGTAAACTATTCATAGTATAGTATGAACAATATGTTTTTTATTTCACTCCACAAATTATTGGGGAAATGGTGGAATGTTTGATTAAATTCAAATGCAAGGCATATCTATTCACTCTGGAAGCACTGACTTAAAGAAGAGTTGTTTCAAGTCTTGTATGTTTTCACTTTTCTCATAACTTAAATATTTTTGGTATCTTAAAGTATGTTTAGGTTGTATCGATCAGCAATTTCCCATTTGCCAGGTCACAGCTGGTACTGAGCCATCAAAATAAAATACCAGGTCACAACCAATGATGGCCACACCAGTCCCTTAGGATAAAACTTTCGTCATTTTCCACTAACTCTGATTCTTTAATAAAAAAATAAGTAGCAGCTCTATACTTGCCACTAAAATTTTGTGGCTATATAAGTGATACTGAAGTATGAATTACTAATAAAACCTTTTTACTATTAATAATTAATGTGTAGTATTTTACCTAATTGAACCAGCTTGGGCTTAAAAGCATTAAGTGTGTCAGGGGCAGTGTCAAAATTACCAGGCCATGGCAGAACAACGTTTTGGAAACACTGGCATAGATTATAAGTACAACACAATTTTAAATACAAAATGTGTATTTTTTAATATTAGTTTACTATATTAGCAAACACACTTCTATTTACTTTAAGCGCAAAATGCTTACACATATGAATGCATTGTTTACATTCACATCCGTAGTGATAAACACACAAACAAACCCGCATACCACGCGCTCCCAACACGGCTGCATAGCAATTATCTCAGGCCATTTCATCTTGGAAACTATTTTACATTTTTTCGACAACTTTCATCTAAAATCCGTGCCCGAGGTACAGTTTGCTCTAAATGCAACTCAACCGTGAAAGTCATTGTCATTTTAACGTGACATCACCGCTTTTTTGCACTTTCAAATGTTCATGGAAAACTGACGAATTAAACAATTTCCACCAGCAAACTACACATTATCTGCAAGTTTTGTTGTCACAGCGCACTCACAATACAACATCAACCCGTCAATCACCAAGATAATAGTGCAGTGAGTTTGCTAAAATAATAACTGTGGACACAATACATGGGATATGCAAAAACACCAATTATTTTATTATTTTTGAGTATGATCGCAACTGACCTTTGATTGAACGGGCGAACCCTTACAGCCACTTTCACTGAGGCCATTGTCACACATTATATTGTCAATAGTTTATATTTATTATAAAATTACATTTAATCACACAAATACGACACCACAGATCGAATTGACATTTTTATGTGGTTGACATTTCGTTGACAGCCCACTCACTTCGTAATGTTATCAGATTAAAAAATTAATAGTGCCTTATCAAATTAGACTTTTTAGGCCTAAACAATTTTTTTACATTTTCTTCAGATTGCTGATCTATTAGATATAATTTAATCCTTAAAATCAGCATAGGTGCCGCTTAATATTAGACAACCAAGGTCTAATAAATTGAAAAAGTAGTTATAGAAAAGTTGAAAAATATGGTAAAATTGATACGCTTCTTGGCAGATTTACCTCAATAAAGTTTCTGCTAAAATCACATGAGTGAATTGCAAAATTATAAATTTATGTAAAATGACAAGGTAGGTATTGAGTTTTTTTTTTATAAAAATGCAGTTCAGTCCAGATACAGTGTCTACCATTGCGAGATGACATCTCCCACCACTCAACTCATAATGTTATGTTGGCCTCATGTATAACGATACACCAGATATAACCCATTATTACGAACTACCACCCTCGAATCAGCTGTCGCGAGGTCTGGTACCAACAGGCCACCACACACTTTCTGTAATATGATATACTATACGATATTGTGCTTTTACTTTTTGAAAAATTACTTTTATTTGTTTTTAATTAAGTATCAGCTATATGACTAGGTTTCTTAAAAATGTAATAATTTTTTCTTCGTTTTGTGGATTTATTTGTATTCATCAATAAACTATAAAGCTAGAAACCATTAATAAATAATTTATCAACCCTTTCATAAACATTATCAAAAAAGTTTCTTATCGTGAATTTAATGCAAAAATTTACTAAATTATAATGCTACTTGCCACTTACTCTAAGCATCTGCATTTCACGAAATGTCTATCTGCAATAGATATTTTTTAATCAAGAATGTATTTGAGTAGAGGCCTACTCATAGGTGAAAGTGGTCGGTAAAGATAAAAATACATCAAGCCTGTATCCCGGAGGGGTAGGCAGGAACTATTAATCGCCACCTTGCTCCATCCTGATAAATTACTTTCGCTTTATCTACTTCCATCAACCTCTTCATGTATAAAATCCAACGGATTTTTTATTTAAATATTATTATAATATAAAGCGCTTCTATCTGGTCAATGTGAAGATCCTTGAGGAAGGCTTATGTTCAGCAGTGGACTTTTTGTGGCTGAAGAGGGAGAGATAATATAAAGAGCAAGTAATGTGATAATTAAGAACATCAAATCGAATAAATCAATCGTAAATAATAGGTATTAATGGGTACGGAAAGTACCTATTTACGTACTCAGTAGAACAATTTAAATTTAACACGAACTGGGCCAAAGTTAGCACAGTCTTTGTTACAGCTAACCATTAATGTAACATAAACAAAAGACGACACCCGATACATAATAAAGTTTCATAGTCTGTGGTACCGTGATATTGTCGCTGTTAAGTTCTGGTAAAAAAGGTTAGTTTATTGGATTTATTTTTCTCAAAATTAAATTTAATTCAAGTTGCATTAAAGAATTATATTTATATTACGAGGTAAAATGTTATAAAGGTTAATTTAACAGAAATAGTCACTAAAGATTTGTTAAAATAATGACATTGACCATGTATTTCAAACAAGTCATTACATAATGCAGTGATTCCAGCGAGTTTGGAGGGTGGATAGAAATTAAACTTAACGAAAATATGTTTTTATTGTTATCAATACACTTGTGACAATCCTTCGATAAACGTAATTTTAACGAACACAATTTATATTTCATTGAAGGTTGTGATTTTTTTTGCAAGAACAAAAGACGTCTTCTTCTCATAAAATTATATTATTTCCAGACAACTGCCACAATGTCGGACTCTCCAGGCCGCCCGATGAAGTACCCCTACACATTCACGGCGAAGATCGCCCAGTTCCCGTTCAAGTTCTACGTCCAGAACCAGTGGATCTGGCGCTACTGGCTCATCGGAGTTGGCCTCAGCGTCCCCGTCTTCTACAAGATCCACAAGATGTGTATGAAAAACCTCACTTAACAACCTTATACATAACATACATTTAATATAAATTGAATGAAAACATTGTGAAGAACACTGCATATCATAGATATTTTCAAGAGTTTTGTGGCATGAAAGGTCCACCAACCTGTGCTAGGCTGGAGTGGTGGACTGGCCTTACCATTCTCAGTCTGATTGACCCTTGATTGTAGAGCATTATTTTAGTAACTTTACTACAAGAGAGCAACTAGCTGTAAGACCTGCCATAGTATCATAAAAGAGTATTGTGTTCCAGGAAGACCCTGTGTATATATTTAAATATGTTTGTTTATGATAATCACCTCTCAATAGTAATTCAATTAAAAACCACTGCAATATTTATGACAAAGAAATTCAAAAGTTTTATATTACAATACTGGTTAGAAATGTCAACAATAGACAAGCTAAAGTAAACCTTTTCAATTGTGAGATAAAATTTATACATAAAAAAGCTTATAATTTGGCTAATTAAAAAAAAATACAATTGGAAAATTTTACTAATTTATAAATTAATAAATGAAAAAAACCCCTTACATTTTTCCTTTGCAGTTGTATTTATGTATGTAACTTTTGTTTCCAGCGAACTCACCTGAGAATGTCAGCAAATGGGCTGAGATGAGGAGGAAAGAAGCTGCCGAACACCACTGAACATTGTGGGCTAGCTGTCAAGTTCCATTGTAACAAATTGTATGGTTTATTTATGTTGTAAGAGCATTAAATCAAGAATTAGTTAACCTCTGATTTTATTTTTTACAATATTTATCAACAAAAAAATTTATTACTTTATTACAACTTTATTAGTTATACACCTTCAATTACTTGGCTCAAGACTTGCCTCTGTGACAGTTTTCTTTTGTTTCCGAAAATAGTTCTTCATTGAAAAAATATCAAGCATGGTTAGTAAAATAAAACAAATGTCATCTGTAATTCTCATGTCAATGCCATTTACATATAATTCAATGGTCAATGCAATATATAAATAAATGGAAGATATTAACTTCCAAGATACATACTGTTACGACTGCATGATGTCAATGACGTCTTAATCTTATGACTTCAAAATAAATAATGGGCTAACATTTTAATGTGAGCTTAAATAAGCACAAATTAAATAATCAATATTGCCTTATTGGAAACATACTCAATTGTCTCATAAATTGTTAATCACTAGTAAAGTAGAATGAATTATCAATGGGTATGGTTTAAGTAGCTCTAATAAAATCCAGAATATACATCACATTTTGGTGAAAAAGATTGGCTAGCTTTTGGACCACCCTTCTAAATTCATTTTACGCAAATCACTAAAAAGTCCAATAGGTCAATATGTAGATCCTTGAGGGAGGCCTATGTTCAGCAGTGGACTACCTGTGGTTGAAGAGAGAGAAATCAGTAAAAAATAAAAGTCAAATGCTGCGGTACTGTGTGCTTTATTCGTTACAATATAAATTAATTACAAAACAAATAAATTACAATCAATAAATAGTCGCGGACACAATGATGTCGCGTCGGGAGCGAGTAGCGGGTGCTTACCGTCGCGTCGCAATGCCTTGCTCCGGGAATGCACTGGTACAATTTATAACGGACTGTCACATGATACATTTATATTTCTTTTTCTTTCTTTTACATGCTAAAATGCGTAAAAATTATCAATCATAACGCAACAAAAAAATAATTATTGATTAGGTACGAACTCCATGCTGAGGTAATTATTTTTTGTTAATAAAAATCAAAAAGCAAATATTAAAGAATTTTATTCAAGGAAATCTCTATGTGTTGTGTTAATTTGATTTATTTGGTGTTGACAAAAATACTTTATCGAAATTTAATGTTAAGAATTACAAACACGTGTATTTTCAATACAATTGACCCATTGAAAACATACACGAATATATTTTCAATAATATCACATATTGTTAATTATCAGTTATCAATAGTTTATTTAGTTGTAATCACTCGATGACTCATGTGACGGTCCGCAGTCCCAATATTTAACGCACATTAACACCAATCGGCTATGCCTCGGAAAATTAAAAAATAAATAAATGACAGAACAATTAAAAAAAGCAAAAAAAAAAAACGAATCACAAATAGAATTTCGCAAACAAAACATAACGGCTTCTTTGCGTCGAGCGCTGATTTTGAGTACACACAGGGTCAATGTCAATCGCACTGTTGAAAACTTACGCACTACAGATTTTTAAAAATTAAATTATCAACTAAACAAAAATTTGATGTCTATCTATCCATAAAAAAATACTAATTGTAGGCGAACACAAGCCTTGATCGAATAACGAAGTGGTGCGCGCGGACCCTTACCCTTATCGATACATATCAAAATTATCGATATTAATTAGACATCGAATTTAAATGCTACGGAAAGTTTAACATTACACTTACATTATGCAGTTTCATGGATATATACAGATTGTGAACTGATGATTTAAATGTATTTTAGTAAGTCCGCGAGCACCATTACAC
The DNA here is from genome assembly GCA_033459515.1 of Theretra japonica. NCBI lineage: Eukaryota > Metazoa > Arthropoda > Insecta > Lepidoptera > Sphingidae > Theretra > Theretra japonica. The sequence goes on along the minus strand of CM065951.1, from coordinate 1,014,262 downwards.
GAGTAAATCTAAACCAATAACTACTGAATCTATTGAGGTTTCATGCTAAATGCAGGCACGTTGCGGCCTCGGCGACCTTATCCGGTGGTGACGCGAGACGGACTGTTTTATCGAAGTCGATAGAACTATATAAATATCGACAAATTCAAAGAAAAAAAAAAACAATCACAGACAATGCAAAATACCTAAATAATCATGTTTTTTCGATTTTATAACGGTTTCTGCATAACTAACCGACTTCGATAAATTTCCGCATAACACTTAACATTATACTAACTTTATACAAATTATGAATACTTCAATCAATACACTACCATTTGGAAATTAATTGTTAACGTAATTTAAATTAAAAGCGTTTCAAAATTAAAACAATAGATTCCGACGAACTTGATTGGTCGACCAGAACTTTACTGGTGTTATGAATTAGCTATTGTAAATCCTTTTTATTGATTTTTAATGGTGTCATAATTGAAATGATTTACGGCTTTATCCATAGACAGTTTTAAAACCTATTTTAGTTATTGAATGTTTAGTCCTTTTTGAACAAGTTTTGAATTCAGTTCGAGCGAAAAAGACAAAACATTAGATACCCAAAATAGGTTTTAAAATGGTCATGAATAAGGCTGCAAGACTTTAGGGTCATGAGGTTGCAGCCCAGAATTATTTCAAATTATCTATTTTTATTAAACAGAATCATCACTATTGGGAACATCTAAAACACAAATATACAAACAAACAACACTAGTTTTGTCCATTTATTAACTATTTTGAATATCTAGGAAGAGATTTGATAGTCAGATTCACGGCAATAGTTATAAAAATGTGTATCTTTTTACAGTTCTTAAGAGATTTGACACCAAAGCATTTACAATGTTTGTACATTAATAAGTACCCCAACAGTCACATACATAGTCCTGACCCCACACTAAGATCGAGTCTTGTGTCGTGGGTATCAGAAGCTACGAGAGACTTTCCGGTCTCACAAACACGCAGACCCGAGACAAATATTTGTGGGCCTCACAAACATTTGTCTTGGTGCGGGGATCGAACCCGCGGCCTCTCGTTTCACAGGCGGCGTCTAACCAACTGCGCCACGAAGGCTGTCATTATGCATTTACTTTACATACATATTTAAATGAATGTACTTGTATACTGTAACACTAAAATTATAAAAGCCTTCATGATTTACACAACTATCACTAAACAGAAAAGTTTTTTTTTTTTCAATTATTTTTTAAAATGTTGAGTTACGCCTGTATTACTTGGACATTTATAATTTTTCTTAGTTATATAACTTATCCGTGCCCATTAATTTTAAAACGTTTATAATCACAAACAAAGCTATCAGCTAACAATTTTTCAATCAACATAACACTTGTGACAATATATTCAGAATCAACTAGCGCTTACACAACAAACTCAGTAATTACAAATTGTTGCTATAGGAAACAACACTTTACTGGTCCAACTTTAAGTGCCACTTTCCATAAGCATATAATACAATGTTTAGTGTTTCCTTAATTTAAACACATTTTTTACGAAAAGTGACTTGCAGTTGTTATTTGCTACAAGCACAAAATGCTTCGATATACAAAATAAGTAATGTAATGTCGCTGATCAACAGCAAACACCAAAGTCTCTTGTATTTGTGTCAGTTTTTTAACTTTTTGGTATATATACACATCACATGATTGCTCTGTGGTTCTATTCACAGCATTTTTTACAGCTTGGACACTTATCTTTTAAGCCAGTCATAATGATTACATAATCATCCATTTGACTTATTGTTACCAAACATTGAAATTAAAAAAGATTCATGATATATACCAGAACCTTTACATACTCAAATAATATTATAGAACAGATATATAAATGACAACATACTAAACAAAAAATCGCAATCAGTATTATACATAATTAATACAGAATTTTCTCACAGAGCAATCACGAAACGCACTTCCAAGTTTGTAACGTTATCACATGATACCACTGTCCACACACTCAGTAGAACACGTAGTCTGTGAGGTGTGGTGGGGCAACCACCTGTCACTTGAGCTTGGGCCGCTTGCCCACGGGCGCGTCCTCGTCGGAGGTGTCGTGGGGCGCAGCGCCCTCCTCTACAGGGCTCATGTTCGGCATGGGTGGGAGGTCCAGCTCCGCGCAGCGCTTCGCCACGTACTTTTCTAGCCGGGAACCAGCTCTGTAGGGTAGAAAAGTTGTTAATAAATGTCTTTAACAAACAAAATATCAAAATCCAGGTTTGCGATAACCGCACACGCGTGGGCGTTGCGTACAAATATAAAATGTGTGCGTGCGCATTAGTCCATCTGCTGAAATGTTCCAAGCGTTATTTTATCATACACAACAGTCAACAGAGTGTTAACTAAAAACAGCAATATAGACTGAAAAAATAAATAATCTAACCATGTATGAAACTCAAATGTAAGTACATATAACTAAAATACTAATTCAAAATAACAACTCCTACTCGTATGATGACTAATTCGAAATTAAATATGAACTATAATTAATCTAAATTAAGTGCGTGGTGGCCTGTTGGTAACGGACCAGACGCGGCTGCCTACATGTTCACGGTGGTCGCGGGTTCAAATCCCAGGGCACACCTCTGACTTTTCAGAGTCATATGTGTATTGATAGTCAATCACCACGCACTATAACGGTGAAGGAAAACATCGTGAGGAAACCTGCATACCATAGCGATTTGTATAAATTTCTATGGTATGTAAAAGTCCGCCAACCCGCACTAGGCCAGCGTGGTGGACTATATGGCCTAACCATTCTTAATCGTACTCTCGATTGTAGAGTAGGCCCGTGCCCTGCAGTGGGTCGTATATGGGCTGATACAATACAAAATATAATTAATCATTAGTGCCAAGGCATTATAATCACTCTTGTATAAACTATAAAGGTACTCACTTGGCGACGGGATGCGCGTCGTTATTGTACGTGAAGCAGTTGTGGAAGACGAGCGCCAGGTCCGCGATGAGCTCCTCGTCCGCGGTGTAGGCGCCCGCGTCCAACTTGCCCTTGATGGTGGTCAGGTCCATCGGCTGCTCGATGATGTCCAGATAGTCCGGCACCTGCGGAAATATATCCAAATTAAATACCTTAACTTTTAACTATAGGTATTATGGTGTATTTTTATAGGTGACCAACATTGGAAGTCCTACAAGCTAGGATTAGCAGTGGCATGCATTTTAATGACACGGAGCATTGAAGTTTAGCAGGTCTCCTGGCATATCTAATTTGTCTTTAACTCGCAATGAATTGAATTAACTAGTAAAATTAATAATCGTTGCAAATGTGGTATTAGCATATTGTTTTTTTAACAATCACACACATAGTCCAGACCCTCACTTACAATACATTAGTGTTGTGGTGCAGGTATCAGATACTACGAGAGCCTTTTTGGTCTCAAAATCACCCAGACCCGAAACTTATCAAGCATACATCTTGTTCGATTCCGCGGGCTCTCATTACATACTGGGCATCTAACCAACTGCGCCATGGGGGCTGTCAAAACGTCTGTGTGATCAGTATGTATGAGGTTGGTAATTAGGTACCTCGTCGACGGACACGGGGTCGTAGAAGGGCCAGCAGTCCTTGTGCTTCATGGCGTCGCGCAGTAGCTGCTGCAGCGTGTCGGGGTGCAGCGCGTCCAGCCGGCTGCTGCGCTTCTTACCACGCAGCTCATCTGCAAACACCAGTGGGGTTTAGTCGCATCCTATCAGTTATAGACCTAACAATACCTCTATGATCACGATTAAAAAAATATTAAACTGTTTAACTTCTTTATGTCTATAGATTTAAAGGCATTTTCGCCTTGACTTATTTTTCAATATCGATTCGAATGTGTTAATGGAAGGGTGAGAATAATTTGTGTGGTCCAAATATTTTTATTCAAAGACACTGAAAAAAGTGTTGTTCATTCATATCATTATGTTACAGGCTGTATGGAAGGTTCCTTTTATAAAAACACAACACTCACCGTGCACACCATTTGTTAATGAATGCCTTGACCTTCTTCCGGAACTTGTGTTCAGCTCTTCTTTGGGTCTGTGAATAAACAAGATGATATAAGTAGGATGGCTTGAGCAACTACATCTTGCGATTGCCAAGTGTGTGTTTTATTATTTCATCATTCATCATTATTCATCTTTATTTATCATTTCCCCTACATGATTCGTTGGGGACGACTAAGTCTAGCAATGAAAATTACGATGATTTCTTCATTACTTTTTCACTCATCAAAGAAACTAAAGAGAGAAATCTATGAACATGCATAAAAACTTCTCCTTTCTTGAAGGGAGTTAAAAGTGGTTGGTGGATTATACAGGGTGATATTGAAATATGTTACTTAATTTAACCCACATGGTTCTCATCACCCCAGATGACATTGTACAACATATTAAAAAAAACGGAGTCGATTTTTTGTGACAAAATGTTACCTGGGGTGACATACATGACAGACTAAATACCAAATGTCAACATCACCCTGTCTATCTGTATAATATGATTAACGTGTACTTGACTCACTTCCTGCCCCTCTTTTTCCCCGACCCGCCGTCTCCATTCAACACTGGCGAAGGTTCTTTGCTGCCTCGAGACTTGCGCGACTTCAACTTCACCAGCGCTGTGTTGTACTCACTGTCGTCCGACTCTGTAAGGTACGGACTGTTAATGATATCAACTATACAAAGCGTTCAAGTATTATGTCAGGATTTTCATCATCATTCAAATTCAAAACATCTTGGGAAATACTTTTGATTTTTATAAATACACTCTACGGTTAATACACAGTCCGGACTTCAGATTGAGATGAAATAAGTCTTGTGTCGTATCGGTATCAAAATCAGAGGCTTTTTGGTCTCACAAACTAATTATTAACGAACTGCTCTGATTTAAACCAACTTGTAACTTTTGTATTAATCACTGTATTGTAAACTGGTTTTGGAAAGAGCAACACTAGAGTTTCTTGTCCGTTCTTCTCTAGTCTTTCCGTTATCCGGACCGTGTGGTAGAACAAAAAATGACTTTGAACTAAACTAAATGATGTTAAACATTTTAATGAATTTAATAAATTATTCTCATTTCAAATAACAAGGCCTGAAACAAAAATATGTAGGTCGCATAAACTTTTGTCCCAGCGCGGGGGTCGAACCCGTAGCCTCCCTTTTTGTTAAATAAATAATTTGTATTCATGTAACCCAGGGTATTGACATAATACTTGAACAATCAGTATAATAGGTACTCAAAATTCCTGTTAGTACCAGAACCACGGAAGGATAGCATATCAAATTGAAAAATACATTTATTCACCAAATGCGGTTACAAACCATAGATAATATAATGAGTGACATAGATGTATGCTTGCGTGCATGATAGGGTGGCTTCCCTTTATTTCGTATGACCAGAATGCTAATAAGAGAAATGGTTAAATAAATGCCGACGTGTGATACACTTGTATATGGTTTAAAATCATGCAATTTAAAGGTAATATAAGCAGCCTCAGATACCAAATGAACAAGAAGATCAAAACAGTAGCACCGTAGTCCTTTAGTATCTCAGCTGGCTTCTCTTTTTTTTATTGCATAGGTCCAGCAAACTAGCAACAGGTCACCTGATGGTAAGTGATCTCTGCCGCCCATTAACATCCACAACGCTGGATCTTGGATGTGTTGCCGGCCCAATTGGGAGAGAAGAAGGAAAAAGGTTGGAAAAAGGAATGGGGCATCGAACTCATTCATCGAACAAGATGCGATTGCGAAGCTGTCGCTTTACGCGGATTTCCTGTGAGACAGTGGTACTACCACGGACGAGCCTGCCCATTCACGCTGAATCATGGCTGACAGCGTGGCTCTACCACTTCCCAAATTAGTTCTTGCCAAATTAGTTATACGGTAAAAAAATATTTCATTTTATTACTATAGTTTAACAATTATTTTATTTTCTGTAATTTTGTAATCATTCAGCCTTTCAGTAATATTATAATAGCCTATTTTTTTAAAAAAGATACATAGGTTCCATTGGCCCCTATAAGGAATAACATTATAGTAACTGGAAGATTAAGAGGAAAGATTCATAGCAATGACAGAATAGTGTTATCCCAAAGTTATAAACGCATCAATTAGCGGAAGCACTTCACGGAACGAGCACTTAAATTTAATGTTAATTAGATGGCAGAAGGTGGATGACACTGACACTGAATATGACAGAGTGACAGAGGGGGTGAGTGAGGACACTCTGAAGCCGTTTCAATTTGCACCAATTCTTAGAACAAGCACTTAAATCTATTGTTACTTGGCAGAAGCATGGTTTGGATGACACTATGCGAGTGAGAAGGAGTGGTTATGGCAGTGAGAGTGAGAGGGCGGAGGGGGTGTGGGCACGCACCGGAGCCGTTGTGTGCGTGGTGCAGCGCGCGCGTGTATTGGTGGATGTTGGAGAGCGCCGTGGCGGCGCAGCGCCGCACCGCCGCTGCGGGAACCACGCGTTATACCACTTGCACGCTACTCACTTATCTACTAGGGGGTGCCATACTTCACTACTTTATGTGAATTAAGTAAGAACTCTTTTAATTCGTTTATATAACATTTATGTTTTAAGAAGCAAGAATTGCTAATTAAATAAAGAAGACTATATAATGCCTACCCTTTTTATCTTTTACATATTTGATCCTATATCAATGTTGATAAAGATTTTCATGTGCTTTAGAGATGGTGATAACATTCCACCAGATAAACAACATTAATTGTAAACCAATCAAACACTAAAGATTTCCACGACTCCCACATTCGAGCAAATGTACATACAGTGATTTTGTTCGTACATTTTTATCGATGTATTTGTAGACCTGTCTAAATACCAGTGGCCTCACTCATAAGCAGTTTTGAGAGCTATTATAGTAATCGAATGTTAAATCGGAGGCCGGTACCTCTCGCGGGCGCGAGGCAGTGCGCGCAGTGCCAGCGGCGCGCGGCGCGCGCGGGGCGGGGCGCGGCGCACTCGGCGTGGTAGCGGCGCCCGCACGCCGCGCAGCGCGCCGCCAGCCGCCCGCCGCTGCCGCACGCGCCGCACACGCCCGCGTCGATCTTACTCTCGCCCGAGCTGCGCATATGTGGGAACTATTACAACTTATACTTGCTCCTTCGAGCCCGAAGCTTATATCAAATACATAGTATAGTAAATGAAATTCATTTGTGAACTAGATTTTATCATACAATATTGAGTCACTGAGAGCCGTTATCTACCTTTTACATTGAAAAAAAATAAAAAAATACATCCATTTATCCCGTATTCTAATTACATAGATTTTTACTGGTATAACTTATAAATATTGATCGAAATGCAAATCCAATTTACTCGAAAATCCTAATGTAAAAGTATTAGGCCTTTTATTATTTGTTAATTAAAATAAACAAAATACTGAAAAATCTCAATGAAAAGTAATAAATCAAATTTTTACCTATTCAACGCATCCTCAATATCTTCGTCTGAGAATAGTTTCCTTCGTTTCCTGGGCGTCCGTTCTTTAGGCCGACACTGATCGCAGAACCAATCGCCTTCAGGGACTTTCTGTCGACATTATGAAGAATATATACATTATCAATGTTTAGACACCATATTTCATGTTAAAAATACTTCTCTACAATGCTGATAAGTTCATAATATGTAAATCTTCTCCTAACTTTTCCTGTACATAAATGCGACGCAATAAACAGATTAAAATGTTGTAAGAAGATAGCACATTACACCCTACCTCATGTAATTGCGATATTAAGCCAAGAGAAAAATATTGTATGTTTGCTTATTTCACTTGATATAATTAAAAAAACATAGTTTTACCTTGATTTGTAAACCAGACTGTAAGCATGAAATAAAACAAAAATAGCATACAAATAATTTGAAACTGTCTTATATAAACAGTTAAATTTTATTTATATTTGATTCCTGACACTTGTATAATCCACTGTAGACATAGACAATATTCCTGGTCCTTCGAGCCGAATCATACGCATTAATTAGCAAATTGTATACGCACCAATACCAAAAACCAAAAATCTTTTAATTCTACCACATACCGAGAGCTTAGGCTTCAAACAGTAAAGATGGTGTCCCTTATTGCATCCATCACACAGCAGCATGGAGTCGGGGTCGGTCTTGCGGCGGCACAGGCGGCAGCTGGCGTGCAGCACGCTGGCCGACCAGCTCACGCTGGAGTCCAGGGTCAGCAGGTGCAGCGCCACCTGCGCGAAGCTGCGGCACTCCATCAGGGACACCTCCCAGCGGACCAGCGCTTCTAGTTCTAAAGGTTTGTTTTTAGCTTCGCGTTCTTTGCGTTCTTTCTCGTCGAGACCTGGGGAATACCAGATTTTAAAATAAATAGTTCTTTCTAGATAACTTGTACCCTATGTCTATCTACTTTTAAAGTCAGTTCATCCAAAGGTTGTGTGTAAGAAACTGCTGATAGCAATAAGACTGTCAATTGTACTACTCAATATTACTATTTAAGTCTGTTCGTGTCTTACTTTTCTTTTTATGTTAGGGAACAGTAAAGTATAATAATAACACACTCAACAGTCCCATAGCCCTGACCTGTATTATTATACAATTCTTATGTCACAGGTATCATAAAATACAAGAGTTTTTGTTCTCACAAACACTCAGATCCAAAACAAACATTTGTCTCGATATGGAGATAGTTCTTGCGACCTGTCGTTACCCCGATGTCAATATTTGTCATGTAAAGAGTATTAGACAGTTACCCAGCGGTCGCTTGAGGTACTTGTGGTGCACGGCCTGTGAGACCTGCAGCAGCGCGCTGGCCAGCCCGCGCACCACGTCGGCGCGTGCCGCCTCCGCATCCTTCACGCCGTTCAGCTCCGGAGCCTCCAGGTAGAACCCGGGGTCGCGGTACTTGTTCACCGGGATCGATTTCAAGTCCGATTCTTCTATGTCTGTGGGGAGAATTCATAATAATTAATAACTTTATTGGCAGGCATGGTAAAAGACTATAGTAGATCTGATTTACTGTACTGTTATATTATTTTATTACAAAACCTTGTCACAAGCCACTTTGGAAATTATTGGTGGAGACCTTTATTTAGTAGTGAACTTTCTGTGGCTGAACGTGATTATGAAGATTGACATTTATTTTTATATGGTAATAAATTCTAGCTAAACTCTATGAAAATGATCATTCGTAAAATACAAATAGATTATGTAAGTATAGATTTTCCCACCATACCCCATGCAGCATGAAAGGCCTAACAGAAAAGAAATGCAGACATCATTTGACCAACAATATTAACGACTGGACTAAAAGCCATGTCGATATCAAGCGGACTTTGATCAGTGTATAACAATTAAAGAAGTACTACCTCCAGGTAGGTTGAGCACTCCGTTGGGCAGGTGGTAGTCGTCGCGGTACATGTGGTCGGGCCCCCACGTCAGGAACTCGGCCTGCTTGTCGTAGCCGCGCAGCATGATGGTGCCGCGCCACGCCTCGCGGTCCTCAACACAAACACATTATTAATGTCTATCTTTCTGATACAAAACATAGTACATTGTCCAAAGCCTATCAGACAATTTTGAGGTCTTTGAAAACTGACCATATTATATGCCATGTTGTAAGCCCTATACTCTAGAACACCCTACATTTCTTTAATGAACAACATAAGGGCCCTTTCGTCCTTCTTTATATTTACGAAAGTTTATATTAAAAATTGAGATATTAATTCACTGGAGATTTTCAGCAAATGTCCAGCAGAGAACATCTTGTAGCTCAATATGATAATAAAATGAAGGTATAACTCACTTTGACTTTAAGAGCTCCGAGGCAGCCATGGAATATCTTCTCTTCCAGCTCGAGGATGTGGTCCCTGAGAGAGAGCTCCAGGGCCTCGCTCAAGGAGCTGTCTGGTGGAATGTTCAGCGAGGGTTGGAACTGCTTGCGGCGCGTGAAGTGGTGTGATGGAGGAGGTGGTGTCTAAAGACATGTGAATACATTATATTTGTAATGTATTTTTTTGGTTTAAAAAAAATTGAATTTTCAAGAAGCAAATAATGTATAAAATAATTTGCTTTGTTTTTAAGTTGGCAACATTAAGTCACTACATCAAAACCAAAGACGCAATCTTTTGCCAAACGACACATTAATGTTGAAATGCTCGAAACTTGATGTACACAAGCTGATTCCGCAATTCGACACATTTGTATGGTTATTTTATTCAATTACTTCACACAAATAGTTGTGTCGGTGCGGTGCGGGGATCGAACCCGCAGCCTCACGTTCCACGCGGGATCTAAACAACTGCGCCACGAAGGCTGTCAAATAATTAAAACCAATTTGGAACCTAACCAAACCTTCTCTAAGTTTTACTCACAGTGACAGCCATGGCCGGGTTCAACAGATGCACGGGACACTTCCTCAAGTACTGAATGATGTTGTCCTTGTCTAACTCCAGGGTTTGTCGCAGCTCGCTCTCTCTGAAGCCTCGCTTGTTGAGAGACTGGATGAGCGCCTCGATCTGCTCCTCTGTGTGGTACACCCACCACTGGGGCCGGTCGACCTGGGAAACAAGGCATGTTAGTGCGTCTTCAAATTAATTGGTTTATGCCGCGTGATGGAAGCGCTGGAGGGAGGATATAGAGCGAAGTGGCCTGTTGGTAACGGATCGAACACGGCTGCCAAACGGTGGTGTCGATCTCAGGGATCGTGGATGATCGCGGATGTCTATCACATCTCTGACTTTTCATCAATCAGTGCACTGTTAGTTAATAAACACGTTCTTTAACGGTGAAGGAAAATATCGTGAGGAAACCTGCGTACCATAGCGATTTGTAAGAATTTCTACAGTGTGTAAAGTCCGCGAATCTGTGCTAAGCCAGCATGGTGGACAATGGCCTAAGCATTCTCAACCGAACTCAATCGACATCAGTTGGAGAGTCCAGTACCGAGTATGCGACTGTGGGTTAATTGATTACAGAACTACAATAATAAAGTACACACCTTCCCATGCACGGCGCAGGTGGCGATGTCCCCGCTGCAGACCATCAGCTGGTGGCTGGTGGCGTCGAAACCGTTGACTTTCTGCGCGAAGCCGTTCACGTTGGACAGAGGCTTCTTGGGCGAGTTGCCGCGGGAGTTTGCAGCCGAGTCGTTCTCCTTGTCGCTGCCTGCTGGGAGAAAATGTGCTCTATGGATGTGTCGGCAAATGAAGTATTTAGGGTACTGTATATTTTAAAAGCGAGGGGAGAAAGTGGTCTTTGATATATGAAGATATTATGAAAGAAGGAAATTACGTGTTGTTATTATTCCATTGCTAAGTACAAGTAGTACTTTGCGTTGATGACATAGCCACCTGTTACGGTCTAGTAATTTGACCAGAATTCTGTCTCCAGCATCGTCCGTTGGCTAGCTGAGGAGTAAGTGAAGATGAAGCGGCTGCCGTTTCATTTCGAGCTTTAGAAATAGTCTATGGAGCATAAACTGTTGGTGTACCTCGTTCCTTCTCCGTCTCGAACAGCCTGGTGACATAGGCCAGGGTGTCTTCAGCGTGGTTGGGGGGCGGCGGCGCGGGTGGCACGGGCTTGTCCCGGCAGGCGCCGCGGGGCTCCTCGCCCGCCTCCACGAACAACCCCGCCACCGCCTGGTTCAGCCAGTAGCGCCGGAACGCGCGGTCCATGCCTGCAGCATACACCATACACGTTGGTTACACAGTGCAGTAAGACCATTTGTACTTTTTTGTATGTACATAGTTTTACATAGCTTATGTCACATTGAGGTAGGCAGAGACTAGAGGGTCAGCTGGTACAGTCAATACACACATTTTTTCGATTTATCAATTTTCATTAGTATGTTCATACACATTTGTCACTTTTAGAGAACTTATTTTATTTATCCTTTCTTTAGTACGTACGTTTTATGTTATTCAGTACATACACACTTGTATAGCACTACACAACTCACCCAGGTACGAGGAGTAGTCAAACAGCCCGAGCTGCATTTCCTTGAGTTTCTTCTCGTACTCCTTCCTCTTGTCTTCGTTTTCCGCGGCCAGCTTCTCAATGTCGGCGCGCAGTTGCTCGTCCACCGCGCGAGCCTTCTCCCCGCTCAGCTTGTTCTCCTCCTTCTTAGCTACCGCTTCCTTCTTCAACTCTTGGCGCGAGGCCAGGACTTGAGCTTCGCGTTTGCGCTCGTTAATCTGGTGAATTGGGGGTGTTTGAATTATGTACGGAGCACACATTTACAGATGCAAACATGAAACAACGTAAAATGATGTAATTGTTGGACGTCTTGATGCCCTATGAACATATTGGGAAGTCAGGGGCCCCTGAAGTTGACACACATGTAGGGATACATGTATTTCAACTTCAGAGTAGTCCTGTTGTTTTGAAATTAACAGACAATGCAAATAACTAGCTATTTGCTTAGTAGTATCCACCCACTTTTCAGCCATAGATATTTTTTTCTAATAGTGAATGTTAATCCTTGCAGTATCTAGAATAAATGTTTTTTTTAACTTACCTGTAACATCCTGAGTGCTTGTTTGTTGTTCTTCAACTCTTCAAGCTTTTCTTCAATGACGTCACGAACTGTCGCGTAACTTAAGATCTGGTTCATCAGACACTGCAGTATCAGGAATTTGTCATCTGGAAGAAACATTTGGGAATCAGAGTTTTGTATTGCCATAATATAATAAATTTCACAGAAAGTCTATTACTGAATGTTTAAGCCACTAGTAGTTATTTAGCGTCCTGTCTGAAGCATAGCATAGCATTGTCCGGGCCTATATCAGTCACACTTGCTCTCCTGCAGATCTTCTTATTCCTTATTTGATCACGTAAGGAAATACTGAGCATATAGCTCAGACAGATGTCCTGAGGTTGACGGAAGTAGCTGGACGCAACTTCCAACAGGTCGCTGCGGTGAGCATTTAGGTCTATATTCAGCAGTGGACTTTCTTTGGCTGAAGAGAGATAGAGACACGGGGCGAGAGGGGGAGATATGATGGCAGTTACCTAGGCCGAGGTCTGCGGCATGCGTATGCGCGAGTCTCCGCAGCAGCCTGGGGTGTGCGACGCGCAGACGCAGGCCGGCGTCGTCGGTGCCGCTGTAGCCGCCGCGCTGCTGGTAGCGCCACGTGGCGCAGCGAGCCCCGCCCGCCGCGCCCGACGACAGCAGGTGCAGCCTGCACACATACCAGTATTACAAACACTGACTACACTACACGCAGGACATTATGTAACAAAAACACTACAGCACAGCTGTCGCTATCTGTCTCTGTCGCTCCTAAGCTGCTGGATCATCTTCCTTCTCACTCGATTTGCTGTTTGCGTGCTTGGTTACTACGTGTGCAACAGACTGTGTCCGCAATGATCACTCCAAACCATTGAAATGTTTTAGCTGGATGTGTGAACGAAAAAATGTTTGAAAACCAATATTTCATATTAACAGTAAAAACATAAAGTCTACATACCGCAACACTTCGCTGACTGTGGTGGCATCCAGCGGCAGTTTGCTGAGTGGAGTGCCGAGATAAGTCTGAGACCATTTACTGGCCTTGGTCGCCAGTTCCACAGCTTTCGTGAGGCCCATGTCGTACCCCATGCGTTTGTCTTCTGCAATATGTTTTTTTTAATGCATATAACTTGAGTAAACACCCTCACACAATAATAATTTTGTTGTTCAGGTAAATAGATATGTCTACAAAAAGCTTGATATGTGGCAGATATACAAAAAGTACAACCAAATACACAAAAAGTAATGTATTGATTATATAAAGTGTGGGCTTAACTTCAGGTATAAAGTACAACATACATACCATTAGACAGCTGTATGCCTCCACTCTCATTATACTCCTCAGCTTCGTCCTCTTGCAAGGAGAATATCGTCGTCAGAAACATCTGCAGCAGATCGCTGAAGGACCCGGCATGGTCCTTCATGATCAGGGCCTTTCTGAAGGTCTCCACGTCGAGCTGGTTGTGGAACACGTCCTTCACTTTCAGGATGTCTGCATAGACGTACACAAACTCCAAGACTGATAGGAAATCGCCAATGTGCTTTTGTTGTATGCCAGCTATTTCTATTGGTGTTCCTTTGACTATTACCTGCGGAAAAATTAAGGTGTTAAAATATATGAAGTAATAGAGTATGTAAACCTCTGTTTAGCAGACCTCAATGGTAAGGTCTAAAAAAAAGTATATGTTTGGTCACCCCTTTTATATATCTAATCAGATATATTTTTTCAACTATTCTTTGGACTTTGCATTCCTAACAACTCATGTTCACTCATGAATATAGGCCTTAACAATTTTTGTTTGCATCCAGCTGCATACAACCTTCGTTACATCCATCTTGTAATAAATCATTAATAAACTCACTTTATGATCCTCTAGATCCAGGTCGTCCTTGACTTTCTGCCACTCCTTGAGGTAGGCCTGCAGTCGCGCGGTTTTCTCTTTCTTCTTGGCTTTCTCCTCCTCCTTGCGCTGCCGCATCTGGTCTTCCGCTCTGCGCATCTTCTCTGCTAGTTCTTGGGCTGACTTCTTCGCTGCTGGGTTTGGTGGTGGTTTTGCTTTTGCTACTAATGGGAATTGAAATATGAAATGGGAGTAATAGCAACACTATTAAAATTTAAGAATGCGTCTCTCTCTCTCTCTTCAGCCACAGGAAGTCAACTGAACATAGGCCTCCCCCAAGGATCTCCACATTGACCTGTTGAAAGCGGCCTGCATCTAGCGACTTCCTGGAACTTTAACCAGGTCATCCGTCCACCTTGTAGGCGGGCGTACAACACAACGCTTGCCTGTACATGAAAGAATGCTTACTAATATGAGATTAACGCTAAGTTGGTAACATCTTGAAATACCAACTTGAATTTATTAGAAGACAACATTTTCTGTAACACGCATAATCCTGTTAAATCGGCATTCAACGCCACATTCAGGGATAAAGAAGACAGATGCTAATAATAAACTATAGTTTTCGTAACACATAATTACAAATACCTTCACTCTTATCTGTTTTCTTGACAAACTTGTCCATGGACTCCTGTCGCCCCTTCTTGTCCGGGCTGGGTTTCTTCGCGGACTTGAGTTTGTTGGCGGAGGAAGGTTTGACGTTGTTCTTGGACACAGGTGGAGAGAGACTGGTTTTCAGCAGCTTCTTGGACGCGGCAAACTCTGGCGGATTGCCAGTGAATATCTGATCGAAACCCACTTTGTGAATGTTGTACTTGTCTAGAGCTGATTTCTGTAACAGACGGTTAAAGAAAAACTTGATAAAATCAATGTAATGTGTGAATTAAAGGATATAAAACTTAAGAAACGGTCGTGCACACACTCCGTGGTAATTTAATAATGTGCCCGATATGGTGATAGGCTATCCCCCACGCCAACCCCCTCCCCCCATATCACATCCTGAGACGGTACAGACAAGGCGAGCCGTGGGTGTACTGGTTACTACCAGGAAATCCTTTGCCTACCCCTTCTGGGAAAAAGGCGTAAGCTTTTGTATGTATGATGGGCATGTAAAAACTCATTAATTACAATACTAAAAATTGCTGTTTCAGTTAATAGACAATCAATTGTGTAATTAATCACATAACTAAATGTCCCACAACGGATTACCGATAAATATAAAGTACCTTAATAGCAATGACTCCAGCAGGTCCATGCTCGACAAACTGCTTGAGGAACAGGCGGTTCTTGTCCCGGGTGTAGAGGCCCTTGCGGCGACGCACGCGGTCGACTGGCGCGGTGCCCACCTGGCCAGTCTCCAACGGGTCCGTCTCCGAGTACTGCTCCACTTCGTACACGTACGATGTTGCGGGCGGGGTGACTTTACTGAAACAAGAGGGGATGAGTTGGTTGGTGGGGTCGGTTGGGATCCACCGAGCTGAAACCGTAATATACGACGGCCTCCGTAGCGCAGTTGGTTAGACGCCGGTTTTTAGGCACAGGTTCAATCCTGCGCCGAGACAAATTTTTATGCAATCCACTTGATTAGCTAAAATATAATAAATACATCTTTTTAATCTGCACAGATACTCCATTGCTACTTTAAATGGTACTACAATGCTATTATTCATAATTTTAATATTAATCAATATAATAAATTCATCAAAAGCGAGTGTTTTGATTCGGATATAAGAAAAACCCGGGGCTTCCCTAATATGACGACATCAAACAAATGGT
The DNA here is from genome assembly GCA_033459515.1 of Theretra japonica. Classification (NCBI taxonomy): domain Eukaryota; kingdom Metazoa; phylum Arthropoda; class Insecta; order Lepidoptera; family Sphingidae; genus Theretra; species Theretra japonica. The sequence goes on along the minus strand of CM065951.1, from coordinate 998,041 downwards.
GTAATAATATTTAAGCTAAAATTTTCCATTACCTACAATTTAAAAGCAAACGACTAAATACCTCCACAAGGAGGTGATAAAAAAAACGGCTGTGCAACGAAAACCCGCGGGTTCGATCGTCACACGGAAATCTCCGGATACTGAAAATCTGATAAAACTATCTGTATTAAGCCCCATTTACACGGAGTTTCTCGCGGCGAGAATCGTATGCTATTATCGCGTGACATAACCGCCTTAGATTATCGTGTTCTGACAAATGTTTACACGATGCGACTTTTTTATATCCTTACGATAATCGTATCTTTGAGGCGAGAAACTCTCCCGTTGTAAATGAGGCTTTAAGCCGAGCAATGCTGTTTTCATGTCAGTGTTCTGTAAGATATTAGTGTCAACGTGATCAAGCGAACCCATTGCTATTATATGTATGTATATGAACCTACAGGCTTAATGTGGGACGTCCACCCACTAGGTGGTCAGACGACCTGGTAAAGGTCGCGGGACGTCGCTGGATGCAGGCTGCCTCCAACAGGTCACTGTGGAAATCATTAGGAGAGGCCTATGTTCAGCAGTGGACTTCCTTTGGCTGATGGATGGATGGATGGATGGATATGAACCTACAGCTTTTTTTAGTTGACGCGGGAAAACCGTGTTACCGTTAACACCCCACCTTGTAAAGTGAAGCGATTATGTTCGGTTCACCGGACTACGGCATACCAATCAAAAACACGCGGGGTCCTCTTGGGCGCAATTGGAATAGCCACGGGAACCCGAAGCAAGAGTGCCCCAGCTTCTACCGGAAACTTTCCTACACACTGCCGCTTAATTTGCATCCCGTACCCTATGGTGGAATGACGCCCTAGGTGTCCACGGCAACAGGCAGTTGCTCTCTGCTGCTCAACATCTCGGGGTCATATGAACCTACAGCTGGGTTTACCATCAACTATTTTTCAGTGCATTTCTGGCTGGCAGGTAGAGAAATGGTCTGCTATTGCGTAGTAAAAAGAATTCTTTATCACAAAATCAAACAAGCCCATAACAACAAATATGACATTTGTACTAAAGAAAATATTGTATTTATCCATATCATCCATCCATCCATCCATCAGCCAAAGGAAGTCCACTGCTGAACATAGGCCTCTCCCAATGATTTCCACAGTGACCTGTTGGAGGCAGCCTGCATCCAGCGACGTCCCGCGACCTTTACCAGGTCGTCTGACCACCTAGAGGGTGGACGTCCCACGCTGCGCTTTCCGCTTCGTGGCCTCCATTCGAGAACTTTTTGGCCCCATCGGCCATCAGTTCTCCGTGCTATGTGCCCCGCCCATTGCCACTTCAACTTGCTAATCCGCTGGGCTATGTCTATATTTATCCATATGATAACATTTAATTAACACATATTTTCAAGCCAAATGTAAAATTAAGATATAATTTGTTACACATGATTTTTGTATGTATCAGATGTGTTCTACTTTTTCTAGTGAAGGAAACATGAAACTGAAGCAGGAAATAATATTCAGAAACTTATATCTTACTCTAAAAAATAAGAAAATATTCACAAATTTTTAAGGCTGGTAGAGCTACATTGTTGTCAGTCATGAATAGGCAGGCTCGTCCCAAGTGGACCACTGTCTCACAGCAGATCGACATGAAGTGGCAGCTCTGCTGACATGTTTCATTCGGAGAGTGAGATAGCCAGATTCCCAATATCCATTTCCTCTTTGCATCCTTATTCCTTCCTGCTTCCCTCCCAGTTTAGGCAGAGTTCACATGACTGTACGGTGGGAGCATTCACAAGATAGCATATGTACGCGCGGCAGTCTGACATCAAAGAGCAGATCGATAAACACAATATCGTCTTTAAGTTCATTCTTTCATTTGTACATCCATCCGTCTCAAATTGCGCGCATTAACTGAACAGATCAATACAAGTTTGTACAACTTAAACCGCGCGGTACAAGATATTGCGCGCGGGTATGTGAACAATACACATTATTTAGTACGATCTTGTACCGCGCGGTGTTTGATGTGAACTTAGCCTTAATGGGCTGGCAACACATTAATGTTCCAAGGATCATGAATGTTCATGGGCGGCAGTGACACTTACCATCAGGTGACCTGTTAGCTTGTTTGCGAGTACCAATTCAATAAAAATAATAACAGCAAAATTTCAGGCTTTGTATTATTTATACTACAGCATTATTTATTTATTAAACTTCATACAATAAAATTGTACAGTCGGACTAAATGCAATTGGCATTTTCTACCAGTCAACCTTTTGGAGATGCAGAAATCAGACCAAAAGGGTTATGATACACAACATTACACTTGGATTAAATTGAATAGAGAAATAATAGACTGTTTTTTTTTTGCAATCTCCAAATTACTGTCATTAACCTCTTGCACTGGTATAAAAAGTTCCTAATACTTTTAAAATATGTAAGTGTTGATTAATACAGCTAATAGCTTAAGAGCTAGTTTATGAATTAACTAGATATATGACCATTATATTCTTGTCTATAGTTTCTCTAATTATATCCATCCGTTCTGATCAATATGCAGGAAACAAAAAAAAAACTGTGCACATATGAACTATAAGTGATATAAAATATTATGTTATTCAAGGCGCCAGCTACCTCCATACCAAATATCATCAAAATCCATTAAGCCGTTTCTAAGTTCAATGCACACATCCACACAGGCAGACAAAAATTCTAAAGTCCATTGTTTTGGGTTCTAGTGCATTAATACAGTTCCCCCATATCAGTTTTTCCCATTTATCTTCCATGTACAGACATTGATTGGTTACTAATTTATTATATATAGAGATTAACTAATTGCACAATGTATTGAAATGAATGTACTTCCTGTTTAACTTAAAAATCCACACAGAAACCAAATGTTAAGTTACTGCAACAAATTCCAAATTTCTAAATTCAAGTTACCTAAAAATATTTTGGAGATAATATGAGGGAAATAAATTCATATTACAATATTTTTTATTAACAATATGTTGTTAAAATATAAGAAAATGCACATTGTTTATATTTAAAACATAAAATTTTGATCGCATTTGCATTATCATGGTCAAAGTATAGTCATAAATATTATTCTGTGAATCTTTATCCTTTCTCTTTTTGTCCCTTTTTCAATGGGATTGCTAATGAAGGAGGAGTGGTAGATAAAAGTATAATGTAGTATAAAAAAGTATAAAGTGAATGGTTCTATACAGTGTTCATGATAAGAGAAAATTATCTAAATAGGTTTTTCAGAAGCATTGATTTCAAAATTAATTTAAATTATTCTTTTTTTTTTCCTAACAGAAACAAACAATACCTAGGTAAGAGCAGGTCCTGAGAAATAAAATATGTTGTTCACAATCTGTTTGAGACAACAAAAGTAATTATAATTATGTCTAACAAAAGAAAACAAGTTACCTGTCTGGATGCTGCTTCTGTGCTGTTACTGACAGTATGTGAGCCTCCCTCCAGTGTTCCCCCTCCAGGCAGGCCTCCACTGTCTCCCCCACAAAGTATCTGTCCCTCACAAAGTTAAACACATCCTCTGACATCTCTGCAAATGAACATCTGTTGGTTCTTGCTGCCAGGAACAATATTGGTATACGGAGCTCCATGGGAAAGTCTTTTAACAGCCTCCTTGCAGCCTTCTCCGACTGCAGAGCTTCCGAATATGTTAGGTTATTCTTCCCAGTCATCTCACATGTCCATACCATTGAGTTGACCAGTATGATCCTTTCACAATACTCCCTGAAAATAAATAAATAGGAAAACATAATAAATAATGTGACGCCATTGACAGAAATAGCGAAAAATCGTGTCACGCTTGCGTAGTTACGCGACCCGTGCGCGCTCACAATGCCAACGGTCTTTTACAATAGATAAGTCCATTCGTACGATCAAAATTTTCGCAAAATTCGCCGATTTTCATGTTTTAAACAATACTCACTCATAGTCTTTGAATATCTCGTCAGTGATCTCACAGTGAAAGACCTCATCATCATCCCGGAGGTATTCCGACGCCGTCGATTTCTCGAAGGCTTTCCTTTTCAACAGAGGCATGTTGAGAGTTCGCGGGTCACAGCGGTGGGAAAACGTTACTTTTCACCTTATACACTAGCACTTATCTTGAATATCACTTAACTTTGTGCGCCGCATTTATTCCTACATATCATTGAGAGGCTCATCAGGAAACTTTAAGGTTTTACAAAATTATTTCGCGTGAAAAATGTTGCGTGGTTTCGGTTGACAAGCCAAAAAACGGCGCGCTGCGGCGCTTCTTTTTACGCCAGAAACATATGAACAGGGTTAAGGGGACTGTGCAGATTCTCCTATTTCAGTAAAAAAAATAAAATTCAGTGTATTATTTTGATTTGAGAAGACACTTTAGGTATACATATCTAAAATAAGAAAATAATAGAATTTTAACTAAAATAAATCAAATTTTCAATTAAGGTGATTAATTTTGCTTTAAAAATATATTTTATTTTAGTGTAAAAATGAAATAGTAAAATTTACCTTGATTTCATTGTAAATCTTATATAAGTATATAATTATGCTCATCTATGTAATAAAAACATTAACAATAAATTCTAATTTTAAGTTAAATAAGTTTCACATTAGATTTTGTTATTAGTAGAAATCATATTTATTAAGTGGCATCACCTTGTATCGCTGCGTTCTAACATTTAAGTTTGTTCAAATATTTTTCGTTTGTTCCATGATCCATCTATGGACACCAAATACCAATTATCAGTGAACGCGGTTTAAGCAAACGTCAAGTCAGTGTATTGATAGGTATTTCGTTGATATTTGTTCTGTGTTGATTTCTCAGAAAATAAAACATTATTAATTGATTAATTGTGATATTTTCTTTATAGTCGTTTTATACGACTCCTTATGAATGCCTCGAAAATGCCAAAAGAGCAATACCGCGAGACGTATGTCGGGAGAAAGATGTAAGTGAGGTTATGTTTACGTCTATAAAGCATTCGCTACTTAGCCAAACCGGGACTTTCTATGAATTTATAAATAAAAATACCATAGTTGTCCCTTTTTAAACTTTATTATAGTCCTACTGTAACGGTTGTAAGTATTCGCGAGAGCTACAACTGTGTTAAAACATTGTGTAGACATCCACCTTTTACCACCTATACATTAACTTATAATGTGCCCTCATTTTTTGGTTCTACTAACAAAAACATTGCGTCCTTATTCATCGCAAATATATGTGCAAGTGTTTATAGACCAATGCTGCATTTAAAGTTGCATATATATGAAATGGAAATAAACTTATGAATGTATATTTTTTTATTTGGTTCCATGTTGATGTGGAGACACATCCCTGGCTGCTTAAGGCTAGTGAAAGAAATGTAAAAAAAATTTTTAATATTGCAGATCACATGTGACCTTCAATGTGGACAGTGCATCTGCCATACAGCAAGCAGCGCACATCCAGGTTATAACAAAAAACTTATACGCACAAGATGGACAACGACAACCGGCACCATATGGCGTTCTTGACAGGAGAATGGTATGTTAATTTAAGTTTGTATGCTCAGTTAACATTATATTAGCTTCTACCATACATTAGTCTATGGTTAAAAAAGAAAACTATATATATATATGACCTCAAATAAGTCCTCCTGATGGCAGAGGTTTCCTCTATGATTGATAGAAGCTGTAGAACATTCACTATGGACTTTTTATCTGTCTACACATTAGACAACATAAATTATTAGTTGATTATCTAAGGAGATAAATTATAACAATCAAGCACATTCACATACAAAATATTTGTTATATTAACTTAAAATTACACCTATTGACAGCCTCATAAATGGCAACATTTATTTCCAGGGTACAAATCAGAAAGATGCTAACTGTGAGACATGTGGTCTTGGGCTGGCGGACTGCGTGGGACACTATGGGTACATTGAGCTTGCCCTGCCGGTGTTCCATGTGGGGTACTTCAGGTCCATCATCACTATACTGCAGACTATTTGCAAGGTAGTTTTTTCTTATTAAAACCATGTATTTGAGTCATATAAATATATTTGGCATTTTACTGTGCTACTGATGTTGGTTATGTCTTTCCGTTGTTACTGTCTTCAAATATTCTTATTTTGGATTATTATTCTCCAAGAATACAAGTAGAAAAAATTTAAATCAATCACAAATTGAAGTCACACCTGCTCAATTACTTTCTATGATTATAAGTCTAATTAGATAATTACAATAAAAAAAAAGGAAGTTTCAAAAATTTTACAAAAAATAAATATTTTTATTTTGCCTTTGACAGATATAAGCATCGGTGCCGGCATGCCTCGGTGGCGTAGTGGTACTACAGTATGATTGCAAAGCTGAGGTCTCGGGTTCGAATCCCGGGTCGGGCAAAGTGATATTGGATTTTTCTATTCAATATTAGCCCGGAGTCAGGGATTTGTGCCCGATATGGCGATAGGCTCGCCCCCTATCACATCGTGGGACGGAATATACAAGGCGAAACGTGGGTGTTCAAGTAGCACCTCTGCCTACCCCTTCTGGGAAAAAGGCGTGTGGTTATGTATGTAGATATAAGCATGATTTATCATGGTATCCGTTGCAAACGTTAAACCAAGCGTACTATCAATTTGACCACATGTTTTTTCTATAAACTTTTTTTACCAGGACTGTGCCAAAGTACTCCTGCCAGAGCCTATCAAAAAGACATTCCGGCGCAAGTTCATGAACCCAGACCTAATGTACTTGCACAAGAAGAACCTCCGCACAGCGGTCCACAAGAAGGCCAAGACATGCTCCAAGTGCCCCTCCTGCGACTCCCTCAATGGCATGGTGAAGAAGAGCTCCACGGGAATACTGAAGATCATCCATGACAAGTACAGGAATAAGAAGATGACTGATCCGATCGTCCAAAAGGTTCTGCAGCAGTTCCATGAGGCCAAGGAGTCGAATAAGGAGCTAGCTACTATGATCAATAGTGGGCTTGTTCTGGAATTGAGTCCTTTGGAGGTAAGACTCTTATATTGCCTTAATAAACTTAGAAATGTAGCGTACGATACCCTCGGGCCAGATGACAGAAGACTTGCACTTGAGGCCCGGCAGCAACTGGATGTATAAAGCAGCAGCCCAGGCTCTGTGGCGTACCTTGAGAGAGGTCTATATCCAGCATTGAACTACAATTGGCTGATGATGATTATGATGATGAAACTTAGAAACTGATTCAGTTTCTGACTGAACTGGAGAGGTGTGGACGTATTTTTTACATGGAATTTTATGCTATAACTAGAGAATAAAGTAAATATACATCTTTTCGTTGTTAACTTGCCATTCACATAATTAGCGCAATATTGTTCAAGTATCAAAATAATTCGAATTTTGATTATTTGATGCCAAAAATTCATCACTCAATGAATGTACCTTTTGCCAAATCTCAGTCCCATCTATTTCAGTATCAAGATGATGGTTATTCCATAAAGTGTTTTTTCCAGGTGTTAAACTTGTTTCGTCGCATCCCGGACGAGGACATCCTGCTGCTGGGCATGAACGTGAAGCAGTGCCGGCCCGAGGACCTGATCCTTACGCGGCTACCGGTTCCCCCGCTCTGCATCAGGCCTAGCGTGGTCTCCGACATCAAGGCTGGCACGTAAGTGAGATGGAGTTAGGACAATATCAGTAATCTGGACTTAGGCTTTCATGAGCCCTTTACACAGCTGCTGTGATAATCTATAACTGCGGTCCTAATCAACCAAATCATGGTCTGGTCTTGTCATTTTTGCGTGGCATCTGGACCTGCACCTTGTACCTGGGCAACGCTCGCATCGCCTTAGTTTGGGCAGTGGTGATGATGATGATGTCTTATCATTAGGAATGAGGATGACCTGACGATGAAGCAGTCGGAGATCCTGCTGATCAACGATGTGATCGCGCGGCACATGGCGAGCGGCGGCAAGAGCGAGCTGGTGCAGGAGGACTGGGACTACCTGCAGCTGCACGCGGCGCTGTACATCAACAGCGAGATGTCCGGCATACCGATCTCCATGCAGGTGAATATACAAACATATATTACATACAGACATCGTGAGGAACCCTGCATACCATAGCGATTTGTTGTAATTTATATCGTATATAAATTCCGCCAACCCGTAATAAGTCAGCGTAGTAGCCAATATGGCCTAATCTCGATCGTACTCTCGATTGTAGTGTAGGCCCGTGCTCTGCAGTGGGAAGTGTTTGGGCTAATACAAAAAAATACAGACATTCACGCCTCATGCATGGAAGCTATAGGGAAAAACATCCCCGTGTATGTCCGTGTGTGTACACCAGGAGGCGAGCTTATCGCCACGCCAGTCACTGATGTCAGTGTCTGACGACTTATATTGAGAGATCTCAAATCAAAATTGAGGATTTGCACTTCGGATTTTAAACCAGGCTTTCATTATTTCACAGCTTAAATGCATACATCATACATTCCAACAAATATTAGACCGATTTAATGTTTTTGTGTCGACAGCCCAAGAAGCCGGGGCGTGGCCTGGTCCAGAGACTGAAGGGCAAGCAGGGTCGCTTCCGCGGCAACCTGTCCGGCAAGCGTGTTGACTTCTCCAGTAGAACCGTCATCTCGCCGGATCCCAACCTGCAGATACAAGAGGTATGCTCATGCTCTATCAATGTTTAAAATTAAAAAAAATCTTTGCTAGCTAGTAATCATCATAAGGATGTGAGAATCGAGATAGGTGACTTATAAAGGTCTTGAATAAAAACACCGATTTGAAATCTTTACTGTTATAAATGTCAATGCTATGTAATATCAGTGCAGACTGCTTATACGGTACCGCCTCAGCCGCCCTAACGTTGTTTTATAATTCTGCCGCTGACAGTATTGATGATGATGGTGATGAAACTTGCACACTAGCTGCTTTGCGAGCAGGCAGCATCCTCATGCGTTACCATAGCGGCCATCCTTATTTTATAATTCTGACAGTATTGATGATGAAGGTGATGAATTGTGTGCACCCAGGTGGGCGTGCCCGTCCACGTGGCGAAGGTGCTGACGTACCCGGAGCGCGTGTTCCCCGCCAACCTGCAGTGGCTGCGGCAGCTGGTGCGCAACGGACCGGACCTGCACCCCGGCGCCAACTACGTGCAGCAGCGCGGCACCAGGCACAAGAAGTACCTCAAGTACGGGAACAGGGAGAAGATCGCGCAGGAGCTTAAGGTAATGTCGATACTTGTCAAACTATCGATATATTATCGATTATACTTTTAATCGATAATGCTGGTTGGTTATATGGTATTTTATGAAATACCTTAAAATTTTTTAGTGCGTCACTAAGCTTGTTAAGCCCTGTTCAAATACACACTTTTAGAATGCCTCTCTAAGCGATTTCTACCGTCTGTATCACGGAGAATGCTCTGAGGAATTGTTCAGTTTGATCCCCTCCTCTCCTTTTCTTAACAGAACCAGGCCTGTTGGCTTGCGAAGCTACAGCTTGATGGTTCAAACCATCTCGGCGCGAACCAAAAAGTTCGCAAATTCTTTTTTGTGCCGCACTGTCAAGCTGTGGAGTTGTTTGCCGTCACACGTGTTCCCTCCTTCCTATAATCCTGGGTCCTTCCGCCGTAGAATGAAGAAGCATCTCAGCAGGCCGGCATAATTGTGTCGAATGGCATGGGACCGCCGTCTGATGCCATTCGATACTCTGTCTGGACGACATTTGCGCTTACCATCAGGTGCAGTGCAGTCATTATGCCATGCCAGTGTAAAAAAAAATGTAGTTCCGATAATGTGCAAGTGGGTTACCTGATGCCAAAAAATATCCACAATATTTGAGAATATCGAGGTGGTCCATCAAAAGGAGAAAAGACAAAAAAAAATAAGTAGAGAGAAAATTAAAAAGGAGGTTAAAATTGCTAGCCTTCCAGCTACCCCATCGGCTGATGGATGAGTCATGCATCAATGTTCTGTGGTATGGTGACCCACTCGGACTGAGTGCTGATAGTGTAGGGTGGTTGCAGTGTGGAGACACGGTGGAGCGGCACCTGGTGGACGGCGACGTGGTGCTGTTCAACCGCCAGCCCTCGCTGCACAAGCTCTCCATCATGTGCCACCGCGCCAAGGTGCAGCCGCAGAGGACCTTCAGGTAACACATTCACCAACTTCTTCCCTGTCTTAAGGATTTTTTTTTATTGCATAGGTCCAGCAAACGAGCAAACCTGATGGTAAGTGATCACTGCCGCCCATGAACATTCATAATCCTTGGATCATGGATGTGATGCCGGCGCATCAAATTGAGAGGAGATCAGGAAGGACAAAGGCAACATGAACTATAGGCATACTTAAACACACTCGTAATTTAGCTTATAGTAAGATATGCCTTTTGACGAGTACAAATTACAAGATAAAAAAACTAAAACATCCTACAGAAAGCTCCATTATAGTTTATACTAATGAGGCGAGAATCCGCTAGTATTTATTCTCTATCACATATTATGACATACACCTGCATACCATAGCGATTTGCAAGAAATTCTATCGTATGTAAAGTCGCCAAACCGCACTAGGCCAGCGTGGTGGACTATATGGCCTAACCCTTGTCAATCATACCCTAGATTGTAGCGGAGTCTCGCGCCCTGCAGTGGGACGTATCTGGGCTAATACAGTACAGTACAGTAAGACATACACATCACTAATATTGGTCCCCATACGGGCTCATTTGCGGTTGAATATGTTCACTTGTCGCCCAGTTACGGAGGCTGTCGTTATTAAATGCAAATTATTTTAGGTTCAACGAGTGCGTGTGCACGCCATACAACGCGGACTTCGACGGCGACGAGATGAACATGCACCTGCCGCAGACCGAGGAGGCCAGGGCGGAGGCGCTCATACTCATGGGGGTGCGTACTTACCATGGCTACGTGTTTGTCGGCAATCAATCCAGTCCAATCCCTCAGCCAAAGGAAATCCACTGCTGAACATAGGCCTCTCCCAATGATTTCCACAGTGACCTGTTAGAGGCAGCCTGCATCCAGCGACGTCCCGCGACCTCGACCAGATCGTCTGACCACCTAGTGGGTGGACGACCCACGCTGCGCTTTCCGCTTCGTGGCCTCCATTTGAGAATTTTTTGGCCCCATCGGCCATCAGTTTATCGGCAAAGTAAAAAGAAATTAAAAAATGGTCAAACTACTAAGAAGGATATCTTATGTTTCAGTTTTTTCATGTCGTATATATGTGAGAAAGTTTCATTTCTCGCGGCGCACACGCACGTGTTTGTTTGTGCGCAACGAGCGTGCGGATATCACACACCATGCGTGCTATTTGTCCACATTTTTGTAATTTATCATTCCACCAGAACAAATCAAACTTGGTAACGCCACGGAACGGCGAGCTGCTGATCGCGGCCACCCAGGACTTCATCACGGGTGGGTACCTCATCACGCAGCGGGACACGTTCCTGACGCGCGAGGAGGCGCAGCAGCTCGCGGCGTGCCTGCTGGCCGGACCCGACGCCGCCATGAGGGTGGACATGCCGCCCCCGGCCATACTCAAGCCCAGGAGGCTGTGGACTGGCAAGCAGATCTTCAGGTACCATTTTTAACATTAAACAATTTGTTACTTTATGGTATCCTGGATGAGGCTGGAAGACGTATGCTGGAGTATTGAACCTTCTAAGGCCTAGAGGAGTGATCTGTGTATTTACGCATGTTAATATCATAGCTGATTGTAGCCTTTACAACAATCGGAAACTGTTGGAAAATCATAACAATAATAAAACATAATTATGTTCGAAAAATTTAACATGCTTTTTAAGAATCCCAAGTATAAGAGTCTTTGCTATTAAAACAACTGTTAATTAATTATATCTGATCTAACTTTATGTCCAATACTAACTAAACAAACAGTTAAATTGCCTTTTTGGTTGCAGTCTAATAATGAAACCGAACAAGCGTTGCAACGTGAAGGCGAACCTGGAGACCAAAGGCAAGAACTACACCGCCAACAAGGACATGTGCGTGCAGGACTCTTGTAAGTTTACTAATATACATAATAAATACACCCAACAGTCACATACATAGTCCTGATCCCACACTCGAGATCGAGTCTTGTGTCGTGGGTATCAGATACTACGAGAGACTTTTTGGTCTCACAAACACCCAGACCCGAAACAAATACTTGTGGTTCGCACAAACATTTGTCTCGTTTAGGGCATCGAGAACCGGTCCTATTTTAGGAACCGGTTCTTTCGGTTCTAAATTCTAGACGGAACCGGGTACCCGGTTCTTTCGGTTCTTCCGGGATTTTTTCATAAATTCTATTTGAAAAGTGTCTAAATAAAACACACTTTATTGGTACGCATATTTATATATTTTTTGAATTATACTCAAATTACAACATCGTTTTTAACTATTTTTGGCAACAATCAGTTCTTTTATAGTATGTGTCAATACCGCGAATACAACATTTATTACTATACTATCCGAGACCGAGCTGAAAATTGCAAAACAACTGTCAAAAATTTGAATTTCTTGGGGTATCCTGGAGCATTTACTTTCATGTCCCTTGTTAGTTTCTTAAAGATTCATTATTAATAATAAATTATGTTATTTATTACTTTAACAGTGAAATAACTGCATATATTCTGTTTTATAATAAATTTGGATAATAACTTGATATTTAGCATTAAGAGTATTATAGAGATAATATTATTTCTAAAATTTTAAGAGAGAACCGTAAGAACCGAAAAAACCGGTTCCTCGTTTTACAGAACCGGTTCTATCAGGGTCTTTCAGAACCGGGAATTCCCGGGTCTTTTGGAACCGGGAAAAACCGGTTCTGATGCCCTAGTCTCGTTGCGGGGATCGAACCCGCGGCCTCTCGTTTCACAGCCGGCGTCTAACCAACTGCGCCACGGAAGCTGTCAATACATGCACACGTGTACTCACCCTTGTAACCTCTAGGGTTGGCAGTTCCGTCTCTAATGTGATAGAACCGAGCCTGGATTATAGATGTGTTGCCAGCTCATCAAATCGGGTGGAGGGGGGTAAGAAAAAAATGATGGGAAGAAAGGGGTATTGGGCATCCGGCAATCGATAAACAACCACGATTTTATGTTGGATTTTATCAACACCTAATATATAAGAAATCATAGATTTCTTCTTTCAAGGTAGAAATGTTAGAGACAACAAAACAGTCAATACAGGAATTTGACTTCTTAACATTTTAGTTATCCTCTTCTCTAGATGTGATAATCCGCAACTCGGAGCTGATCTGCGGCTCCATGGACAAGAGCACTCTGGGCTCCGGCACTAAGAGCAGCATCTTCTACATCCTGCTGCGAGACTGGGGCGAGGAGTACGCCGTCAGAGGCATGTGGAGGTATGTACCAACATTTACAAAAAATATTTTTAGGCCATAGTCAAGGGACTAAATAGAGAAATTGAGCTGTAAATCTGTACAGAGTATTGGGTATTATTGGCCAATTAAAATATACAAAAATGAAATTAGCCACGTAAAAACCTTACAAATTAAATGCAGGTACCACCATAATAATAAAAAACTAAAAAAAAAATTTTTATGAATATTTGTGATCTTTAAATTATTATGTCTTGTTTTCATATTTATATGTATGTTTTTTGTTCTAGATTAGCCCGCATGGCGTCCTACTACATGATGAACAGGGGGTTCAGTTTCGGCATCATTGACGTCACGCCCGGCAAAAAACTCATCGAAGCGAAAAACAAACTTTTAGAGTCGGGGTGAGAGTGAAGTTTATACCTAATGTATTTTATCGTGTTAGTTTATCATTCTAAAAATGTAACAAAATATATAGATATGAATTAAAAATAGACAGGTTAAGACAAAGATGGCCGATGTGATATGAGATGTTGGAGTATCGATTATCGATAGAGCAATGAATTATTTGAATATAACTATATTTAATCCTATGTCACAGCCATATTATATTAATATTATTTTTAATATTTGACTCAAAAAATATTTTTCTTTCAATATATTGTCAATCAATAACTTCTATATTTATGAATCGATTTTCATGATTGTCTTTGCACGTGGCTAATTTTTGAAATGTTGTCGTGTCCAGGTACTCGAAATGCGACGGCTACATCCTGGAGATGGAGAAGGGCACGCTGCAGTGCCAGCCCGGCTGCACCATGGAGGAGAGCCTTGAGGCCGTCATGCTCAGCGAACTCAGCAGCATCAGGTACCCTGAACCATAAAGTTGACCCTCAGACAGTCCCGCCCTTACACACGCCTCTGCAACTTCTGTAAGCCAGGATCAACATTGGCAAGCATTGATGCTCCGCGAATCCGGGAATATCTAACATGGCTTTAATGTGCAATTAAATTAATCAAATAGTAAAAACACTTATAGATCTTAACAAGAGATCTTAAGGCCCCTGCGAAGTAGTCCCGTGCTAAGCAGTGGGGGATTTTGGGTGCATACAACCAGTACATCTTATGATTTAGAAACTGCTAGACCCTGTGATAGTGAAGGACATATTCTGTTGAAACTTTTAACACTCATTGTGTTTTTGTCTCCAGAGAGTTGGCAGCTAAAGCGTGCTTCAGAGAACTGCATCCCACCAACGCACCACTTATAATGGCTCAAAGTGGTTCAAAAGGTATAAATAACTTACATCTCTTTTTAAAAAAATCATTGAACAAAATAATACAGTTTATGGTTTCATATTAACAACTTAACATATTAACAAGGGATGTCCAGTACTCCTTTGCTCTTCCCATCCTTTTTCCTTCCCGTTCCCTTCGAATTGGGCCGGCAACACGTCCATGATCCAGCGTTGTGGATGTTCATGAGCGGCAGTGATCACTTACCATCACACCTGATGGCAATACAGGTGGTGACCTGTTTGCTCGTTTGCCGGATCTATGCAATAAAAAAAATGGATAATGACGTCAAAGCCCGTGGCACAATGTTTGCCTTGTGATCTCACTACAGATAACTTTTAAATGTGTTGAAGACTCATAAGTTGTCTAAACTTTTGAATGTTTTACGTCATCTTCAAGCACCTATATTGTGTGTTGTATTGTCCGCAGGCTCCAACATCAACATATCTCAGATGATCGCGTGCGTGGGCCAGCAGGCGCTGAACGGCAAGCGCGTGCCCAACGGCTTCGAGGACCGCTCCCTGCCGCACTTCGAGAGGCACTGTGAGGACAACACATATCTATATATATACGCCCTTATTCATAGACTGTTTTAAAACGTACTTTTAACTATCGAATGTTTTGTCTTCTTCGCTCAAATTTAATCCAAAGGGCGTTTGGAAGAACAAAATATTTGACAGCTAAAATAGGTTTTAAAATTGTCTATGAACAGTTATAGTATTTTATATATATTTTTTTGTTTATTTTAGGAAAACTTACAACTAAAAAATAACAGGTAATAAATACTATAGGTACAGAAAGGTCAATTAAAAGTTTCCACAAATAGAAAATATATCAGGCATTATCCATGCCACTAGATTGGGAGGGCTTAACAGGAACGGCAAAGTAACAAGTAGTTTTAACTGATGAAAATGGTCACCGTCACACCTTTTAATATGTTATTCGCCGTATTTTGTAAAATTAAGAATAAACAGAGACAGATGATTTAAAACTCTATAACAAAGGGGAACTTAAAAACAAATCTTGGTGTGAAAAGTACTTGTTTTGGGTCTAGGTGTTTGTGAGACCGAAAAGTTTCTTGTACCTCCTATCAGGACACAAAACACATGACTTGATCTTATTGTGGGGTCAGAACTATGTCAGGACTGTTGAGTGTATTTATTTATTATTTATTATAATTCCTGAATACATTTTGACCCATTTGTGAATAAAAGACTTTGTGTATCACAGCCAAGATCCCCGCGGCGCGTGGGTTCGTGGAGAACAGCTTCTACTCAGGTCTGACGCCCACGGAGTTCTTCTTCCACACCATGGGCGGGCGCGAGGGTCTCGTGGACACGGCCGTCAAGACCGCCGAGACCGGCTACCTGCAGCGGAGACTTGTCAAGGTTTGTTAATGCCTCTGTGACATAGTCTATAGTACCGTCTGTACGTAGAGGTGTTATACTAGCGCGAAAATCCGTGCGAATAAGTGCATAGAAAATGGTTGGAGTGAGAGGGATATAGTGATCGCGCAAGAGTGACAGAGACAGCACTATATCTTCTGACCGTTGGGGTGTTGTATTAGAGTAGACGTCGTGAAAGTCCGTACGCCTGTACGTACGCGTACGCAGGAGTAGGAAGGATCAATTATTGTTCGCGTGGAAATTGTATAGACGGATTTTTTTATTAAGGCACTGCTGTTATGTTACGTGTTCCTGGCATCTGCTTAATTATAACAAAAAAAAAATGCGCACGCCACTGTTATAAGTAGAAAAACCAGTGTCCTCCGCTCAGAGATCAGTAATGTAGAAAAAAAAAATTACATTCCTATGTAAGTCGTTCATAAAACTAGTTTTAATTGGTTTCTGGCATTTCAATTGCCGAATAAATACCGATAGACGATTTAAGTAAAGACTTTTTAAATCCAACGTGGTTCATTTTGCATTTCAGTCGTTAGAAGACCTGGTCCTTCACTATGACATGACAGTCCGCAATGCGACGGGAGAAGTGGTGGAGTTCAGGTACGGCAGCGATGGACTGGATCCCAGCTACATGGAGGGGAAAGACCGGCCAGTGGACCTGGCCAGGGTGCTTGCTGACGTCAGGGCTAAGTGCCAGGCAAAGTGAGTGGGGACGTACTTCCTAATTTTTAATAACAAAAGCATATGGGTGTATATAATGTCTATTTAAATAGTACATGTAATAGAAGGTGGTGGACTCCACCCACAAGGACGGAGGACCTGGTTGAGGTAGCAGGATGTCGCTGGATGCAGGCCGCTTCCAACAGGTCGATATGGTAATCCTTGGGAGGCCTATGTTCAGCAGTGGACTTCTTGTGACTTCCTGTGGCTGAAGAGAGAGAGAGAGATAATGGAAAAGTAGATAATGATATTGTGTTTGTGGATAAAAATCATAATTAGCGACGTCATTTGATTTTCGGTTTCTCCGGATCAAAGGGTTTCAAGAACACCCAGCCAAATCGATTGCTATTGGATCTCTAGCAATAGTAATTTTATCCGGTGAGAAGTAAAGTATTGAACCTCTAATAATTGTGTTTAACAGAGAGGAAGAGCCATTAGACGGAGATGGTATAGTGTTGGCAGCGGAGGAGACATTAGCGTTGGACGACTTCAAAACATGCACAGAAGAGTTTAAGAATGAACTGTTGTAAGTAGCTTTAAGTGTAATGCTATTTTGTATTTGAATATAAAAAAATATAACTAGGATATTACAAAAAATATACTTCGATTAAGAAATCTGGGACCGGAGTCACCAAAGGTAAGGTCTACAAAGTGGAGTCCTGATTCGTGTTGTTTCTTTTTGGCTTGTTTAACTCTGGCAGCGTCAAGAGCTAAACATACTGTTCAAAATCGCATGCGGGCTGTTTTTATACTCTGCTTCGATATTCCTTTATAAGATCAGCTCGACTGACATGTACACCATGAGAAAATTACGTTTGACATATCGCGTAGAGAGACAAATAAGCGGTCAAATGATTTTAATTTAGATTTATAGAAGAAAGTTGGAAAAATAATTCGTATCGACAATATAAATGGATGCATTCAGTCGAGGTCTATGGCCGGCAGTGACTGAAGCGAGCGCTGTGTTTGGTGTGGTGTTGCAGAAGGTTCCTGCAGGGCGTGGGCGAGCGCGTGCGGCGGCTGCGGCGCGCGTACGCGGCGGCCGGGCCCGTGCGTCTGCAGCTGCAGCGCCTCACGCTCACGCAGCTCGTGCGCTTCCTGCGCGTGTGCCACGACAAGTACCAGCGCAGCACCATCGAGCCCGGCACCGCCGTGGGCGCGCTCGCCGCGCAGGTACCACTCCCTTACTCGATGCAACTCGTGCCACCACAAGTACCAGCGCAGCACCATCGAGCCCGGCACCGCCGTGGGCGCGCTCGCCGCGCAGGTACCACTCCCTTACTCGATGCAACTCGTGCCACCACAAGTACCAGCGCAGCACCATCGAGCCCGGCACCGCCGTGGGCGCGCTCGCCGCGCAGGTACCACTCCCTTACTCGATGCAACTCGTGCCACCACAAGTACCAGCGCAGCACCATCGAGCCCGGCACCGCCGTGGGCGCGCTCGCCGCGCAGGTACCACTCCCTTACTCGATGCAACTCGTGCCACCACAAGTACCAGCGCAGCACCATCGAGCCCGGCACCGCCGTGGGCGCGCTCGCCGCGCAGGTACCACTCCCTTACTCGATGCAACTCGTGCCACCACAAGTACCAGCGCAGCACCATCGAGCCCGGCACCGCCGTGGGCGCGCTCGCCGCGCAGGTACCACTCCCTTACTCGATGCAACTCGTGCCACCACAAGTACCAGCGCAGCACCATCGAGCCCGGCACCGCCGTGGGCGCGCTCGCCGCGCAGGTACCACTCCCTTACTCGATGCAACTCGTGCCACCACAAGTACCAGCGCAGCACCATCGAGCCCGGCACCGCCGTGGGCGCGCTCGCCGCGCAGGTACCACTCCCTTACTCGATGCAACTCGTGCCACCACAAGTACCAGCGCAGCACCATCGAGCCCGGCACCGCCGTGGGCGCGCTCGCCGCGCAGGTACCACTCCCTTACTCGATGCAACTCGTGCCACCACAAGTACCAGCGCAGCACCATCGAGCCCGGCACCGCCGTGGGCGCGCTCGCCGCGCAGGTACCACTCCCTTACTCGATGCAACTCGTGCCACCACAAGTACCAGCGCAGCACCATCGAGCCCGGCACCGCCGTGGGCGCGCTCGCCGCGCAGGTACCACTCCCTTACTCGATGCAACTCGTGCCACGACAAGTACCAGCGCAGCACCATCGAGCCCGGCACCGCCGTGGGCGCGCTCGCCGCGCAGGTACCACTCCCTTACTCGATGCAACTCGTGCCACCACAAGTACCAGCGCAGCACCATCGAGCCCGGCACCGCCGTGGGCGCGCTCGCCGCGCAGGTACCACTCCCTTACTCGATGCAACTCGTGCCACCACAAGTACCAGCGCAGCACCATCGAGCCCGGCACCGCCGTGGGCGCGCTCGCCGCGCAGGTACCACTCCCTTACTCGATGCAACTCGTGCCACCACAAGTACCAGCGCAGCACCATCGAGCCCGGCACCGCCGTGGGCGCGCTCGCCGCGCAGGTACCACTCCCTTACTCGATGCAACTCGTGCCACCACAAGTACCAGCGCAGCACCATCGAGCCCGGCACCGCCGTGGGCGCGCTCGCCGCGCAGGTACCACTCCCTTACTCGATGCAACTCGTGCCACCACAAGTACCAGCGCAGCACCATCGAGCCCGGCACCGCCGTGGGCGCGCTCGCCGCGCAGGTACCACTCCCTTACTCGATGCAACTCGTGCCACCACAAGTACCAGCGCAGCACCATCGAGCCCGGCACCGCCGTGGGCGCGCTCGCCGCGCAGGTACCACTCCCTTAGTCGATGCAACTCGTGCCACCACAAGTACCAGCGCAGCACCATCGAGCCCGGCACCGCCGTGGGCGCGCTCGCCGCGCAGGTACCACTCCCTTACTCGATGCAACTCGTGCCACCACAAGTACCAGCGCAGCACCATCGAGCCCGGCACCGCCGTGGGCGCGCTCGCCGCGCAGGTACCACTCCCTTACTCGATGCAACTCGTGCCACGACAAGTACCAGCGCAGCACCATCGAGCCCGGCACCGCCGTGGGCGCGCTCGCCGCGCAGGTACCACTCCCTTACTCGATGCAACTCGTGCCACCACAAGTACCAGCGCAGCACCATCGAGCCCGGCACCGCCGTGGGCGCGCTCGCCGCGCAGGTACCACTCCCTTACTCGATGCAACTCGTGCCACCACAAGTACCAGCGCAGCACCATCGAGCCCGGCACCGCCGTGGGCGCGCTCGCCGCGCAGGTACCACTCCCTTACTCGATGCAACTCGTGCCACCACAAGTACCAGCGCAGCACCATCGAGCCCGGCACCGCCGTGGGCGCGCTCGCCGCGCAGGTACCACTCCCTTACTCGATGCAACTCGTGCCACCACAAGTACCAGCGCAGCACCATCGAGCCCGGCACCGCCGTGGGCGCGCTCGCCGCGCAGGTACCACTCCCTTACTCGATGCAACTCGTGCCACCACAAGTACCAGCGCAGCACCATCGAGCCCGGCACCGCCGTGGGCGCGCTCGCCGCGCAGGTACCACTCCCTTACTCGATGCAACTCGTGCCACCACAAGTACCAGCGCAGCACCATCGAGCCCGGCACCGCCGTGGGCGCGCTCGCCGCGCAGGTACCACTCCCTTACTCGATGCAACTCGTGCCACCACAAGTACCAGCGCAGCACCATCGAGCCCGGCACCGCCGTGGGCGCGCTCGCCGCGCAGGTACCACTCCCTTACTCGATGCAACTCGTGCCACCACAAGTACCAGCGCAGCACCATCGAGCCCGGCACCGCCGTGGGCGCGCTCGCCGCGCAGGTACCACTCCCTTACTCGATGCAACTCGTGCCACCACAAGTACCAGCGCAGCACCATCGAGCCCGGCACCGCCGTGGGCGCGCTCGCCGCGCAGGTACCACTCCCTTACTCGATGCAACTCGTGCCACCACAAGTACCAGCGCAGCACCATCGAGCCCGGCACCGCCGTGGGCGCGCTCGCCGCGCAGGTACCACTCCCTTACTCGATGCAACTCGTGCCACGACAAGTACCAGCGCAGCACCATCGAGCCCGGCACCGCCGTGGGCGCGCTCGCCGCGCAGGTACCACTCCCTTACTCGATGCAACTCGTGCCACCACAAGTACCAGCGCAGCACCATCGAGCCCGGCACCGCCGTGGGCGCGCTCGCCGCGCAGGTACCACTCCCTTACTCGATGCAACTCGTGCCACCACAAGTACCAGCGCAGCACCATCGAGCCCGGCACCGCCGTGGGCGCGCTCGCCGCGCAGGTACCACTCCCTTACTCGATGCAACTCGTGCCACGACAAGTACCAGCGCAGCACCATCGAGCCCGGCACCGCCGTGGGCGCGCTCGCCGCGCAGGTACCACTCCCTTACTCGATGCAACTCGTGCCACCACAAGTACCAGCGCAGCACCATCGAGCCCGGCACCGCCGTGGGCGCGCTCGCCGCGCAGGTACCACTCCCTTACTCGATGCAACTCGTGCCACCACAAGTACCAGCGCAGCACCATCGAGCCCGGCACCGCCGTGGGCGCGCTCGCCGCGCAGGTACCACTCCCTTACTCGATGCAACTCGTGCCACCACAAGTACCAGCGCAGCACCATCGAGCCCGGCACCGCCGTGGGCGCGCTCGCCGCGCAGGTACCACTCCCTTACTCGATGCAACTCGTGCCACCACAAGTACCAGCGCAGCACCATCGAGCCCGGCACCGCCGTGGGCGCGCTCGCCGCGCAGGTACCACTCCCTTACTCGATGCAACTCGTGCCACCACAAGTACCAGCGCAGCACCATCGAGCCCGGCACCGCCGTGGGCGCGCTCGCCGCGCAGGTACCACTCCCTTACTCGATGCAACTCGTGCCACCACAAGTACCAGCGCAGCACCATCGAGCCCGGCACCGCCGTGGGCGCGCTCGCCGCGCAGGTACCACTCCCTTACTCGATGCAACTCGTGCCACCACAAGTACCAGCGCAGCACCATCGAGCCCGGCACCGCCGTGGGCGCGCTCGCCGCGCAGGTACCACTCCCTTACTCGATGCAACTCGTGCCACCACAAGTACCAGCGCAGCACCATCGAGCCCGGCACCGCCGTGGGCGCGCTCGCCGCGCAGGTACCACTCCCTTACTCGATGCAACTCGTGCCACCACATGTACCAGCGCAGCACCATCGAGCCCGGCACCGCCGTGGGCGCGCTCGCCGCGCAGGTACCACTCCCTTACTCGATGCAACTCGTGCCACCACAAGTACCAGCGCAGCACCATCGAGCCCGGCACCGCCGTGGGCGCGCTCGCCGCGCAGGTACCACTCCCTTACTCGATGCAACTCGTGCCACCACAAGTACCAGCGCAGCACCATCGAGCCCGGCACCGCCGTGGGCGCGCTCGCCGCGCAGGTACCACTCCCTTACTCGATGCAACTCGTGCCACCACAAGTACCAGCGCAGCACCATCGAGCCCGGCACCGCCGTGGGCGCGCTCGCCGCGCAGGTACCACTCCCTTACTCGATGCGATGCAATGCAGTACATCAAAACTACCCCTATTCTGTCGTAAACATTAGTGTAGGATCTAGACTTCATATACATATGTTTTATTCCCCCCTCCCCCTCCACAGAGTATAGGCGAGCCAGGCACCCAGATGACCCTGAAAACCTTCCACTTCGCGGGCGTGGCGTCCATGAACATCACGCAAGGAGTGCCGCGCGTCAAGGAGATCATCAACGCCTCCAAAAACATCTCCACGCCCATCATCACGGCGGAGCTGGTGCAGCCCAACGACCAGGAGTTCGCACGGAGGGTGAAGGGACGGCTGGAGAAGACCACGCTTGGGGAGGTGAGATGGTAGACTATAACTTCTTACTACGACAGTTTAGTACTAAGGTGCTGAGTACGAAACTGTCTAAATTCGATGTATTTTATCATTATCATCAGCCCGTTGCAGTTCTCTGCTGGACATAGGTCTCTTCCAAAGTACGCCACAGAGCCCGGTCTGCTGCTTGGTACATCCAGTCACTGCCGACTTTCTTGTGCAAGTCATTTTATCATATGGCAAAAAGAACATCGTCATCAGCCTTTATTATCCACTACTGGACATAGACTTCTCCACAGACTGCGTCTTGGCAAGTGTTACTGTAGGATGCCCTACAGCTAAGTGGACGATTTGCGAAAGGTCGCTGGCAGATGCTGGATACGACAAACTGAAGACAGGGTGTAAAGGCGCCATTTGTAGGAAGCCTATTTGGAGAAAATAATGATTAAGAGTTAATTATTTTTCACTGCTTCGGTAATGCTTGCAGTATATTAAAATCATGGTTGTGTAGTACATCATGTAGTGTTAATGGGAAAGCGTTCGGGCGATATTTAATATTAGGCTAGTAGAAAAGATTTTGATGGATCTTGGGCACCTATAAGAGCTATCAAACAACGCTTTAACAATACCCCTGCATTGTATCTCTCTCTTCAGCCATAGGAAGACCACTGCTGGTCATAGGAGTACCCCCTTTACATTGATCTGTTAAAAGCGGCTTGCAGCTAGTGATTTCCTGCAACCTTAACCAGGTCGTCCGTCCACTTTGTAGGCGGGCGTCTGACACTTCGCCTGCCTGTCCGTGGCCTCAACTCCAAGGCTTTCAGGATTTTCCCTGGATTTCCCAGTTACTCTCCATTGAACTGTTGGTTCATCTGCCTTTTCAGCTATCAAATTACTTAATTATTACTGTAATAATGTCCTGGTTTGCAGATAACGACGTACATAGACGAGGTGTACCTGCCCGGTGAGTGCTTCCTGCTCATCCGCCTCGACGCCGAGCGGATCCGCCTGCTGTGCCTCGAGGTCAACGTGCACTCCATCATTTACTCGTGTGTATAGATCTAATTATAATATTAATTGCCTATCATAGAAACTGACTGCCGAAAAAATCTCGAGTGTAGCTCTCTTTACAGCAAGCGTAACATCGGAACCACAGAGTGAAAACACGACGGGACGTAGAGATTCCGCGCGTGCTGGATTCAGTGCGTGGCTTATATTCAACACTGGATAATTTATGGTTAAGAAATAGAAAATAATATAGAAACAATGATATTTTTATTATCAAAGGCTATGTAAGTACGTACACATGCGTGCGTGCGTGAGTAGATACGTGCCTATGTACACGCTGTCTCCCTAGTCACTAAAAGCTGATACATAGCTTTTTCCTTCTAAAATAACGATAATATTCCAGCATACGCACGTCCAAGCTGAAAGTGAAGCCGGGCAACGTGCAGGCAGTCTCCGAGTGGGCCATCAAGGTGGTGGCGGAGCCGGGGCGGCACGGCGCGTGGCTCAACATGGCGCTGCAGCAGCTGGCACGCCAACTACCCTCGGTGGTGGTGAAGGGACTCGCGCAGGTCTCCCGGGCGGTCATAGCGTGCGATGACTCCTCTGGAGATCAGGCTGCCAGGTATTATGAGTTTGGGTTCAGGGTTATGCAAGATGCACAAGACATCGATTACTTATAGCGATAGTTTTATAACTTGCCTATTAGATACTGTATTGTAGTGTATTGGCCTATAATCGGTGCTCGATGGCAGGTTCCACTTACTATTTCATTGCATACACCTAGCAAATGAGCAGCGTCCCTTTCGAACGACTGTGGAATTCAGTTTGAGCGAAGAAGACAAAACGTTCGATAGCTAAAATAGGTTTTAAATCCGTCTATGACTAAGGCCGATAATATTCGTAAGCTTTAATTGTATTTTTTTTTTTCAGATACAAGTTATGCGTGGAAGGCGACGGCCTGAGAGACGTGATGGCGACGTACGGAGTGGAAGGCAGGAAGACCACTTCCAACAATATTTTAGAGGTAATCTTGTCTTTTAATTGTCTATAGTCTATAATGAAGGTCTTGGAATGTCTTATTATATGTTGTTCACTGTTAAACATGTTCGTTTGATAGTGGATTTCTTTGTAAAAGACGATGACACAGTATTTAGATTTAACGATACAATCGACGGATGCAGAGGGACAAATATAACGTGCGTATAGCGGAGTGAACGTTCTGACGTCACCAACCCCCATGAACTGTTTTTAACCTATTGCTTGTAAACATGTATTTAAATTATGACTGCCTCGGTGGCGCTGTTGTTCGGCAGCATGATTGCAAGCTGAAGTCTCGGGTTCGAATCCCGGGTCGGGCAAAAATATTTGATTTTCTATTCATTATCACCCCGGAGTCAGGAATTTGTGCCCGATATGGCGATAGGCTCGCTCGTTATCACATCGTGGGACGGAATATACTAGGCGAAACGTGGGTGTCCTAGTTACACTTCGGCTTACCCCTTCTGGGAAAAAGGCGTGAGTTTATGTATGCATGTACACCGACCAGCAAGTTGCCGCTAGTAGCACTATGTTCCGCAGTAGACAGTTATATGATGAAATCTGATTAGAGCAAAAGTGTGTTTATGTATGTATGTATTTATTTAAATGACTATTTCCCAGGTGTACCATACCCTAGGCATCGAGGCGGCAAAATCCACCATCATCAGCGAGATCCAGGCGGTGATGTCGGGGCACGGCATGAGCGTGGACCGGCGCCACGTGGAGCTGCTGGCGGGGCAGATGACGGCGCGCGGCGAGGTGCTGGGCATCACGCGCTACGGACTCGCGCGCATGAAGGAGTCCGTGCTTAATCTGGCTAGCGTGAGTGACACATTTTTCCGGAATGGCTTATCAATTTAAGAATTGTTGACGTTGAAATCTACCTTTGATACATTTATTACAATTTCACTCGATTTCAGTAAATCTCAATAAGATAATGTAAAATTGAGTTAAATTACGAAAACTGAAGATCCAATGGTATAAAATTTTTCAATCCTAATCCTGAATTTCGAATAAAATAGAATATCATGAATAGGCCCGGAATTAGTAAGAAATACATATTCTTTGCGAAAATCCCTTGAAAAATCTCAAGAATTTCAGCATTATGAATTGCTCAGCAGTTAGCTTCAATACGACTATTCTGGTAATTCATCCAAAAACAATTGTTATTTTTACTACAAAAATAAATGTATGTTTTCAGTTCGAGAAAACAGCGGACCATCTATTCGACGCGGCGTACTACGGACAACGCGACAGCATAGAAGGAGTGTCGGAGTCCATCATAGTAGGGGTGCCAGCTGGCATCGGCACAGGGGTGCTGCAGCTACTACACCACCATAAACCACCCCCTACGAACATACCCTCCCCCTCGCTACTCTTCGACGTACCAGAATACCACCCTTCTATATGGGACTAGTAATACTAAAGAGCAGATATCTACAAGGATGTAAAAGTTGAAAGAAATCGCTGAATACCTCTTCTTAAAATCCTTGGGCAGAAAAAACAGAAGGAAAAAAACAATAGACGTCCTGTGGCTGAAGAACCATTAAAAACCCACAAGGCTGTAATGCTGGAGGCTGGTTTCTAACAAATCGATGAAATCCTTGGCGGAGGCCTGTGATCAGCAGGACTCCCTGTGGCGGAAGAAAAGCCGCAGGATATTAATATAAACAATCGTCACACACAGAACATTCGTCTCGGTACAGGGATCCTAAGGCCTCTCACAGAAGGCGTAACCAACTGCGTCAAAAAGGCTGTTGATTTATGACGTGACATTTCTTTATAGTTTTAGGCGCAATAAATTATTTGCTATTTTATCTGTTGTGTTATTCGAAATTTCAATTTCCCGCGTACTTTAAAGTGAACACCGAAACCAGCCGATCTTTGCCGATGTTAAAGATAGCATTGCGACGACCAATAAACTGTCAGGTAGCATCGGCAAAGATCGGCTGAGCTCGGTTTTGTAAAACCTTGTCATCGTCTATAGCACTTCCGTACGTGACGTCAGTCGCACCGACCAATAGTAAGCTGTCGGAGCCCTGTGCGACAAAGACAACGCTCTACAAAACCGAACACAGACGAACTTTGTCGATGCTAAAGATCTTTATTTACGGTTTTCGCAACTACGCAATGTGATGTCAATCGAACCGTCCAATAGCAAGCTGTCGGAGCCCTGTGCGACAAAGACAACGCTCTATAAAATCGAACCCAGCCATTCTTTGTTGATGCTAAAGATCATTGTTTACTTTAATTACGTGACGTGACGTCAGTCGCACCGACCAATAGCGAGATGTGGGAGCACTGTGCGATAAAGACAATGCTCTACAAATCCGAACTCAGCCGATCTTTGCCGTAGGTCTCACTCTTCTTCACGATGTGCGATATAATCTCCTTTCGTCTATGCGGCCCTGGTACTTTTTGTGATCAGCAAACGATTTCTTCTATACATTGGGGTGCAAACCGAGTTAAAATGTAGTGTGAACTGAGATGTTTTTGTTTTTTCACACCGTCATACATAATTGCGCGGCTACACATCGTACTGGAACTCGTTAACCTCCTCCATTTTTTGTCGCCCTAGTACTTTTTGTGCTCTGAGAAATGTTTCGCATAGTGATGACATAGGTTTAACGAAACCTCCTTCCTGTTTCTGTCGCCCTAGTACTTTTCGTGCTCTGAGAAATGTTTTGCATAGTGATGACATAGGTTTAACGAAACCTCCTTCCTGTTTCTGCCGCCCTAGTACTTTTTGTGCTCTGAGAGATATTACGCATATTGGTGAACATGGCTTTTTAACCAGGTTTAACGAAACGTCTTTCCTTTCTCTGTTGCCCTAGTACTTTTTAGTGGCAAATATGTCAGGGGAACCAAACTTCTTGGGAGAACCGGCACATATTTTTTTCCACACCGTCCGTAACCATACAAAAGTACCAGTAGAACAAACATTGTCGGAGTTTTATTCTTTTTGTTTCCTGTTGGTATTTCCGTATTTGACGAATGCCATTGCCAGGGTTCGGCAGTGAATTTCCACGCGTCATATGATGTGTGAATGGTTGGGAATCGTATCCGACTTCAAAAAAAGGACGAGGTCACAATTCGTCGGTGTTTTTTATGTACATTTTATGTTCCCTGGTTACTCGTAAACGCCAAGACCGATTAAGAAAATATTTTGTTCGTTTTAAAGGGTATATAGTACCCAGGTGGTCCCATGTCTAGTAAGTCAGGCCCTGATGATGGGATCCTTGAGAAATTGAAGGAAATCTCCACATTTGAAGATATTTGGGTATATATTTTTAATTTCATTCTTATTGGACTTCTGAGATACGACAGGAATCACTTAAAATCCCATAGGATTGTATCTTTATTTTTGCTTTTGGGTTAATACATTGTTTTCAATTGTTAAGGTTATATATATTTTTACTGGCTCAGTGGCGTAGTTGTACTAAAATATGATTGCAAAGCTGAGGTCTCGGGGTCGAATCATAAGTCGGGCAGTGATATTGGATTTTTTTTATCCAATATTAGCCCGGAGTCAGGAATTTGTGCCAGATAAGGCGATAGGCTCGCCCCCTATCACATAATGGGACGGAACACATACGGCGAAAGGTGGCTGTCCTGGTTGCACCTGTCTACCTCTTCTGGGAAAAAAGACGTGATGTATATGTATGTGTTTATGTATATTTATTAAAAAATACTAGGACTTCCGGTGCTTTATGGTGAATACTAAATGTAGCATGGAAAATGGTTTTAGTACAAATAAGAAAACAAAAAAAACAACTTAAGGGTTATTTTATCGAATCTTTTTAAATGATAACAAACAATCCATTATGATAACATTTATTATAACTAAAACTAAATTAAATGCATACAATTAACAATAATTTAAAAACAACTATCCAGCTCAAGCTACATATCGATAGTTAACCATGCGCCACTAGCTCGACTATATTATCGACTATCGATATTTAGCATCGATTATCGATAGTTTCAAGCGGCGAGGGCCTTGTCTAAGATCTCCTTGTGTTCGCTCAGCTTGGTCCACTTCTCGCTGACTTGCCACAGCCACAGCGCCGTCTCGAAGTTAATCGCTTCCTTCGATGGGGTCGCTTTCTTCATGTCTCTGGAATATTCCACACATGTTACATGTTTAACCAACACGCAGGCATTTCATACGCAGAGACTACATATTAAAAAGTAAATCATATCCATGCTTTGAATTTGATATTAAGAATTGATTGTCTAATATTGTTATTTTTATTTATTGACCTATCTCATCCCACTGTAGGTCAATGGTCTTCCCCCTCTATCTCCACAGTTTATGCTCTAAAGAGATTTCAGGCCTCATGGGCTTTAAAGAATCCAGGTCGTCTCGCCAGCGTTTCTTAGGTCTGCCGCGGCTTCGTCGACCATCAGGTACGTATTAAGTGACAATATTTGCCCAAAAATCTGGATGCATTTGAGTGATTTGATTTTCTACCATCGTATAATTAATTATGCCTAGTAAAACTAGAAGGAGCCTAAATGGACATTAAAAGATTCTTGGTACATTTCTGAATTTTTGTTATGTACATAAATTGTAACTACTTCAGCTACTTCAACATCAACTTACACATAATAGTCCCCAGCGCAACTCTGCAGCTTGGGGTCCAGGGCGGCGTGCATGATGACCTGGGCGCCGGTCTTGGCGTTCTTCATGAACGGCCAGAACAGCGGGTAGATGAAGAACCGCGTGATGCTCTTCATCATGGACATGTGCCGCGTGAGGTTCGTGTCAGTCAGCCCAGGGTCCACGACGATCACCGATACTCTTGTTTCTGGATTTACAAATTTTATAATTACTGGAATTTCTATCGCCATTTGAGAATATGTTAATTGCAAATTTTTTAGGTATATTGCAATTTATTATAATTATAGGCGAATAGCTAAAAGTACTTGGATGATAATAAGAAGGAGGCGTATATATATAGCTGTGGGTGGTTAGGGGCTGAAAATTCTCAACAAGGACCTCCCTCAAGAATTTCCATTGAGACCTGTTCGAAGCGGTCTGCACCTCGTGACTTCCTTTTTCCTCCTATTCTATACAACGATCAAGAATATTAGGTGATGTTACCCAGTAGTTGCCTAGCGAGTTCAGTAGCGAACAGCACGTTGGCGAGCTTGCTCTGGCTGTAGGCGGCGGCCGCGTCGTACTGGCCGCTCATGTTGAGGTCCTGCTTGTGGATGCGGCCGCGGTGGTGCGCGCTGCTCGACACTATCACCACGCGGCTGGGGGCGGAGGCCTGGGACCACAACATGCGCGGGATTACATAAGATCAAGCTTGTATCTAAAGACTTAAGTAGATGCCACTAGATCTATAAGTCGACTACCGTACATGATAGTGAAGAACTCATCACAGATATGGGAAAATTGCGTTCGGTTCAGCTTGTGGATATCTGGCTTCAATGACTTGATCGATGAAATAAATCCCCCGTTTTCACGACTTTTGCTCTAATCATACATAAACTAACGCCTGTTTCCCAGAAGGGGTAGGTAGAGGTGTAACCAGGACACCCACGTTTTGCCTTGTATGTTCCGTCTCACGATGTGATAGGAGGCGAGCCTATCGCCATATCGGGCACAAATTCCTGACTCCGGGCTGATAATGAATAGAAAAATCCAATATCAGTTTGCCCGACCCGGGATTGGATCCCTGAGACCTCAGCTTTGCAATCATACCGTAGTACAACTGCTCCATCTAGGCAGTTCGGAGTATTGTAGTGATTGGAGTACCTTGAGCGTGTCGAGCAGCAGGCCGGTGAGCAGGAAGTGTCCGAGGTGGTTGACGCCGAGCTGCGTCTCGAAGCCGTCCTTGGTGACGCCCTGCGGCGGCTCCATCACCGCCGCGTTGTTCACCAGCACGTGCAGCTGCGGCTCCTCATGCTTGAACCTTCACATATAACTAATTCATTATTATCCTCAGTTCTGCATTAATACATTCAGGATCCATCATAATAGACAGCAAGATAAAATGTAAAAGGACATAAGAACCACCGATTCTAAATTACAATAGTCCTCAAACTAGCCAGAGAGTCTGATGTTCCAGGTGTGCAGCGTGCAGTGGAACTGTCATTCACCCGCGGTATATTTTGATTCCATCAGCAAACATAAATCAACGCAGTAGAAAGTAGTACGAGCTCATCAATTCTTTTGAGTACGAGCATTATTCGTTAACTCTCTATCTCACTTGGTCTTTGATAGCTGTCACTGCACATCCCTCCCCACTTCATGCCCCGGCTCTCTAGGCATATTGAGACTTAACATCTTATGTCTCAGAATGGCGAGCGCAGTGTAATGCCAAGCATTGCTTTATAATTCATGGTGTTGTTTGGTTTGGCTACAGTTCATGAACGGTCGTATCGCTTACCATCTGGCGAATGGCATGCTCTCTTCATCTCGTCATCGATTGCAATAAATAGAAGGGATAGTTGGATAATAAAGGTCTTAGGACTCAGATCAGAAAAACTTTCTAGTTAGCAACACACAGACCCGAGGCAAAACCAGTATAATAATTATTGATTTATACACTTCATTGTACACCACAATGTATAAAAAAGAAGAAACAATATAACACTTAAGTCTAAAAGTATGGTAACAATTGGCGGCCCAATTACACCCCATCAGTAGTACGTTCAGGATAAGCTTCTAAATCGATCTCACTACATCGAACTCGTCATGAAATAAATGAAGCTAAGGTTAGTATACCTGTTGACGAACTCCCGGATGGAGGTGGTGCTGGCGAGGTCGCAGGGGCGGCAGTACACGTACTTGTTGCGCGTCTCCAGCACGATGTCGCGCCGCACCTCCTCGCACTTCTCCATGTTGCGGCACGCCATGAACACCTGGACACATACCACTACCATCAGCATGAAATTGATCAGCAATTTTCAAGAGGCCAGTGTGTCGGCACCATTGAAAACGTTTGAAAATATGGGTGATGTTGTTTTCATTGTGGTCTTGTATCTAGGCTGCTAATAATTACAGCCTTCTGTAATTGGCCACGTGATCTAAGTCTAGTATGATTATTGTATTAATAAACTCAGAAAATAGTCTAGAAGCGATCACCAGAATTTTCAAAGAATCCAAATAAACTTCTAACATTTACAAAAGCATAGCAAATTGATCTATACATTCCAGTGGCGAAGGGTGATTTTTTTAAAAAGGGAAGCCGAAGCTCAATACTCGAAATAAGTGTGTTTATACCTACTGGTCCTACATAGGGAAGACAATGCGACTGATACTTGATAGTAAACATAGTGCAGTCCGGATTGAGTAGATCAACTTATCGTGAGATGCTTCAGAGAATTAGCCCGAAACGCGACACATTTACATAATATGTATTATGTAGGTACGTGTATCCTCATATCCGGACGTTTGCGAATATCCAACCGCCAGCAAATTATTCCTCCGACAATCTCACTCACCAAACGAAACGATTGCGTTTCGTATGATGGCATCTACGTACTGCGGTCGTCAATTATATTTTAATATTTCCAATATACAAAAGTTGCAATGTCATCATGTGAAAATTAAAAAAGTATATTTTTAAACCGCACGTGAATATAAGATTAATAAAGAAAAATTAATGATCTAGATACAATGTTAACAAGTACGTTAGCCGCGCTTTTATTAGTTGTATTATTAGTAGTCGAGCACTTCCTAAAATCTAAACAGTAACGTTATTTCCGAAATTGACAATCTAAACATGTACGTCCCTCACGATTATTAATTTCCATTACAACATAATAATACTATTAATATTTATGTACATTTTGTAATTTAAAACATTATAAACAAAATGCGTGAACCAGCTAATACTCGTATACTGTCAAAATGTTAATACAACACTTACAAATGCAGTGATATCTACACAAATACACACATAAACACACAAAATGCTGAAGAGCCGCAGCATGCCTCCTGCTTTTTTAACGGAAATTGAACCTTAAATCATTATAAGTTTAAGGTACAATTTTGCGTGATTTGTTGCAAACTACACAACCTTGTCACACCAATGCGTAACATGCAGCCGACGCGGGCGGTCGGCGCACAGGCCGCGCCATTGTTATTCAATAAGCCGAACAATTTTGGCAGTAATTCGCCAGAGGTCGCAACGCGGCGCAATCTAATTACATGTTTGCTATGCGCCTCCGCAGTAATATTTACCTATGTGGCCGACAGATGTCGTGGAATAAAATGAGTTTAGATATTACATAAATAATTTTGAAAAATTTGCTTGTTTATAGTGTAATGATAAATTACAAAAGGTAAGCCGCAGGGAATCGAGTTATATGGAGCCTTCGCCACTGATACATTCTATACTAACACAGTAGTTTCTTTATATTTATTTCGCGATATAAAATACCCTTAAACAAAAATACCTTACTCCCGATTTTGGAAATATTGGCCATCAGGTGGACCCGATATTATGGGTCGGCAACACATATATTATCCAAGCATTGTGGATGTTCATCGGCGGCAGTGATCACTTACCATCAGGTGACCTGTTTGCTCGTTTGCATGACCTATATAATAAAAAACATCGTATGTAAAAATACTACCGCATCCACACATTCCTCATGGTACATTCACGACATAGCCACAATCACGACACGCTGTTATATATCAACCCCACTTTGTATATAACTGAGGGGTAAGAACAGGATATATATTACATACATTACACGATTCTTCGTTCTGGGCTACTTCACTTCACTCAGCCATATTAAACAGAATATAAACATATTGTATTAAAAATATATGTCAGTTGCAAATTATAACAAATTATCAATGAACTGCTCTGATTTGGACCAACTTGTAATTTTTGTAATAATCACGATATTGTAAACTGGTTTTGAAAAGAGCAACACTAGAGTTTCTTGCCCGTTCTTCTCTAGTGAAAACCGCTTTCCGAACCGGGTGGTAGAAAAAAATATGACTGAATCTAAATAATGTTGAACATTTTAATTGGATTCAGTAAATTATTTTCATTTTCATTTTCATACCTTAGCCCCTCTCCTCGCGAAGTCCCAAGCAGCCTCCTTGCCGATGCCGCTGTTGGCGCCCGTGATGATCACCGTCTTGTTGTCCGCGCGAACATTCAACTCGCGATCGTACGGGGGACCGCCGTACATGTCCCTGGGACACCGTGTTTGTTCATAAAAAAATCAAACTGGAGTAGGGTGGTACCAATGACACATTAAAAAATATACCCTCTGTTCTAGAAAAATATTCACTTAAGGCGCCTATTTTATTTAGTGTTGATAATTCTGTATGCTTCAGAAATATCGTTAACTTGTGTTTTAAATATTTAAAATATATCTTTTAATAAAATCCAATGCAATTAGAACTTTTGGTTAGTCTTATAAGAAAAATCAAGGCTTAGTTGCAATTAGAACCTTTAGTTTATCGTTTTATGACCAAGCTATAAAATTTGTATTGAATTGACATCATTGGTATGGTTCATAATGTTAGTACCTAATGTGTACAAATCTGTGCAATCATTCAGATTTTAAATGCGGTAGTAAATAAACAACGCAAATGGCTAAAAGAATTTTGATCAATCTCTATACAGTTTACACATTCTCGTGAAGGAGCCTACGACATGACGCCAACCCGGATACTAAATCTACAGATTAAAATACTTAATATTCATTCTCATTGGGTTATGTACCACTGGCCTATGCTTGGAGGTAGTAAGATCTTACTTGAATATGCAGACTGCGCCGGCGGTGGCTGCCACGGCACTGATGAGCGCCACTGGCGCACTCGGCACCCACATACCTACAAGCAAATTAATATCAGTGAGGGTATTTCCAGCATCGAGAGTAAATCTACCAAAAAAATATTTTGAGCAGGTTTTAAAATTGACATTCAAATATATTCTTTCTTTTGCGGATGTAATTCTGATCCCCCATAGCTATTACTTACCATTAGCAGATTCCCCTTCTCCATCTTTAAGCGGATACTAGACCTTTGTGTTAGTAACAAAAGTCTTGAAATTAAATTGTCAAAACAAAGCAATATCCTCACAAAAATTGTTCAGTGCAGTAATTCAGACGGTAATTAGGGATATGTTATACATTCATTCACATATGTGAAGTAGAATTGTGGTGTCACATTATAAATAACACCATAATTATTATTTACTTAATGTTAATATGTTTTTTTTTATACAATTGGTCCGGCAAACGAGCTAACAGGTCACCTGATGGCAAGTGATCACTGCACATGAACATCCACAACAGTGGGATTACAGATGTGTTGCCGGACGGTCAAATCAGGATGGGAGTGGGAAGGAAAAAGGACGGGAAGAAATTGTTCATAGCGACCGGAGTTTCAAACTGCCCGTAATGTGTGTCTGGTTTTGATCAGGCCATAACTGTCGACTATGAAAGAAATAGTCTATTGGTGGATACTCTATCTGAATTACACTGCACAATGCCCGTACCATCAGGTCGAGCCAATGTAAGCCACTGCTGTATCAAGTAATATAGGGTTAAAGGGCATTGTAGAGCCAGAGTAACTACTGGAAATAATGAGACATAACATCTTATGTCTCAGGATGGCGAGCGCAGTAGAATACCCAGCATTGCTTTGTAATTCATGGTGTTGTTTGGTTTTGCTACTGTCCATGAGCGGTCGTATCGCTTACCATCAGGCGAATGGCATGCTCGTCTCGCCATTCATTGCAATAAAAAAAAATGCATATAGATAAAAATAAGTTAGTATTCTGTGTAGAAAGGAAGAGCATTAGTTTTTTATTGAAGTCGGTACTGCGTGGGTGGCCTCAGCTAGTGTATTAAATACCACGCGTGTCGACGAAGACACAAAATGGTAGACATCTTAATAAAACAAATCGATGACTGGATAATAAAATCGAATAATGTTTGGTATTTATAAAAATATATGTAACTATATAAGTTTCATCGAAAACTAAGTTTATTTCGTTTCATTACAGCCTCCGTGGCGCAGTTGGTTAGACGCCGGCTGTGAAACGAGCGGCCGCGGGTTCGATTCCCGCACTGAGCCAAAAGTTATATCCTATATTTGAAAAATTAATACAACATATAATTTGCTTATTTTTTATTTTCTTTATGTTATTACATTTCCGAGTGTATATCTAATAAGTGGTGTCGATAGTACATTATGTTACAGTGCGTCAACTTAACATCAAAACATTTTATATTATGCGTTTAACATATAACAATTATTGGTTAACTAGATATGTGACAGATTCTAGTAGACTGTGACATTATTAAAGCCGACCGTCCACCGCCAACTAAACTAAGTTATAAATAAATAATAAATACACCCAACAGTCACATACATAGTCCTGACTCCACACTGAGATCGAGTCTTGTGTCATGGGTGTCAGGAACTACGAGACTTTTCGTTCTCCCAAACACCCACACCCGAAACAAACACCTGTGGTTCACACAAATAATTGTTTCGGTGCGGGGATCGAACCCGCGGCCTCTCGTTTCACAGCCGGCGTCTAACCAACTGCGCCACGGAGGCTGTCAAGTTAGTTCATTACTTATAGTATTTTACGTAGTACAGCTCGCATAGTTTGCGGTTAGTTGGCGGTGGACGATCGGCTTAAAGAGAGCATGAGATTTATCAGCAGAAAACATCTCAGCGAGTTACCGAGCCAGATTTTCAAGACATTTTAATATTAATTTGGAATTTGATTACTTAAGAAACCAACGACATAAACCAGTCGGTTATCATAAGACTCGTTCATTCCTACCCTACTATTACATTAGTGTCAATGTGTGAAAGTACAGGAAATATAATATAAGTTCTATGGCATACAGTACATGAATCTGTCACAACATCTAGTCAATTATTTACCATCTACATATTTCAGTCTGACTGAGCGGAAGATGTACAATCATTAATTATTTTTACATTACCAGCGAATTGACTCGAAGCAATAAACTGTCAGCCATTTGGGCAGTGAAATTGCAGCTCTTATGATCCAGTGTTGAACACAGTCACTTGATAATCAACGAGAGGCGTAGCATAAATAGACATAGACATGGATTGAGAGTTCATCAAGATTTGAACTAAATACCTAGAATGCTAGAAAGACAAAACGATTGACCTGTTACATCGCAAACAGTAGTTCCCTTCACATATTTGGAATTCTGATACATTCATTAACATTAAACATCACACCTTTTCCCAGAAGGGGTAGACAAAGGTGCTGCCAGGGCATTAACGTTTCGCTTTATGTGTTCCGTCCCACGATGTGGTAGGGACCGAGCCTCACGCCATATGGGGCACAAATTCCTGACTCCGGGCTGATATTGAATGAACAAATCCAATATCACTTGCCCGGTCCCAGATTCGAGCCCGAGACCTCAGCGTTATAAACGTACTTTAGTACGACTACCTCAACGAGGCAGTCTGACTTCTGATTGACTTAAAAGCAGATAAATACAGGGTAAATAAGATTGCGACCGATACCGAAACCACGTGATAGTTTCAGTGATTACAGACATAATGCAATTAAATATTTCTCAAAAAAAGCGAGAGGTCACAGTCACATTTTTCAATCTCACGACGCTTAGACAGCAAACAAACAATACAGTATTGCTGACACGTTGGTTATGGTGTAGCCCTTATAACCGCGGCCTCATCCCTTAACCAACTGCGCCACGAAGATTGTCGGTGAATTAATTAATTTTAATAAAATAAAATTATTCATCGCTGTGTCTTGCTCTGAGTGGTCATTCTGCGAAGATACTAATCAATCCATTGTCTATGCTTATGAAAGTAATAAAACCAAATCATATCATCCTAATTGTAGCAGGCAAATGAGATTCGCCAAAAATACAGCATATAATAGGAATCGTTATTACTTTGAGCTTCAATCTCAATATCACTAATAAATATCAATGTAAAACATTTTTTGTACTGATTGGCAAGCGAGCAAACGGCATATCTATGAATGGTAACCACCACTTATGAACACCTGATTATTTGTAAATGCATTGGCGACCTAACACATATTATATTGATATCTCGTTGGTACTTGAGGGCCGAATCTCACATCTTGGATTTTCTGCAATTTTATTTTATAAGTACGTAGGATAAAGTAAAGATTGCAGAAAACCGAAAATGTGCTACGTGATTACAAAGTCTTGAACATACCTAAGCTGTACGTTTAGAGTATTTATAACAAAGAGGGAACGCTAATATTTCAAAAACCTTGATAAAAATGGTGGTGTCGGGGCCACTTTTTTCTGCCCTGCTATTGGCTGACATTTGACAGGTTGTCCAATATGCACGAATTATTTTAAAAATAAAAATTGTTTAGGGCTATTG
This sequence comes from Theretra japonica, assembly GCA_033459515.1. Classification (NCBI taxonomy): domain Eukaryota; kingdom Metazoa; phylum Arthropoda; class Insecta; order Lepidoptera; family Sphingidae; genus Theretra; species Theretra japonica. Next base: position 960,025 of record CM065951.1, on the reverse strand, counting down.
AATTGCACTCAAACTCTTTTTAGACGGATAATAACTAAATATAGAATTATAGACATTCGGTTACCAACGGAATTTATAGCAATTTAATTTTGAATGATTTAAATTTTCACTAATATAGCAATGCTACCAACATTACAAACAAAAAAATACTACGTTTTTAAAGACGCAAATGCATGAAAGCGCTTCCTCTATATAAATACTCTAAGGCTGTAGGTATTTTTTATATGCCAAGCTTTTATATCATCAAATAAATAACAATAATCAGGTATATAATTTATATCCATTAGTAGTATATGGATGACTTATACAAAACATTCGATAACTAAAATGGGTTTTGAATCTGCCTATGAATAAAGCCCCATTTACACGGGGAGAGTTTCTCGCCTCGAAGATACGATTATCGTAAGGATACAAAAAAGTCGCATCGTGTAAAAATGCAGAACACGATAATCTATGGCGGTTTTGTCATGCGATAATCGCATACAATTCTTGTCGCGAGAAACTCTCCTCGTGTAAATCGGGCTTAAGGCCGTTAGAGTTCACATAACATATAAATTGAAGGCATAATGTTTAATTTTCTTATATCTAGGTTCATAATACTTTTTCGTTTTATAGATAGTGTACAGATCTGTATGTCACCTACATTTTGACGGGTACATTTAGTTCATCAACGTCGCACATACTTCGATATATTCTTTATATATTATTTTCGTGTTTATAATACAAAGACATTAGAATTACGTGTAAAAAATAAGCGGTCACTATTTCTACGATTTTTTCGAAGTTAATTTATTTCTACAAGGCCATAAGGTTACAGTGCTGATTTAAAAGTACTTTATGATATATTTAGATGAACATCAATGAGTTACCTACTTCGTTTGGTCGTCTTATATCTATATACGACTCTACGTACTTCTAATAATGTACAATTTTCAAGTGACGTAGCGAACATTGGTAGATAATTTTGGGTACATACAAACGTAAGTGATTTTTCTCCATAAAAGCCATGGGTCGAATAGACAAATAGATAATGTTCATCAAACGATGAAACCCTAGATAATTTATATCTAAAAGGAAATACTATGACTCAGCAAATTGGGGGTTTAAGGAATAATTTGTATTTATTGCTTTCTATCTAAATACATAACTATATGTTAACGACATATATAAATCATCTGGTTTTAACACATTAAAATATTTAGCAAAATTAAAATATCATTTTTTTGCCTTTTTTCTATTATAAATATATAGAGATCAGATATTCGCTACATCACTATGCAAGTTAACACTAGTGTAAATGCCACAGCCAGATTTGATAAATGAGATATTAGAAATATATTTTTTATTACTTCAGAGTGACTAGTCAGAGAGTATTCAAATAATATTTATGTCTTAGAGGCAGTTATAAAAAAAAAGAGACTAAATTATCTTTAAAACATACGTCAAGCAGAAAAACATACATCATATGGCAAGATAGTTAAGTATTTTAAAAATAAAACATTAACAAATTTTAATAAAATATAAATCATAATGTAACTATAAAAATAACAATAAGGCAAGATATAAATGTAAGTTTGAAATCTGTACTCAAATAGACTGACATAGTTTCACGATTTGAACTAATTTGATAGTACAAGTTAGTGAACAAACTTTGAGGAAGTGTGAAGTGGTTGTCACCACCATATCTCTAGCTAGGTAACAACCAGCTCTCCATAGCAACGGTCTGTTCAAACTTTGCATGTGCTCCGCTAACATTTCCCCTACAAAATTTTACAAATGTTACCCCCTACACAATTTTAAATCAACTACAATACTAAATCAATATACTTTGTAACATAGAAAGGGATGAAGTACTTATAGCACCCTTATTTAACTTTGCTTTATACCTACTTAAGCATACCTTAGAATGATAAAACATAATAAAACTCTCAAGATCTGTACATATTGATAACAGCGCAAACTCAATTCATGTTCAAATCCTTATTACAAACTTATTTGTCTATGTTGTGAGATTAAAAATGCTTATGTACATTACATTTATAATTGTTCCCTTAGGTCAATATCTACAGGGTTGTGATATTACATTTTACAATATTTATCTTAATACTTCTGAATTAATACATATCTACATGGACACTTTGATTTGTTATCGCAGCTAATGAAAGTGAATTATATTGGTAGCAAAAATGGTGTTCTGCATCAATTAAAATTATTTAGTAACATTAATCTATGAGGAATCTGATGAACACTGAGGAATTCAAGTAAAATTATAGTTTTTAAAATCAAATAAGAAATAAAAGCTGATCTGGTTGTCATAAAATTGATGTACATAATTGAAACTGATATAGCTATTAACTTGCATAAAAAATCAAAGTACCCTAATGTTGCATTAGAATGTGCAGTAAAAAATGTGATGTGTCCTTACTTATAAATTAGTCTATGTTAACTAGTAAAGCGTAAATTTATTATTGTATCATATTTTGAAGCTCTGTCCATGGTGTACCATCTACTTCTAGACTGTGTCTTCAGCAACCGGTGGACTACCGAGCTTGACCCTTAACCATACGGATATGACTCAATTTTTGACTAGTACAGTTTTAATCACTAGGGGGGATTAGCTTGATTTGTTCAGGGTTGTAGTGCTTTTGGACTTGGTGTCGTGAGGAGGGAGGGGTCTCGCGATTCCAACCCTCACTGTGCCTCTCGGGGCACCTTTTAAAGCTTGCACAGCTTGATCTAAAGTCGCATTTTTAATACTAGCTCCATTGACAGACATCACACGGTCTCCTGGAGATATTTCACCATTTTTCTCAGCTACACCACCTGGTACTAAGCTCCTAACTACAATCACTGTGCCATGGGGATCAACGGGGTCCTGATAGTCCAGTATTGAGAAACCCAAACCCTGATCACCTTTCACAAGTTCTATAATTTCTTCCTTATCTTGCCACATGGCTAGGCCTGATACACACTCCAGAGACCGCGATTTTTTGGACTGTTCCGAATGATTGGTCAGTGTCGCAGTGCTTGATGTGTTTATGGAAGTATCAGATTGTGCCTTGACCAGTGTGGTCAGGTTGTTGAGACTGCCAGATATAATTTTCCTAGCTTCAAAACCCTCTCGGTCTGGGGCCAAATTGACAACAGGCCTAGGACCACTCTCAGTACTGCTTCGGGCACAAACAAGCCTCACTCTATTTGGAAGGTGCTTGAGGATATTTACAACTTCAGTGTGAGTTAAACCATGGAGTCTGTACTCATTAGCTTCTAATAACTCATCTCCAGCAATAAGAGTACCCTGCAAACCAACCGGGCCTTCTGGAAGTACAGATCTGATGTAATGATGAGGTCTCACTTCCTGCCCACCTTCTACATCAACTGTTCCTTCAAGACTAATGCCCAAGCCTTCTAACTTACTTACTTCAGCAACTATTATTTCCTTATCAGGGCCAATCTCTTCTTTCCATTTATTTTTTACCTCCTCTTCATCAATTGCCAAAATTTCATCCAATTTCTGGTCTAATTCTTTTTGTGTTGGCTCGTGATATTCTCCTACTTCTAACACACTAGAATCAATTGTAGTGTTGGATTCTGGCTCAGGTTCTATTTCTGTTATACTATTATCAATTTGGGAAGGCACTGGGAACCAGGACAATGTGGTGGCTGAGGGGGAAGGTGAGGTTGGACGCTCATCATTAAATATTGCTAGCTGGAGGTGTTCATACTTTGGACCTCTCAAATATCTTTCTAATACTAAATGGACTGATATACCAGTGTTCCTTAAGATTTCAACAGATTGAGGATTACTTTTATCAGCCAAAGACACTCCGTCTACTTCAATAATTCTGTCATTAAGCTTAATTTGTCCACTCTGTTCAGCACTGCTGCCTTCAATAATACTTTTTACAAAAATTCCAGACAGCTCCTCTTTCTCACAGACATATCCAGCTACTGTGATACCGAGGCCATACACATTCTTGTTCAGATCTACATGCACAATTTCAATTTCAGGCAGGGAGGGTAATTCTACAGGCACAGTAATAGTGATAGTGGGAGATATGGCATCAGATATTATGGGATGGTCCGGGATTTGCTGAGGATTGTCTCCAATAACACTCACAGCTGCTGCCACTAGGCTATTTTCAGCATCACCGTTCTGTCCATTAATATAGTCACTATAACACTGAGATAGGTCGTACACTGCACCGTAACCAGTTTCGATCAAGTGTCGGTCGAGCAGCTCGGGGTCGGCGAGGATCTTGGTGGGCACCAGCGCCGTGCCGGGGATGGGGGCTCGCAGTGCCGCCGCGGGATCTGCGGGGCGCGCCACCAGCAGGCGCACGGCCGGGCCCGCCTGCCGCAGCACCGCCGCCACCTGCTCCGAGGTGAACCCGCGCAGGTTCACGGAGCCCACCTGCAGCACGTGGTCTCCGCTCTGCAGCCGGCCGTCCTTGTCCGCCGCGCCGCCGGGCAGCACGTACTTGATTACGACGCCCGTGCTCCTGCCGCCGACCAGGTTGAATCCGAGGCCGTTGCCGTCGTTGGTGAGCTCGACCACTTCTACTTGCGCCCACTCGGTACTCAGCACCATCGCGCTACGCCTCACCATCACCACACTCCTGACGCCGCACACCCACCGATGTTACGTGATGGACATCGCTGCGCCGCTTAGGTTATAGGCCTTCGGCAAACGCATGCTGACACGCACCACGCCGCAATCGATACCGAAATCACGCCCGATCGTAAATAACACAAAGCGCGCCACTCGCTAACGTATAAAAATTGAAAATTAGATATAAAAATGACATTTACATACTTGCTTTAAAAGGAGACTGCGCTAATGTGGCCAGCCGCAGACGAGGTTGTCCGTCGAATAAATTGAAAAACTACTTTATTTCGATACTAAATGTCAACATATTACAATTTATCAACAATTCACAAAGTATTATGTTTAAACATAAAATCTGTCTTGTATGTTTTTCAACCGAATGATATTAATAATAATACACGGTACACCATACCATACGACTTATTTGTTACCTGTAGCAATTTTAGATTATCTAACGCATTACGCAAGTATCCACGAGAGGGCGCTGTTATGTTAAACGAGTAGTTCCGATAGCCGATATGTGATTTGTGCTTTTCAAGATATTCGCTCTAACTCCTCAAAGCTTTATCAGTGTTGAATACTAGAACTTCGGAGTATAATATTCTGTTTATCATTTCCTTTTATTCTTCAAGCCATTACTTATCAATAATGCTATTTAAAAACAGTATGAACCGGTAAAATTTATAGTTAGAATTTTATATTTCTTTGGAGAATCCTTTATCCACAGACCAGACTTCTAAAGAAAAATCCTTTATCCATTGGCTGCGAAGAGCGCACGTAAAGTGTTCTGACTAAAGTGTTGCGGCGCTTCAGTGCATTTTCAGTGGAGCGATACTGAAAAAAGTCGTCGCTCGCAACGATTTTAAATATGCTTGCCTGTATTATGGCAGAAGGTTTAGTGAAAAAAAAGCTAATTCTTATCACCGCTATGACAATATCTATGACAAAATTACTATAAGTTCATTCAATATATATTTTAGAATTTGAATTTCGTCGTAGTTATGACAAATCTAATAGATGGCGCGATTTTCATAGCCATCTTATTGATACTCCAAAATGTAGTCACAAGCCTATCCTTAGTATATAAATTAATTCCTTTAATTATGATAAATATGAACCACGTTGAGTTAGATATGATATTTAACAATTGTTAAATAACAAAATATTTGGACTTTGGTTCTATTATAAAAGCATAATATCACATTCTTTGTATCAAAACCAAAAACAAGTAAAACACGTTTTTTTAATAATTTATAACTAAACCGGCTTCCACTTGAGAAATAGAGAGCGAGTAGCCAGCTTTTCAAAATTAATAACTTATATTGTTAAACGTAGAGCCACATGATTATCAGCTATCCAGTAACAAATGTAATAAATAAGAATTCCAGAATAAAGGTCACATTTTTGGAAATGTAAAGGTCAAGGTAACAAGAAAGGTAACAATAAACAACAAAAGTTTTCAACCACCTGAGCTAGGTGGTAGAAAACCTTTGTTGTTTATTCTCTGGACTGGACAGTGCATGCATCTTGGTGGTAAAATCTGCAGTCTTTGACTGCTGTTAGTACCTTTGAGTAAAGCCACATTTATACGGAGATAGTTCATCGGGGCGATAATCGTATGGAATTATAGCATCAATAACAGCCATAGAGTATTGTGTTCTGACAAATGTTTACACGATGCTACTTTTTTATATCTTTACGATAACCGTATCTCCGAGGCGAGGAATTCTCCTCGTGTAAGTAGACCTTCAGTCCGGCCAACGACCGCTGCGTCGCATGATGTCCATGATGGTGGAAACCCCGTGATAGTGGCGTCACTATCACCTGTTGAACCCGAAAAACTACATCTTTAGTGGATACTAGCCTGGCCTGCTGACCTGTCGCGGCTGTTAAGTTTCACATATGGACCTAAAAAAATCTTGTATAACAACTTCAGGTATGCATTCTTCTTCTTCTTCTACCTGGTGTTATCCCGGCCGGTGCCAGGGTCCGCCTTCCGCCAAACAGTCAAATACTTAGTCCTAACTCAACCCTAAGATCGAGTCTTGTGTCGTGGGTTTCAAGGAAGTACGAGAGACTTTTTGGTTTCACTAACACTCAAACCCGAAATAAATAGGTAAAATAAAATAAAATTTATTTCTGAACCAACAACGTATGAAACAATTTTTTTTTGCCATAATAACTGCATTAGTTATAACTTTGTCGCAGTTATATAGATCAGAAACCTATAGATCACACAAATATTTGTACCGGGTCGGGAACACGCAGCCTTGGGTTTCAGAATATTCCCTCGATATTTTCCTTCATTGTTATAGTAAGCGATAACTTCGAAGTCAATGGTATGCGAGTGTAAACCCGCGACCATCAGGTACTCTGGGAGTCCAGATCTCATCCAAGTAATTTATAATTACATATCAGATAACATAAATAACGCGGTGTTATAGGGAAAATGTCATCCTCGACATCGTAAAGCCTTGGCGCATGTTTTCAAACGAGTCTTGATGTACATAAAAGGAAATACAACCCAAGTCAGCCGGAGTTGTATTGGCAACAAGATGAATCTCAAATTGAGATTCTCAATTGATTTTATGCAAATTTTTGGGTTTATTATTTACTCGAGATCAGTTTTTAAGCATTTTTTTTTTTATTCTGGCACGGCATGATGACGGCAGTGCAGTCGCACTGCACCTGATGTTAAGCGCAAATGCCGTCCAGACAGAGTATCGAATGGCATCAGACGGCGGTCCCATGCCATTCGACACAATTATGCCGGCCTGCTGAGATGCTTCTTCACACTACGGCGGAAGGACCCAGGATTATAGGAAGGGGGGAACACGTGTGACGGCAAACAATTCCACAGCTTCACAGTGCGGCACAAAAAAGAATTTGCGAACTTTTTTGTTCGCGCCGAGATGGTTTGAACCGTCAAGCTGTGGCTTCGCAAGCCAGCACGCGTGGTTCTGTTAAGGAAAGGAGAGGAGGGGATCAAACTAAAAAATTCCTCAGAGCATTCACCGTGATACAGACGGTAGAACACGCTTAGAGAGGCAACATCTCTCCGCAACTGTAGCGACTCTAAGTTGCTCGTAACGTCTGCATCATTTACAATGCGGATGGCCCGCCGCTGCAATCCATCCAAGGCATCAAGTAAATACTGGGCGGATCCATCCCAGAGGTGCGAACAGTATTCCATACCCGGCCGAACCTGCGCTTTATACAAGCGGTATAGTTGACCGGGCGTGAAAAACCGACGCACCTTGTTCAGGATTCCGACCCTGCGCGATGTGGCAGATATTACGCCCTCGATGTGATTCCTTGGATTAAGATCACAGCGGATATCCACACCAAGGATACTCAGGTCATTCCGCATTGAGAGGGGAATACCCTGAAGATTGGGGAGGGGAGAGAACGGGGATTTTTTGCACGTGAACGTGAACGCATATGTTTAAATCACTAAAGTTGTAGAACCACACAGTACTTAGTTACCTTGGACTATGCTAGGAATAGGTGGACCAGGTTGGCATAACTTTCTCAATGAAAAGCGACATGAATTCTTAGAGTAATTCATTCATAAACTCGCGCCTTTTGCCCAGAAGGGGTAGGCAAAGGCGCCTTGACACCCACATTTCGCCTTGTATGTTCCGTCCCACGATGTTATAAGAGGCGAGCCTATCGCCATATGTGGCTCAAATTCCTGACTCCGGGCTGATAATGAATTGAAAAATTCAATTGCCTTAAACATTTTTTCTTTTTCAAATGATTCGTACAACCTGTCAAATGTCAGCCAATAGGAGGGCAGAAAAAGGTGGCCCGGCACCACCATTTTAATTTAAGTTTTTTAGTACCAGCGCTCCCTCTATATTATAATAATTAATACTGTAAAGCCCAAATACTCAAACGCTACTTAAATATTATGTAAATCCCGTTTAAATGTACTGGCTAAGTAGGACGCGGGTAGTTAAGTGGAAGCTAATATTCAAATGGCGTTGAGTATTTGGGCGTAAGCGTGAAATATTGGCTTTGTTTTCGTGTTTCGTGGTAGCTCAAATCACCTTTTCTTCTCCAGTCCTTTTTGTTCTTTCTATTTTCTAAGCAGATATAAATAAAATAAATAAGTACACACAACAGTCATACATAGTCCTGACATTACATTGAGATCCATTAAGTCTTATGTCGTGGGTATCAGAAGCTACGAGAGACCTTTCAGCCTCACAAACACCCAGACCCGAGAAAATACTTGTGGGCCTCACAAACATTTGTCTTGGTGCGGGAATCGAACACGCGACCTCTTGCCTAACCAACTGCGTTACGGAGGCTGTCATAGTACCTATGATTCAAGTGTTATAATGAGTAACCATTACATAATCCGTTTGCTTGTTTGCTAAACTTATAGCATAAAAAAAGAGTAATATTATGTATTAAAGTATCATCCATCCATCAGCCAAAGGAAGTCCACTGCTGAACATAGGCCTCTCTCAATTTCCACAGTGACCTGTTGGAGGCAGCCTGCATCCAGCGACGTATACATACATACATAATGAAATATACATCTAAGTTATTGTAGGTAGTTTGGCGAAGTCGGAATATTAAAATCGATATGTTTGTCGCTACTCGCCAGACAGTTATGTCATTAGATGTCGGGCAATTTCAACTAAGTGTTCTTGCATAAAACGTTGTTTTTGTTTGTGATAGCTGTTATCAATTGTATATTTATAATTAAGGCACATAAGTTATGCTTGTCTCGCCGATTTTATTTTCCTTTAAAAATATAATACAAGCCATATCAAACCAAATAGAAATTATAATCACGTGCATTTTTTTTCAAATTCATAAACTCACGCAGTCGATTGCCTGGCTCAGGACTCCAACTCAGGTTTTCAGGGTTCGTAGCCCATTTGTACTGCCACTAGGCTATAACAAAGTGCTGAATATTTAGGTACTAAGCGAAAATAATAAGTAGACCTAATGTCTCGAAATATGACATAATGTACATTCGTATACATATTGATTTTGTAAAAGAGATTCAAGTTAATTTGGTTTCGTCCACATTCACAAATCTCTTCCGGCTACATTTTAAGGACTTTAAGGCTGACCTTCACCCTTTAGAGGATGTCGGCGATCTCATTTGTATAAGTACGGTCCGGACTGACCCTTTTCATTAGTCTTACATATTTGTACTTAAATAATCAGTCAATTTACTTTCGTCAATTCTTTATATGTCGTTAAAGAGGAAACATAACCGAATTATTTTTAAGAACCAGAAGAAGAAGTAAAAGGTAAATTTGGAATAGAAAGTGGAAAGCTGTAACTACACGCCAACTACAATGGGCGTTTAAGGTATTGATAGTCAACTTCCACTTCTGTAATGGTGAACGAAAATATCGTTAGGAAACCTGCATTCCACAGAGAGATTAACATGATTTTTAACTATGGTATGTTAAATCTGCCAACCCGCACTAGACAAGCGTGGTGAATAGCTCTTTCAATCGAACTCTAAGTTATAGGTATAGAGAAATCCCGTGTTCATCAATGAGCAATAATGAAGTGATGCAGTTAATGGACCTACTTCAACTACATGTGACGGCGATGTAATCTGATAAGACATATTTATATTGATTGTACCTGTGAGTCATCGCTGCAATGGCGCGACCATAGAACCACAACGCACTCGTAAAGCGACAGACGACAATGCATTTGCAATTTTAATGATGATCGGCCGTGATCCTATCTGTGGTAGATAAACGCGCCGTGCTATTTGTCTTTTTTCTTCTGTCTGTTATTTGTCTTTACCTGATCACAAAAATACTCACGCTGTAATGTGATTTGCATAGTGGTGCAAAAACGTAATTTCCATTATTTTTACCTTGATTTCATAGCGATTATTGTAGATATTAGCAGTATTAACGACTAATTTTTTTCTGCAAAAGATTAGTTGAATAGAAAACATTTTGATCAAGAGTTTGCGGAAGATTAACGAAAACACTTTTATGGAATACATTTCCAAGAGTATTTCACAGCTAATTTCAGTACTAACAGCTAGTTTTTAACTTGAATGTGCGAAAGCGGGGATTCAGACACGTCTCCCTTCTCGCAGCCTGTTTAGCGCTATGACATCACCGCTCTGACATCATACCGTCTGAACGTACGCTTTAGCCAGAGCGAAACAAACAGTGTTGTCGAGGCGCGGCTGATGTTGGACGTACGTGATTGTTTGTTTACTAAAGAAAAACAGCAAAATAATGCCAGGTGAGATTTTATGTATTTTTATCTGTTAACTCAGCCGCGAAATTGTTTTCTGAGTAATTTCGTGCTAGGATTTACGACTAATAGTTCCTTGTGTTTTTGATTTCGCACTTTTTAAATGTTCCTCAACATATTGTTGTTACATGGTTATTAATAGTTTTATGGTGTGATTGTTTAGAATTTAGATCATAGGTTATAGTTACAGGAAATTGACACATATAACGTTTAAAATGAGCGTAGTGTGAAGTTTCCGTTAATGACCTTGAGTTAATAAGTAAATAAAAAAGTGATCATCATGAAAATCATAATAATGAATATATCCAGTGCTTGATATACATAAACATGTATAATTTAAATATTTCAGTGTAATAAATAATTCACATTCCTTTAATTTTGCAAGCAATAAATATTATCTAACTATAAGGGAATTATTAATTGTTCATGCCTGCTACTGTTTTCCGCGAAGTCTTTTTATTTTGCCATTCTTCCCGCAAATAAGTCTCTATCTAACTTGTGTTTATTCATTATTAACAATCTGGGCTGGTACAGACGTTTTAAATTATGTTCAACGAGTTAGCACTTTGTTTAAGAGTAGATTTTTTAGAAACAATATTAAACCTGCCTAATGCGGGTTGGTGGACTTAGCGTGGTGGACTATATGGCCTAACCACTCTCAATCGACTCTCTTGATTATAGAGTAGGCCCGTGCCCAGCAGTGGGACGAATATGGGCTGATACATACATAAATTAAATCTGCACATTGTAATTTTTAACATAAACAACGCTCTGGGAGAGATTTCTACGGCGTCCTATAAGTACTATCCAAAACCAAGCTAGAAACAGTAAATCGTAAATACACTATAGACTACAGTTAACCCCGGCATTCGGCACCCTTCGGCCGTCGCCCAACCGCGCTCTACCCTGACGCCGGTCCTGTATTTGCAAAAAATATTAGACTTTGTTCTTACTCCTATTATTCTACAGATGTATTCACCTTCACATCACTGGCAAAACCCTTTATTCTACCAGATATAAGATTTTCTTCTCTATCTGTCTCAGCCCATATACGGCCCACTTCAGGGCACGGGCATCCTTTACAATCGTGAGTACGATTGAGAGGGGTTAAGCCATATAGTGAATAGTCCACCACGCTGGCCTGGTGCGGGTTGAGTTTACATACCATAGTTTTTTTTTCATATCGCTAAGGTATGCAGATTTCCTCACGATGTTTTCCTTCACCGTTATAGTGAGTGGTGATTGACCATAAATTTTTCTTACTCTACCAACATTTTCACGGTTCGTTTTGTACTTTGTTTTCCGCTTGTAATTATTTATTCGTAATTTTTATTCCTTACGATGCTTTGTTACAAAGCGAGTTGGTGGTCAAAAAGACTATTTAATATTCATAAAAAAGTACAGAGTCAAAGAAAAATTAAAAGAAATAAAGTAAATACGCCTTACATTAAAGTAGTTGTACTATGGTACTATTACAAAGCTGGGGTCTCGGGTTCAAATCCCTGGTCAGGCAGTGATATTGGAGTTTTCTATTCATTATCAGTCCGGAGTCAGGAATTTGTGCCCGATATAGCGGTATGCTCGCCCCCTATCACGACGTGGGACGGAACACACAAGGCGAAACGTGGGTGTCCTGGTAGCACCTTTGCCTAACCCTTCTGGGAAAAAGGCGTGATGTTCGTCTATTACATATAGTTCTTATTTAATTACATAATTTAAATATTTTAGTATGAAACTCTTCAATTTGACAATTGTTACATTATAGTATTGTTTTATTATCGATTGGTAGAGTAGGCATAGGCTTATCGATTAAAGTACTGCGTTCAGTAATCGCGACAAGTAGTAATCTATCTGGCTTTTAATCCCAAAAAGGCAAGTATGTCAGAATCGATGGTAAAATCGCAATATGTTTTTGCAACACAAAAGAATGTTGCGCAAAATAAAATTACGAAACAAGGAAAATGAATCGCAATATGTATTGCTTAATTTCGATAAATATTCAAAAAAGCTGTTAAATTATTGTTTATGTGTCCCGTGTGTGAACTGTTAGGAAAACTCGTTCACTGATTACGTACGTACGGCTACTAGATAATGAGTCATCGTGTTCATTAAGGCCACTACGACCTTGGCAAGCTACGCGTCTTACAACAGCCTCTATTCATTTCAACTTAATAATAGTGGACAATCTGTCAACATATATAGCGTGGGACGTCCACCCAGTGGTCAGACGACCTGGTAAAGGTCGCGGGATGTCGCTGGATGCTGGCTGCTTCCAACAGATCACTGTGGAAATCATTGGGAGAGGCCTATGTTCAGCAGTGGACTTCCTTTGGCTGATGGATTGGATTGTCAATATATTACATTGGGTGGTGGTATTGAGGTATTATACTAGAACGGACATCGAGAACAAAATCTCTGCACTTTGTGCTGGTACAGGATTCACGTGTGAGAAACTCACGGAAACCCAGTAAAGCGAGAGTGAAGATGATGTTACTGCGTAGGCGTGACAGAGACAGAAACAGAAGGAGTGGTACGGTACCGTTCATTTTTAGTGTTGAGGACCCTTCATAATAACCCCCGTGAATGCGTCCCATTTCACCTTCTATATCTCTATCAGTCGGCAGTCCATATACGTCCCACTTCAGGGCACGGGCTTCCTCTACAATCGAGAGTACTATTGAGGGGGGTTAGGCGTGCGTGGTGGCCTGTTGGTAAACGGACCAGACGCGGCTGCCTACATGCTCACGGTGGTCGCGGGTTCAAATCCCAGGGCACACCTCTGACTTTTCGGAGTCATGTGTGTATTGATAGTCAATCACCACGCACTATAACGGTGAAGGAAAACATCGTGAGGAAACCTGCATACCATAGCGATTTGTATAAATTTCTATGGTATGTAAAAGTCCGCCAACCCGCATTAGGCCAGCGTGGTGGACTATATGGCCTAATCACTCTCAATCGTACTCTCGATTGTAGAGGAGGCCCGTGCCCTGCAGTGGGTCGTATATGGGCTGATACAAGACAAGACAAGACAAAGGCCATATAGTCCATCACATTGGTGTAGTGCGGGTTGGTGAATTTTACATACTGTAGAAATTCTTTAAAATCGCTATGGTATGCAGGTTTTGCACGACGTTTTCCTTCACCGTTATAGTGCGTGGTAACTGAGGATCAATAACACGTAAGTCGAAAAAGTCAGATGTGTGCTCTGGGATTTGAACCCGCGACCGCTGTGAACATGTTGTCAGTCACGTCTGTTCCGTTACCAACAGGCCACCACGCCCTTCACCACCCACCCTCTACATATCTGGATACTAATCAGTCGTTTTAGCTTTGAAGGAGAACATCGTGGGGAAACCTGCGTACCTGCGATGTGTAATTAGGAAATTCAAAGTGACAAATTCAAATGACATAGGTCTTAGGTCATAGGTGTATCAAAGGTGCACCATTGATATCTACTCTTTCGAAGAACTTTCAGGTCTCTTCACGATGTATTCCTTCACAGTTTAATGAGCGAAAACTAATATCTTCATGCTATGAAAACAATTTATCCAACTGAAGAACCAATTAATACACTAGATGCACAATGATTGCATACTCCAGTTGAAAAAAATGACCTCGAATACTCACAATCAGCGTGCGTGCAAGTTTCAAAGACAAATGAACTACATCACTTATCGATTTAATACGATTTCGACCTTAACTGTGATTGTTAAGAGTCTATAATAGAATATTAATGCTTGGCTGATATTTCTTGTTTAAATTGGATGCAATGACAAACGTAGACTTCTGCTAAAATATTCATATTTACTCGGGTAGTAACTACAGCGCACGAGATGTACAGCCTGTTTTAGCGGCCCAAACAGTGTGGCTTAGTGGTTATCATCTCTCTCGCTCTCTGTAGACGCTATCTTGCTCACTCATCCATCACTGTAGTTCATACATTTATTATAATTACTTTACAGATACAGATACACAACACTTTATTGAACACCACAAAGTACAGAGACAATAAAACATAGAAAACTTAAGACATAGTGTACATTGGCGGTCTTATCGCTATAAGCGATCTTTTCCAGACAAACAAAATTATTATCCTTTATTTTATAGTGTAGTCTTTAAGTGCTAGCTAGTATTTTATTTGTCAATCGAAATTCACGTAATCATCAATTATTAAATTTGGTACAAACAGATCCTAAGTACTAAGTAATCCGTGGATCCTAATAAGAATGCACTTAAGTCTATGGCTTGATTCAACTTAACGGAAAATTAGTAGGCCTTAGATTAAAACGCAGCTCGTGGTATGGTTAACTTAAGATAGTGGCGAAAAATTCTTAATGCCGTAAATAGCTAAATCATGTGACTATTTCGAATTTCCAGGCACAATAGAGACTTCGGAGTCAGGCTGGGGCATCCAGGTGGTGGTGCCCGGACCTGATCACACCTTCACTCTTAACGAAGAGGCGCTGAGCGCGCTGCTGCTGCGCGAGGACGTGCGCGAGCGCGCCGTCGTCGTCATCTCCGTGGCCGGCGCCTTCCGCAAGGGCAAGTCCTTCCTGCTCGACTTCTTCCTGCGCTACATGCACCACAAGGTAACTACCGGCTGCAGCTGACACATTGCGTAGCTTAAACCAAGTAGCAAGTCGCAGACGCAAAATGATACTTCAATGTATTTTGATCTGTTTTTATTTACTTGCCCCCGCAAAGTTAAAGACAAGTTAGTGTCCCTAAGAGACCCGCCGAGCTCCGGAGCTCGTTGCCAATTCTTTGCGTGCCGCTGTTGATCCTGGCGAACAGGAGTCGCAGTCGACGAGAAAGTCTCATGACTTGCGCCCGCAGGTATGGGCCTGAGCTTAAATTTACAAAGACAAATTCTACCTGGTCGATTTCTTCATGAAGGATATGCATTGCAAGATAACATTACTTTACTATTTCTAGTTGGAAGTATTTATCTTTCTTCACTGTTGAGTGTTCCGATCCCCTGATTGGGTTGATTGATTTAGATACCACCTGTTATTTGACCACCTGTTATGTGTTTTGATAAAAATATGTTTTTGGTTTCAGTATGGTTCTGGAGACATGAAAGGCGAATGGCTGGGTCTGGACGACCAGCCGCTGAAGGGATTCAAATGGCGAGGGGGTTCGGAAAGGGAGACTACGGGGTTGCTGTTGTGGTCGGATCCTTTTAAAGCTACCCTGCCGGACGGAGAAGAGGTATGTGATACTTTAATATTTTAAATAGTCCTGGGTGGCAGTTAGTGATGTCTTATCAGAGAAAATGATAGCATAATCACGGCGAGTGTAGGAACGAAGCTCTAATTTGCAACGACAAGATTCTACCCGAAGTAGACACGGCAGGATAGAGAAGTTGCTTAGAGTATAATTGTGTAGTTTAAGTTAACCCATATTTGGACTATACAACATACAAGAAAGTATTGGATCATAGATCAAATACGCAATATTATTGACAGCATTGAAAGAAGTTTAAATGTTCTTTTGCCTATCTACCTACCACCGGCAATGTATTTTTCATTACAGGTGGTGATATTTCTAATGGACACGCAAGGAACATTCGATTCAGAGTCAACAGTGAGGGACAACGCAACAGTATTCGCGCTCTCCACCATGATATCCTCCGTGCAGATCTACAACCTCTCGCAGAACATCGAAGAAGATGACCTGCAGCATTTACAGGTACGAAATAATATAGGTACTCTAATAATAGAAATATTCTTCTTGCACTAAAAAGTGGTAGAGCTCCTTTGTAACGATTTTAGCACGAACAGTTCATAAAAATATTTTTTTTGTTTTGCATTGTATCAGCATATATACGTCCCACTTCAACTTCCTCTAAAATCGAGAGAACGATTGAGAGGGGATAGTCCGTATAGTCCACCACGCTGGTCTAGTGCGGGTCGGCAGACTTTTGTGTACCATAGAAATTCTTCCGAATCGCTATGGTGTGCAGGTTTCGTCAAGATGTTTTCTTCACCGTTATAGTGCGTGGTGATTGACTAGAAATACATACATGACTGCGAAAAGTCATAGGTGTACCCTGGGATTTGATCCCGTGACTACTATAAAAATATCGGTGGCCGCGTCTGGTCCGTTGCCAAGAGGCCGTCACGAACTTCAAAATACACGTGAAAATCATATCTAAAGTTAATAAAATCTTTGTTGTTATTATTACAACTTTTCGTTTAGTCGGTGAGATAGATAAAGATCCAGTAATCCTTGTATTACTTTATGGTAAAATAGGATATTATTGCAGTTATTCACAGATTACGGCAGACTGGTGAAGGAGAACAGTATCGGCAAACCATTCCAGAAACTTCAGTTCCTGATCCGGGACTGGAGCTACCCTTACGACTACCCATACGGCGCTGAAGGCGGGAAGCGGTACCTCGCCAAAAATCTTCAGGTAAATCCAAAAATACCATCTTTTTATTATACTCTTGTCTATGTAGAGCTGTGTAATCAAGCTTAAGCTTATTTGTAGCTATATTGATAGAAAAAAAAAAAGAACAAAGAAAAATATAACAGAGAAAAGAGAAACAAATAGAACAAACAAAGGCTACCGCATAAATTAACAAGTACACCACATAATTGTAATAATTTTTGAATAAGTTCCCAAGGTCGAGATCGTCTACTAGTTCACCTTTTAGACTATAGTACTAGAACTTGAAATTATGATCCAGAAACACACTCCTCTTATAAAAACACTATACCATAATAATAGACTTGAATGTATACAGGTGGAAGAGCGTCAGCACGAGGAGTTGCGGTACTTGAGAACGTACATAACCGGAATATTCGACGAAATAGCGTGCTTCCTGATGCCTCACCCGGGGCTGACGGTGGCCACCCACCCCGAGTTCAACGGCAAATTATCTGGTAACACTCTTCTTCTTCTTCTACCTGGCGTTATCCCGGTCGGTGCCAGGGTCCGCCTTCCGGCTAATTCTCTTCCATTTCGCCCGATCTTCGGCATCCTCCATAGACTAGCCATAGCCTTTGACCGTCATATCATCGCTAACGACAACTGGTAACACTCTATTCAATCTTATTGGCACAATAATCATGAAGTGAAACTTGAAAAATCATCAGGAAACAAGATAGGGCTTCAAGGAGTATGAACGTATGTTTAGTCAATGGTTTCGACAACTGACACCGTTGGTTTAGCTTGTTCTATTAGTACGGTAGGTTAGGTAAAATACACCTGCCTCTTTCCTAAGGTACGAACTAATACCACCCAGAGCAGTACTATCACAAGAATATTTTCTTTAACCAACTCTGCAACAAACTTTTTAAATTATGATAATTTAGATGATAATACAATCCAAGATTTCTCCGATATTGCTCCAAGAGCATTCGTAATCACTTGGCTAATCTTATCAATTATTATGTATATTTTAGATATAAGTGAAGAATTCAAGGAGGAGCTAAAGAAGCTGGTGCCGATGCTGCTGGCGCCGGAGAACCTGGTGCCCAAGCTCATCGAGGGCCAGAAGGTGAAGGCGAAGGACCTGCTGCACTACTTCAAGGTTTACATGAAGGTGTTCAGCGGGAATGAACTGCCGGAACCCAAGTCGATATTAGAGGTGAGTTAATTTTAATGTGGCTCTACCACTACTTACAACTATAATATCTAAAACCTTAAAAATAGTTAATCCGTCTTTTGCTGATGAGGGGAAACCCAACTTTCTGCTTACGCAGCCAAGGCGTGTCTTCTTATTTTGGAAGAACCATATTGTTCTGTTACAATTCGGTCATTTCAATTTAATCACTACATAGTATAAAACAAAGTCGCTTCCCGCTGTCTGTCTGTCGATATATATGCTTAGACCTTCAAAACTACTCAACGGATTGCGATGCGTTTTTTTAAATTGATCAAGTGATTCAAGAGGAAGCTTTATATGTTTAAGACATATACAGGATGTCCCAGTTTGTGCGTAAAACAACATGTGTCTGGTGTGGAATGGAATAAAAAAAAACTGCATCCAGGCGAAGCTGAAACGGACCACTAGTACAAAATAAAATGAGCATCGTTAATTTCTAATACGCACGATCTGAATCCAGTTATCAAATATTTTTAAATATTATTACTACTCGTATTTGTTCGTCTTCCTATTTAAAACGTGAGTTAGTGATTTTCCGATTAATTTAAATACATCCTGGCGTATTGTGATACGTACTATCTTTCACGCCATTCTGTTCCAGGCAACAGCAGAAGCCAACAACCTGTCAGCGAGCGCGGACGCACAGGACGTGTATAAGAGGCTGATGGAGGAGGTCTGCGGAGGCACCAGGCCGTACCTGCAACCGCAGCTCCTCGAAGACGAGCACACCAGGATCAGGAACAAGGCGCTCCACGTCTTCGACAGCAAAAAGAAGATGGGCGGCGACGCGAGGTCTAACGTTTATAAGACCAAATTGAAAGTGGTATGTTTTGACGAATTGATAAATTGAATGTTCATTGCCCCGTTAAATAGTTGTTTCTTGGGAATCTAACTTAATTGTGAAATCTATGTAAAAAAATAATTTATATGTTAATATAGTTTATTTATATAGTTACAATTAAATATTTCAATTAATCACTTCTGTGATAAATAAATTAATATTTAAAGAGCTTTTTTGGCAAGTCAATGATAGAAAATTCAAATTATAGAAGACAACTATGCAATTGACCAGACACTGTAAAATATCAGAGTATTCTACCCACCGACTTGGACGTCCATTGTGGTATGTAGAGAATCTGAGATTGAGTCAGTGCCAAGACTAACTAAAAATTTGGGACATTTATATATATCCTTAAGTGTCTCGTGACATACTGCTAAAGTTGGCAATAAGAGGAGATACATAGCAACGCAGAGGGTTTATACAACATTCATTTTTATATTATTTTGATACTATTGGATTTCATGTCAAATGTGAACTTGTGACTATGCCAAAATCCGTCGTTCCAGGAATTAGAAGACCTCTACGATCAGTACAAAGCACACAACGAGGGCAAGAACCTGTACCGGATGATTGGCACCCCGGCGGTGTTCCTGATGCTGTCGGTGGTGGCCTACATGGTGTCCCTGATGAGCGACACGCTGGGCCTGCAGAGCATCTCCGCGCTGGCCCAGGGCGCAACCTTCGGAGCGCTCATTATGTGCTGCGTGTGGACTTATGCTAAGTGAGTATTGTCGCAAATACAATAAAAAAAATACACCCAACAGTCACATACATTATCCTGACTCTACATTAACATCGAGTCTTGTATCGTGGGTATCAGGAACTACGAGAGACTTTTCGGTTTCACAAACACCCAAACCCGAAACAAATACCTACCTGTGGTTCACACAAATATTTGTGTCAGTGCGGGTATGAAACCCACAGCCTCTCTTTTTACAGCCGGCGTCTAACCAACTGCGCCGGAGGCTATCAAAATCGTAATCGTCTAATCACCTGAAACTTCTCTTCAAAAATATTGCTTACTCTCCCCATTCAAACTCCTAATGGAGGCAGTGTTTTTTAAAGCTAGTTTGAGTTAGAAACTGCAATGAAACCCGGTGGCAAGAGAGTCCAAATAGAGTCTCAATCGGCGACTATAGAGTATCACTACAGTCTAGATGATATTATATGACTAAAGGAAGGTTTTTTAAGAATGAATGGTCACTCGTGATTTCGAATACCTATTCACGGTACAACAGTACCTAGTATTTTATTGTGTGTATGACTGTATGTATTTTATTTCAAATTTAACAACATACATACATAAGCTTACGCCTTTTTCCCAGACAGGGTGGGCATAGGTGCTCCCAGGACACTCATAGTTCGCCTTGTATGTTCCGTCCCACAATGTGATAAGGGGCTTTTTATTCCTACCGTAGTACAACTACGCCACCGAGGCAGTCGAGGCAAATTTAAATAATTACCTACAATATAACAAAATTATTTAATTGTTTCAGATTAACAGGAAATATGCGTGAATTAGGAGCTCAACTAGACGATGTCGCAAACTCGGTGATCGAATTTGTAAGTAATATAAATAAACTAATGTGCTCAGCAATGAAACAGTTAACTCGTTAAAAGATGTGTTCCATCCATGCATAGACAAATACGAGTATTTCTAAGGTCTATATACTAATGTGTTAGAGTGTGTTTTTTTTCACGAAAAAGCCGTTGAGATGAGTTCAGTGCAGATTAATGCTTGAAAACATTCAAATCCAATCCAATTCATGGACTGTAAGACGTATAGATCGATGCAAAATTAAGCTGTTGAGTGTTAAACGTTAATCGAGCAATGATTGCAAATACGTAGCCGGGCAGAAGGGTACAGTATGCACAAGGAATTAGTTCGCGCTCTGATGACGCTGCAGCCCAAAGATATATTTAAGCTTAAACATTAGAATAGTCACATTTATTAATAAAACTGTGAAAGCATTTGCTCACGTGTTCCTTCCTATAGCCTTGTTCTCCCATCGTAAATACAGAATTAACTAGGTCCCCTTAACACCTCTCACTTACATCATACATGATATCTTTGCAGTTACAAAATCAAGCTCCGAGCCGCGCCGTGGCTCACGACGAACCCATGCGGTACATGGCCATGCAGCCCGCCTCACAACACGACACAGACACAGACGGAGAAGACAAGAAGAGCTTGTAACGTGCCATACATATGGCACGTTGGATACATTCCAAATAGATTAACTATCTATATTCAGCACCATTCACGTTTCAAGATTTAACTACACTTACAAAGGAATCGTGCTGATTGCGCAGGAACAACCCTGAATATTGATCAGCATGCGCAAGAATAGCAATTATCAAAAACTTGACCTCATTTTGTGCCTTTTTTCCCACGAAACTCGATGGTACGGAGAACGGAAGGGAAGTTTACTCGTCTTCATTAAAAATACGCGTTTTCTGTGGACTAAAACTGAATGGAGCTTAATAAATGTGGTTTCTGATCCATGCCTGGTCGTCATAATAGTTTTTAGTGTAATTATTTTTATACAAATGAAAATATGATATATTTATTGGCGGATAATATTATCTTTTGCATGAAAGCGCACTTTGACTCTTGTATTCTTACAGACTAAACAGAAGATAAGTTAAAACTCTTTGTCCCGTTTCGTTCGGTCGTGAGATTGAATAGACATCCAATTGTCCTCCCCGTTACAGGTGTAGCTTTAACGATTATTTTCCCACATAACTGTAAATACGACCAGTTTTTCATATTAACTTTGATAATGAAATAAATGACTAGAGTATACCTATTCATAAGTGCCATTGTTTTTGCAAAAGATCGTATTATTAAGACAAGACTGACACGATACAATCTCAACAGTGGCTCAAGCACATTTATCTCCAATATTTATCGTCAAGAGAAGTTGATATATTTCAAAGAAAGTCGACATCCCTAGCGGAAGAACTCGTACTTTCCATTCATAGATTTTCCATCCAATTAATTGGTATTATGAATCAGCATTTTTGGGTGACGAAGGCAAATATTTGTGTTTGAGATCCTGTGTTTTTATATAAATAGTGTTGTTCAATTAAATGGTATATTTATTTTAATAGCAGTTTCATTATTTGTGTAGATACATATTTTCCTTAGTCAATTAGATGTAATTAATAAATTGTTAATTACTTAATTGTCAATTAGAATACATGACATTTATGCAAGCTGTGTTATTTGACAGCTTTACTCGCATTGATTGAAGGCCGGCTGTGAAATGTGAGGCCACGGGTTCGATGCTCGCACCGAGACAAATGTTTGTGTGAATCGCAAGTATTTGTTTCGGGTCTAGGTGTTTGAGACCGAAGTCTCTCGTAGTTCCTGGTACGCACGACACAAGACTCGATCTTAGTGTGGGGTCAGGACTATGTATGTGACCGTTGGGTGTATTTGTTTGTTTTATTTATTTATTTAGAGCTCAGCCGAGGCATATCCTTCTTCGATCAAATTGGCATAATTATATCGACCGGTTGGTATGGTATGGTATTGTATCAGCCCATATACGACCCACTGCAGGGAACGGGCTTCGTCTACAATCGATAGTACGATTGAGAGTGGTTAGGCCATATAGTCCACCACGCTGGCCTAATGCGGGTTGGCGGACTTTTACATACCATAGAAATTTATACAAATCGCTATGGTATGCAGGTTTCCTCACGATGTTTTCCTTCACCGTTATAGATACGGTTAGACGACCGACGGTTACGACCGGTTAGAGATAAATGAGAGACTCAACATCACAGCACTAACAGTTAGATGCATCGTATCTAACCCAGTGAAAAAAGTTCATATTGAAATATTTTTTGGACCATAATATCAAAGACATTAACACATTTTATTAAATAAAACGATTATCAAAAGCAAGACCATAAAATATGTATTTATGAAGATCGCATATTTTCCTTGCATATTAACAACATGGAGGTCACAGACCTTAAATAAGTTCTCCTTTTGTTGAGGTCTCCATCTAAATGTTTTGTATAGTTAGACGTGAAGGGTAAACGCCTTAATGATTGCTCATTTCAGAATAAGATATTCGCAATCGATTATCGATATTAAGGATTATATTTTTTTTATAGCAGAGGTCCAGCAAACGAGCAAACAGGTCACCTGTAGTGGTAAGTGATCACTGCTGCCCATGAACATGCACAATGCTTGGATCATGGATGTGTTGCCGGACCATCAGATCGGGAGGGGAGCGGTAAGGAAAAAGGATGGGAAGAGGAAAGGGGGTATTGGACATCGGTAGCGTTCTTGTACGTACTACGTTACGATTACAACGCTGAAGTCTCCGGTTCGACTCCTGGTTCAGGCAAAGTGATATTGGAGTTCGGAGTCAGAAATTTGTGCCCGATATAACGATAACCTCGCCCTCTGTCACATCTTAAATGGAACATACAAGACGAAACGTGGGTGTCCTGGTGACGCCTCTGCCTACCCTACCGTTCTGGGAAAAAAGGCGTGATTTTATGAATGAATGTCGTCCTAGTTAATAGAATTCGCACGTGCCAACAACTATACTGTTCACCTTATATCTTTTTTAAACAATAATTAAAACAATTAACCCTAAATTTATTAAACTATTAAATTGATTCGTTTATTGGTCGACCGTAAATTGTCATAAAATATCACGGGGAAATAAAGGTGTATATAATTTTTGTTTGTCACAGTATATTGCATATCAGTCCCTTTAATTTAGGTATTTCTTCGGAATACAAATTGAAAGTCTCCGTGGCGCAGTTGGTTAGACACCGACTGTCAAACGCGAGGCTGCGAGTTCGATCCCCGCACCAACACAAATATTGGTGGGACCCACAAATATTTGTGTCCGGTACATTGTCCTGACCCCACATTAAGATCAATAAAGTCTTGTGCCGTGGGAATGAGAAACTACGAGACGTTTCGGTCTCACAAACACCCAGAACCGAGAAAAATATCTGTGGGCCTCTCAAACATTTGAGTTCACTGTTTTAATTTAAAAATAGCGATGAAACACGACAAAAACAAAAACTAGGAAAATTTTATTAAGTAGCTGAGAAAATTGTATCTTTATTCTTTTGTTAAATCGAGGTAAATTTATAAACACAAGCGTGTAGTGTTTCGGTTACATACCATTTCCGGATTCAATTTGCCCGGCATAATTGTTACGATTGGCAAGAGATATCCGTCTTACATCGGTGGATACTCAGCCTGAACTGCACCATACACACCATTTAGTTCATTGTAACATTTGTGTAAAAAGAAACTGCTTAATTTAACTACAAACTTGTTAACGTTTTGTCATATTTTTATTACATTTTAGAGGTTTTGTATCAAAATAAATAGGTTTTAACGAATGTTTTTTTTACTATTTTTTAAAACGAATAACTCCCCAGCTCGTAGCTCAGGTAATATCAAACATATTTTAATAAATATTATATTGTGTCTCTTTAATTTAACAAAACAACAGCATCTTAAAAAAACAAAGCTGTCAAATAAAAAATGAACCGTGAAGAAACGACTTGACTACATTAACTTATGTTGAAATAAGCGTATGAGTTAAAAGTAACTAATTAAATAGAAAACAAAAGACCTACTGGGAAAATTGTGTTACGTGGTAGAGCCACGCTGTTGTCAGTCATGAGTGAGCCATTCATGACTCAGCATGAATAGGCGGGCTCATCCAGGTTGGTACCACTGTCTCACAAAAATTTCCCGACTTGGAGTTAAATCCACGAACTCGCGGTTCCCATAATCACAAAAATATGACATAATACGGCGTTTCGACCCTAAACGCGGAATACTCATATTATATAAGCTAGATCTTATTCATACATACTTAATAATTTAAGAATAATATTATGTTGATGATCTTCGCGATAACTCCAAGTTTCTCACTATTAGTGGCGATGCTTCTTTTATTTTACACCAATGACAAGCAGACGGTTCATAGTTCGTCTGTTGATAGATGCGCAGCTTCTAAAAATCAATTTTTTTACCTAGTTGTGACACATATCTAGGTCTGATCGTCTACCTTTATTTCGTCTGATCTTTAGGGTCCTCGATTGTACAGCTTCCTAATAGACAGCCTCTGTGGCCAGCGTTTCCCAAACTGTGGGTCGCGAGCGAATATTAAGTGCGTCCTGAATAAATATAGGGGAATCCTCTTCCCCCAAATGTTTGACCAAGATCAACATGAAAATTAAATAGATACTGAAATAATTAGGACGTATCATATTCACTGCGACTAAAAGTAACTAACATTTTTTATTAATTTAAGTTGATGCTATAGCCCTGTAATGACAAAAAATAAGAAACAAAAGCTCCCTTTTCGTTAAAATTACAGTTTTTGGAGGAATTTAATTAGGTATTAAACAATTTAAATGTAAGTAAATGTTGTTTTACAAATACTTTAATTTCCCCATAACGGGCAAAAGGTGAGTACCGAATTTGGCGGATTTTGTTAGGTGGGTCGGAGCCCAGTCAACTTTGGGAACCACTGGGTTAGATGCCATGAAATAAGTGGCGGTTGGTTCTAGCCCCGAACCTAGACAAATGTTTGTTTGATCCATTTGTATTTGTTTCTGGCCTGGTGTTTGTGAAACGGAAAAGTCTTAGTTACTTTGCCATTATGACGACACAAGACTTTGATCTTAACGTGGAGTCAGGACTACGTTTGTGACTGTCGAATATAATTATTTATTTCTTAACCACCAACAGTACATAGCTGGATAATTGTGAGGCGTGAATATTGTTGTTTGTATGAAAAACTAAAAATATTTTTCCGTCTGTTCTTCGTGCATACTTTTAGTACCTAAGTAGATAAAAATAAGTATTTAGTTAACTTTATCGCCTCGTTGGTAAATAAAAAGATAGAATAGGAATAACAGTGGTAGACCCAGAGTGAAAAAAAGTAATATATCCTATTAATATTATAAAGGCGAAAGATTGTGTGTTTCTTACTTTTTCACGCACAACCGGCTGGGCCAATTTTGATGAAATTTCGTATGGAGGCAGCCGATACCCTGAATTAATCTGCTACTTTTTATCCCAACCAATTTTAATGAAATTTGGTATGGAGGTAGCTCCCGAAAATATAGTTTGAGATAATAATTCAAATACATATTTGATTTTTTTTAAGAAAAATACATTAATTTGCTACTCTTTCAAACTCAAAAGGATGATTTGGGATAGAATATTGGGATAGATTACATGCCTTGTGTCATAGAACAGGTTGAGAAATAAGACGGGACGGGAAAAGCAGTAGAAAGGGCGCCAGTCAATTTGAGTTTAAAATTTATGTATAAAACAGTTAGCGAAATAAAATTATATGTCTGATGTGGACTGGACTCAAAAAGTGTCTGCACCCGGGCAACGCCGGGTCGGACCGCTAGTTACTCATCATTTATATAGCTTTAGCAATAAGAATTATAATTCCCACAATATCTTTTTATTTTTCAGTGTTTTTTTCTATAATTTATATTCTATTCAATTGTTAGATAAAATCCTTTCAAGAACACAATACATTTAATGAATTATTGGGAGGAAAGATAAATATCTTAATAATATTTTCCCATTGCTTTTGCGTAGCATAAATAGCTGTATTTTATACATACTAGGCCACGACTGAATCCTTAAGTACCACTCGGGTTTTGGCAAGCTTATTTCGGTCCCAGGACTCCCAAGACGTAGCAAACATCACGACGGACACGCGTGTTTGTCCAGACGACTATTACATTTTAAAACAAAAGAACACACAAAGTGAAGTGCCTGACCTTGTATTCAAGATATTATAGTTCACACATAATACATATTCTGCACTATACAGGGTATATAAACATTGCAACCGAAAACGAAGCCAAGTAGTAGTTTTAGTGACTACATACACGACGTATCTAAAACTTTTGCAAAAAAAACGCAACGATTTTTTTTTATGTTTTAAATATCATTGTGTTTGGGTGGTAAATCCATGGTTTTTGATAAACTTATAATTTAAAGCCTTGCGTACTATAAGGTCTTTAAAATGAAAAGGGTGTACATTATTTTTTTAGGAAAATGTATGTATTTTCCACCGAAATACGACGATAGGAAAAAACTTACAAAAAATCGTCGCTCTTGGTAGCAGTCTTGATATACCCTGTATAAATGGGGCGAACGGTGTACATAGATTATGTAATATACGAGTAGCTAAAGACAATTAGGATGAAAAATATTTAAAATCACCTTATAGCATTTTACTACCGGATATAGTTCGTACATGCTGTATCCGCCCACATATACGAATATATAGAGCTCACCAATGTTACTACACTCAACACATACATATATACATAAACTCACGCCTTTTCCCAGAAGAGGCAGGCAAAGGTGCAACTAGGAAACCCACGTTTCGCCTTGTATGTTCTGCCCCACGTAGTTATAGGCTTATCACCATATCGGGCACAAACTCCTGACTCCGGGCTGATAATGAATAGAAATCCAATATCAGTTTGCCCGACACGAGATTCGAACCCAATACCACAGAATTGCAATCATACAACTGCGCCACCGACGCACTACACTAAACTCAATCCTCGAAATTTATAGTCGTGGGATGCAGACCGCTTAACAGGTCTTTATTCTTTATGGAAACCCGTGCTAAGGGGCTCATGGGCTTGAAAAGCGAAGTACAATTCTCGACTTCTCCCATCCATCATCAGGAAGTCACCGCGAAGATCGTTATTTAGTCTTGTGGTAGTTGGTCTGACACCATTCTATACGTTTGCCATACCGAATCCTTTACACTAAAACACGTTTGCTGCAATGTTTTTGCATTAATAAATAACAAATAAATACACTCAACAGCCATATACATATGACCCCACACTAAGAACGAGTCTTGTCGTAGGTATCAGGAACTAAGAGATTTTTCGGTCGTATGAACACCCAGGCACGACACAAATACTTGTGGCTCACACAAACATTTTTCTCGGGGCTGTCAATGTACTTATTGTTAATTTAAGAAATATAAAAAGTGAATTAAAACTAAATTATATTAGATATATGACGTGATAACAAAGGTAAATGAGTTATAATTCGTCATTATTTAAAATAACTACATTATTTTTTTTATTACTGATATGACAAAGTAACTTCAATACACCCGAAGTTGACTTTGGTGAATTCCAAAAAGAGTTGACGATTCTCATTTCTCGCCGGCTAGCATAATTTTGTCGGTCTGGGTCTGCACTTGGGTATACAAGCTGAATTGTAGACGCGGCTCACTTGCAACGAGCAATGCTAGTTTTAAATGCAATGGTCGTTATCCTGATTTTTACGACTATCCCAACAGACTTTAGGGTCTCAAGCAGTGAAGACTGGAGAGCGGGCTGCAAAAGCTGTGATTTCACGTCAGTTTTGTATGACAATATCGGTCAATGTACTACCTATGTACATTCTAGATTTGACGAGATTATGTAAGGATGTTCTACCATTTATATATTAATAAGAAATTATGGACGTCAGTATCAAAACAAAATGGTAAAAAAGAACATTAATGTAGCTTTGTGTCAGACATTAGCATATTACGTATTTTTTTAGAAACAGAGATAATAACAAATAATAAAATAAATGTTTTAAAAAACTGGTTTTTAATGAGCACGGTTACCCTGCGTTTAAAAATATGATTAAAACTATATCACAAAGTGCTGCATTAACATTTTGCACACAGACTTCAGCTATGAAGTACATATTGCTTAAAATAAAAACTTTTGAAAAAAGTTTAGGATTTAAAAATGAAATTAAATGGGACACGACCTTGTTTCTGGTTCTCCTTCACTTGTTTGCGGTGTATTGGTGCTATCATTATGCGTTTCCGGTGAAATGGCAGACTCTAGCTTGCGGTAAGACATGTTATTTGTTTTATTATTTTTAAAATAGAATTCTTATCTGTCTTCAGGAAATTAAAGTGAAGTTATTTTAGTTGGTTCCACTTATGTGAATCGAGGTTAGTTGGTAGAGTCGATAATGGTAGACAGGATATCTCTAGGCGAGAGTAAGAGAACAGACCCATAAAAAGCAATTACCATTGGATTCAATATTTCGGGAAAACCTTTTTCGACTAACACTTAATAGCATAATCTCAACGAAGCCATTCTAGCGGCGCTAAGATAGACCACGGTTGATGAATGGATGGGGTAGGTAGTCCAAATGGGGGCTATCGCGTGTGAATTTGCCACTAGAGGCGCTTGTGTCGCGTAAGGTCCAAAAAAATCCATTTTAACTTGTTTTAGCCGGCTTCGTGAGATAAATTATAATTTCTTCAACTTAGCTGTTGAAAAGTGATCTCCTTCGCAAATGTGGATTATTTGGCGATGAATGTGAACGCTTTGAAAGTGAAAATATTTTTTTCGAACAAAACGGAACTGCATTGCACCCTACTTGATATGATGATAGTTATTTATAATTAATAAAAGATATATTATTTATTAATAATTAATGAGACTCAAGATTTAAAACTTTGTTTTGGCACCGATCTTATAGAGTCGCCTTTGACAGCTATACCTCTGGACCTTAGTCAACATCGGCGCCAACTGGGGTGCTGCAACACTAGTTCTTTTTCAGAAATTATATGGGTATCCCCTAGTGCTCATCAGTAATGACAGTAAGGGCTAGGTATTGCTAGGACCTCTACTATGTCCTGTAGTGGATGGATAAATGCTGATGGACATTTGGTGAACCATAAATACTTGTCTAATATCCACAACACAGAATTATTTTTAAAATGAAGTCGGTAATATGAGTCTGTAGGGTGCACTGACTATATTATTATTTAAGTGTTTTTGATTACGACTCAATACCCTATACCCTGCAAGTACTAATTAGTTAGTGAATATTAGTAGGCAAGTGATTTTTTTTATTGCAATGAATGGCGATACGAGCATGCCATTCGCCTGATGGTAAGCGATACGACAGCTCATGGACAGTAGCAAAACCAAACAACACCAATAACAAAGCATTGCTTGGCATTACATTGCGCTCGCCATCCTGAGACATAAGGTGTTAAGTCTCAATATGTCCAGTAGTTACTGGTTACGAACCTGTTTATATTTATATGTTTAAAGATAAGTAAACCAATCGTATTATAGTAGTATTAAGGGCTGTGGATTTTATGTTTTTTTTTATCAGCCCATATACGTCCCGCTGCTGGGCACGAGCCTACTCTACAACCGAGAGAATCGATAGAGAGTGGTTAGGCCACCACGCTGGCCTAGTGCGGGTTAGCGGACTTACATACCGTAGAGATTCTTTAAAATCGCTACGGTATGCAGGTTTCCTCACGATGTATTTGATGGATTATATGTGAATAAAATATATATATACAACGTGTAAAATGAATAACTCACAACTTCAGACACCCAAACTTAAAAATATTATTGCAATTATAGTATATGCTTTAAAATTGTATTCCGGTGTCTACAAATATATTTTATTTATGAAATTAGTTATACTATTTGTAGGCGCACAACATGGTCACCATACAAATAAGAGCGTACTACGACATAGTACATATGCTCGCGGCGGACACGCACACTTACACGAGTACCTACGCGGGTCGTTTGAACGCCGTGCCGACAATAAACGTTACTACAAATAACGAACGCAGGTGATTGCCGGGTGGTTTCATAAACAAATTACTATTTATTTAGGTACTCAGTCAGCATCTAGTTTTTATCGAGCTATTAAATAAGTATTTAAATTTACTACAAATAATGACCAGGAAGTCACAACACAAGACAATATTTTGCATTAATCGACTATTAAATCGGCAATAATAACGCAACAATTAAAAAAACACAAAAATAACTTACGTGTTACATGGTACACATACGGCGACTTCTTTTTAAAACATTTTCATAATGTCCACCACCTTGCTCGATACATTTTAACGCACGTTTGCGCAATTGATCGCGTAATTTATTTAAAACGGCAGTTTCACTCTTCACCTTTAGGAACGCTGCCACTATCCTACTTTTTAGTTCCTCCACACTAGTAGTTTCACTGCTGTATACTAGAGATTTAATACATCCCCACAAAAAAAAATCAAGAGGCGTCAAGTCGGGTGACCTAGGAGGCCATTGCACTGGCCCACCAACCGATCTATCGCTCACCATACTCAATATTCGAATACCGAAAAGACATCGCGAAAGTTATCGAAATATCTACTTAACGAGTGAACACAAGAAGTCACAGATAACAGCGGCGCACGACTAGATTTTTTGACAAATTCGGTGCATATTTAGAGATTGCAATACCGGGATATCCGACACACCGGGATTCCGCATACATTGGAATAAAATTACGAATCAAATGAAATAATGATTATCTTAACGTTTCGCGTTGTTCTTCGGCATAGAAATACTTGATCTTTCTTTTCCTTTTGATTATTACAATTTAATTAATATCATTTAAATAGTTAGTTACCCGTATTGCGCGGGATTCAGAATGCCGGGTCCTGTAAATATCGCATTAGATTTTTTTCGCGGTACATCCCTATGCGGACTGCACATACCCTTTGATGTGCCGCCCGCGCCGCGCGCGCCGTCTTTTATGTTTATCGGATGATTCAAATTTCATTAAACAATAGTTGCGTCCTGCTCTGTCTAATGGTAGTTACATTTGCAGAAAAGAGAATATGATAATTATTAATTTTGGTAGCTTATCATGCTTTTTGAGGACTGTCGTTGTGTGCGTTTGTTTAATGCTATTTTGCTAGTGTATTTGAAATAAACCTTTATGACTATCGAAATAATGTTCATATTTGTTTATCTTTGATTATTCGTTTATAATTTTATTTAGAAAAGACTTTATGTACTGGAGTTACGTTTCAATTTTGTTTGTTCGGTGCATTAAATGAGAGGGTGTCTGTTATTCACTTAGTCTTAATTAATTATTTAAAAAAAAATTACCTACAAAAAAAAGTATTGATATCGATTCAGTAGCTGATTTTGAACATACTACTTTCCGCTTTTACATTTAAATGTGTTACATGTTGTATATATATTGACAGCCTCCGTGGCGCAGTTGGTTAGACACCGCCTGTGAAACAAGAGGCCGTGGATTCGATCCCCGCACCGAGACAAATGTTTGTGAGGCCCACAAATATGTGTCTCGGATCTGGGTGTTTGTGAGACCGAAAAGTCTCTCGTAGTATCTGATACCCACGACACAAGACTTAATTGATCTTAGTGTGGTGTCAGGACTATGTATGTGACTGTTGGTGTATTTATTTATTTATTTTTCTAGCGTACTTCGTGTACGTGTGCAACGGGATCGGCATCGGCGCCGGCGTGCACCGGTACTGGTCGCA
Organism: Theretra japonica; assembly: GCA_033459515.1. Lineage (NCBI taxonomy): Eukaryota > Metazoa > Arthropoda > Insecta > Lepidoptera > Sphingidae > Theretra > Theretra japonica. The sequence goes on along the minus strand of CM065951.1, from coordinate 927,319 downwards.
CCGCGCCTTCAAAGCCACGCTGCCCATGCAGGTCATGCTGCTCGTCATGTACGCGGCCGCTGGACTCGTGAGTATTATTATAGTAAAACTTCTTTAGGCACGCTTGACTTGGGGGGTAAACTGGTGAATGCATGACGAGAGCGTTACGGAAATCTTATGACACGACGAGGAAGATGAGAATTGTCCAAGTACGGACAAGAAATTCATGATAATCAAAAAAATCAGGCTTATTTTTCACTTGGATATTCAAATCAAAATGATAGCCTCCGTGGCACAGCTGGCTAGACGCCGGTGGGGTAACGAGAAGCCCCGGGTTCGACCCAGCGTAAGATAAAGGTTTGTGCGATCCACATGTTTTTTTATTGCGATGAATGGCGAGACGAGCCTGCCATTCGCCTGATGGTAAGCGATACGACCGCTCATGGACAGTAGCAACACCATGAATTACAAAGTAATTATTGGCATTCCACTGTGCTCGCTATCCCGCGGGACATAAGATGTTAAGTCTCAATATGTCCAGTAGTTACTCTGGCTACAATATCCTTCAAACCGGAACACAACAGTCCATTTACACTGCTGTTTGACGGGAGAAATAGATATTGCGGTGGTACCTACACAGGCGGCATGAAACATTTGAGAGATCTAACACCAGTATTTGTTGCGGGTCTGGGTATTTGTGAAGCTGAAATGTCTCTCGTTGTTTCTGATACGGACACAAGACTTGTCTATGTATATCATAGACAAGTTCTGTATCTGTTGGTTGTATTTATTTTTATATGTTGAGAAACTGTTTTACGTGCTATTTTTAGTACCTAGACGTTTTTGTGCGATAAAAGAAAACTCGCTGGTAAAATATATGTAAATTGCTAAGTATTAGCGCGGTAGGAGACCGGATAATAGGAACCCAGGAGCAAGTGGGCCGGTAAACCATATCAAGGCTGAATGGTATGGATTGCAGAATCACATATGTGGAGGAGACATGTTGTTCATGATAACTGTTCATTAAATATGCGAGCCGCTGCAATCAATCCAAAGCAAGTACAAACATGCGCATTATATCTGCGTCAAAGTAAACCGGGCGTGATAAACTGACGGACCTAGTACAGGATCCGTTCTTGCATTTGGCACGTATTATGATTTTATGATTTTAAATTCAAATAAAAATAGGTATCTTACAAAAATAACAGCGATGGACGCATGACATTCTAAACCTAAACCTATTGTTTAGAAAAAAATGACGACGGCTTATTGACCCCAATTATAAAAGGGCACAGGAATACTGAGCTTAATAATTAGTAACAATTAAGACCTTATTGAATTCCATTATGTTATAATTAACGATAGCTACCTAATTAAATTAAGTAGCACATTTGCATAAACACTAAGTTCTAACCCGGAGCGACAAGCTGCAAAGATCGAAGGCCAAGAGCAGTATTTTTTCCTCAATTATGGTAAGAGGCGTTTTGGCCTATAGCCCCCTAGCATAATATTATTGGATAATAATTAAGATGCGAGACTGCTTAAAGATAATATGCAATTGCAAGAAAATATCGTGAAAATTCGACTGTTGACTTTGATAAAGTTTTATTTTCCTTTTTAAGAGGATCGAAAAATACGGCAATACAATATATAATATTAATTCTTATAAATTAATACATACCAAACCTTTGATTTGCAATTTAAAACATAATCCCTTGCTTTGTGGTTTTATTGTTTTATATATTGGCATATTTTTATTGTCACTGTTTTTTATTTTTTTCTGTCGACTTCATTATGGCGATCACATGCGTGGGCGAATGTTGCAAAATGTCGCCAACCGGTTGCATACCAAGGAATGCAATAAGCAAATCAATCAGATGACGTGACTATACAGGTAGTTGTTAAGCATCTTCCTTTTAGATACTTAATTGCGTAAATATAATTTACGTCCATTCTCCAAATATATTGCAGTCCATAAGCTAATTTTTAAATTAATTTTATGTTCTGGGACGACGATATCGACTTTATTTTACTTTGAGCAAAGCAATAAAATTTGATAAATAAATATAAAAAAATGTCTTGTAGGGTGTGAGACCACCGATAATTTATTAGACTGGGCTATACCTACGTTAGAACGTAGGTATATATTAGAATACGTGGGGCTATACCTGTGATTTTAGTGTATTTTTTTAGACTTTGCATGTACTGTGATCGGTTTACAATAGAGCATAAATACTCGTCATGTTTTCATGCCGTAGCGATAAGCAAAGGCTATAGATTGCCAATTTGCTGAACTCTGACATATAACTTGAAATCACAATACAGCAAAACCAAAAAAATAACATGTATCTGGTTTATTATTGCCTTATATTTTTAACGTGTGAATATTTGCTATGATGCTGTATTTGAGAAATATTTATCATAATTGAAAAGAGCCCTGGCACAGACAGAAAGAGCGTAGAGAATTTCGCATCCCTTGCTATGAATGTCCAAAAAAGGAATGACCATAGAATGATGTAACATAATGTAGGTATATTATTAAATCATGTCATTTTTATTACGTAATGTAGAAATGATCAAATTCTAAATATAAATTCAAGTTATGTGAAGTTGTGCTATTGTTCGTCTTTGTAGTGCCTAATACGTCATTGTATAATCTTGTTATTCATTTAGAATGACTATTTTGTGCATTGAATTATTTTAGATTAAGAGTAGAGCGAAGATCGCAAACTATATGTACAGATACACCAAATGTGCCGATTTTAAAACTACCAACGGCAAGGGAAAGATTTATTTCGCGACCTCTATCTGTCGTCCAAACACATGCGAAAAACCGTAAAACTACGAAATACCTACAGGATCCTTTAATTTCCACCGTCCAATTTCCAGTATTTATTTATATGTATGGATGTATGTATAATCGGGAACGATCCGTAAAAATAATGAACTCAAAAGACCGCGAAATGCGCATACAAAGGCAATTGGTACCTAAGTACGAGGAGAAATAATAATATAGCCAAAACGTAAAATATGTCATGATAACTCACCGGAGCCACTTCATGAAGCTAGCCGGCTGGCGACGACGATTGCACTGGTCTATAAACCCACCAAACACCTCTTTGCACCTTGTGGTGGTCCACCATAAACGAATGAAATAAATTTGATGGCGGAGCACGCGCCATGGGTTGCGAAGCGCACACGAGACTGATTTAATACACCCAACGTGAAACAAGTTACGAGAAACTACCCTCCACTTGATAATATTTGCTATAAATACAAATACTACTGAAAACACAAAACCAAAATTCAAAATTGGTGCACAATAAAGCTTTAAATAAATAAATAAATAAAATCTATGCTACTGTGTAACTCACTTTATTCGTGATACTGTACTCAGTAGCTATAAGAATAAATTAATGACATGATTGTAAAACTAAATACACGGGAATACATACCTAAGAATATTATATACCTTGCTAATCGCCGTCTACTACTAGACGTAGGTTCTTAACATCCACTACTCGCCATCCCTTTCAAGACATCCACGTCGCGTCGGAGCTTCGTGCAGTAGGAGATGATCTTTGCTATTATGTTATAATGGATGGTGCCATTATGACTTAAACACCGTAAAGCATACAAAAAATATTTTATTTTAGACAACAGTCCGCCGCTTCGTGCGCAACCACCGCGTGCACCACAAATGCAGCGACACGGACGGCGACCCGCACGACGCGCGCCGAGGCCTGTTCTTCTCGCACATGGGCTGGCTCATGGTCAAGAAGAACGAGGAGACCCTGCGCAACATGAAGACTATAGACATGCGGGATATCGAGAGCGATCCGCTGCTTATGTTTTATGAAAGGTGAGACAAAAATTCGCGATAAACATAGAATATTACCTACCTCCGACAGCCCTCGTCGCGCAATTGCTTAGCCGCCGGCTGTGGAACGAGAGGCCCCAGGTTCGATCCCCGTACCGAGACAAATTTTAGTGTGATCCACAGACCACAGATATTTGATACGGGACTGGGTGTTTGTGAAAACGAAAAGTCTCTCGCAATTTCTGATATCCACAACAGAAGACTCGATCTTAGTATCGCGTCAGGACTCAGGACTATGTATGTGACTGTTGGGTGTATTTATACTTTATTTTTTAGGTCCACTGTTGAATATAGAATGTTGCACAATGATCTTGATTAACATTTTACGATCGTCTGTCTGCCTGACATTTATCGTTTCGGAAATGGGCCAGTTAGTCTACCACGCTAGTCCGTTGCGGTTGGATGACCTCACGCGTCTTGTGAAAAACTCTGATATAGACAGGTTTCCTCACGAAATTTTTTACACCATAAAGCAAGCATTAGCCTTTAGTATTTATTCTAGGAGTGCAACGGACATATACTACATACATACATGTTAATTTTGTAATCACATTTTAATTTCCAGGCACATGTTTCTAATGAACGGGACGTTCTGCTTCCTCCTGCCAACGCTGGCAAACCTCTGGCTGGGAGAGTCGTGGCAGTGTGCTGTGGCCTGGCAGTGCTTCATCCGCTACCTGGTGACCATGCACTGCGCCTTCAGCGTCAACAGCCTCGCGCATAAATATGGACATAAGCCTTATAACAGGTGAGATATAGCTGTAGACAATGCGCAGTTGGTAAAGTTGTGAAGATTTATTATTACGATTCCTGATTGGTATATGAATCCTCGCAACTAGTTAATTGTACTCCTCGTAAATAATTGTTTTGTCAGTGAGTGAGTTATGACCTCATAAGCTAATGGTAGGATATTCATATTCGCATCTATGGTCTAGAATTTTCGCTTATAAATTCATACACGACGGCCTGACATTAACCGTTTCGATACAGCTTAGTTTAGTCCTCACTGTCCTAAAACAGCTTAGTAGACTTTACAAACCTTTAAAATCCGTTAATTTAACTCACAGATATCCAATTTCCATAACTTCACCGCTAATCTACTATTCCAGGAACATAAGACCAGTGGAGAACCTGTTCGTAGTAATAGCGACCCTAGGCGAGGGCTTCCACAACTACCACCACGCGTTCCCCTTCGACTACAAGGGCACGGACCAGCTGCTGACGTTCAACGTGGCCACGCTCACCATCAAGCTGTGCGAGAAGATCGGCTGGGCGTACGACCTCAAGGAAGCCTCGCCAGAGATGGTGCAGTCCATATCAGAGAGGTTAGGCGACCGTTTTCAACTCAAGGAGGGATTATGAAGGATATTTTAATGGATTTTATATTATATCTATTGTAAATATAGTGTCGCTTTATTTGTAATATTAATTAATTGTACAAATTAAAAGTTCTCATTGTTTATTACATGGAAATATAAAACGATTTGCAATGTAGTAGTTTATTCATAAAATAAATTCTACTTTATAATGCTCTGTACTTACTTCGCGAATCGAAATGTGCTCAGAGGGCTAATAGGAAAACGAACAGTCGAAAGGTAAAATACGTCAAGCCAACTCACCCGAGTCCTGATCCCGAAGCTATATCCCGAAGTATGATCGGCGCCGACTTCATAACACTTTCAAGAGTCGTGGTTTTGTATCTGTCTATTTCGGGTCGAAATTATATATAATGTCACTTACTTGTCGGATCTCTTCATTCGATAACTTGAAATGAGCATATTATATTAGTAGTCTTCTCCTTGCTTTTGAGGCGCAATTGTGGCCGGCTTTGATCTGTCCAAAAAGAAGGAATTGTTTCGGCGATTGTGATACGATGTCCATGGCTGCGGGCGCGACAACACCCACTTACAGTAACTTTGTACCGGATAGTCCACGACACACGACCGCATTACGAGAATTTCCAGCTCGGCGGCGGAACACGGTCCACACGCACACGAGACTAACACGAAATGACAACCGAGAAACAAGCGACGAAAAACTACCCTCAACTATTAAAATAAAACTAGTTTTTACGGATTTTATTCCAATGCGTAAAACTGGCGTAAATCTAAGAAACCAGTATACGCTCCCCTAGATTATATTTACGGTAAAATTTAATGAATACTAAATATCCGAAAACTATATTTTTGTGAAACTTCAAACTAGCTTTACGTATAAATTATTGACTATAGTTTTGAACCTAAATTCGCGGTTGCAACAATTATAATTCGACTTGTAGATGAAGGGGTGGAGGCTTCTTAAGGGGATGAAATGAAAACGAGGTTGTTATCAACAGTACTTTATTTAAATTTCAAATACTTTGTACAGATAATATGTCTCACGCGCCCATACTGGCAACACCCGATGAAAAACTTAAAACCGAACTCCAACGAGCCTTCACGTAAACAAACCTTACTCTAAAACACGTAAACAAAATTACAAACAATATTTAACTATATATTCCAATAAACACCCACATCCGCGCTGCGTTTTGTAATATATCCTATTTGCGATATAAAATCATTACATAAATTCGGTTTTAAGACAAGTTAAATTATTCGATTTTTAATAATCCAGTCTTTCCAAAGGTTGCCTGGAAGAGATCGCGGTGAGCGATTAGGCTGCCTGTTGTAACTATGACTTTACATTTAAGTGTTTAATTCGTTTTATGAGCTTCTTTCGTTGTAGTTTTATTGTAAAGCATATATATAAATAAATAGATTTAAATTAATATATTTGTGTGGTAAATAATCAAAATGACTATAAAAACTTGTATGATTTTTTTATAACGAGTAAAACCGATTATTAGATTGTATCTGTTTTGCACCAGGTCCATACAGACTATATGAATTATTTTACAAACATTTATTTATATTCATTAACATAAAAACATTGTAACCTGTCTATTACTATTGTCTTTAAGTCCAAGGTAATATTTTTATCCAATGTGATATTAATTTTCATTAATTATGAATCGGACCAAAAAAATATAATTTCAGTAAAGTTTTTTGAACTCGTAAACTTTGATAGGAGTATATTACGAAACACAACGTACAATTAATTGACAAAAATGTTGATTAAGAATATATTTCAATCAGGCGCGGTGCCTTTTTGGGGAGGTCAGATTTCGATTATACAGCACAGTTTTAACTCGTGAATTTGCAAGCCTATAGAAAAACGGCTAGATTAAGGAATGCTGTATGTCGCCCTCCCCGGCCCGCCACTGATCCCAACCCAATTAACATTCAAAATATCACTAAAACTAACGTGAAAATTGAGCATACGGCCAGCGTGATATAGCGACCAATCACAAGCGTCCATTTCCAACGGCCGCCCTCTGATTGGCTGATTGGCCACGAAGCGTATCCATGCGTATGCGCACATTTCATTATTTTTAATTTGGCAAAAAACGTTATTTAGCGTGACATTAAACTATTCTAACAAATCACTGTACATATATTATTTTCATATAAACAAAAAAATCACTATTTCAACATATTGTATGACAATTACGCTAGGATTTACATAATTATATTATATTACATATTATATAAGGAAACTAGAACGCAATCAAACTGCAAAATATATGCGCTATTTACACGCTCCAGACACAGCGTGCTGTAAAATGCCAGATTTTAATGCAAAATAACCTTTTTGTTATGGGACAAATTAAATATTATATTAATGGCTTGACATCTGAGCTGTATTAGAACAAATTATACAAATATAGCTCAGACATTAAAGTCATTGTTATCGGACGAGATTTCGTTGCTTCGAGAATTAATGCAATATTGACGTAGCCAATGAATTGACTAGCTTGGGTAATTAACTACGAAAAGCCAAAATGTGCTCATTAATTTGTTTTGCTGTTTGGGTGGACGAAAGTAAACATTACTTTGTTGCATTTAAATAAAATTCAAACAAAGGGTAAATAGATTATTTTTATTTTGGATTAAAATTGCTCCATTTTGTCTTAAAATATACTGAAAATATTAGAATTTGAAGTAATATAAATAATGTTATTGAATGCCTTAATTTGTGAAAAATAACATGCATTATTTAAGAAATAAAACTTTTTTTCCAGTGTTTTAATCTCTTCGAGTATATAAATTAGGTGCATCAAAAATCGCAGAAATGAAATAAAAAGCAACTTAAACACAATTTGTTAAAAGAAGCGGTGTATGAGAAGCTTGAATAATCCGATAGTTAAAGATTCAGGCACTTTTGGCTTTTATTTACATAAATATATTTACAAGTTTGGGAAATTAAAAACTTTTCCATACACAGATATATCCAAGTACATCATACTATACCTAAACCAAACTTGTACTTAGTATTAAACGTAAAACATTTAAGCCAAGCTGTTCCATCAAAATTTACTCACGCAAGCATTTAAAATATACATTTTTTTTATTTTTTTATTCACTGTTTTTTACTGAAGTCTATAAAAACGTTATTTTATCAAAACTACTATCTGTTAATGATAAAAAAATCTTGAACTATACCTGTGTATGGATCGACAAATAGAAAGTAGTCACAACCCAAAACAAAACACTCGAATAGAGAGACTTACAGAAGTTGTTAAGCAACCAAATTATCGTGCCATTTCGATGGCTACTCCCGTAAAAATTGTCGGATTACATCCTTTATTAGACCGACATTTTAACTCTCGCAGGGCTGCGAACAATGACTCAAATTATCTAAAAATTACGGGATTTTAAAAAACAATTTAACTCACGATTTGTATAAAATTAAAATTAACATTTTGATTTTACTTGCCACCGATTCTACACTCAAATACTTTTTACCACAATTAAAAACGCTAAGCTCGCGATTCAAAACAAAAACTCAATGTTGATAACAATTTTATTGATACCTTGTTCCCGAACGCCGAACGAGTACACCTAATACAAAATTTCAACGAATTAAAAAACAATTGGCACATTAATAACACCACGTCGGTACCGATTGCGATACAACATGATTGCCGAGGATATGTAGCCGTATTAAAACTATTTACAATTTATTTTAACCAACAGTCGCTTAGTCTGACCCCAGCAGGGCACAAGTTAGTAGGTATTTGAGGAACCAAGCTGCCTCCAACAGGTCATTGTGGAAATCATTGGGAGAGGCCTATGTTCAGCAGTGCACTTCCTTTGGCTGATGGATTGGATTGGATTTGAGGCAAGCTGAAAACTTGTCCCATATGTTGCCTGTTATACCCCAACGCGGAGTTGAAGACAGCTTGCCTCAAATACCTACTCAAAAATTGGTGCCAGCTCTCGGACTAAGTCTTATGTTGGGGTCAGAGACAACGAGACTTCTCGGTCTCAACACCCAGACCCGAGGCAAATACTTGTGGATCGCACGAATACTTGTTTCGGTGTTAGGTTCCGACACGTTGCTAACTCTGAAAGCATTAGGCATTAAATTGACCAAATTTATTTATAGCGCTATACTCTCCAACTGTTAATATTTTAAACTAGACCTATTACCATATTGAAAGCTCAAAAACTATTCGAAATACTTTTGACAGATTTTTCATACATTTTCAGCCCATACAGAATGATATAAGACATTGTCTATGAGGACTTAAAATTCACATTACAATTCGCCTTTAAAAAGCATTTTAAACATATTTCCTACGTTTAGTGAGATACAAGATACGTCGGAATATAGAGAGAACCAAGTTCTCGCAACGTACACTAGTAACACATTGTATGAGCTCAGGGATACACCATCAACATTACTAACAAATATGTACAATATTACATTTTGTTGACGTAAGCCTTTGAGGCCTTATTCACAGACCGATTTAAAACCTATTTTAGTTATCAAATGTTTTGTCTTCTTCGCTCAAACTGAATTTAAAAGTCGTCGAAAGAGACAAAACATTCGATAATTAAAATATATTTTAAATATGTCTATGAATAAGGCCGTTAGTATACATTTCCACTGCAAATGGAACCCCTAGAGGAATTTACATCATAAGTGACGCGACATACAAAGATAGAAAGAGGAAACGCATTGCCCCACTCAATGTTAGATCTGACGTCACCACTAACTATAAAAGCTTTAATGATTACTAACATGTGGCGCGCTGTTGACGTCATTAGGTCCTCGCTGTTACTATTGCATAGTTATGTTAGATATTAAGCTGCTTTGCACTAAGATTCTCCCTTACAGTGTCAATGTCCTTATATCCCTTAGTAATCTAAAGGGACTTGAACCCAGCACAATTTACACATGATGCCAATTTTAGTCGTCTTACAGACATATTAAATCATTAACAAGACTGTATTTTGTCACCCATCTATCAGGATTGTAAAAGCTTGATTACAAAACAGCCTTCAGAGTTAGACAAAATTTACACCAACTTAACAACTAGAAACGAAACAACACTCCACATGAAAACATTACTTGCCAACTTAAGTTTAAATGTGGTACGGGGCGCGACGTTTTCGATTTATAAATAAAACACCCTAATTCTTGGGCTCTCAAAAACAACCACACCCTGTACATAATCTAGGGATGTTTAAGTACAGCTTGGCAGGTATCGTGCGGTACAACAAGTGTGTTCATACAAAATTATCTATTTGTTTATTACTATTAAAATAATGACGTTTTGTGCATATCCCTAGGTGTATATGTTATTTTTACAAGAGATTTTATCACTAGTACTCTACAGTTAGTCGACATTACTCGTAATATTAACATTCTCAACCCCGTTAACTATATAAATTTTATTGCTCTTCAAATCAACACATGTATATATCTATCGACGTAATTACAAACATACACGAACGTATTCATCACGATAACAAAATATATTCCCGTACACGCGTTTCAGGCTGCATCGCTCTGCGGATACCACTCATCGAAACAATTTAACATAACACACCACGTAAACAGCCAAACGAAAACCTGTACATTTCTGGCTGTGTGGTGCGAATTTTTGCTGCATCCGTAGTGACAGCGCAATGTAGCCTGAAGTGCGTTTACGGAGCTAGTTCGGCGCAACTGTCACTGTAGTGTAGTGATTGTTCCGGCACAGAGTCCACAGCGCGGGCGGCTGGCGCGGCGGCCATCACAAGTGCTTGTGCTTGCCGTTGGCGGGGAAGGCGGGCGCGTGGGCGGAGCCGAGGGGCGTGGCGGGGGCGGAGCCTAGCGCGCGCTCGGCCGCCGCCGCCGCCGCGTGCTCCATGCCCTTCTCCAGGCACGTCTGGTACAGCGGCTTCATCACCTGCCACATGACGGTCTATCAGCACACGCTTATCAAATGTTTCATGTTGAGGCTTAGCTAAATAGACTGTACTATTTAGAAGTTTACAATTTACTGTTGAGAAATGATTTAAGTGAATGAAAATTAATTATTGCACATTAGACCACTATAATATTAGTTATTGCTATCAATACCAAATTATATACACCTGCCCCCTTTCTCTGCACTATCTTAAGCTTGACTATGAGAAACTGCTTTATGTAAAATAAATAAATACCAAAACGAATGGCACTAAACGTAACTACCAAACACATGATAATTAATACAATTTATTTTGCATAAATTACCATCTGGCTACTATAATAAAATATCTCTCTATTTAGTGCGTGGTGGCCTGTTGGTAACGGACCAGACTCGGCTGCCTACATGTTCACGGTGGTCGCGGGTTCAAATACCAGGGCATACCTCTGACTTTTTGGAGTTATGTGTGTATTGATAGTCAATCACCACGCACTTTAACGGTGAAGGAAAACATCGTGAGGAAACCTGCATACTATAGCGATTTGTATAAATTTCTATGGTATGTAAAAGTCCGCCAACCCGCACTAGGCCAGCGTGGTGGACTATATGGCCTAACCACTCTCAATCCATTCTCTCGATTGTAAAGTAGGCCCGTGCCCAGCAGTGGGACGTATATGGGCTGATAAAATAAATAAATAAATAATTTGACACAACAACGCTAGCCTGCGCGGTTGCTTCTCCAGACTTTGTTCAACAAATATTGACACAAAATATACTCACGTTGTCCCAAAGTACGTTTGCGGTGTCGTCTATTGTGACGCCGAATTCTCTCATCTCACCGCTGTATCTGTAAATATTATACCAATACTTTTTATATGATACTTAACGAAAAATATAAAATGCCACCTGAACAAAATTTAATTAAATTTTGTCATCGGCTAAATTGTAATCTGCCAAGAAAACAAGTAAATAGTTATTGCATTTAAATATCTATGGTGTAATATATCTATTTTTTATATGTATTCATTTTAGCAGAGGTTCACGCATATGTCGTTTTTTTTTTATTTCATTGACGTGCGTGCATGTGCGAGCATGTGCGTGTGTCCGTACGTACGTACATACGTACATACATGCACTTCAATGGAATTAGTAAAATGTAATGACTAGTCTTACATTAATCTTATATAGACCCCCATGACCAAGTAGACACCGTTTACTGACGGATCGTACTTGATGTTGCATAACTTAACAGAGTATCGATTAGTGACGGCAAGTACCTGATAAAACCCAAATGCCAAGCATGAAAACGTGCGTACGTACGTGCGTGTGCGTGTCGAACGCACTTCGATATAGTACCAAGAAGTGACGAATCGCACCTGATATACGCCCACACCACTAAGTAGAATAGCGGTTAATAAAAATGAGTAACTGACATAGCGAAATGGTTTCTTGGATTTACGAGAATGTTACACATCGAAATAAAACGAATTCTAACAGATTTTATCGCGAATTTGACTTAATTTTTACGATTTAACTCCCCGTCTAAAAATTTTTAGACAATTTTTTTTTCCGACTTTTCGATCACTTTACAGTTTTCGTGGTCAGTCACTAAGCGGATGACTAATACCACAGTCCGCCCCGTAACCACGAAACAGTAAAGTGATCGAAACGTCGGGAAATTAAAAAAATGTATAAATTAAATCAAATTCGCGATAAAATCCGTAAGAATTTGTTTTATTTCAATGACATAGCGTAGTATTATGGCGCCGGATCGTACCTAATATAGGCCCACATAACAAGCGTGAGCAGCGCCATGCCCATGGCGAAGTTGCACAGGTTGGCGAGGGGGTAGAGTCCCACCAGCCCGAACACGCCGCTCGCCACGTAGAACAGCAGCGCGATGGCGAAGAACACGGACGGCGTGCGCGCCGCCTTGAAGATGTTCTTGCTCTCGTTGTGCGCCTTGAACTGCTGGAAGTGGTCTTCCAGGTCCTGAGAGAACAGTTCACAGGATTAGTTACATGTAGTCATTGGGAGAGGCCTATGTTCAGCAGATGATGGATGGATGGATGAGTAAACAAATATGGTGCGGTACTATTATCTCAGAAAAGCCACGTAAAGTAACAGATTAGCATTCCTTTAGATGAGTGAGATTATCGTAAACCTTATAGCTGATGGTAGGTCATTCGTATCCACACGAGACCTACTACGATGTCTAATTGAGGAAATCGTCATACCGACAAACGCATGATGATTCAAGTTCTGAATTTGTGTAACCAGTTTTAATCAGCTTGGCATAATTACCGTGTGACACAAATTGAGTTGTTTGCAATTACCATCAGGTGATTTGCAATCTTGTAATGTCAGTGCTGAAAATTGCTCACAGAAAATTACTGCACTCTACCAGTTTCACGAGTGATAGTAACAATCAGATAAGCGTTTTAATCCTCATCAACTCCTTTCCTAACAACAGCAACATTATCAAACCTGTACAAGCTGCTCGCAGTACGACTGGCTGAACTCATCGCCACCCATCTTCCGCTTGGAGTGGAAGGCGTGCAGCGCCTTGTCTCGGACGCGCGCGTGCTCCGCCTCCAGCAGCTGCGTCTGCAGGTAGGGCTTCGCCCCGCCGCACACCTCCTCCATGAGCGTCGTGTACACCTCCTTCGCCTCCGCCACCGCCGTCAAGTTGTTCGCCTCTGCCGTCGCCTGCGAACAATTACATATATTTTAACGTTGAAGAAAACGGGTGAAGAAACCTGCATACTAAAGTATATAACATTTTATATGTTATATGAAATACGCCAATCCGCGCTTGGCTAGCGTGGTGGACTGGTGCCTAAGCCCTCTCAATTACTCTCGGTGGTAGAGGAGTGTCGTCCTTCGCAGTGAGCGAGTACGGGCTAGTTAAATACACCTTATACGGAACATTAGAGTCGCTAGCCGCACTATAAGACTAGTCGCTTCGGACATGGGCGACAGAGGACGCGGCGTCGTATCTCTCATTTACGTCCATAAAATTTCAAGTCAATGCTCAACTTCATGTCCGTTTATGATTCTACGATAGGTTGTCATGTGGAAGAATATGACCGCTTTCTTGCTCTGGTATACACTATACCTGTATTTCGTTCAAAATATAGCAACTCTTGTACGTGTATTGCGATTGCTGTTTTTTTTAAATATGTTGTACTACAAGAATTAACAATTTTATGAATGTTTTATTATAATTGTTATCGTTAATTGACGAACAGCAATTCCATTCAATTAATTATATTGTATCGTGTATCGTGTACTTTTTGTTTTACTCTTTATGTTGATATGACCGGCTTTATTGCTGTTTAAATGCCGTAATTACTCGTTTGCCGTTTTCAGATCGTAGGCTGTTTTTTGCAATATTTCTTTAAAATATAATTAAAGGCTAGCATGTCTTGTTCTACCTGGCGTTATCCCGGCCGGTGCCAGGGTCCGCCTTACGGCTAATTCTCCTCCATTTTGCCCGATCTTCGGCATCCTCAATAGTAAGGCCAATGACCCTGATATTTTCCTTGACGAATTCTAGCCAGCGCTTCTTTGGTCTACCCCTTAGTCGAGCTATATATTAGCTTATATATTTTTTTAAACAGTGTAATTTGTCTCGTTTTTACACGTTTCACTGTTTGCGTAGCACAATTGACGTCGATTGTGAAAGCAGATGGCGTGTGTTTGAAACCTAAACTAAAAAAATGACTGAATTCTAAATATTATGTTTTTCGAGAGTGGGTTTTTGAAACTGAAATACTTCAGTTTCTGATACCTAGGATGAAATCGTTTTACCAATTTTATTGTAAGGCCAGGATTAATTGCATATATGTTAAGTTTATTTTATAAATGATAATATTGCTTTCAATCGCAAAAATTTAGGCAATAACTGTTTATTGTCTGCGATTATCACCAAAATACCTATTTTCAAAATTGACAAAAATTATCAGCAATAAAAATTATAAATACATTATAATAAGCATTCGTTACAATTTTATATGTAACATAAATGACGTGTGTAACATTTATATGCAGTTTTACTCGAAGCTAAGGCGCAGCGCACGTGAGTCAATATTTCCCTATATATGCGGCGTGCATGTCGGCAAGCGCACACAACGGCGCGTCTGCCATGGCGCGCTATCGCACACACATTCTCGTCGTGACTGTCTTCTGTGTTGGTGAGTTTTTTTTATATTATAGGTCCGGCAAACGAGCAACCAGGTCATCTAATGTTAAGTGATCACTGCCGCCCATGAACATTCATTCACAATGCTTGAATCATAGATGTGTTGCCTGTCCACCGAATCGGAAGGAGAGCGGGAAGGAAAAAGAACGGGAAGAGGATGCCCAATACCCCTTGTATGGTATGTACAGTATCATCCAGTATACTGAATAATATTGTCGACAGCATGGCAGTCGCGAGCATGGCGCAGTGAAAGCTGTCAAAACTGCGAGGTGGAGGTGCAGCTGGACACTGGCCCTATCTGCGGCAGCGTGAGACTCGCCGAGGGAGTCACGCAGTACTACAGCTTCCGAGGAATACCCTATGCTAAGCCGCCAACTGGGCCCAGGAGATTCGCGGTGAGGTATTTGGTAGTGTTATAGCTGTATTGAGTAAAAGTATAAATCAAGGTGGAGTGATGACCTAAGGTTAGGTGGAAGTCGCTGGATGCGGTCCCGTCACAATAGGCCGCTGTGGAAATTCTTCGAGGACTAAAGTTAACAGTGGAGTTCATGTAGATAAAGACGCTGATAATGTCGATGACTACTAGAGTATATGTGCAAAGATTAAATAATTTCTCTCTTCTCTTCTGTTCTACCTGGCGTTATGCCGGCAGGTGCCAGGATCCGCCTTCCGGCTAATGCTCCTCCATTTCGCCCGATCTTCAGCATCCTCCATAGTAGGGCCATTGACTCTCATATCTTCCTTAACGACATCCAGCCAGCGCTTATTTGGTATAATCCTTGCTCGAGGTCCGGGAATATTGAGGGTCAGGCACACATTGCCGACGTACTCCTGTGGTTTTCTTAAGACGTAACCATACCATTTCAAGCGACAAAGATTAAATAATTTCATTAAATATTATAGTTAAGTTGTCAGTATCAGTGAGTTTGGGGTTATCAAAATAATATATATATATATATCTTTCCAGGAGCTGGAGCCATGTGATCCGTGGGAAGAACCATTATTGACTATTGAAGATGGGCCAGCATGCCCCCAGCTGGACGTGTTCTACGGCAGCATCCCAGTGCATCCGTACGGGCTGCGTGAAGACTGTATCTACGCGAGCGTCCACGTACCAGGAACCGCCAAGTTTAACTTATCAGAGGAGGAAGAAGGCCTGCCTATACTGGTCAATATTCATGGTGGGGGTTACCAGACTGGATCCGGCAATGCTGATCTACACGGCCCTGAGTACTTGATGTATAAGGGGGATGTTATTGTAATGTCGTTTAACTACAGGTACAATTTTTGCCTCTCTTTTTAATGTATATAACTATGTCAATTCTTTTAATGGGTAACGCCAAGTAATCACTAGTTATAAGTGACGATGTTGTTAATACCGGAACACAATATTGTTCAGTCACTACTGTTTTGTCTCCTTCAGCCCTTATTTAATTGTCTAAACACAATCCTGTGGGTCGCACAATTTCAATATCAGCATATTTTTCAGTCATGGTTATTTTAATCATCTATTTCCTTCCAGGATTGCAGTATTCGGCTTCCTATCACTAGGCTCCGACAAGATCCCGGGCAACAACGGCTTACGAGACATGTACACGTTCCTCAACTGGGTGCAGAGGAACGCGCGGAGTTTCGGCGGGAACCCCAAGGACGTTACCGTCATAGGCCAGAGCGTGGGGGGCACCTGCATACATCTGTTGACGTTGTCCAACGCTGCCAAAGGTTTGTTCCAACGGTAAGACATGATTTAGCAACTTAATTTGGCAAATATCACCAAAACACCCGTATCAAGAAGAATTTATCAGAGTTCCATTCTAAATTTGCTGGACATATTTCCACGTTGAGAGGCGATAGCGGGCAAATTTCATTAGACACATAATCTATTTCAAGGTAAATTAAATAAATGAAAACACCCAACAACCAATAATCACCCAAAGATTTTCAATGTAAAAAACTCACACGGCCTAGATTTCACTGCCAATACAAAAACAAATGCTACTATTGACAGAAGCCTTTTATCTGGTATCAGCCCATGACGACCCAGTGTAGCTTGTGACAATACAATAAAGACTTTGATTTAACCAAACTTCTACCTAAATACTGTTAATATTTGTTTGGCATTACAGGGCCATCATGATGAGCGGCACCGGCATCCCCAACTCCTTCAGCGCGTCACCAATATACGCCAGACATTTGGCCGACATATTCCTGCAAGCAGCTGGCATCAACGCCACAGACCCTGACGTCATACACCAACAGCTGATAGAAATGCCCCTGAATGACATCATGTACGCCAACAGCATCGCACAGAACATCAGCGGGCTTACTACCTTCGTACCAGTGGTGGAAGGAGAGTATCCAAACTTCACCAGGATTTTGGACGATGAACCCCTCACGCTAATCGCACAAGGTCGCGGAGCAGACATACCCTTAATCCTCGGAGTCACGAACAACGAAGGGATATTCTTCAGTAGATTGTCCACGGAGTTGAACGTGCTCGAACGTATACGTCAGAACCACTTGGTCGTATTGTCGTTGAGGTTGGCTTACAGTTTAAGCCCTGATGAGGCGCTGGAGCGGGCCGACCTAATCTTGGATAGATACTTCAACGGATCGTTCACGATTCCCCAGTTTTTGGAGTGCGTTTCTGACTCGTTCTTCGTGTATCCAGCGGTCAAACTGGCGCAGTTCCGAGCGGCGATGGGCGGAGCTGTATATTTCTACCAGTATGGGTATGAGAGCGATTTCAGTATTGTGAAGCGGGCGCTGTGGCTTCGGTATGAAGGCGCCAGCCATCTTGAGGACTTCACTAATATCTTCCGGACGAATACCCTGCTCGGAAACCACGTGTCCTTCCCGCCGCAGACCAACGATGACAACATGAAGGATTGGATGACTGACTTCGTTCTCAATTTCATCCGTTGCAAGTATTGTATTCATTTTTTCATTATTATTTTATACGTTCAGTAAACTAGCGACTGGCTTACCTGATGGTAAGCGATTACCGCCACCTATGGATATCTACAACATTTGAATAGTAGATTCGTTGCCGATATTTCAAAATGGAGAAACGTACAGGAGGAGGAAAGAAGCATTGTGCCTCAGACAATCCCACTCACCGACTAAACACGAATTTTCGTTTCAAGTAAGAATAACCAGTAATATTTTTTGTTCAGCAATCCCACGTGCATAGACGACGCGTCATCCCCTTGGCCTCGAGTGGTGCACAACGATTTGCGGCTACTGTTCATTACAGAGCCTAAGGACTATACCATGGAAGAACTGCCTGATAGCTACAAGAGTATGGTTAATTTCTTCGACTCTATAGATCCAGATTTAAGGTGAGGCATGTTTCAACAAAAATATCTGAGTTATGTCCAAAATCCTTTCCGTTCGCAGAAGAAACCCATCCATATCCAGCAGTAGAATGAACATAGGTTGATATACATATAAAAGCTTACATATGAATCTTTATATGTGTACCTTTAACATTTACTTGCCAGGAATCAGCTTAGCCAAGGAAAAGAAGCCAAAGGGTTTCTAAATTTAAGGCGAACTTAATTTTATTTCATCTGAAAAATTACTTAATTTTGTTTTTCTACAAATATAATTTCTTCTCTTTCCAGTTCTTTATCAGAGGCTCTGGACATCAACTCGTTATGATCAACAGTAAAAAACTAAATAATCATGTGTTTCGAGAAGTCAACCAAATACGCAGCAATGAAGATTTGTAGGCATTACAAGTTGGATAAATTGAAAAATTGATAATTGGAAAATTGCTTTGTGTTTTCTTTGTATTTTTTTTTATAAACAATAAACATTATTATTCGCACGTCATTCAAAATATTAAAAAATGCTGAACTTAATGTGACAAGACTAGTATAAAACCATTTTTTTTCACAGAGAGAATACCGGAAATATAAGACAAGAGTAGAGTTCAGATTTACAATCTTCACTCCTGATATGTTATTTGTCAATAAAAGAACGATAAGTTTCCATTAACGCCTGTTTCCTTTTACTCCGGCTTGCATAAATACATGAACTTACGCCTTTTCCCCAAACGGGCACAAATTCCTGACTCCGAACTGACAATGAATAGAAAAATCCAATATTACTTTGCCCAACCCAGGATTCGAATCCGAGACCTCGGAGTTCTTAACATGCTTTTATTACTTCCGTCTGTATGTAAGTAACGGAATCATTGAACTCGATTTTTGGCACTTTATCGCATCGGATTAATTTAAAATTTGGCACACTTGTCAAGGACCGATGACAATACATTAATTTAAGACAATAACAGATAAAAAAATAAAAGTGGGTAATTGACAAACCTACTGCGTTCCTTGGATATGATAGCCGTTTTTAATAAATAAATAATTACTAGTACATAATTTTAAAAATTAAAATACATGCGTTTGTAAAAGATTCAACTAAAAAGAAAAAAAACATTAATTGTTAATAAATTTAATATTATACTATGTCGCCAATAAAATTAATTTTACACTTAAAAAACGGGGTGCACCCAGCACCCGACGCAATTTTTACCAATAAAATTAATGTAACTCCATTTTAAAATCTTAAACTCATTAACATTTTATTTTATTTTTAGTTTAGACATGTATTTTAGTTTTTTGAACTACATATTATTTTTATACTGAAAAATTACACCCAATAGTCACAAACATGGTTCTGACCCCACGCAAAGATACAAGTTTTGGGTCGTGGGTAACAGAAACTACGAAAAACTTTTCGATCTCACAAGCACCCATGGTAAATGAGTGTATTTATTTACTCTTTTTATTTATTTATCATTAATTGCATTATGGCAATTCGTGCAATTTATTATATTGTTTCGTGTACTTTTTGTGTTTACGTTGCATGCATTAATTATAGAAAGCGTGTGAAGATGTGTTCACGAACTACGCTGTTTTGAAAAATATTAAATAAATGGATAATTAATGCAAAAAGCAAACTTTTCTGTGCGTGAAGTTTAAATTATACGACGTCTTTGTCCGAAGAGATAAACGTTGTTTTCTTAATCTATATTCTCTCACGGCTGCGCAACGTTCTCCCTCAATTCCGTCCACTTATTACTACTATCAGTTGCGATTACCACCCAAATGCTGCTAAATAGGTCAAGGTCGTCACGCCACGTATTCCGAGGTGTGCCTCGTCGTCTCTTGCCTACATTGAGCATCCATTGCGTGGCAATCTTCACCCACCTTTTTGGATGCAGTAAAAATGCAGTTGCCTCATTTTCTTTTAAGAACAACATCATTTTATTTTATTTATTTGGGAAACAACAGATGCAATATTACTTTTAATTAACAACAAATAAAAATACATAATCCACAACAGTTTCCACAGATTTGTTACTGTCTATGAGCAGTGGTATCGCTTACCATCTGTCTCCGACGGACATAAATGAAACTCCCGGATATTTTTAAACTTGTATTTCAACACAGATAGGATTTTTACATATTATAGTTACTGGAGCGATGAACGTTGTACAAAGGAGAGAAGTGAATAAATATAATAAAAATATTGTGGGGGTATCTTAATAACCAAACGATGTAACTCCTAACTATTTGCTGCGTCTTATGCGATAATACTAGGCGCCAACACCATCAGGCGAATATTTAAGGGCGACCCAAACATTTGTGCGGAGCGCGAATCGAACACGCGGCTCACAGCCAGCTCTCAACCTTCGCCAGGAAGACTGTTGGCTGTCGAACAAAGCGTCGGCAAAATGCACTAAATGCTAAAGTACTCACCACAAGCATGCTCTTGGGCTCGGGCAGCTCGTTGCCCTTGTAGATGTTCATGTAGGACTTGAAGTACTGCACCAGGTCCTTGGCCTTCACCTTCTGTCCGTTGATGAGCTTCGGCACCAGGTTCTCCGGCGCCAGCAGCATCGGCACCAGCTGGTGGAGCGCACGCTTGAACTCTGCTTCGATGTCTGGAACATTAAATAATATATTAGCTTTAAACATGCAAATGTATTTATTTGTTTTATTTATTTAAATCTTTATTGTACACAGAAAAATAACAAACAAAAACAGAAAAAAAGTAGAAATAGCGGTATTATCGTATTAAGCAATGTCTTACAGACAACCATGGGATGGATTTAAAAGGAGAAAGAGAGGGCAGCAATTGTATAAATAATTATCATTAACCATAAATAATATCCTTGTGGAGATCATTGGAGAAGGCCTTGATCATAATCCTTGGATTAAATTGATTTTAATTGATTGTTAAAATACCCAAACCTAACATCCATAGTGCTGACCTCACATTAACGATGCTTGTTTCAAGGGTATCAGAAACTACAACAGCCATTAAATCTCTCAAACACCCACACCCGATACAAGTAACTGTGGATCGCACAAACATTTGTCTCAGCGCGGATATCGAACCAGGCTTGCGTTCCGCAGCCGGCTACTAACCAACTGCGCCACGATGGCTAGGAGTATATTCTATAGAAGGGAGGGGGAGGATGTAGTGGTGTACCTGCGAGTCTGCCATCGAAGTGCGGGTTGGTGGCGACCTTGAGTCCGGGGTGCGGCATGAGGAAGCAGGCGATCTCGGAGAAGCACGACGTGATGTGCTTGCGCAGGCTCTGGAGCTCGGGGTGCTGCTTGTCCGACACCTGCACACAATAACACCATAGTGAGCCAAGGTTCAGTGCTCAGTAGAATTTCATTATGTGCTGTTAATTTTGGCTGAGAGGCGTTGCAAAGGTGAATATACGGAATACCGCCATTTTTATTACTTTAAGTCAGTACATATATAGCCTTAATCTTTCAATCGTACTCTCGATTGTAGTGGAGGCTCGTGCCTTGCAGTGCGGTGGATATGGGCTGATACAGTACAATGCAATTCATCATATGTACGTCATACTTCAGGGAACAAAAATCGTTTGCATGTGAACAAACAAAAAATTCAACAATATTACCACTGGATATTTTTTTATTAGATAAGCAAGATGCGGTCAGTTTCAACAACCCTCTTGCATGTTCGTTCGATAAACATGGAGCCAATGGGATGGTAGGGTGAAGTAGACAAGAGGTAGCGATCTTTTTCACAGCAAACAAACCCTTAAAGACGTTATGTATAAGGAAGTGAATAGTAACCTTAAGTCGCCGCTGCAATATGTTCTGGCCGCCCTCCGCCCCATAGGGCGCCTCGTAGGGGAAGCTCCAGTCGCGCACCAGGAACTGGAGCCGCTGGAACGGCGTGCGCCCGCTGTCCTCTAGCGCCAGGCGACCATACTCCGTGAACAACTGTCCGGTATTAATACATTCTTAGTTAGAATATCGAACAGATTATTGGTATTTTTAATATGCTATATAATGTTTTTTTTATAAAAAGATCTATAAATAGTAAATGAACATAGGATGTTTTTTTTATTTCGTGTTTATTGTGTGTGTGTGTGGTGTTTGATTTTTTAAATTAAAACATTTGCGTACACTAAATTACTCATGTGTTGTGAATGGGTTAACAGAGATTTAAAAAACAATATCATAGCCTGCGGTAATCGTTCGTCAAATATTGCTTTTTATATTACTCACATTCTTGACATTAATATTATAGTCAAACACAAAAATAAAATATACCTAATAATTTTAAATATTACTTGCATCATTTCTCGCCTCAGTGGATTGCATTTGCATTTACTATAACTTAATTCAAATTCAATTTACCACTGACCACCAACGACACCGGGGCAATTTGTTATGAAATCCACCTAAATTCCATAACATTATGCCATGTGGCAATTTACCAAGAACATCGTTATCTGATTGAACTGCGGTTATTAAACTATAGTAGAATGGAATAAAACAGATATCACTAAACTCATTGATAATTGTTATACTTGTGTAAATAAAAAAAATTTACGTTTATTTTTTTTGTTTTGGGATTATCATACTGTCTGTATGAACAGTAGTAGTAGTTTTACCAGCAGGTCATAGAATAGAAAGCTGGTAGTTAATTCCGGTGATGATCTAAGTTGTACATCGCTAAAGGGAAGCCTGGAGGAATCGGTTAGTATGAACATGACAAGACGGTCGGTGGATGGTGTGCTGACCTGCAAGTGCTGCAGGTCGTCCTCCTGTATGTTCTGCGAGAGGTTGTAGATCTGCACGGAGGAGAGCATGGTGGAGAGCGCGAACACGGTGGCGCAGTCGCGCACCGTCGACTCGCTGTCGAACGCGCCCTGCGTGTCCAGCAGGATTATCGCCACCTGCGGACAAACACGCGCTCCGGTTAAGGACAACATCTTGTGCCAATATCCATCCATCCATCAGCCAAAAGAAGTCCACTGCTGAACATAGGCCTCTCCCAATGATTTCCACAGTGACCTGTTGGAGGCAGCCTGCATCCAGCGACGTCCCGCGACCTTTACCAGGTCGTCTGACCACCTAGTGGTAGGACGTCCCACGCTGCGCTTTCCGCTTCGTGGCCTCCATTCGAGAACTTTTTGGTCTCATCGGCCATCAGTTATTGTTTTGACAATGTTATTGTTGTGACAATATACAGTTACTTAATAGATCTTAATGTGGGCTCAGGTCTATGTATGTGATTGTTGGGTGTATTTATTTACTATTATTTAATATAGATCTTAAAACTGGTTGCTTTGGTATAAGACGTTCACCAAGCACTTTTATATTTTATTTATTATGTTATCGGTGCGCTACCGATAAAATTACACATACATATTTTATGTATTGTTCTAGGTCACGAGCCTTTACAGAAGTATACAGCTAATGATATCATTTCAAATTATCAAATAATACATTAGAGAGAGTCAATCACAAAAAAGGCATAAGAAAATCAGGAATACGGCTACACTAGCGCCATATTTGTCACTTTTTAAACTATTGTTTGTCGTTTTCGAACAGACACTCTCCGATTATCCCCATACATGATACAATGGAATCGATCATCGCCCTGATCTCAAGAAAGAAAAATAATTCACGGTAATTTAAATAAATAAATACACCAACAGTCACATACATACTCCTGACCCCACACTAAGATCGAGTCTTGTATCGTGGATTCATGGGTATCAGCAACTACGAGAGACTTTTCTGTCTCACAAACACCAATACCCGAGACAAATAATCGTCGTTCACACAAACATTTGTCGGTGTGGGGATCGAACCCGCGACCTCTCGTTTCACAGCTGGCGTGTAACCAACGCCGCCACGAAGGCTGTAAAAGAACTCATTTATTTTGAGTTCTATAATTTAATTCCAAAACATTAATCAATGTTTAGTTTATACTCGAGTTCCGCAGTATCCACGCCGTCGTAACAATTCAGTCAAAACAATAACATTCACTGATTCACACACACAATTTTGTGTGTGTGTGTGTGTGTGTGTGTGTGTGTGTGTGTGTGTGTGTGTGTGTGTGTGTGTGTGTGTGTGTGTGTGTGTGTGTGTGTGTGTGTGTGTGTGTGTGTGTGTGTGTGTGTGTGTGTGTGTGTGTGTGTGTGTGTGTGTGAGTACGGATTCACCAAGGAACTATATTATAACAACATCACACTACTACAAGTACTATACCGTAGCATTATAGATTGTTTGCGATCTTCTAGCGCCCGAATGCGTAGAACTTGTAAAAAAAAATATATCTGGCTTCAAATTGTATTACATTGGACATGTTAATATTATTACATTACGAGTATAAAAGTTTGTCATTTATGTTATAAAAGCCTATCTCAAACAATGAATTAAATATATATTATTTAAATTTCATTTTTAGTTCCAAATTTCGCCACACGCCAATAGATTCTAAATGATCTGTATAAGTGACTTCAATGAACTTGATTAAATACAATCCAATCGCAATAGACTATACAGCGCAAAATAACTCAGATTTACACAGGACGGGTCACTATAAAATACCTTCCACCATCTAAAGGGTCTCCGTAAATATTTTCATTAAATTTATTTATCCTATATCAGTAACTCAGTGGTGTACTTACTTTTTCACCGTTTTCGAGCGTAGTTTTGAAAATCTCAGACCACATGAGGATGCCGGTGGTGTCGCGCTCGGAGCCGCCGCGCCAGCTGAAGCCCTGCAGCGGCTCTTCCTCCGAGCCCAGCCAGTCGCCGCCGCCGCCTCCCGCGCCATACTGACAACCACGACAGAGTGATATTCTGAGTGATAGGACTAGGTATGCTGGATAGTTTCTAGAAATACAAATTGAGCACATTTGCTGCCACGAGAAATGCGTTGCTGAATTTAGGTTTCCTTTGATGCATGCGACACACTTGCATGGATCAATATGACGAGTTGTAGGGGGGATCCCAATATCCTACAAAGTCCTACGTGTTATAAGATCTTTGGCAATCTGAATCTCTGAACGTAACGCAATGGTAAAAGTATGTCTTCCCACCGTTTTTGTATGGGACAGTCACAACTAACCTTTACAGCTTAAACAGACCCTAACATCAGCTTCAACTGCCACTCACTTTCTCTCTGACCACAGGAAGTCCACTACTCAACATAAGCCTCCTTCAAAGATTTCCACAGCGTCCTGTTGGAAGCGCCCTATTTAGAAAGGAGGGTAAACCAGTTGAATGAAAAAATCTCGATCTGTTTCAGGGGGGTTACTCTATGATCCGAAACCAAAACTCGAATATTCGGATGTCGCACGTAAAACTGTACGAATGTGCCTGGTTACTCCAAAAAATGTTCGAATCCTTTATCGTACGTACTAACTATAAACTTAATTCGGAGTGAATGTTAAGTATCATTGAGACTAGTGTTGATTTTTAGAAGTGGAAAACTTATAACTTACTCCCGACGTCGAACGTCCGAAAATTCGAGTTCCGGTTCGGATCATTGAGTAGCCCCCCAGCTACTTAATTATAATCACGCAATGCATCAGCTGCAGCCGGTAGTTACCTTGTGGTGCATGTAGCGCAGGAAGAAGTCGAGCAAAAAGGACTTGCCCTTGCGGAAGGCGCCGGCCACGGAGATGACGACGACGGCGCGCTCGCGCACGTCCTCGCGCAGCAGCAGCGCGCTCAGCGCCTCCTCGTCGAGGGTGAAGGTGTGCTCCGGGCCTGTGTTCACCACCTGCACGCCATACGGGCCCGCCCGGGGCGCCGGCGCCGGCTTCTCCGTCACTGCGGACCAAGGGAGAGGACACATACAGTTTTGATAGAAATAAAAGAAATTCTCTATAAAAATGTACTAACAAGTGATCTTACAGTTATTGCTCTTATGACGCGAACCATAGCTTCAAGGGTCAAAGGTCAACGGTCACCTAACGTCACTTTAAAATGCTTTATTAGTTGCTGCCTTATTCGTAGACAGTTTTAAAACGTATGTTAATTATTGAATGGTTTGTCTTCGTCGCTCAAACTGAATATAAAAGTTGTTCGAAAGGGACAAAACATTCGATAACTAAAATGACTCTTAGAACTGTCTATGAATAAGGCCGTTAGACGATCGTAATTTAAAAGCATGTTTCGTGGCGTGTATAGTGGCGTATGAGCGACATTATGAACAATATCACAACTAGGCACTAGTATCTTAAGTCTACCATAATCACAGCAAATTAAAATATATATAGAAAACATATAAATGCATGGAACATAAAATGATAGTTGCACCACTAACTAAAACGAGTTATCATTTTTAAATCTTTTTTATAACCATACTAAATATTTGTGAATCAGAAAAGAAGTAACATTGATATTCATAATGTAGTTAATTCTACTACATAAAGTCTTGTAGATCTCAACAGTTAAAAATGGATTATAAATCAATTGTTTTTAAAGGCACACACAGATTTAAAACTTATTTTAACTATCGAATGTTTTGTCCTTTTCGAGCGACTTTAGAATTCAGTCTGAGCGAAGAAGACAAAACATCCGACAACTAAAATAGGTTTTAAATATGTATATGAATAAGGCCGTAAAAGTTTTGGGAAACGTCGAAAGGGTGACAGATGGCGTGGACAGTCTGACTAAACCGAGTTAAGAGTCGACGCACGCACGCATTCTAATTCTCAATTTTAAGTATAGTCGCCTGAAGCCTCATATAACATTATATTCATATATTGGAATTTGGAACCTATGCTCAGCGTATAGTGATAATTTCTGTTAATTTTATGTTTATAAAGTCAGCATTTTAGAAATATTACGCTGAATTAAAATATTTCTTCTAGGTAACCGAGTCTATTGTACTCGTATCAGCCGCTATCGGAACGGAAACCGTCAAGCCGCGACAATATCACTTTAAATATATCTGACATTATATGGGTAATTGGTATTCTTATGTCTTTGACATTTCTGAACGTTAAGGACTTCCTGTGCCACTGAAAGACCTATTTCCGAAAAAGTTGATATCAAGCAGGCGGACCTTGTATAGTAATGATTCAAATTATTTTGCAACCTGTAAAAAAGTAATTTGAGTTGACCCCGTGTAAATGAATGAAATACCAAAATATAAAAGAACTCGAGGAAAGTGACTGCACTGCTCCTAGTGGCAGTTTCAATGCTCTCTCTCTTTCTCTTCAGCCTCAGAACATAGGCCTCCCCCATAGATCGCCATATAGACCTGTTGGAAGCGGCCTGCATCCAGCGACTTCCTACGACACAAATTTCAATGCTAGCTGACATTATTAATTCACTGAATAATGAATATACTGAGCGTCATATATTTTAATACTGTATAGTTGCGTAGGTCATTTTAGCCAATGTTAAACATGGTACACAGTAATCGCTATCGGCACAGAAACGAATCAATTACTTTGTATTACACCTCCTAGGACGCTAATATTATCCGAATCATTATGGATCTAATAAATATGAATATTATCTATACCGGTGAAGGAAAACATCGTTAGGAAAGCTGCATACCATAACGATTTGTATCAATTTCTATGGTACCTACGTAAAAGTCCGCCAACCCGCACTAGGCGAGCGTGGTGGACAATATGGCCTAACCACTCTCAATCGTACTCTCGATTGTAGAGGACTCCCGTGCCCTGCAGCGGGATGTATATGAGCTGATACAGTACAGTACAGTATTATCCGATTGTTTACTACATTAAAAATATTCGCTGCTGTAAAATCCATCAAAAGCATAGACAAATATATTTAGCATTCAAAATACTCCTATATATAAAACACAAAATATTGATCGAATTTACGAGAAGTTATTTCTGCACAATGAAACATCGTACATTCCACAATACATTGCGGCCGACAGATATGCTCAAACTCAATTATCATTAGAAAGATGATACATACAACAGATTGTAGAATTTATTTTTATCGGGCAATATGTGCGGGTTGTTTTACATATGCAGACGTAGCGGAGTAAAATAGTATGTATATTACTACAGATTATAGAGACTGCCTCGGTGGCGTAGTCGGGTTCGGATCCCAGGTAGGGCAATGATATTGGATTTTTCTATTAATTATCAGCCCCGAGTCAGGAGTTTGTGTCCTATGGCGACAGGCTCGCCCCCTATCACATCGTGGGACGGTACATACAAGGCGAAATGTGGTTGTCCTGATAGCACCTCTGCCTACCCTTTCTGCGAAAAAGGCGTGAGTTTATGTATGTTTGTATTATAGAGACAAACTTATGTTTTGCGTGTTCGACCCCCTATGGAGGCAAATGTTACTGTGATCCGCATTTTTTGTCTAGGTTTTGTAATACAACAAACTTGCAGTGTGTGGCACATAATACACGTATGGAGATATGAGTGTATTAAATATTTTTTGATCATACGTAAAGAATTGCAAACTTCCAAGTAGTTCATAACACAAAAGACACATGTAGAAGTGTGGTTGTATTCTATTTATTCGATCTCATCACCGAAGGGGTAACGAAACACACTGTTCTTAAGACTCCCACAATCACAACATCTAAAAGCCTCGTTTTCAAATAACTCAATTACCTGAATATGTTCAAAACCGTTTCATAACAAACTCACAAATATACATAAACCACAATAACACTAAAAAAACATTTCAACAATTTACACGAATCGAAAACCTAAACAAAGCAATAAACAACGGGATTGTTGTAAAACAGCAGAACTCGTGAGTAGTGATAATCGACCGTAAAGCCACTTACCAGACCGATTGTAACATACTATAATCGAATGGGGGTCAGTAGCACGAATTCATTCTACCCGGGGTTTTATTAAGTCTCCAGACTTGCTACGGTACGGAGACAATTATTTAATAATGCTACCTATGTTGTTCTTTCTTAGATCATCACTATAACGAGTATTCCACCATCGTTTAAAGTGGACGGGCAAAGTTACCCTGACATGAGCTTTAGGGTACCTACTACCCAACAAGATAAAGAGATATAAGTACATTGTAAAATCGATGATCCAACTTAAGAATTTAATCTATGAACGCACGTATAAGTCTTTTTTTTTCATTTTAATATCAACATTACAACCATAGGCCAAAAATCCGTCATCACGCCTTACAGCTTACGAAATCTCGATCATTGTCTCATTAACGTCTCATATTTTTTAATAGAGACGCAGCGCATCGGCCGTATAGCCGGCAATATCTTGACCGAAAAGCCGGTAATACTTTACCGAATAGTCGGTAATGCCGTCTAATCGGAAACCTTACGATCGGGTGCGGAGTTGCGTGAAGGGCGCACTGGGAGTCCGGATGACATTGTTTGTATATCTTAATTTGCATCTATGCTAATTGTCACAACAATGGACTGGATGGACAACATAGACGTGTATTATTGGATATTGCAAATTTAGGAAGTTTATTAACTACAACCTACTAAATGAAATCAGGAATAACTACGATTCACAGTGTCGTCACAAATATAATCAACTTTCCTACCAAATAATAAATGTTGCCATAGCCCTTAATTTTTTTTTAATATTAACGGATTTGTTAAAATAAAGATATTAGGGCAATGTTAACCTGCGAGGCAAAGTTGGCGACTTTTACGGTATATTTACTTCAGTAAATTCAAATAAATAATTAGAAATCTTTACTATTTTTCTTGATTATGCAAAAGTTTATTCAATATAGATTTAATTGTAATAATTAGCAAAACCACATGCGAAAAAACCTTTTCACGCGCAAACATTCCGTAAAAATCAATTGTTACTATAAAACAGAGTTCGCGCGCGCAGTACGTGAGACGCACGCGCCGGCGAATTTTCTTAGAAATCTCACCATGACATTACACGTAACGCATTTTACGTAACCGGCAAATATTCCTGCTATTCATAATGATCATAGCGACGCCACAACAATTCAAATTAACGATTTAACTTCACGCTCTGAAGAGGACGGGGCACCGTGAACAACCGGCGTGTAATTTGAATACAATGAGCATAAAGTAAACAATATCATAAAGAGCCCACTGCTAAATATCTTTAGTAAATATTCGTTTGACACGCATTATTAATTACAAATGAGGTGAATATAATGATTTGTTCATTCATGTTTTATGCTTTTCACTAAAATCTTCAATCACTGTTAGTAGTAGTAATCCATTGCTCAACATGTCTTTCTGGAGGATTTAATGTTGAGGCGGGTTTGCCAACACTTATAAAATATGGACGGGTAAAACTGTGTCAACCTATTAGTATGTCAATGACATTGTAATACAAAAACAAGGGGAGATTGAAAGAAGTAATACGCTTAAAATATTCGAAATCAATAGCCGTTTGAATCACCAATATTCAGGAATTCGTAGCCTAAGCCTTCCAGACACATAAAAATACGAAGCAGACGAGTCTAGCCACATTTTTCAAGAGGCGTCAGATTTCTTTTGTAGTGTTACATAGATTTATTTTAGATCGTCCTGTCCTCTTTAGAAACTAGGTTTAGATCTATTTTCATCCTACTGGCTTCGTAATGTAAGAGCATTATTTACTGAACTAAATCAAACTTATATTTTTACTAACAACAATCAAATATGTTAAATACATACATGAAGTAAACCGAAATTTCCACACCTTTCTAATTTGACAATGGGTGACACAGTTTGACGGTCACAAAAACATACTGTTACGGCTTTGTATAGAATTATAGATGACATGACGAGAATTAAAAATTCGAAAATAATGGCTTTTTTATTTAGCCTACGTTACTCGCTTCCTGTGGCCTCAATATCATCTGTCATTAATCTGCTATTACCGTTTACGCCGGCCACCGGAATAGCCGGCAATCGGATTATCCGGTAGCGCCCATCACTACGATATCCGATGATCGGTCTCACGTAATACGCACAGTTCGATTGTTCCAGTGAAAGTGCAGATTTGAATGCGCCAAACTGGTTGGGACGACCTTGGCGCGGCAGACTGAGGTCGACTCAACCGGTCCGGTCCCAGATTCAACTCCGCTCACGTCACGCCTTGAACGGGGGCCAACGCTGTTTCTCGAGTATGGATATTTTATAGAATATGCATAAATTCACGACTTTATCCCTACAAAGTTTGGTAGAAGTGTCAATATTGCTACCTACATTTCGTCGAACTTATTTACATCCTAAAATGCGATATGACCTTATCGCCGCAACAAACAACTCAAAAGAGATTATGACAAACCGAAAAGTCACATAAATTGAATTGCCTAACTTAAGTAGCGTAGTAGTGCGTGGTGGCCTGTTGGTAACGGACCAGACGCGGCTGCCTACATTTTCACGGTGGTCGCGGGTTCAAATCCCAGGGCACACACCTCTGACTTTTCGGAGTTATGTGTGTATTGATAGTCAATCACCACACACTTTAACGTTGAAGGAAAACATCGTGAGGAAACCTGCATACCGTAGCGATTTTAAAGAATTTCTACGGTATGTAAGTCCGCCAACACGCATTAGGCCAGCGTGGAGGACTATAAGGCCTAACCACTCTCAATCGATTCTCTCGATTGTAGAGTAGGCCCGTGCCCAGCAGTGGGACGTATATGGGCTGATACATACAGAACTTAAGTAGCGAACCTAGGACCATTCGTTTCCCAACTAGTTCACTGTTACATAATAAGTATCCAAAAGAAAACAAGATTATGGAAACTATCAATACACACGTTAGCTATTAAATCAGTTTGATGCCCCGCTGCCCTTGGGAATGTCGTAATTATGTGACCTTCGAGTAACCTGTGCATTTGCACGTTTTACCAGTCATGTGATCATTTTTATATATAATGACGTGTCATGTAGCAACATTAGCAAGTATTCCCCTAGAAATAGTGCAGTATGTTGTTTATTTCCCAGGCAATTCTACCGAATTACCTTAATTAGGAACCAACGAAATAATGCTTTTGACAATCGTTATAACTTTGTCTATGAACATCCTAGTAATATACAGAAAACTTATACTTGAGTGAACAATAGGACCTTTTTGGGGTCAGGACTATGTATGTGACTGTTGGGTATATTTATTTTTTATCACGCATGTCTAATCGAACTGGTAACATGGTACTGCATGGAGCCGACAACTTAACAACTGCGCCATTCTGTCTTGTAATTAAATGACTAAATTATTTACATTTTCTAACACGTATTTTCAAATACTTCCTCCTTTAATTAATTAACTAGCTCTTGTAAACCAAAGATCCCTTGATCGAAGTACCCGCCCAGCTTATTTGAAAACATTCTTCAATAACCTACCGTCAAAAGGCAGTAACTACCTTCAACTGCCATAGAAAAAAGCACCTTTACATAACACATTAAGCTTCATATTCCGGAAGCAAGTTCAATACTGCATGGAATTATGAGAAATCAACAGGCATTATGCATGTGCGGTTGTTTAGCAACATGGAAGGCGGTAATGGGCAGTATCCTCGGAGGATAATAAGCGTCGGCGGAAGTAATATCACGAAGGTCAAGATGACGCCTGGTCTGCGTGCAAACAGTACGATATTAACAAAGAGTAATATTAACTGCCTTGGTCGCGCAGTTGTACTGTTATACGATTACAACGCTGAGGTCCCGGGTTCGAATCCCTAGTCGGACTGACATATTGGACTTTTCCATTCAGTCAAAATGTAGGTGTTCGGGTACCAAAAGGGATAATGTAGTCAGACTTTTGAACGCATGATCATGAAATCGCCGACTAAATGATTGAAATGACTGAAATCCAATACAAATCGGAATGTTAAACTAGGAGTTGAACCGATCGTCTTAGTTTGCCTTTAATAACTACTCATTTGATTAAAGAACCTTCGCATTACATAATCAGAGTGCTATTTACACATAATCTGTGTTATATAATGTGTATAAGATTTTACTTTCTTTTCTTCTCTTGCTACTAAAAATACATACGCACATACATGAACTCACGCCTTTTTAGCAAAAGGGGTAGACAGAGGTGTAACCAGCACGCCCAAGTTTCGCCTTGTGTTTTCCGTCCCACGATGTGATAGGGGGCGAACCTATCGCCATATCGGGCACAAATTCCTGACTTCGGGCTGATCATGAAT
The DNA here is from genome assembly GCA_033459515.1 of Theretra japonica. Taxonomy (NCBI): domain Eukaryota; kingdom Metazoa; phylum Arthropoda; class Insecta; order Lepidoptera; family Sphingidae; genus Theretra; species Theretra japonica. Next base: position 893,528 of record CM065951.1, on the reverse strand, counting down.
AAAAAAATCCAATATCACCTCGCCTGACCTGGGATTCGAACCCGAAACCTCAGCTTTGCAATCAAACTGTAGTACAACAGCGCCACCGAGGCAGTCTACTAAAAATATATTTTTATATTTTACCAAAACTGCAATTACGACTATAATTATTATAGCGACCTACAAAATACATGATTATTTATAAAAAGTAACGAAGAAGCAAGAAATTAAAATATAATCGGTAAAGACTTGTGGCGCGTATAAACGCGTAGGCTCGACCAAATGATACCACTGACTTACAAAAAAAAAAACTAACTTGAAAGTCATCTTACATCTACGTGCGTGTGGCGAAATTTGGAACTAAAAATAAAATAAAAAAATATCTACTTAACGCATTGATTGAGATAATTTTGCATAATTTATATTCGTAATGTAATGGTATTAACATGTCCAATATAATAAAATATGGAAAGAAAAAAAAACTGTTCTAATTATTTTGACAACAGCACTTTCGGCGCCAAAAGATCGTATAATTCATGTAAATTCTATTGGCGTGTGGCGAAATTTGGAACTAAAACTAAATTTTAAAAATGCCTATTTAATGCATTACTTAAAATATTTTTGCATAATTTATACAACAAGCATTTATACTCCTACTCTAAGAGTACTAACATGTCCAATATAATAAAATGTGAAGAGATGCAAATTGTCCCTGATATTTTGAAAACAGCACGAGAACAACGCGTTCGGACGTCAAAAGACGTAGACGATCTATAGACGACCTATAAAGTCACTACTTTGCTGTTTCGTTCCTTCGGTCAGCGAGATTGTTGCGAGTTCCTACAGCTGGATGAATATTCACATTTGTATTTTATATCATTGTAGTCATGCCATAAAGAAAAAAACAGTAAGGACATTTCACTCTAGAATTTACAGATGCATAAGAGGAATGAGATTGAATGTGTTGTATGAAACCATACCATACAGGCTTATGTTCAACAGTCGACTTCCTGTAGCCGAAGAGAGAGAGCAGTATCAGAATTCAAGATTGCTGATAATATTCCTCAACTATTAATAAGTTAACTGCGGGTCACACACACGTTGTGTATTTTGTGCACCACGATTGTGCGGTTATCACACAAAAGGTGTGTTTTTTTATATATGTACGTATGTGGACACTTCTAGAGCCGCGTCGATGTTCATAAACGGTATGTATATACACAATGATGTATTAATATGAATAATGTCCGTATTAAACACAAGCTGTACATTGCGTACTCGGTTCCACTTACTCTTCTTATGCATACGTTTGAAAGCGATGTGTATTGACAGCTTACCGACTACCACACGCGCTGCAAAACATTAAAAACAACGTTTATAATAATTCATATACATTGTATTACGTCATCGTTTCATGCAATTTTAATATTATTTTCATGCATTCTTATCACTACTACGCACTGACCTAACCATCGTCATCTACATACTCCACGTTTTATAGTTTTTTTTATAAATTTTAAGGAAGGAAAATCACATTTAACCTAATATTCTGAGAATTTTATCAAAATTACAATTGATTTCTTGCTTGGGTTCTGAATTAATGATTAAATTTAGTATCGTCTCAGAATAGAAGCCTAATTTTAAACAAAAAACCGACAGCCAATTTATAAATAGACGGTGGGATGGTAATATTCTTACCTAAACTTATTAAAGTGAGTTTTGCTATGATTTTCAGTTAAAAATTATTTGTAATTATTATGATTCCAAAGCTTGACAGTTTCTATATATAATTACTTCGTTATTTCTGTCTATAGACCGTTTCTTTTATAAACGTATAAACTAAAATATTGTGTTTAACATGTGATCAAATACTCTATAACCTTATATTAAATAACATCCATCATTCTTAACATTAGATAACAATACAGCCCCTCTGACATCACACACACGATGTTTTCGTTAGCATATGGAGGTTTTAAAAGCCTCACATTGTTTCGCGGACAAAAGAACGCCCAACTCACTGGGAAGGGAAGTATCAGAATATACAGAAAGTGTTGAAGTTAAATAAATATATACTTGTCTTGAGTTAAATGACTTTATGAGGCTCGAAAATCATTTGGTGCATTTTTACTGTATCAGCTACAGGGCACGGACCTCCTCTACAATCGAGAGTACGATTGAGAATGGTTAGGCCATATAGTTCACCACGCTGGCCTAGTGTGGGTTGGCGGACTTTTACATACTATAAAAAATTATACAAATCATATGGTATGCAGGTTTCCTCACGATGTTTTCCTTGACCGTTATTTTGGCAGGATAAATTACAATGCATCTGATCATATGTGCAGTGATATCCAAACAAGATCAGATGCAAACACTTTTCCCAGATATGATAAAGAAATATAATCAGCTTCTAACACACTACGCTCAGAAACATGTTTTTTTTATTGCATAGGTCCGGCAAACAAACAAACAGGTCACCTGATGGTATGTGATCACTGTCGCCCATGAACATCCATAACGCTGGATCATGGATGTGTTGCCGGCCCAATTGGTAGAGGAGCGGGAAGGAAAAAGCATGGGAAGAAGTACCTAAGGGATATTAGGCTTTTGTCTACTAAAACGTAGCATACTATGACCGTATCAAGCAATAATAATTCTTTGTATAAATTACTATGGAACGCTGCCTACTAAGCAATTCCATCTCTTGCCGTTCGACAGAAACTCAAAGATATTTGCCTGATACCTTCACAACCCGATTAAACTATGCTGCGTTATAGGCAGGGGCATTTAAACAGCAATATTTAACTGTAACTACAAGATATGCGATTGTATCTCAACTGATTAGATATGCGTATATCGGAGTTTCGACGCTACTTGTGTTACTTATCCGCCTATAGTGCAGGATTAGCGCGTGATAACGCAGATACCAGCCAGCGATGACCTTCCCTCTAATGTATGAGCGTACTTTCACAATAGCTCGACATCGGGTGTTTAAATTGTTCTAAAACATTAGTTTAATAATCTATTATCGCTATCTATGGAATCGGTATAGATTTTTATAACACATCTAGTAATCATCTTTGGCAACAGGAAGTCGATTGTTTGTTATAGAGTCCAAGAATTTTCACATGATTAACAGAAAGAAAACTCCCCTCTCAATACTCCCCGGAATGTTAAAACATATGGGGCACAACAATTTGTATCCAACTCCTATTTGATTTCTTTTTGATTTGTTGCGGCTAAAACATAACATATTAGTTTAATAGACGGCTGAGCTTCAGCCCTTGATATGAATATATGAATTATCTACCATACATCGTAGCCGCCAGGAGTCGCAGTGGCGGGAGTATGGGAGTCTCTACAAGTGTAGATATTGCTGCAACGTCTAGATTCTAGTGTTAGCAGGAAACGTATTATCGGCGATGACCTCGCGCGTATCTGCTAAGCACGGCCGCCGTAAGGTCACGTACACGCGTCCAGCTTTATCTGCTTTCACCAGACATTATATTTATTGCATTGGTTACAATAAGTCAGATTAATTTGTATTGTAGATTGTGATCCTTTGACGCGTGCAAAAAGTAAATAAATAAAATACACTTGTTTTTTTTTTTCAAGTGTTTTGTAGTCTATGTGTAGCGTCTGTATGTGTAATGCTGGTTAAATTGCAGCTACGGCGTTAAATTTTATTTTATAAATAAATAATGATATGTGCTTAGTTACCAGCATCAAAATAATCAAGGTAACCCCTCTAACTATACGTTACAGTAACTACATTTACTCCATTTACATCTACAAATCCACAACTAATGAATCAAGTTAAATCTGTAACTGGTCCAACAGTTGTGCATATTACATCAGATGCTAAATCTAGTGCACCCTGGACGCGTGGCCCGGCTCCGCCAACCGCCAGGCATACATGTCAATAACCCGACGCCTGGACCCGGTCCAAACAACATGTCTAGCGAAAATATTAATATTATCTGCGATACTTTGATTTCGATATCTAAAGAATTCTGTTGGCAGAGACTGAATACTACCCGCATTTGAATTTGCACCTTATTCCCAACTGATAAGATTTAAATTATATTGACAGTTAGTTCAACTCACACAATGCAAAATTCGTATGTAGCACGTAGAATAATGCACTTTATGCAGTGTGGTAAAGGTTTATTTTGGATAGTTGAATGTCGATGGCCTCGAATGGCCTTTACGGCGGACAGGTGAGCAAGAAAAGCTTTTGGCCGGGATAAAATCGAATACATCCGGGTCAAGGCCATGTTTTGAACGCAGGTTAGTTTAATGCGTAATATAGGATGAAAAAAGGTAATCTGGCAATATCTTTCTCGGTATTGTTTTATTGAATTGACATAACGATCCTTCATAGAAATTTTGAAAACTATTTTAGTTATAGAATGTTGTCTTTTTCGCTCAAACTGAATTCAAAATTCGTTCGAAAGGGGCAAAACATTTGTTAACTAAAATAAGTTTTAAAACTATCTGAATAAGGCTGTAACAAGTTATAGTATTTGTTTTAGTGTTTCAGCTTATGTTACAATATTTCGGGAATATTGGTATTAGCAGTACATTCTGTGGAAATATTTAGTTTATGATTTAACTACCCACAGCTGTTTAGCATCAACCCCTTGAGTGCAACCTTGAATGAAAAGCTAAAGTTTAGAACTGAGAAAATATTTTAGCAATAACAATCTTAGTTGCATTTGATTATCTCTATAGCGCAGTTGTTTAAGTAACCGATTGTAATACAAAAAGCCGCAGGTTTGATGCCCGGGCCAAGGCAAATATTTGTTTTGCACAAATATTTGTTTCGCGTGCCTGTGTTGTGACAGAAATGTTTTCTGTAGTTTTTGATAACGAAACTAGACTTTATAAAGCGATCAGGCCTCTGTATGAATCACTGTTGTGTCTTAATTATTTGTGCAAAAATAAAATGATATTTTGCACATAAATTTGTGTCATGCGTTAACATGCACGTTCTTTTTAACAAATTTCGTGACTCGGACAAGTAGTCATGTTGACATTCTTTTTGAATCGGTACCAAAGAAAATAGGCTAGTGATGTGTATTTTTGAAGACTAGGAATGCGGAAGATGATAAAAATAATCCCGAGCTAATAATACTTTAGTATGCAACCTTTTTTTTATTGCCTCTATAGGCAACGAGCTATCGGCCCGCTTGATGGAAAGCGGTCACCGCTGCCCGTAGACCTAAAAAACCTACGGCACTGAAACCTAGTTTCTTAAACATTATTATGTAAAATTTATTCAATATAATAAAAACGGAGATACGGCGTCATTGGTCAAGTGGCAGCCGATTGCGGGCTGTGAACCGTGAGGTCTTGGGTTTAATTTCCGGATTAGGCGTTTTTCGTATTTTTCGATTTCGAAAATGCCATATAACTGGACTGGAATTTGCACTCTACATGGCTATAGGCTCGCCTATAACACACACTGGAAACTGTGAAGCTTAGCGAACTGTAGGGCGTACTAGGGACATCTCTGCCCAACCTTCAAGACTACAGGAGCATAAGAAGGTAATGATCGATGATAGAAAGATTAAGAGAACACCGGAATCCCACCACCTGACATCGATCCCATTCGAGAGCATTTCCATCAGGGGCTCGCCACGGCTATATTTAACGGCGCGGTGCGCATGTGTGTCAAATATTTCGGATGTGTGCGGAAATTCGCACGCTATTGGTGCACTGCCAAACTGCAGACTCCGCGATCAACAAGCATTCATCATTAAGATTTTCACTGAATACTATCGGATTGTATCAGCCCATCCGATATGGCGATAGACTTGCCCTCTATCACAACGTGGGACGACACATACTAGACGAAAGTTGGGTGTTCTGGTAGCATCTCTGCTTACCCAGTTTGGGAAAAGGCGTGAGTTTATGTACGTAACAACTAACAGCTCATAATCGCCCAGTGCCCACCAGGCACCATCTATGCATCTCACCTCATCGTATCTCCATGCCCTATGGTGGCGCAGATGTTCATGGGCGTCGGTGATCACTAACCATCAGGCGAACAGTAAACTCCTTTGCTACATTTTATATATTGCTTATACGAAGCCTTGAAATATAGAACCGTATGCTTTTTTATGCTTAAATCTTAAGTGTAATTAATAAATTTAACATTAAATAAAGCAATTTTCAATTTGAATAAATTAATTATTTTAACTAAGATTAACGCCGTCCAATTAAATCCATCTATCTATCTATTCAGGATCAGGAAGTTCACTGCGAAACATGGGCATCCCCCAAGGATATACATCGCGTCGCGCTGTTGGAAGCGGCCTGCATCCAGCGACTTCCTGCAACCCTTCCACCTTATAGGCGGGCGTCCGACACTTCGCTTTCCTGACCGTAGCCTCCACTCCAGATCTTTTCTGCCCCAATGGCCATCAGTTCTTCGCGCTAAGTGCCCGGCTAACTTAAATAAATAATTAAATACCTTAATCAAATTATATTGAACTTTTTTGTGTATATTTATGAATTATGAATCATTTTATCGGATTAACGATTCTATCGTATATAATAACGCACAATCATGTCTTCCGATGTGAGATTATAATTATAGATTCTACGTGTGTTTTTTAATTGAACTAAAAATTCAAGAACGTACACAAGACATCTGTTGTCTAATTTGGGCGACAATAATTACCATCGTCCAACCATTATCCAGTTAGTGGGGAGCAGTTAGCCACTTTAACTCCAATAAAAATTTACGCAAGCAGGCCGTCAACATAGAAAGACATAATACTTAAAACACGTTTCATTTGATACATATTCTTTTACAGAGTATATATACATACGTAAACTCACGCCTTTTTCACACAAGGGATAGGCAGAGATGCTACCAGGACACTCAAGTTTCGCCTTATGTGTTCTGACCCACGACGCGACGTGATACAGGACGAGCATATCGCCATATCAGGCACAAATTCCTGACTCCGGGCTCATAATGAATAGAAAATTCCAATATCACTTTGCCTGACTCAGCATTACCGATATTTTTTCGACTTTTTTTTTAATGGTAGTATGAATAGCTATAAAAACTTTTAGGTCCTCAATGCTGTCCCGAATATTTTTTCTAAAACATTTATCTTAAAAAAATATCTGTTTAATGCTGATGGTAATAGATAAGAAATGTGAGTGCAGCACTGGCCAAATATAATATAATTAGTCCACATCAGAAACATATTATTTCGCGTACTAACTATTTTATATTTAAACTCATATAATGTCATTGGCGAAAAATAAAAATAATGCTTCTCAAGCACTAATCACTAATCAGTAATCACTATAGGTAATTTGAATTTGACCAACAATGTGTAAATTTGGTAAACAATTGGCACGGCACGATCGATAATAAAATGACGAATCATATCGCTGTACAATCTACATGCATTTAAAACGTGTTGCATCGACTTCACGTGGGTGCCAGATAAACGCAGATAGAAAAAATATATTGATAAAAAGCAACAAAAATAATTCGCTTCATATTTTTACAAAAAAATCTATAGATAAGTCAAAGGGTCGTCATTCAAAATGTTTTGTGATTTAGTCACCTCGATGCACTCGTGGCGGCTTATATCGATGGTGAATACTCATGTCTTGGGACCAATTCGAAGGTCGGGTAATCAACGGCACATTTTTTTGGTTTAAAAAAGTCTTTAAGTTACCTACGTCACGAGTTTGTACCGACATAGCAAACCATTCTATCAATAATGAGAAGGATATAATCTCCGCAAACCTCTAATTGTATTAGAGGCATCCAATCTTATACTGCCTTATTCATAGACAGTTTTAAACTTTAGGGTAATATAGGTTTAACTAGAGCGGACATCGAAAACAAAATCTCTGCGCACTGTGCTGGTACAGGATTCCCGTGTCACGTGTGAGCGCATAACATTTGACAGCCTCCGTAGCATAGTTGGTTAGACGCCGACTGTAAAACGAGAGCCCGCGGGTTCGATCCCCGCACCAACACAAATATTGTGTGGCCCACAAATATGTGTTTGTGAGACCTAAAAGTCTCTCGTAGCTTCTGATTGCCACGACACAAGGCTCGATCTTAGTATGGGGTCAGGACTATGTATGTGACTTTTGGGTGTATTTATTTATTTATTATAGTGCACACGGGAACCCAGTGGAGCGAGAGCGAAGATGATGTTACTGCGTAAGCGAGACAGAGACAGAAACAGAAGGAGTGGTACGGTACCGTTGGTTTTTGTTACAAATATTTTGTTTGCAGTGTCCTCAATAGTATAATATCTCAATGGTTTAAAAACACATTTTAGTTACTGAATGTTTTGTCCCTTTCATACGACTTTTGAATTCAATCTTGGCGAAGAAGACAAAACATTCGATGACTAAAATAGATTTTAAAACTGTCTATGAAGAAGGCCGCTAGAGATGAGGCATGAGCTTATGTACGTGTGCATTCTATCATGTAATCCTCAAACTTGTTTCACCAAAATTTAAATAGAAACCGCTATATAATGTTGTTTTCCTCGTTTAGCACATGAGACGAGGCGTGGGCGTCGAAATCAAGGAAAGGCAAACACGCCGCAATTTTACATCAGCGGTAATTTTAATATCTAGACTGATTGCTTGAAATTGTGAAATTTTCGTTCGAACCTATACTGTGCCTGGTGTATATAAAAAGTGAAGTAGGAAGCTGTGAAGCATTCTCGCTCCCTCGATTTTGATTTTTGTGCCAATCTACCTAACTAGTACTCATTGCAGCTACCTACTTCAAGCGGGTAGGTAGACTAGGGCGCCTCGACATAATAGCAAACACTAACGGCCTTATACATAGACAGTTTTAAAACATAATTTACTTATGGAATGTTTTGTCTTCATGGCACAAACGGAATTCAAAAGTCTTTTGAAAGAGACAAAACATGCGATAACTAAAATGACTGGTAAACTCTTTGAATATTGAATAAGGCCTTAAACATGCAGGTACGCCGCGGACTGAAAAAGGTTAGGAACCCTTGCGTTAGTGGATTGATTTTCTGACCCGGCAAAGTGACTACAATCAACAATACTCGTAGCGCAGTGTAGGCCAGATGGAGTATCTACCGATGCGAGACGGCTATCTCGCCAGTCATCTAATATACCAGCCTAATTGTATTAGGAGCACTGGAAGAGCCCGGAACACGACACTCTCATCTCTATTTGACAGCCTCCGTGGCGCAGTTGTTTTGGACGCCGGCTGTGAATCGAGAAAGCGGGTTCGATCCCCGCACCGAAACAATGTTTGTGTGAACCGAAAGTATTTGTATCGGGTCTGGGTGTTTGTGAGATCGAAAAGCCTCTCGTAGTTCCCGATACCCACGACACAAGACTCAATCTTAGTGTGGGGTCAGGACTATGTATGACTGTTGGGTGTATTTATTTATTTACTACGGTTCCATAATGGCTGTGTATGGCGACCGCTACGCAAGCGGATGCGAACATCCTAGTTCCTATCACAAATCTAATATCCTTCGATTTAAAAACACAAAGGCAATGTCTCGATATTTTCTCCCTCGCGACTCCACATTGCGGAATCGGCTTTCGTCTGCGGTATTTCCCGATCGATACGACTTAAAGGATACAACTCATCCTTTACAAATACTCTGTATTCCGTGCACCGACTCCTTTGTGGAATATTCATGCTGCGATCACTTGGCATCTAGTGAATCATTTGCATATTTACATTTTAGAGTTTATTTTCTCCTAACAGCCACATTTCCTGCCATATATAGCTACTTACTGTAAAAGCCCGAACAACGGTACATCCCAGGATTTACATATATATAAAAGTTCGGACTAAAAAAACATCTGGACCCAGGCGAAGCTGGGTCGGACTGCTAGTATAATATAAAAGAACAATGCTATAACCGAAGCACAATTTTATTGAACCCACAAGTTCCACACAAGTATTGTCCACTTCAAATTATAGTTGGTAAAAGGGCATTCATTTAAAGGCAATGTTTTGTGCTCCATCCCAGAGCTCACAAATATAGAAATTAATTAACCATCTATTATCGCCCAATTAAATTGTGAAGAAAAGCTGGTTACCTAGGAGTTCTCCATAACACCTTCGAAGCTAACCTTACCAACGCACTCTGCATTAAGACGTAACTCCTTTCAATTGTTGATGGCCTCATGGACTCCAGTAGTAGATCAGTTTAATTACAAATCCGATATTACACTAGTATTACATAGTACAAATGATTTATACATGCACACCTACAATAAATTATGATCTGGTAACACTGGCTCGCCAACAACATTGACGTCACCAGCGCGGGACATCTCGCGATCGGATGTCGCCAAGTCACCTGTTTGCAACTTACGGAATGTGACGCATACATGACTTGGACAACTTATATTAAGATTTACAAATCGTGGTGTCATGTTTAGTCATATACCAATAGAATTATTACAAAATTCACACGCGCTTTTAGGGTGAATAAAAACATAGTGAGGAAACCTGCGTACCAAGCGATTCGAAAGAATTTCTATGGTATGTAAAAGTCCGCCAACCCGTACTAGGCCAGCGTGGTAGACTATACGGTCTAACCCTTCTCAGTCGTACTCTCGATCGTAGAGGAGGCTCGGGCCCTGCAGTGGGATGTAAATGGGCTAACACAGGCAGGATTTAATAGTGATTTTCCACACAAATATTTGTCTCGGTGCGGGGATCTAACCTGCGGCCTTGTCGTTTCACAGCCGGCGTCTAACCAACTGCCCCACAGAGGCTGTTCCGTAATCAGCTATTGTATGTCCGGTTTGAAACATATTGGCATTTTCGTGGCCACTAGAGATTCATATCTCGCTTGTGAATACTCTAATATCTATAGATTAGACTCTAATCGTTAGAGTATCCGCTCTCCATTACACAGACAGATTTTAATCTAGACTCTAGACAAATTTTTACATTATCATTCCACATTTCTATATCAACCTAAAAACTAAATTATCCAAACATAAAATTTTCTCATAATCTTGTTTATTTTTAATTTTAGCGTACAATATTTTAGCGTTGAATTGAATAGTTATAATTTTATGATTTCGTCTAAATTATTACGTAAGACTAGAGAAAACTTCATCGTTATTAGTTCAGCATGTGAGAATGTCGTTCTATCGTGGAATAACAAACAGTCAAACTTCCAGGAAGAAGTGTCGTGTCGGAATTCCTTCGCCACAATCTCACTATTTGTGTAATGGAGGTCAATGGGTTTATTATACTTTAGAGGAATGCAATCTATCTTATCTATGGTAAAATGGTGTACAAAGTTTGTTTATACTCATCTCGGAAGTCACTGAGCTGTAGGCTGAGTTTCTGGGTTTGATTCTAGGGTCAATTTGTATTTCGATGTTAAAAAACTTTTTTTTTCGGAAATACAAATTTTCAAAATTATTTTAACACCATGCATGTGCGTGGGTCGTGGGATATGCCTTTTTTTAACGGGGGCAGAATAATCCCAGGATTCATGCTATTGTCTATCAACTACAGTCTTCCTTATTCTTTGCATTTCAAATGGAATAGTGCTATTTACCAAACCGGGAAATAGAGCTTAGGACCTCTCGAAACTCAGCCTAGGCCTAACACTGAACCCATGGGACTGAATACAACGAAACATACATGTCTATTAGTAGAAAACCTCAACAGGTATACTATGAGTGACAAACACACGGCACTGTGACATGTCCGCGTTATTTTGGCAAATAAACCGGTCGGTTGAGGCGCTTTCTAAACGCACGTGCCGTGGACGACACCCCAATCAAAGCTAATGGGCCCAGTGGCCGAACGCTTCCGAATTTCAACGAGAACATACGAAGACATTTTCAAATGACCTCTTATACATAGCAAGACAAGAAGGGTCAGGTCAAAAGTATCCTGAACCGTCGACTATGCATGAAAAGATTGATGAAAGTGGATGAAGCGAAAGTAGTATGTCAGGATCGAGCAATGTGGCGATTCATAGTCTCTACCTACCCCTATCGGATACAGGCTTAATCATTGATATTCGCTAACCCGTTTCTATTTTAGTAAATTTAATGTTTCAATCAATGTTGCCTACTTTTCAAGTCTTCTCTTTAAAACAATAAAATGACTATGATGGGGCTTACTAACAAATTCCACCCGGAGTTGGGCAAATAAATATTTAAACACAGATCAAACAATTTATCTTTGGGATCGAACACAGATCTCCAACACCAAACTTGTTGCGTCAATCGTCTGTAAAATGAATGTGACGAGACATTACGCGCCCGTATTTACCCCGGAATGCGAGTCTGCCCTGTTACGTTGTCAACGGAAATAACTTTAAGCCAAATTTAGCTGTAAACACACATGTTATCGAGGAAAATAAGACAAAAAATATCATAAATTAAACAGATAAAAGACTTGGGGAATGGTGAATGCGTTCCGATGTTTAACGCCGATTTTTAAAGAAAATAAAGAGATAATGGTTTGTTACTATTATTGTTTAGACTTTATTTCAAGAATAAGAGATGATAAGCTGGACAGGATGAAATCTTAGCGGTTTCATTGGAAGAATGATACATTCTCCTATAGCCTGAGTAACAATATTCATATTTCAATCTGGTTTTCACTCTTCTGCCAATCGGTAATAAAAATGTTCATGTCACTACACAATTTCAAATCTTTTAATCTTTACATCAATTAGAGGCTTTGAATCGGCAAAAAAAAAATCTTCCGGATTTGAATATCATCAGGACTTTTATAGACTATTATACGCATTGATAAACGAAAAACAATTAGGTGATTTAACTAACTGTTCTTTATTAACCACAGCACGCGTACCAAATATAATAGTTTATTAATTTAGCCTACCCCCTAACATGTGAGGTAGCGTGAAGATAGCAGTAGTAACTGGTAAGCGGCCGCCGACATAATGACAGTGATTACGAGAGCCGGCCGGCGCGGCTAATTTCAAGTCTCAATTAATTTTGTATCAACTCGTGAACATGGTTGCCAACTATCCCGCATTTATTAACATATGAAAAATACTGTAAATTGATTGCTTCGCGTGACTTTCTAAGCCAACGAGTTTTGGTGAATGGATCTCTTTAGCTACTACTCCAACTAATGCCGTTTTTTTTATTGCACAGGTCCGGCAAAAGACCAAACAGGTCACCTGATGGTAAGTGATCACTGCCGCCCATGACCATCTACAACGCTTGGTTCATAGATGTGTTGCCGGCCCTTAAATGCCTTAAATCAGCATGGGAACGGGAAGGAAACAGGATGGAAAGAGGAAGGTATTGGGCATCCAGCAATCTCACCGAACGAAACGCGACAAAGCTGCCGCTTCACGTCGATTTTCTGTGAGACAGTGGTACACAGTGGTTTACAGTATCTATATTTTGTTTGCTAATGCACACCATTAAGATTCATTTCTACGACTACACGGTATTGAAAAACGCGCCATAATAACCCACCATATGAAAATGAAAATAATTTATTGAATCCATTAAAATGTTCAACATTATTTAGATTGTCATTTTTTTCTCTACCACCCGGTTCGGAAAGCGGTTTTCACTAGAAAAGAACGGGCAAGAAACTCTAGTGTAGCTCTTTTCAAAACCAGTTTACAATATCGTGATTATTACAAAAGTTACAAGTTGGTCTAAATCAGAGCAGTTCATTGATAATTTGTTATAATTTGCAAGCGACATATATTTTTAATACAAATATGTTTACATTCTGTTTAATATGGCTGAGTGAAGCGAAGTAGCCCAGAACGAAGAATCGGTATACTCTGTTTCACCAACGCAGTGAATAATTGTGAAAGCCTTATGTAATCTATCAATCAGTCACAATGTAAGCAAATCGGACAGACCATACCATAGCACAAGCTTATGGCATTGGTGCTTATGGTACAGGGCTATCCTAGTATAAGTACCAGCAGTATCTCAATACTTTTGTTACCTAGCCTAAGCACATATTATTATAAATTGTATTTCTGTTTAATTTAGGTTAAGGAAGGAAGGACCGCCGTTATGTAGTCCCTGAGCAGAAAACCCCGTAATAAAAATAAACATAATTTTATTCAACATAGTCAACCCTAAAGGACATACAAATTACAGTCGCATACGTTGATATACATACATATACGACTGCATACAAATCGTGTTTGCAAAACATCGCTATGTTTTCGAAACGCGATGCCCCTAACACACGTTTATATCGAGAATCCATTTTACCATCGGACTAGTGTTTTACGACTGAAAACTTAATCGCGTATAAATTATTCAAAAATAATAAACTAGCCATTCATTACTTCTATCAAAATACGATCTTGAAGCACCAGCCCCTGGAAGTAAAAGTAGTTTTTATCCAATTTCTCAGGTAAAACATTGATGATTTTAATTAATTTTATGTTGTTTTATTTGTGATTTCAGATACCCCTCGATTTTATAATTCGTGTTTACGCCTTACCAGAATATCGTGCCACTAGAAGTGACGATAAGATGCTGGATACTTTACTTCGTGTAGGATAGACCATAATACGGCATAAGACTGCCTCGGTGGCGTAATGGTACTACGGTACGATTGCAAAGCTGAGGTCTCGGGTTCGAATCCCGGGTCGGGCAAAGTGATATTGGATTTTTCTATTCATTATGATATGGCGATAGGCTCGCCCCCTATCACCTCGTGGGACGGAATATACAAGGCGCAACGTGGGTGTTCTGGTAGCACCTCTGCCTACCCCTTCTGGGAAAAAGGCGTGTGTTTATGTATGTAGACCATAATACTACTCTAAGGAAAGTGATGATACTGCAAAAATATTTGTTGTATAACATGTTGCATGTATAATACAAATTATTAATTTCAACTTCTGTTTTGTATAGGCACAACACAGGAGTGAATAGCAGGGTGGGACGGCAATGACCTGAATCGCCATTGATTTAACAACGGTCAAGGCCAGGTTACCCTACAATCCAGGAAGACGATCATTAATGATAGCAGACGAAGCGAAAAGGATACAAGATCGAGCAATGCTGTATTACATCTTTGATAATGTACAGTGAATAAGCATAATACTGTGCGTATGTTTCTGTAGATATTATGCACGACCAATGAGCAGTTTACCTATTGGTGGTATCGCCTCCTGTAACACAGATAGGCGCAAGGTCTAATTAGATAGTTTTCTCAAAGATAGCGGGTTTGATACGCGTACATATAAATACGGATAATATAAGGCCTATAAATATTTATTCTGGCCTTGTTGCTCGCATTTAGTTTTGCAAACGCACTCATGATACAGGAGTAATTGTAGGCTGGAGCAATGTTATTTAAACAAAACCTACGTTTAGTAAAATTGAATGCCGGCCTTTGAAAATGGAGAGGTAAAATATAGGGTATAATAAACATACATATATAAACTCACGCCTTTTACCAGAAGGGGTAGGGAGATGTTCTCCAGGCAATTACCAAGACACCCACGCTTCGCCTTGTCTGTTCCGTCCAATAATGTGATAGGAGGCGAGCCTATCGATATATCCGGCACCAATTCCTGACTCCGGCTGATAATGAATGGAAAAATCCAATACCACTTTGCCCGATCTGGGATTCGAACCCGATACCTCAGCTTTGTAATCATACCGTAGTAGAACTACGCCACCGAGGCAGTCGAATGTAGGGAATAAAATGGTGATCTCTTATGTACATGTATGATATTTGACATAATCACTACATAGTATAAAACAAAGTCGCTTCCCGGAGTCTTTCTGTCCATATATATGCGTAGATTTTTAAAACTATGCAAGGAATTTTGATGCATTTTTTTGTAGATACGAGTGATTCAATTGATAGTCAATCACCACGCACTATAACGGTGAAGGAAAACATCGTGAGGAAACCTGCATACCATACCGATTTGTATAAATTTCTATGGTATGTAAAAGTCCGCCAACCCGCACTAGGCCAGCGTGGTGGACTATATGGCCTAACCACTCTCAATCGTACTCTCGATTGTAGAGGAGGCCCGTGCCCTGCAGTGGGTCGTGTATGGGCTGATACAATACAATAGAGTGATTCAAGAAGGTTTATGTGTAAAATACAAATACAGAATGTCCCAGTTTGTACGAAAAATAACATGTATCTGGTGTGGAGTATCAAAACACATCTGCACGCAGGCGAAGCTGGGCGGACCGCTAGTCTATAACAAAACACTAATATGCCTACCTCGATGCTGGACGCACCCAATCTCCTACATCGTTAACTCGCGTTGTTTTTGCGTCCATGCGTAATGTGAGAACGCCGTGAGTGATATTCCCACAACTTTCACTTGATAACACTGTCCTACGCTAACGACACTTTTTGCGACAACTCATAACACAACACGTGGAAGATGCTATGAAAAGTGCCTAGCCATTTATTATAAAAATGTTGGTTAGACGCCGGCTGAGAAACGAGAGGCCGCGAGTTCTATCCCCGCACCGAAACAATGTTTGTGTGATCCACAAGTACTTGTTTCGAGTCTGGGTGTTGAGAACGAAAAGTCTCTCGTAGTTTCTGATACAGGACACAGGACTCGTTCTTAGAGTGGGGTCAGGACTATGTAGGTTATGTTGGGTTTATTTAATTATGTTTTCATGAACACTCGTATCTTTAAAATATACAAACATTTTCTGTGCGATGAGCCTACTCGCGCCCTTAAGTACATAAAGCCAACATTTAGCCACAAAGGCTTAATGACTAAGCACTAAGCAGTCATACATTACGTCGTAAATTTTACGTCAGTACTCAGTGCGCACATTCCATTCTAGGATTTCGGAAAAATATTTAGTCTCATTGTGCGTTGGTGTGCAAGTTAAACTGTTGATTAATATAGATCATTATAATTTAGACATTCCAGCATTAAGATGCTTCAGGAATGAAATGGAAAGCTTGAAAGTCTTCTACTTACTGTAAAACCAATTTATCAAAGCTATTTTACGTTCATTTGGTGGGCTAATATAGAAAACATAACATGAGGATGGAATAAAGAATGAAATGAATGCATAAAAAAAGGTAAAACCACTCATTAGAAAACAAGAATAAAACGAGTTTGTGCACACAACAAATTAAATATGGAAACTTGTTTGCCAATCATGTTTTTATAGCATCACATAGTATTAAATCTCTTCATTTTATACATAGATGCTTGTGTGTCATAAGTTGATAAAATAATTTACATTAACATACAAATTGTATATGAAAGAAATTTATAAAAATTTTGTTTCCTATAAAATATTATGCTAAATCTTCTGTTTTGGGAAAATAACAGAAAAGCCATACACTCTCACAGGCGTCTGCAATGGATTTCCTATCAAAATGAATATTGTTCTACATAGGCCCACATTATAAATGTAAATACCATATGACAGTCAAAGAAAAATCTTAGATTTAATTTAATATATATAACATGTCATTGCTAACCACAAGTAGTAGTCCATAGTCTCTGCCTACCCTTATGGGATGCAGGCGTGACGATTATGTATGTATGTATTTATGCTGAGCACAAGCCGCATTTACAAATAGAGGCAGTTGGCCAAAATCCATATCACGACTGTAATACATGTTGGTGGACTTCCCAAACCATTAAAATTCTTAGATAAACTGCCAGGTGTGCATTTTCATATACTTTTCCTTGAATATTATATCCATATTCCTTAATACTCAAGGCAACTAAATGTACCAAATTGAACTAAACAAGTGCCGATGACCCCAAATTAGTACACCAATGTTGATAGCATATAATTAGACCCTGTTAGACAGAGTCTATCTATTGTCCAATTGCTCCACTAAAATAAACTTAATGTAGCATACATTTAAGTCAATTAATGTATTTTAATAATGTGCTTTAGAAGCAGAGGTAGAAATGACTGAATTACAATATAATAGGACTAAAATTTGCACCATGAAAATCTCCAAAACCATATAAAGTATTAGAGTGGAAATAAGCTTGGAAAATTATATCTACCACTAATAGCATCTCTGCCTATAATTTCAGGGATGCAGTAATTTATTTATAAAGTAAACAAATTATAAACTTTATATTTGAGATATAATATGTTATTTTAGCAGTAGTATTGCTCATAGCAATAAAATACAGGTGTGAAAGACATCATAATTAAACCAAATATTAGCACAGCACCACTTAAAGGTGTTATGTCTTAGCTAACAACACCAAATACCACACTTAACACTGGTCAAATTGATACTATTCTAGTTAACATTCTTATTGATTATTGTTATAATTATGCTTAGAAATATATTTTTGATAAGGCAAATTGCATATAAGTTTCTGATTGGATCAGTAATAACCGGTTGAGTGTAAACTAGAGAAAACAAAATCTAACTTGACACAGGCATCAAAAACAAAGTCATAACATTATGAACCTCATTTCTTTTATATTCAATGTGATTCATAAGTCATGACCCAAGTCAATGTAATATTGTTACACATATAAACTGTAATATGGCATTTTTCCAATACTTGCTCCACAGAACTTTCACAATTAATGTCCATAGATTTGCAACTGGATAATAAAAGTGAATGTATTTCCTTGAATTTTAATACAGTATAATAAAGATATATAACCGATCAGCTGACGGACATGTCTACAAATGTTGTGTCATGATATTCAGGTAAAACTTTAGCGGGATAATGCTGAATTTTATCAATATTGCAGGCAGAGGACATTCAAATAATTGGTAGATGTTTGTAATAATACTTTCCATATGCCTAATTCACACAGACGGGTGTAAGGTGTATACAATTACTGAATTAAACTCAGACAAAACAAAACAGATAAAATTGTAAACAATGTGATCATGCCGATTACTAACGCAACCTTGAAATATTTACTCCTTTGTTTTACAACATATCTAATTAATCCACAGGTAAACATAATTAGAACACGGTTTGGCTGAATTAACACATATTGTTTTGTTACATTGATGGTAAAACAACAATGTTCGCATGACATTCACGTAGTTAATTTAAATATATGCTTGTGTCATCGAAACACAATGAGGCGCGCTGTACATAACTAGCTTCGACGAGCGTGGAGCAAAGTTCAAGTCCTAGCAAAAAGGTTAAATCGTTCATACAAACAACGTTAATTACGCTGTACTCGCTTAACCTTAGCTAGTGTTCGTATACAATTAGAAAAAAAACATAGTGTACCTGAGTCGAGATTCCTGTCCGCACCCCCGGTCATTTTCACTAATCTTGGAGTCAAATGGGACCAGTCAACGCGTCAGCGGGCAGCGCGCTCCGCTCCTGACGGCCCAGCACCACGATCCACGCAGCAATTATAAAAAGAACCCAATTTCAATGTCACAAATGTAACACGAGGGTACAGGCGACGTCTCGCCACCGCGCGCCCCACCGTCACACTAACCACGCGACACGCGCCCTACGCAGTAATATCATAACAGAATTTACCTTTTCCCTCATGGTAATTAGTATCCCGATGTTTATGTCCTTCGTTATCAGCCATATTCGATTTATTTATTTCGACTACTGACTTGACTGAACATAGCGACGTGAAATTTTTCCAACTCGACGCAAGTTGACAACCTTGCGGAGGAAAAAAGACGTGTCATTTGTCAAAATTAGAGAGATAAACCGGAGTTTACCGATGTATTTAATTAATAAATATCATTTAAACTGCATTTCACGACTCTCGTTATATTTAGAATAAAATATAAAGCTCATGCTTTCGTCACAGTTACACAATGACTGCGTACAAATTCCACTTTATTTAATTAGCGACTATATAGCGTTAATACTCTTTCATAGGTACGTTTTAAAATGTGAAATTGTGCGTAATATTTTAATGTTTATTATATTATGCTGTTCAATTAAGGAATATTTTTAATTTAATAAATAATGTATAAAGTATTACTATTTATACAAAAAAACATACAATAATTTTAAATCTATTTTTGTCCATTACTGAAAAGCGAAACCATAAAGCAAAATTTGTAAACTTTTTGGTCTGCTGATTCATCTGTCAAAATCTTCATTGGGTTTGTCGTGTGGTGTCAGATTTCTAAAAGTTTTTTCTTACTTATTCCTTTATCACATAAACTAACAATAATTAATCAAGATGCAGGTGAAACATTTATTTTCGGATAATAATAGCACAATAAAACATAAGTTAAGTGTTCATTTTCTTCATATTTGGCATTTATTTTTAGAACCCTAATGAGGATACAGAATGGAACGATGTCCTTCGTGCGAAGGGTATCCTACCCCCCAAGGAGGCGGAGGTATCGGAGGATGAGATCGTGAAGATGATAGAGCAGACTATACAGCAGAAACAAGCCGAGAGTGAGTGAATAACAGTACTCTTGTTTTAGAGGTTATAACACCTGGAGTTTTCCTCTTTAAATTTTAGTATTTACATAGTGTATTAGAAGATTCTATGATTTGTAGATTACATTAAATTCACTGCAGTTTCATTATTCTGACTTAAGTTATCTAAATGTACAAATCTTATGTATAACTTAATCCCTACTTTCAGAGGATAAAAAGATGTCGGAGCTTGACCTGGACGAGCTTGATGAGTTAGAAGACTCTGAAGACGAGGCCGTTCTAGAAGAATACAGGAGGAAAAGGATAGCAGAGATAAAAAGGTTATCGGAGAAACCAAGGTTTGGAGAAGTCAGAGAGGTTTCAGGACAAGATTATGTTCAAGAAGTGAATAAAGCTGGTGATGGTATCTGGGTGGTCATACACTTGTACAAGCATGGGTAGGTAGTATTTTAATTAAAAATGTATAATAATGTACCAATAATTACATTGTGCACACTGCAGTGTTGTGGTAAATTTCCTTATTATTTGTAACTGTTTTGTGACTGCCTTGGTGGCGTAGTTGCACTACAGTACAATTGCAAAGCTGTGGTCTCGAATCCCATGGATTTTTCAAAGTTCAAATGTTCACCCCTAATCACATTGTGGGACAGTACATACAAGGTATAATGGTGGAGCTCCTTCCTACCCCTTCTGGGAAAAAGGTGTTTGTATTTGTAACAACACTAATGTAGATTTTTATGCACACTAGAATTTTATATTTTTAATTCAACTGAAATCTTAACATTTCACCTATTCCAGCATCCAGCAGTGTGCCCTCCTGAACCAACATATGAGAGAGCTGGCTATGAAGTTCCCGTACACAAAGTTCTTGAAGGCGGTGGCACAGACTTGCATTCCCAACTTCCCAGAGCGGAACCTGCCCAGTGTGTTTGTGTACTTTGAGGGCGACATGAAGAAACAGTTTGTTGGGCCTCATGAGTTGAGAGGAACTTCTCTTACATGTGATGGTAAGGGTTTCACATATTTTGGCTTTGTATTTGTTGTTTGGATATGAAGAGTCAAAGTGTAAACATCTCTTCCACAGCATTATGTATCATAATTTGTGGGATCAATACTTTTAAAATGATAGGGCTGGTCCACATTCTAAGACAAGTGTTAGTGTGATCAAGCAAATTTGTTTTGAGCCTACGCTTAGGCTACATTTTCACCCCTCTCATCTTATATCTCCATTATTCTGATTCGCTTGCATCAGTGGAAATGTCTTCTTTTTGAAAAATATCCTTGTAGATCCTGACCCCATGTCTTGGACATCATTTCATCTTATTATCATCATTTTCCATCATAGTAATATGCTGTTAAAAAAACATTAAAATTGCATTGTTTTTTGCAGAATTTGAGTACATCCTGGGTCAAGCTGGGGCAGTGGACACGAAAATTACAGAAGATCCCAGACCAAAAATCAAGGACAAAATGTTCACCGACCTGGGGACCAATGATTGGTGACGACAGTGTGCTTAATGTAGTGTGAATGACTAATGCTTACAAGTGCGGGTTTGGTTTGCTTCAAGTGCTGAATTATTTATTTACTATCTTTAATTCTAGATTAAAACATCACATGTTGATAACCTTTAGGGCTATTTCTGCAGTAAATATTGTTAGAGTTTTATTTGTGAAGTCATTAAATTGGAAGGAAAAGAGATGTTAGCATTTGTCTGTGGCATTTACATGAATAAATTACACTTTGATTCTGTTATTACCAACAGCATTGATGATATGTCAGAAAGTCATTACGATTATCAATGAACTGGTACAGTATTTGAATAAAAGTTTGTCTCGAATTTCGTAGTGATAGATTTATGTGTGGACATAGCCCTATTGTTTGTTCATAATACAATATTGTTGAGATATTTACAATTATACATATTATATAAGTAAAGTGAAATAATATGGAGAGTGAGTGACAACATAGAAGTATTTTTAAAGTTTCAAATATGTAAAATGAGTTTATTTATAATTTACTACATTTTTCACCAAAGAATTTTAAACAAACAAGCACTCTGCTCTCCATTATGACAATGTATATGACAAGAAAATCTGAACTCAATGGTGCTGTATAATATATTTTATAATAAAAACATACTTCTCTAGTTTCATTTATTTATTTGCATTCAATGCATTCTTTTATCAGTTTATTTTCATAAACAATAACTTCTCTGGTCCTTACAAATTAAATGTTTACAGTAATAGAAAACGATCTATTGATAACGAGAAAAATAATTATACATAATCATGGTGTGTAATGTTAATTGTTCAAAATAAATTCGAGATAAAAATGGTAGCGTCATGAGCTCAAATGTTTAATGAAGTTTCTATTTGTAGGATTTTCGAAATGAAACACTATGTGTTGATATTTTATCAACAGTACATGATGATGATTTGATTGTTCGTTATTACAACTTATGTGACGAAAGATAGTCTAACTCAGAACTTTGCAAAGATTTGGCGTGACTCATAACAATAATATAAAACATTCACACATCTTTTTGATATTGTGTAGTTTTTCATACAGTGTTCAATTTTTCATATTTGGTAGAAAATAAAATAGGTCAATAGTTTGCATTGCAGTAACTGCAAAGTAAGTCCTAGATTAAAGTATTAAAGTCGAAATTGCAAAAATTGGCATCTGTGTATGAAAGTTAGTTTCACAGGACCTCCCTTCACGCGAGAGGCTCATGTTTATGCATTGTGCCCTCGGTAATACCGAGTCCTGCCAGTAGTAGAAATAGATGGACAGCAGGTTACAAGAGTTCAGCAGCCGCGGTGCAGGTTGAGCGCGGCCACGGTGCGTGCCAGCGCGGGCTCCACGGGCAGGCGCGAGCGCACGCCCAGCTCGAAGGCGCGCAGCAGCAGGCGCGCCGCCGCCTCCTGCATGCCCACGCACAGCTCCGCCAGCTTGTCCAGCGCCGCCTGCGACACCTCCGCGCGCTGCGACTCCAGGCACTCCACCACGGCGCGGTAACCTGCCACCGGTATATGTGTTCATATAACAAGCTAGATAGCGCCTCTCATCAGCCCATATACGACTAATTGCAGAACAATGGTCTGTTTAACAATCTAAAGTACGATTGAGGAGGCTTAGACCATATAGTCTACCACGCTGGCCTAGTGCGGGTTGGCGAACTTTACATATACAATTTTATACAAACCCGTATGGTATCCAGGTTTTCTCATGTTTTCCTTTACTGTTATGAGTGGTGGTTGACTATCAATATATACATGACTTCAAAAATTCAGCGGTTTTCCTTGGGATTCGAACCTATAACCACTGTGAGCACGTTGGCAGCCGCGTCTGGTCCGCTACCAACATGCCAGTTGTTCAGAGTGTACTCACCCGGCGTGACGTCCTTGACGGCGGGCAGCAGCTTGGCCAGCAGCGCGAGCGCGGCGCTGCGCAGCGCAGCGTGCGTGGACGCACACAGCGGCGCCACGGCCCGCACCAGCGCGCCCGCCGCGCCCGCGCCGCCCCACGCGCCGCCGCGCCGCGCGCCCCACGCCTCCACCTCCTGCACCACACATGTTATGTCTACTGCCTCCGCACAAACACATCAATGCACATTCAATAGTTATGACTTTGAATTGCTAGCAACTTCTAACAAACATACATACATACATAACCACGTGCCTTTTTCCCAGAAGGGGTAGGCAGAGGTGCTACTAGAACACCCACGTTTCGCCTTGTATATTCCGTCCCACGATGTGATAGGGGGCGAGCCTATCGCCATATCGGGCACAAATTCCTGACTCCGGGCTGATAATGAATAGAAAAATCCAATATTACTTTGCCCGACCCGGGATTCGAACCCGAGACTTCAGCTTTACAATCATACTGTAGTACCACTACGCCACCGAGGCAGTCCTAACAAACAAAAATGAAAAAATATCCAATACCTTCTGCCAAGTTCATTTTTAACCTGTTTGTATGGCAAAACAGGTAAACCTTTAGCTAATTTAAAATCACATTAAACAAGTATTCATGTTTGAACATAATTAAAGACGACCAAAATAATAAAAAATATATAATAAAGATCTGTTGGTGCGTATACCTGTATGCACCAGTGCAGGTTGTCGGGCGTGTCGGCGCGGCGCTGCAGCGCGTGCAGCGCGTGCGGGGGCGGAGTCGCCGACGCGGGCGGCGCCACCTCCGACGTCGACAGAGAACTCAGCGCCGGCACCGCCCTGTGTGCACAACATATCAATATCTCACTTACTATGCTACTTACTACGTTTACGCCTTAACGTGTAAAGTTCAACGCACACACACGTTGTTGAGCGTATAGCTCGCAATATGAACCTACAAAATATGAACAATTAATGCGTATGGATAATTCGTTATTTTAGCACAACAGTAAGCGTGTCAACATCGCTTCGTTTAATATATCTAGTTGGATATCCGTATCCTCGCGGATATCTATCACCTCCTGCTATCCTGCAACATGTAGAAAACTCAAATCTATATCTGTATCAGCCCATATACGTCCTACTGCAAGGCACGGGTCTAGTGTATAGATATAGTCCACCACGCTGTCTTAGTGTGGTTAGCGAACTTTACATGTGCAGGTTACCTCACAATGTTTTGCTTCACCGTTATAATGCATGCTGATACCAATACATACATGACTCCGAAAAATCAGAGGTGTGTCTTGGGATTTGAACCCGCGATCACCGTGAACAAGTTAGCAGTCGCGTTTGGCCCGTTACCAATAGGCCACCAGGCACTTTAAAATTTATATAAATCTTCCAAAATGTATAGTAAATAATTAATACTGACTGCAAAGTCTCCCTGTGCGCTAGCAGCAACACGGCAGCTCTTTGTGGCCTCGCTGCCGTGTATCTGCGCACCAAGGCCGCCACCCTCTGTGTCATGGCCGAGCCGCCCCCGCCGCCCCTGTCCCCGCCCTGCCGCACCATCTCCAAGAAACAGTCCAGGATGCCGTGGACCTCCTCACTAATAAATAGACATATTTTTGATATCAAAAATATAATTTATTTAAAGTCATTCATGAGATCTTTTAAGAAGCAAACTCATTTTGCTTCATTAAATGTTAATTTCATTAAATGTTAATATGTAAGAAGAAGAAGAAGAAGAAGAAGATGAAAGAAGAAAGAAGAAAAAAGATTGATTGAATCTTTGATAATGAATTTAGAAAGAGAGGAAAAACTATGACATCTTCAAATCTACCATTATAGCTCCTATAAACCAGAATACAGTGTCACTATTTTATACACATCGATACCAAAACCTGTCAAATTACGGATCCTACTTATCTCCCAATTAAATAAATATAAAAAACTGTAATGAGGTACCTGAGCGGCGGTCGGAACAGCTCCTCGTCGGACAGCACCTCCAAGAGCGCCAGCAGGTGCTGCAGCGCGGCCTGCGAGTGCGCCCGCGCGCCGCGCACTAGTGCGTGCACCAGCGGCAGCGCGCGCCGCCCCGCGCACACCCCGCGCGCGCTCACCCCGCGACCCTCCGCCTCCATGCGCGACAGTCTGTATACATGCAGATCACTTGCCAAATATCTGCAGCCTTATACATAGACAGATTTAAAGCCTATTTGAGTTATTTTATTTATTATATATTTTATTATATATTAAAATAGATTTTATAACTGTCTATGAATAAGGACGATGGTGTATAGTACCTGCAATACCAGTTTAAGATTGTTCATAAACGATACTTTGTCATAGTTTAGAATTTAGATTTGAAAGGCTATTTCGATAGTACATTACAAAACCAAAGGCCAATACATATACATAATTGTCAGCTAATTTCCAATACGGTTGGATGACCTATGGAAGGTTCAAGGTAGTCGCTGGCTATAGGCCGCTTCTAATAGTTTTTTTAAGCTGTTGCTCGGTGGTATAACTCAAGCTGTTATTTTTTACAAGCATTTTTAACCATCATCCCCTGTAGTAGAATGTGCAGTGCGTACTTGTGCGAGTGGTCCTTGGAGTGCGGGTAGTGCGCCGCCAGCGCCGTGAGCAGCGTGTGCGAGGCCTTGTCGGCCGCGCTGGTGGACAGCGCCGCCGCGTCGCGCAGCGCGGCCCCGGCCTGCAGCGGGCTGCGCCACGCGGGCCGCGCGCTGCTCTCGCGCAGCAGCTGCAGCACGCGCGGCACCTGCGGCAGCGCCAGCCTCGGTTCTGTCATCCGCTTTGTTATGGGGGGAAGTGGAAAATATTTCCAATTCCTACTGTTAATTTAACTTTGTGATTAACTTCGTTGCGGGTTAAGGACGAGTGAGACATTTCCGGAGACGCGCTGAGATTCAATGCTCGGTGTCATTAAAATGCGTGCCACTGTTGATCCTGGCTTACAGGAGTTGCAATGGCGGGTGTGAGGGCGGGACATTTCCATAACACCATAGAGCATAGAGCACAGACCTTCATGTAGAGCAGCAGCAGCAGCATGGGGTGTTGCTGTGCGGCGAGCGCGCACGCCAGCAGCGCGTGCGAGGAGCTGCAGCAGCGCAGCACCAGCGGCAGGCGAGCCTCGATCCGCCGCCGCATGCCCTCCACGCCGCCCGCCCGCTCCGCCTCCTCGCTCTCCTGGACCACGTACCGGACCAGGACTTTTAGCTGCAAAATAACAATCAATTTGTTATTATTGCCAAATAACTCGTGTAACGGTCGGTATGATAGCACAATGACAATAGGTGTGTGTACGTGTGTGTGCGTACGTACTTAATATGTGCGTACGTGTGCGTGTGTGTGTGTGCGTAGGTGTGCGTGCGTGCGTACCTGTTGGTGGTCGAGGCGCAGCGTGTCCTCGTGCACGTAGTGCTTGGGCGTGGTCTTGTCGCGGCCCTGCCACACGCGCGGGCTGCCGATCAGCGTCTCCGCGAAGTTCAGCACCGACGTCGCCGCCCAGTCACTAACCACGATACAACTCATTCATTTAACAGTCGACAACGACATACAATTACCTTCATCATCAGCCATATGTAGTCGACTGATGAACATAGATCTATTATATGGTCAAAGTTTGTTTAACTATACTATCATAGTACATCACAACTCGGTGCTGTCGTACGCTCACTGTATACTTCACTATAGCGTTCTAACGCACACAAGGTAAGTTGCGGAGCTCTTATCAGTGGCGTGCCTAGGGTTTTGAAGTAGGGCAAGCCCAAAACTTTTTTAAAGTATAATACATGTTGATTTAAAAGGAAAATATACTAAGAACGAAGAAAACAAATGTACGTCAGCAGACCTAACAAACAATCTATAAAATATTAAGATTAATAAAATTATAGATTACATGTGGATATGCAACCGTAACTTGGTAATACACTAACTACTGAAAACTTCTAGTAGGTACACTAGCACAACGGTAGCTACTATGTTGCCGTGATTACTATGCAGTTAACCGAAATTGCGGACAGAAAATATTATTAATGCATTAGCGCTAAGTTTTTATGAATTACAAGTAATAACATGCCTTTTGAAAGGTCCACCTAAGTTATTAAAATCATTATATTATACATAGTACAAACATTCTAATATACAAGTGTCGCTTGAAAAACATGTGAACCACGACTATTTAATAACTTATTTGAAGGGGAGCATGTAGAAATCAAATTACGTAGGTAGTTTTTTTAAACTGAGCTGATAAATGCCTCTTGTAATTTACCACGAATTTAAGAAATGCACAAACCCGGCGTTGTTTTCGCGCCAGTTTTTTTTTTTTCAATATAATCGAATTAAATTACCTTTATACCAGCAGTGAACACTTATATCATCACACTTAAACCATCACAGGAAACAATACAACTCATTTTAGTTTCAAAAAGCTTAATGAACATAAAAAACTAATCATTAACCTAAAAACAGAACTATTTACAATTGCACAATGCCAAAACACCTATGAAGTTAGTACGAATCCGTTCAGAAATTGCGAAACGAAACGTAAAAATAAACATTACAACATGCAATTACAATTTATTAAAAAAATATAAAAACCACATTATTTTTACCTAAAAAATTATAAAATAATTTCAAAAAGGAACAAACATAATTTAATAATAACGAATATAATTTACTAAACGAATAATGTTACACGTGACGACCTTCAAACGTACGATGTTCACTCCGCGAAGCTGGGCTTAAACGGTTTGATTTTTTTGTACAAATTGCTATAGTTGCATATCTGTAGCTATACATTCGTAGTGGCAGAGTGTAACATTTCAACCTTAAGTGTGAAAGAGACAGCATGAGTTTCCAAAAGC
Organism: Theretra japonica; assembly: GCA_033459515.1. NCBI lineage: Eukaryota > Metazoa > Arthropoda > Insecta > Lepidoptera > Sphingidae > Theretra > Theretra japonica. The sequence goes on along the minus strand of CM065951.1, from coordinate 864,895 downwards.
CTCGTAAAAGCACACGGGAGAGAAAGAGACATTTAAAGAACGCGAGTTACGTCTTTTAAAAAATGCGTGAAGCTACGCGAGAGGTTAAATTATTGAATGAATTTAATACAAGCATTGCGAGGCGCGGGCGGCGCTCCGTCGCTCGTAGTTGCGTTTCATTGAATTGCGCCGCGCCGCGACGCGACCGAACGCGGTAAATTCAAAAATGGTATATGTGTCGTAATAAATTACTGTAATGTATTGAATGTAATGGTTTCTGTTCATTATCTTGTATTTGCGTATTAAGTAGGGCAAGCCGGGCTTTTGGGCTTGTATGGAAGTACCGCCACTAGCTCTTATGTACCAATCTTAATAAAACTCTACAATGATGGAAGCCTCACCCGTCCGGATGCAGCAGCGCGGAGAGGCAGGTGTGCAGCGTCCTCCAGGAGGCTCGGTGCGCCAGCAGCGTCACCACCAGCGGCCGCCACGTGGCGCAGCCCGACCGGAACATCAGGCGCATCTGCACGTACACATATATTTTTATTTGTAGTTAACTTTATTTTTTGAATTATGGAAATTGGTCACAGTAACAAAATGTATAGTGCGTGTATGCGTGGATGATATGTGTGCGTTGGGACCTGTCTCTGCGGCTGCGGGCCCAGGGTCTCGCGCTGCAGCTCGGACAGCCAGTCCAGCAGCAGGCCGCAGCCCAGCCCGCCGCGGGAGAACACGTGCGCCGTCGCCTCCACGCCCGCCTCCACCTTCACCTGAACACAAATACTCAGTTCAATGCTGAATGTTGCTGTTGTTACACTACAACGGCCTTATTCATACAGATTTAAAGCCTATTTTAGTCATCGAATATTTTGTCCCTTTCGAACCGCTTTAGAATTCAGTTTGAGCGAAGGAGACAAAACATTCGATAAGTAAAATAAGTTTCAAAAGTGTCTATGAACTAGGCCGTAAGGTAGAAGTGTGATGTAGGGCAGTTTGTCGTCGAGTTGATTTTTACTGGTCAATAAAAAAAAAACATTAATGATTGTGAACAGTATTTTAACTGAACACAATATTGTCGATGAAGTTAACCTATGAATTAATTCCGGTCTGGGTATTATAGGTCCGCAAAGTTCAACCTGATTCCTAAAACATTGTATTTTTATAACTGTGACGCTTATATTGCTGATCCCACATTTAGATACAATATATCTTTCGTCGTAGATATAAGAAAGTACAAGAAATGACACGAAAACAAATTGGTCTCTAAAACAAACGACGTAAGATTCGAAGTATAATTAACATACCTTAGTCTCATAGTGTCCCTCTTGATTCTTCTCGAGTAGATGTGAAATGACATCGACGATGAGGCGCGGGTCTTGCGTCTCGATCATCTTGTTGCCGATCGCTTCCAATGTGCTTGGAGTCGCAGCTTCTAATGCTGTACAGTTAATAAATAAATAAATAATAATAAATACATCCAACAGTCACGTACATAGTCCTGACCCACACTAAGATCGAGTCTTGTATCGTGGGTGTCAGGAACTACGAGAGACTTTTCGGTCTCACAAACACCCAGAGCCGACACAAATACTTGTGGATCACGCAAATATTTGTCTCGGTGCGGGGATCGAACTCGCCGCCTCTAGTTTCACAGCCGGCGTCTAACCAACTACGCCATGGAGGCTGTCGAACTGTTAACAAATTATACTGGTCGTTTCAGCTACGTAATAACTTAAAAATATCGTTCCATTGATCATTTACGTATACACGTACGCACTCGCGTACGTTCGGACGTGCATGCATACGCACAAAAATACTTCCATATTTGTATTTAATATTGCCTGAGAGCCTGTAACTTTCGATAGTTCATCACACCGATTGTAACATTATAGGCTGCGAGTTCGATTCTCGCACCGAGATAAATGTTTTGAAACATGCATGCACCGCAATGTCACCGGCTTTCTAGTCTAGCACGTTGGCATAGATTGCCGTTCCCTAACGCCATTATAGCCTGAATATGTACCTGCAATGAGCTGATCCCGGGACGCGTTATTCGGCAGGCGTGCGTGGTGCACGGCCAGGGCGTCGGCGTCGCTCTTGGCGAGCGCGTGCTCTCCTTGCGCCAGGATGCGCAGGATGGACGCCACGGGACCCGTGGCACACTTCGACTTGGCCAGGAGGTTCACTGCCATCTGATAACAACATGCATTTATATAGTTCTTGTGTATATGTTATTGTTCTGATTTGATTCTTTCGATTGTAGAGTAGGCCCGTGCCCAGCAGTGGGACGTATATAGAGTGATAAAAAAAAACAATATTGTGTTACAATAACCATATGGTTATTGTGTAACAATAACCATAAAACAACATGTTATTGTCTGGATCAATATTGATGAGTATTATACGTGTTTGAGCAGATATTAAAACTTTTTAAGTTCATACCAAGACTCAGTAAGTGGTCCTGTAATTGGATCGTAGGTTATGATTTTTTTATTAATTAATCTGATTGATTGCAAAATAAATATCTGCAGGTCTTTGTTCTCCAATGATTTCGATTCACACTCAAATTTTCCCACTAATAAAACTAAATAATGATAGTGAACGACGGTCGGCCATGGTAGAGTATTTAGATTGCTAGAGAGTGGCTTCAATAGGCGTGGAATAGATTCGAGCGGTAGAAAACTCCTTTTAAATGGCTCCGTTGAGGTACGCCATTCATCCAGATTTTGAATACTAAAATATTTTATTTCAGAAGTCCTGGCTGGTACGTACGTCTCTCAGCTCGTTGTTTTTCAAGGGCAGCAGCGCCCGCAGCAGCGGCGCCACGAGCGCGGCGCGGGCTCCGCTCAGCGCGTGCGCGGGGAACTCGGGCGCCGACAGGAACTCGATCACCACCTCCACGTGCACCCCCGCCGCGCCACCCTGCAGCATCGACGACACCTCGGACGACACGCGCTGGAATATCACCCCGATTTATTACCATTTGCAATATTTATTCAATATGGTCCTTCCGAGCCAGACTTTTCGAGAGCAGGTTTTGGTAGAATCAAAAGATTATTTATACAAAACATAATAGTGTTTATCAAGATATTTTAAATCGTTAAAAGTTTTGTCTGTTCCAGAGGTACAAATGCTTCATTATTATTTTGTTTAATATATTCTGCCTTATCAGTGTATAATCCAATTGTTGTGATAGCGGATGTATAACAGGGCAGTTATCCCTCCTTCCCTTTAAAGATAATCTCACCGCGATAAGCTGCGTGAAGGCGGTGTCGACGTCCCCGCTGAAGGTGTCGACGCCGGCGAAGGCGGAGGCCAGGAGGCCCGGCACGTCGGTGAGCTCCAGCGGCGCCGGGCCCACGGCCGTGCTCCACGCGTCTTCCGACTCCGAGGGTAGGGGCTCCTCCACGAACAGGGTGTCGTCTGGACGGAAATATAATATCATTATAGAAGGTGGCATGGTGCCGAGAGGCGATTTGCAAAACAAATAAAGACGTGTTTGTAGCCATATATTTGAAGTTAATCACCTACTAAACCCTAAACTAAAATAGCAACGAGACAACTGTAAGTTAAATGAGAGAAGTTGTATAATTAGCCACGAGTATAAGTGGTGAGTGTACCGGGCGGCAGCGTGTGCGGGTGCAGGCGCAGCGCGGCGGCGAAGGCGCTGCCCCCGCTGGCGCCGCGCGCGCGCTGCACGCGCAGCAGCTGCGACATGTAGGCGCGCTCCACGCCCAGCCGCGCCACCGCGCCCGCCGGGCTCGCGTCCAGCGCGCGCAGCAGGGCGCTGCGGACCCACAACACATTCACTCTGGCTACCCTGCTCTCCCTCTGCGCTTATATTCTATCACTGGTACTGCAAGTTTGTCCATCACATCAATAAGGAAATACACACCAACTGGCAACTAAACATTTTCTGACTTTGTTAAAATACATGATCTACCGTACACATACAAATACGTATGCGCGCGAAAACAACCACGCTCGCATGAACGCACACGTGCACTTAAAAATACACGCCCATACGCACAATTAAACAAACAAAATTGGAAAACAATATGCTAGACCTATAACAAACATAATAATAGCACCACCACGAACCTCATAGAAGCGACCGGCATGCCGAACGTCTGTATGAAGAGCGCGAGCTTGTGCGCGGGCAGGGCGCGCAGCCCCGCCTCCAGCAGCGGCGCCCGCGCCGAGCGCACCAGGTGCAGGCGCAGCCAGTCCGGCAGCAGCGCCGCCTCCTCCTCGCCCTCCGCGCCCGCCGCGCCGCCCACCAGCTGCGACGTGGGGGCGTCCGCGCCCACCCACACCGACTCCAGCCACGAGTACATCTCTTGCTCGCTGTCGTCTGTGGAGAACGGTCAAATGGTAGATTGGCGGCGGTAATCAAGTAAGCTGAAGTGGTGAGGTAGTATGTGCAGTACGTACACACGGAGGGTCCGAGACACAGCAGCTTGAGGTGCGCGTGTGCCAGCACGAGCGGCAGCGCGGCGCGGCGCCCCGACGGCCAGTGCAGCGCCACGCGCTCCGTGCACGTCCACGTGCCCTCCTCCTCGGCCGCGCCGCCACGCACCTGCACACACACACATACATTATACATACACACTCACAAAACTACACATGCCAAGGCTCATAGTCAAGCATAAATAGAACGAGCACTAAAGCAAAAAAACATAGAACAAAAATTACAATGTAATAGCGTCAGGGGCGTATGTCAACTATGGAATGACCTTTCGGATAAGGTCGCCGCGTAGGCATTTATTTTAGATCTGTGTGTTCAGGACACTGATGAATATCTCGTAATTTCTGATGCCTACTGCATCATGCCTATGCCTACGACTTATGACTATATTCAGGTCGTAGTTCCGACCTTCTGTAGATGCGTGTAGAAGATCTGCGTGATGGCGTGCAGTGTGTGCTGCTGCGCCAGGTGCAGGCGCTGCAGCTCGGGCTCGTCGCCCGGCGCGGGGCCCACGCTGCCCGTGCCCAGCACGCTGTTCATCACCGTCGTGCGCTCCATCACCACCTGGCTTAGATCCTGGATAAACCGTAGAGATTTGTGATAACTTGTAACTAGGTGGTTTTTTTGCCAGTCATGAAAAGGTCAAGCGTGAGTTGCCAAGCCTTAACTTAGTAGATAGATAGAACTAGTATAGATATCAATGCATGTAATCAGTAAAAACACGGCGATTGCGGCTCACACACGCGTTGTGTTTAATGAGAACGACGCATCTGGGTCTCTCACACACCAGTTGTGTTATTTACGTCGAAGCCTGGTAGTTTGTCCAGTGTTTTGACGTCTCAGCGCGTTTAGTAATATTTCGTTAGAAAGATGAATACTTTATACTAACCAGCACAATATCCGTGTGCAGTTTGTGTGGGGTCCGGGCTACATATTTGGCCAGGAAGGCGATGTAGGCGGCCACGTGTTTAGGGATGCACTCCACGAGGCAGGCGGCGCGGATCCGCCCCACCACCTCCTCGCGCACCGCCTCCCAGTGCCGCAGATCCCACAGTAGGTCCAGCCACTCCCTGCGGAACGGAACCATACAGGTGTCAAACTAAAGCGGACATATAAATATCTCTGCGCGCCCACGCCCCTAGCGGGGATTCGGGAAAATTGACAAGTTTCAAAGAATTAAGCTTCTTGAATTTATGCGCCTACTAATTTTCTCTCTGCACCGTCCAAGGTCGACTGGCAGGGAATGCCTTAAGCATTAAGTCCGCCTTTATACGCTGTATATAAAGCATAAATAAATAAATAATAAAATTGTGAGATGTGAGAGGGAAGATAGTATTACTGTGTAAGAGTGACAGAAACAAGAATATTGATTCTTGTACAGTTCTTTTTACTAAACACATTTTGTTCATAAACTTCCCTCTACTCTCTAATATTATATCACAATGTAACATTTTTTGTAAATTTGGAAATATAATTGATCCAACTGTAAATTAGGCTTTGTCAATTAAGTTGTTGTTGACATTTAAAACTAAACAGAAAATAATAAATCGGTGACTCACTCAGGGCTAACTTCTGCGTTGTAGTCCATTTCGATGGTTTCCTCCGTGGACTGCGACAGGACTAGTTTTAAACCCTGAAATAGCATATTAGATATTACATGCGTTTTCCATCGACTGTGATTTTTATAATTGATGATACAATGATACAAAAATAATAATTGATTATTTTTGTATCATACTGAGCTTCAATCTTCGCAAAATATCTTCAAACCCGGATTTATCTTCATAAACTCTTATTTACTTTGTTGAACTGGTAAATTAAGACTCAAATGTTTTACATGACTCAGAAACACCATCACGCAGCGGATAAAGTTGTAAGACAAAAAGACAGTAATTAATGATACAACATAGGCTTATGTATTCCTACAGCATTTATACCAAATCTATTTATTTGGATTGTTTGGTACAGATTGATATATATTTGCAATATTGAGTGAGTGGTGTGTGTGCGCACCCGGCCCGCCGAGGCCCTGGTGGGCGCGTGCGCGTGCGCCAGGCGCGCCAGGTAGTAGTGCAGCACGGCGCGCGCGCCCTCCGCCGCGTCGTGCACGGTGCGGCGCAGGTGCGCGCACAGCTCGCCCGCCTTGCCCGCCTCGCCCCCGCCCCCGCCGCCGCCCCCGCCCGCGCACAGGAACTCGCACAGGCACTGCACCGGCAGCACGCTGCGGGGGAACCACACTTGTCAATTATCATTATGTTTAATGATCTGAAATGACTTAGTTGTAATTAAAGATATTCATTTGATGTTCACTTTCATGGTTTTCTTATTGATCCGGCTCCATCCATCCATCCATCCATCAGCCAAAGGAAGTCCACTGCTGAACATAGGCCTCTCCCAATGATTTCCACAGTGACCTGCTGGAGGCAGCCTGCATCCTTGATCCGGCTCGAAGGACCACAAATAATTTTCTCAGAAATAGCACAAGTATTCACAAAATTATCAACATACTAGATTTGGTCTAATAGTTGGTGCTATATTATTTTGATAAATTGTTGTACATTCACCTGAGCTCCAGCTGGTCGTGCCTCAGCAGCTGGTGCAGCCAGGGCATGGCGCGCCGGGTGCCGTGGCGCTCCACCAGCTCCAGCAGCAGCGCGGGCTGGCGGCACAGCAGCTTGCCCAGCCGCATCTGAGTGTTGAGCGCCTGCAGCGACTCTATTATCGACTGCGGGGGCTTGCGCGCCGGACCGAGAGGCTCCAGGGTAGTTAGCTGTGGGGTGAATAGACAAGCAATATTGGAGTTAGTTGGAACTATGATTGCCAACACATCTGATAAGCTAATAGAATAGTGTGAAGGTCCTCACCTGGCTGAGCAGGCGGGAGGTGTGCTCGGTGACGGGCAGCTTGGCGTTGCTGGCGGCTGCGAGGTGCGTCTCCAGCTGCAGGATGGCAGCACGCTCCGCCTCGCTGCGCTCCGCCTCGGCCGCCGCCGCGCCGCTCCACTCGATGCTCGGCTTACTGCACACATACATAGCTTTTTACATCATATCAAGGGTAATATTGACTTTTAACTACCAAAAAAGATATAATTAATTCAATGTTTAATTCATCTTATTCTATGACCAGCTGGACAGTATTAAGAAAAATATTGACTGCAAGATCATTCGTGTCTATCACACTTTTCGGCTCGAATTTACTTGACAGTTGGTTGATACCTATTTCCACTATAGTTCTGTACATTTGATTATACCACTGTGTAAATAAAACTGGCCAATCAGGTTAACGCAATACTGACAGCATTTTAATATTTTGGATTTTCAACTGGAACCAACCAAGAGCGTGCTGTTGGTTGGTATTGTAGACATGTAAGAGTGTAAGGGTCCATACTTGGTGATGCACATCTCGATGAGCGCCCGCAGCGTGGGGTAGGTGAGCGCGGCGCGCGGCGCGAAGTGCTGCGGGTTGTGTGCCGCCAGCAGCGCCAGCACCACCCAGCCGCGCCAGTACAGCGACGTGATGCACAGCGGCGGCGCCACGTACCTGCAACACCATATACCATATTATGGCTACTAGACTATTATATATTATATATTTACTAGACTATACAAAAGAGTATACTGCGAAGGCATAAAACAAAGCAACACTAATTGTTATTTATTCATTGAAAAAATTAAACACCGAAATTTCTGTTTGTCTCTGTCACCCTAACGCTATATTATCCTTCCCCAGATTCTACCGATATCTCTGATTTTATGTTTGTTATAAAAAACTTAGATAGTTTGTGCATAGTCATATGCGTATAAACAAACCCATAAACGCACATACACGCACGCACGTACGTACGCACACACGCACGTGCGTACACTTACACGCACACACATTCAACTTCACACTTTCCATGTATAATAATAAGTAATCCTGCTACCCACCCTTGCGGCAGCGTGATGTTATCAGGCGGGTTGAACTGGCACAGCTGGAAGATGTAGTCGGCGATGTCGAGCTTGTCCACCTGCAGCGGGTTGTCGTCAGGTGGAAGGGCGCACGCTCGCCTGACGAGTTGTTCCACGAGTTCGAATACTTCTGCTGGAGAGACCGGGATCTCCTGGAATGGATGTTATGTTAAGTGGTTGAACTGTGACTTTGTGTAGCGGCTAGTGCGGTGCAGGTAGCATATTGATAGGGTGACAAGCATTACAATCTACACGCTGGTCACTAGTGAGTTATATGTGAGTATCATATCACCAGCAAATTGAGTTTTAAAATGCGTAGAAGACCTTTTTTCTGCTTCTGTATACAGGTTTATAGATTTCAGTGCTTCCATAGAGAGTAACAAACTAAATATTAACAGAAGTATTTATACTTTTTATACGTAAGAACTTTTTTTAGGTAGCCTTTTTCGTGTCGCATTTCGGCATGATTTTATAGAAGTTTCACTTCAAAATGTTTAAGTCAGGCGACTTAAAAAACACGTTTGAAATAGCAACCCACCTTAGCCAACCCGATGAATATAACCCTCAAGAGCGTATTCTCCCTCAGCGGCGCCTCACAGCACAGTCTGTACGTGACAGCGCGCTCCGACTCCGGCGGCCAGTTGTCCAGCTTGGCGTACGAGTCCGGGGGCTCCAGGAACATCACCTTGTTCAGGGCATGCAGGTAGTCATGTCTCGAAGGTCGGTACAGAGACACGGCTGACTCCAGCAGCCAGCCTAAAGCAGCACTTTGAGCGGCACATAAATGTGGCTTATAGTCCGCGTGGTGCTTCGCTAGTCCCGCTATGAGGAGGCAGCAGAGGCAGAACAAGTCTGCTAGGGATGTGAAGGCTCGTTCGCGGAGTTCTGCAGCTGGCTCCAGGGGTGGTGGGGCGGCTAGCGCTCGTGCGAGGGTGGCTAAAGCGGGCGCTGCTAGGGCGTCTGCCCGGGCTGCGCGCGCCCACTCGCGTGTCAACGCGCGCAGGCCGCGGAGGTAGTCTTCCGCGCGGACACACAGCTCCTGTATGCGACAATAATAATGATATTTAAAAAAACTGCTTTTTCTGTCGAGTTCATTTTGCAAGACCCATGGTAGTGCAAAAAGAATTTATATAATCTCACACATATTCCTGTTTTAAGGTGACTTAAATATATTCTCGGCTTACGCCCGAGTACAGAAACGCTACTTAACCAGCGGACTCATTTGAGAAGCAGTTATTTTAAGTTTCCGTAAAATTTCGAGACGGTATACACAAACGCCATTTAGCTCAAAAACGGCTCTACTTAGCTAAGATCCAGTTAAATTTCCACAGATTAACGAAAAGTTTGTTTTCAGTTGCAATTTTTATTGTATAAATATAAACGTTTCATTTAACACAATATTTTTCATTCATGATTTCTTAAAATATATATTTGAATCCATTATACTAATTCAATAAATTCCTTACTCATTTATACATTTCGAAAGTATATGTTGAAAACTGTGATGAATACTCCGATATTATTATTTTTTAAATTGTTGATAAAATTATATGGACGAAAAAACTTATGTTCCTCTTTCCGAAGCTAGTGTAATGTGAAATAATTATAAGATTTTATTGATGTTTACATTTTTTTATTTGCACTCGGTAATCGGTATACATATACACGGATTTCTGAAAAATGTTTTGGAATTCAACAATATTTCATTGAATTGGTTGATTTTTCATTACATAAAATACCACATGATGATTACAGATACCAAACATATAGACAATTTATTTAAACACCTTACGAAAAAGAAACTCAGCTGGAGAATAAAAACAGGTAAGTTTATAAGTTTTCTATCAAGCTTTAATGTACATATTTATAGGTAATGTGATACATAATCTAAATCGAATAGTTGCATATTTTTACGATTGCAACGAGCGGCCCTCGGACGTGGGCTCAACGACGTCACTTGTATGAGAACATGAAGCAACGTACTATAAAGAATCGTTGCTACTGAAAATGTTAGTATTGGAACTTCTGCAGTTTTGCAACTAATTTATTATATTCATAGCAAATGACAAGGTTAACATTTTATTTGACTGTACATTCATGACTTAATATTTGGTAAGCTATGTTGATGGCAGGACATGAAATAGCTATGGAATGCAATGTATGGTACAATGTATATAATATTATCTTTTGTTTTAGGATATGGAGTACAATACATACATGTTCTATGTGTGCCTCATAGTATAGACCTCCAAGAACTAATCATGTATATCAACTACAGGCCAAATAAGTAGGTAAGCTCAACAAATATATGATAAATGAAAAGACATAATATAAACTATAATGTACATGCTTTGACTTAAATACATTTTTTTTTGCAGATAGTGATGCACAAAATACCCAAACAACAAAATTCATTATACATACACCATTAAGATGAATGAAACAAAATAGTGTCAACAGAAGAAAAAATTTGATCAAGAAATAATATTTAAACTAAAAGTGAAGAATGTAGATAATTTTAGTTAATATGTAATAAATTAATAATACATATATTAAATATTCATTGTTAATATATAGAAGTATATTGAAATATGGAGAAATATAAAATAATATTTACTAGTAATGTTAATAAAATAAATAATACAATAAAACATAACTAATTTTTATTTGCATTAATTAATCGTAATTTAATAAAATTGCACTGTAAGGTGTAAAATTTGTATTTATTATGTTATTTCTTGTTATAAAATTCTCATTTGTTACATTATATGAAACTGGTGGTAATGTTAAAGGTGAATCAATCTCCAATATATCATCTTCCATTGCATCATTTTGCAAACATGCTATATTATGTTACACAGTACATGCCACTATAATGGTAGGCACATTTTCTAGTAATACTTGCAGACAAGGAAATCTTCTTTTAAAATACCAAAAACCCTCTCCATAATGTTTCTAGTTTTTGTATGGGCCCAATTGTAAGCTTCTTCAGCCGGTGTACAAGAATTTATTAATGGTGTCAATAGGTATCTCCTACAGGGATAACCACTGTCTCCTAACAGACACATATGCCCATAGTCTCCCCTTTCTAGACTTGCACATAAAGGAGAATCATTAAGTATTGTGCTGTCATGCACCGAGCCTGGCCATCGGGCCATGATGTTCCTTATCCTCAACTTTGGGTCACAGACTACTTGAACATTTAAAGAAAAATAGCCTTTTCTATTTCTAAATGTTTCTGCCTGTGGTCCTCCTGAAAACAAGCAAATACTAGAGCTCTAGAAATTATTATTGTTATTCTAAAAAAAGATTCTTGAATGTAAAATAAATTAAATTAGAAATTGGATTCTATATAGGAAAAAATAATTATACTTGAAGACTGTTCCAGTATAAACTGAGTTTCAAAGTAGGTTCAGTGTTACAAAAACAAGATAACAATTTATAACTGATATTTAAAGTATATTCTAGGCATTATAGAACCACATGTAGTTAAAATGAGAAATCATATATTTGTGTATGTGTAAATACAAAATAAATAAATAAACTTAAGTAAAAATTACCTGGGGATTTGATCCTTATACGTGTGCAATCTACAGCTCCAATCACTCTCCGAAATCCTCCGATCGCATAAAAATCATTAGTTATTTGGCGTTGTTCTTCATCGTTGGGCATTTTTATATAAGTATTTTTTAATTGAGCCAGCTCTACTGCTACCTTGTGGACTATACGATGTACAGTCGGCTGTTCCACACGGAATACGTCTCCAATAACCTTCTGGTAACTGCCTGTCGCGAAATGTCTTAATGCAATTAACAGTTGATCACAGGTTTTTAATGATCGGTTTCTATTAGTACTGGGTTCTATCTTGTCTCCAAGCAAAGAACACAGGTGCAGAACAGTTACTTTCTTCAGGCGGAACCTCGATTGAAATTATTCTTCGTTGTATTTATCGAAGGCATTCAATCTCTCTTGTATAACTCGCCTTGGCGAAGCCATTTCTTCATCAGACAGCGATGATAATGACGAAAGAGACATTTTTATCAAAATTTAATCGGCACAGAAAAAGTTAAGAGTGGTCACAGGCGCACTTAAAACGACGGATGCTTAAATCTTAAAATTAGACTGTTTGACAGCTGTCAATCTTTTAAGTGGCTTTTGAGTATACGAATCGCATGAACAGGACCGCGTTAAATATTCATTGCTTAAGATCTTTTGGTCGTGATTAAATTTGAGTGTAGTTAATTTAAGAGCGAATTCGAGCTAGTTAAGTCAAATTAAAAGTTAATTGGCGTTTCTGTATTCGGGCGTTAACCATTTTAATAATTCTAGGGCACTTAAAATTCCCATGTGTGAGGCATCCCAACTCGTGAAGTCCGCAGTTACACCGCTAAAACCCACGCTTACGATGCTGTGCTAGTTACAAGTATGCGCATATGTTACCAGGTAAGTGTCGGCCATGGCGGTGGGCACGAGCTGCGGCTGCGCGTGCACCAGCGCCGCCAGCACGGCCATGTTGTTGGGCGAGCGCACGTTGGACAGCTCGTTGTAGATGGTGTGCGTCACCACGCTGCGCAGCAGCGCGGGGCTGTCTGACACCATCTCTCTACAAACAACATTCATTACCATTCACTTCACATACGAAGTAATACCTCCGCCATCACCAGTCAAAACACTTGGTTTAGTAGATGCTTTCAAATTAAAAAATGAGGCGCGAAGAAAGAATAACTTATAAAACACAACAGAAAAGTAGATCCTCCATCTTAGTTTCCTGTGAAATAGTAATAGCACCTTTGTTAAGCCAGTCCATTTTTACAGTAATTCAAGGTGAATACAGAATACCACTTTACAAATTGTATTGTGTTAAAAGAAATTAGGTTAAGGTTGCATAAAGTTGCTGGATGCAGGCCGCTTCCAACAAGTCTGTGTGGAGATTCTTGGGGGAGGCCTATCTTTAGCAGTCGACTTCCTGTTTCCTCTCTTAGCCATAAGTGAGAGGGAAAAAATATATATTTATCTGGATGGCTCTACCTTTACTATGAATAGCAATGTACGCATTAACCTATGCTAGAATAAAACAGACGTACCTAAGACAAGCCTGGTACGCCAGCTGCAGCTGCTTGGTTTTGAGCCGCATGCGCGCCAGCTGGGCCAGCACCTCATGGTCCCGGGCCGCGGTTGGCCCCACGGCGTCGCAGTTGCAGCACACGTAGGCCAGGAGCTCCTGCGCACACTTCCACAGCTTGCCCGAGTGCAGCCACGCTTCTAGACGAGATGCTGCTATCATGCGGATCTGCGAAGACAACATTATCAGAACAAGAATTACAATGTTGATATAAACCTGGTCATAAAGTACCCACTTGAGTTATAATTGATGTCGACCTGTGGATACATAGTTAAAAGTCAAGTCCGCTACTTAATATGAGCATAACTAAACAAGAAAAAAGGCCCTCTTTTGAGGCCTCGAAATATTTAGTTGACGCTGCAAAAAACAAATTTTATCATATATAAAAAATATGCATCTAAATAAAGCAGCCTGAAAACTACATTTCTTTTATTGGCCCTTAGCAGGCAGATGAGCACGCGGCCCGCCTGATGGTAAACGGTCACCGCCGCTCATGGACCTACCTAGAAAATACTCACCTCTGGGAATCCACACGTAGCTGACAACAATTTCAAGAATCCTTTCCCTATAGCATCAGGTGCAGCTGATCTCCGCTGCAGTTGGTCCTTGATGGCTTCCAGCACCAACGCCTCCACAGCCTCATAGCTACTGGAATATCTGGAATGGATTGTTTAACTAACAAATGTAAAATCACTACAATACCCTTAAGAAACATAGATGTATCTACATTCTACAAAGCATATTTAAAACTACTTATATTAATCTCAGGAAAAGGAAAGGGTAAACGTTTAAACGAAATAAATTGTCAACATTATTGACAAATAGTTATTAATTTTTTCCAAGCGATAGTAATAAAAATAAAATCAATACTTGACACCTGAAAATATTTTGTTTGAGAATACAGTATAATTTACGAGAGATTTAGAAAACATTGTTTCTTGTATACTTTACCTGTTTTTTTTTGGGCGGCAATCAATCTTTACATATAGAGAGAGTGAAGTGATAGAGTGGAGGGGAGAAAATGGCATGTATCTTAGCTAATTGAGACTACAAATATTACTTTGTATAGTATTGATAGTATAAAGTAAAGAATAAAAAATATATGCATACCCATGAAGTTTTCACATAGGTCAAATACAAATGGATAAAAACTTACCTAGGAAAGACGGTGTACTCGAGCTCAGCGTGGTCGGGGTCCTCTTCAGTGCTCCCCATCAGAGGGGACCCCGATCCTGAGGGCGACATTGTACCTGCGTGAATGTCCTAGCTTTCAGCAATTATTCCCATTTCTTATTGGGTTAGTTGACTATGGAAATATGACGTTTTGTTATTTGTATGTTGAGGTTAAATTGTTCGGTGAAGACTGTTCCGTAGAATGCATGATGTTAATGACTATGAGTTCGTTATTAATACGATAGTTGACACTTGACCCTACAGTAAAACACAGTTTGTGTCATGGGTATCAAAAACCATGACTAACTGTCCACACAATCAGATCAGAAACATATTTATCAACACACAAGCACTTGTCTCAAAGCAACGGAAAACGATCCAATCAATTATTGTACTGGCGCACCCTCACCAATGCGGCAAGCCATGATAATGTCGTAAGATATGCTGCACAAAGATTACAAAATATAACAATGATGTGATACCTTGAAGAACACAATCCCATAGGTGCCTCAATACCATGCCTTACCTAGAGTACTCTCAGTGGGTTTGAGGCTGGGCGGGGGATGTTTAGTACCGAAAGCCGTGACGATATTCTCCACTAAGCACTTGCACCATGTGCAGTCCACCCACCAGCGCTCGTTTAACGCGTCTTCTATATACACCTGTTAAATAAGATGTACTGTTGTTACAAAAAACAAGCCAATTACCTTGCCCACCCAACTCAATGGGAGGATAAAATGGTGATGTTTGACGCATCGAATTCAAAGACTCAAAATTAAACCAAGGATGATATTGACATTCGAGACTGATAAATCGCCAGTTACGAATATTAACTTCTCCTTCCAGAATGGAAGCAGCTAGTTACTGAAAAAGAATTTATCACCACTTTGTAATTTACAAAAATTTTATAATTCACATACATACGTAATCGTCACACCTGTATCCCATAGGGGTAGGCAGAGACTATGGCTCGCCCCTTTATTCATTCCTGTCACTTCATCCAATTTCATCAATATTTTCACGCATTCTTGTCAATTCAGGGTACTCTTTACCTGATTTTACTTTTATAATTTGATTGGACCTCTCCTTACCTTAATAAAAACATCGGGCCAGCTAGTACTATCTCGATGTCCCGCATACAGCATATTACAAGCAAGGACAAACACCAACGGATTCCCTTTGTTCTTGAACGCTGCTCCTTGCTCCCTCTTCAGCAAAGTACAGAGGCTCTGTGTAACAGTGTCGTGGGCAAACATGTTCGGTCTGATCTTCGTCAAGTACAGCAAGCTCATGCATAATATTGGGTCCGGTTTCGCTCGTTGGGATTTCAGGAGTCGTATGGAACCGGTCAGCAGGCCAAGCTACGGACAAAAGAATTTGTATTAATACAAGTAACCCAAGATTAGTAAAGATTGGGTATTGGTAATTTCATAGCATAATATGGCAAAAATTTTCACCATAAAAATTGTAATACGAAGGTTGTCAGCAATTGCCTTGAATAGTAAATGTAGCTTTATTATTTTTTTTTAATTTACATAATATTTTGCAGGTGCCTAGAATTTTTTTTTCTAAATATATTTGGTACTAAATTTGTGTGTTATTTTTTTAGAAAACATTGTCAAATAACTTTATTTGTATGTTAACTATTAACTTATGTAGGTTCCTCATTAACATAATTAGTTTCACATGAATAAAGAAACAGACCAATTTGTCCGAGTTGTGGGTGTCCAAAGCTTGCAGTACATTAGAGACCAGGTCCACAGGGTCCACCTCCAGAGATGTGCCACCAACAGCCTCGGCCGGGGAGCCGATCCTCGATCTTTTGTTTGGAGGTTGGGTGCCGAATGCTGTTGCTTCTCTTTTCCGTTCCACGCCTGCAAAGTATTGGGCCGTCAATAGCACAATATTAGCGTATATTTTAAATGTATAGGTCCATAGAATTATTTTAATGGTAAACATACCGCTAGTTGTTGGTTTATGGATGTTCCTCTTTTCAGAATCTCTGGAGACCACCACAGTTGACTTGGATCCCAATGCGAAGATGTCTTGAGGGTGCTGCGGGGCTTTGCTCTTAGCCCCGCGGCCTGCCGACGGCATTTTGCCTCGGTCCATGATGTTTTTACGTCAAATATTCTGTAGTTTAGGCTTTCTAGTGCTCATTGTACCACGTTGCGCCGTCCTGATGTCTTCTGTTGCTTCTGGACGAAGCGCCGGTGGTTAAATTCAGAAAATCGCGAATATTTACGAGCACAAACAGTGACTACGGCACGCAATTGACAATTTACAATGACAAGTCAACTGTCAAATGATAATTTTTTGACGAACAACAGAATACAGATAGGGAATAGCACAGCCTACTACGAGACTTGATAAATATATTTTATAAGTATTTTGGAGTTATTAAATCAAGGCAATAAATAAATTGTTTAAATAAATATTTAGCAAATTCATTGATTTTATTTAATAACATAAAAATCTCCATAGTTTGGCTTTAAGATTCGTTGGCTTACGGCAATATTACGATTAAAATTAAATTATCTGTCATTGAGTACTGTCAAAATTCGCTGCATAGACCACTAGACATAAAGGTAATTTTCGTATATTTACTATAAAATATTTAATAAAATGCAGAGTTTATAAGTTATTTTACGTATGCTATCATAATTGTAAGATGTAATTCAGTAATAATATTTTTTTGCGTAGTTATGTAACTTGTAGTATAGGTTAGGTTTGTGTTACCTTCAGATGCTCACCTCATCCCTCGTCGGTCTCCGGGCGCTGACCTCCTCGGTTGTGATCACCAGGAACTTGGCTGCGGCACAAAAGGTGAACGACCCCATCCAGCAACTGTTCCTCGACAAAATCAGGGAATACAAGCAGAAGAGTGCGTAAGTACCTCTTTCTGAGCAATTATATTAAATAGTACATGCGTTTATCCCCCAGTAAAGTATAGTATAGGCATCGCTACATTTATTTTATGCCTCGCAGAAAAATGTATATAAAAATGGTAATGTAATTGAAAAGAAATTCCTTTATCCTCCTCGACTATGCCATGATATTTAGGATACAACGTCAATGCATTTACAATAATAATAAAATGGCTAGTGTCTTGAAAATATAAAGAAAACCAGTCATAAATACATTTTATAGTTGTGCTAATAATTATTGTTATGATGTTTCAATAACTGGATAGCAACTAAGTATTTAGTGGATATAGAATGTGCTTGACTGGTATCTCACTAGAAGTTTGAATGGCTAAAATGGTTTAATATCTTTGCCAAGAATTCTAGATTTTTTTCCACAGAAATCTATTTTTCTTATAATCCAATTGTTATTTATCCAATTGTTGTTAACAAATTCTACTCATCTTATTTGCAGCAGAATAAACAAATGGACTGAAGACTCAGTTCTGGGTCCTGAGTTCAATACCCAGTTTAAATTGGAAATTGCCCAATTATGCCTGGTTTAGGTTGACCTCAAATTTTAGAAAGTTATTAGGCCTAAGAAAATTTTAGGTGACTGTAATTGACCTCTAACAATCCTTTAAAGACATATGCATGAGCTTATCTGTATACCCACAATTACTAGATCTGAAATAGTGATTTAATATCAGACTATTCTTTTCTACACCTCGACTCTCAGTTAGTCATTTGAACAAGTGTTTCACATATTCGTTTCTTATTTCCAGTGGTGGCAAATTGGTAGATGCCAGCCCAGCCATCCAGAAAGAGCTCAAAACTGAGCTGGAGAAGTTGGAGAAGCAATACGGAGGTGGTGCTGGTGCCGACATGACCTCCTTCCCCTCCTTCAAGTTCGAGGAGCCCAAGCTGGACCCCATCAACGAGCAGCCCGCACAGGCCAAGAAGTGAATGTATCTGTGAGCTGGAATACATTTTGGGTTAAGATTCAGTTTATGTAATAAATTATTAGGCAGTACAATTTACTTGGGTTGTTTTATTTCTGTTTTTACACCCTTTTTTTGTCTTGCACCTAAAATGTATTTGTGGCTTGTTTTTGCACCAATGTACATTAAGGAAACAAATAAATAATAACTCACATTTCGCTAATTAATATTTAAACAAAATAAGTTGAGATGTTCTCTTGAGTATGGCTGGTGTAAGAGTCAAGTGGCCTTAGACAACCGCACAGAGCTACAGGGGAGAAGAGGGTCCACTCGCCGGATTGGGTTTTACTGACTTTTGAATTGATTACGACGGTAGATGGTGAAGAATGTGAGTATAAAATATAGGAGGAATAAATTAAAAAACAAGCTACAGTAAACATTTACGACGTGGAAGCGCTGGTGTATATTAAAATGTTAAAATTGATTGCATAATCCTAATAATAAATTAATGTTACATTAATATTAAGAGCGCCTTATGTTGTAGGTCTCAATAACCATGAAGGAATTTATTGGGATTTGTGCTACATCTTGAAACCAGCATCGGAATAAAACCTTACCCCTATATCACAATAATTTACAACGGGAACGAATCCGCGGCTTTTCGATTCACGAACGCTCGCGAATTGCGACATGGGAGCTGCCAAATTTAATGTACATTACGATTCACACAAATCGAAGAACACTTATAATTCCAATAGGAATTACGAAAACGCCTGTTAGATAATAATAGCAATTGCGTTCAAAATGTAATACGTTATCTACAGAACATAATACTAACGAAGTGTGTACACTTGACATTAGAATAGAAGTTATAATTTTTAAACGACATATTGAGCATACCGGTATTGTATAAAGTTAATATTAGTGCATTTCTGCCACAATACTGTGTATGGTTTTTCTATGATTGGGAAGAAAATAAGCCCTGGTATTCATATGAAATAGGTCAAAAGCGCAAGTATTGTTACAAATTAAAGAGCCTACCGTGAAACAAGCCCTCTAATAGCTTTTCATGATTTATTCATACCGTGGCTGCATTACTTACTGCGCACCCTGTTAACCGCGGCCTTGAACCGGCAACCTAAGAATACTAACTGTTCCACCCTTGTTATTG
The DNA here is from genome assembly GCA_033459515.1 of Theretra japonica. Lineage (NCBI taxonomy): Eukaryota > Metazoa > Arthropoda > Insecta > Lepidoptera > Sphingidae > Theretra > Theretra japonica. The sequence goes on along the minus strand of CM065951.1, from coordinate 845,188 downwards.
AGGAATACATAAAGAGTAACAACCATACTGTTATCTTAGTTTTAAGGACATTCAAATAAAGGCCCGTAGATGTGTGATGATGATTATTGTCACCATCTTTGAGGCACAAAGACGTCTACTGTTGAATGTAGGGTTACCCCAAGGTTTTCGACGGCGCTCTGTTGGAAGCAAACTTTATATAGCGAATTTCTGGATCATATTTGCATGACATCATACAGAATCCCATTTTAAACCGCCTTTTGTGTCATTCAGATAATATTTACATCCATTCATTTTATGTCTGGGGTACTCGAGTCCTAGTAACAAATTACACACGTTTTTAGAAATGTCAGCTCATATAAGTCGCGCTGTTCATTACAGGCTTCCTCTTAGTCTGCGCCCACGATGGCAGTGGCAGCGCGGGTCGGCGAGCGCGGTTGGTGCTTGAGGACCGCCATCGTGGGTGCAGCCCAAGATTGGGTGGTTTCAGCCCTTAGGCGCAATGAGGGTTGCTGGATTTAAGAAACTAACGGAAGTGTCACATGAAACGCACCTAACATTTGTACAAATTAACAAAGGGTCAGTTCTTAAGGTTAACCATAAAAATTCACTAGGTACTGGGTAGTGGATACTATAATTAAATACTAATAATAGATCCCACATATAAGGTCAAACTTTTATAGCAGACGTTGACATTATAAAAAGACGAGATTCATCCACGGATTTCTTACACATTTCTTGTATTATTTACAGCCTACAGAATTGCCTATTTTCAGCCGTCGCGGGTGCCTAATGATCTGAAATGGTATATGACCTTACCTTTATTACTCGTATATTTTTATAGCACTATAAATAAAGAGTATATTTACGGTGACCTTACTTGGCCTTTTCACATTTGCCGTCTCATTGATTTTATATATTTGGATTTAATATAACTAAGTTTAAACATAGTACCTGTTTCATGTGTATGTTTGATTCAGCTAAGAATAAAGCCACCCCTTCTATATTTACAAATTAGTTTCGGTATATATATGTATCTCTTGGGTTGTAAGAAGTCACTGAATACAGGCCGCTTCCAACAGGTCGCTGTAAAAGTAATTGGAGGAGGTCTATGTTTAGCAGTGGACTTCCTGTGTCTGAAGTTGTAATACAGTAGGTACTGGTGGTTGTGTGGATTTTGTATGAAATTTTGTATTGTAAATGAGAATTGATTCGTAGGTACTCCATTAAAATGGGTAATTTAGTGACCGTGAGAACTTATGAAAATTCTGATAGAATGATCTGACTATTTAGTTAAAAGTTTTTTAAACCAAAAGTTATAGGCACTGAAGACAGTATATCTTTCTTCACGATGCCCAATACCCCCTTTTTCTTCCTGCTCTCCGCTCGATCTGATGGGCCGGCAACACATCCATGATCCAAGCGTTGTCGATGTGCATCTGCGGCAGTGATCACTTACCATCAAGTGACCTGCTTGCTCGTTAGCCGGGCCTATGCTATAAAAAAAGTGTGTTAATTTTTAGTCGGTTCTTTTTTATTCATTTCTAGTGTTACTTTATTTGGTTTTCTTATTCCACAATAGTCTATGCCATGTTATTCTACCTTGGGTTATCGAGTCTGTCATCTAGACTCATTTGAGGTCTCCATTTACTCGACTGTTTAAATAAATACGCCCAATTTCCACGTACATAGTCCTGACCCAACACTAAGATCGAGTCTTGTGTCGTGGGTATCAGAAACTACAAGAGACTTTTTGGTCTCACAAACACCCAGACCCGAAACAAATACCTGTGGTTCACACAAATATTTGTTTCAGTGCGGGGATCGAACCCGTAGCCTCTCGTTTCACAGCCGGCGTCTAACCAACTGCGCCACGGAGGCTGTCAATTGTTTACATTCGATTAAAGTAAATCCCTTTCAGTCATGCTATCTGTAGCATAAATCGCGCGCCGTGTGAGTTTTGAGTTCTGGAAGATTCCTGCTATTAATGCGCGCCTAACTGACCTACATTCATTTTATATGAACTTGCGGTAAACAATATCGCTCATTTGGAAATAATGTTGACTCAGCCGCGCAATTTATTAGCGCTGATTTACAGCGCTTCCCCGCTACGTTCAGCTATTGATCGCGGCGCTATCGAGCGCGGTTCCAGCTGGATTGTCAGGTATGCGACCTACACGGGGTTACCAGGTCAGGTGGTTATTTTCCATAATTATTTTTCATGGAATATTTGTATGTTAATTACATGTTCACAGTTGGTATTGTGTTTTGCATTGAATAATGTTTTGTGCAATAGATAGTCACAAAGGAATAAGTATTTCAAAAAAAAAATTATAAATGTTTCATAGCAAAATCAAGTTTCTGTAAAATAATGTTGTTTTCCTTATCTGTGAGACCAAATGCATTTCCCAAGAACCACTTATAATATTAAATTTAAGATATCTTGATTCAACAAAACGCCGCGAAAAAATTCCGATGACTCGTTCAAAACACGTAGTGTGGCAGCCCGGCACTCGCGTCCCTCCAGTCAATTGAGCCAACCCGCGCAATGTCGACGCGTGAATTGTTTGATTAGATAAAACGTTATTAAAAAGTGTCGCCATGGCTACAGGATTCGTGGGGTCCACGAAGAACTTTCCTTTCTCGTTCGACGTGGACGTAGAAGACGACGAGACCGGGAGGACTACACCGCACTTGAACAAAAGAATCGGTAAGTAAACGGTGTTGTTTACGTCTGGAACTCGGACCGAATGTTTTGAATCTTTGTACATTTCCGGAAAAATGATTTATTTATGAAAACAAAGATGATTTGGTTTACAGTTTATTGCTTTGCGCGCAGTGTTATTTTTGAGTTTAGACAAAAACTACCCGATGCCGTAAATATAACGAATTTAAATTATTTTTTTCTTTCGAATTACATTTATACTTCGTTACCATTTTAATTCAGTGTGTAAAACAGTTCGCTACAAAAGGATTTCCATGGTGTTTATCGTTTGACTGCGCTAGCTCTTTGTCCTTGAACACATCGCGGTGCATAAACGTTTTTTTCATCGGCGGAAGTCGCTAGTGTTTTGGTATTTTTCCTTAGCATATTTCCTTGATATCGTTATTCCATAGGTATCTCAACTAAGTATAAATTTTTATAACTATTTTCGGTTTTTGTTTTGAATAAATATAATGAAAAATATATTTGTGAGGTCAAAGGAAGCTATAAACTATCATGTACAATTCGTATTTGCTCTCAAACTACGATAAAATCGTTATTAATTTAAGAAATAATACAAATAAAAAATCTTTGAATATTTTTTACATGTTCGTGGATGCTCCTAATTTTTAGGCGGTAGGTACAAAACAATACATGGGATATTGTTGGTGCTTGGTTTTGCTAGTATATGTATAAAAACGGACGTTTATCAGACAAAATAATTAACGGGTGATCTATCGATATAGTAATGAAATATAGACATGACTTGACCCATATAAATATGCTGGCCTACGCGGTTTTGCTGTATTCGAAAATAGTGAACTCAAATCACCAGACATTATTGGTGATACAATCTATTAATTTATCAGTAGTATAATATAAATTATCACAAATATGTAATGATATTAATCAAATCAACAACCAGTATTTGAGTAATTAGATCGTTGAGCCTACTATCAGCACTCAAATTGAGTGAATTATTAAGTGTAATAACTAACACTTCACTACCATATCTTATTGAAAAATATTGAGTAGATATTTTCGTGAAAACAATAATTTAAAAGCATTGTCGGGATTCGGATCTATTCGTGTATAGTTAGGTGAGAGAACATGCTTACAAACACTCCACTGCGACACTGCGCTTCCTAACCGGCCGAATTCAGAAGGACGGTAGTGGCATAACGAGCCAGACAGATTTAAAACATTTCAACTTTACCACATTGTACGATCAATACGCTTGCTCAGCTGATCGGGTAGCGAGACAGTCTCTAGTCTCTACACAATTTTTGAAAATGTATGTTATAGTTTTGGAGTTACATGCAAAGTAAATAGCGGGAAATGTATAATGTGACCTTGGCGGTAAATAAAAAGCTTTTGTAAATCGGTATCATTTATCTGCTCTATCGTAAAGTGCTTTACCTACATCTTATATTCACCAATACTTTAGTTTAAGTAGTTATTAGTACCTACCATCGTACATACGTTCACGTCTGTATTCTTTAGGAGTAGGCAACGATGCTATAGGTAGAACCTACATTCTGCCCATCATATTTCCATCAGAATATTGTGGGGACGACCCTATCGCTATCTGTGCATATATTTCAGTATCACACAAATGATATTAGATTCGCCAATACGAAAAGCTCACCTAATTAGAAGTGTTATTCATACCTAGGACCTCACAACACACACATGTCGCCATTAAAATAATGAGGTGATCGAGTATCGTCATAATGGGCAAAATTGTATACACATTTACACTTTACTGTTTAGTTCATTTTAGTCAATAGTCTAGTCAGCTAATCAAATGCCAATTGGACATAGGACCTCTTTACTCATTAATTGGATTGAAGATTAATACATAATACCTTATCGTCAAATTAAATTAAAATACCCTTTTGAATATATTACAGGATTACTCTTTAGAAACTTCTTGAGTATTGAACAAAGAAAGCATTATGCAGACGACAGGCGACGGAGAATTTTCTCGAAGCTAGATCGCCTTGAGCACCACGACCTACATTTCAGATTCTCAAGCGAAACTTCCACTAACTGTTCGAAATCTTCGCTCCAAACTAAGAAGAGTAACAGATATTTGTGACAATCCTCTGATATCAGAATAACATAAATTATTCCTACAGATACGTCGAGTTGAGACGTAGGAACCTGTTCCCTAGACTTAAAAAGGCATGGACATAAATATCAAAATGGAAGGACAAGTTAAACACATGAATTTCTGCTTTATCTGACCATTGTGTTTCGCAGTTTTACCTGATCTAGATTTTAGTATTAGGTACAATATAAGTCTTTTTCATATACTTGATGACAGCAATTTACAAGATTGCTTGAAGTTTATGGTTATTGTTGTGCTTTAAGTTATAACGTGTTGTGATATCATAAACTTTCTCAAGGGCTATATAACCCTAAAACATGAAAAATGTCTTTTCTTGCGATTAGTGCCTTAGGTACTCTTTAGATTTGAAATAGTAATTTGATATCAGGAACCGTTTGTATAAAGCCACAATAGGTTCAATTATGTGCTAAGTAGCGACCTCCGTTGACCTCAGATATTCCCCTATTCGCCAGCGCGTAATATCGTATGTAATACCCAATTGAATTATAATCAGAATATGTACCGTTATTGCAGCTTAAATAAATACAGAATTATCAAAGGCAGAATTGATGTTAAAAGTGCTAGATTATTACAAGACTCTGTTTCAAGCCAAAACGTTGGTCGCGTGGTGTCGGCTGTCGTCTGCACGCGAAATATGCAATTTGTTGGACAGCGATAACTTTGCTATGTCGAGAATGGGCACTGAATTGTAAACTATGATTGTAAGCCTTACACTGCATAGCCGCTGCAGTGTTTAAACTATGTTTGCTATACAAGCTGTTTTTGATAGCCATGGTCTGTAGCAAGTAAATTTTTAGCTCTTACTACCCAGCAGCTGTTCCTGTGGCTCCCTTATCAAATCCTCAAAGATCGAAAATTACATAGTTGCTTAAAATTTTCTATATTTATGAGCGTTGCCTTTGATATTAATTGTTTCGTTGGTATAAAATAAATAATAATGTTACATGAGCACCGTCTATAATCCTTCACTCGCCAAGAACCGGAGACGTTTTAATTAGGTATAATTATTTCAAAATTTTCGAAGTGTAAAACCTATTGTCTACTTAGTTTGAAAACAATCTTCTCCCAGGCAGCCTACATACGTTTCTATTACCTGTGAGGTGATAATATATAGATCATATCAGACAGTTTACATAATAAATTAACATTCCAAATATAATACTTTGAAACAATGGCGAGCAAATATTATTGAAATAAGCGGTACCGTGAGTTGTCGTTTATCTCGTGCTAAGTATAATGGAAGTTGTCTACATCGATTATGTCGCCCTATTTGGTTGCAACTGCTACTTAATTGAAGTCCCAGTATTATAGGAATTAACCTTCTAACACATGTTCCCTTACATGCAGAACAGAAAATCTAAAATTACAATAGGCAAGTAACTCATGTCATAACAGTTTTTTACTAGTAAAAACTCCATATTTTAGCCAACCACTTTTTGGTTCCATATATGTACTATTTCATCACTGTTATCTGTCTGAGTTTGAAACCAATGCAACGCATTGGTACCAAGAATTCCAAATAGCCATTAACCAAATTGTGAAATGCCATTCCCAAACATTGTCTCCGAAATAGTTTCAGTACGTGGAACACAATCAAATGTATGTTATCTAATCTGTTATCAGCTATTTGCCTTAGCATCTGCCGCCCCGAAGCCGACATCGTGCGGCCGCGTGCATTCTACAAATGTACTGTCAGCAAAATATTTATATATTTTTTGTTACTTTTATTGTGCTAAATGTTCTCAGCTCGTGATGCCTTTTGCTGACTAACAGGCTCTGGCGAGATATACGAGTATGCAGAAACTGACGTCCATAAAATATGGATAAATTCTGGCCTGTTGGTGTAAACGGGAATTATAAAAAGTGTAACGTTTTGTCAGAGGAGATTTATTTTTGGCTCCTTCAACTGCACTGCTATTTCTACTTTAGATCATAATATAGTATTAAATTGTAAAAAAAGTGTGTTCAAAGCAGCTTAGATAGTTGAATCTTTCAATTTTAATAACTTTCTCTTTCGCGCCTACGTAAACAAACGGTTTGAGGTTTGTAGATTCAATATATTTTTTTTTCTACTAATGCCAACTTTTTTGCTGACCTGACGCGATATCTATACACTATAAATAGATTACGTTCATGAAAACCGCTGCCATGTGTTTGAAATATTAACCAATCCGCATTTGAACAACGTGTCGTTACTGCGTCCTTGCGGTCATAGGAGACAATACTGCAGTAAACCTATAATATCATTCTGTCGGCTTTATAGCTTTAGTGGCAGTTTGTAAGGTTTTAGGTTTGAATAGTAGGTCGGACAACCCAATTTTTGTTATTCTTTTTATGTAACAACAGCACTGTTCTTATCTGATAGCCATGACATAGTATACATTATTTACTGGTATCGGAAATGCGTTGTGTTTATTGTATTTCATTAATTTTCATACATATTTGTTATAGATAACTGATGTATATCTTACGATTTGATTAGATCAATGCGGTTACGGATAACTGTAAAGGTCTTAATATCTGCTTCATTAACCAAATTATAGGATTACAAATTCATAAAACAGTTACGAAATCATTAATACCCACAAAATCCAAACATTCTTATCCAAAAACCTATAATAATCATCCATCGTCGTCACAAATACTATAAAGAAACTTTCTCAGTTTCTACAAAGAAGAAATGAAAACTTCAATCTTGTATCAAATTTCCCAATTGCAGTGTAGAATGGTTACATGCTACTTGTCAGAGATCATTGATCACCAATGTATGGCGGTGACTGAGTTATGCCAAAATATATCAGCGTGGTCAGAAGTGACATGAAGGTAAAGCGATCGGTTCAGTAGCACACGTGCTTGTGCGGCTAAATATAGATCGGTGTTAGTGCCAGCGGTGCCGGGTCTGTCTCCATTCTGTTTGCTTCTTGAAGTAGGTAATTATTTTTTGGTTGACTTGAGAAAGTAATATCATATCCCAAATAGATTTCTCATTTCACTAGCTGGAGACACTTCTTACGATATGAATTATTTTGACTTTTCACAAAGGATATCGTTCGCATTTGAACCGTTGCTGTTTACGTCAAACGAAATAAGTGACCTAATTTCGAGATGTTGGCTATAAAATCCAATATATTCCTGCACACCTCGGCTCCGCTGCTCTCGTTTCCACTTCAGTGAAAACACTGCCTTGTCCTGGGACACAAAAAGATTGGAAGGGAGGAAATAAGAACGAAGATTAAACGCGCATCGGCAACTTTGTAAATATACTACGACCATGAAACGACTGAGTTACAGTTAGCATTCTGTTTACTACTTGGCTTGAGATGCACGTTGAAAGGTATTCGACACTGCAATGGCTCAGAAATGTATTTACGGAAGTCGAGTTATTTGCTTAAGAAGTTCAAGGTTCTGGTGACACCTCCAAATGAAATCTTTGAAAAACACCTCTGGAGTATCATTTTCAAACTATATAAGAGATAATTCGAAAAGGATTTGATCCAGATCTTTGTGACACAAAATCTCTAGACGTTACTAACGACTTTCAATGCATCTGAAAGGCGTAAAACCGACTGATTTATTTATTAGGTGCTGTGTTGATCAATAACTTTTATTACGAGCATCTGCAACACGTCAAGGATTAACTGACTCTAAGAAACGAGACTTTTGCTTACAGATGCCAAAAATAAATCCGTTTATAGTTAAAAATACGTGGTCTCAATATTTCCTTTTTGATAATGAACAAAGGAAATCACGGAATCGAAATAAAAATGTAAATGTGTTCCCGTCTGTCGCAGCGGCATTATTTAGCAGTAATTAACAGCAATCACCGCGACGGGGCATAATAGATCGTGCGTGACAAACCGAGATGCCATGGATATTGTGCCGCTCTGAACAAAGCGGGCGAGCTCGCGCCAACTGCCGCTCAGTCGCCGGCCAAACATTCGCACAACAACATTCTCTAACACAATCACGAAAACAAAAGTGAAAAATTGACAAATCATCCCCCGTTGTGCGTGGTGTGCGCGTCCCGCCGCCGTCGCCGCGTCTTTCTGGAATATTCCAGCGCGATTAACGACAGAACAGGTGTACGACTAAGTGGTGTGTATGATTAATGCGACATAATTCGATATTTGCAGTTGCAAAACAGTTTACATTCAACATTTTGCGTAATTTATGTGTGATATGCATATGTACCAGATCTGGAAGTGTTATTTACGCGTCGTATAATTTAAATAATCTAGAATTACGTACGAGTTTTGTTTGCAAGCTGTAAAAATCAAGGACGTTTGAGTTAAATCGTGAGACGCGCGTTACAAATGATTCATTATACTGTTTATCTGTAATTTTCCACGTCATTCATATTATTCAGCTGTGAAAAATTTGTTGCAGAGCTTGTATGTTACCGATGTTAGTTATCGATTGTGAAACTAGAAGGCTGAAAGTCTAGAGACGTTGACCTCGAGTTTCTGTACGTTGAAGTTCCTCAACTTTTCCGTTTGTTGTGGTTTCTTCAGAAGTTTGTCTTTTATAAATTTCTGTTTGTAAGGAATCAGTTGGTTTATCAATAGCAATAAAATCGTAGTTTCAATTGCTGTACTGGTAATTTTATGGCCATTGTTTCAAAAATCATTGCTATTGTACTGAAAAGTCCTTGATACACATTATTCTGTATTTTAATGATACCTAGAATGTTAATGTTATTATGTATTAAGCTTCAATGGAAACAATATTGGTGCATTACCAGGTAAAGTACCTTACAAACGTTGAGGTCTGGCAGTCTACTTTGCACCAGCCATCGCGTATAAGTATCATTTTGCGTTACATCCCATTTAGTATCAGGACGAAGGCAGATAGAATAATATGGTCGAACAGTAAAGTATCTATCTACAGCTACTTTTAAAAGAAACTTCTTTTATTACTTTGATATTCGTGGGAAGGTCAACCATTTGCAAAATTTATATGCGACACTGAAGATGTCACGAACACATATCTAAGACTTGTTCGATACAGCCATGACCTTGGTACTAAACCTTCTAACCAAAGGAATATAAAGTAAACTCCATTTTCTAACACTAACGGCTTTATCCATAGATAGATTAAAAACCTATTTTAGATATCGAATGTTTTGTCCCTTTCGAACGTCTAAATTTTTGAATTCAGTTTTAGCAAGACAAAACATTCTATAACTAAAATAGGTTTTAAAAGTCTATCAATAAGGCCATAAATGTTTTTTTTTTCTAATCTATTTTATTGTGGTTATCTGTATACCAGACTACTCCTTTCCATCTTCTTCCACTGGTTTCAGTAGAATTGTATTAGGTCACTGATGACACAACAAATTTTGTTTCTGGATATATCTATAATTTAAATGCTTCCAGAAGAATTAATGTCTTTGTCTGCTGCCTGCTTCTATCCAACAATTACACAGGGATCTACTCTCTCTCTCTAGTGTAGATCTACCTTCCTAACACCACTATTTTCAAGAATAGGCCTATTAATCTACTTTGGTCCAAAACGGGTTGGTAAGCTTTGTGGCGAACTACTTGCAAAAATCTGTACAATGACTTGTTTCACATTATAAGAAAGCAACAACTTAACTGTTAATATCTACACGCGTATTTCGAAGACATAGGTTTGAGCTCTACGAATCTAAGTGGTTTCGCTAAAGTCTGAAGTGATTTCAGCGACCTCTCATTCGGCATTACAAACAAAATTTCGGCATTATTTCGTAGGTCTTTGACTTTAAGAAGCGAGTGGGTGTTTGGCGCAGTTCCCGATTAAAATAAACACGGCACACGCGGCGCGCACGAGGCTTCCTGACTTTCATAGTTAATTGCATTTGAAAGGTATATATCCTTTGCGAGTTATTACTCCAGTATTTACTCACAGATGTTTGCTGTTCAACATCAATTATAATTGACTGCGATGTGTGTAGTTTTGTTGTTAACTCACTAAGGTTGATTGGTCATGTCTTAACATTTTCGACCGCAGAATGTCGTCTTGTGTATTATATTTCAATCTGATGTTTGTTGGATATGGGACTAAGGGCCAGTTGGTACATGTCTTGAGAAATCCATAGCGTTATGCACTGCAACTCTGAAACAGAGATTATACTTAATGTCCTCCACTACGCTCCAAACGAAGGACATAGTTGTCCAAAAAAGTTCGCTGTCTCATTATTATCATGAAAATGTTTATTGCAAATATTGAGTCCAAATTATTTTTAAACGTTTTTAACCTTAAAATGTCTGCTCTAAATAAAGATATCATACAGTTGTCTGAATTTAATACGATAGATTAAAAATGGTAAAGTGCTATAGCGAGCCAGCAGGGATCCTCTTTCACCATAACAAGTCCACTACCCTATTAAATTCCCACTCGTTATCTGTTGCGTATTGTACGCTATAAAGAATAGTCATCGTAGTAAATAAAAATGGGTCACCCTCGCAATCTAACAGAATAAGCTGAATTTTTGTATAGACCTTTATATCGGCATTACAAATGTGATTACAAACGTTGGCTCAAAAGTCTTCCATTGTGCTACCATCTTCAATTTGTAAACAAACGGTTCCCCACTTGTCTAAATCTGGTTTTTACCGATCAGTGATCTGTGTCTGTGTCTAATGAGTAAATATGCATGATCATTGTCTATAAGTCGGCTTTTGTGTATACTATTTCTACGTACAACACACTCAATCGTGTCATGATATTTTACAAGTAAATAGAAACGCGCCCACAACAAAAATAAAATGAAACGAGTGTAGGAAATTGTCACCAACCCGCCCACGCATTCCGCAGTTTATCGGTGAAATATTCAACAATAACACTTCGTGATAACCGCCATCCATCACTTTCCAACGGTATCTAATATTTAGAAACTAGTGAAATTATTTGGCTTTGCATAATGTTAGCAGAAAATAATTTCAGAGATTATGGAGATCTTTTGAGAAAACTTAATCTGCATCAAGAAGAATGAAAAGCACTTTTAATATCATCCTTATGATAAAAACATTGGTAATGAAAATATATCGCTTATAATAATAATATACCTAATTGTCTCGTCTCTACTCTCCACCCAAAGGAATGTATGTTTTATGGGTGTAGAGTAAATGTCGGACAAAACTTACTGGACATAAGATATAACATCTTATGTCTCAGGATGGCGAACGTAGTGCCAAGCCTAAAGCCCAGCATTGCTTCCTAATTCATGGTGTTTTTGGTTTTGCTACTGTCAAAGAGCGGTCGTATCGCTTACCATCAGGTGAATGGCAGGCTAGTCTCGCCATTCAACCAAAAAAAAAATTACTTGTGGTGGCAAAACTGTAAAAAATCTGTCCGTTTGAAATTCCCACCATAATTTTACTCTCAGTGTGGTACAAGCTAATACTCGTACATAAATTATGATAAGATTAACGCATTAAGTTTTTATTATCGGCTTATCAACTGCAAATCTCGGATACGTTTTAGTGCTATCACAAGTCTTGTTAATGTCGACGGGTAAAATAACCCATGCATTTTAATGGTTTAGCTTTTATCTGGTGAAATAGGAAGTGATTTAATGTTTATTATTGTTTGTGGTTCAGTGACTTAGACATAGTGTTAAAATGTCGATACGCGGTGTTCCGGACGGATCCAGGTCTCCTAGAATCATCACTGATTCTTTCTTTGATGATACTGGTAAGTTTTTTATCTTTCTTAGGGTATATATTGAGTTAAACTTTCGTGCGCTGTTTTAACTCTTTAAAAGACACTTTTAGATAAGGTGTCTAAGAAAAAAATTCGAACCTAAAGAACAAACAATGTTTATTATCTTTATTTAAGTTTAAAATGTGCTCAATAAACATGTTGTTAACCTTTATTCATGCGAGGCGCAACAAATATCTGGATATGTCCAGATCCAATCCAATTTGGTGCAATTTTGATTATCGGATTTAAAATTTATATTCAACACGAGAAAATAAAATTAGGAATTCATGATTCCCAGATAAAGTATTCCTAATAAAGATATTGCAGTCAAATTGATACATTTCGATTAGATAGCTATTTAAATCTGCAGAATCTTATAGCTATTTTTGTCGCTAAAGAAGTTTTTAAATAGCTTGGTTATATTAATAAATATTGATGAAGCAATCGAGACGACAGAATCGATACCACGGCCATTTCTCGCCAAGTCTTGTGCTATTCATGTGTTCGTAAACGTCTTGTCTCGAAACATTTATAACATTAACATTAACGATTGTTTTCTTATACAAAAAATACTATAAATAATGAGACTTCAGATAAAGGATTCTATTGATTTATTTGAGCCATGGAGGAGTAAGAATCACTTTCATTTTCTAAGATTCAGCTGCACTGCAACTATTATTCCAAACCTGGAAAGTAGGTTTTAAACGTAGTACTTATCGTGCTAATTACATAATTAAAGTTACGGTTGTTTAATTCTGTAGCGCAAAGACTCTTCTTTAAAATAGTTGTCACAAGTCTGTCAATATTATAGTTTATGAAGTCGGATTTTCAGTGAATTTACTTATTTATTTATACTCTATAATGTACATCTCAAGTAACATAGTAATTAACCATAAGAAATAAAAATAAAGTAGTACAATCCATTTTTCATAAAAATATCCCATAAGTACAGTCACCGCCAAAAGTAGCTGAACATATTCAAAACGCCAAAAGTCATACACACATAAAGCATCAGAAGTAGGTGACCAGTGTCGGCCACAAAAATTCATGAACACACTAAGGTTACAAAAGTTGGTGAACAGCAAAAGCAACAAAATTGATGAACACGTCAATTGTACATAAGTCACTGAACATTTATAAAAAGTAAGATTGCCGTAGATGTGTTCACCTACTTTTGTTGCTTTGTTGTGTATTCGTTGTTAATTTTTTTTTCACAGTTTATATTTTTAGTTTCTTCTCTGCATTAATGTATTGTCTTTTACGTTTTTGTGAAATACTAATATTTATTTTCGTAGAGTTTAAATGTTGTGTTAGTCTGTTGGCGTGTGTGCTTGTATTAAACAATGAATTGTTATTCTTATAGGTACCTAATTTTATTTATATCGTGCTGTTGGAGTTCCAAATATAATAAATACATAAAATAAAAAAATAAAATATATCACTGTGGTCTTGTTCCGTGTTAATAAATGATAATGTATGACAATATTGGCAACAATTTGTGTAAGTATGTGCTTTATTCCAATATTGTATATGTACTGTACCTACATGGTGTGTACGGTTTTGGTGACAATTAAAATAAGTAAATACAAAGAAAATATTTAAATGTATTAAACAAAAAATAAATTCAACAATAAAAATAAAAATATTAAATTGATTAAAATCTTGTGTGGCCTCCATTTGCATCGATGACGGCCTGTAGTCGGCGTCGCATAGAAGATAACATATTAGCACATACATCTTCCCCTCTGAATGTGTCCCACACGCGTTCCACGTGCCTTACAGTGCCTTCCTATGTGCATGGCGTGTCGGGCTCCCAGGCCTGGACAATGAGACCCCATAGATTTTCTATACGGTTCAATTCTGGACTCTTCGGTGGGAACGGCATCTCGATAATCGCATTTTCATTATTGCGGAACCACACTTGACATCTTCTAGCTTTATGCACGGGGCTGTTCTCGTGGACGAGGTGTATTGGCTCCGATACGTGCTTTCTGGCCGTAGGAAGTAATGTGTTTTCCAACAAATCTAGATAGCCTTCGCTATTTAAGCGGTCCGATATTTCCGTCAGCTCACCGGGGCCCGATGCACTCATCCATCCCCAAAAGCCAACGCTAATACGGCCCGCCGATCGATTATTCCTAATATTTTCCGGGTTATATCTCTGACCAGTTAACCGTCAAAGAGTGCATCGTCCATCTTCCGTTGATTGAAATGTTTTTTCATCGGCGAAAACGACTTGCGACAAATCGAAATGCATGAACCTTTCGGGAAATTGCAGGCGTTTCAGTTTGTGCCGTGGTGTTAAAGTACATTTTCTTGCTGGAACTCGATTGTAGAAGCCGTGTTCTTTCAGCCGCTGGCGAATTGTATGTCCCGATATGTCCATGTCTGTTGCGACCGTCGATACTCGCGTGAAGTCACTGCTGCTTCGGAACCGCCGAATAATATCAAAATCTTGATCTCTTCTAGTTTTCCTCGGTTTACCAGTACGTTTAGACGTTCGAATTAAACCTTCGGTTTCCCACCGTCTCGTCCAAAGGTATACGGTATTTCGCAGCAAAAAAATAATCATTAAAATATTATTGACTTCGGTCTACAGACAATCAACGGAAGATGGACGATGCACTCTTTGACGGTTAACTGGTCAGAGATATAACCCGGAAAATATTAGGAATTATCGATCGGCGGGCCGTATTAGCGTTGGCTTTTGGGGATGGATGAGTGCATCGGGCCCCGGTGAGCTGACGGAAATATCGGACCGCTTAAATAGCGAAGGCTATCTAGATTTGTTGGAAAACACATTACTTCCTACGGCCAGAAAGCACGTATCGGAGCCAATACACCTCGTCCACGAGAACAGCCCCGTGCATAAAGCTAGAAGATGTCAAGCGTGGTTCCGCAATAATGAAAATGCGATTATCGAGATGCCGTTCCCACCGAAGAGTCCAGAATTGAACCGTATAGAAAATCTATGGGGTCTCATTGTCCAGGCCTGGGAGCCCGACAAGCCATGCACATAGGAAGGCACTGTAAGGCACGTGGAACGCGTGTGGGACACATTCAGAGGGGAAGATGTATGTGCTAATATGTTATCTTCTATGCGACGCCGACTACAGGCCGTCATCGATGCAAATGGAGGCCACACAAGATTTTAATCAATTTAATATTTTTATTTTTATTGTTGAATTTATTTTTTGTTTAATACATTTAAATATTTTCTTTGTATTTACTTATTTTAATTGTCACCAAAACCGTACACACCATGTAGGTACAGTACATATACAAAATTGAAATAAAGCACATACTTACACAAATTGTTGCCAATATTGTCATACATTATCATTTATTAACACGGAACAAGACCACAGAGATATATTTTATTTTTTTATTTTATGTATTTATTATATTTGGAACTCCAACAGCACGATATAAATAAAATTAGGTACCTATAAGAATAACAATTCATTGTTTAATACAAGCACACACGCCAACAGACTAACACAACATTTAAACTCTACGAAAATAAATATTAGTATTTCACAAAAACGTAAAAGACAATACATTAATGCAGAGAAGAAACTAAAAATATAATCTGTGAAAAAAAAATTAACAACGAATACACAACAAAGCAACAAAAGTAGGTGAACACATCTACGGCAATCTTACTTTTTATAAATGTTCAGTGACTTATGTACAATTGACGTGTTCATCAATTTTGTTGCTTTTGCTGTTCACCAACTTTTGTAACCTTAGTGTGTTCATGAATTTTTGTGGCCGACACTGGTCACCTACTTCTGATGCTTTATGTGTGTATGACTTTTGGCGTTTTGAATATGTTCAGCTACTTTTGGCGGTGACTGTACTTAAATAGTAATACAATTATCCCCCACATAAGTCTAGGCAACTGTCGATGGCCTTAATTATAAAGTAAACTCATGGTAACTACATATTTCCTTTTTTTTTTAACGCAGTAACGTTGGAATGAATGTGCAAGTTTTACGCAGAATCGCGGCAACTCGCCAACTGGTGAATAAATCATAGCAATTTCACAGGCGCCAACAAAAAAATTGTGTATCCCGTTTATTATTTATTTTCCTTGTAATTTAAACAAGTGAAGAAGAAAATAAAATATACGATATTATTTTTTTACATTTTTTTCGTTTAACAATTCTTCCTAAAAAAATCGTGTCTATATTTTAATATTGAGTTATTTTTTTATTACTCAATACAATCGAGCAAAATGTATTAAAATAAAAAATATAAAGCTGAGAAAAGATACAAAAAGAATCCTTCGAGCCGGATTTGAACCAGCGACCTATGGATACCCATCGATTTACCTCTACAGTCCACCGCTCTACCAACTGAGCTATCGAAGGCTTATGGATCTTGTCGAAATTACGGGCCGCTTTCGCCGATAATGTTTAGTATGATACTTTTACATACCGTGTTGTAATTTTAAATTTACGTCGCAGTTAGTACAATAAAATTATTCAAAACATTACTGGTAAATAATTTCCAATTACGTCGCAACATGGTGATTAATACTTCTGTTCAATTAATGTATTAGTTTAGTTAAGTTGTTTCCTGATTTTGTAAATTTATTTTTGTAAATAACAGCCCGTTTATCTTTAAAAAATTTGAAAGCAGATTTAGTTGTTAATAATAGCTATTCGTAATCTTTTTCTGACGGAATCTCTGTATCATAAATATATAATCAATATTGGCGGTAAGATTATTTAACAGCTACGGTTTACTGTGAAGTCGAGTGGTGTAAAACTCTCCATAATTTCCTATACAAGTATCTTCGTTGGTGGATAGATACTCTATTTACATACACACATAAACTAACGCCTTATTCCCAGAAGGGGTAGGTAGTGGTGCTACCAGGGCGCCCACGTTTTGCCTTGTATGTTCCGTCCCACCATGTGATGGGTGCCGAGCTCGTCGCCATATTGGGCACAAATTCCTGAGTCTTACTCTATTAACATTGCTTTTTACTTACCAATTACGATCACATGTATTTTGGTCAATTAGTAGTGCCAGTAGATACTGGCTTCATGTGGTTGAAAAGAAAGAAAAATTCTTTCGAAATGTATCGATTTATCTTTGTGGCCTTCTCCCTCCCTTTTTCTTCCCTAGGTTTCGCCCTCCTTCTCTCAACTTATTGGAAGCAGCTTGCATCCAGCGATTTTCTGCAACCTTGGCTAGGTCATATTTCCACCTAAAATGTTTGTCAATGGCAGTATCAAAAAAATTGTGTATAATTGTTATATGTTATTAATTTGATCTCCAACACGTTTGTATAAATATTATTCCACACGTTGTTTATAAGTCAGTGTTATTGGCAATTATATAATTACTGCGTGCGTAAACACGTTGTTTGTGAAGTATATTTATATCGCTTTTTATCGTTGGGTACGGTTAATAAGTAACTATTTTTATTTTAACCTCTCTTCAAATGCTTGGCATAATATTGTTCTTATGATTTTTGGTTGCACTTAGTTATGAAGCGTAGGTACTTAGGTAGCAACTGTTTTCTTATTTTAATATACACATACATAAACTTACGCCTTATCACATAAGGGGTAGCCAGAGTTGCTGCCAGGACATCCACGTTTCGCCTTGTGTTTCCGTCCCACGATGTGATAGAGGACGAGCCATCGGTTTTGTAATATATTTTTTTAAATATGGCACGGCATACCGAACGCATTACACATTGAACCCTGATAGTAAGTAAATTGCAGTCCAAGTAAAGTTTGGAATAGCAAGAAACAATTACAACTATCTCTTACCAGTCGACACGTTTATGTCGGTCTGTTCAATACTGAGTATACTTCGACTTATCCGGAAACACGAGGCGTAAGCGTAGGTCATTACGATTTACGGAGGGCTTTGTATGTGGATGCTATCCAGGTGGATAAAAATATCCTACCACTAACCGCTAGCAAATTGACCTCAGTAATCTCGCTCGCCAAAAGATGTGCGACAAGTTGATTTACGTCACTAATTTATAAAATTGTTGTATATTCAGCTGGACTGATTACACCACATTCCAAGTTGCAATGTGACTGCTCCTAAGTTTCAATGTTTGAATTAATTCAACTATTCATAATGAAAAGGGAAAAAGAACAAACAGCTTGAAAGGTTGATGACTTTCAAATATATAAAAAGTGTGTTTTTCGTGCGTTTTTCAAAATGTTTAGTAACAAGAATGAATCATCGTCATCAACTCATACTTCCAAATGATATCAACATCGTTAATTCGCAGTAAAAGTATATTGTATTTTTAACTGACCTTATTTACATAATTTTAGCTTATCACCACCCCCAACAGTCATTGAAAGATGAAACCCCAAAGATGATGAAATAAATACTGTATTTTTCATCGCTGTTATCTCATTGTTTTAATTAATTCATAATTTTCAACATACTCAATGACATGGAGTTTTCTTATCATAGGGCTTCTGAAAAGTTACTAAGGTTATTTGAGAGTTTTTTGTAATCATCGGCACTGTAAAGTTGGTAAAGAAAGATCGTAGCTTTTTTATTTATATTGCTCTAACTACGAACAGACTAAAAACGAATTTTATACTAACTCAGTTCTTCCACGTACAGGCAAGCGGAGTGTCTGATGCCCGCCTATAAGGTGGACGGATGACCTGGTTAAGGTTGCAGGAAGTCGATTGATGCAGGCCGCTTCCACCAGGTCGGTGTGGAGATCCTTGCGGGAGGCCTATGTTCAGCAGTGGACTTCGTGTAGCTGAAAAAAAAAACTGAGATCTATGGCATTTCAAATTTGCTAAGCTTGTTTTGGTCCTAACAATTGGTAGGAGATAAGATCCAGTCATACAACCAGCTGTTTCACTGTTCACATGTATTGCCTCTTATTTGCGAATTAATACCAATCACTGAGCTTATTTTTATTAAGATATTAATTTCCTAGTATTCCAACCCGAAGATCGCAAGGAATACGCCTTGATATCTCTTCATAATAAAAATTAAATTAAAATTCTTAGATAATGATTAAAATTGAAACTTACATGCCCGAGAGTTTTTTTACAAAACTTTCTAATTTATGTTAATACTAGTACCACTTGAGTAGATAAAACGCAGACTGCCACTTGCCAATTGTCAGATTGTTAAGTCAGATTATTTAATATTGCGTCTAATATTTGGAGGTATATACGACTTTTCTAAAGCAGATGTATTAAGAATCAAGAAATAGGGCTAGTAATCACAACCGTGAACCGACATGGCAATTGTTACGTCATTCGCATTACGCAAGTATAGGGATCTTTAACTCAAGTGTGTGCTTCCTTAGATGCTCTTACATTTCTCAGAATGTAGAAGTACGTGCTACGTAGTACGTATACTTTATAGTTGATCGCAAGGAGTCCGGCCATGTTTTAGTAATGTTTTCTTTATTGCTTTTACCACGTGCTTGAAACAACCTGACCCCGGCATTAGATACTGTAACGTTTCACATATGGAGGCTAGGGCATCCGACCTAGACATAATATGAATATACGTAATATGAATTTAATCTTATGAGAGTAGACTTGTATTGAAATGACGATGATAATACAAGGTTGTCTATGGTACATGAAACATTATGCCATTTTTTTCCACTGTATCGTGTTCCGTTCCGCGCTGCACCCATTGTCTACAGCTGGTCGGGGCAGTGTCGCGACTCGGCAGTCGGTTCGCCGTCACCGCCGCGCCCGCCGTCCGCCGCCACCGGCGCCACGCGACGCAGTGGCGCGCCGATCGCCTCGCAACGCGGTACTTACGCGTGGCATTCCATTTTTGATATTTATTTTTTAAATTATTTTTTTAATTGATACTGTGATCGGTTTCGGTACGTTTTAATATCAAATAGTTTCTACGAAACAAGTTTTACTGTAAAGTGTTAAGTATTAAAACGTATGAGGTTAATTGAAGTGTTTAGTAATGATTCGAGTATTGTTTTAATAATTACCGTCGTTGGTGTTTGTTGTGAAATCGTATTTAAAAGGATATACCTACTTAACACATATTTGCACGTACGGTTTGGCGTTTGTTGTAAACATATGTTGAATTAATTAAAATCAAGTTCCACGTGAAATGGAAAGTGTAGGCGACGTACGTCTGATTAATTTGCATTCATAACTTGACATATTTTCTGAACTGCAAGAGTGCTTACGAGCTTTACAATTCCTTTGCTTTGGGTTGATAGTTTATTCAATCATTTTTAGTTTAAATTATATCAATGTAATAAAACAGAGGCACCTACCTAATATTAAAATAAGATAATTAGCGACATAATTATGGAAAAAGAGGAGGGAGACCTTTGCCCAGTAGTGGGATGATAAAGGTTATGAAAAAAAAGATAATGGTATTATTGACTAGTGACATTTACGGTCTTATTCATAGACAGTTTTAAAACCTATTTTAGTTATCGAATGTTTTGCCCCTTTTGAACGACGCGCGTTTGAATTCACTCTGAGTGAAGAAGACATTACATGCGATAACTAAAATAAGTTCTGAGTCTGTCTATGAATAAGGCCGTTAAATCTATTTGAGTGGATATTTATTAAAAAACAAATAACGTAGGGGATCATCACAAATTATTTGATTAAAGACTTTTATGCCGCAATATATTTTATTACGAAATTTCCGGTCTCTAGTAGTACCTACTTACATATAATTTTTCTGTACAGTTCAGTCCATTCACAAGTATGTATGTGTCGCCAATTTTTCGGTGCCTGCCTATAAAATGTATTGTCACTTTTTGAATACGGTAAAACTTGTTATTTGATTTTAGGGGACAGTTCAATTGAGGTTTTTGCAGTCCAGTTTTATACAATGCGTAGTCTGTAGCTGTAGGTAGATAAGTTAATGCAAGATTGAGGTCTTCCCAATGTTTAACGAGAGGGTTATGACAAAGTCTACAGCGATCACTCATAATAATAGTATTACCTCACTTTTGGACACAAATTTCCTTCCTGGCTATCACCAACCATTAACCAACAATGTGAACACTTTTTTTGGTGAGAGGAAATCTGCGTTTCGCTGCCCCGGGCCAGGTAGAAAAAGGCATGCCAGTGTCGCTGGCCTTCCAGATGGGCATGCGTATGTTGCTGAGCTGGGTTCCTAGCAGATTTTACGTCAGCATACCAACTAAAACCCCTCGGTGATTGTCGATTGCTTATAGGCTTTTGTTAAAATATTATAAATGACGTGTTGACACTTCATTATGCTGGCGTAGAATTTGTATGTCCGCAAGCGGGCCGAGTTGGAAGCCCAGTGACACCGGCGTACCTACCCCTTATTTATCAAGTACAGAAAAGGGAGTTTAACAGATTTCCTCTCGTTAAAAGCAGGAGGTAAGTATGTAAGCAACGTTGTGTTTTAGTTTGAAGGATATTGTAGCCAATGATCACGGGACATCATTCATTTCGTTTCGTGCGCAGTGCAGTGCCATGCAGTGCTTAATAAGTCTCGCGTGGTGTTGCGTCTGTTGATGTGCAGGATTGAGATTAACCATCAAACGAACGTACGCGTTAGTCTCTTTGGCTAATATCAAAAAAATATTGAGAATATTTAGGTCATTGTTTTAATATAACCACGACGGACCAGTGCGGTTTGGTAAATTAATGAATGAATAATTAAAACATAACAGCATAAGAATTCATCAACGCAATTTCATTTACAATTATTATATATTCGATGTTATTAGCAACGGTAAAAGAACTTGCAAATAAAAATACTCGGAGTTTGTTTTTTCTGTGATAATATTTTTATTTACCTATTCATTTAGGTAGGTAACAGGAAGTTCTACACGATAATTCGACAATAACAATAAAACGTCCATTTGTAGGGAACACATGGTTTTTGTTTATGATATATAAGTGACTCCGTAAATATTAATTAGCTGGAGATACCGCTTTAGTATCCGCCCAGGTATTAATTACCGTACATGAAGGTGGAAAACCCTAATTTTGAACCACGCAAGTCTCGCTTTTCGGGTTGAGCTAGTGTAAATCCGGTTGCCACCAGGCCGGCATAATTCATTCAGGACTGAAAGTATTAATCATTTCTCGCGGTCCGTAGCATTCGTCGCTGAAAAAATCTAATTTAAACAAAAACATAAACACGTGGTCAAACATCCCGGGTGGGCAGTGATATTAGATAGCCCGGAGTAAGAAATTTTTGGTTGCACCTCTGCATACCCCTTCTGGAAAAAAGGCGTAAGTTTATGTATGTAAGTATGCATGAACACGTGGGGTGGAACATTTTCCATGTTACTAACTAGATCAATTTTTCACTGTAATTCCAAAATTTCGTATTGTATACATTTATCCAAGAACCGAACCCGGTTCACTCCAATTCACATCGCGCCACCAAGCTACAACCTCATGCATGCATAATGCACTTATCTTTACGGACACCATAGCTCGGACTTAGTACTTACTGCGCACCTAGCATCCAGACTTGCTCGTAATAAGCACCATACCGGTTTTATTACGATGCGCATCTTCATTGTCTTTGACTATTCAGAGGTTATTATTTAACGCGTCATGGTAGGTGAACTTAAGGAGCTTCAATTTCAAAATGGTTCCCTGACAATAGCCTTCGTGGGTCAGTTGGTTAAGAAGCAGTAGGCGCTAAACAATGAGATCAATTCCTGAGGACATCAATTCTTTTGTAGTTTTGCAACTGGCATTATTGTTTCATGAGCGATAGCTTGATTCGAACAGTGAAGATCTTTGCAAAGACTCTAGTGCTTTTATCAGGAGTTAGTATACAAGGATTCAGTTGATTGCCTTGAATATGTATAGTCTAAGGAAAACCGAATTACTTTTTCTGCTAATTTTAGTTTAATGAATGCCGAAAAATCACGCTTTTATCGTGAAACCGATGCTAAAATAATTTTACGTGAAAGGGTTACGAAGGCCTAAAGAAGAAACAGGCCTTAGGTTATTATTTATTACTTAATTTAGCCACTAAAGGGTGAAGGGGTGGCTAATAACTTAGAATGGGATATAAAATCGGCAAAGAGGTAGCCTGTAATGAAAAAAAATAGTTGGTTACCTGGTATGACAACGAATTCGTAATATTTATAACAGCAAATAGTATTGTTAAAAGTGGACGTGTCTTGTGGGGTAAGACAGTGTAATATGTGTTCCAAGTGAAATCGGTTCAGAGTCCCCAGTACTTTACTAAAAATACATACGTAAACTCACCCCCTTTTCCCAGAAGTTCTAGGCAGAGGGGCTGCCAGAACACCCACATTTCGCCTTGTGTGTTCCGTCCCACGATGTGATAGGAGGCGAACCTATCGCCATACGGAGCACAAAATTCTTGACGCCTTGCTGATAATGAATACAATAATCCTATACCACTGCCCGAGCCGGGATTTGAACCTAGGACCTCAGCGTTGTAATCGTACTGTAGTACAACTGCGCCACTGAGTTTAAAAATAAAGTACAAGTTTGCGAAATTCAGTACAACGAAGCTGTTTCATCTAATGGCCCGTCAGCGTTATCAACTATGGCTCAAAGAGCTTATTCGCGTATTGATAACATTACGTCATACGTCATGGCTGATAACCGCGGTGAACCGAGACTTTCTGATTGATTGCAGCATCCCACTCACACTGTTTATCTTCTGCGAGGGATTTTATTTGATGTTATTTGTAGTCTGTCGATTGTTTATACGCTTTCGTTAAAATGTTTATAATATGTTATTATAACCTCTAAAATGTGGAGGAAAATTTGGATGGAATGGGTTTGGTTGTCAAGGATAAGAGTGGGGCATTTATGCGCGTTCTGAATACGTTTACACTACGTCACTCTTGAACTAGGTATACGCAGATAATTTTGGTTCCATTTGCGCGATCCTGATACATCAATTTTGCTTCGTCTATGTTCATAAATCTTTGTAAAGGTAGTATAGGGTTTGTGAAAGATAGTGGGAATTTGTAACTTGTGTAAATTAATATGAGTGCAATGGTTCTAAAAAAACGTATATTGTTTAATTCACATCATATGATAAAATTACCTGTATAATTACCAAGATGTTTTTCTACACGTTAGCAAGAATAAAGGTGATTCATTAGAGGAAAACTACTGAAGGCGTTCAGCGGAAGCTGTGCGGTCTCCGCCATCGTTAAACCTATTAGCTGATTACCTGGAGTACAAGCTTTCTTCTGTCTATTAGTTAGGGTTTAGTGAGGATAAAAATGTCGTTTAACATCTAACTTTTTACATTAAAGCAGACTGTTTTTTCTGTAGAAACGGAACTTCATATTTTATACTATGAAATAAAATTTTCAAAGTTCTTATGACTCAGGAGAATAAAATGATACAAAACTATAGAATATTAAATTTAGCCGAGTTTATAATATTTATTGAGCTTTATTTTATGACGCTATTATTTAATCTTATTTCATGTACCTAATTTATAAAATTATGTGCGCCACAGTCATTGGGTCTTAATTTAAAAGTCCCTTTACTCCATAAAACTACCAACATCTTTCTACAAATAGCGAGACACCGAGCACAAATCCTATGCAAATTACACAAGTATACATTGCTGTGTTAGTGTGAAAAACGAGTCATTAACCTCTCCGATACCCCGCAGTGTACCCAGACGGTGTTGCCGCTGTTGTAAGGGCAATAAAACCTCTAATGAGGAGTCGCAGGCCGCGCCCAACCGATCACTGTTGGTTTAATCAACTTATTGATTCGCAAAATGTACTTACATGTCTGGGACTCAATGCAGTACAGCTTTTGAAGCAGAAATTGTGATTATGCAGGGGCGTAAAGGTGGCTACTTACATGACTTTTACAATGTAAAAGTATTTTTAACTTGTACATGCATGGTACACCGCATATGATATAAAAGGAGACAAAATATGGCTATACTGCTACAACATTGGGTTGATATGTTGCAATCTGTCTGATTACACCGCGTTAAAATCGTGAAAATAAATAATGTGATTCAATTTTGCACCACTATTGTTTTTTAACATAAGATAAGAAGAAGATTCAACGACTTGTACTTATAATAATTACAGCTATTTAATGCCTAGTGATCCCGCAATGTAAAACGTACTGACCTTTATTATCGCAGTGTGTCGTTGATCCTTGCCGTCAGCTGCTATTTATTAACTTTACATAGCATTAATAAAAAAATATAAACATTTGTTTTAGTCAATAATATAATTAATCATTATATTTTTCTGTTTAAATATCACGTTGAATTTTATAAACCTATAATACGTTTATAAAAATAACTGGCCGATATAAATCGCTATGGAAAAAAAGGAAACGCGTAGCCAAAAATATCTTACTTGGAAACTAGGGGAGTAAAATCCATATAAGGAAAATAATATAAATATGCCTTTCCAACGTAGTAATAAAAGCCATTTATATCGTCCCGGAGCAGTTTTAAAAGATTTACGAGACAATACTTGAGGCGTAACAGCAAATAAAGCCTTATTATGGTGATTGCTAATGTATTTGTGAACTATGACGTCATAACACGGGTTGAGTAATGAGACAAGGTTATATATTTTAGTTCCATTGATTGTTATCTGAACGTATTGTGTGTTATTTGTTCGATTTACAATACAGTCTAATTTTAATCAATGTTAATGACAAATAACATTAAGGACGGAAATATACTTACCCAGCTGTGGACTATGATATTGGTGTGTCCTTTGCTTACACTGTCGAGTATGTAGGCGTGTGTGTATGTAACAAGTTATAAGTAGTACAGAATAATAACATTGCTTTGTTAAATGCAAAGACAGAGACTCTTAATTATATATTTGTAAGTCTCACATGTGTGATAGCAATAAACCACACATAACGTCGACTCCGCCATAAGGTGGGTGCCCTAACTTGTAGGTGTTTTGTACTTCAGAATGACATTTCCCACCGTGTGAAGTTTGTTCCCTTTTCCTTTCGTTTCACAGCTAGCTTTTTACCCACTCCGCTATGAACAGTACATCGGTATCTGACCATACACGTCCCACTGTAGGGCACGTGCCTCCTTTACAATCGAGAGTAAGATTGAGCCTCTCTCATTCTTACCCTCTTAGTTAATATCATAATCTTTTACCAGTCAGTTAGATACGCAGCGAAATGTAAACTAAAAATAATGCCAGTTGCGAGATTGCTTATCTTAGTAAAGTAAACAATTGTATACAATGTACAAAACACCAGTAAATAGCTCAACAGTCACCCAAGTAACCAAATATGAGAAACCGCCAGATAGCAACAACGCGACATTGACATTCGTTGTGTACAGGCCCGCAGTAGTAAATCAAAAGGGGGGGCATTTTGTATCGTAACCTTAAATGTATTTGGTAACTCACGTCATATAAGGTTTATCAACTTTTAATTGTTAGTAAATTTTATGCGTATGGTATAATGCTTGTGGTCTTAATATTAATGCCATCTTTTACTTAAAACGAATGGATGGCTGGATCAATAAAAAAAAGGTATTCATCAGGTTTATTTTTTTTTAAATTACCATTGATGGGCAACGGTTTCCTTCTAAATTATATGAAGTACTAAGATGAATGAGTTCTTTCATCTTCATGTTGATACAGGTTTTTCGTTTTTAACATAAACTACAGCGATAATTACAATATTCTAGTCGTTTTCCTTATATTTTCCTTATTTACTTATTGTAATCGACAACTATAGAAGCATTTAAAACATGACATTATCTATGACTCATGTTTTTTAATTCATGTTTGTTCTTCTAGCTAGCATAAAAAGTCTTGGGTGATACACCATATGTAAAATAGAACTACTATATTAACTCATCCATTATCATCAATTATTATAGTGTATCGTTGTAGACAATGACCTCTAATCGTAGAGTTTCGAAGATAAACTGGAAATAAATCGCCTTCAATCTATTTCCAGCCTTATGTAGACCGGTATTGGAAACCTCTTCGGTATAAGATACCGAATATTACAAAAAAAATTAAGAAAATTACATAAAAAAATACATTGCGTGTGAAAATCGAACTCTCAACCTAAAACGCCGAAAATAAACTACTGAGATCCCAAACTATTTTATTGGTGACCCAGAAATCTAACTATTTACTTAGACACTACAACTCGAAAAAACATTGGGGCCCTAACCGACCTTACATCTCCTTCAATCCGCTCACAGTATCATTAAATTTCAGCGATAACCTTTACGTAGTGACTAGTGATGTACACAGTTATGTGTGTATATGTATATGTATAGTGAGTGATACCAGTGCCTTAGCATGTACAGCTTCGACAAGGACTTGTGGCACGTCCGCCGCCCGTCGGAGCCGCAGGACTCGCCCGTTGAGACTGAACGTAAATATTGTTTTTATATATTGAGGAGTTTTTTATGTCAAGGAAAAAAATAATAAGTATATTATTATATTAAATGCTAAGATTAGAAAATGTTGTGAATAACATTAATGTTATTGTTAATAAATGGTTTAGAGTGCTCGGTAAGAATTATAGTCAGCACCTAGCTTTTTAATAATGAAATTAATACCATTTACTTTATTTTCTTTATAAAAAAAATATATATATTCTCTAATTTATAAAAAATCCAGTGATTATTTATATTATTTAATTTATTTATGCTCTATTTTGTGCATCTTATCTAAATGTATCTAAGAAATATAAATACCTACGGTAAAATGGCCGACCATGTTGTATTCTACAATCATTTCTAGCAACCTTTGGATGTTCAACAATTTAGGATTAAAAGGCATATTTTTCATGTTTATTACGAAAAACAATGTGATTATTCCTTCCTCTTATCTCCATACAAAGGTTGCCTGGAAGAGATTGCCTTGTGCAATAAGGTCGCCTATATATACTTTGATATATGTATATGTAATTTCACTTTAACGGTGAAGGAAAACATCGTGAGGAAACTTGCATACCGTGGCAATTTTAAAGAATTTCTACGGTATGTAAGTCCGCCAACCCGCACTAGGCCAGCGTGGTGGACTATATGGCCTAACCACTCTCAATCGATTCTCTCGATTGTAGAGTAGGCCCGTGCCCAGCAGTGGGACGTATATGGGCTGATGAAAAAAAAAAAATTGTTTTTCTTTTGGTGTACGTTTGTACAAATAAGAAATAAATATAATATATAATTATATTCAGATAGTATAAACAGTAAATTATTTTTGGCCCGTAATGAGCTTATTAATTCAATAAAACATTTGAATTCGAATAACTGCATAGCGGGTGGTAAGGTTATTGCGCCAGGAATGCTTCACTATTTCTCTTCATAAACAACATTAATTTGTCCATTGACATTTCAACTATGTCATTACGATTTATTAAAATGTTTATGTAGAGTTATGAGTATATTGTTTTGTTTTCTCTACTCATTAGTCTGATAACGTGTTGTTGCACAAGTCTATTATGGGAATTGTTGATTAATTATTATACGTCGTATTATTAGACTGCATAGCATGGCATTATTTCAATACCAATACGTATTTATTTTCATAACTTTGTCATTTTTGTCTTTGACTAGATTGACTAATTTATATGCCATTTTTTTAAAATTTTATAATGCAGTTGACCTCTCCTAGTTTATGGTACGTCTATGATTATATAATTGTGATAATTTGTCTTTTGGTAATTACAATTAAGAAAAAATACTCCCTAGATTCTGCTCTGTTTCTACAACTTACCTACACTTATTCCTAGAAAAAGGATTTTGTTTTTATGTGCGTTCAATAAAATTTAATGATAATTTACATTTTTTTCATGCGTGATTTTTTCTACTTCTTATTTTGGATAGCATTTTAGGTTTCTTTCGAGTTAATCCGTGAAGCTTTACAACTGACCTCTTCAACTGTAATAGTTGTTTTATCAGGGGTCATTATCTGACTAGTTCATCATTAATTATACTAGATTAATTTGTTTAGTTTCAAATATTCTTTAAGACACGATGAGTTTCAGTGCTAATTAAAATGCATTTCACTGTCTATCCTGTCTCACTTAGTATAAAAAGGAAATGTTTATTGTTCCCTCTATTCATGCATTTAGATCAGCCGAATTTTCTTAGGTATATCGATTTGAATCAAATTTAGGTGATTGCGTACTGAGTGTTCCCGCATCCGTCTCTGTGCGGATGTGGGCTTATAAACACCGAATTGACGATCGTCTAATTTAGAATTTTGATAGCTTATGTGTATGGGTGCAAGTTTATGTTGTCACAACGGCAATCGCCTAGTTTTTCGTGGAGGTGAGAGGCCGTCAGAAAAGGGGGTGCGTATTCTTTCCTCAAACCCCGTAAAATAGAAAAGTTAAACAAACAAAATAATTATTAACATTCTTCTTACAAATATTGATTACACCCAAACTCGCATACAGTTAATTCTGGTTAACATGACCTTTCCCCCACAAAGTCTTTAGATGCAAACGAAGCAAATCCTCATACTTACGTACATATGTATGTAGTATGTATGTATGTACTTACAGCTAATACAAAACTTAAGAATGATTATAATTTGTGGCCAGTGTAGTGGGGTCAACACTCAAGGTACTGATTGATTAGTAATACAACACACGTCTCATTATCAACAACTTATGGATAAGTAGCGGCTACTGATGCCTTGTACGGGAAAGTAGATACCCATATTAATAATGCTAACGTTACCTGTGTACATAATAATATTTACATAAATAATGTATCGTTTTTGGATACGAATATTTTATTCGGGTCTTAAAACACGATCGACGTTGATATTAATATCTAACTATTAATATCAACATCGGTTTCGACAGCCTTCGTAGCGCAGTTGGTTAGACGCCGGCTGTGAAACGAGAGGTTCGATCCCAGCACCGCGACAAATGTTTGTGTGGCCCACAAGTATTTGTGTCAGGTCTGGGTGCTTGTGAGACCGAAAAGTCTTTCGTAGTGTCTAATACCCACGACACAAGACTCAATTGATCTTATAGTGGGGTCAGGACTTTGTATGTGACTGTTAGGTGTATTTATTATATTATTATAATTAAAAAAAAATATAACTATTGTTTTCGAATAGTAAATTAACTGGTCGATGTGGAGTTCATTAGTTCATTATATTCAGCAGTGTACTTCCTGTGGCCCAAATTAAATCTGTGTTTATTCTTCAAAAGACAGTGTTTTTGATTTTTTTCTGCTATCTGCTAACCAACGATCGTTTACTTGTAAATATTTTTGTTCTATCTAGCATCGGGCATGTACTCAACAAGACAAATAACCCAAAATTCCCATTTTATTTACAGGAAGCGAGAGTCCCACAAGCGCAGTGGGTGCGGAGACGCCCCGCGAGCTGCCCAACGAGCTGTCCGCGCCGTACGAGGTGCCGCAGTTCCCCATAGAGCAGATCGAGAAGAAACTACTCATACAGAGACAGCTTAATGTCAAGTAAGTCACACACTTTGTCCTGCATCAAGATACAAGTCAGTGTCTTACATCAGAAACTACGAAATACTTTTCATTCCAAAAAACACTTAGACATCGGTCGATACAGGTAACTGAGGATTTCTTAAAAAAATGACTTGTTGCGGGAATCAAACTCGCGTTTTCCAAATTCACAGTCGTCGTTTTACCAACAGCGCTACATAGGCTCTTAAACGAGTATAACTAGGTTCTAACTTCTAGGTCTCGTATGTTTGGTAATCAAATTGCACGTTGCTAACGGAATTTTAAGCCCAGCCACGTTACAAAAGTTGCTAATCTAATTATAATCTTACACAAAGTTAAAGCTGCCTTCTATTACGATATTAAGTATTAACCAGTCAGGCACCCAGTTTTCATTCCGGACTTTCAGACGCGTCTTGACAAATAATTTTTGAATGCGTCTATTTATGTATTACTTACATAAATTTTATTAAATTAAAATTTTATTTTAAGATAAATGATAAATAAATATACGATTTATATTATATACTTAGCCTTACCTTCGCGACAATAAGCGGCTGAGGTCACATGGACGTTAATGTGACAAAGTCCCTGCGCAATATCAAATTACGGGGCTTATTCGACATCGGAATTCAATCAAACAGTCATAATCGATCGATGGGAGTGGACAGCAATGCACTTACCATCGGCAGTAAAATACCTAGTCAGCATAAAAGTATCATGCAAGCTCACATGGTTCCCGAAGGCCTGCTGGTAATTCAGTTGGCAGTCACGCCATGCACGGCACGGCGCGGCGGCGTGCGCCCGACGAGTAATCTCGTTACTCGTATAGTAATTTGATTTGCGCGCCCCTGAACTTGCAAATCCTGCTACCAACTGCCCGTAGCTTAAAAACCGTTCTTGGTTTTCTTATTCAACTTCTAAGCGCTGCATTATATATAGCCTTTGCTGTATATTTTTCTTTTTTTGTTTTGGTTTTGAATTGGAGCAGTATACCTGTCTCCTTTTGACCATTATCTTCATCTTCATTACCTACAAGGTGTCTACTGCTGAAGACAATCCTCTTATGAGATTTTCAAGAAGGACCTGTTGGTAGGGCCTTACTTCAAGCAATCTCTCGTATTCAATTTACATACGTTATTTTATATATTCTAAAAATATTTGCTCAGCCGATGTCTCTTTACCATACATAACACATCTTTAACTGTTGACTCTTCGTAATACTTAATTACAGAGCAAAATTGAAGTTACAATACCTACACGGGTAGGTCGTTTGAAGGATTATTTACACAAGTGCCTGAAATATCAGTCATAAGGTTTCTTACTGGTTTACTTTGTTTTACAATTGGAGCAGTCAACGTTTGCTTTACATTATCGTTAGTGCTAAACAAGGCTCCTGCGGAATCATATTAACGTCTTTGAAGATTTATGGACGAGTTTCTGATAATCCTGTTACTACAACACTTATCATCCAATCCACAAAATATTTTTTCAAATACGCAAGACTCCACGAATTGTCGTGTGCTAGCGATAAATAGCTAAAATTTCCAATTTAAGAAATTCGTAAAGGTGTCACAGGTAACATCAGTCATCAATAATGCAGACAAAAATCAATATGGTGCAGTGGCTAATAAAACACAATGGCAACACGCGGCTCCGACGTCAACCATTAAAATGAGACTCGATATTATTAACGTGGAGTAATTGGATCAACCTTGACGCGGCAGTAACCCTTACAGCGGGGGATGCTCAGCGGCCATTAGTCGTATGATTGCATTTCCTTCTGTACACTTGGCTGTACGCTTGTCACACGTTGACACGATTTTAAAAAGTTACTTTTAAAAATAAAGTAAGAATATCAGGTGATCTGCCAGTGAGTTGGATTTGAATTTCGAATATTGAGACGCCGAATAAAAAAATTTATTAGTACTGTGATTTTAGAATTGAGTGAGTGTTAAAAGTTTAATTTTCGGGTTTATAATCATAAACAAGTGAAACAAAATTGATTAAAATTAAAGTTTGTGCAAATAGCATCAATGGCTAATATTGGAACGTTTATAAATTCAATAAAAATATATCACTTGTCAATAAAATATGCCTTGTGTTAAGTTATTAAGGAATTTCACAGTTTTCAGTGAAAACTTTTGAAATGTTCGGTAGTAAAATTGAATGTAAGAGATGGACTACTTCGCGGAATTTATGGTAATGTTTTTGTGTTTTTCGTTCGTTGTATATTTTGATAAGTGTAGCTTTAGTTTCATAGAAAAAAAGAAAATAAAAATATCCATAATCTTTCTAGACGCAAGGTTTTAAGAAGGTGTACAATTTACAAGCATTTCTTAAAAGTACCGCAATACAGAGTCAGCTAACGAATTCCATTCTTTACGTTTAATGAGAGGGGAAGAAAATTGTCCCATTTGAATAAGTGCACGCCTGTCTCTCCTAAAGGATAACCGGATATGTCACCAGTGGTGTCTGCTGTACGTCCAACTTATTTTTATACCAACAGTTATCAGCGAGCATATGGGCTACAAACTCGATTCTTAGCCAACTCTGACTTTCAACCTAAATAATTTACAAATGTTTGTAGGGTCATGGGAGGAATGCTGTTAAGATCTCCTTTTGGTATCCCTACGGAGACCGACAGTGAAGTGTCACAGCCTAAACATTTGAGTCACATCTTAATGTTTATGCTTGTAAAATACATGGGGAAGCATATAATATTGGAGCAGACATTGGGATCAAAATCAGAGCATGTTTTAGATACACGAAAAATCAGTGGAGCAAGAGGAAGATAGTGCGATTGTCTAGGAGCGACCAAACAAAAAAGCCTGCGGCACAATGTCTTATCGTTACGAAGATTTTGCTCAGGGCTTCCCGTTTAGCGTATTGTCTTAATGTGCCGGACAATGTATATCAAAATTGATAAAATTACCACGACGCAACATACAGTTTCATCCACGCTTTAAGTGGGTTGATAGTTATACGTATCTTATGTCGTTTCTCGTGGCGTCGTCCTCTCCTGTTCGTCAGACGTCGCTCGTCTCTCGTCTGCCCACTCCCGCTATCGTCCACTTCAAAACACTCGCAGTCATGATTCAACTAACCGTTTGAGATAATGACTTGTGCTATTTACCATAGGATAAAAATAGCAGCCGTGTATCGGATTATCTGTTATCACGTTTATTTTATGAAGTCATAAGTGTGTTTGAAATAATGAGTTGTTTTGTTAATTTTACATGTGTTTGTTCCTGATTTTCACGACATAAGACTCGATCTTATTGTTGGGTTAGGACAATCTATGTGGCTGTTGTGTGTATTTATGTATATAGGTATTTAGTTATCTGGGGACACGGTAGTGCGGGCTAGTATTAGTACACAAAAAACAACAAAAATTCTAAAACATGAAACTTTTATCGAAAACCAAACCGAAGTTTGAATATGAGACATTCACACATTTTGATGCTAGAGGTATGAAAATTGATATAGGGGTCCTTGTTATAATAATAAAAAAGTAATAAAACACTAATTTGGCCTTTGATAAACAACAAAAAACACAAATACCAAAAAAAAAATTGTCATAAGCAACTTAAAAAAGAAGTGAAATCCCATCAAAAACATTTTCATGTAAAATGTTGCCAAGACTGTAAAATTGTATGTCTGCCCACTGCTGCAACATCAAACTATGGCATAGTTTGCCGGTTCTCCTGTAATATAACAAATTGGGAAATAGAAATATTCGTATAGTCTGGGATTCCTAAAACGAAGCACGTAAAAGCAACAAGGCAGGCTATTTGTGAAAAACGAAAAAAGAATTCTTGATTACGTCGTTATTGATCAGTCAAAGAAAATGTGCATTATCTGTTGTTATTACTCTATATCTTTACCGACAAAATCATTAAAATATACTCAGAAAATAAACAATAAGCATGCCATTTTGGGTTTTCAAACAATCGCAAATGACCGTAATGAATGCTTTACAAATAAACGTTGTTTGAACATGTTCTACTCGTATATCATGTTACAACAATAATTCCGTTTACAGCCGTGCTCCGACCGTTCTATGTAAATAAAAGTAATTGATGAGTTTATTGAACAAAGAAAGTCGCTCCGATGCGCAATACAAAGTAAATATTTTGCTGGATTCGCGTATTCGAGCCGGGTAATTAATTGTAATTAATGCGATGATTGGACGAGCATGACCAACGACAATCTTTACTTTTGCTTCGCAGTTCGGAAATGAATGTGGACATATTATTTTGGTACACAAGTCGCGTACACAGCATACTATGACGTTTATCTCCATAAGCGTGTTATTGTAAACTGGTTAATCAATTTGATACTTAGATGTTTTTATTCTGTATCGGCAAAGTGATTTCTTTACACAAGATGACAATATTGACAGCCTCCGCGGCGCAGTTGGTTAGATGCCGCCTGTGAAACGAGAGGCCGCGGGTTCGATCCCCGTACCGAAACAAATGTTGGTGTGATCCACAGGTATTTGTTTCGGGTCTGGGTATTTGTGAGAGCGAAAAATCTGTCGTAGTTTCTTAATATATATATAACCACGACACAAGACTGGGTCTTAGTGTGGGGTCAGGATTATGTATGTGACTGTTGGATGTATTTATTGATTATTAATTAGTGTTGTGCGGTTGGAAACACCGATCGCCATAATAATACTGTTCTGCTCCAAACTGCATATTACTTAAATAGTGTATTATCTATGCTGTATATACTGACTGCCTCGGTGGCGTAGTTGTACCACGATGCAGTTACAAAGTTGAGGTCTTGGGTTCGAATTCGGCAAAAAGATATTGGATTTTTCTATTCATTATCAGCTCGGAGTCAGGAATTTGCGGCCATTATGGCGATAGGCTCGTCCCCTATCACATTGTGGGACGAAATAGACAAGGTGAAACGTGGGTGTCTTGGTTGATACTAAGGGAGCTTCTGCCTGCCCCTTCTGGGAAAAAGGCGTGAGTTTATGTATTATGTCTGTATGTATATGTTACCGGAAATGTATGAAATTTAGGAATTGTGTACAATTCCTAGGAAATGTATACAATATCGATACCCGACCACAACGAAACATTCGTTAGGTTAGGTTAGGTTAGTTTATTTCCATTTTTAATAAACTTTTTATTATATATTTTTTTATTGTATCCACTTTTGTTCTCGTATAATTTATCTCAATCCTAACCTCACCTAGCCTAAGTATCCCTTTGTTTGTCTAAGGATACCTCTGTATTCGTTAGCGTTCGTACTCTCTCACATTCAGAATGTACTAAATTTCCGACCGCTATTTAGGTAATGTATACATTTCCTAGTAATTGTATACAATGACAGATTTCATACATTTCCGTTATATATATGGGGCATTTCACGTGAAGCGGACAACCAAAAAAAAATGAGGTCATGAATTTTGTTTATACTCCGGTCAGTTATACTTCTAGTAGACGTGGATGTGTACACACATTATTTTTTTAGTATAAAGCTTTATTGCATAGTTATGAGCTTTTAAAAGTTTACCAAGAATGAAGTCACGAATTTTTGGATGCTTATTATCTGCATCAATTAATTTGTAAAAATACTAAAAATATATTGTTTCTTAAAGTTAAAAAGTCGAAGTTTTTAATTTTTTTGTCGAATTCTAAATTTGAATTTTCTTACGTAGAGTAAACCGGAAGTGAACATTTCAAATCGATATTTGAGTAACTTCGACACTTTTTTTGTTTAATATTTTTACCTTAAATGAAAGCTTTAAACATATTAATTCTTCACAAAAAAAAATTAAAACGTGATACCCAATAGTTTAAGACTTAGAGCATATAGAGTACATACACATAGCTATGAGCACTTTATAAGCAATCGAATTTATGCGCATAAAACCATGATGAGCATAAAATTGTGGTTTCTGTCATGAAATACATTACAGACGGAGCTCCCCAATATTTTAAGAATAGGTTCAATTTTGTGAACCTATTTCACTACAACCAAAATTTTAAGATAGAAGCACAGTTACACTTCCATGCCACCACTCATGGAATAAGGCCATGTGACGGTCTTGGGGGAAACCTTAAACGTTTGGCACCCCGTGCAAGCTTACAGTCTACGAATAACGCTATCTCTATACCTATAATATTATATGAATGAGACTTCTATTTACTACTGCTCTAAGGAAAGTATTCAACAAGAGCGAGATTTTCTACGAGTCCGTTTTGCTTCCGCTATCACCGTTCCAGGAACTAAACAACTGCATGCTTTTCTTCAAACCAATGAGGGCTTATGAGTAAATATAATTAGTGGCAGTGCGAATAGTAAAAATTACAAAATAAATCTCTATTTTAGTTAAAACTGTTTCAATCTCAATAAAACCGCTCTAAGTCTTAAACTATTGGCGATCATGCTTAAATTTTTTAGTGAAGAATTAATGAAATCGTTTATTTTTATATTTTTGCAGGTTAGAATGAAGGAATAAAATATTAATATCGTAGTATTTTAGCATGTTAGCGCATAAACCCGATCGCTTATAAAGTGCTCATAGCTATGTGTATGTACTCTATATGCTCTAAGTCTTAAACTATTGGGGATCACGTTTTAATTTTTTTTGAGAAGAATTAATATGTTTAAAGCTTTCATTTAAGGTAAAAATATTAAACAAAAAAAGTGTTGAAGTTACTCAAATATCGATTTGAAATGTTCACTTCCGGTTTACTCTACGTAAGAAAATTCAAATTTAGAATTCGACAAAAAAATTAAAAACTTCGACTTTTTAACTTTAAGAAACAATATATTTTTAGTATTTTTACAAATTAATTGATGCAGATAATAAGCATCCAAAAATTCGTGACTTCATTCTTGGTAAACTTTTAAAAGCTCATAACTATGCAATAAAGCTTTATACTAAAAAAATAATGTGTGTACACATCCACGTCTACTAGAAGTATAACTGACCGGAGTATAAACAAAATTCATGACCTCATTTTTTTTTTGTTGTCCGCTTCACTTGAAATGCCCCATGTATGAAATATAGGAATTGTATACAATTCCGAGATGATGATGAAATAAATAAAAAATGAATACTTCTCTGTATAAAGTAAATAAAACGTGCTAGTAAACTGACAATTAAATTACCTAAACGTAGCAAACAATTATTAGGTTGGGTTAGTTTATTTCCATTTTTAATAAACTTATTACATTTTTTTTTAATTATATACTTTTTTTTCTGGTATAATTCATCTCAATCCTAACTTAACCTAACCATCCCTTTGTCTAGACTTCTGTATTCGTTAGCGTATTTTTTTTATGCTTGCCGATTTTTTTCACAACTATAATTGACAACAAAAACATTATCACTGAACATATGTCTTCAAAGATTATCAAACTACCTTAAGAAATCATCCAGCATCCACCAACTTCCTACAATCTTAATCAGAATTCTCTTATCAACTGTCAATATTTCCCTCAGGGCGGCAGAATGCGCGCAGTCAGTGCGCTCGTACGCGGGCAGCGAGGCGGGTGGCGCTGGCGTGGTGTTCGAGGAAGCAGCGCGCCTGCGCCTGCCTGATGATGACGAGCCCGACGTGGTGCTGCCGCACTTCCAGCGCGTCGCCATCAGCGGCGAGGACACTTCTGGGGTGAGTGATCTCATCATAGTGGTATTTGATATGGTTGTGCTGGGATTGGTGACCTAAAATCCATGTCCTGTATGGTTCTAGCTTTCTTGGCATTTATAGACAGTGCAACCTTTGTCGTTTCTCGTTACAAATGTTTGTATTTGGTTCTGTGTCCTTAATGCATAATAAAGAATTTAATAAACAAACCATAAATCATTGCAATAACTTAATATGTTGTTATTGGTCCCTTTTGTTACCTGGTGGTAAGTCGTTTCCGCCGACTATTAATTGTAGATTACAATCATTAGATTGTAGATGTGTCCAGCTATCTTAAAATAGAAGAGGGTAAAGAATGGTAGGAGGAAAGGGGCATCCCTTATCAAAATATGTGTTATTTGCAAAGGTTCCCCTGGAAGACCTGCAGCAAGCCTCATCATATCTGGTACAAGCCCTGGAGATGCGCAAGCGCTACATGGAGATGTCGCACCAGAGCTACTCCACCATCACGGCGCGGTTCGTGCGCAGCATGGACGCGGACGGCGCCAACCACACGCCACCCGTCAAGTACGCCAAGAGCCATATTGCAGGTCAGTATAGTAGTTATCCTATTTAGAAACTCCTTCATCTATTAAGGCGTTATCCCGGCCGCTGCCAGGCTCCGCCTTCTATCTGAGTTCCCTCCATTTCGCCATCCTCAATTATGTGGTCATTTACTCTCATATCTTCCTTGACGACATCAAGAAAGTAGAGACTTTCCTCTCCCAAATACCCAATAATCTTATATTTTCTCAAGGATCTTATCCCTATTTTCTTATCAATGTGAAAGATGGTAGGTGGTGGTGGAAGGTTGGAACACCTGCATCAGGAAGGTGTAGGTGCATTTCTAGTTATCATGGAACGCCTTTCGCTTGCCCTTAAAAACTAGAACTTTCGTTGAGGACGGAAATGTTTAAGTGATTGAGTTCCGACAGTCTTTGAGTGAAGGAAATATGACAATACTTTGGTCTAGATTTCATTTGAGAATAGCCAGCACAGAAGTGCGCAGATAAAAGTGGCTACAGTGTAGTTTTATCACGTCTTCACTTTCATTTTTCTGTCTTCAAGTACCTTATTTTGCCATCAATCTCCTACACCATTAGTTTACGGCATTCTCAATTATATGACCATACCTCAACGTCATCTATTTTTCATCCAGATCATATAGTCCACCCGCCGTTCAAAGACAAGGACCCGTGGGAGTGTCCCATGCCAGAGCCCAAGGGGTACAGCATCCGGCTGGAGCGCGGCGTGTTCAACTTGTACAAGCAGGGGGAGGCGGGGGAGGAGCGGCTTAACTACCCCTTCGTCACGCTCGCGCAACACATACAGGACAAGAACACCATGTGTAATATGATCGCTGATGGACCGCTGTGAGTATACTAAATTTCTGGGTATTTTCAGTTGTGTATAAACATTGGGCGTTGCTTTATACTGGTATGGTTAAGTCACCACATTTGATCAGATGATAGGATAGTGCAGACTGTTGTCTAAGTAGAAAAATATACCTCGCTACTCGGAATAATTATGC
The DNA here is from genome assembly GCA_033459515.1 of Theretra japonica. NCBI lineage: Eukaryota > Metazoa > Arthropoda > Insecta > Lepidoptera > Sphingidae > Theretra > Theretra japonica. The sequence goes on along the minus strand of CM065951.1, from coordinate 805,079 downwards.
CTGCTTAGTCGATAATGGTTTGTTTCGCTGGATGAACCTAACGTGGTAAGAAGTTGGACAAACATAGAGAAATGGCTGCACTTTCTCCACGTATCCTGTAAACAATGAAAGGCGGTGGCAAAAAGTCTGTACGAGATGACCAGAAGTCGCTTCAGCGTGTTACCCTACCAAATCACAGAGCTGAAGGAGAAGGCAGTTAGTTTACTTAGAGCTGGTGGACGCCATCTACAGCAAGCTCAATGATTTTAACAGATAACAATCACTGTACATTTTAAATTTTGTTTTATATCTAAACACAACTCTTCTGGCCACTATTCACGGTCTCTCTTCATCTACACAAAACCGGCGAAGCGGCGGGCTGTCGTATCAAATCGCGAGACCCTCTGCTTTCTAGTTAGCAGCCCACATGATCACACACAATACTGAACAGCGATACAATCTAACCTCAACATAAATCACAAAAAAAAGGTTATCGCTTTATGGATTTTCATATGTGAAATAAAAAAAATCTAAATTTTGGCCATAATAATAAATTGCTCTTCTTTTTTAATGGTATAATCAGTTAGAAATGTTTCATATTTGAATCCTCTTGTATTGTTGCAGCAAGTCGTTCTGCTACCGGCGGCTGAGCTACTTGTCGTCCAAGTTCCAACTACATGTACTCCTCAACGAGCTGAGAGAGTTGGCCTCGCAGAAGGCCGTGCCGCACAGAGACTTCTATAATATCAGGTAACGTATCTTTCTGTTGCTTGGATCTGGGCAAATGACCAAACTGATGATAGTAACTGTAGAATATGCACGCACAAGGTTGGCGGGCATTCGGCTGCCGATCGTGGCCGAGTGAACAGTTCAACCGTTGAATGCGGATATGATGTATAAAGTGTGTTCCATCGATATTAAAAGTATTTCAGTAACCACCATCACCATTCAAAATCAAAATACTCTTATTTCAAATAGTCTTTCACAAGATCTTTTGAATCGTTAATTATTACTGCTACCGCAGCTTCGGAACGTGTTGTAGCTGTGAAGAACGGTGCAACAAACTGCCTCAGCAACACGAACAATTAATGTTCGCTAGGATTATGCGTTGCCTTTGAAAATGGGTAAAAGAGAAAAAGGTTGTTGAGCCTCTGCCAATCTCACTCATAGAAAAAAATGGTAACTCGTCGCATTATACTGGAGGAGCCTGCCCATACCTATAGTAGCCCAAAGAACTACAGAACGTCTCTTCCAATTTTGCTGCATCCTCTTCAACTTACGTACTTCTACTTTGTAGTCTGTACCAGCAATAGTACATTTAAATTATATTAAATTCATCTATGATATATGAATATGCACTAATATAATATTTTTTCTGCCAATAGAAAAGTGGACACTCACATCCATGCAGCGTCTTGTATGAATCAGAAGCATCTGCTGCGCTTCATCAAGAAGACACTCAAGAACCACGCCGATGAGGTACGTTTGATACAAGTGTACTGCACGAAACATCAATCATATAAATATCCCAATTTATAACGTAAAAATTAAGAATCCTTATAAATACACATACATAAACTCACGCCTTTTTCCCAGAATGGGTGGGCAGAGATGTAACGAGGACACCAACGTTTCGCCTTGTATTTTCCGTCCCTCGTTGTGATACGGGGTGTGCCTATATAATCCTTATAAATACCGAAATAAATATAACAAACAGTCACATACATGTCCTGACCCCACACAAACACAGACATCTTGTGTCACGATTATCAGAAAACATGAGACTCTATTTGGCCTCACAAATACCCAGAACCAAAACTGTGGAACTCGCAAACATTTGTTTCGGTGTTGGGATCGAATCTGGGGCCTTCAGTTTTACAGCCTGCGCCTTACCAACTGCGCCACGGAGGCTGTCATCAAGCGCTCGGAGTTTTTAGAACTGTGGATAGTAAGTTACAGTAAGCTGTGGTATAAATACGGTTGTCTTTGTAGGTGGTGACTCTGCACAAAGGCACCCCAATGACGTTGAAGGCGGTGTTCCAGTCCATGAACCTCAGCACATACGACCTAACCGTGGATATGCTCGACGTACACGCGGTAAGGAACACATTTTCAGTATTTACATAATATATCCATTTATGATTTTGTTTCTCAAGAGGCAAGAAAAAAGCGGACAAAAATAACACATAAAAAAATCGAAGTACTTTTTCGGCCACGACTAAGTGACTACACTATTCTTGGTGGTAAATGCAGTGAATTTGAAATAGAGTAGACCACCGGTGGCAGTGGGCCGAGCACACAGTGCGAAGAACTAATGCCGTTGGGGACGAAAGGTTCTGGAGTGGAGGCCACGTACCGGTAAGCGCAGTGTTGGACGCCCGCCTACAAGGCGGACGGACGACCTAATTAAGGTTGCAGGAAGTTGCTGGATGCAGGCCGCTTCTAACAGGTCAATATGGAGATCCTTGGGGGAGCCTATGTTTACAGTGGACTTCCTGTGGCTGAAGAGAGAAAGAGAAGGCAACCGGTGAGATATAGATATCTTCATCACCAGACCGAATCATGGCGACTACGTCTCATTATGTCCAGTAGTTACTCTGGCTTCAATGGCCTTTAAACCGGACATTAACAGTGCATTTACACTGCTGTTGGGCCGGAGAAATAGACATTGCAGTGACACATCACGACCCTGACGGCCTCTCACATATAAGAGACCTACTATCAGTAGGAACCGAAATATTCTCAAATTCCTCAAAATAATGTTATTTAATATCTCATTCTGATGCCCAGGACCGCAACACGTTCCACCGGTTCGACAAGTTCAACGCGAAGTACAACCCCATCGGCGAGAGCAGACTCCGAGAGGTGTTCCTCAAGACCGACAACTACATGAACGGGAAGTACTTCGCCAGGATCATCAACGTACGTCACTTCAATAAAAACATTTTAGTATTCTACAAAGCCGAAAGTAGTTTGTTGAGAATCAGTAGCACAATCCATTGCACAAATTTTTAACGTACCTTAAAAATGTTATCCCGAACACATTAAAATTTCGTGAAGGTAACATGGTTGGTTAATAAAAATCCGGCACATTTAGTCGCGCACTTACAACTACAGCCGGTTATTACAAGTACACCCGTCCCCGCCATGAAGCAAAATCAAAGAGTGCATCGTTCAAAAAAAACGGGAATTTTTGTGGTAGCCCGTCATCACGTGGGTTTTCATTATTATTATTATTTCATATTTTTACCTGGTCTTTTAAACCAAAATCTAATTTGGGTGTTTCGGCTTTATGGTATACAAAATATAATGTTCTATATTTGGTATACAAACAATTAATATAAATAACCCCGAAAATAACTCTGTTTGTTACCTTTTTGCTGCCAAGTCGCTAAATTGACCGTGATAACATTTGCCAAGATTGACCTGGAACTTAACGACGGTATTATGTTACATTTTACCCAAATAATAAAACGGGTTATATCTGTTTGTTTTTAATTCATGTCATTGTAACTCAGTGGAAAGTGATCAGTCACCTGCGATATCTGAAATTGTAAGTGCAATACTGATATTTTTCATAATAAAGAGGGAATGGAAAAAGAAGAGACAAGAATTCGTGAGAGATCGGCTATGTCTTATTGTATTCTACTCCTGCAGCTCACAACTAGGAACATTTTTTTATTGTAATTTTATTTATTTTAATTTGGTTATTTCACTTGGCAGGAGGTGGCCTCAGACCTGGAGGAGAGCAAGTATCAGAACGCAGAATTGCGGCTGTCCATCTATGGCAAGAGCGCCAGCGAGTGGGCCAAGCTGGCCAAGTGGGCCATTCAATACAACGTGCACTCTGACAACGTGCGATGGCTCATACAGATACCCAGATTATAGTCAGTATAATTATTACTTATGTATATATTAAGATTCGAAGAAGCACATTGATGATTTTTTTGAATGACGACAGATTTTTGTCCGAGACCACTCAATTCTATGCTTAGTTTAAGTCTGATTATAATAAATATTTAGCTTAACAAAACCTTAGTGTAAAAACCCCGTTTTTCTTTTTTATGGCTTATTTATAAACATCCCTAAATTTTACTGTAATGTAATGAATATCACCATCCATAAATAACGACCCACAAAAAACTGAGGATCATAAATGTATTTCCTGGGTTCTATAAAAACCAAAAAAGACCATACCAAAAAAGAACCAAAAAATAATTAATATCCACCCTTCAACAATGAACCTCGTTAGACTAATTGCGACACTAAAATTGCCTTCACGATGTTATATCTACATAATTCCTTACAGCGACATCTTCAAGTCGAACAAGATAATGAACAACTTCAAGGAATTCCTAAACAACATCTTCCAGCCTCTGTTCGAGGTCACCAACGACCCCAACAGCAACCTGGAACTGCACAAGTTTCTTACTGTGAGTACTTTTTATTCTTCTCTAAAATTAAGGTAGCAGGTAGGACGAAGTTTCGTTAAAATAAAGAATTCGCCGCGACAAAAAGTTATTTTTGTTACCTCGTTATTAATTAATAAGTGATTTGCGCAATAACATTTATTTATTTTCAATATTATACTGATAAGATATTGATTTTATCAATTTTATTTATTTATCGCGGCTTTTATCTTAATTTCAGTTAAAGATGTATGGTTTCATCGTTTAGTTACAGTTTTTCAGTAGTCATTGTTATTGCATAAGTTTATCTATTTAATTATATTTACGTTTCTTTGTATATTTATTATTTAAAATAGAGTACGATGGACAAATATTTTACCGAAAACCTCCCTAAAATATTTTTATTTAATTTAACTCAAGATTTGGTCCTACACCGCCCTCTGGCGCCAGTTAGTTCCGATATTCGTTAAGGGATGGCGTCACAGTAGAATTGAATCGCGGTATGGTTTGGTTACCGAGTGTTGTATAAAGCCTAGTGACTTCGTCCTCGGCGAGTATCTATACAAATATACACTTATGAATTTTTGCTCGCGCGACTGTTGGGTCCCAACTTAGCGCGTTATAAATTAATAAAACCTTTTAAGAGTTAATTCCAGCGAAGAACTAGAGACTAGAAACTTGTCAATTGTCTGGTGTTTCTGCTGTTTCAAGTAGAGGGCAAGTTTTTTAATTTATTTTTTTATTATTTCGTTCGTTAATTTATTTTTTTATTATTTTGTAATATAGTAAAAAAATAATAAGATGAAATATTACAAAATTGATAATAGTTAAAAAACCTAATTTGTTATGTAAGTAAGCTCGCTTTAAGTAAGCTTTTTGGTTGAACCCTTAATTTTCCGGGACGGCATTTTTGTCGGTCATGCTGAAAGACTCGCTATAACATTTTTGGGTTGAATTAATCTCTGTAAAATATGCGTGGTATTGCTACTGCAACTCTACTGATACTTGAGGGGTTGCAGTCGATAGTTTCTATTAATCTTCATCTTAATATATGAAAATTCCGTGTAACGTTGTTTGAGTGCGATAAACTCTTAAACTACTGAACTGATTATATTAAAATTTTGCACACGTGCAGTTTGATCCAACTTGAGAGATAGGCTACTTTATATCACAATTTATAGTCGCAATATTTTTTTAGTCCAAATTATTTGTTTATTACGAGTATAGAGACGTTCAGCCTTGCAGGATCGATCAGTGTGAAATGAAAGTCTTTCCATTGTTTTTCATTGATGGGTGACGAAATAGAACAGAATTCGAAAAATGTATACATTGAATAAATATCGTAAAAAGGGATGCATACATAACATACATAAAAACACGCCTTTTTCCCAGAAGGGGTAGGCAGAGGTGCTACCAGAACACCCACGTTTCGCCTTATATATTCCGTCCCACGATGTGATAGGGGGCGAGCCTATCGCCATATCGGGCACAAATTCCTGACTCCGGGCTGATAATAAATAGAAAAATCCAATATCACTTTGCCCGACCCGGGATTCGAACCCGAGACCTTAGCTTTGTAATCGTACCGTAGTACCACTACGCCACCGAGGCATGGATGGATGAAAAAAAAAATCATTTTCAAGCATAAAATGCACTTAAATGTTTGTCTGTACGGATTAAGGATTGTTTTTATTTGGTGCGTCTTGTGTGGTTTTCTGGCTTCATCACTTTTACATTAGCCAATTTTTACTCCTTCTTTGTGAAAAACTTAAATATGTGCACGTTTTTTCAAAATCTGGTGTCGTGGTGAATGGATGTACACTTATTTATTTATTGAATATATAAATACGAGGAAATTTCCAAATAAATTCAGTAATATGAATGGATTTGTACAACTTTCCTTTTAAATTTAAGCATGTCTTCATAAATATAATGGTTTATTCTTTTCTGTTATGCCGTAGGATTGATTGTTTTATTGATTGATTTAGGAGTAAAGAATAGACCACTTCTAGGAGGCACTCAGTAGTCGATAGTTTATGTATCTGTTGTCCCTACAGCACGTGATCGGGTTCGACAGCGTGGACGACGAGTCGAAGCCGGAGAACCCGATGCTGGACGCGGACGTGAAGACGCCCGAGGAGTGGGACGACGAGGAGAACCCGCCCTACGCCTACTACTTGTACTACATGTACGCCAATATGTGCGTGCTCAACCACTTCCGCAAGTGAGTCAACGTCTCTACTACCAAAGCTTTCGTATCGTAGTTTATTATAGCCTACTCTTACAAGGAAGGAAAACGTGATGACACCCGTATACTTGAAGATTGTCTACAAAAAAATTCAGACATGAGAAATTCAAACTAGATACGTGTGACCAACTAAATAAAACCTGCTTTAACAAAAATACAAATGCCGGACATAGTTACATACATGACCTAACAGTTGATTAGTATTATTCAGTAATCATGAAATAAACTCACTTTCACGTTGTTGGATAAAAAGTTTATTATAAATACAACATTATAACTCTTCTCGATCCGAAGCATTGTGAAAGAAAAACGAACAGATTTATACTATAAGTATGACTGACGTAATTACCATGCCTTTTCTATTTATCATAGGGAACAAGGTCTAAACACGTTCGTGCTGCGCCCTCATTGCGGCGAGGCTGGTCCAGTGCAGCATCTTGTCTGCGGATTCCTCCTGGCTGAGAACATCTCTCACGGACTGCTGCTCAGAAAGGTAATATATTGCGTAACTATTAACAACGCAGAACTTTAAAATATAAGTAAAAGTATAGTTTAAAACAAGAAGCCCTATTTACTACTAATTATTGACATGACTTTATTCGGCTCGAAGGATCAAAATGTTCATAACGCTTTAACGAATTAACAACACACAGACATAAATATGATATAAAAAAGTAAATATTATTTGTTAAAAGTACAAGTGCAGGCGACGTACAAGGAAACGCAGCATTCAACCACCTTAAAAGTGTAAAAATGATGTAATCATGGTTGAAGACGGTTCTAAACAGGGCACTGTGCAAACATTTGGGTGATTTGCCTTCAACAGTGGATCTCCTATCACCGAATCTGACGATGATGAACGCTTCCCCACAGGTCCCAGTACTACAATACCTGTACTACCTAGCGCAGATCTACATCGCGATGTCCCCACTATCCAACAATTCGTTGTTCCTCAACTACCACCGCAATCCGCTGCCGGAGTTCCTGGCTCGAGGACTCTGCATCACGCTCAGTACTGACGACCCGCTGCAGTTCCACTTCACCAAGGTATGTTGATGAGGGTTTTAGCAACTGGTATAGATTCTAAGCCTTGGCAGGCAAAAAGCCAGCGGCCCGCATTATGATAAGCGCTCACCACCGCTCATGGACCTTCGCAGTGCCAGAGGCTCAGCACAACCAGGTGGCTACCTACCTAAATTAGGGACCAGAAGCTCCACGTGGATACAATTGTCTGAAATGTTAAGTAATGGAGTGTGGATGTTCAGCTTTACTATTATATTTCAATTATATTTTAGTTTTGGAAGTATATTATTACTAAGATGAGATATTATACCCTAAAGGGTTACTATAGAAGACGTTTACGACTGATGGCTGGAATAAAACGGTGGCTTAGTTGATTTTACTAGTGATGAAGCACAAGATCAGTCTAATTTGAAATGATGGGTCAAAAAGACAGACTATGGTGGCATCTTGGTTGAAGTAAAATAGAATGATTGTATGTTTGACTCACAGAATTGACTGAATGAGTGTATGTAATTTACTACTGGTATAGCAGTTTGAAGTCGTATGTTGGATAGTAGTGAGATTTCAACGTATTGATCCGCAGGAGCCGCTGATGGAGGAGTACAGCATCGCGGCGCAGGTGTGGAAGCTGAGCTCGTGCGACATGTGCGAGCTCGCCAGGAACTCCGTGCTCATGTCCGGCTTCCCGCACGAGGTATCACTTACTATTTGCATGCTGCTATACGTACGGAGTACGAAGGTCGCAGGTTACGGGACCTATCTTTTAGATTGCCATGAAACCCTTTGGGAAAATCTTTTGCGTCGAAATTACGGTATTCCAATTTGCAGTAGGAGAAATTGGACACTTATATTTTTTTATCTAATATTTATTATTTTTCCTTGTGCTTAATTTTGTACAACAAACGAGTGTTACTAATTAAGGTGAGGATGCTCAAATACGTCGAGAGGGTAGTGGCCTGTTGGTAAACAACCCAGACGCGGCTGCTAACATGTTCACGGTGGTTGTGGATGCAAATCCGAGGACACACCTCTGATTTTTCGTAGTAATGTGTGTATAGATAGTCAATCACCACGTACTATAACGATGAAGGACGACATCGTGAGGAAACCTGCATACCATACCGATTAGTAAGAATTTTTATGGTATGTAAAGTCCGCCAACTCGCACTAGGCCAGCGTGGTAGACTATATGTCCTAACCCCTCTGAATAGTGCTCTCGATTGTAGAGGAGGCACGTGCCTTGCATTGGGACGTATATGGGCTGATACCACCAATGCAACAACAATAATCTAATACAACGCTGACATTACACGTGGTTGCTTAGATGAAGCAGTACTGGCTGGGCCCGAACTACATGAAGGAGGGCGTGGCCGGCAACGACATCACGCGCACCAACGTGCCCGACATCCGCATCTCCTTCCGACACGAGACGCTGCTCGACGAACTCACCAACATCTTCAAGGTAAAGCACACCTTATACCAATAACAACGGTTGCTATAAGAAATTAGGATAGCTTTGCAATGATCCCCTAGGTTTTCCTTGTGATGATTGCCTAGATTTTGCATAGGTCTAATTAACGAGCAAACAGCATCTGATCTAAGTGATTACCGCCGCCTATGTATATCTACAACAGTTGGATCTTGGGTTCGTTGCTGACATGTCAAAATGGGAAGAAAAAGGGACTTATATATTTTGTTGATGTCTAACTTTAGAGTTGTTTGCCTTTTTACAACTTTCTACAGTAGAATAATATAACTACACCCAATTCTAGAAGGTTATACGGTTAAGAATAGTGAGCTGTAGGTATATTCCATTCTACAAGATGTATACCTTGATATTTAGTTACCAACTTTTAAAAATATAATTATTTAATTTATTATGGCTTTATTCATAGACAGTTTTAAAACATATTTTAGTTATCGAATGTTTTGTCTTATTCGCTCAAACTGAATTCTAAAGTTGTTCGAAAGGGACAAAACATTCGATAACTAAAATAAGTTTTAAAACTGTCTAAGAATAAGGCTGTAAATATAAAGTTGGTACGTTTATAAAACAATAATACACGAGATATTGGGCAGTAGACACATACACGTTACAACCGTACACACGAGCAACAGTAGTTATAGCGGGAAAGTTGTGCAGCTTTGTGTCGTGTTTGTCCGTAGTTTTCTATGTTGTCTATGTTGACTAGTACTTGTGACTAATGGGAATAACATCTGATTATTTTCATGTGCATTTGTGTATTGTATTACCCCATTTGAATTAATATAATTCCCTGATAGCTACTCAAAATCCGAAGCTTTAATAATTCAAAAATGTGTCTTTAATTCAAAAACAGGTTACATATTTAAAATTAAACCTGCGTCTTTTTGGGATGGCCAGCGAATATAAATCGCAAAAAGCTATTTAAGTTTTTCACTTCACAACCTGTCTAAATTCTTATGAATGCTAGGAAATGAGGCCTTGTCAATTTTATTATTTATTTGTATATTTTATAAAGTACATTGTTTAAGTTACAAAATTAAAATTCTAATAAATACTTTCAGGACGGTATGTCGGCCCGCAGATAAATCCGGGGCGACGCGCAGATACTTACGTAGACTGTATAATCAATAATTGTTTTGTATATCAATGAAAAAAATGTTAAAAACAGGGCAAAAATATTCCCCAAATAAAAAAAATATCTTGTTTATTAGATTTAAGTAAGGTATTGTGATAGGGAAGTGCCATGTACGCGGAGGCTCTTTGATGTTTCATGCATTCTCATGTATTTCGCTAGCTTCGCTTCATGTTTCGTTGGGAAACAATTTATTCGGTAATAATCGGCTACTGCGCATTCTCATTCATTTCATACAGGGGGTTCCAAAAGTTACTGGATCGTTCAAACATTTATTTTGCAAACACAAACAGATTTTTTTTAATCGGAATTTATTTGAGTTCTCGTTGTTCTTAGGTTATGTTAGGAAGTTTTGCAAGCATGTAAAGGTTTAATCTGTAGTAAAAATATAATAATTTTAAAATACGCTTTTGCATACAATAATTTCGCTATAATCCTTGATTGTCTAAATAACAGTAATTAAGAATGGTGTAGTAACTTATGGGACACCTGTTTTATTAAAATATATTTATGGATATCAAATAGTCTTTTTTATAAATTTGTTAGTTATAGGATATAAGATGTATGAATTTAATTGTTTTTTTTTTTTACGAAAAGCATTCTTAAAAAACGTTTTTGTTATAATGGGTATATTTTTAATACACTTGTTTGCATTATTTAGAACATTTTATAAAATTCTAAATATTTTTATAAAAAAATCATGATGAAATATAAAAAAAATATTAATGTATTATAAACATATATTTTATTTCTAATCGTAGCGAATTTAATGGAATCAAATTGAAGTAACTTTTCCATTGTTTCTAAAGAATCTTTATTCACAGTCGTATTTCTTCTCCCTCCAAAAGTTCCTATTCACCCCTCCCCCCATTTCATTATAAAATTCTACATCTAGCAGCAACGTTAGTCCTTGACAATAACTTATATCTCAAACTAGACTAATATATATTCTTGATATTTCTACTGCGAATATTGCTTGGAGTAAAATATTTGCCACTTTTAGGTCTTAGGCAAGACTTTAATTCACATAAAGTCATTTAGAATTGGTGACACCTATAAATGGCATTTAGCATAATCATCTAAATTTTCCACTTTAAAATTATACGTTTGTTTTATTTGGAATACCTCGAATTTCCATTTGTGAGTCTCAGATCCCATTTATTCCATATAAATAATTGCTTACCGCGTTTGGGATCAACAGAATTTGTACTTCTATATTCCATACATCCTATTGTAAGACTTATGGTTCTTGAGGGATTTGGGGAAGTATTACTAAATCCTTTGATGGGAAAAGAAACTGCCGTTGCGCATAACTTGTAGCTTTCTTGTGCTTAAATGACGTATTACCTTCATCCCCTCTCCTCGTCTTTTAACCGGTCGTGCACGAAGTTGTAACACTATAATCAAATCCCCGATTTGTAACAAAGATAAGAATAGATATTATAGTTGTTTTCTACTAGCACTGCATATTACCATAATTTTAATTTGAGGTTATGTTAACTGGTATAATATGCATTTCCTTGTTATTTAAGTTTCTAGTGTAATAACAATAGCTTACGTAGTTCTGTTTTTGTAATAACTTGTGTCGAGAGGTCGGAGAGTACGCGTTACTGAATAAATACACAAAACAATCAAACATACCTTGCCCCACGCTAAGATCCGTGTTATAAGCGGGAGTCGGAAACTATAGGGAACATTTCAAACCTAAAAAATCCATATTCAAAACACATTTTTGTGAATTAAATCTAGATATTCATGATAGTGTATTTTAAAGTATCACTTGACGCGTACAATCCGACCCTTATTGCGTTATTATTAATACTATTATGAAAACATGATTTTAACAGTAAAGTTATACTTACGTTGCCTGTGTGCAATGCCATATTCTGCAGACATAAATCATAATTTATATAAAATTGCGAAACAATTTCACGTTTTCATAATAGTATTTAAAGAGTTGTGTTGTTTTTGTGAATACATTAACCTTCTTACATAGATTTAGTAAATGGAGAAAACGTTACATAATTTTGTTAATACCAAGCTTATATAATATTGTAGCTGTTCATTTGTTTACCTATCTTGAACTAAGTAATCATTTATGGGCATTCATAGCTTAAAACGTACATAATGAGATGACAGGCCTGACCATGAACTAAGCTACAATTTAAATGGTTTAGTTTTTCTACACGCTCGCCTTGAGTGGGTTCAATCTATAAAATTAGGTTCAATAGATTTGCATATCTAAAAAAACACTGGGCGACTCACAGACATGCAGTTTTCCTTACTGATATTTTTTCAGTGATAATATACACAGATACAATACTTCTCCTTGTAATTCCATATGCTAAATCCATGTAAGAACTAGCATTTAAATGCATCATTTGAGGTTAAGTTTTAACTTGTAAGCTTTACTTGGTTGTAACGTCTAACGCTTATTTCGTGATTGTCTCAATAACGTGTGATTATTATATTCCAAATACAGTTCAAGTGTTTAAAAATGTGCTAAGTTGACTTATTTCTAATTTTATATGGTAGAATTTGTAATTTCTACCACAGCTGGCAACATTGTGCTATTAAATATTGATAGATATCACATTTTCTACCATAAAGGATAGGACAGAAATCATTACTTACAGTAATTTCGATGTTATTTAAAACTGGGTAATGTTCTTTTGTCGCTTTTTGAATAAATTAAGAGTTCTTAAGGCATTTTAACTATTGTTTAATTCTTTGTACTTAAAACACAACACAATCACAGTTAAATCATGGAATATTACAAACGTAAGTCTATATTTATGAAACATTATGATTTAGATTTATACACTTAATGTTATATGTTGTTGGAAATAAAATGCTCATACTGGATTGGTTTTATAATTTTAAAACAAAACCTTATTAGATCCTAATATCTATTAAATGGATAGCTTAATTATGAAAGAAATAATAGTTTAAAATTTGTATCAACCATGATATCCTTAATTTCTGGTTCAGATTTAACTGAAAATAATTCCTAAATATTTTCTTTTAATGCAAGATACATGTACGTGTTTATTAATTGTTTTTAATGTGATATTGTTTTGGCGTAGCTGACGCGCTGTGGCACGCCTCTCTTCTACTAAGGTACCAGATACAATGTGTGTGCATGGGTGACCAGCATCATGTCACTAATCCATCAAACATTTCTCTGTGACGAAATCACATATTGTAATTAGCAGCCTAATATATGTGGTAAAAAAAACTACCATTTGGTAGAAATTCAAAAAATTGGTAACATTTACTGATATATTCAGATATTTTATGTTATTTATTGTTATTTGTATGTTCATGTCCTGATTGGTGGAGGTAAGTAACATGCACTGTATTTGCCCACATTTTACAATCAAATCATATTGATGTTACTTGTCCTTTGAAATATTAATTTAAATGAATTGGGCTCTTAAGCTTTTGGTTATTTCAAAAAAGAAAAAAAATAAGATTATCATTTCAATTCACAATGAGTTTATTACGTAGATTATTATTATAATTGAAATATTACTTTTGATTCGTTTACATGTAATACACCAAAAAGTAAATATTTGATCTGAGTATTTTTTATATTCAAGTCCACTAAAGTAACTAACACAAACCGCATGTTCATGACACTATTACAAAAAATGCGCTCAATTTTATAAACAAATTGTAATGATTATTTTATTCTTGGCAGGCAAAGTTTTCGCCCTCCACCCCGGTGCCGACCAGGAGAGCAGGAGCATCCACCACGCCGCCACCCTTCAACTACAAAGCACCTCTAGTTGTATTAAAACGACCTTCGCTTGTTTAAGAATTTCGTAGTATCCGTGTTACCATACTTAGCTTTTATTTTCTACTATTTCAGCCCCTGAGCAGTGCTGATGGGCTTAGGCATTTTAGTATTAAAAAAAATAGTGTATTAGGCTGGCCTGGTGGATTTATTGTTGAGACAATAAAATTAAGCTTTTTCCGCAATTGTTATTATTGTTTGTAAGCTTTGTAATGGGTTAGTTATTAGGCAAATCAATATGTAGTGTGATAGTTTGAATATACGTACTGGATTCTTATATGAAAGGCGAAGAAAGTAAATTATCATGTCTATTAGTTGATTTTATGGGCAGATAAAATGTATTGTATAGGTATTTGCACACAATATAATAAACTTTTAAATAAAAATACCTTTTGTTTTATTTAAAACTCTTACTTAAACCTAGTGTCTACCTAACCTAAACACTAAATACTTGGCGGATAGTCTGGCATGGTCTTCCAAAGAATTAGAATCTTAGTATGTTACGCGTCTTCAAAGTTCTTTAGCAACGGAGAAAATTATTGTAATTTGTAATACGCTGAGATCTCGGGTTCGAATCCGGGGTAGGGACAAGTGATATGGATCTTTTCTATCCATTATCAGCTCGAAGTCAGGAATTTGTGCCCTATATGGCGATAGACTCGCTCCCTATCACATCGTGGGATGGAACAAACAAGGCGTAACGAAGGTACCCTGGTAGCACTTCTGCCTACCCCTTTCTAGGAAAAGGCGTGAGTTTATGTATGTATGTGATACATTCCGTTGCAAAAATCGGCAATCATGGGGCTACTGTTATACTTTACTGTTTATGACATTGCTACACGAAAATTATACTTCAGATAGTCTTGGGCAAATGGAAAGAGTCCATGGATATATTTTGAATACTTCTACAATAACGACTATAATGAAATTGATGGCAAGCGCCGTATGAACCAAACAGCATAATTTTTCCACAGGCGCTCGACACAATTATGCTAGTATTATGTAATGATACAATAAACATATTACACTAACAGTAATTTACCAAAATAAAACCATTAATAGAAGATATTACACCGCTGTGGTGCAGTTGGATATACGCCGGCTGTGAAACTTGAGGCCGCGAGTTCGATCCCCACACCGAAACAAATATTTGTGTGATCCACATATATTTGTTTCGGATCTGGGTGTTTGTGAGATCGAAGAGTCTCTTGTAGCTCCTGATACCCACGACACAAGACTCGATCTTAGTGTGGGGTCAGGACTATGTATGTGACTGTTGGCTGCATTTATTTATTTCATTTAAATTTATTAAATTGCTGATTCATACCTACAACAACCGGGTAAAAACACATACAAAAAGCATATGAAACGATAAGAACCTATTTTCATAAAGATGACTCAATACAGAAATAAAAGAAAATGTCTTGTCAAAACACATTTCGGAAACCGCGAAAATGGGTTAAATTTTTAGATACAAAGTAATCAATAGTATATAATCAATGCCAATGCATTCGTCGCCACGACGCGGGTCTCTCAAAGCCAAGGTTTTGAAGAAGCCAGCGAACCCTGCGCACGAGCACCAGTCCACGCCCAACGTGTTCGGAACCCACAAGGAGTACAAGAAATGGACCAATTCTCACGCGTGAGTTACATGCATTGGGTACACCTCAATTGTTATAGATCATAGGTGGATAGATTAATGATGAGTTGAAAGAAATTGGATGCAAGGAGCTTCCAACAAGTCGGTGTGGAAATATTTGGGGAAGGCATGTGTAGTACCACCTAGTAGCGTATCAACTTAGCAGCTCGAACTATAGCCTTATTGCACACTTGTAAATATTTGTCTTTATATCGGACAATAATGCCTATTTATTTCTTGGTTGCTATGTAGGAAAGTAGAGTCGTAGTAAGAAAATATATATGTTTCGAATTCCACCTGTTATGATTAGGTCATTTCGGTGCATATTAGAGACAAGTTAGTGAACTTAATTGCTTCTAAGTAAACTAAGAGACTCGCCAAGCTCCAATGAGCTAATCATAAAGTATTTATGTTTACATCGTTATATACTTTCCAAGCCATAGCTTGGGCAACATGACTTATCGTCAAACATGCCCATAAGAAATTTAATTCGTTACAACCAGGCGAGCTGTGCAAGGTAGTATACAATGACGTACGCTTGTCGCTTGACTGTACGTATAGATGTAATTCTAAGTACTGTAGCCTATATTCTGGTATGATTTACTACAGCGCCACAGACAGACCGATGCTAGACGCGACGCGCACGTACGTCCGCGGGCCGGGAGACTCGCACGCCGGCGGCAGCAACGAGGTGCCCTTCCAACGAGTCTCAGTCACCGGCATACACGTCACCGGGGTGAGGATACTAAACAATACATTGTATATACCTATAATTATTGTATATTAAACAGGACAAAGGTCCTTAAGATCATTCGATTGCAGTAAGTATAGAAGGGTTTTATTGTAAGCTGCATCATCAATATCTACATAAATATTAAATCAATCAAAATGTAGAAATGGAAACAATGTTTTAGCCCTGGGCTGTGGATTAAATATTTAAAAATGTTACATGTTTTTGATAATGATGTCAGACGTATGATGGGCCTAATTTTGTTTCTGATATATCTTTGGAGGCGTCGATGTTGTGGCTTATAGGAGCAATTATATCAAAAATCACACAAATAAATTATTGATTAAAAACATACTATAAAATAACTAGCGGCCCGGCCCAGCTTCGCCTGGGTGCTAAGATGTTTAGACTCCACTCCACACCAGAAATATCTTATTCCCGTTCAAACTTTTGTACTCCTGAACTCAACCTAAGTACCTACTATCCCTTTTCCTATCGTATCCCATCCCATCTCATCTGGCTCCTTTTCTTTCTGTTACATCCCGTCCCATTATTTCCCATCGAATGCAATCCGGATCCGACCGGTTTCATCGCGTTCGTCCCACTTTATCCCATTTCATCCCTTAATGCCTAAATAGGCAAGTTGTAAATTTTTTGTAATTGCTTTTATTTTGTAGATAGGCCTTATATAAACACGAAAATACGACGAATATCATTTAAAAAATACGCAAACACAAATACTTTGCAAAATTCCTGCTAAAACTTTCCGCTCAGCCAAAATTCTGACTACGAAATTGATTTTTTAAAGTATAATGAACTACTTATTTTAAATTTAATTAATTTTATAGCGTCAACAACACGTGGTAATTATACTGTTAAAATGTAGCTTATATGACACGTTCGTAGATTTACCATAGCAGCGCCATCTATTGATTACTTACTCAACCCAGTCGAAAGGTATCGACATCTGTTAGAATCATTTGGAGTTAACAGATGATTGTGACTGTCAAATAATTACAGACAAATAATTAGCAATAAATGAAAATTGCGGCTATAATTTGAGATTTAAACTATCCTATCTCTCAAGTTGGATCGAACTGCACATGGTGTGCAAATTTTATTATAATCGGTTAAGTAGTTTAGGAGTCCATTGAGGACAAACATTGTGACACGAGATTTATATATATTAAGATGGATCTAACTAGCTCAAGTAAAGAGCTTCCAATATAACAATATCCCTTGTCAATCCCTACCCTATCTCGAATTCTCAACACCAGGTCCCAGTCGAAGACCTGATCCGCTCAGCGACTCTGCTGATGGAGGCGATGGCGCTGCGCCAGCACTACATGGACATCTCCAACCAATCGTTCCCCTCGACCCTGGCGCAGTACCTCGGCAGCCGCGACCCGCCGCAGCGCATGCACGACAAGCACCGCCAGTCCGCCGAGTTCAACAGGGCTTTGTTGAGCATTGATAGTAAATATACAGTGATAAATATTGATGGATAAACGACCTAACTATATGGCCTCTTAATCTTACTCTCTATTGTAGAAGACTCGTGCCCTGCAGTGTGATATATTATGATACAGTACAGTATAAACCTAATTTTAGGATTATTTTCAAGACGACGAAGAGACAGACTGACAGACCAATAGTCAATACATATATATATTGATGTGTAGGTATTCATTTATTGAAAAATCATTGCAGACGCTGCCGCGGAGCAGTATTTGCAGCTAAAGAACAGCTCTTCGGAGGAGATAGACCGGCAACTGCCCAACATCACGCTTAGCCCGCAGCGCTCCGAGAGCAAATGTACCTAATATTAAACAACCTCCTTATAACTAGCGCTCTAAAAAGATGATAAATCGTGGCACAGTGCGAATTCTATGTTATTCCTACGCAGTAACATTATATTTACTTTCGTTGCACTTGTTAAATTATTTTCCCGCATCCTTAGTAGGTAAATGTGCATTACATAGATGTTAGCGATACCTGTTCCCGTAAAACAAATAGTTTAAATACGCATACAATCAATAACAATTTCATATGATTATCAAGTAATTTTGTGTGCAGTTCCGCTGGTGGGCACGCTGTCGATGATCAGACCAGGCGACACCATGAGAATGTCCATCGAGAGTCACGAAGACATATTGCAGCCTATTTTGCCAGGTATTTTATGATATTTGATCGTTATTGTGTTTTATACCAGAAAGTTATTTGAAATTAAATTAACTAATTGTATCTGTTTGCGCGTATTTCGTTATTAATGTAAGTATTCTTATGTTGTTAAATATGTTGCTGGTCGTTAATCATATCAACTGACCAGAGGGACTTTAAAGTGTCAATAGAACTTTCTTCTTATTACATTAATTTATTTTTGTGTGTCCAATAATATTAATATCAGTACAGGAATTTAAAAAGCTTACCTTAACAGCCTACCCTAACAGCTTGGTGGCAGCGCAGCGCTGGTTCACTTCACTTCACATTAGCACAAAAATATTTAAAATTAATTTAGTTTTATTACATTAAAATACAATTACAAGATTTAAATAAATACTTAAAGTCAAAGCGAAAACAAATACGCGCATGTAATTGATTCGACAGTTTTAGGAATTTTGCTTTGGAGGTGCATTTCGCGCCAATGGCTACCTACCAATTCAATTCGCGCGAGGGAACCAAGAGAATAAAAGCAAAGGAAATTAATTTGTGAAGCTTTGAATCCAAATAAAGTAATTATGGAATACAAACTAAAAAGCTTTTTTCCTAACTTATTTCTGTTTTTTCTCTTTCTTAAACATAAAATATCGAATTTATAATATTATTAATATGATATGTCCTGAATGAAAATGTATTATGTATATAGAAACGTCTTATGCGTTCCGAAATTAAACTATTCACTCTTTACTTTAATAATTTTAAATCCGAGTCTGTCGGTATTCCCGATTCCGAGTTCATCACAAATCTCAGCAAAAACTCATTCTCATCTCATCAGATAGTCATACTGATGTGTGAGTTTCTCACTATGACATTATAACATGGCGTCAAGGCAACATGGCGATATTCTGATATGAAGAAAAGGCAATATAGCGACACTTTACAAAACAAAATAAATAGTAAAAACGATTGCTCTAAGAATGAGCCTCCAATTTGTTCGATAAGTAAATGTATCATGTGTTCCAACAGAGGTGTACTTAGACCCGTGGACATGCCCCCTGCCCCCCAACCGGCATTATACGTGCCGCTGGGTGCGGGGGGTGGTGTCGGTGTACCGCAGCGAAGCCGACGCCGACGCCAACCGCCCGCTGCCGTACCGTCGCCTGCCCTTCAAGCAGTATGTCGACGACATCGGCAGAATTACTAATATGGTCTCCGATGGGCCGTTGTAAGTATGACTATTATGGATGATGATTTGTTTGTAGCAATCCCAGTTAAACCAGACCGCTTAACTGTAAGTCACGGATTTCAACCTGAGTTACAATAATTTAATAATAATACTTAGATTTTCATCACGAAAAAGTTGTGAAGGAATAGATTTGTTGAAAACTAATATTTGACCTTTTTGTGGAGTTCGAGCATTAAATTCTTCACACCATTTTTTTTTATTGTTGATTTATACTTCACCAACTAGCTATAAACTTTTAATTGCTTGTTTGCTTGTTTTGCATTGTTTTACATGGTTACAGGAAATCATTTTGTTTTCGTCGGCTGAGCTACCTGTCATCCAAGTTCAAGATGCACGCGCTGCTCAACGAGCTGCACGAGCTTGCGCTGCAGAAGGCGGTGCCGCACAGAGACTTCTACAATATCAGGTGCGATAGCATAGTTATCCCATTGATTTATTACTGTGTCTGAAGACATTGAAAAGAACCCAAAAAACGTATATGGTGGTTTCATAGATGCGTTAGCTAGCAAAAACTACAAAGGATTTCGTTTAACGAAACGTAGATAAACTGTAAATAAATTGTGGATAACATATTATTTATCTCAGTGGTGGGACAAAACCGCGACTCATCGTTTAACAGCCAAGTCCTAACCACTTCAGACTATTTTTCCTTTAACACAGACAAAAGCTTCTCACAGTGAAATAACAATTAGTTATTTTCTTAAACATCAACATCATCAGGAAAGTAGACACCCACATCCACGCCGCTTCCTGCATGAACCAGAAGCACCTGCTGCGCTTCATCAAGCGCACGCTGCGCCGCCACGCTGATGAGGTGGTGGCACTGCACAGCGGCACGCCCATGACGCTCAAATCAGTGTTTGAAGAGATGCAGCTGGATGCCTATGACCTGAATGTGGATATACTGGATGTTCATGCTGTGAGTGGGGATTTGCATTTTTCATGTTGTAAGTCTAGGGGGACTGCTACGGCTGGGAAGGCCAATGATGTTCAGGTGAAGTATTGAATGGAAACGGACTTATCTACAGCCATTCGAAATAGTTAGGCTGGTCTACTGAATTGCTTCTTCATGCTACAGTGGAAAAACCCGGGGTAGTAGGATAGGTACAAGGTAACACATAGATCGGGAAACTGTTCTATGTCTTGATATACTACAATAATTCCATTGCTTGATGGTTTTGCAAAAATATCAACGAACCTTGTCTCTTCTGTAAAAACGGCAGTAACTTTTAACTAAAATACCAGCACCCTGAAAATAATTAATCTGTATTGTCACATACCTATCTAATTTGTAACACAGGACCGTAACACATTCCATCGATTCGACAAGTTCAACGCGAAGTATAACCCAGTGGGAGAAAGCAGGCTCCGAGAAGTGTTCCTCAAGACTGACAACTACATGAACGGCTTTTACTTTGCGAACATTATTAAGGTAAAAAGTTACCTTTATTATACGCTTTTACTCCGGCAAAAACCTTCCTGTAGGCTGTAGACAGGTAAAGACGTAACGACTGTATCCACGTTTGGGTAGTGTAGTCTATTGAAGTGCGCGATGGCCTGTTGCTCACGGACCAGACGCGACTGCCAACATGTGCACGGTGGTCATGGGTTGAAAGTCTTCATCATACTTTGACGTCTATATTGTCTATACCAGGAGGTAATGAGCGACCTGCAAGAGAACAAGTACACGTACGCGGAGCCGCGCATCTCCATCTACTGCAAGAACAAGCTGGAGTGGACCAAGCTGGCCACGTGGGCGGTGCGCAACGACGTGCACTCGCCGCACGTACGCTGGCTCGTGCAGGTGCCGAGGCTTTAGTGAGTACTCAATCTATCTTACAGTTACTACCAGAACGAAACATATTAGGAAAGCCAAGGGTTTGCTACAGGATGCAGGCTGGACCGGCCTATTGCTATTGCGGTCAAAGGTGGATCTCTACCACTTTGAGAGACGAAATTTAAAAAAATTATAACTGTCAAATCCTGAATTACATTTTAAGTAATTAGTACTCTCGCAACTGGTACAATTAGAAATTCAATTTAACTACAAGCGAAAAATCATCAAATTATACGTTTGTGATGTTCTTTTTTGTACCTATACTAATTACGTTTCTGAATTTAACAGCGACATCTACCGTATAAACAAGCTGCTGAAGAACTTCCAAGAGTTCCTGGACAATCTGTTCGACCCGCTGTTCCAAGTGTCCGTCGATCCCAGCTCCAACCCTGACCTGCACAAGTTTCTCGCGGTATTCCTCCGTTGCATACCTTTTGTCTTCTTTAGTAACATTAAATTTTTCTTAAGTATTAAAGCAAAGGTAACCATTGCACGGATTAAATATTACATAAGCAAAAGTCCTCCTTTGGTGCAAAATCCTATTATTTTCTTGTCTCCACTATCCATATATCTCCAACATAGGTTATTTGTATGTGCCCCCAGCACATGATCGGCTTCGACAGCGTTGACGATGAATCCAAGCCCGAAAACTCCATCTTGAACGAGAACCTCAAGTCTCCCGAGGATTGGGACGACGAGGAGAACCCGCCATACGCGTACTACTTGTATTACATGTACGCCAATATGGTGACGCTTAACCAATTGCGCAAGTAAGTACTTGCTACTTTCGTGCGGGGAATTGTGAAAATAAATCAGCCTTTAAATGTCTCATTGAAGGGCACACTTTACGGGTCTTCTCTATGATTAAAACGATTGGTACAATAGTCGACAATGCTGGCCTTTTGCAAGTTGGTGATCTTCACATACCATAGTTTTTTTTTGTGAAGATCTCTATGGTGTTTTCGTCAATACGAGACTTATATTTTTTATTGTTTTCATTAAAATGTGTACTGTTTCATGTCTTATCCAGAGAACAAGGGTTAAACACGTTTGTACTTCGTCCTCACTGCGGAGAGGCGGGCCCGGCGACTCACCTGAGTGCCGGGTTTTTGCTCGCTGAGAATATCTCACACGGACTTATGCTGAGAAAGGTATTTCATATTAATTTGCCTGTCGTTTTTAGCTACAATAATAAACAACTAAAATTATTTACGTCTATGTTCAAAAAGCTTTACTTTACTAGGTACCTACTGTACGCGATTTAAATTACAATATTTAATTATGTCATTATTGTATTCTTCTGTTTGTATTCAATATTTCTATTCATCTATTTATTCTATTTATTTCCTCTTGGGAGTTTCGTTACATTATTTATTAATATCACCATTATCATCAGTCGCAGCCACAGATTGAAAATTGACCTGCCCTTATAATTCCTTTTTTTGAAGTAAGTCTAAATCCAGTTTTTCTTTCAGGTGCCCGTCCTGCAATACGCGTACTACCTGGCGCAGATCTTCATAGCGATGTCTCCGCTCAGCAACAACTCATTGTTCTTGCGCTACCACAGGAACCCATTGCCAGACTACTTCGCCAGGGGACTGAGGGTCACGCTCAGCACTGATGACCCTCTGCAGTTCCATTATACCAGGGTAAGTACTTATGAAAGGCGATGTGGTAAAAGTTGCAGGAAGTGGCTGGATGCAGGTCAATTTCAAAAGTACGCTAGGTTAATCCTGGTGGTAGGCCGTGGTATCGGTTGTGGACTTTATGCGGCTAAAGAAGAAAAATAATTTAAACATGTATATGGCATAGAATACGTATGTATTATGTATTCTATGGCATAGAAGGGAAAATAGAAGAGTCGAAATATCCAGATGGAAATTATCCAAAATGTCCTCTAAAACTTTGAAAACATAAAAATTAAATTGCATTGCTGACATTTAAGTATGAATTAGAGCAGAATAATGGGTATTATTGGGTTTCCATGGATCTCATAAATCCCAATTTCGAAAGTGTCGTCATGATAATTTTGTTCCAGGAACCATTGATGGAGGAGTACAGCATCGCAGCGCAGGCGTGGAAGTTCAGCGCGTGTGACATGTGCGAGCTCGCCAGGAACTCTGTAATTATGTCGGGATTCCCGCACGAGGTAAACAATTCACTTATGCAGTATCCCCAATGAGAAAGTCAGAAGTGTCATTAGTTTGTATTATTGGCTATGTCCTACAAAAAGGCGGGAACGTAGGCGCGTTTTGACGTATCGTTCTTGCTTCATAGAAATAACCTAGCATGTTTTGGACAGGCTTTTTGGTGCTCCCGCATACATACAGGGTATATCAAGACTTCTATCGAGAACGAAACCAGGTGGTTGTTTTAGTGACCACAGACACGATGCAACTAAAAATTTTGCAAAAAAACGCGACGATTTTTTTTATGTTTTAAATATCATTGTGTTTGGGTGGTAAATCCAGAGTTTTTGCTAAAATAATAATATACAGCCTTGCGTACTATAGCGTTTTTAAAAATAAAAGGGTGTACATTATTTTTTTGGAAAATGTAGGAATTTACCACCCAAACGCGGTAATAAGAAAAAAATTACAAAAAAGTTTAGCTGCATTGTGTCTAAAGTCACTAAAACTACCACCTGGCTTCGTTTTCGGTAGCAGTCTTGATATACCCTGCATATACTACTAGCAGTTAACAATCCACTGTTAATCCTGGCTGATAGGTGTTGGGTGTGTGGGTAGGCAAGTCTCTAGCACCACCTATTAACATAATCTATTCTTAGATGAAGCAGTTCTGGCTGGGCCCGGAGTACATGCGCGAGGGTCCCGAGGGCAACGACATCACGCGCACCAACGTGCCCGACGTGCGCATCTCCTTCCGACACGAGACGCTGCTCGACGAATTAGACAATATCTTTACTGTGAGTGATTTTATAGTTATAGTAGAATGATGACTTGTAGTTTGAGGAAGATACGAAACGTCCTGCGTTGGTGGTAGGATACATGCATTCGTACGGATAGCTACCACAGTAAATTATGATGTAAATCCCGTCATAGTGACGCAATTGTGTCGTTTTAAGGGTTAATCCTGTGTACAAGGTTAGTCATAAAGGGTATAAAAACTGAAAGGACGAAGCTGTACTCATCATAAAGAACGACTTTTACTATAGGGCCAACCCTAAAATATCGAAAAAAAATTAGCTGTTTCATACAAATATAATTGTTTGAATCTTCAGTATGTATGGAACAGGTGATTTGCTTTTCGCGATTTCAGGGTTGGCCCCAAAGTAAGTTGGTCATTAGGATGAGTATAACTAACCCTGTACATGTGATTTTAATTTGACCGGCAAAATTGTGCATATGCGTGAGAGAGCCCTCTCTCACCAGCAGTTACTTTATTAACATAGCACTGCACTTATCATCAGGTACATATTATTCAACTAAATTCCATTGGCGTGTGGCGAAATTAGGAACTACAATTAAAATTTAAAAAATATCTATTTAACGCATCGTTTGAGATATGTTTTCATAATATAAACAACAAGCATTTGTACTTGTAATCTAATAGTATTAACATGTCCAATATAATAAAATGTGAAGAGAGAAAAACTGTTCCGAATATTATGACAACAGCATGACAACAATGCATTCGGACGCCAGAAACCGTAGGCGATATGTATAGTAGCCTTTTTCTCAAACAAATGTCAATTAATTGTTCTCTTGCATGAAAACGTTTAGTTATTATAGACATTACTGTAGCAAGCTGCAAGATTATGTATATGACATTTCGTTTTTTTTTCAGGCACCCACGTCTTCACTTACAAGATAATGAAAAAACAGCATTATTTATATAAAATATCTATTTACAATATTCACAATTGTATTCGCATGTAGTTTATGAATAAACTTTGTCAATCATAACAATTATGGGTATTTTATTTGTTTCCAATGCAATTTTCGATATACAGAGATCAAAATTATTCTCATAAATGTACAACCATACAGTTACATTTCAAGAATCTCATACATTACACCCAGTCCTCTCTCACATATAAATGTGGGTAGTATTCTAAAACCCAGTGATGTTCCTGATGGCTTTCTCTTCGTCGTGCGGCGCCATCTGTCGGTGCGAGTGGAACTGCATGGAGAAGGTAGCTAGCCCGGAGCTGAGGGACCGCAGTGTCGTGGAGTAGCCGAGTAACTCTGATAGAGGCGCCAGGCATTCCACTACCTGTGAAAGGCCAGCATATTCATATTTGAAGATTAGAGGAGGTCCACTGCTGTATATATGCATCTCTGAAAGGTTTCGCATTGATTTGTCTACTACTTACAATAGCACTTACATCAATAGGGACAGTCAATAGCGGCTATCTATTAACTGTGGACTACCACTGCTGAACATAAGCCTCTTCCTAAGATTTCCACATCGGTTTACTGAAATGGAATTGGTACAGGCCGTTAAAACTAC
Organism: Theretra japonica; assembly: GCA_033459515.1. Classification (NCBI taxonomy): domain Eukaryota; kingdom Metazoa; phylum Arthropoda; class Insecta; order Lepidoptera; family Sphingidae; genus Theretra; species Theretra japonica. The sequence goes on along the minus strand of CM065951.1, from coordinate 778,918 downwards.
AGTAGATGTGACCACACTCTCACAAAAAAACGACGTGAATTTGCTGTCGCGTTTCATTGGGTACGTGAGGCTACCGAAAACTCAGACGCTGGTGATAGAATATTCGTATCCAATGACTAATGACCCATGCAAGTATGTTGCATGATGGCATCAACCTTTAAACATCTGGTTTCAAGAACGTCGGCATAATTGTACAGACCGGCGAAAGATAACCATTTCATGCAGATGTAGTTTAAATCTGACTACCTACACTCCACGATCAGGTTCGTACACTTTAACTTATATGAAAAATATACCTCTAACATTACCTTGTTCTGTTGTCGCAAGTGTATGTGTTGTATGTCCACTCGTCTCCGCGCCAAGTCCGCCATCACTCGCGCGCTGTGGCTCTCTGGGCATACCACTTCTAGAGACATCACCGGCTCTAGCAGGATGGCTTCTGCTTCTTCGAACACCTGGTGGAAAACAACTTTATTTAAAATGGCAGCTGATGAAACGCAAGTATTTAAAGTTTATTTATTAGTAAAAATACGGCAAAGCAGGTCTTCCAAACAAAATAAATTAAGTCGTAATGCTATTTTATAATAACCGTAAAAATGTTATATTGAAGGGTTTTAGTAATGTTGCTAAACTATTATATGTCCCTCATATAAAAATAACAGGAAATAATAAATTAAGCATCCGACATACCTTCCTGAGGCACTGCGCGACGGTGGCGGTGACGACAGACTCGGAGGTGCCTCGCCCGCACTCGAACCAGTGCAGGGTTGTTTGCACGTCCACCATCTACACACACAGGCATCAAATTACTGGTGGTGGTCAAAATATATTCATAAAGTGAAGCTCTTTTTTATCAGATATGTATATTTGATTAATTTAATTTCAACTCGATATTTTATGCAATAAATATCGATGTTTCTTGTACAATTCTTCGTGGTAGGCAGTGGTTTGAGTATACAGGCATTAAGCTTAAAATCTTTGAGCGTATAAAATCGTTTAAAATTGGAGAGACAGCTATTGGATTAGCTACCTAAGCTAGTAAGGAAAAAGTCGATGTTGCACATTGAAACATCGATGTTTCTTGTCGATAATTCACTTTCATCTGTCACTATAATGAGTCAGCACCATATTGACGATTTGCATAAAAAATTATAAAGCTAACATCTATTCGATACATACAGGGCAGCCTAATTTCGGTCCGTGCATGATGGCCGACTGCACGCCGAGTTTGATCGCTTGCAAGTGTCGAGGCAACAGGCGGGACAGGTTCGCCGCACTATCTGCTGTCTTGTCCATTCTGCAACAAAATATGAAGATGATTCATCTGTTAAAGTATAGGGTCTATTGAACATTTTTAAAATACTTTTTATGTTTTCTAGGCACTCAAGGCAGTGACTGCATCTGTAAACAGATGCTATAAAATAATCAATATTATTTTCAATACACAAACTTAATATGTCAGTTTATTAGAAACTGGTCGTACTTCGAAAAATCGACTGATGTGGTTCACTATGGCGAGTCTTATACTAACTTTAGTCGCTAAAGAAATCACCCATAGAAGCTTGAGGTCATGGAAGATATTATGACAGCAAAGATCAGTCGAGGATGCAAAAGACCAGGCTATATAATAATTATTAATTAACCGAAAGGAAGACTTACTTCAAGACCTTATCCTGCGCCACACCCTTCAAAGTCTTGGCGGACATGGTGACCTTGAGTTGTTGGCGCGCGTTGCCGATCTTGCGGTCGACATGAAGCGTGTGCTGCGCCGCGCCCACCAGCGCCTCGCGGTACGCGATCTGCAGTGCACCCAGCTCCACCTCGATCTTGTACTCGCGGATTATACGCTCCTTTATTATCTCCAGGTGCAGTTCTCCCATTCCTGAGGTGATAAAATATACAGGATTTATTATGATATCAATAACGCTATAAATAAAGTAGGATATTATTGTGAATATGTCGTAGAGTCGAAAGTCCAGATGAAGTTTGACTGTCGTGCCTGCTCATCACCATTATAAACATGTATACTGACCAGCTAGCACTATCTGGCCACTGTCCTCGTCCGTGGTGACCCTGAGGCTAGGGTCCTCCCGCTGCAGCTCCTCGAGTGCAGTCTCCAACGCGCTCTGGAACGCCACACTGGGCGGCTCGATTGAGCACAAGAACACTGGCTCCGGGATTGTCGTACCTGGTCAAAAAAGTTTGATATAAATAAATAAACTAACTATCAATTTAAATTAGAATCCACTAAGTTTCCCAACAGTCACGCGAATCCATTATCTTATTGCAAAACTTAATGTTAAAAATACCTACGTGTACAACGGTAGCATCAATCCAGAAAGTCCACTCACCGATTCCAAGCAACACCTGTGCCATTTCCTCTTTACTAGGCTCGGATTCCAAGGCTTGCAGACGCTGCCTAGCGCTGGGCAGCATCAGCTCCTCCACTTGTGAAGAATCTCGTAGCTGAGCGGCCAGAGCAGTCTTAGCCCTGTTGGCTGCAGTTTGGGTGGATGTGATGAGGTCTCCTGACATTGTCGTCTGGTGGAAATAGATATCATTTCTTAATGTCATAAATAAATAATAAATAAATACACCCAACAGTCACATACATAGTCCTGATCCCACATTAAGATCAATTAAGTCTTGTGTCGTGTGTATCTGAAGCTACGAGAGACTTTTCGGTCTCACAAACACTCAAACCAGAGACAAACACTTGTGGGCCTCACAAACATTTGTCTCGGTGCGAGGATCGAACCCACGGCCTCTGGTTTCACAGGCGGCTCCTAACCAACTGCGCCACGGAGGCTGTAAAAATTTTTGTTCTTCCTCTACATTTAGGATGGAAGGATAGGATATAGGATGTACTTATTGTCACTCTTTCACAGGGAGTCAGGGTCACATTTGTTTCCAAGAAGAACTTATGAAAGATCAAAACCTGACCTTGAGTCCGCTGATGACTGCGATGTTTCCCGCCGTAATTTTGTCTACTGGTTTGTACTCGTCGGCCAACGCCACGTACAGAGAACCTGTCTAACACATCAACGAAAATATCAATCATGTAGTATCAGTAATTTTTACAATAAGAATTATTTATTTTTTGTATGTTATAGTACGACAGCGGCTATTTCAATTGGACTAAAATCGAAGTTATAAGTTACAATTAAGTCTGCGCCTAAAAATGGAGCAAATTACTTATTTTTGATCCTTCGAGCCGGATCGTTACTTATTTTAAAGTATATTGATACATTATATTGAAATACACAATAGATTTGCATATTTATTATATCACAATAAAAATTCTCACTTGTTCGCTCTTATCCTTGCCAAGGTTATAAATCTTCTGCCCTTTGCTAACTTCTCCACTATACAGCCTAAGGAAAGTCAGCACCCCTCTTTGGTCATCATGAATCACTTTGAACGCCCTCGCAGACAGATCTTGGTTAAAACACTTGTACAACTTGTGCCCTTCTGCAGGGTTGGGTAGGTATGACAACACCCCATCCATAAGGGTCTGCACCCCTATATTTTTATATGAACTACCACATAAAATAGGGTATGCTTCCATTTTCAATGTGCTTCGTCTCACAGCTAGTTCTATGTCTTTTGGGTTGATATCCAAACTCTCGCTATTTATGATTGTCTCTGCTATGTCGTCGTCTATAGAGGACAGTGTGTCTATGAGTTGTCTGTTGTCTTTCATAGCAGCCTCCCATTTGCGTCCATCTTCTTTTTCTGTGAGCTTGCGTCGCGTGAAGTTCTGCCCGCGTCCTTGTGTCCAAATTATTTCTTCTAGTGTAATTAGGTCTATTAATCCTGAAATGACACATTTATTTTGATCTACAAATGTACACTTTTAACAGTTTGTAGGAAGCTATTAAATAAATGCAGTTTCCATCAAGTCAATATTTTGGCAGACGTGAAATGCGCGGCCGGATTATTTCGCGTTATCTGCTATTATTGTATAGCAATACCTCACTGGTTGACAATTTTCAAATAAGCATACTTACCAATAAGTTTATCCTGATACCTAACAGTATGGTGCAGCAGCAGTGGCGTGGCCTGCAACTTGTCACGTATGGAGCGAACACATTCATCCACAAACGCGTCGTTTCTGTCCATCTTGTTGAGGTAGAGTAGCCGGGGCACGCGGTAGCCGGCAGATTGACGCCAAACTGTTAAAGTTTGGGCTTCCACTCCTAAAACCGACATAAGCAAATGCCATATTTATTTTTAGTGTTACGTCCCATAGTCTTATAACCAAGGGACAATCCAGATGCTTCTAATGATCCATCATCACTTAAATTAGGATTGGTAGCTTAGAAAGTATGCAGAAACAGATGAAAATACACAGATATGAGTGCATCACTTAGGGATTTAGTATCAATATCACTGACAATGTTCTTTAAGCTGAAACACAACAGTGCTTACATATTGCAACTTGGTTTCAGAGCGAGACTCTTGCAAACAATACACTACTTAAATATTGCTTGTAAAAATCTAGAGTACTAGAATTTTAGTGCATGAAGGCTACCATCCAGCAAGTTTAATAATATAGCCAGATACCTGCAGATCCATCCAAGACAATGACTGCTCCATCCAGTACGGCTAAACTCTGTTCCACCTCCATGGTGAAGTCTATGTGTCCGGGAGTGTCTATCAAGTTGATCTGACCACCACGCCATGGGAATGATACAGCCGCAGCTGCAAGTGCAATATTGCAACTTGATATTATGTAATTTGAGATTTACTGAGCTTCAGCGTGGCTTAACATAAAGCCACAAAAGCAAGGACATGATTTTCAGTAATGAAGAACACGACAATAAAAAAGAAAACCTTCTCTACATCTCTCTTTCTTCATCTTTATTAAGTTCATTAGTAAACTTAGGAATCCCACAAAGACTTCCATACAAACTCTTCTTTTTATTCATATTGTTTTTATTTATTTATTTATACAGATAATAAGCAAGTCACAAGCTGAACCTGAAATGCATCACTAGAATTGGTTTTTACGACAGCTTTTTTATAAATGTGTATTGCGGTGGCTAAAGTACCACAAAATTTAAAAAATATTAAACTACATCATACATGTAATAGTGATTCCTCTTTGTCGTTCCTGTTCCATGTAGTCTGTCACGGTGTTTCCATGGTGCACTTCACCCATCGACTTTATAGTCCCCGAGTAGAATAACATGCGCTCAGTTGTTGTAGTCTTGCCTGAAAAATATTTGAATATTGATGAATGTAAACATAACCTTGCTTAGTATTTTATTTAATTATGCGAAAATTATGATTAAAATGAAAATTTTATGCGGTTTCAGTGATTCTTATACAAGTACTCAAATTTATATTATATTTATATATAAAGTAAAGCTTAAAATCGGCAGTATTTCGAGAAAACCTTACCTGCATCTATGTGTGCCAAAATACCTATGTTACGTATGTTTTCAACATTATTTTTATTCTTCCCTTCGATAATTGTACAATATTTTCGCGTGTGAACATTTCTGAGTAATTTTCTGTAATAATTTACATAACAAAAAGTCTTCATTTTCAATTATTTTATGACATTTCGGCCTCCAATTTCTGCCTTCAGCTGACTGATCACCGGTAATTGGTATCGCAGTTTATTTCATATAATCCGTTTAGAAATAACTTTTACTTTATTTTTATCCCTTAATGTTTTGTTATATGTGTTATTTATTACGTAAAACAGTGAATATATATTTTAAAGAAATAAAACATAGCACGATTGTTTAATTCATAATAAAAGTGTGAATTTTCAAATTATAAAAAAATGCTATACATTTGAACATCTGATGATCGTAACATACGTTATCCACCTATCCTACTCTACAACTATCTCTTTCACTTTCTATTAAAAATGGCACCTGCGCCGATTTGTTTGTGTTGAATACGTGACAATTATAACAAACTTAAATTGCAAATACAGTGTCCCAACTGACCAGAACTAAATCCACAGGATGGGAGTACCAGCATTCTTCCGCTGGCTCAGCCGCAAATACCCTAGCGTTATTGTCGAATGTGTTGAACAGAAGGTAAAAACTCTAACCTATAAGTACAGTTACTAGGAAACCCTATTGTGTAGTTTATTGGAACTTTTACTTAAACAACTATTTTATTGCGGCTAAAAAAGTTATAATGATTAATACTAGTAATTTGATCCTTTTTAAATTGTAGAAATCAGATAATCATGCGGTCGATGTATGTTATGTATAAGTTTTGCCCTCATAACAATGTTTGAATTGCTTGAGTACGTACGATGTGTCATGAACGCTTTCAATTGTGCGTACGCGGACTTTGTCGCAATTACCGCGGGAATCTTGGTAGTAATTGCTAAGTGGTTTAAATGTATTGAGATGTCCCCTTTACTTGAAAAATGTTTATACACAACCGGTAATTATATCGATGTATATACGTACCAATTTTGTAATATGCAGAATTAACATTCCTTGTTTATTAATACTGATAAAACTGTCTTATCAAAAGCAATTACTATTGTTGCTTGTCTATGTTAAAATTGTAGAATATGTTTAACAAGTCAAGTGCAATTAATCATGTTAATCTAACATGTATGCCATCAATAAGCTACTATTTCTATGACCAATCACACTCCAAGCATTTTATTTCTATACAAAATAATGCTTGAGCCGTACTTGCAGTCAATGTGATATCAAACCTCTTTGCTCTATTCCAGCCAACCGACGCAGATGGCCAACTTGTGTATGCTGACTCTTCACTCCCAAACCCCAATGGGTTGGAGTTTGACAATTTATACTTGGACATGAATGGCATCATCCACCCCTGCACTCATCCAGAGGACAAACCTCCCCCGAAAGATGAGGATGAGATGATGGTTGCCATCTTTGAATGCATTGACAGGCTGTTCCGCATTGTGAGGCCCAGGAAGCTGCTGTACATGGCTATTGATGGTGTTGTAAGTTTTTTATTGTATTGGAATCTTAGTAATCTCTATAAGAATGTCTAATGATGTTTGTAACCAATTGTGCATGTATTGTTAAATATTATGCAATATTAATAATAATTAGGCAATAATGAAATTAGTAAATAATAATCAATTTTAGCCCTGTAATTACTGTCTCGGTGATTGTGCTCAACTTTTATTTCTTTTATTACTTGAGTATGTTATTATTGAATTTAATTAGTTTATTCACATTTATATAATCATAATGCCTCGAACAAATTAGCAATATAGATTGCATTTCGTTAACCTTAGTTAAGCAAATTGAAAATAAAAAATAATAATACATGGAATATTTTGAATCCATCTGAAAACCTACACTGTAAACCTCCCTCTTTATTTCCCAGGCACCCAGAGCCAAGATGAACCAGCAACGCTCGCGACGTTTCCGCGCGTCCAAGGAGACCCAGGAGAAGATTGAGGAGGTGGCACGCATCCGCTCTGAGCTGCAGGCTAAGGGCGCTTACCTGCCCCCAGAGAGGCCCAAGGAGGCCCACTTCGACTCCAACTGTATCACGCCCGGTACACCATTTATGGACAGGCTTAGCAAGTGCCTACATTATTATATACATGACAGGTCGGTACATTCGTGGTTTTAGCACTTATGCTATTCTAGGTGCGATCTTTGTGGGACCTTCTGCCTACTATCTGAGACACTTTCTATTCTTAGGAAATAGTAATAGTCTACTGGTGTTAGGCCTGTTATATGTGAGAGGCCGCCTGGGTAAGTACCGACGCAGTGTCTATTTCTTCCACCAAACAGCAGTGTAAACGCAATGTTGTGTTCCGGTTTGAAGGACATTGTAACCAGCATAACTATTGAAGATAATGAGACATGTTTCAGGATAGCAAGCGCAGTGGAATGCCTAGCATTGCTTTGTAATACATGGCGTTGTTTGGGTTTGCTACTGTCAATGAGCGGTCGTATCGCTTACCATCGCACATGCATTTACATAAATACAAGTCTAACACCGCATCTCAATGAATGTTTTATTCATTTGATTAATAAATAATGCATTTTGTTTTAGATTAAACAATGACGCAGGATGGAAGGGGATCAAGGTGATCCTGTCTGACGCAAATGTTCCCGGAGAGGGGGAGCACAAGATTATGGACTATATCAGAAGGCAGAGAGGTAAGTGTCCAAGGTGTTTTCCCAAGTTGGAGGAAACCACTTGCATAGAAGGAATATACTTGAGTCGTGGTCATCAAATGTGGCATGTGTGAGTTATAATAGGACCTATGCTTTATATTAATATATTTTTTTACGTCTTTGGCAGTTGGCGGCCAGCCTTCAATATGTTACGCATATATTTTGATTTGTTGGCTAGTAAAGTCAATAAGCAAACTAATCATTGTGTACAAAGTACAATGAAATAGATTTTATTTCTTACTTTGTAGTGTTTTTTTTTTATTTTTTACTTTATAGTGTTTTACTAAAGGCGGTTTTCCTTTTTTTATTAAAATTTTTAGTTCTTTGTGCCTTTTTATTGCTAGTTGTTACAATAATAATATGATTCCCTGGCATATCTTGTAGTTATATTTTCTTTTAAGCATTGATTGTGCAGTGCTGTGTGTATACGTAAACGGACCAAATGCGGCTGCCAACATGTTCACGGTGGTCGCGGGTTCAAATCCCAGTGCACACCTCTGACTTTTCGAAGTCATCGTGTATTGATTGTCAATCACCGCTCAATATAATGGTAAAGGAAATATTTTGGGGAAATCAGCGTACCTTAGGGATTTGCAATCATTTATATGGTATGTAAAGTCCGCCAACCCGCACTATCTAAATCGTACTCTCAAATGTAGATGAGGCTGGTGCCCTGCAGTGGGACATATATGTACTAATAGAGTACAGTGTATTCAAGTGAAGTGTGCCCCGCAGCCCAGCCCGACCACGACGCCAACACGCAGCACGTGCTGTGCGGCGCCGACGCCGACCTCATCATGCTGGGGCTGGCCACGCACGAGCCCAACTTCACCATCATCCGCGAGGAGTTCAAGCCCAACAAGCCCAGGCCTTGTGACGTCTGCGGACAACTCGGTGAGTCATCATAATTTTAATTACGCCATAAAGATAAATGAAAAAATAGTGCTAGCTATGGTCAGGTAGATTTGTGCCACAGTGTCCACACAAGTCTCATCCAACATCAAACATTCCTCTCGGACAAAGTTCCAAAACACCATCCCTGATTTATTGTTTTATTCCAGGTCACGAAATGAAAGAATGCACAGGGACAACACCGGACGTATCTCTAGTCCGTTCAGACCCTGCCTTCGGGAACCAGGACAACTTCATCTTCGTCCGTCTGAGCGTCCTGAGGGAATATCTCGAGAAGGAGCTGCAGATGCCCAACCTGCCCTTCCCCTACGACTTTGAGAGGGCCCTGGATGACTGGGTGTTCATGTGTTTCTTTGTTGGCAATGACTTCTTGCCACATCTGCCCAGCTTGGAGATCAGGGAGGGTGCGGTGGATAGACTTGTGAATTTGTACAAGAAATGCGTTTATAAAACTAAGGTGAGTGTTTATATTTTGCATGTGAAGGTATTGAGCTATCATTTAGATAAATCAACGGAATATTTATTGTACCAGGAGGGTTACTTTATGATCCTAAAAGAAAACTCGAATATTCGGACGTCCCACGTAAAACTGTACGAATGTGCCTAGGTACTCCACAAAATATTCGAATCTTCTATTGTGGGTCCTAACTATATATATCATATCAGTATCCAGTATCATAGAGAATAGTCTTGATTTAGGAGTGGAAAACTTATAACTTACTTCAGAGGTCGAACGTCGAAACATTCGTTTCGGATCATAGAGTAACCCCCCCGGGCAGAATAATTCAAGCCAATCATTACGCGCGTCATTATGCTGCAAGCTTCTTCTGCTATTGTTTATTTTATGCACACCAGATACGTGTTATTTTTCGTACAAATTGGTAAATCCTGCACACATAAATTTTCTTTTTGAATCACTCTATCTATTAAAAAAAACCGCATCAAAATACGTAGTATTAAAGATCTAAGCATACATAGGGACAGACGGACAGCGAGAAGCGACTCTGTTTTATACTGTGTAGTGATTATTGAAATAGCATTTTTAATCTGAATAGGTTATTTTTTAAGCTCATTCGAGGATGAAGACGTACGCCACTTTTTATCCTTGTCACTCCTAAAGGGTCACATCAAAATCCCTCTCACTCTACTGATTTGTAGCATAATTGGACCTCTACTTATATCTGATCCAGAATACCTCAATAATAATATCCTTCTCTCAGGGATGGATCACCGACTCCGGCGACGTGAACCTGGACCGCGTGCAGGTGATCATGACGGAGCTGGGCCACGTGGAGGACGAGATCTTCAAGCGGCGCCACCAGAACGAGATCACCTTCAAGGCCAGAGACAAGATGCGCAGGAAGCAGCAGAAGGTCAACTTCGGCCTGCTAGAGAAGACTAGCTTTGCTCCTGTGGTAAGTTAACAATTATTTTAGTGTACATACATACATGAATGCGTGGTGGCCTGTTGGTAACGGACCAGACGCGGCTACCTACATGTTCACGGTGGTCGCGGGTTCAAATCCCAGGGCACACCTCTGACTTTTCGGAGTCATGTGTGTATTGATAGTCAATCACCACGCACTATAACGGTGATGGAAAACATCGTGAGGAAACCTGCATACCATAGCGATTTGTATAAATTTCTATGGTATGTAAAAGTCCGCCAAACCGCACTGGGCCAGGGTGGTGGACTATATGGCCTAACCACTCTCAATCGTACTCTCGATTGTAGAGGAGGCTCATGCCCTGCAGTGGGTCGTGTATGGGCTGATACAGGACAGTACAGTACATACATGAACTCGCGCCTTTATCCCAGATGGGGTAGGCAGAGGTGCTACTAAAACACCCACATATCACATCGTGATAGTGGGCGAGTCTATTATCATATCAGGCACAAATTCCTGACTCCGGTCTGATAATGAATTGAAAAATCTAATATGTCTCTGCCCGACCCGGATTTCGATCTCGAAACCTCAGCTTTGTAATTATACCGTAGTACAACTACGCCACCGCGGCAGTCATTTTACAGTTGTAAAGCATGATTATCTAGGGCTATTGTAGGAATGTCAGCTCGACTTTGTTGGTACCACTGCTTAAAAAAGTCGGAAGTAAAGCAATGGCTTTCCTACCGCGATTCATTCAGGCAGTGAGATTTCATTTTTCCTCCTCTAATTCCTTCCCATCTTAAGAGACTGACAACTCGTCTACCAACTAGAGCTTGTAGAATGTATATTTTCTTGGGTGATAGTAATAAAGTAGCATTATGTGAACCATTTGCACGTTTGATGTTTATTTATTTAAATCTTTATTGTACACAAATATTAACAAAAAGCCTTATACAGAAATAATAATAATCAAGTACAATTGGCAGTCTTATCGCTCTACAGCTATAGTTATACAACTAAAAATAAAGGAGGAAAGTGTTAAGTTGTGGATATCCGATAATACGGTTAGATATGTGTTGTTGCAGGCGGTGGGTGCGGGCGGCTTCAAGTCAGCGGAGAACGTTCGCTCGGAGGCGGCCAATATCCGCCTGGCCGGGATGCACTCAGTCGCCGCTGTGAGTGACGTCTTCAGTACTCAAACATTATTACTACAATTCAGTATCCTTGAAATTATTTAATTTGGTGTTACGTGAGTCACGTCAAAATAAAAAATCATTTTTTTATACAATTTGGTTGGGGTGGTCGATGTGTTGAATAGACTACATGAGGACCTTGAGTCCGCTGTAAATATCGACATGTTCAAGAACCGATTTGATAGATATGTTGGAACTTCAAGGAAGTCTGTTTAATGGATCTTAATGCGATACAGGCAACCGTCAGATGTTCAAAATGCTTTCCTAATCCTATAATAATAATAATAAATACACCCAACAGTCATATACATTGGTCCTGACCCTACATTAAAATCGGTTAAGTCTTGTGTCCTGGATATCAGGAACTACGAGAGACTTTTCGGTCTCACAAACACCCAGACCCGAGACAAATTCTTGCGGACCTCACAAACATTTGTCTCGGTGCGGGTTTCGAATCCGCGGCCTCTCCTTTCACAGCCGGCGTCAAATCAACTGCACCACGGAGGCTGTCATCATAACATTTAATTATTATAATAATAATTAATTTTTTAAATAAAATAATTAAACTACGCTAAGAATGTTCACCGTAAGCTGCCTCCAACAGGTCACTGTGGAAATCATTGGGAGAGGCCTATGTTCAGCAGTGGACTTCCTTTGGCTGGTGGATTGGATTGGATTGAAAGCATGTTCGCTTCATAGGATAGTTGATCACAGATTTAGTTATTGTCGACTAATATAAAATAATGTTTTTTAGCAAGAAGAAGGCAGTAGTCGCGGGCGCAAGCGTTCCGCCGCGGAGGCCGGCCTGGAGGACGACGACGAGGACGACAAGAACGACGAGGTGCGCCTGTGGGAGGAGGGCTTCAAGGAGAGATACTACGAGAGCAAGTTCGAGGTGTCCAGGGAGAACTTGGAGTTCAGGTACGCTAGCATTTCTCACGGCCTTCATTCATAGACAGTTTAAAAACTTATTTTAGTTATCGAATTTACTGTCTTCGCTCGAACTGAATTCTAAAGTCGTTTTAAAGGGTTAAAATAGGTTTTAAATTAGTGTATGAATTAGGGCGTTCCACGTCAAGTCCGTTGTGCAGTGTTGTGTAATTTTCGGAAAAACTATATTTTTCGGAATTTTGCTGGAATTAAAAAAAAATCAAAATGAAAAATTATTGGAGCTACATTTATTTGTCGTATTCTAAAGTCCATAATCCAAGATAGGGATTAAATGTAATGGCTGTCATTAGGAAGAAAGAGTCTTAAACCATTGTTTATAAATTAAATATATTTTAATTGGTTAATAAAATACGTTAAACCACTTGTTTATTTCTGTTTTCCTCTGGTTTTCGATTCACCCTAATTTTTAGAATGTTTCGTTTTGATCGAAATTGAAAATGGAAAAATATTCGGATTTTTTTTATATTATTCGGAAATGTTTAAATTTTTTTTTTTTCGTAAAATGTTGATGGCCAATTCTGGTGGTGCAGGTACCGCGTGGCGCTGCAGTACGTGCGCGGGCTGTGCTGGGTGCTGCGCTACTACTACCAGGGCTGCGCCAGCTGGAAGTGGTACTTCCCCTACCATTACGCGCCCTTCGCATCGGACTTCGTCAACATCTGCGGACTCTCCACCAAGTTTGAGAAGGGCACGGAGCCCGTGAGTACTTTGCAACTGGACAATGAAATTGGCTTTTTTTAGGCAATATTCTGTAATAAATATAATTAATGTAGAGTCAATAATTGTCACAACTTTTATCGATGAATACGACCCGAACCATAGATATCGATAAAAACTATTTTATCATATTATTACGGAGCATGAATCTTGAGTATGTTTTCGAAACAATCCAATGTAGGTTGACGCATTTAGCCAGGGACCAAACCAATCCATCATTTGTTCACATAAAAAATCGTTATGTGAACCTTGGAACACAGACAGTTTAGAAATAAAACACCGAGGATTTATAAGTCCCTTAATTAGAGGATACTTGGAGTTTTTGTAGTTCTCTCTCTTCAGCCACAGGCAGTCCACTACTGAACATACGCCTCCGCCATGGATTACCCCATAGACCTGTTGGAAGCGGCTGCACGCAGCAACATCCTGCAACCTTTCTGTTTTTGTAGTTGTACAAACTTATTAAGTTATATAGAAAGTTTTATATAGAAAGAAAGAAAGATATAAATTTATTGAAGGGGCAAATAAACAGAAGTAACAAACAAAAAAATAACACGACAAAAGTAATGAATATGCAAGAATAATAGTGATGTGCGTTTGTTGTCAGTTCCGTCCGCTGGAGCAGTTGATGGGCGTGTTCCCGGCCGCCAGCTCGCAGCACGTGCCCGAGCCCTGGGCCACGCTCATGAGCGACCCCGTGAGTACCCACCACCACTCCTTACTACTATTGTATTGTATCAGCCCATATACGACCCACTGCAGGGCACGGGCCTCCTCTACAATCGAGAGTACGATTGAGAGTGGTTAGGCCATATAGTCCACCACGCTGGCCTAGTGCGGGTTGGCGGACTTACACACCGTAATTTTTTTTTTTTTTAAACTTACTACTAAAATACATAAATACACCCACCAGTTACATACATATCCTTACCCTACATTAAGATTTAGTCTTATGTCGTGGGTGTCAGGAACTATGAGACTTTTCGGTCTCACAAACACCCAGACCCGAGACAAATTCTTGCGGGCCTCACAAATATTTGTCTCGGTGCGGGGTCGAACCCGCAGTCTCTCGTTCCACAGGCAGCGTCTAACCAATTATGTCACAGAGGTAGTCAAACAAAAATTATATACAAACTCGGTCTTATGCCAGGATATATTGTCCTGGTATAACAAATCATGAATATTCAAATACCTCCAACTAATTATCTGGTTCTTGCCAGATAATTAGTTTGACATTGTTCTTAATTCTTGTTAAGAACAATGTTAAATATAAAATAGATGAACCAACATATTTATATATGTATTTATTTACACTGTAGGAGCTACAAATTTTGATATGGCAGAAGAAAAACTATCAACAGGACTTATTTATACATACAATTCCTTGACGTTATTGGAGCTTTGCCCTCAGCCTATTCAAAATAACTATTGTAGATTATCTTTTGAGTCTAGTGACTTTTCTTCACTTTTACTTCACTCTAGTTATTCTTAATGCCCAAATAATAATTTAACGATTATTGTGTCCGCAGTTCTCGCCGATTATCGATTTCTACCCGATAGACTTCAAGATCGACCTGAACGGCAAGAAGTTCGCGTGGCAGGGCGTGGCGCTGCTACCCTTCGTGGACGAGGGGCGGCTGTTCAAAGCACTCGCACCTTATTATGAGAACCTTACGCAGGCTGAGAGTAAGAGCTAGATCATTATTTTCCCCTTAGCTCGTGTACATAAAGACTTTTCCGCCCACAACAGTGTCACGCAAACAATTGGCACCCAACTCTGGAGCTCGGCGAGTCTCTTAGGGACTCTTAGGGTCTCTTAGCCTGTCTTTAGTCCGCCCTGTGACCACTAAAACTGTAAAGTGATAGAAACGTCGAGAAATAAAAAAATGTAAAAATTAAATCAAATTCGCGATAAAATCCGTAAGAATTCGTTTTATGTCAATGATTACAAAGCTAAGATCTCGGGCTCGAATCCCGGGTCGGGCGAAGTGATATTAGATTTTTCTATTCATTATCAGCTTGGAGGCAGGAATTAGTGCCCGATATGGCGATAGGCTCATCCCCTATCACATCACAATTTATCAGGAAATTAAAGTTTTTTTTTTTATTCTGGCACGGCACAGTGACTTCATTACACCTGATGGTAAGTGCTAATGCCGTCCAGACAGAGTATTCAATGGCATCAGACGGTAGTCTCACACCATTCGACACAATCATGCCGGCCCGCTGATATGCCTCTTCATGCTATGGGGGAAGGACCCAGGATTATATTAAAAAGGGAACACGTGTGATGGCAAACCGTTCCACAGCTTGACTGTGCGACAGAAAGAATTGGAGAACCTTTTGGATTCCGCCGAGATGGATTGAACAGTCAAACTAAGGCTCTGCAAGCCAGCACGCGTGGTTTTGTTAAGAAAAAGACAGCAAGGGATCAAATTGAACAATTACTCAGAGCATTCATCGTGATACAGACGGTAGAACACGCTTAGAAAGGCAATTATAGCGACTCTATGTTGCTCGTAACGTGTGCAGCGTTTACAATGCGGATGGCCCGCCACTGCAATCCATCCAAGGCATCGAGTAAGTACTGGGCGGAGGTGCGAACAGTATTCCATACCCGGCCGAACCTGCGCTTTATACAAGCGGTATCACCGGGCGTGAAAAACCGACGCACCTTGTTCAGGATTCCGACCCTGCGTGATGTGATAGATATTACGCCCTCAATGTGATTTCTTGGATTTAGATCACAGCGGATATCCACACTAAAAATACTCAGGTCATTCCGCATTGAGAGGGGAATACCCTGAAGATTAGGGTGGGGAGAGAACGGGGATTTTTTGAATGGGAACGCACATACCTGGGTTTTCTTGGCATTGAACCCAACCATATCCCTGGAACCCCACTCACAGGGTCGACACGGCAACCTGGGGGCCCATGAACCGTGCTGTCAACTGCATAGCAATGAATGTTGCCGAGCGACAACATTTCACTGATATGCAGAATAAACAGGGTGGGCGACAGCACCGAGCCTGTGTGTTTAAGATGTATAGGCATCTGTTACATTGCAGAGCAGCGCAACATCCGCGGCAACGACCGCCTGTACGTGTCGCCGGGCAACAAGAGCTACCAGTACCTGTGCGGGCTGTACGCCGAGGCGGGCGGGCGCGTGCGCGCGCTGGTGGCGGCGGCGCAGCAGTACCCCTTCCGATGCGAAGGCGTGCGCGGGAACGTCATGCTCAGTGCTGACAATGTTGTCAGTGGCGGGTGAGGCGACCACTTTTACAGCGGGTGTGGCTTTTTGGCCTAGTCTTGTGTCCATTATTGGGTGTTATGTGACTTTGTAGCGTAGTTTGTGTGGATATCTTAATTAATTGGTGTTATACATTTTTTTCGAGTTTAAGGGGATCAAAGTCTTGTAGTTTCTGATATCCACGACACAAGACTGATGAAAGTTTGCATGGAAGTTTGAAGTTTGAAGTTTTATATTTAAATATTTCTATGAAATTTTTTATTTCAACTCTATAATACAAATGAAAAAAAATGGCGTGCAATAATTTCGGGAAAACAGCATTATGAGGGTTAAATAAAGGTACAAATATTGTACGGAAAATCAAAATCGTTAATGTTATTGATTTCAAAAATTCATAATTTGACTCATTACCAGTAATGAAAAATAATGTACTGCACTATAAAAACATCTTAGGTAATGCATAGTTTTCTTAATTAGCCCTAAGGGTCGAAAAGGGGTTTGTTTTGAACGAAGATTCTTAGCGCTGTTTCAGGTAGGAATTAATTAATAGAAATGACCAAGATAGGAAAAACGTTATATATATGCATTGTTTACATTTGAAAAATAAGTTTTTTTTAGTTTTCTATACTTAAAAAAATCGATTTCGTAGTCACAATTAATATTCCTGACCTCCATTTTAACATTAATCCGATTGTTATTAATCCGATTGTTGCCAAAATCGATATCTAAGACACCCTTTGTTGTGATTATCGAAATTCAAAGACAGAATTGAAAATTATGGCCATCATTTTGAGCTCTTTTGTTATTGAATCGATATCTGAGGCAAACTTTGTTCGAATAATCTAAATTCATAGTCAAAATTGAATAGGTAATTTCTTGACTGCCATCTTGAACTTTTAATTAATATATTTATTCTTGAAATGTTATAAGGTAATAGATGTATAGTATGCTTTGTTTTTGGCATCTGGTACCCTGGATTAACACATAGGTTGCTTTTCATCCAGAAAAAATGTGTTCCCGTGGGATGAGTAAGGAATTCAGAAATACATATTTGCTTTTCAAACTAAAATGGATAGCACGGTACAATAGAGGACAGGATTGCACGCTATTCGTTAAGGGACAGAACAAGATATAAGGGGACGGGACGGGAAAAGCAATATAATCGACACGGTCATATTGACTTTAAACTTAAAACAATAAGTACTCGAAATATGTTGATGATATGAACTCGACGCAAAAACTATCTCCCGGGCGAAGCTGGGTTGGGCCGCTAGTTTCCAACAGTAACCTGTAAAACATTATTTCCAACAGTCAACTAGCATCCCCAGTGATCGGTCTGACCCCCGTGCTGGGCAACCAGGTGCTGTGCATCCGTTTCGAGGACCCGCAGTACCCTGAAGACTTCATCTTCCCGGCGCGCCGGCTCAAGGACGCCACGGAGCCGCCGCGCACGCTGAAGCCCGGCAACCTGTCGCACCAGGAGAACAGGAACTACCGACCACACATAGGTGACGTTTAAACATCTAAACAATACTTACATTATGGCTTCTTGCGAATGTTCATTGAAATAAAACGCATTCTTACAGATTTTATCGCGAATTTGATTTGATTTTTACATTTTTTTAACTTCCCGACGTTTCGATCACTACAGTTTTCGTGGTCATGGGGCGGGCTGACAATACTAAATAGTTATTTTGTGAGCTCCAGTTTTAGCAGCAATTAGTAAAAGCAGCACTTTTAAAAGTAGTAGAAATCATAACGTGAGCTCCAGTCACATGCATTTAGTAAAATGTAATATTTATTACGTATGAAAATAGTGTAGGATGAAACTAAAATGAGGAATAAACCTAAAAAAATTACGCATGATTTTTCAGTCATGAATTTCTTGTCCGTAGTTGGACCAAACCGACTGATCTCCAAAGTAAACAAATTACAAATTCTACAACCGAAGGTTGCATAAAAATGCAAAGTAACTTAGAAATTAATTTAATAAAATTCTACCTTTATTGCACGATGCAACAATTTATAGTGTCCGAAAATACGATGCGCGGGCCGTTGGTTGTTCTTCTGCGTCGACACACGTGACGCCGTGACGTCGTCCTCGAATGTAAACTTTAAGTAGGGCACATAGTAACTGCCTGAATGCTACATGTGCAATTCTCTGGTTAAATATATGCGTAACAAGCAGGTACCCTCACCCATAAACTTTAGCATGTCGAATGACAAAATCTAGCGGGCACTACAGTTAATTTTGATGGTAAGAAAACTGTTGGTAGTAACGATTGTACGTGTGTGCAGGAATGGTGCGGTCGCACACGGTGGCGAGTCTAGAGATTGCGGGGCACCGCATGCTGGGACACCACCTGCCCAGGGACAACAGCTACAACCACAGAGGTACGTACTCTTATATACTTGTATATCTGCTATAGTTTTGTATTAGACGCTGTCGCCTCATTAAACTACTGGCGGCGTGGACATTGAGCAGGTTACACATTCAAATTCAAAGTATTTTATTGTATTGCATAGGTGGAAGATGGTGTTAGATTGTCTTGTTTTGACTTCTATGACCCGTCATATTGGCATACAATAATTAAAGAAAAAGAAATAAAACAAAACTACAAATCAAAACAAAACTAAAATAATAAAACATAACAGTTAACGATTCTTATCATTTAAATTGTAGTAACATTATCTATTAAGAATTTAAACAAATTGCCCTTGTAGTTATTAATCACGTTTGCATCTCTGATTGACTTTGGTAATTTATTATTAATCATGAAATACATTAATTACATGAAACGCACTCTTGTTACAATAGTGAAGGAAAACATCGTGGGTAAACCTGCATACCATAGCAATTTGTATAAATTTGTACGGTATGTAAAAGTCCGCCAACTCGCACTAGGCCATCGTGGTCGACCATATGGCCTAACCGCACTCAATCGTACTCTCGATTGTAGAGGAGGCCTGTGCCCTGCAGTGGGACGTTTATGGGCTCATAAAGTACGATGGTGAGATTCCGGATTTATTTCCTAAGTAGGGAAGTCGACTTTCTGTGAGTTTTTCACACCGAAAATTCTCATGTAGGTTGTTCGTGGCATTTAACTTTGCGCTTAGCATGCTGCGTTTGTGGATGTCTACCTCCTCAGAGATAACCTGTGACGTATTACATGTATCCAATCCAATCCAACCCATCAGTCAAAGGAAGTCCACTGCTGAACATAGGCCTCTCCCAATGATTTCCACAGTGACCTGTTGGAGGCAGCCTGCATCCAGCGACGTCCCGCGACCTTTACCAGGTCGTCTGACCATCTAGTGGGTGGACGTCCCACGCTGTGCTTTCCGCTTCGTGGAAATTTATTATATTATTACTTAATCTTAATATATATAAATCTCGTGTCACAATGTTTGTCCTCAATGGACTCCTAAACTACTTAACCGATTATAATAAAATTTGCACACCATGTGCAGTTCGATCCAACTTGAGAGATAGGATAGTTTAAATCTCAAATTATAGTCGCAATTTTAATTTATTGCTAATTATTTGTCTGTTATTATTTGACAGTCACAATCATCTGTTAACTCCAAATGATTCTAACAGATGTCGATACCTTTCGACTGGGTTGAGTAAGTAATCAATAGATGGCGCTGCTATGGTAAATCTACGAACGTGTCATATAAGCTACATTTTAACAGTATAATTACCACGTGTTGTTGACGCTATAAAATTAATTAAATTCAAAATAGTAGTTCATTATACTTTAAAAAATCAATTTCGTAGTCAGAATTTTGGCTGAGCGGAAAGTTTTAGCAGGAATTTTGCAAAGTATTTGTGTTTGCGTATTTTTTAAATGATATTCGTCGTATTTTCGTGTTTATATAAGGCCTATCTACAAAATAAAAGCAATTACAAAAAATTTACAACTTGCCTATTTAGGCATTAAGGGATGAAATGGGATAAAGTGGGACGAACGCGATGAAACCGGTCGGATCCGGATTGCATTCGATGGGAAATAATGGGACGGGATGTAACAGAAAGAAAAGGAGCCAGATGAGATGGGATGGGATACGATAGGAAAAGGGATATTAGGTACTTAGGTTGAGTTCAGGAGTATAAAAGTTTGAACGGGAATAAGATATTTCTGGTGTGGAGTGGAGTCTAAACATCTTAGCACCCAGGCGAAGCTGGGCCGGGCCGCTAGTTTATTATATATTACATGTATACTGTCAGCCTTATTCATAGACAGATAAAACCTATTTTAGTTATCAAATGTTATGTCCTTTTCGAACGACTATTGAATTCAGTTTGAGCGACGAAGACAAATAAGGCAGCATGTGGCGATCCACGGGGGAAGCCTATGTTCAGCAGTGGACTTTCTTTGGCTCAAGAGAGAAAGAAGAAGTAGACAAAACATGCGATAACTAAATTAGAATTTAAATCGGTCTATGAATAAGGTCGTGTATGTTTTATAGCAGTCCAGAGCTGCCACGCCGATGCTGGAACAATTGTGAGATTTTCGCCCATGTTGAATCAAAATGTGTCTTTAAATATTTAAATCCCGGAAAGGAGCAAACTGGTTGGTAAGTGATTTCCGACGTCCATGAACTTCTACATTGTTTGTACCGTAGACGCATTACCGACATTTTAAATTTTAAGTAAAAAAGGAAGGAAAAGGACCGATGTCCATCCGTGGTCCAAAACCCCATGGTTATGAACCCATTTACCAATCGGAATATGACAATTTAACCCTCATTTTACGTTTTCAATATGACAGGCAACATCTCGGTCGATCCGGCCGATTCCTATTGCAGTCCAGACTATCTTGTGCTACCTTTTTGAGTTATGACTGGCATTAGGCCGTCCATCAACATTAAATTAATGGATCATGGACCTTCAGACGTCCTTATGCGAAAAATCCTAACAGACCTAATTACGTAAAAAACAACGTGCTCCCCTCATCCCCTAGATAACTACCCCCCACCCCATCACGCGTCCTCGTTAACACAAGCCGGTGTTTAAAACACAATAATAAAACAATTTGCGCGCACAATGGCGCACGTCAAACGTCGCGTAATGCATGTCCGACAACAATGGCGGCGCGCCGTTAACAATTAATGCGGGGGCGGGACACGTGCCGCTACCCCTTGGCGTCCCTGCATCCCTCGGCGACCCTGTGCCATCCTTGCAGCTTCTAGAACGGAAAGCAAATGATTAGGGCTGATGTTTAGAATGCTCTTAAAATATACTGGTATGTTGAAGTGATTGCAATGCAGTGCGATCGGCATAGAGCTTAAAGAAAAGTCGATAAAATTATGCCGGCCTGCCGTGAATACGGATAAAAGCTGTCTAAACATTAACTTAGCATCAGAATCATTGTGGTCGCTTTAACGTGCCAGTATAAAAAAAAAACTTAAAGTCCTACCTACCTGGATAAGATTCTGGTTGCCATTAGGTCCCGTGTCTTTGTCATACCATAAAAACAATAACATTTATTGGCTGACCATGCCAATGTTGCCCTTGTGTCACTACTACGGAGTCAGTGCCACATGTGATTTTTTGTGAATACTACGGAAATCAATCGCTTATATAATTTTATGACAGGCTTTGCCTGACTTAAGTCCACAGACCCCATTTTGAACATCACAAAGTCGTTCACCTGACTTGGGACTCGAACCCGGATGCTCCAACTTCCCAGCTCACATACGCCGCCTTTAGACCAAAGATACTGCAACGCATTCACCAAAATAAACCCTCACACCCAGCTATATTCAAAGCGTATCGAATCAAAAGAAAAACTTCCAAACACGAAGAGTAGTTATTGGACAATTAATTCTTCATTTCCTACATGCCGGTTCCAACGTCACGAGCTGTCTCCCCTCGCAGCGTCGCGTCGTTAGTGTATGGCAAAGGTACTCAAACTTTTGTACGTAGCCCCCTCGTAAAAATACTCGTGATTTAGAGCCCTCTGTATTTCAGTTGTATTATACGCGCCCACTGCTACGAGAGATGATTGTCCCACCGGTGGGTACTAGGTAATCTATTTGCCCTTCCGCTAGGGTGGGTCGTAGTCATTTGGTTGTGTCAGCATAAGAAATAGAAATTATTACCCACTTGTATCATATAAATATGACTAGAAGGATCAGTGACCCTGTCGTATTTCGTTTGACAAATGAGATTGTATTAAATACAATACGCCTTTCTTCGTGAGATACTTTATCCTACCTTGTCCGCTCCTATTTTGAGATGCTGTCAATCACTTGCGATCCAAATGTTGATGTTAATGGGTCTGCGAAAATAATAATTAGCATCGATTTAGCAATTTGCTCGTTTACCAGAAACATATATGCGATTTGAAAATTTTGAGGCGTCTGGTGATTTTCCGTCCCTTCAGCCCACCTAAACATTTGTACCCAAGAGAGAGCGTCATCACTTTGTATACCACTGTCCCACAGTGATGTGCCCCCAACTCGGATATAATTGAGCCACTCGATCCGCGGCCCAATTAATGGCGGCCCTGGTGCGTGGGCGAAACAATGGCGCGATTGTGCGAACAAAGCGCCCGGGGTGGGACGCAAGCCCGCGCATCCACACTTTATACTTTTTAATTGGTTGTAATACCAAGTTTCTTGTGTAGTTTGGTGGATGCTTTGAGCATTTTTATCGTCTTGTAACTTGGGGAGCTTTGTTCGTTTCTTAACTTGAGTATTAAACTTATTTGTTTTATAACCTTACCTCTAATGGAAAATGAAACAATATCAAAATAATATCTAATCCAGTATTTTTTATGAATATTACCTCTCATTTCTTTATTAAAAGTTTCTAAACCATTTCCTCCCGAAAAAAACCTGTTTACGTATTTTCGTGTATCAGTTTAGTGACATAATAGTTCCCAGATAATAGCTGTATTTATTACAATGTCGCACTTATCCCGAAAACACTACTTTTAAAAGCTCTTTCAATATCCATAAAGTTTTTAAGACGCATTATACGCAACAAAACGTAAATCGCAGCAATTACCTTCAATACAATGCAATGCCCCAAAACAAAATTACCGCCAATGGCGGCCGTTGAATGCGTTCCATTATTCTAAATTCAAAAATTCAAATTGGCCTATCGTCCCGCCGGCCATTGACGTGTAATAGCGCGCGAAAGCAAACAGGAAGCGCGACGGATGTAGGGTTGTCGGCGTTTAGAAATATTGTTTCCGAGGATATTGTTGTTGTTCAGGATGTGTGGGTGGTGTTTATATCGTTTTTAGTAGCCAAGAATCTAGTAGGTGTTTTTTTGCATAAATTACGTAGGAAATATCTCATATTTCTTTTTTGTTTCATTACCTAAACTGTTGGAATATTTGAAAATTGTGTATCCAAAATGCGTTTTAGTTTTTTCTAAATGTCAGCGGTGATTATTAAGATGATTGAGACTTAATTAAAAAAGTTTAAAAAGGAAATGCATTTCATGGAAAAATCATTGATATGGAAAAATATCCCCTATGCAATATTTGCTTACGCATAATTTTTCATATATTACAATTATCATAAAATTACAATAATCCGCAATACCGACAACCCCTGCATTACACAAGGCGGTGTCACCAACTACGAAAATAATAATTATCAGGGGCCGCGGGCACAATGGGGGCCGTGTTTTTTTTTTAAATAACCGGTCAATAGGCTCAAGTGCTTCCCATTCAGCCGGAAGAGGATTACCCGCTACATTGTCTGTGTAGAGTTTGCTTTTTTTATTGCAACATTTAACCAGGTGGCTTCTGGAGGTGTGCTAATGCGTATTTTATTTTTAATACTTTTTTAAAATCCGATAAAGATATCTTTGAAGATTAATTTTTTATGAAAAGAGTTCGGAAGTGCGGAGTAGATACTTGTGATGGATGTTGGTCCTTTGAGTTAGTTTTTTTGAGGTTAGGTTTTTTATTCTTATATTTTTTCGGGAATTGTAAAGGAATTATCGAAACAATATTTCTCTATTTGGATCTATGAGTGTATCGTGTTTTTTTTGCAGTACTGTGCAATAGATCTGAATAGTGTCAGTTAGGCAATTTACACACGCGCTTAAAGATCTGTTTGAAACAAAATTAATAATTTGACGATTAGGAATTCCAATTAAAATACATCACAACAAAATAACATATTAATATTGTTGATGCCAAAAAAATATCCATGCCAATTAAAAAAACTTAATAAAGCGATCAAACCTAACAAATTCATAACATGCCACTCAAATGCGTGACTCACGTTTGACTTGAAAAAAGTCACCCAAAAACGACTTAAAAATTGATTTCTATTTGTTTTGAGATAGATTTTCCTTGTGGCCCTTATCTCAAAGTAATAAAGTTCAAAATGGCGGCGGTTGTTAAGTGTGGAGTGAGCGAGCGACGCCACGTGACTCAATTACTGCAACCCCACTACTAAGGGGTTGTTTTAATTGAACACGCTTATTTGATTGCGATTGACGTGCTGACAAACACTAGTTTATTGTGGAATATGAATTTATTGAATATTTTATAAAGTTTCGTGGGAATGTGTGGGTGATGTGAGGATTTGATTACATGTTACAATACCATACATATATACATACATATACTCACGCCTTATATCCAGAAGTGGTAGGCAGAGGTGCTACCAAGATGTGGGTACATTTCGCCTTGTATGTTCCGTCCCATAATGTGATGGGGGGCTAGCCAGTCGCCATATCGGGCACAAATTCCTGACTGATAATGAATAGAAAAAATCCAATAACTTTGCCCGACCCGGGATACGAACCCGCGATCTCAGCGTTGTAATCGTACCATAGTAAAACTACGCCAACGATGTTGAATAACTAAGCAATTAATATAAAATAAGTAAAAGTTTATGGCTTCGTACACTTTCCCATCTTGCAAAACAACTTTTTTGTTATATTTAAGCATGGTTTGGTTATGGCAAATTTAAGAAAGTATTAGTAAGTTGTCTTATCTTTTAAAAGCATCTATTTAAGGAATAGACCTTTCAGTCCTACCCCGCCTGTTCGATGCTATTACTAAATTTCACATATCCACAAAATTACTATAAAGAACTATCTTATAGGTTTCCATTTCATGTTTTTCATCATTGAAACAAACGATAATTGACAAAGAATACATATTACGTAACGTTTAAATGTCAATGGTGCCTTGGGTTTGAACCCGCGACCAGTTCCACAATTCCAAACGCAACACATTGCGGTGTCCGCGAGACTGTTGTGGGCCAATTACGACATATTTTCCATAATTATTTGTGGTAGTCACTTTCCGAACGGATACAAATTAGTGAGTAGATTTCGCAAATTGCTGATGCGCCTGGAAGCCATGATGGTGACGTCGAAGTGACGTAGCTCGAGCCAAGTTACATTAAGCTTTTTCTCCCGCCAAACAACAATGTAAACGCATTGTTGTGTTCCGGTTTTAAGGTCATTGTAGTCAGCGTAACTACTGGACATAATGAGACTTAACAACTTATGTCTCAGGATGGCGAGCGCAGTGGAATGCCGAGCATTGCTTTGTAATTCATGGTGATGGTTTTGCTACTGTCCATGAGCGGTCGTATCGCTTACCATCAGGCGAATGACATGCTCGTCTCGCCATTCATGACAACAAAAAAAAACTGAGTACGCTAGTGTACTATTCGTACGTAGCCATCATCCATCGGTAGCATGTCTGTATTGTTCGGACTTTGCCATTATTATTAAGTTTTGATAGGATTTGTTATTGTTATCATATTTATGTAAAAATATAGGAAAATATTTAATTAACTTAATAAAATAATGTTCAAATGCATCTACTAATATATCACTAACTTCAATTTTAATCAATTGATATTTTATTTTTATCATCATGTTTTCCGAGTGGCAATTTCTCAATGGAATGTCACAGTCAATCGGAAAATAACAAATTTACAATATGTATAAAGTTGTGTTGCGCTGATAACTTTATGACTGCCTTTGTGGCGTAGTGATACTACGGTACGATTGCAAAGCTGAGGTCTCGGGTTTGAATACCGGGTCGGGCAAAGTGATATTGGATTTTTCTATTCACTATCAGCCCGGAGTCAGGAATTTGTGCCCGATATGGCGATAGGCTTGCCCCCTATCATATCGTGGGATGGAATATACAAGGCGAAACGTGGGTGTTCTGGTTGCACCTCTGCCTACCCCTTCTGGGAAAAAGGCGTGTGTTTATGTATGTATGATAACTTTATGTGTGTGTGTGGTAAGAACTGGTGGAATAAGAGTTATTTTAAACCCAATATTTCGAGAATCTATGTATCTGATTGTACGGTTGAACTCTTTCATTACTTGAAAATAGATATAGACTGTATACCGCAGGTCACTTTATGATAAGTTGCAACAATACACAAGTCAATAATTCTAAATTGAAAACTAAAGCAGCAATGAAAACTAAAGTAGCCACACAAGCTAACACGCAACATCAGTGAACACGTAAATAAACGCGACAGCATTACTATTCGCAGCTACAAGCATCAAAAAGTAACGGGCCGCGGCGAAAATAACCTCTCATACCCTTGACAATTTGGTGCGGACATGAAAAAATGCACGAGTGGCGTGACGCGGCGCTCTCGACATTGTAGCGCGCCCGGCGGGGGCGGAAAGGACGGGGCGGAGAGGCGAAAGGTGGCGGACGGGGCGGAAGGTGGCGGAGGGCGGGGGCGGACCGTTCGCCGCAATAATTAGAGGCCGTGCGGCGGGCGCGTGCTCAAGTAGCAAAATCCGCGCGGCGCGTTAAACTTGGAAAATTTTCAGCTATCAGGAGTCCGCCGGATGGTTCGCGGAATAATGCTTGTGCTGGTAAACGTGCTGTCACCTTCGTTTGTTTTGTACTGGCTAGATTCTGCTGTCTATGGAGGCGACTGGATTTAATAGAGGATATTTAGATTATGCTTTTTGAATTTTGTTGCCTTGAGTTTAGTGAGATATTGTCACACCAGTTTTTGTCATAGATAATTATTGAACAACGAAGTAATTAATTTCACTGTTGCCGAAATAATCTGATCTGTTTATATCTCACACAACACTTGCACTCGAAGTTAATACTAAAAAAGGAAATAACCATATAATTTCAACTGGAATTCAAACCGCAACCTCTCATTTCTCAGCCATTCGACCGCTGCTCCCCGCAAGTCTTGTACACTATAACCCTATTTGGGTCCCTCAGTGAAATGTTGGCAAAATACGGAATTCTCCACAAGATGGCACTTGAGAGATTTTTCACCGGTCAAAAAATGTCTTTGCGGGCGCATTAATGCCCCCCGGCGCGGTGGGGCGGGGGCGCGGACCCCCGTCTTGTGGTTTTGTATTATTTTGGGCCAGCATCCCTTGACGTGGCGACCACTCGTGCTCCTGTGATGTGATAGCACTCTGCCGCACTTAATGAACGATGCCTTATGATATAAAAGAAAAATTCTACGCAGAATTGACGGATAGAAGATTTCTACATCAGTGATATTCAATTTGTTTGCAATGGATTTATTTGATGTTTGTTTTCATTTCTCTTAGAAAAAAATAAAAACCCGGTATTAGGTAATTAATTATAGAATCAGTATGCTATTTTCGACAAAAGAGTAGTTTCTGGTATAGACGTTGAAGAACTGCCTCTCCTAGTGGCTTTACAATCTGTTTTATATTCCAACATAAGAATACATTTTGCTGTTGCATTGGCAGGATTTATATTCGCCCAGATAGCGACCAACGTAAAAGATAGTAACAAACCCGTCGTTCATAATATCTTCCATGACCATAGCAAGTCAACTTACCCACTAATATCCACAGATACCCATAATATAACATCCTATCATGCCTAAATCTAAAAGGATGCACAGTGTACAACTCATAAAATCAATAGCCCGTTTCGTGATCTAACTAAGCAAATAAAATACACCAAACATATTTTAATTGGTGGCATGGTAAACGTAAAAGTGGGATATATTTTTACCGCGAAATCTCGTCCCGAATGCTAGTTGTGAAGCGTCTATTATAATTACTATAGGAAGAGCTGGGAGTGTCGCCGTCCGCGTGCAATTTTGGCGCCCGCCGTGGTTGCCTCATTGCTCTTATTTGCGACTCTTTCACCGGGTGAATGTTGCTCCGCGGCTCCCATTAGGTGCCTATTATGTCTACCGGCTTCGCTTTCCACATGTTTTGCGATTTTTTTTCACTTGCCCGACACCTTGTGCGAGTTTCGGCAGCGAGCCGAGGGCCTTTCAGCGACTCCGCGATGAGTTATGAGCGGTTTTGATTAGCGTATAAGTATTCTCTTTCATGAGAAATGTTTTTACTCATTCGTCACTGCGCATTCGGCGTTATCTCGACGCTCACGTTCTGCCGAGACTTGGATGGGCTTTATGACACCGTGTTAAAGATGGCCGTTGAATTAATTTTGTAAAGTTATATCATAAGAAAGTTTTAAGTTGTGGATTTAAAATGCTTCTAGAATATCTTTTATTATGAGCAAGATAGTTGCAGAATGCTTAGAAATTATGAAATAATATTTAAAGTCAAACAAATTTGTTTGATATAACGGAATGTAAATATCACAAACTTAAATGCCTTATATAATCTCTTTTAATACATTTCGCAGGAATTGCATCTTTAAAAAATTTACTCTTACATTGCAAATGTAGTTCCTAAATATATCTACGCTTAACTTATTCATTTATATACATGAACAAAAGCCGTGATATTGGGCACCACGTCGGGCGCCAGTAGTCAGCGGCAACAATGGCGGCTAATGGCGGGCGTCGTTACGCACTCGACGCGTCGCTCGCGCAATTATACGCGACACTCACAGCGCAGCGCTGGCGGCCCTCAGGTGTGCATTGTTGACGAGCATTTGTGTGAGCTTTCGACCGACGTCTTGCCAGTCATCTATGGTATGGGAATAATGCGGCTTACAATACAGAATTATCATATTAGTCTTAAAATCCTGTCGGAGAAGTTTAAGGACGTAAATAAGTAGACTTAGAATGATAGGTACGGCTTCCGGTATCAACGTACCTACTCTGAAAGCAATATTATCAACTGCGGCTGAAACAACTGCAAGCGCAGGTGTGTTTTGGAGTAATATGGAATAAGCGAAGACATTCGCAGAGTTGTAGCCTGGGAATGGATAAACAAATGTAAATGATTTTGCAAACTTAGTTCTTCTGTTTCTTTTTTAAATTGAAGGAGCATAACTAAAATTAAAAAATATAGATGGACGAATGCAATTTCTTTGAAATTTCATTCACCTCTGCTCTTTCCCACTCAGTAAATTAGTTTCACCGCGAGCAGCGCGATGTTTGATCGTGTCAGACATAAGTCGCCACTCGTGCCATCAAGTTAAGGATACAGTGGGATGCTAAGCCCGTTCCAGATCTAACGGCTCGCCGCATTAAACCGTCACAAAGCTCGCGTTTAAACACTCGGCGCGGGTGCGTTCGCGGCTTACTGCACGAGTGTCGTAATACGCGCTCGCTGCACCCCTCCCGCGCGTCCCGCAACCCCGCCGCGACCCACCACGAGAGCTCTCGCAAGGAGTGGGTACTGACGCCTTTTTATCTGTCCATGTAGCCAAAATACTAATGCCTTGGTTTGACGATTCAGTATTGATTGTGAGTGGATTATTTCGTTCTTAAACTTGAAATCTTTAAGGGAATTCTATCTGTTTCTATTTTGTCTGAGGAATTTTACTAACCAACCTATACATATGTGGACGAAACAACATGTGAGGTTTGCTGCTTTTTTTGCAAAAATATTAAGTCTCCGGGATTCTTTCACCCAATGACAAACGATAGTTTCTATCTGGTCAGATCTCTGTGGAGCGTGACACAGTGTTACTGTGCCGTTTAAGTTATTGTTCCGTACATGCTGAACTCAAGATTGGCTATATACCTATGTACACATAATAACCTATAAATTGTCATTGTTACAGATCGCTCGCAAACATTCGGCCCCATGCGCAGCGGCTACGTGGCTCGCAACCAGGACCAAGGCGCCGGACAGAGCTACCAGGGTTTCAACCGCTCCGGCGACGGCGGCCAAGATAGATACAACCAGGACCGCTCCCAGAACGGATACCATCAGGAACGATCACAAGGATACAACCAAAACCGATCACAAGGATACAACCAGGATCGATCACAAGGATTCAACCAGGACAGGTCACAAGGATACAACCAGGACAGGTCACAAGGATACAACTATAAGTCGCAGGGGTACAACCAGAACAGGTCCCAAGGCTATCAAGATAGGTCCAACCAGGGCTACAACCAGAACAGATCCAACCAGGGCTACAACCAAAACCGCAGCCAACATCAGGGGTACTCCTCACAGAATTATCAGAATCAAGGGTACAACAGTAGTACTCAAGGACAAGGGTACAACAGTCAGAATAAATATCAGCAACAGGATAAGTATGGGAATCAAGGGGAGTCGTCACAGCCTCGGAGACAAGGCTACAGCAGTAGTCAAGCGGGCTGGCGGTAAGGGAACGGGAATTAAGTGTTGTTCAGATTTAACAATAATTTTATAGTTCACAAGATTTATAACCCACTGTTGATTGTATGACAAGGGCATGCCCGAAATAAATAATAGATTGAAATGGCTTTTGTTGTGGCTTTTTTTTAGACTTGCTTAAGATCCTGCTGGTAGTTTTCTGTATAGGATGGTGGAAAACCGTCAAAGTGACAAACTAAATTGAGTCCGACTCGTGTAAAGCCAGAGGGGTTACTTTATTCGTCAACACGAAATTCGATGGTTCGGACGTTCGACGTTCACTTATGAGATAAAAGTTTTCCACTTTTAAAATCAAAATTAGTCTGAAATATATCATTCACTCCAAACTTAGTGTATTGTTGCGACGTACGATAGGTGATTCGAAGATTTTGTAATGTATTTAGGCACATACAGTACAGTACTGTTTTACGTACATTCGTGCATTTTGACGTTCGAACATTCGTCGTCGTGTCGCAGAATAGATTAACCCTCCTCTGAGACACCATGATAATTGGACATAACTGACATTTGTCGGTGGATTCTTTATTGAGATAACAGTGTATATATATCAGACGCATTATGCTCTATTATTTTGTCCGTTTAAAAAATATCACGAAACTAGAAATTCGCTTCAATTTAGGGTTAAGTTCAAACCACGTCACGATTCACAGTAATGTATGCCCTGTTATGTCTGAACCAGACAATTATGTATTATGATAATCATGTGAAAGTTAGTGGAATATACGAACGGCCAAATCCATCTGTGAAGAAATTATTAATAAAAATAAATACGCAAAATCTTTAAATATGAGATGCATTTTCATTCACTTAAATAAATGACTGTTGATATTTTAAAAGCTGTTACTTGTTAAACCCAAAGCAAAAGGTCACTAAAAGTTACATTTAACTGAAATTTTATACTTTGATTTTTAATAAAACATTTTCGATTGTGTTATTATTACACCATTTTAACATTAGTTTAATTTTTTTGTGCTTGAAGTCACAGTTCAATATCAACTGTTTCAGTCTTAGCTTTATGGAAGGTTAGCATTTTATATATTTCATTAACTTTTACTTAAAAAACTTAAAAGCAATTGTATGATGCTGTAGATTTACTTAAAATAATGAGACAATACAGAATGAGTGAATTGCATAGTTGGCAACGGTTCTCTTTGAAAACAAAGTAAAGTATATGAATTGACAAAGAAAGGACGCTCCAGTGACCAACGCTCAGTTGCCAGAATTAACTTTGACAGTAACTTTAAAGCACTATATACACGGGGAGAGTTTCTCGCCTCGAAAAAGCGATTATCGTAAGGATATAAAAAAAGTTGCATCGTGTAAACATTTGTCACAAAACGATAATCTATGGCGGTTATGTCATGCGATAATCGCATACGATTCTCGCCGCGAAAAACTCCGTGTAAATAGGGCTTTACTTTGTTATTTATAAATAATAACTAATTAAATACACCCAACATTCACATACATAGTCCTAGGCCCACACTAAGATCGAGTCTTGTGTCGTGGGTATCAGGAGCTACGATAGACTTCAAGCTCAAAAACACCCAGAGACCCGAAACAAATACTTGTGGTTCACACAAACATTTATTTCGGTGCGGGAATCGAACCCACTGCCTCTTGTTTCACAGGCGTCTAACCAACTGCGTCACGGAGGCTGTCATTTACGTCTTACGTTTGATATGGCGAGTGCGTAGCTTTGAAATAGTATTGCTTTAAACCTCCAAGAAGGCGGTCGGACACTCGCATTTGTGTATGGTGTTACTGGTGGTAGGTCTCTCATATATGAGAGGCCGTCTGGGTAGGTACCCCCCAATATATATATCTCCCGCCAAACACCAGTGTAAATACACTGTTGGGTTCCGGTTTGATGGACATTGTACATAGAGTAACTACTGGACATAATGATACTTAACATCTTATGTCTAAGGATGGCGAGCGCAGTGGAATGCCAAGCATTGCTTTGTAATTCATGGTGTTGTTTGGTTTTGCTATTGTCCTTGAGCGGTCGTATTGCTTACCATCAAATAAAAAAATGTAGAGGACATTATACAAAAACTCACAATTTAGACACATTTTAGTGCCAATGGTTTAAATTTACGCGAATCTTACACATTCAATTTTTTTATTTAAATGGATTTTGTCGCGGAGTTGGTTTCATTTTGCATTTTTCAACTTCCCGACGCGATGTTTCGATTTATTTACAGCTTATATTTGGTCTCGTGACCACGAAAGCTGTAAAGTAATCGGAAGTGCGTGGTGGCCTGTTGGTAACGGAGCAGACGCGGCTGCCTATATGTTCACGGTGGCCGCGGGTTCAAATCCCAGGACACACCTCTGACTTTTCGGAGTCATGTGTGTATTGATAGTCAATCGCCACGCACTATAACGGTGAAGGACAACATCGTGAGAAAACCTGCATACCATAGCGATTTGTATAAATTTCTATGGTATGTAAAAGTCCGCCAACCCGCACTAGGCCAGCATGGTGGACTATATGGCCTAACCAGTCTCAATCGTACTCTCGATTGTAGAGGAGGCCCGTGCCCTGCAGTGGTACGTATACGGGCTGATACAATACAAAAAAATCGAAATGTCGGGAAGTTAGAAAACGTAATTAAACTGTAATTAAACTAAACTCGCGATAAAATCTGTACAATTTAGTTTTATTTCAATATTTTAGTGTTTCGGAAGCTTCTAGAATATATCGTTGTTCATGTTTGTAGCAAGTTAGACATATCTGGACTGCGGCATATAAAACCACCAGTCCACTACCTCTATGTTCCAGTATAAAATATTGAAATAAAACTATTTTTACAAATTTTATCGCGATTTGGTTTAATTTTAATAATAAATAAAAAATTTAAGAACAAATATAAAATCCGTGAATATTTGTTTTATTTCAATGTGTAACATTCGCGTGTATCTACGAAACAATTACGCAATATGACACATATCAAAATCGGCCTGTAGTTAGAGTATAGTATCTCTACATTTTACTTACCATCAGACTGCAAAAAACTGACACATAAACTCACGCTTTTTTCACGCTGGTAGCACCTCTGTGCTACCAGGACACCCACGTTTCATGTTGTGTTCAGTCTCACGATGCGATAGGGGGCGAGCCTATCGCCATATCGGGTGCAAATTCCTGACTCCACTCTGATAGTGAATATAAAAATTAATACCACTTTGTCCTACATGGGATTCGAACCCGAGACATCAGCGTTGTAATTGTACTGTAGTACAACTCCGCCACCGAGGTAGTCACTTTGCAATGACGTTACAGTAAAGTTAATATACACCTTAGTATTTTTTATTGTTAAAGTTTCATAAGTATCAGTACAGATATAGGGAGGGTTACTAAGTACAATAAAAGAGTTAATAAATAAATGAATAACAAACTATCACAAAGAGAATCGTTGAGAATATTCGTTGATTTCCCAACGTAAAGCCCCATTTACACAGGAGTTTCTCGCTTCGAATGTACGATTATCGTTAGGATATAAAAAAGTTGCATCGTGTAAACGTTTGTCAGAACACAATAATCTATGGCGGTTATATCAAGCGATAATATTATACGATTCTTGCCGCGAGAATCTCCGTGTGAATGGAGCTTAAGGTAAGTAAAATGAATTATAAGTGAAAATATGAGTATGATTGTTTGCATACGTATTATGTAATGTACAAAGCAGCAATTAGTTTGCCTGTGACAGTGCCTACGCGTTAGTTATATTTTAAGTTCTATTAAAATTGATAATCTGAAAAATATATGCAATAAAAATATGACCTGGTTTTATTAACACACCACAAAATCTAATTAAATGCCTATGCTATTTGAAATAGCTGTAACAGGTGACTTTTATAATCCACGAGTAAAGCAACCTATTTTAGCATGACGATGTTGCTGGCAGTTATATTAAGAAGAATAGAATAAGGATTTGAATACAGAACTGAGTTGTTAACGGCTGATGTAAAGGATGGCCGAGTCGGAATATTATCACGCCACGATTAGTCATTTTGTAACGTTTTACACAGTTTTAATATGCGAGTTGTATGTGTAGAGAGCCCTGCTATAAATATACATGATGTTGGAAGAGAATAGAGGAATTATGATTACTCAATCGTCGTATTATTATTTGTCCTAATATAGCAGTTCAAGTTGGCCGCTTCCAACAGGTCATTGTTTAGATTCTTGGGCGAGGCATATGTTCAGCAGTGGACTTCCTATGGCTGTAGCGTGAAGGGAAAGAGAAGTAAAAAGTAAATCTAATATGTTGCCTTTGCTGGGTATGCTTTTTAGAATTCCCAAGATTCTGAACCGGGATATGTTCGTGATTCGAATCCCAGGCGGGGTTGTCCACCTTGTAATTTGTATGAGTTAAGAAGAATTCCATTTGAGTTTGCTTGGCTGGAAGTTTGCTAGTCATGTCAAGAAGTTCGGAAATAAAACTATAAATGACACTAGTGCAAACTTTACGTACCCCATTAGAGATATAGACGTGAGCTTATGTTACGAATTCTGGTGTGAAAGACACCGATAGGCTAGAAATTCATAAAATACCTTCCATTGTACAAATTAGACTCAAATGATTCACATTCTATTATAGTGGATATTTTTCTCTTATTTCTTATACTGATAACAAAATATATTAAAACATATAATACGTGACATAACATATTATAAATATATATTATGTGATCCTATAATAAAATAATTATCACTACGTCTTCAGCTTATTTCTTTAACCGCTTATTTATTTCATTGTTTATTACTTTGGTTTCGAGTCAGACACGTATATAAGTGCTCAGAAACTCGCCACCCCTTCTCGACCTTAACTACTTTATAGCACGTGCCACTATCTGCTGGGGCCTAAAGAAAATAAATAGTTTTAATCAAAGTAAAGACTAAAACATAATATTAGAGGTATTAAAAATATATAAAACGAATATTTATTATAGGCTCCAAACTAAAAAAAAACAATGCGAATTTGCGTCCATACAAGGCTTGACATAATTTTTTACGCCTGAATTTTTTAAGAATTTAATTAAACACATGTAGCGTACAACAAAACGTTTCCAAGATGGCGGACATCTGAAGAGGCGATTGTTCGGAATAGTGCATTATTTTTGCTCCTTTGTACCACAATCGTAGGCTGAGAACATGAAAGGAATTGCCCCCGTGTGCCAGAACCACTTGAAAACTCAATGAAACTTAACGGGAGAATTAAGGTGATTTTTTTGTCCGAACTTTTTAAATGGTCCGTTAATAATGCATGCAGCCGCTGGATTGGCGTTTGATTATTAAAAAATGATGGTAACATATACTACGCTAGGTTGTTTAACAGCAGAATTTTGTAGTCGTAATCTAAAATTTTAATAAAACAAACAATTATTGCACAAGCAAGTGAAATCACTAATATTATATATACGTAGGTATAGGTAGGTAATATTGATGTGCTAGATGCGGAATGTGCTTATAAATTCAGACCAATACTTATATCTATCCATTTTGTGCACTTAAGTAGTGGGTAAGTGAAATCGATACATGATAAATTCTTAGAGTTTTATAATATGAAGGGAGCGCTGCTACTTAAAAAACTTAGATATTTTTTTCTGCACTCCTATTGGCTGACATTTGCCAGGTGATCCAATATGCACGAATTATGTGATAAAGAAAAAATAAAAAAAATAGTTTAGAGCAATTAAATTCCACTTAAACTCATATTAGACGGATAATAATTAAATTTAATTTCGATAACGAAATTAGTTGTTGAATAATTAGTTCAATATTCACTAATATAGCAGCGCTACCAAAATATCAAACAAGACAATATCTACGTGTTTGAAGACGCAAATGTGTAACAGCGGTCCCTCTATATTATAAATACTCTAAGCCTATAACATATAAATGCAGTCTACCTACATTAATAACAAAAATACTGACTGAAACGGGGATTTGCGATATCTTGGGTGTAAATGTGCTAATCATACACACACTGTTCTTGATGTATCTTAAGGACGCAGGTGAAACAACGAGACAATCAATCATGTGGATAAATAATTATAAACACGTCATGGAACAACTCATAACGGTTCTTGAAATCTAGGAACGGAGAAGAAACCTCAATTGCGAGGGACGCCTACGCATCCCGTGGTATGGATGTTCAAGAAACGCGGCGCGCCGATGACCGTATTCGGGCATCAGGTGAGCCAATTCAGTATTTGAATTCCTGTAAAGATACTTTTTCGGTTTAGTAATAATAAGTAATAATATGTCTAGCTAAAATTTAATCTAAAAATAATACGCATCCAGTAATAGTCGTAGAGGTTACTGTCTATATATTTGCAATAATGCTTCCAGTAAGTCCTCCAGTCATTAATTTCTACGGTATGTAAGTCCGCCAACCCGCACTAGGCCAGCGTGGTGGACTATATGGCCTAACCACTCTTAATCGATTCTCTCAATTGTAGAGTAGGCCCGTGCCCAGCAGTGGGACGTATGTATATGGGCTGATAAAAAATGCTCCCAGAGGCTATTTTAGACGGGTATACAAAAGTAAAGACAAGCTTAACGGAAGCTCGTAGTACCCCTACATTTGTCGCATTCTATATTACTTGTCAAATATAATTAGAAAACTTTTTCACAGAATCTTGACTCATTTCGCGCTCTCACATTAAACATTTGACAAGTTCATTGAAGCAGACACCTTAACCTCGGTTCACTTTCCCATTTCCCACAAGACTCCGCGTAATCAAAAGTAATATTTCACACTACACTTGACCGCAGCGAAGTTCCCATAGCAAATTGCTCATTCCACACCGTCGCATTCACTTAAAATCGTTCTCAAGATCGCGAGAAGTCAAAGTCAGTCGAGATTTAAATGCGCGACTCGACAGCTCGTGGCGCGCGCGCAGTGTGGCGCCTTACATGGTCACGTGAGCACAGCATGGCGGCGCGGCGTCCTGCCGACACAGCCCGCCCTTATAAAATCATTAGTAATAACACGCTCGATAACAATACGTCGACAGTTCACGGTGAAGTGCACATTCTAGATTTGCCGTGTTTATGGGAAGTGAGCACCGCGAGTCGCGACTCGTAGTAGCCGAATTCACGCGTCACCTGAGATATTGTGGCGTGTGGGAATTGGCAGGTTAATTCATTATTTTAGCGCTCGTGAATGAGATCGCGAAATAAGCGGGTCCATTTTAGTGTTTAGTATCTTGATATTTCATTGAAGAATAAAATATGTATATTCATATTGTTATTTGGTTACATAGGCCCGGTAGCGTCAAGTAATAATTTTGATCATAGTTTTAACTTTGATAATTTTAACTCCGTACATTTGGCATTTGAAATTATGGTCAAAGTACTAATCCCCAATAATTTGGAAACGAGAATAAGAAAACGGGACGGAAAAAATAATTAACGTATCACTTGTTCTAGGAGAATCGGCTGATTGTAACATGGATATATGTAACATTTATGTGAGTTTGATACAAAACGTAAGCAAGTACCTACACAATTATTTTATATACCCCCACTGAGCCCGACAGATCTCAACTCAAGGCCGAAAAAGGTATCGATAGGCAGCCACTTCATCTTTCATCATCATCATCAGCCCGTTACAGTCCACTGCTGGACATAGGCCTCGCAAGGTACGCCACAGAGCGCGGTCACTTTGCTCTTTACTACTAATAATATAGACCAAAATCAGTTTAGTCTAACAAAGTTATTCAAAGGACTTATAAACTGAGTTGATCAACATATATTTCATAGTAAAACAAATATAAAGCATCTAAATAGGTTGAAAATTGTAGCCGTAATAAAAATACACCCAACAGGCACGTGCATAGTCCCCACTACAGAACAGCATCTGTTTGTGGTCCCGACAGTAAGATCGAGTGTTGTGTCGTGACTCATGGGTATCAGGAACTACGAGAAACTTTTCGGTTTTCAGAAGCAACCAGATCCGAAACAAATATTTGTGCTTCACACAAACATAATATGTCTCGGTGCCAGGATTGAACCCGCGGCTTCCGTTTCACAGACAGCGTCTAACTGCGCCACGGCGGCTGTAAATTTATCGTAGCACTGCAATGAAAGAAGACTTAGCTTACTTTACCTACAAAATAAGATATTTGCCGATCGAGTTTTACCTAAATACTATAATACCTATATCTATAGTAATTCGTGTGATTTTATTGATCACATTTTCATCACTGCTAAGTGACTTTCTTTTTAATTTTCCTTTTCCCGTCTACATATTTTGTTAAATGAAATCTGGGGAAAATCCTTTATTGAATGTGTTGGTTGTAGGATATTTGTAAGTATGTATGTATCTGGATAGACTGGGAATAATTAATGAAAATAATTTATTGAATCTATTAAAATGTTCAACA
The DNA here is from genome assembly GCA_033459515.1 of Theretra japonica. Taxonomy (NCBI): domain Eukaryota; kingdom Metazoa; phylum Arthropoda; class Insecta; order Lepidoptera; family Sphingidae; genus Theretra; species Theretra japonica. The sequence goes on along the minus strand of CM065951.1, from coordinate 739,403 downwards.
TTATTTAGATTCAGTCATATTTCTTTTTCTAACACCCGCTTCGGAAAGCGGTTTTCACTAGAGAAGAACGGGCAAGAAACTCTAGTGTTACTCTTTTCAAAACCAGTTTCCAATATCGTGATTATTACAAAAATTACAAGTTGGTCCAAATCAGAGCAGTTCATTGATAATATGTTATAATTTGCAAGTGACATAAATTTTTAATACAATATGTTTATATTCTGTTTAATATTGCTGAGTGAAGTGATACTTCACTTCACTTCACTTCACTTAGTAGCCCAGAACGAAGAATCAGTATACCCTGAACCATTAAACCCGACATATCGACAATTCAAGTGCGTTGTATTCTGGATACAGCTTTTGTACCTATAACTATTAGTTTTTAGGCGGGCCGATGACCAATCTAAGTACATACTTGAATTGCACTGCACTTAAAAATTTGTCTGTTGCCCCCAAATGTATGGATAAATTAGTTACTTAATTAAAAGTAAATGACAATCTATTTGACATCTATAAAGACTAACAAGACCCATTTGGCCGAAGCCTTAGATGTGATTCCAAGGCACATATCACAGGCTTTTCTTATTCACAATTCGCGTATTGTTTAGGTTAACGGCGAAGGAGAAACGCGGGAAATATGCACGCTTGAAACTTCGCACTCCAATTGATAAGGTAAGTGGAGTTGCATAACCCGCATTAAGACAACATGGTTAAGGAAAGCTTACTCCTTTCCTCAGCAACAAGCAAAGTATCAGCTTAAAATCACAAGCAGAATCATTTAGACCCCTAAGTGTAGTATAAGAGGAGGATATTAACATTTTATAATGTTACCGGATCATGTATGCATCAACAAATTCAAATATGAAGGAAGCAGATGTAATAAAGCAATACGTTTTAAACATCGCCCGTCGTTTTCACTCGCAAATGAAAATTAGGCCGCTGCTCTGAACAAGAGCAAAAAAGTTACAAATTGTTCTAGTTTCCCCCCAAATTTCACATTCGGAACACGCACGCCGCAACGCGCTGATTGGTTAGCAAGCGCACGTTCTGATTGGCCAGCAATTTGACAGTAATGGCGTTAACTTAACACTCACTTTATTTAAAATGGCGTAACTCACACATTGAACAAACGATTCGTAACCTTATTGCAACGGAATAAAAGAGTATTTGTAATAGCAGAAAATATAAGAGTTATAAATATTTTTCTCCTACATCTCCCCAGCAGACAGATGTTGCTACATTTTAGTAACAATTCGCCCACAACTAGCATCGCAGTCTATTGTTCCGTCTTTTTGTATGATTATTTTGACTAATTCGTTTGTCCTGCGGTTGGTTAGATTTTATCGTGGGGTGAGCCTTAATTCATCGGATGAGTTTTTGTTCAGCGCTACCGGTTTGGAATTGTATTTTTTATTGTTACTCTCGCACGCCGTAGCGTGTTAATAATATGTTTTTATAATATTTTCAAGTGCCATTAGACATGGTTATTTTTGAGCTTTAACCAAATGTTACGTATGAGAGGCGTGAATTTGGCATTTTATTGATAAGACAAACATTGCGTTTTACTCGAGTTTAGCGTGTTATTCGTGTTTGATTTTACAGAAATGTAAAGTTATGCTTTATGTGCAAGTCTTATTACTGTGACTTTGAAGAAAGTTGACTTTCAAACTTTAGGCCTATATTTTGATTGAATTTTATAATTACATACATACATACATAACCACACGCCTTTTTCCCAGAAGGGGTAGGCAGAGGTGCTACTAGAACACCCACGTTTCGCCTTGTATATTCCGTCCCACGATGTGATAGGGGGCGAGCCTATCGCCATATCGGGCACAAATTCCTGACTCCGGGCTGATAATGAATAGAAAAATCCAATATCACTTTGCCCGACCCGGGATTCGAACCCGAGACCTCAGCTTTGCAATCATACCGTAGTACCACTACGCCACTGAGGCAGTCAGGCAGAATTTTATAATTACTCAAAATAATTATGGTATTTGTTGTATCTAGACTGTAGACTAGTAAATATTGTTGTAGTAAATTTTGATCAATCTTACAAAATCCAATCACGTTTTCAAATCCTTATCGTATATAAAAACCGCTAACAGAAAGCCCAAGACAAGAAGTCTCGTATTCACCTGTTACATCTATTCTACAACAAAACTCACAAACCAAAGACACAATGTGTATTACACATATTAATTTTGCCACAGGGGGTGTTGTAATTAATGTTTAACGGCTCATTAGAGCCGGTGTCCGCGTCGCGACGCGTGTTACATTATTTTTTAATAACCGCCGCGGACGCGACGCGACGCTTCGAGCACGCCACTCGAGCACGGCCCGAAAAAATCACATGTGTTCAGTATTGCCCGCGGTTTTGGCTTGTTAAACCTGGGTTCTGTATATTATTTATTCTATAAGAATAGCTGAGGCTTTAATCACTAATATATAAATGTAGAAAAAAAATACTTAGACTAAGTGGGTTGATAATGAAAATTATTGTGGTGTGTAAATTACAGTTACTACAAATGTATACCTAACCGTATCTGAATTTGTCAATTATAAAAATACAGTAATAGATATCAATTTAACCAGCCTAGATTTCTTTCGTTTACAATATATCAATATTGTTGCGTGTCTTGAATATTATTTGTTAGTTATTCTTACTTTATTAAGTGATTACCTAATCTTAAAGAATGTTTAAATGAAAGCAAGATTATAGACTAATGGGATACTTCGTCACGATGTTGATGAGTTAACTACGCTGCATGGATTTGAATTCTAACAAGTACTAATGACATGGAATGGAATGGAAAAGCGCTTTGTTTTCTCTAATGAAATTTGCGTTGTTACATGACAAATCATTAAAGCAAGATAATAATACCAGTATGAATGTATGTATGTATGTATGTATGAATGTAGGATTGACTCATTATGTTTTATTCATGCTGTTTCAGTGTTAATTACATTTCATGTAGGTATGTGTTAGCTTTCGCATTAAATGCTACGAATAACATTGTCATAATTTATCTTATACTCTTTCTACATTTTAAGTTTTAATTTGAATGTATTATGTAATTATACAAAATATGATACTGAAGTAAACATTAGTCAATTTCTATCACTTTCCTAACTTTAAACACATAACCTAAAAACCTTAAATCACCAAAGGGTTGCGCGTCGATTGCGTCGATTTTAAGCCGCGCACAACGTAGACATTTGGCGCGTGGAATTATTATGTATTTCGGGAAAGTCCATTGTTTCGTAATCTCCCCCTGCACTCGAGTCGAGAGGCGCCATTGAGCGACTTCCATGTGAATTGTGAACTACAATTATGTGCATGTAGGTGCCAGCTATGTGCTCGTAATGAGCTCCAATGAGCGTGCTGAGCCCCTCGCAACCGTTGCGTTTCAGCTTTGTTAGACGGTTTTTTTGCGCTATAAAAATGTATTGGATTATGTTAATCGTCTTTGTGTTTTGGCGTTATTTAAAAAAAAGGATATTTGATAGGTAGATAAATACAGAATATTTTTATAAAGACATTAGAATAACAGGTGCGCTATTGTTTTGGGTTAGTGTCTTTAATAAGTAATTATAGAAGCGTAGATATGGGTCTGACTTATTTAATCACTGTATTGTCAACTTGTTTTAAAAAGAGCAACGCTAGAGTTTCTTGCCCGTTCTTCACTGGCGAAAACAGCGTTGTGAACTCGGTCTAGAAAAAAGTAACTGAATCTAAATGATGTATAACAATTTACAGATTCAATAAAGTATTTTAATTTCATTAATTAATCACTTTACGATATTTCCATATAAAACAATCTACCATGTAATAATACACGTATGTTTTATCATAATAATATGGAATCCGTGTTAAATTATGCTTTAGTTTCTATACTATACTGTATCAGCCCATATAGGTTCCACTGCAGAGCACTAGTCTCCTGTACAATCGAGAGTACGATTGAGACGGGTTTAGGCCTAGTGCGGTTTGGCAGTTTTTACATACCATAGATATTCTTACAAATCGCCATGGTATGCAGGTTTCCCCACGATATTTTCCTTCACCGTTACAATGCGTAATTGACTATCAGTACACACATGACTCCGAAAAGTCAGAGGTGTGCCCTTGGATTCCACCACCACCGTGATCATGTACCATTGTTATTTAAAGGGTTTCTTAAATATAATATTACAATTTAGTCTATTGTCTCAAAGGTATTTTTAAATATATATTTTAAGATAAAACATTTATAACGAGGTCACCACTTGACCAAAAGCATGCATTCATAAGCTCAAGCCTGTATCCTCAAGACTATCCTCGGAGTGGTTGGCAGTTATGTTTTGCCTCTGGTGTTATCCATATTTCACTGACCATATTTCAGTCCTATGATGTGATAATGGACGAACTTATGATCAAGACGGGCATAAATTCTAATCTCGGGAAAGTTAATTACGTTGTAATACTCATATAGAAAATCTTATACAAGGGAGGCTGCTCGAACTCAAACCCGCAAACTCATTTAACAAAAAAAAATGTTTTCGTCATGAACCTCATTAATGTTTGGCTCTATTCTAAGTCATTGTTAAGTTCAAAATCATTTTTTGTAACGAAGTTAAATTAATAGAATAGTAAAAAGAGTATGCAACTTAACTGCTGACATTTTCAAAATTAATGTGAAGAACTTTCAGATTTCTTCATGAAATTTTTAATTCACTCGATTTTCTTCGTCATAGCGACACTACCTATTGGACCTGTGATTTTTTTTTGTATCAGCTCATATATGCCCGAATACAGGGCACGGACCTCCTCTCTAGTAGTAATTAACAAAACTTTATCATAGTAGGTTCCCTGCATGTACCTGCGACCTCAGTTTCGAAAGTCTGTGGACCTGACCTTAATACGGTAATTGGTCATACAACACGAAAATTTTATATTTCAAACACTTATGGTTGAACGCATCATTGGGAGAGGCCTATGTTCAGCAGTGGACTTCCTTTAGCTGATGGATTGGATAGGATTGGATGGTTTAACGCGGGATTGCTCCCAAATCGCGAGTTTGATTAAGAAGGCTTAGGTTTTTGCCTTCGACGCTGGCCGGTTGAGGGTTGGCGCCTTTCATTTACCATATAACTTCTTCTAACGATCTCTGTGGTATGCAGATTAAAAAAAAATTGCGTCCACGTATAGTTAGGTGGTCATTTACTTACAATACACTCAGGCCACGGAACAGTCAGAGCTGTGCCTTGGAACTCGAACCCGCGACCAACTCCGTGCCAATCTTCCGTCCGATTTGCCCGAATAAGTCTCAACCAAATTATTGTCATCGTTACTGTATCCCATTTGTTTAAGTTTTCTATACGCTATACAACATAATATATCGATATTAAAAAATCACCTAACAATAATGTACACGCAAAGAACCCGCCACACTTAACGGAACCCTTCTAAAGCCCGCGAGTAATTGTCGCGTACCGAACCTTTCCTCCACTAAAACCAATACATTGTAAATCACAGTAGCAATCCACATCAAACGGAAACATGCTTTGTGTTCGACATCGCATATTTCCCCATTGTTTCCCGGCGCGCCATTAGCGGGCAACACTCGTGCAAATGAAAGCGCGCCAAAGCGCTCAGCTGTTAGAACATGCGCCATTTTGCCTTTGAGAGCATGAAAGGCGATGGGCCTGTTTTAAAATGGTCAGAAAGCCTTGTTTCGGATGATAAAAGCCACGTTTCCATGAAAAATTAATCAAGAAATATTACGCTTTGTTCTCGCGATAATTATTCGCTTTAATTGTAGAATTGTGAGCCTTCATTAAATGCATGTACTGAAGTATCTTTTATTTGCAAGTGCATTTCTAGGCCCAAATGAAATTACAGCGAAAGGATTATTTTCTGTTTTTCCGTACTAACCATTCATTTTAATAATACTTGTACATGATGTAAGTTGAACATAAATGTAAAGACTTTTCATTTCTTTGGTTTAAAAAGTATAAAGTGTGTAACACTAAATTACCTGTTCATATCCGGAATCCGGATAGGTTTAAATAATACGCATATTATAATGCAGAAACTTATTCTACCTACTACTTTTTCTATAAGAACATTGTTTCTTTACTACCCACGATACAACCTAGTAGGTAGTTTATATGGTAATACCCCGGTATATTCAAACCCTAACCATACATATATACATAAACACACGCCTTTTTCCCAGAAGGGTAGGCAGAGGTGCTACCAGAACACCCACGTTTCGCCTTGTATATTCCGTCCTACGATGTGATAGGGGGCGAGCCTATCGCCATATCGGGCACAAATACCAGATTTCGGGCTGATAATCGAATCGAATCGCTGGTATTCGAACCCGAGACCTCAGCTTTGCAATCATACCTTAGTACCCTAAGCGACCGAATTTTTATCTATTCCTAAATGCAGTGTTTATAAAACTCTTAACAACAGACCTTACATGGTGTCCAACATACACTCCCCACAAATATCTCCATTGTTACAAATAACAACAAACAAAGCACATTCTTAATTCTTATTAAGTCCTCGCACACAAGAGCTGTCAGAGAGCGAAACGCAATGTCAAAATAAACGTTCAAATAAGTACAGATTAAAATAAAAGACGTTTTGTCAGACATAAATTGACGAATCATCTTCACTCGACGCTCGCTGGGTACGAAAGGGTGGATTGAAAACCCCTTGTCTTTAATTTCTCTTGTTATCGTTTGTTATTGTTCAGAGCCGGTGCGATGCTTGTCCTGGGTAAGGACGGTAAGTGCTTTTAACCTTGCTATGTAAGCAGTCAGCAGGCTTCCTGCTTTCTGTTTTACCGCTCCAATTAACTTTGGCTTAGTTTCTTGAACTCGATTGAAGTTATTTCTTTGCCCTGATTTGAACAAGTCTTCGACCGCAAACCGGTAAAAGACTGACGTGGTTGTCAAGGTAATATACCGCGAAGAAAGGTAAAGTAATTTTGGAATTTGTAAGTATGGAGATTTATGGCTATTGTGGTTGATAAAGCTACAAACGTTGCGTGAGATGAAACTGTATGTTCAATATAAAATACTCATACAATTCTTAGAAGATGATGGAGATGTGCTCAACGATAAATGACACGGTAGAGTTGAAACAAAAGCCTGAAAAAATCTTTATTAAATTACACTAAAATCGATTAAGAATTTCCGAAGATATTCGCCTAATGTGCATAAAAACGTTCAACCCAATTAACAACCTTCTTTTTAAAGTTTGTTATACGGAACCCACAATACAGTCGTGTTGTCGGTGGTCTGTCGTGGTGTTAATACGAGTGCGTGATAATGAGGAGGTTCGGATAATAAGTTCGGCTCTGAATGACAGTCTCGATGCTGCAACAACAAAACCTACAGCAAATTGATGTAATCATAACAAGCATTATAAGAATAACACAAGTTATGAAGTTTTGACCTGCAATAATGTACTGTGATCTAGTAGAAGTAATTAAAGAGCATAGTTTAGTGCGTTAAAATATTCAAGTGACTATTTTAGATAGAATATGTGGAAACCCTATATACAGAATAATTCTGACAAATTCGTAATAATCGTAAAATATTATCTGGTCACTGTAATGTGTCAAAACTCCAATAACCCGTAAATAAATACACCTGACCACATACTTATGTATATAGTCATGACCCCACATTAAGATCAATTAAGTCTTGTGTCGTGGGTATCAGGAACTACGAAAGACTTTTCAGCCTCACAAACACCCAAACCAGAACCGAATACTTTTGGATCACACAAATATTTCTTTTAGTGCGGGGATCGAACCCGCAACCTCGCGTTTCACAGCCGGCGTCAAACTGCGCCACCGAGGCTATCGTGCTACTACTAAAACAATTTTTTGTTAATGTAAAACAATTTTTTAATACCAGAATAAATAATTCCTCAGTCACAGGATCTGCATTGAGTAGGGTACAAATATTCGGTGGGAATACAAAAACATATAGTTATGTGAAGTATAATGATGCCTGGTCCACCCCGGAAGCTAGAGCACTCATTCTTATAAGCACTTCCGAGTCCCATATTAATTAATTTAAGAGATTCATAATTAACGCAACAATGCTAATTAAAAAAGAAAAGCACTAGGTATACAATAGACTACATAAGTTCTTAAAAATAAAATCGTAGTAATATTTTTTTGGAAGTTTCAACTTCCTATGTGTAAATTATGCTTTTTTGAATAGTTTAAACTTTTGTCAGCTTAATGTAGCCTCTCAATATGTTCCGATATTCATCGTCATCATAAGCTACAAGAAGTCCAATGTTAAAGATAAGCTTCTTCCAAGTAATTAGTTAGACATTGACATCGTTTTAAATGAATGCCTGTAGTCAATTTTAGTAAGGCTTACTAATTGTCAAACCATCCCCGTAAGAGGTACTGTAATGATAATGTACTGAATGAGAAACGCAACCAAATTATTCATAAGCTCTCACTACGTGTGCAATCAACAACGGAATAAAGATTCAAAAAACAACAGACGATCGGGCGAAAATTCAAAGCATTCGTAAAAAGCACGCACGCGGCGGCCGCCCGTCAAAACCGTAGTTTTCTAATAAATTCATCGCAGCGCCCGCCCGTGCCCTATCGATTGTGGCCTCTTCGCCTCGCTCGGCGGCCGGACGTGCCGGAGACAATCGGCGCTGTGGCGCTTCTCTACGCAACTGTACAAACATGCTAGTCGAGTTATGTCATCGACATAGTGTATTACAATATCTACTTTGATGCAGTTGAGTAAGGTTGATTTTTGATTGAGAGGCGTCAGTGGTTATGACGTTGTGTACCGCGAAGAAAAAATATAAATGTTCGAACGTGTGTTGCCATATACGACTTTCAAATCTGCACGGAAAAGTTCAAAATTAGGGTGAATAAAAAATGTCGTTTGTTACATTACGGCATGGGGGACGCGCTCTTTGTCTCTGGCTCACTGTCAAGCGTACTTGTGTTTTCCCGCGTTTTTTGTTCTAATTAGTCAGCCCGCCGGCCCTCGAGCTTCGGTGGCACAGGCGCTCTCACGCGCGATTCTGCCGCCAATGTTGCGCTGGAATTATATAACGCAACTACCTCAGCTTTTTATTTCCCCTTACATTTGTAAATAAGTGCTGATGCGCCGGGATTTTGAAGTGAAATGAGTTATCAACTTGTCAACTCGGTGTATTAGCCCTTGTTGATAGTTATGAACGATGTCGCGCTGGGAATATGCTTTAGTTTAGGACTGGGTCGACAGCACTCAGGCTGTTACAGCACTGAAAAGCTTGGGTCAAGGATCATAGTTTCACAGCACAGTTTTTATCATCCATATTTTTAATTTCGTATTGTTGGATAATTAACTGGTTTATCGTGGACACCAGTATTTCTCGACTTTCTGACCCGTCTTTTCTGTGTTAATTAATATCGAAATCATTATGGCTTTAATCGTAACTAATTAAAACTAAGGGATAAGATGGGGTCGTATTCAAAGTCTAAAAAAACTATCAAAAATATTGTCTCATTAAGTAATGCACCCAATACCCCAAAATGAGTTACAGTCATGCAGAAACCAAGCAAAAAATTCCCTCAACGACGCGAAACACCTTTTATCTTCTCTCGTTTCCTTTTTTTTAAGTTATTTTATTATACAATCATCGCCTAGTAACAAGCGTGTTAATTGCTCATTCACAATTATATAAGTATATCAGTAACCCCTGTAGCTAAGATAAAGAAGACTCATAGCTGCCATAGACTAATAGGTTTTTGTCTCAAGGAAATTGAATCTAAGAAATTTTCAGATGAGCATTTAATTTTCAAGCATTTCACATAGTACACTATTTAAACTAATAAAGTAATTAAAATCTTTCATTAATTATTGTTAATTTATGTTGAAGTGATCCTTTAATTGGAATTTAAATTAATAGGCTCAAAAGATATTTTGTATGGTTTTGTGTTTATTTCTATTCAACCTTTTTGTGTGTGTAGATTAGTATTCATTTAATTAAAACTTTACATCTAGATTTCGTTTGAGTGAATTTGGATTGTGTGGCTTATTATTTTGCGTTTATGCTTATTGTTTTAAATAAACCTGACTTTTGTGAATTCTTGTAAAGTTTGTTAGCAAAGAATAAATAGTAATTGCAATTATTAAGATAAATTCACAGTTTGTAGGATAAAGAAAAGTTCATTATTTGCTGGGGTGGACATAAAATTAATTATTTAATTAATGTTATATTATCGACATCTTAAAAATTTGACGTAACCGTTTTCAGAATTAGCTATTGTAAATATGTCGTACGTCGTGTTTATTTTACTCTTGAGGAAATGACAACACTTCATTTGATAACCTAGACACTCAGAATCATCAAGATAGACTACCTACTGGTTATATAACTATATAACTATAGAGTTATATGAAGTGCGTGGTGGCCTGTTGGTAATGGACCAGACGCGGCTGCCTACATGTTCAGGGTGGTCGCGGGTTCAAATCCCAGGGCACAACTCTGACTTTTCGGAGTCATGTGTGTATTGATAGTCATTCACCACGCACTATAACGGTGAAGGAAAACATCGTGAAGAAACCTGCATACCATAGCGATTTGTATAAATTTCTATGGTATGTAAAAGTCCGCCAACCCGCATTAGGCCAGCGTGGTGGACTATATGGCCTAACCATTCTCAATCGTACCCTCGATTGTAGAGTAGACCCGTGCCCTGCAGTGGGTCGTATATGGGCTGATACAATACAATACAATATATAACCAGTAGGTATACTTCCTTTTAAGCACCTAGGTTGTAGAGAGGAAATAGGGGAAGGATACGCCGTTCATTGGACTCCTTAATAGTAAAGATAAAGCGAACTCTTTTGTTCATCTCTTACAATCACAAAGCGAATATACCCTAAAGCAGCACACATCTTTTGATTACAAAAAATCTACACAGGTAAACAATATCTAGACTTGCCGACACAACAAAACCTAAAAAACGTCTAAAAATCGACGTCCAATACAAATCCGCTAAGTACAAGCAATTACATTCATAAGCGTATAGATTTAAGACGTCGCGACCCCATGAATGGAAAGTCTTAAGTCATGGTAATGGCTCACCCCTTGCCGTATTCATGGCGCCCCCGCGCATAATATTCACAAATTTGTTTACAGTTAGGGGTCCCGGGAATTTGGCAGTTATTGTTTGTTGACGATGCATGTCGGGGGAGGAATTTTCAGCGTATTTACATAACAACGTGAATGTTCCGTCTTTTGTGGGTGTAATTGAATTTATCAGGAATAACGACGATAATTCAATCTTACATTGCTTTCTTCAGGATATGAACCTTTTATTAAGTGGGAAACGTTGACATGGAGAAATAACTATAACTCAACATGAGTGTCGTCCTTTGTACTGCTTTTTTTCGTCCCGTCCTGTCCCGTTTCAATCTGTTCTTGTCTTAAAGCATGCAATCCTTTCCTCTTATTTACCATTTCATTCACCCTATATTCTATGCCAAACCATCGCTTTGAGTTTGAAAGAGTAACAAATATGTATATATTTTAATTCCTTGTTCATCCCACAGGAACACATTTTTTTCGGGAAAAAGGAACCTATGCATCAATCCAGGGTATCAGCTACCTTCAAGCCAAACTTCTTCAGAATTGGTCCAGCCATTTGAGCGTGAAGAAGTAACAAACACACAATCTTTCCATCCATCCATCCATCCATCCATCAGCCAAAGGAAGTCCACTGCTGAACATAGGCCTCTCCTAATGATTTCCACAGTGACCTGTTGGAGGCAGCCTGCATCCAGCGACGTCCCGCGACCTTTACCAGGTCGTCTGACCACCTATTGGGTGGACGTCCCACGCTGCGCTTTCCGCTTTGTGGCCTCCATTCGAGAACTTTTTGGCCCCATCGGCCATCAGTTCTCCGTGCTATGTGCCCCGCCCATTACCACTTCAACTTGCTAATCCTCTGGGCTATGTCGGTTACTTTAGTTCTCCTACGGATCTCCTCATTTCTGATTCGATCTCGACACAATCTTTCACCATTGTAATATTAGTAGGGTAGCATATTTACGAGATTTACAATTTCAAAATTAAAGTTATCTTCAAAGTTAATTTATGCAACTGGGCCTAATGTTGAGTGCAGTGCAGTCCAAATACTGTACCCGGCCGACATAATAACCCACAAACTGAACTCAAGAGACGACATACTTAGGCACTTGTATTTTATTTTATTTATTTATTTATAATTCACTATAACAGGTTCACCAACATCTACAGTAGTTGTTATCTGGCCGGCTACAAACATCCCTGTTTCGATCACTAGCGAAAAGCTTTCGAGCAACCGATGTTATTTATTTCTTTCAGTATAAAAAATGATTTAAAAACACAAATAGAGAAATCGTTATTGAGTGCTGTCGTCCTCGTTTTTGGATAGGAAAAAATGGACATTAGTTTCTATGGAGTAATTTCTCATGCTCTTTCATAAATTACACGCGCGAAAAATAGTTATAGTGACGAGACACAATGTAACTAAATTTTTTCCAAAAAAAAGCGTCGACATTTTTGAATTTTTTTTCCTATCATCGTATTTGAGTGGTAAAAACATACATTTTCTTTTTTGTAAAAATAATGTACACCCTTTTAATTTTAAGGATGCTTTAGTACGAAAGGCATAAAATTATAATTTTAGCAAAAACTATGGATTTACCACTCAAACACCGATATTTAATATTGATATCAATGATATTTAATACATTACAAAAAAAATCGTTGCGTTTATTTGCAAAATTTTTAGTTGCATCGTGTCTGTAGTCACTAAAACTACCACCTACCAATATGTTTTGAAGGCGCTTATTTTAGCCCTGTGTTAATTATCCTCCCTTGCTTTAACAATAGTCCCAAAAAATCGCAAATTATCGCATACCTTCAGTATCGAGTGTGATCCTCGTCACAATAGTAGCTAAACAGGATTGGGAGCGTAATGTACGTCAAAGGACGGTGTGAGCCGGTGACAGCGGGGCGGTGGGGGGCGAGGGGAGGGGAGAGGCACGTAACACACGTGCTTTATCTGCGGATCGATCACTACGTGCTTCAATGGGCGACGCTACCGGCCGCCATGTTGGATAGGGACACCAACAGTTATGAGTTTTGTGATTATTGACAAAATGTAATCAAGTACCTAGTCTTTTAGTTTACTTAGGTAGTCGAATTACGACAATAATTAATATATTTTCCATTAATATTAGTACCTTAGTGTTACAAATGCTACAATTTCCCCTAATTTTGTAAGTCTACCCACTATAAAAACCCACTATATTACTTTAAATTGAGGGGGCATTAGGGAAACTGATGATCGAATGGGTCGAAACAGTGTTGAATTGAATGCAGCGTCTGACGCTCACCTACTAACTGAAGACCTGATGTTGGTTCCATGAAGTCGCTTGATGCAGGTCAGATCCCAACAGATCATTGTACAAATTCTAAAGGTCTAACACCGGTGGAAGCCCTGTGGCTAATGATAACGAAAACCCTAAACTCTATATTAATATTTAAAAAACTAGTTTATCTTCACCACATCGTACATAGTTGTTACTCCTCTAATTGAAAGTGCTTCAGCCCCGATTAATGTTGTGTGTGATTGTACTGAATATTATAAGAAGTCGCTTGTTTTAGGTGATTCTAACGGACTCTTGTATAAATTATTGAGTCTGCAGTTTAAATTGGGGACGATTAAACCTCTTAAGTACTGTCTATTTTCTTGAGAATACAATTTGCAACACAAAATATGGTACTTTTCACAGTACCTTAATTAATCCGTACATTATAGTCACCCTATGCGTCACAATAACGCGTCCGGCTTTGTGTAATTAGCGGTTGCGAAGTCTGGGTAGCGACTAGCAGGCGACCTGGCGCAGCGAGCCTTGTTACTGCTCTAATTGAAGGTGCTTCAGCCTCGGGCTAATGTTGTGTGTGATTGTTTGAACATTTACAAAGAGCATAGATATGGGAGTAATTAGGGACCGTGACGTGATTATGAGTAAAGTGGGATCAACAGCTTTAATTTATTGCAGTTTTAGAAAATATTGTTTTCAGCTATAGTTTCTACCGATATTGGCTAATACATAATTACGAAAACTTGTGATTGGGTCAGAAAATTCAAGGTGTTCTGTGTCTTTAATGAGCCGAGTTGGAGCATAGGACTTTATAAACATAGGCCTATGTGTAAGTACATAATAGCGCAGATTTTTCCAGCACCGACATCCTGCAAAACTATGGGTCACAAAAAAAAACCGCACCAAAATTAATCATTTATTTGGTAACGATTTTGAAACATCTTCGTCGTACTTACGGTCATATACGTAATTCCGAATAAAGTCCTCTCTCCATAACTCGATATGCGATTTAGACCTTTCATAAGTCACATCTTGAATTAATAATCAAAGTATATGTATGTGTTTCTGTTGTATTTCCTAAGTAGGGTGACACCCTAAATAGTGAGAAAAAAACGGTCTTAGGTCCCTGTTTCTATTGTATATTTGTTTATTACGATCCTTCTGAGAATCTCAAGAATATTACCAATTCCCAAAATATTTATTAATCTACTAAGAAAGTTACTATATGCTATAACGGTGAAGGAAAACATCGTGAGGAAACCTGCATACCATAGCGATTTGTATAAATTTCTATGGTATGTAAAAGTCTGCCAACCCGCACTGGGCCAGCGTGGTGGACTATATGGCCTAACCACTCTCAATCATATTCTCGATTGTAGAGGAGGCTCGTGCCCTGCAGTGGGTCGTGTATGGGCTGATACAGTACTAAGAAAGTTCCATACAATTAGACGAAAATGAATCACGTACAACAATATTTTTCTGCGTATAAGAAAGGGTGAAATCCAGCGAACTCATTAAATCGTTTATCTGACAAATCCCCGGTAACCCGATGACGTGTCGGCCGTCATGTGAAGAGGCCAATAGTTTTCAATTTCGCCTCCCTCACCTGTCCGCCGGGTTAATCCACCATTTTATTACCGTGCCCTCGTAATTCCGCGCACGTGCACCCTCCTCGCCTTTGTTCTATCGAATTTACTCTCAAAATACGAAATAGTACAATAGTTCACGCGCTCTATGCTATAACAGACTTTATTTCAACCGCACAAGGCAGAAAATTGAAGGGCTAAAGGAAAAAGTTAAGCTATTTTCGACGGCCGACGGCCATGTTATTATTTCGTTTTGGCGGGCCGTGAGTGACGTTCGACAGTCGGTGTTGCCATGCGGAATAAACTGTTATGCTTTATGAGAGATTACGACGTAATCTGGCAATATTGAAGACAATAAAATGAGCTTAGCAATGTCGAAATCGAGGGTACCGGTTTGTTTTTGTTTATTGTTTTTCGTTTGGAAAATATGTTAATGTATATTGATACGGATTAAAAACAATCATGCTTTACATTCAAGTTAATTTATGTTTACATTTAGAATGGGTTCTGCACATAAAGAAATTGTCATACCGACCCCTTGCAAGAGGCTGTTTGATCTCCAAGTGATGCTGACTTCCTCCGTTTGGAATAGGGTAAATAAAATAAGAAGACAATATAAAACTCATTAATTTTTATTAATTTTATAAATCGAAATTCAATACACCCACTTCTCATACTTACAAATTCCTTCATGTTTACTCTAATATTTATAATAACTTCACCTAACCCTACGATAATTACATTAAACTAATTTCGATCGAACCGTTAAATTAAAAACGTTTTCCATTTTTGTCGAATTTAACTATTTTTACGTTTTTCTTATTGCTATGTTTCATTGTCTCTGACACCCGCCATATTGACTCACACTCTTAGCCCTTACTTTTTTATATTTACACAGGAGAATCATGATCGCTAAGCCTAAATAAAAATCAGTAAATTTAAGTACATATAAAGCCCTGTTTTATTAAAATAAACACTATAACTCGTTCTGGGTGTATTTCAGAAATAATCTTATTTAATTTTTAAACGTTCATATTTCCTTGTGAACACTGATACAACAACATTATTATAGACATAAAGTAATTTCAAAGCAAACAAGAATTAATACCATCGATGAATTGAAATGGGCTACGATGGAACTAGAAAAAAGAAACGATAGCCGGAGCACAATAGCTCAACAAAATCTAATCCTTTAATGCTATTTATATTTCAAAACTATTCTGAGCACACTTCAAATGGTTTCACAAGAAAATAGAACACTGTATTTTACAAATCTTTCGTAAATATCAGAAATAACCCAAAAAGAGTTTGAATATCTATCACTGGTTCTAAAAGAAAATAATTTCTACCAAATAACAATTTAACGCGTAAACGCCATTTTTCCTACCGTAATGTTTTATTATCCCATGTTCTAATATATAAGTGTCGTATACTCGTGTATATCTGGCAATTTACTGCCAAATAAAATCATATTTCAAAATGGATGGTCTCCATTTCGATGTGTTTCCGATTACAAAGTCTCCATAACATTGCACAAGAAATTATTGTTGGTTGATATCTACTGTTAGACTTTCAATATGACAATCTTCAATTCAATTCAATTCAAATCAATTCAATTCAATTCAAATTCAATTCATCTTATTTCCAAAATTACGATTTACACCAATCAATCAATAAAGAAATCCCTAATTAATAACCTTGATATTTTAGGGACAGAATCTGGTAGCTACGAGAAAAATATCGATTTATGAAGGATTGCCAAATGTTGTCTTTTTAAACATCGTGTTAAAAGATAAAATAAAATCTATTTTGATCAAGAAACCTTTAATAACATTACTGTTGTTAGATCTGAGCAAAAGCTTACAGTAGATATCAAGAAACAAGTACGTAAATTATTCATGATATATAACTTTTAGTCGAATGTCTTCCAGCGGTGATTCGATACTTTTGAAAATCTACAATTTTGTCAAGGTCTCCTATGAGAACACATATGTACACGTTTAGTATCTACACACTCAAAACACTGATTTAATTAAATTATTTTCTATACACACAACAATATACTACTTCGAATATATACAAAAGTACACGGTTCTCCAAATCGTGGTTTCATTATACTTTTTTAAATTTCAAAATGTAATCGGTAAAGGTCTATAAAATGCAATTCCTGTTCAGTTTGTAGTTGTAGTGAAAATTATACATAATTATTGTGAAAGTTGTACAAAAATGTAAAAGAACATATTGAGTTCCGTGTTTCATTCCAAATATATTAATCCAAATTTGGCACTTTTATAACCTGCGATTTAAAAACATCTGGTTTGTACACACAATCGAAATAATTTGCAACAACATCGGTTATTTGTCTACATTAGGTATGCAAATTGTAATTTTCCTACATAAATCAGTTTAAGCTGAATTAAAAGACATAACTTGATGTCGTTTTAAATATTTCGACTATATTTTTAAAATCATAAAAATGAAAGCTAAACAAGTCCTCATTAACGTCTCTATTATTAGAATTAATGAATTCACGATCTCGAAAGTTAATTGCACGGATCAAAAATTCACTTAAACACGATAGAATGATCGAGGTATCAAACTCAGTACCTCCTGATTACAAAACCGTACGATGATAAGGTGTGTTTGAAGAAATACATAGTTGATGCAATTTTCCGGATTTCAGTAATATATCTCCTAAAAATCAATTGACAACTTATTACCAAAAACATTACACATATCGAGGACTTATTAGCATTCGATTTAACAAGAAAAAGACAATGCTGAGAACTGTAAACACATATTGAAACAAAGTATCAAATCCTTACTTGCGCTTAAGTATCTATGTTATGCTACGTATGTACACTGCACGGTCACTGACGTCACTCACTGTCCAACACTGGTCCTGTGCCCCTGGTCACAGCCGCTTCACCTGACACAATGCTCTTGAAGGAGATTCTCATGTTTGGTTTTTGAGGTTACAGAACAATAGTAAAATGTGAAGATATGTAACAATAGTAAGATGTGGATATCACCAAAATATACCAAAATAATACAAGATATACCAAATTAGGAACAGTTAGAAAAAAATCGACAGCTAAAACAGAAGATAGAATTTATAACAGGCTGATTTTGGTAATGTAATAGTTGATCATCACTAATATTACGTGGTTTTAATGAAATTATTGTTACACTATTGTTTCCAGTATTACGGAAAATTACCACTTTAATGGGGAAAACTCTTATTACATTGCAACATTAAATAAAATAAATTATATTTCCAAAAAAGATTCTAAATTCGAAATAGATCCACAAAAGATCCGCTCAAGGATTGTCGTGTTAGACCTTTAATTGTTGTTAATTTAATTAATGTATGCATTTTGTCTAAAAACAATAATATTTTGCGATTTGCGTAAAAAAAAGAATATATTTCAACCTGTACATCTTTTACAGAATTGGTCAAAAAATAACTCATAAATACTTGTAGAAAAATTTAACATGAAAAGACTAGGTCACTAAAATAAATTAAGCAACCAAAAACTTACTGTCTGTCACCATTTGTTTTAACCAAACCAACTTCGAACCTAATCGAAATACATCTCCTCCTTGAACATTGTCTCGTGGTAAAGCTGTGGGAACTTCTACCAGGCCCTGCCCTGCAGCGGGAGGTACCCTGAGCACTGCTGCTGGTAGGCGGTGGGCTGGCGGTACGTGGACACCAGCGGGTTGCTGCAGGCTGCCTGTGAAGGCTGCGGCGCCGCGTACCCCGACGTGGGGGTGGCGCAGTGGCTGTGCGCGGGGGAGGAAGACTCCCCGGAGCCGCAGGGCTTCCCGTCCTTCACCAGGACTGGCACCGCCACTCGACGGGGTGAGGATGATGACTGTTGGAGAGATAGGTTATTATAGAAATGTCCCATGTATGGAGAAATAGGGAGGGCTCAAAATACGTTCCTTTTGTGATTAGAGGCATACTATACATTACTATGCGTTAACTTAACGAAGCTTCGAAAACTTTACAGTCTAACGTATTAACCATCCTAAAATTGATGTCTGTAAAATTAGTTTTATTACAATGTGTAACATTAAACCTCCGTGTCGACATAAGAAATTATTCATATACAGTAACAGGTACTAGGTGCCTTTGTACTAGGTATATCAAAATCCCGTTATCACCAAATTATTACAATTAATTACCGCACATTCACTCAAAGACATTCACAACGATCCCGAAAACCCCAAATTAAAATTAATTCCACACCCGCTGAGTCTCAGTCGACAAGTCACGGAGTCCGCCTACGCCCTCGCAAATTGAGGCAATTGGAGGCGGCGTACGCCACTCCCCGCTAGTGCCCAGACCCCGCGGGGCCCCGGCCGACCCCGCCAGACTCCGCGAGACCCGCTAGCATTGTTCACAGCTTGTTGCGGATATAATACCTCTCCTGGCAAATACTTGCGTGATTTTTAACAGTTTATTTCGATGGTGGATGCGGGCTTAGATTGAAATTGTTTTTCACACTGTAGATTGTATGTTGAAGTGTGAATATGAACATTATTGTTGCCACGAGCGAAAGCCGTTTATATTTTGTAATAATTTTCTAGTCCTTTTCTCCTCCTTGGAGTTATTGATTATAATATTAATATACAAAAAAAATGTTTGTATATTAAGCAACAGAGAGCGTAAAAACACCTCTCGCTATACTGTTCTTTAAGCTTTAGTACCATCAAGCATTAAAACTATGTCAATAGTTTTCCAATTAATTCTTTTGAAATAGTAAACATCAAATAGATTATGTTTTTACCTGTTATGGCAGTTCTTTTTCCTCATTATTGTAATTACTTTACCGGTGATTAAACGTTGTTAAACTTTCATCAGTCTCGAGTTCATTCTTTTCCAAGAAATTCACATCTAAATACTTTTAAAAGCGTACACTCCCAAACATCGACCTTTTTCAATAACCACCAAAACCTAGCGAAGTATAAAAGTTCAAGTATCAAGAAATCAATCCCCTTTCCAAACCAGCAAAGCTATAGCAACTGGCGATTAAAGAAACAATCGCGCGAAGTTTGCGGGCCCGCGCGGCTCGAGTGCCGCTCAACAAGCGCCGACTCAGCGATTCTATCACGTTTTAATATTCATTATTCATTAGCATTGTGCGATTATAATGCAAAAATGCAGATTTGGCTGCGGGTTTTTTTTTTAGTTCATAGATAGCGGTAGATTGTATGGATTTATTGGCGTAGGCATTATTTATGGCTCTTTTCTTTACATACATACATAAACACACGCCTTTTTCCCAGAAGGGGTAGGCAGAGGTGCAAACTAGACACCCTCGTTTCGCCTTGTATTTTCCGTCCCATGATGTGATAGGGGGCGAGCCTATCGCCATATCGGGCACAAATTCCTGAGTCCGGGCTGATAATGAATAGAAAAATCCAATATCACTTTGCCCGACCTGGGATTCGAACCCGACACCGCAGTTTTGCAATCATACCTTAATACAACTACGCCATCGAGGCAGTCCCTTTTCTTTTATATGTTTAAATGCCTGAAAAGGCACTCGTTGTACATATGTACCAATATATGTTATGGGTGTTTATGAGTGGCGGTGATTATTTACGATGAAGTAAGTTGCTTGTTAATACTTAACTATCCAAAAGTGATATTTATCTATTACTGGGTAAACATGCAATAATTTTCCACTTTTGTGTTTAATCTAATTGATCACGTCTTAAAATTAGAGTTTCTATAAAGTGAGATCCTTTAATGGACATGCGTCCTTTTGTTGCTTTAAAAAGTATTTAGTTATTTTATTTGTTTAACTTCAAACCATGTGTCAAATCATATTTTATTTTTTGCATTTCTTAATACAATAAAATTATTTTTTTAAGTATACGAACGTTAATTTGTTTCCTAATTTCATGATTTTACGAATAAAACAAACCTAATACCATTACAAAGAAAGACAAAATCACAACATCATGTCATGCGAAAAATTCTTTTGTATCTGGACGAACTTAACTTTTGTAACATTTTTGTTCCTAAGCACTTTACTCAAAGAATTACTCTCAAAGCTAGTACTTATCTTGGGGATTCTTGTAAATACAATGAAAAGCAAGGACTGTCTTGTAATGTCAATTATGCAAAGTACACCAAGTACAGCTGCTTTGTTTTTGAATAAAATTAAACTTGGCATAAAACCTTTAAGTTTCCGGAGTAGCCTAATTACAAGAAGAATTGTTTAAATAGCTTGTTCTTAAACATATTTTTAATATTCTGAGAAGGGAAACGAAAATATAAGCGTAACAACATAACCTCTTAACAATTTTCTTTGTTTTTGAAACTCTACAGTGATGTTTTGCAAAAATAAGTAAGTCTACATTATATACGGCAGTTTTAAAATATGATTGTTAATGTTTGATAATATCTTAAGTATCCCACCATAAAATCACCACATATTGGGTAATAATTACCTCATTTCTTACTTTTAAATAGAGTGGTAGAGCCATACTGTATGGACTACTGGTACAATTATGCCACAAAAAATAGCGTGAAGCAACGATGTTTGTTGTCGCGTTACATTCGATGAGCCAAACAGTCGAATATACTTGTTCATCCGTCTTTTTTCCTTCTCTTTCCCCTCCCATTTTAAGAGACGATATAACATACATACATACATAACCACACGCCTTTTTCCCAGAAGGGGTAGGCAGAGGTGCTACTAGAACACCCACGTTTCGCCTTGTACATTCCGTCCCACGATGTGATAGGGGGCGAGCCTATCGCCATATCGGGCACAAATCCCTGACTCCTGGCTAATATTGAATAGAAAAATCCAATATCACTTTACCCGACCCGGGATTCGAACCCGAGACCTCAGCTTTGCAATCATACCATAGTACCACTACGCCACCGAGGCAGTCTAGAGACGATATAACATAATCAATAAATACACCCAACAGTCACATAAATAGTCCTGGCTGGCCACACTAAGATCGAGTCTTCTGTAGTGGATATCAGGAACTACGAGAAACTGTTGGGTCTCACAAACACCCAGACCCGAAACAAATATTTGTGGTTCACACAAACATTTGACTCGGTGCGGGGATCGAACCCGCGGCCTCTCGTTTCACAGCTGGCGTCCAACTAACTGCGCCAGGCTGTTAAACCTGTCAAGATGGACAGTTACCATCAGGAAAGCCTTTTCCTCGTTCTCCGGACCTATGTAATATAAGATTGTGTATTACTTTATCTGCCTCATGTCTGTCTCACCTGGTTGTGTTGGTTCTGTTCCGCCATGGCTTTCTCCTTCGCTTGCCGCTTGCATTTGTAGCGGTGGTTCTGGAACCATATTTTGACCTGCAACAAAAATACTACTGTAATATTTTCTTACGTTAATATCTTAATATCTAAGTGCCTACCCTTTATATGTAAGAGGCCCCTTTTGGGCAGGTACCTTCGCTTTGTCTATTTCTTCCACCATGCAATAGGATGAAAGCACTGTTATGTGCCAGTTTGAAGGATATTACAACCAGTAATATTACTACTCTAACTATCTCGGTCGCGGTTCGAATCAGGGGTCGGGCATTTTTTCTATTTATTATCAGACCGGAGTGAGAAATTTGTGCCCTATATGGCGATAGGCTCGGCGCCTATCACATCGTGTGACGGAATATACATAGCGAAATTTGGATGCTACCCCTCCGGGAAAAATACGCTAGTTTATGTATTGGGTTTATATTCTATAAGATTCATACACCTAATGTCTCGGAATGAGGCATATCTTGGGCAAGCAATCTGCGCGTCTCGTCAATCTTGTCAATTTAAAAAATCTATAACTTTCTCCCTTAACAACATGACGTTTGATCTCAAAATGCAAATCATTGAAGAGTTACTACAGCGCGGTTTTCACCGTGACTGGTCACTAACCAGATGCAATTATTTGTTGTTAGTAGATTCAAGTGATTAGGCAGATTACCTAAGTGTAAATTAAGTATTTTTGATCCGTCGGCTATCTCAGTATCGAAATATCGCTTTAGATTCAGTTGCACGCAGTGAATCCGTGGTTCCTCGTCGCTGGAGCAAATAGATTAAATGATACAACTTTAATTGTAAATGTAATTAATTATATCTATATTGCTTTAGAATAGTTATTGTTTTATTAGTTATCTATATATGTATTATCTTAAGTAAGTATACAAAGATACCGTATAGTAATTTAACTCTTCATTTGTACCCGCTTCATTCCCAATTCAAGTCCGATTATGTACATACGTAAATGTTATCATTAATACATTGGGTATGTATTAATTATTATTATCGTATTTAGTTTACTATTAGTATTCAAATTGCGGTACAGATCTACATACGATCTAGACACTCGATTTGAATTCGAATCTAAATTACTCCAACAATGTATCACTTCAATAGGTAAGTTCCACAAAGTGGGCTACGCTCTTAATCTCTTGAAAATGTATTATAACTAATATAACTGAAATTAATGTAAATCAAAATCAAAAAATATATAAGTAATAATTTATAGTAATAAAGAATTAGAAACACTAAACAGTTAGACGGGTTCTACGTAGCTTCCGTTTTGTTTCATCCGGCTGAAAGCCTCGCACTCAAATTAGAAGGAAGAAAAGAATAGCGAGCGCATCCAGCAGGCGCGTGTAGTACGCAGCGCGAGAGAGCTAGTAAATCATGTAAATATAATGAATACTGCTTCAAACATCCCCCGTCACCGTCTAAGCGTAGTGTCAAAAATCAACAGCCGACGCGAGCGAACGTGACCTCTCTGGAATTAGCGCTGGAGCGCTCGGATCGTCAACACTTCACCTTAATGACGCCGGGACAAACAGCCTCGCGGAGACGCGCTGCACCGCGCCCGCCTTTGTCTCGCACACACGCACGCACTTTATTCATTATTTATACATCGAGAGCCTTTCCGCCGTGTTTATTCTTCGAAATGGAAGTGGCCCAGCGCGGACGCGCCGCGGAAACGCTCGCGCGCAAATACACCGGCCATTTTGTTACGCGAGCCCCGTTACCAAAACAAAATGGTGTTACATCCAGTGGCCGTAGTACGAGTAGTACGGGCGAGGCTGTAGTCTGTACGTTTGTTATTTTTCCACGTTTATCAGGACGGTAGCTCGACGTGAAGCGCGCCTTTGTCCCGGCAGGCGCGTCGCTCGCTTATTTATGTAGTAGGTGAGGGTTAATGAAGGCGGGCCGTCGGCGGGCGACGCTTATTGCACTCCGTCGAGCCTCGGACGCTCTCGTGTCGAGCACTTTCTTTTCAATCTCCTTGTGCATAATGCTCGGTGTTGCCTCGCACGCACTCTCCACCCGAGAGCCATTCACATATTTGTTCTACGTGTGTTGTATCTCGTGTGACGACACATTTCGGCTGTGTCCGAGTGCCTTTGCCTACTTGACTACTTTACATCTACTTAACCGCCGAGCGTGATGTTTTTCTAATAAACCTCTGCGGCCCACTCGGCTACCGGCGCCGCCCACCGCGTGCATGTTCCCACAAGTCGATTTAATTTTCACCAAATTGATAGATTTTGAGCCAAAAAAAAATCGAGCAACACTCGTTCATTAAAATCAAAATGGCGGCCACCCAGCGAGCTGTCGGACGGACAATACGGGTCGGGTTAGGCGCCAATGCGTTTTATTTTACACATATTCGTGTTTAATTAAATCATAGTCCTTATTTTGTGCGTGTTAAGGTTGTTATTGTGCGGTTTGGAGAGGCATTGTGCAGCATCCGAGTGCGGGCGCGTAGGTGTCCGATTCCCGCGAACGATGACTTGTAACATTTAGCGACAATTATTATAAATAAAGATGGTTTCTTGTTTGTTTAGCTCTTCATTTGGTGCAGTGGTTTTTTGTGCGATGAGTCCTCGTTTCGACTCGGACACGCGATGACAGCTTGTCAGTGGAATAATACACTTGTATTGTGGCTGACTTATGAACCAGAAATTTCGTAGTGCCCTATGATTATAAATAAATTTAAACACTACAATAACAGTCTTAATTATTACAAGTCAAAATATCGTAGGACATATTTTCACTTATTTAGGTTAGTTGTGACCATTTTACACTAATCTATCAGATCAGGTTTCCAAATTTCGTTTCTCAATTCGCCCTTACTTCAACCATCGTAAATACATTTAAAGAAGAAAATTCCAAGTTCAACAGCGGCTAGACATCGTATTTTATAAAATCTGAAATACATTCTCATTTTGAACACGTTACGTCTGTCACTGATCTCAAACTCATACGAGTAAATGTAAAGTTCTACTATAATATACTATGCACATAAGTAGGAACTTAATTATCGAAAGGTGCGATAACAGTTCTAAAGAGAGAGTTTTTGATGTTATAGAAACTAAGTAGTAGGTAATATAATGTTATTTTATATCTACAAAGTATAAAAGAATATTTCAGCATAATATTACTATTCTTACAGTGTTTTTAGAACTCATACCTCTGGGAAAGTTTGTAGTTAGCTTTGCGGTACATAGTTAGATCTGAACTTAGTCTTCTAACAATCTATTCCCTATATTTTCACATGGGCAGGATATACATTAACAATATACTAAAAAGCTTGTAGAAGCATATACGTATCTGCCTAGAATCCGTCATGGAGTATCATGCAAATATGTCGCTTTAAATCTTCATATAATTTTGTATTGATATGCGAGATGTAACTATATCATCTCGTTAGATTCTTTACCGCGAACGCATTACCTCTTACTATCCAGTGTATTGAAGTCAATTTGTATGATAAAACGAAGTTTCTGTAATGACATTAAATTCTATGGACCTAATAAACAGTAATAGTAGGTAACCTTTTCCTTTTAATGCAACGTTATCTTAATTAAAACAAATTTAATCAGCCAGCTACCGACCACGAGCAAACAGAACACACCTTACGAAATTAAAATTTTCAAATCGGTTGTCATTCTCACGCGTCGCAACAATGGCCGCTTGTCGCATCGCACAGAAATTGTGTCGAACGCTGTGTAAACACCGCAGTTGACAGCGCATCAATGCTCTTCATTTATTTTGTAACTTATAAAAATATTACTTGTATATTTTCGACCTTATTCCGTAGACAAAATTCAAAATTAACGGTAGTGTGTTTTGATAGCTGCATCGCAGTGTTGTCAGAGCAGAAAAGGGAATGTACCTACGTGAGTGAATGTGGCTTTTCGATTTTCGTGGATTATCGTTGAATATTTTTACAGGTGATTTCGATTCCGCGTTTTGTGGTGGCCAATATAGGATCGACTTATTGAATGTACTCATGTGATGTTTTCTGTAACTTCTAAAACCAATACAAGTATTGATTATAGATAGGATCTGTATATATATGTTGGAGAATCCGTCATTAGATCAACCTGTATATTGTTGTTCATTCTAATAAATGCCGTTGGCAAATAATTTTCTTTTATCTTCCCCGAATAGCTCAAGGTGGGTAAAGTGGTACCTGCTCAATGCGAAGGGCATTGGCTCTACCATCCAGTCTTGATTCATATAAACGTATATGTCGGTTCTAGAATTGAAACATCGATAAAGTGGGAAATCAGTTGACCTCTCGCTTACTTTTAAAGTTGCAACTGGCACCACTATCTGAAAGGCAATCAACGAGGAGTAACAGTTGTTGACGCGTTTTCTGTCGTCGGTGAGGTTAGACGATGACCTATTAATCTATACCCAATCCGTCCTCCATTTTAAGACCTTGAACGCTATGTTAATCACGTTACAAAAGTCACCTAATTTTGCATTAAACTATCGTGTTAAATTGCACAGCGATGATCAAGTCTACCTAGACTAGTGCATACTTCTATAGTAAACTATTTTTACTACTTTCTTCGCTTGTATCGAAATCTCTATTTTCCGATTTAGTCATGTCACGAGAGTGGGTTGGCATGACTCGTAATTAAGCAAATACACGGTAGGCACGGAACGCCCCCAACGCAAGAGTTTTAGACGAAAGCAAATGTTGACACAGCAATCAAACAAAATTAATATCGTGTTTGTACAAAATGGCTGTAATGCGCAACCTATGAGTTACTGTACTTTATAATATTTTTGTTTGTAATGCCCGTTGTTTGCTCTTGCAGACGGATTAAGCAATAATTGAGGGGTCGATGTGGAACGTGAAATGTTTATTAACTTTTAGTTCCGTGTTTTGGAAGTAATTTAATATTGACATTAATATAAGTTTGACAGCCTCCGTGGAACTGTTGGGAGCCGAATGTAGAACAAGAGACCTCGAGTTATTTCCCGCAATGAGACAAATGTTATTGTGGTCCACAAATATTTGTTTCGGATTTGGATTTTGTGAAACTTAAACGTCTCTTGACAGTATAGATCTGATGATACCTACGCCACAAGATGTGGTACATTTAGGTCTAAATATATCCAGTAGTTACTCTGGCTATAATGTCATTCATACCGGAACACAACAGTACATTTACACTGCTGTTTAGCGGGAGAAATAAATATTGCGGGGCTATCTACCTACTTACTTCTAACATTATTATGAAAGACCTACCACCAGTCAGACATTTGGTTGTACGAGTAATTATTTAGTAAACTTTCTATCTTCAAACGACGTTTAGTTTCGATTTAATAATTTAGGTGATATTAAATTTCCGAATAAAAAGCGATTTCTGTTTCAGGTTTAACATAATTTTTGAAAACCATGACTAGTTGCAATTAATATTTCAAACAAAAATTATAAACAAATTGCGTTCTGAGACTAAAGCATTATTGATCCTAAGCAAATAGGGATCCTTAACACAACGGAACAATTAGATAAGCCCGATATAATGGCTGCGTACCTGCCCCGTCGATCAGGTGCATCATCCCTTCATAAAGCTAATCCACCCTCACAATAACCCCAGCAAAAACTGCATTCAAATAATATAATCTCCAGCAAATTGCCCACATATTACAATAGCAATAAGACGCCAAACGAAGCGAAAATATTATAATTTTGAGGTTATTTCAAATCCACAAAACCGCGGGAAGCCGTGACTCCGTTTTAATTTGTTTTGACATATCGTCCGCGCTGAATGGCCGCGTTCGAATTACGAACAATGATACCATAAACAATTTTGCTTTTTTTCAAAGCCAGATGATTTCTTTTCGGTAAACGTATGACAGGAAGTGTATTGAAATCCCACGGAGATTTGAGGATTAGAAAAAAGTGAAGTGGGATTATTGGAAAATTATAGGGCCGCGATGGGCCGCCGGCGGCTTCCACTTTACATCGCCGTGGCTTAAATAATGATGATGGGTTAATTTTATATTCGCAATCTTTGTTGCTTTGTGAATGGGTTCTAAAGCGGTTTTGTATTTGATTTTTCAATCTTTACCTGTATTTTGCTGTTTATTAGTATTGGGTATTACATTTTTGTTTCTATTTGGTATAAATGCAAAGGAATTTTGGGAGTGATTTCTAGTCCATTGATTAGACGTAATTGGAGACCTACCGCGGTAACTCAAGTTCGAGTCCCGAGAGAAGAACGTCCGTGTTTGTTGAATATTTGCTGCTACTTCCTCCGAATCGAAGGGAAATATTTAAAATAATCCGTTTTGAAATGCAGTATTCTAAGTTACAGTCTATATATATCTATAATAACTAATTGTTTAAGTGCCTTGACTGCAGTGTGATAAATATTAAATAAAAGTAAGAGTTGGAAAGAGATGTTCGTCTTCTAAGATATGTTTGTCGGCGAAATACAACTACCTAGAAATGGTACTATCAGATATTCTAGAACTCTGTAAACCTGAGCGAATTACTAACGAATTATAAACGAATATCCTATAAAGTTTCGATCCCAAATACTCCTTGAGACTTTGCGCCCAGTTAAATTACTCAAAACAAGCAATCAATTTATATTGATAAAAAAGAACTTGAACAGAGGGGAACAAGAAAAACATAAAACAAAACGCAAACGTCGCTACAACTGTCAGATGGAATTGACAATGACATGTGTCAAATTATGTAAAATGGCTACAATTTCGCATAGCAACGAACGGCGACTGTATTGTTTGAATCATGTGCCACCATTATCTTATTGGTCTCGTTTATTATGTCGGGCGCCCGCATGCGCTACATCCGCCGCGCAGAGACAACAGCCATAGAGTACGTGACCATAGACAATGAGGCATGATTGTGTTGCATGCCTAGCGATCGCTTTTGTGCCTTTTTTTGGGGAGTTCCCATGCTTGGAGGTTGTCGACCCGTGTTTTAGGCGAATAGTTTGATGAGGCTAATTTTATAATTTAGGGAACGATTGATGTTATTTTGATCAATTGAAATTTTGAAAACTATCATCAATTATTATTTATATTCATAAATTAATGTTTAGTCGCCATGGGATAACTAAAAAAACACCAGCAAATGTAATAATTTATTCCAAAACATAGAGTAGGGTAAAAGACATGTACAAAAAAGCTATATCCATAGAAGCATAATTCAAACTTCCTCAATTGATTAAACAAAATCACTAACCCTCATTCCTTTAATGTTCACAAACCAGTGACCACAGATTAAAATGGATCGAATTAAAAAGAAAACAATTATGTGATGGAGTGGCTGAGTCCTTCGGGAGCGGCGGCACCGGGAACATCGAAATTTACTTAAGTTAAATAACGAAACGCGAACCGTCTGTTTGGCAAACACGAGCGAATATTGTGGCTCCGTTTTATTGCCGCTGCTGTTTGCTTGCGCTATGAATATGCAAGCCTTTGCTTTCTAAACGGACTTTAAATTTAAATTATTGGGGGCTTTGTGGCTGGGCTTGGGTGCTGCTTTTTAGGAGTAACGATCTAAGATTAAAGGAGCCAAGTAATGGAAATTTCTTTATCGTGGAAGGAAAGGAAATAGATAATTTCCTTGAAATTCTAAAAAGATTTCTTCATAATTTAGTGAAATTAGAACCGAATATGTAATGAGAAGTCGTGGCTTCTATTCCCACATATATTTGACTTAGGATTGAGTTTTTCGTGGCCGAAAAATCAGTCTTTTCTACGATCGAAATGTCATAGACTTGGAAGTTAGATAGCCCATCACGCTGATCTTCTGCGAGCTAGCAGAGGTCGCAAAACAAATTCTTGTGAAGATCTTTATGGTGCCTATTATTCCTAACGACGTTTTCACATCGGGCTGATATTTTCCGAGTACCTAATGTTCAAAAATTAATCATGTCAATTGTTATGTAGTATATAAAAAACCAATATGAACTAGTAAAAACTAAATAAACAGATGTGTAATTTCGCCACGTAACCACAAACGCTGTAAGTCTTCGAAACTGGGAATTAAAAATCCAAACAATAACCGCGATAAAATCCTTAAAAATAGTTATGCTTTAATGTGTAACATTCGCGGAACACACGACAATCTCTTACAAACAAAATCTCACACGATATATCCTATATTTCAAACGCACGCCCCCTCCAATAAAACCATATAAAATATTTGAATTTGAATAAAAACAATTTGTTTCGCGACCGTCCCCTGCCCCAAGAAATGCGAGTGACAGCTGGGGGGCATGACCGCTGGTCGCCCGTGTAATGTCTGATTTGAGCTACTCTGGGGCCGGATTGGACACGAACAAGGCCCTAAGGCTACCTTCAAGGTATTGCGAAGACATTGTATTACTGGACATATGGCCCATCCCCTGAGGTTACCTGCAAGATTTTGGAAAGACATTGTACCTAAACTGGATTGAGTTTGTGAGATTTGAATGAGACAGTAGTATAGTAGTGATAATAAGCTCTTATGAAAATTGTGTTTTATTTCAAAATTAAGCCAATTTCTTGAAGGTAGAGTGACAGAATTTATTGATAATATTTGAGATTCAGTATCAGGAACCATGAGCTGAGAGATAACTAAATAATAATAAAATAATTTAATCCTGTTCTCATAAATTATTGTCAATTTAGATCGTAAAATTCAAGTTCTGAAAATGAAATAAGTGCTCTGCAAATAACGATCTACTTAGACACAGTACAACTTACGAATATAAACACTACTCGTAGCTGTTGCTTTACTGAGTCATAGTTTACAAAATTCACAATCCGTAAAATTAGGCACCAGAAAATATCCTATATGCCGCGACCGACAAACACGGTCAAGTGACTTATAATTAGCCATAGATTCCAATACAGCGTGACCGAGATGTGAACCAATTAATTTGCGGACAATGCCGCGGCTAATCCGAGCATTAGCGCCGCGCCACACCCGCGCCACACGCCACGCTCGCGCCACACTCGCGCCACGCCCGCCATTGTCTCGCGTTTGTTTTGGCTCGCACCCAAACGCGCGGGAAATGTTGTTGACACCATCAAAATGGAGATTATTCATGGATGTTTGCCGCCCTTTGTGCCGGCTACACGGCCGCGTATGAAATTTATATTGACACGGCGCGGATTATCGACGCCATTGTCGAATGTTGAATTGTGTGGGAAACGCGTGCCGCTGACAGAAATATTAATGCAGTAATTTGGTCGGTAAAAATCGAAGGAAACGTTTAAAGGTATCCGGCGAGGCGTGATACAAGGTTAACGAGCTAACCGCCCTTTGGTGCTCCGCCGGTGTGTTTGGAGCCTGCGGCGCCGGGGGCGGAGGGCTATTGTGGCTGTGATTTATGGCCGGGTGTCGGTTGTCGCGGGCACGCGTCGCCGGCGGCTACGCCCCCGACGCTTGTCAGCGCTACCCACAATAAACACGATAACACATCTATTGGAGCGCTGTAACGCTTTTATCTCTGCTTGTATCAATTGCTTACTGAATTAGAAAATTGTCAGTTAAGTATGAGGAAGGGGCTTGATAGCCAGAAACAACAAACGTAAAAAATGCGTTGTGAATATTGTGGATAGGACTATTTGAATAAGTATTATATTGGCTGGAATTTTCATTGTTATTCCGAGATATACACTGTTTCCTACGGGAAAATACCTAGAAAAAGACACGTAAAGATTGTAAAGAAATACAAAATCAGTGTTCACGTACCTGTGTCGGTGTCAAGTGTATGAGGGACGCGAGGTGTTCCCTCTCCGGCGCCGACAGGTACTTCTGCTGCTTAAACCTTCGCTCCAACTCGTACACCTATGGGCAAATCATATACTTTAACATCACAGACATATACAAAGGTGATACATCCTATCCTATTAGCAGACGACGTTCAAGTCTAATGTCATGGATATCTAAAAGTGAAAGAGACTTTTCAAACTGGCAATAATACTATTTTATTAACTTACTAGCGGCTCGACCCGGCTTCGTCCGGGTGCAGACACTTTTTAAGTCCGGTCCACATGTGACATATTATTTCGCGTACAAATTGTTTTATATTTAAACTCAACGGAAGTGCCGCCCTTTAGCACGCTTTTATTATTCCGTCCCGTTAGGTCCCGTCCAGTCCCGGCTCAACCTATTCCATGACTCAACGCATGTAATCCTGTTCTCTCATATTCTATTTCATCCGCCTAATATTATATCCTAAACCATCCCTTTGAGATTGAAAGAGTAGCAAATATGCATATTTGAATTCCTTTCTCTTCCCACGGTAAACCTACATTTTCGGAATAAACATAAACCAATGTGTTAAACCAGGATATGAGCAACCTCCGTACCAAATTTAATCAAAATTGGTCCAGCCGGTTGAGCATGAAGAGATAGGTAACAAACACACAAATTTTCGCCTTAATAATATTGAGGGTGTATATCTTCCCACTGCAATTATTCAAAGGTTTTCCCCCTAGAAGTAGATACATACATGTGGGTCAAAAAACACTTGTCTCGATGTGAGAATAGAGACCTGGGTTCTCGTTTCACAGTCTACTTCTTATGCAACTGCGCCAGGAAGCTTGTAATATCATGTATAAATAAATACATTTAACATTAGACATACGTAGTTCTAACCCCGCTGTAAGATGAAAATATTGCGCCGTGGATATTAGAAACTACAATAGATTTTCAGATCTTACAATCAAAACCGATATTTTTTTGTATTTATGTTATTTTGATACTCACAAAATATGTAGTTTTGTATTACTTATTGTATGTGTTGACGCCAAATATAATGATGTACAATGTCTAAGTCTAAATTAGTATTTGAGCGGCACACAAAGATTTGTCTCGGTATGGGGTTCGAACCCGCAACCTTTCGTTGACAGCCGGCGTCTAGCCAACTGCGCGATGGAGTACGGAGATACATGTTGGAGTTTCCCGGAAACTTGCAGAGATACAATCCCCCAAAATTCCTTCAAAATCCCACAGTTTCCTGCTTATGCCATTGTGCTCGAAGTTTCTAGACCATATCGTATCTACGTAAGTTTCCAACTTACAAACTTGACAACTTCAACTATTGCGTTCTCGCAACGAGCTCTTGAAGCTTAACAACTTAGCACCTTATGGTCTAGTGACTCAGAGTTAGGTTAGGGATCGTGCGTTGCTAGGTTGAGTAAGCAGGGCAGCTTATTTATTTGACGTTAATTTTTTGCTATAAATCTATTGAAATTACGAAATATTTCCGCATTGTAAGATTACTTTTTTGCATATCACTCGATTCGTTCAACGATTAAGGAATTGGGTTTCTGCAATAAAGGCTACATGTTAACTCGTGAGTTCGACCCATAACTTAAACTAAACCTCGATGTAAGAGCAGGTATTCGTAACATACATAAATGTAAAATATGATAAAGAGAAGTCTTTGTTAAACTAAACATTGCCAGTCGGTAAATTGAAGAAAAAGAAAGATAACCAAGTGAGAAGACATAACAATACATTTGCATCCAAGAACATTTTAAAACAGTTAAACGTAGCGTGAATCATCATTTTATAGTAAGTGCATCGTGACGGCTCTTCTTAACAAAGATACACACTTAGTACGATTATTAAAAGGGAATAGTTGAAACATAAATAGTATTGAATTGTGTCAGCCCATATACGACCCACTGCAGGGCACGGGCCTCCTCTACAATCGAGAGTACGATTGAGAGTGGTTAGGCCATATAGTCCACCACGCTGGCCTAATGCGGGTTGGCGGACTTTTACATACCATAGAAATTTATAGAAATCGCTATGGTATGCAGGTTTCCTCTCGATGTTTTCCTTCACCGTTATAGTGCGTGGTGATTGACTATCAATACACACATGACTCCGAAAAGTCAGAGGTGTGCCCTGGGATTTAAACCCGCGACCACCGTGAACATGTAGGCAGCCGCGTCTGGTCCGTTTACCAACAGGCCACCACGCACTTCTTAAACATAAATGCGCAATTTTAATCGTAAATTCAATTTCTATCTACTTTTGTTTTCGGGCAATTGGTACTTTTATACGAACAACTAAAATGGTTCACTCGTCAGCCCAGAAACAA
Source organism: Theretra japonica (assembly GCA_033459515.1). Classification (NCBI taxonomy): domain Eukaryota; kingdom Metazoa; phylum Arthropoda; class Insecta; order Lepidoptera; family Sphingidae; genus Theretra; species Theretra japonica. The sequence continues at coordinate 705,003 of CM065951.1, read as the reverse complement.
GCATCCCACTTTACTTTTTAAGATATCGCTAAAAGTATTATTAAAAGCGATACGTTGGCAACAATATGTTCAAAACACCCCCAAAATTGTATACACGTGAAAATATAACATTTAACCTACGCAGGACCTACTCACAAAGGCTAAAAAACGAACTGGCAGCGGGAATTCCGGGTATAGAATTAATTACACAGTCGGTGTAACTCGGGCTCCGCTGGGCGGGGCTCCGGATGTGGGCGGGCGCCGCCTAGGAGTAGGGGGTAGAGGGTGGAGGGGAGGGTACGAGGGGGGCACTCACCCTCGCAATTAAATAGCCTACCTTAACGTAATTTGGGCTTAGCTGGTAATATAATACGTTTAATTTTACGTATGTATCTTGACGGGGGAGTTTTCTGTGTGAGTTCTGTATTCTGTATATTAAATTAATTCAAGATTGTATTGGGATAGATATGAATATTGACACGTTATACTGCTGGGCATTGGTCTTCTTGTGATACATGTTTAGTGACAGAAATTTTAAACCGATTACTCTAACAGCCTGCGTGGCGCAGTTGGTTAGACGCCGGCTGAGAAACGAGAGGCCGCGGGTTTGATTCCTGCACCGAGACAAACGTTTGTATGAGTCACAGGTATTTGGTCTGAGTGTTTGTGGGATAGAAGTCTCTCGTAGTTCCTGATACCCACGACGCAAGACTCGATCTTAGTGTGAAGTCTATGTATGTGAGTGTTGGGTGTATATATTTATTTTAGTTATCAACTTTCGTGATTTATTGTGACGGATTTTCGCCTTTTTAACGGTGGGGATTATGTGGAAAACTATATTCTACAACAAAGCTTACTTTACGCCGATTTTTGTTCTCCTTTGAGTGATTCTATTGATAGCACAGCGTTAACAAGACTGGCCCCAGGTACGACTTCAAATGATTAAATCAGTGAGGTTCGGTGATCTAATTTGGGCGAGATTGTATGAATGCCTATCATTTGAGAATCTGTTGAAAAGTTGTGTTTTTCAAATTTATTATAGGGGGCAAAAGAGTATACAGTTCACCTGGTGGTAAGTGGTCATCGCCACCTATGAACACCCCTAGGGTACGGAGTTAACGGATTTTAACTCCATTTTTACAAATTACTGTGGTATGCAGGTTTCCACACGGTTCTTTTCTACACCGTTATAGTGCGTAGTGATTGACTATCAATACACGCATGACTTCAAAAATACAGATCTGCCCTGGGATTTGAACCCGCGACTACCGTGAACATGTTAGCAGGCGCGTCATACTACGTCATATACGTATACCAACCAGGCCACATCACACTAACAGGAAATACAAGCATATTTCCACCATTTTTAGGGTTTTCTGCAATCTCACCCACTATCCTTTCTCCCTTGAAACTAAAATTATTGACAGCTAGCTTAAAGCAGTGTCTAAATACATTTCATAAAATAAAACGTATCAGAAATTGGAGTAGAGTGTACATAGAGAGAGTAAGTAACCATAGCAGCCCCCTCCGGCAATAAAATCCGCGTGATGCGATCAAACCACCCCTGTAGAGCCGCGCATTCAGGGAACACACGGCTTGGCAAAATACTGCATTATACTATGCATGATGTCGATAAATTGGGACACTTTTAGTCTATTTTGGAATTATATTACTGCTATATGGTGATGTAGATCCGAATTCCAGATTAAGAAAGGTTGTAAACCACGTATGATGTCAAAAATATTAAATTAGTCTGGTAAAAGGTCACAAAGTATCAAACTCAATACTTAAACTATTTTTATTGCAATGACTGAAGCAGTTGACTCGGAGCTAAGAGATTACGAATGCAATTGATGCAAGGATTTGAATTTTGTATTTTTAAAGAGCTTTTCAACATGTATTTTGTTTTGCAAATGTGGCCCGTCCATTTTTTCCAAATTTCCTATTCAATTAAAAAATGCACACACTTCTGGCCTTGAGACTTCACAATCCAAAGCCCACATCCCCAGTACAGTAGCATCCATTGATGAAACATGTCGGATGTGTAGCGCTGTGCGTGGCGATCTTTACGCAGGCACCCCGCGTGTATTTATTTGTAAAATGATCGGCAAATAACCCACCCCATGCACTCCGCGACACTGAGCGCGTCATTATGGACTGAGAAACAGATTTAGCTGGGTTCTAATCTTAGGTCTTTGTTGCAATTGAGAGTTAGGTAGTGGAGATTTCAAGTGATAAAGTTTGATATTTTTGCGTTATTGTTGGATGATATGGCCTAACCCCACAGTTAAGAAGATATGTGTAGGACATGTGTAATACCTATCCAATAAATTTAATTGCGCGTTACAACCTAACTATTGTCCCTAAGATATTAATTGAAGTTCTGTATTCAGTATAATATATTTATTAAAATAACACTACAAATCGACCAAAATACACTTGATCGTATGCAGCACATTCCTATTGAAGCATTAACCAATGAGGAATGGGTATTTCTTGCCAGTCACCACAATTATACAAGTCTTTTTAAAACTGGATACACAGGCGGAATCCCAAACGCGACATATTCGCGTCGATCACACTGGCACTCTCCAATATCCATTGAAATCCTTTGCGTGCTGTAAACCCTGGCTTAGAGGAGCTGTAGTTAGTTATTGCTAGACCGAATATCTGTTATCCTGGTTCGTATAAAAGCCTGTTTTTTCATAATATAGGGAAGAAACGAGCATACGGTTCGCCTGATGGTAAGTGATTACCGCCGCCCTTGAACATCTTCAACACCATAGTGCCAAGAGATACGTTGCTCGCCTATAAGGGGCAAATACGCTCTTTTTTGAAGGCCACCACGTCGTATTTATCCCGAAATGCTGCTGTTGGGCAATTGGTAAAAATACGTACAATATAAAGATGTACTAACCTGGGCCTGAGTGAAGAGCACTCTCCGTTTCCTCCGCTGCGCGAGCGGGAACTGCATGGGCTTGGCGTCGGGCCCCGCGCACGCCGCCAGCCCGCTCATGTTGTTCACGTGGCCCATGCCGCCCGACGTCGACGTCATCAGCCTGGAAACTGAAGCAGCCGCTCAGATACGCACACTTTACAAATCTACTCGTCTTCAGGGTAATTAAACAATATTTAAAGGTTTTTTCAATAAATTCTCATAAATATATACATATATTTATAAACATCACGTGTTTATTCCAGTGACGTTCTGTAGTTTATATGGGAGCATACGCAGTTAGTCGCCGGTCGTCCGGGAGACTGGCCCTATATTTTGCTCGCCCAGCGACTGAGTCGCCGACGACAGTGCGCAACGGCTCTTAAGGTGTCCACTGAAATTCAGCGTTGTGTCGTGTTTGCACCACAACATAATATAACTGCGGACACCTATCCGTTATAGCCGCGAGCAGCCATCTTTTATTCTGTATATTTTATTATTGTTTATGTTACGACTGTGACTTTTGTTTTTCTTTCTTTCAAATATTTTTAGGCCCAAACGGCCATCAGCTGTACGCGCTGTTGCTCTACCCTCTTTAAATAACTCTTTGGCCGTGTTAGTCCTATTACCATAATCAATATTTGAAGATGTGTAAAGAGCACACTAGAGTCGGCAAATTCGGCATTAAGAATTAATTATGTTATTTACATTTGCAAACATCTTATTTTAAGTGCATGTCTTTATGCATAAGAGAATTGCTTTACCGGCAAAAATTGCAAACAAGACAAAGCGATTGTGTGGTTAGTAGTTGTCTTTCTAGAATGATAATTTGTTACATCGCAGGCTAGCAGGAGTAGGTGACGAGAAACCTATTGATCAAAATTGGCCACTTTTTCAAACTAGAGCTATACATGTCACGAAAAATGTAACATAAGTTTAATGATTTGTTGCGCTATCTGCTAACAGCTAAGTACTCTACCGCTAAGTAATTCTTGAAACGTAAATTCATAATCTCTATAGTATATTTTGTATTCAGGAGCAAGAGTATTTAAATGGAATCTCTAAATATGAACATTTTTAAAAACAGTAGTAAAATATTAATAAGAAGCTTATATTTTCCTAGGTTTTCATTGACCGTCGGGTTGTATTCCAATTGTAGTAGTAGCACATTTTTAACAAACATTTGTTTACCTAAGCGAGAACATTTAATACACGCACATTTAATTTCGCATTAACATTAAACCAAATGTTCAATTAATTATAATTCATGCAGATAATATAAATTCAAAACGAGCTGCGCCGCGTGTGCCGCGTTGTTAAAAATTAAACACTCAAAAGGGGGAATAGTAAAAAATTAATACTTTCGTATGGTAAAATTAAAATTTTCGACGCTGGCAACATTTAAACGCGGGCCCGCCATTTTCCGTAATGACACTAGAGCCAGACGATTCCCGCGCTGCTGGCTACAGTTTTAAGTCACTTTAATAACCTTAAAATTAAATTCTTTGCAATTTAACTCGTGCAATTTGCTGTATAGCCCAACTATTGATGTTGACGTTTCTTTCAACATGCTGTAGTTGGTTCAGTACAGATTTTCTTATAGGATTTACTTTCACGAAAGAAATATTTAAGAGGCGACTGAAAATAATTTCAGTCTTCGATAACCCCTAGTATGGCTTGGAGCCCCACGTATGAGTGAGATAGTGGCATGTAGAATAATAAGAATATTACATTGCGGAAATATTGTCGCTGTATTATTATACTTTGGTATACTTTGTGGAACGGTTTGCAGCTACCTAGACCGGAAAGCTTAACGGTATTATCTTTTTTTATAACTTAGGCCCGTGCTCTGCAGTGGGGTGTACCTATATGGGACGATATATATATACAGAAAGCAAAAAAGGAGCCTGTGATTCACAAAGCGCCTCGTAACGATTCAGCAATGAATTTCTGAAATTCTGAAACAAACAGTAAGGAATACTGGATGTGGACGTCCCAATTGTCTGATTAGACGAGTTAAGCAACAATGCCATGACACGTCGCGTCGTCCAAAACCAACATCAAAATCCAAACGCATCTCAAACAGTTTGACGTATAATTAAAAACAAATCAATTGCCTGCCAGCGCAAAAAAATACCTCCCATTGTAACATTAACAGAATGAAAAAAGATTGAAAAAGATAACGTAATGCACAGTGGCTATTCATACACACGGACGGATGGCCGCGATTTTTTGTATTGAATATAGATATGGATGGGTATGGGTAGGTTTGAACTAGAGGGAGTAAGGTAGGGCCCCGTATTTAATATTAATGGTATATTAAAAAATAAATATATGAAATAAATGAGTCTAGTCGGACTAGTCGGGCGGGGAGCCTACTATTTGATACAATTCTTGATAAGTGAATTGGGAATACCAGGCGAACATAGTTAATAGTGAATGAAGAAAGCTTTGTAACTGATATTTACAAAGATTACAATATTTCAAAGATGTGAGAAATGAACACCAGTCTTTTTTATTTTACCTTGGTAGAATAATGTATTTGCTTTTTCAATGATAATACCGTGCAGTCACTATAGAACAATAATCGTTATCATAAGAATATCAATATAGTTAAAAATTCTAATTAATTGCCTACGAACCAATCCGAATATTGTTCTACTGTTCAATATAAGCCAAAAAATTGCCAACCGTTTTGCCAACTCCAACACAGATCTCTAAATACGTGAAAACGGAACGCAGTGCACAATAGGAACGTAAGTAAGACAGAATGGGGAGTTATATTTTATTGAAAGACCCTTTTTGTTGGTTGGAGTGCTGTGTAAATAAATGTGAGCGGAGTGGCGCGGGACGCGCGGTGAACGCTTCTAATCAATACGAGTCATTGCGAAATTATTGGAATATAAAATGTTTTAGAAAATTTGAAGATTTTTAGAATTATAACTTAGATCTACTCTAACTACTAGGTACTGGCCCCGTGACGCAGGTGTAGTACTGAACGATTACAAGGATTAGGTCTCGGGTTCGAAGCCAGGGTCGGGCAAATTGATATTAGATTTTTCTATTCATTAACAGACCGGAGTCAGGAATTTGTGCCCGATATAACCATAGGCTCGTCACTTATCACATCGTAGAAAAGAACACATAAGGCAAAACGTGGGTACCCCAGTTTCACCTCTGCCTACGCCTTCTGGGAATAAGGCGTGATATTTATGTATGTAATTAATACTACCTCAGTGCACTGCTTTAACATTGCAGCAAAAAACAGTATCTAATAGGACCTACAATTCGCCGATTTTATTTCTGTATACCTTATAAGAAGGAACCTATCGCAACACTGGGCACAAATTTCAGTTCCTAGAAACCTTTAATATGAGATTAATTAAAGTGAAAAACACTCATGTGTGAATTAGATGAAGTTTAAAAGTGGAAGAGCCATTTTGTCGTCAGTTGTGTACCTACAGCTTGATTGAACGGAGTTTACTGAGATATTGAGCTGTTTCAAAGAAGACTTACGTGAATGAAAAGATTTACTGTCGCTTTCTATTTAGTAAGTCGATTTGCGACAGCCTTTATGGCACAGATTATTAATATGCCGGTAGTGAAACGAGAAATCACAAATTCGTTTCCGCACCAAAACAAACGCCTTCCAAAAATTTTTTTGTCTCTCTTTTCTAATAAGGCACAAGATTTGTAGTTAATATGAGCTCAGAACTAAATACCTAAAGCGTACATCTGAGATGATTTTACAATAAAATGTCCGTATCTCCGATGTCTGCGATCTGTCAACACTGTCCGCATATATTTTCACAACGAATGCCCTTGTAATTGCGGGGGCGAGTCCCCCGGGCCCTCCATTGTCCTGTGACGTAGGTTGACGTGTTATTTTCATTGTAAACACTAGCTAGATCTAGTTTCGGGTGTGTTGGGGATGTTGGGTTAGGTTAGTTGAACTCTTTTGAGATATGTGATCCTAGTAGTTAGAAGTTTTGTATACTAGCTAAATTAACAATAAATTGGGGAGCGAGAAATATTCTTAAAAATAGGACATAAGTAGTTCAAAATATCATCACATTGGAATAGAGTGGGAAAAATAAATTTTAATTTTAATTTAATTAAAATTTATTTAAGTAATAAGTAATGATACATACGCAAAGTACATAATAATATGATGGAATAATAGTATATATGTACGTAGAGTACCTGTCTAATTTTAAGTTAGGCAAGAAACATTTTTACTGTCTCTACCACAGGTCCCTACATAGTTTTGAGCTCAATTTCCATCCTTAAACTAATATTTTCTCAATAATTTGACTAGGCAAAATTTTCTCTTTCACTTTCAATGTCAAACATTCGAATATAACTCCAATTTATGAAATCATTTAATTCTATCAAAAACTCAAATGAGTTTATGATTGTATCATCTAAATATTCGTAATATGTTTGTGTAAGTAATTAAATAAATAAATAAAAGTAATAAATCTCACAAACCTAACCCAATCAGATGTAACAAAAACCGTATGAAATGAATCGCGCAGACATTAGCCCCTCGCACCAACGTGTGCGTTTGATGACCGAGAGATTGGCGTGAAATTGGCCACGGGGCGAAAAGGGACGAAACGGGGCGTGCGAGTGACGGCTCGGGTGACCGCGGTGACCGCGTTGCTCGTTTAAATTCACTGTTTTAATGTCCCTTTTTGTCTTCACTGTCTGAATGTGAAGCAATTAACATCTCTAATGACTGTTGAGGATGGTCACGTAGTTTAAAGTGGATAGTTAGTGATTGTTACATCTCTACTTTTGTAAGTGCGAAAGTTTATTATTCAGGAACAAAGTGTTTTTCGCGTAGAAATAATTTAATTTTCGGCACCATTATAGTGTTCAAACGGTAAGAAAATGCGTAGGTTACAAGCGATTGACACACTTTACAGCCAGTAAGAATATGTCAAATAAACATGACCCAAAAAGCACCGTCTTGATCAACATTAGACGACTCTAGGAGGATACTAAATATCAGACAATGGAAACGATTAAGCAATGATGGGTGTCCTAACGCTGGCTAAGATAACGCACGGTAATAATTTAGACTCAGTGTATTATGAGAGAAAACTTACTAATTTAAGCATATTATACATAAACCTACGTAAAATTACAAGCCATTTTTTTCTGCAACATTCCTTAAAAATCATTTACTTCTTTTATAAAACCACCCAACGTTACAAGCTCATAAATATCATATCAAGATACTATACTAAACAATATATCCTAGTCCTCAAATTTGTCATACTACACAAATGTTGGAGCCAAGTATAGCTATTAAAAAAGCCGCTCATCTGCCGCGCTAGTGTGACGCGCGCAAATATTTGCCCACTACTAATGGATTTCGCGAACGCACCACTGTTTGTGCCAGCCATTTGAAAGTAAAATTATTATTGATAGTGCATGCTGCGCCATGCTCGGCACACATCATTATTTACATACAGGTACGGTTTAAACGCTAGGAGTGGGATAGACGCATAGAAAATGAAACTGGATGAAAACGTAACGTTGGAAATTTTGAAGCTGTGGAGTTAATTGTTTAAAGTGAAACCTGATTTAGCCTACATCGGCGTGTGCTGTACAAATCGCTAATTAATTTATTTCTTTAACCTAATTTTGCAACAATCACATATTTTGAGAATTGCTTTTTTTTATCAGCCCATATACGTCCCACTACTGGGCACGGGCCTACTCTACAATCGAGAGAATCGATTGAGAGTGGTTAGGCCATATAGTCCACCACGCTGGCCTAGTGCGGGTTGGCGGACTTACATACCGTAGGAATTCTTTAAAATCGCTACGGTATGCAGGTTTCCTCACGATGTTTTCCTTCACCGTTAATTGCTTAAGCAAGGTTACAATTTTCGTGGGTCAATTGCAGCTATGGGTTCTAATCGTATAGCACATGTTGTTTTTTTTAATCGAAAAAACTTTATAAAAATCAAATCAAGACATATATTTTCGAGAACTACAGAACAACGTAATAAACGAACATCGAACACAGAAAAAGCAAACTACCAACCTTTACACAAAATTAATAACTTAAATCATTACTCTACCAACACAACAGTAAAATAATATATTTGTGTTGATCCTCTTTTAACAGCACACCTTTAACTTTATGGAGTTATAACTCATGCTGTGTGAATTGTTCGTTAATCACAACGCACCTTAACGGTGACGGAAAACATCGTAAGGAAACGTTAATGCTACCGAGATCTTTACATTTTTTTATCGCATTAAGGACCGCGTAGCCGCAATAGGATTGCGTAGTGGAATATGGCCTAAGCCCTCTCAACGAACTCTCGATTGTAGGCAATTTTTGTACTTAGCAGAATCTGAGTTTTGGCTGATACATAACATACATAATTTCATGCCTTTTTCCCAGAAACGGTAGGCAGAGGTTCCCCTGGTAGCAACCAGGACACTCACGTTTCGCCTTGTGTGTTCCGTCGCACGATGTGTCAGAGGGCGCGCCTATCACCATATCAGGCACAAATTCCTGACTCCGGACTGATTATGAATAGAGAAATCCAATATCACTTTGCCCGACCTGGGATTCGAACCCGCGACCTCAGTTTTGTAATCATCGTCGAGGCTGCCATAGTAGAGTTTGGCTGATACAATAAGCTGAAAAATGATTTTAGATTATAACTCTCTCTCTTCAGCCACTGTTGAACATAGGCCTCCTCCAAGGATCGCCACATAGACCTGTGGGAAGCGGTCTGCATCCAGCGACTTCCTGCGTATTATAACTGTAATTAATTAATTTGATTCAATACCTCGATTGGATGAGGACCGAACTGTCAAACCTAGCGCCCGCCGCTGACTTTTCGACATCAATATTCTTAAACATCCGTGTTTTGATTCCGAGAAATAACATTTATTCAAATTTAATTTGTAGTTTACGCAAATATTGTTGAGAGTGTTAGCTAATACCTGTCAGTCTCCGTGGCGTATTTAGTTTAGATGCTCACTATAAAACAAGAGAAAACGGGTTCGATCCCAGCACCGAGACAAATAATGGTATGATCTAATATTTGTAGTGAGACAGAAATGGCTTCTTGTGTTTTGGATGTGCATTATACATAACTTATAGGTATGTTATAGCTGGTGATTGGAAATTGGTATCCGCCTGGATAATGATCCTCGTACAGGATGTGGATAATCCGTGAATGGGTACTCGTAAGAAAATATTAATATAACTAAATACACCCAATAGTTACAGGCATAGAGCTGATTTCACAGTACATCAATCTACATCTGTATCAGCCCAGACACGTCCCACTGCAGGCCACGGGCCTACTCCACAATCGAGAGTATGATTGAGAGGAGTTATGCCATATAGTCCACCACGCTGGCCTAGTGCGGGTTGGCGGACTTTACATACCGTAGTTTTTTTTTTAATCGCTACGGTATGCATGTTTCCTCACGGTGCTTTCCTTCACCGTTATACTGAAGTACATCAATGAATAGATGGAATTCTAAATGTAAACAAACTGATTTAAAATCCTATTTCAAAGTTATCTATTCATCCACAAAACGCACAGAAAAAACCGCATCATTCGAATGTGTTTAAAATCATAATAATCGTATTTGAATCAGGAATCGTTTATCTAAACTGCGCGATCTCGGTTCCGGGGCGGGTGCGAGTGTTGCCAGAGCAAAATAAACGCGTACGTCGGCAAATTGTGCGTGAATAAACACCGGCGGATAATAGCCGTATTGTATTACACCCCTCGCGACGTCTTGTGAAAACACCGGCACAATGCCCTATCTCGAGCGGCCGATCGAAATGTGGAACGCGTTTTAATAAAACAACCTTTTTGGAAGCGCATCTGGATTGTTGTTTGCAACACTGGGGAAATTATTGGGTTAGTTCTTAATTTAAAATTTAAAATGCACTGCGTTATGTTTTAACGGGTTGGATTGGAATATAATTATCAAAACGGATAGGTGCGGACTACTCAGTACGCAAATGCTAGGAGATAACTTTAAGAAACTCACTTCTAGGAATGGACGGCGAGAGCCCGATTGAGAATATGCTAATTGGTAGCAGAATGAACCGACGAAATTAAAGTAGCAAATTCATGTCTATAGGCAAACTTTTAAATTTTCTGGGCTCTGTATCGATGCATAGTTCATTATCGCTTGTTTAAAAAGCGAAGAAAGACTTTGCCAGGCAACCTGCATGCTCCGACAGGAACTCAAAAGCATATAAAGTTTACCAACGCTTATTAAGCGAGCGTGTTAAAATAGGCATACTCAATGTCACAATAGGGTTAGTCGCTCGTTAAATTGTAAACTATTTATTTTTCTACATGTAAAGATCGTATTACGCTGACCTCACATAAGTGTGGGATATATAAGTAGAAAAAATAGCTTAGAATAACTTTTAGCAGCTATAATATTCCCCACCAGTTGAAACATGTATTTGGAAACTAACCTCGGATGCGTGCGTTCTATGAGTATGATCAATGTTCGAAGCAGTTATTGACATACAGAGGCATGGGGTTGGCATGCGGGGTTAATATTATTTAAGGGTTTCTATCTAGTTTATATTATTTTCATTTTACCAGATGCAAAATAAATGAGTATAATGCATATTAACAGAGCATAAGATTATAGTTTCACATTTAATAAAGAAAAATAAGTAAATAAATCGCATTTGCAACTGTAAAGCAAAATTTCGATATCAACGCACCACCCAATCCAATAGGATAGGAAATGAAATAGCAAACATTTGTCGGCCATTTCCCCAGTGTTGCCGCGCTAAAGAAAGATAAAGTGCCGCGTGTTAGTGACACGTCCACTCGGCGCATTAGCCTCGCCCACAGGCCCGATCCGCGACTAAGTGTGCACACTTATTTTTTCCCTGTGGCAATTTTAATTTCAACTGACCGGTGAGTGTTGCCCACTCCGTTTGATGTGTTGCCACACTCGAAAACGCAGGTATTGGGTATTTTTTTACGTTCAGTTTTTAAATTGGTTTTCGTTTGTTTTGCGAATAAAATTGGGTTTGCCGTGCGCGATTTGATGGTCACTATTCTATTGCTATCGACGTGAAATGCAGGGAAATATTCCGCTTCGAGTGGACATAGCTTTTGAACTTCAATTAATTACTGCCGCTGTTTGATTTAGTGAAATAATTTGTCACGAGGGCGTTACAAACATACAACCTTTGTGTTCGTTGACAATAACTGCGTATCGTAATTAAATCAGTGCAATATTCAAATAGTTAGGAAACCTGCATACGATAGCGATTCGTGTACATTTCTATGGTATGTAAAAAGTCCGCCAACCCGCACTAGGCCCGCGTGGTGAACTACATGGCCTAACCACTCTCAATCGTGTTTTCGATTGTAGAGGAGGCCCGTGCCCTGCAGTGAAACGTGTATGGGCCGATACAGTACAGTACAATATTCAAATCTATATATTATGGCAGTGGGTCGGCCACATAGCACGTAGAACTAGTATTAGTTCGGCCCTAGTATGTATAACGAGGTAGACGGACGACCTAGTTAAAGTTGTAGGAAGTCGCTGGATGCAGGCCACTTCCAAAAGGTCTATATGGCGATCATTGAGAAGGTCTATGTCCAGAAGTTCAACTTCCTATGGCTGAAGAGAGAGGGGGAATTCAAATAGTCTAATGTCCTATTGAAAACGCAATTTTTTTACTAAATCTATCGTTTTGTAACGCAGCAAAGTTGCCGTCAATAACTTCCGTAAGTGACAGTCATGTCATACGGGTCCGATACCCGCACCGAGACCAATGTTGGAGTGAGCAAACGCTTGTTACGGTTACGAGTGTTTTAAGACCGTTGAATCAACCATCGCTTTTAACACACGCGGCACAACACCATCTTACTGTGGGTTGTCGGGTATGTGACTATTTAGTCATGTATAAAAAAACAAATCCAATAAAACCACTATTACCGGCTGTATCCTTGCTCTATCTCTCTCATTTTCATCGAATTTTACTTAAATTCTGCGACTCCTGTATAATCACTGTATTATATTTTTTTATTAGAGTTTTTGAAAATTGAAGTCATCGTTTTTCGTCCGTTCTTCTCTGGCGAAAACAGCCTTGTGAAGCTGGTTATAGGAAAAAAAGTGACTGAATCTAAATGTATAACATTTAAAAGATTCAATAACGTATTTTCATGAAAACCTAAGAATAAATTTATTTGATTTGACACGTCTGATTTAACCTAACATTTCTTGGCCACGAAAAAAATGATTGACAGTTCACACTACGCGATGTAACGCAGTATGAGATTTATCCACATTACAGCATATAATATGAAGAAATACCGCTGACGGTGCACAAAGTATTTGCGGACGTGCGCGTGTTTGCCCAGCCAGCTGTAGTGGTGGGCAAACAAGGGACCGAATACCGATCGGATGGAATTGCTTATTTTGTCTTGCCTACGCGTTGCCCACTGCCCAGGTACCGGGGAAAGTTCACTGGGTGTCCTTTTGCTTTCGTTATTCTTTTTTTAAATGCGATGGCTGAGAAAGGAGTTTTTATTGTCGTTGACAAAGGTTTATGGTTTTGGAAGGTGTTCGCTTTTCAAAAATCTTATTGGATTATTTGAATGTATGGTACTAATTATTTGGCGATAAAATACGAAATTGATACTCTATACTTTGCTTCCTATTAAAATAAAAAAGCATTAACACAAAAATAATATGTATGTAACTATTTTCTAACAGAACCAATCACGCGAATTAATTTTTGATCAAAATAGTGCAACGATCAACATTTTAAAAATTATTCCATAGGTAAGTAAATTGAAATGTATTTTAAATAAATAGACCTACTCCAACACTTCTTATAAATAAATAAAAATAAATTCTATTTTACAAATGTATGGGTGCTTTTCCTCCTTCAATAGTTATTAATACTTCATTCACAATTTAAATCGCTTCCCACTTTCAGACTCTACATGAAACATAAGTTTTATTGTACAGGGAAACTCGAGATATTATAGCATATTAAGTTAGCGCCTTATTCTATGTTCGTTTTTTTAAATTAATTAGATATTTTTTAAGTAATTATTTAAGTATTTAATTAATTAGATTAAGTAGATATTTTAATTTGTATTTTGTCTAGGGTCGTATTAATTCAAATGAAAAAGTATATTGTTACAACTTTATTGACCTTATTTTGATGGAAAAAACACAGCTATATTCGTCCCGAATTCCATCTCAAAGAATCGTGGTTATTGACACCAATTTATTGGGTTGATACACAATCTAACTTTTTACACATTTTATAGGAGACATTAACATTATACACTGTAAATAAAATGCTTTAAGATCCGTTTTATCTTGAATGAAACTCCAAAATTGCCTAACTTAGGTACAACATGCTTCGCCACCACAGCTCTTTTTAGTTTCTCACGATAATTATCTATTACTTTATAATTGTCGGCAATATCTATTAAGTATGTTAATTACTTCTTTTCACGACATAACCTCAAATAATTAAGCCAAGACGGTCATGTTCACGGGCACGCATAATTTCCCGCGCGATTAGCCATCATTGTTTTAGCGTTGTCTATGCGCGACGCCTCAATTTGTTTGTTTGTTCTATATTATTTGGACTTTCTCCGGACTACTGGTCGCTGCGGAGTTTAGATTCAATTACCGCTTGTCTATGGCCCGCATTGTTTACCAGATTGAGTGGACCCGTCGACGTGAAGTTTTGAATTTGAAATTCGGCAGTTGAAACTTGAGTTATTGATTTATTGTAAGTTAGTCGATGGCAGGCCCTCGTGTTAATGGTTTTCTTTGAAAATTGAGTTTACATAAAAAGGTTATGCGTAATACCGTGAAAGATTACGTTTGTTTATTAATACCATTAGGTAATCATATTTAACGCTCGTGTACGGACAAAGACATCGGACCATTGTTTTTATACGTAATCTTCAGTGGTTAATAGTTTATGTGATGTCAATAAACTGTGGGTTATTATTAAGTGTCCGTCACTATGGACAAAAAGTTATCCAAAAACAGAGTTTTCGATCCTCGCACCTCCTTTAATCCTGGGTTCCTTTCGCCGTAGTGTGAAGAAGCATCTTAGACCGGCATGTATCGAATGGCATGGGACCGCCGTCTGATGCCATTCGATACTCTTTCTGGACGGCATTTGCGCTTATCATCACGTGCAGTGCAGTCATAAGCCGTGCCAGTGTAAAAAATAAAGAGTATATAACGACTTTTCGGATTCATGTGAGTGAGATAGTAATAACACACGCTAAAAGGGAAACAATGATTTTGCCAGGGTCATCAGGTATTACGGCACCGACTGTGTATAGTCTACAATACCTATTATCCGTAGATATGATGAAATACCGCGGCACAAGCCGTGCACCTGCATCTAGCTCCCGTGTCGCGTGTGTCAATGGTATCGGGTTACTGCCACAGAGCAACCACTTTGAGATAGAGGACGACGTATATCGTAACATATCGATCTTCACTTGTAATTTGATTGTGTGTAACTGTATCATAAGACTGCCTAGGTGGCGTAGTTGTTGTACGATTAAAAAGCTTAGGTCTCGGGTTCGAATCCCGGGTCGGGCAAAGTGATAATGCATTTTTAAATTCATTATCAGCCCGGAGTTAGGAATTTGTGCCCGATATGGCTCTAGGCTCGTCCCCTATTACATCGTGGGAAAAAACACATGAGGTGAAACGTGGGCATCCCGGTTGCATCTCTGCCTAGCCCTTCTGGGAAAAAGGTGTGTTTATGTATGTATGTATCATAAGGTTTGTGGCAGTTTGGAGAACATGTCATTTAACTATAATAGTATAATATATTTTTTGCGGTGAATGGCGAGACGAGCAGGCCTGATGGCAAGCGATGGCTTTGGCGAATTTGGAAAATGGCTTATGAGTCTACTAGTCGTATCGCCAACAATTCATTTTCGTGTAACCGATAAACATAATTGAGCGATTTGTAGCCGATGTAAATTTGGACATGATTAGTCCTTCGAACCAGATTTACTTTAAACCGTTTGATAACTCATTCAAAATATATTTTTATAAATAATTTGTTAACTTTCTATTGAATGAAATTGTATGTTTTTACCATTAAATAACTATTTAGTCTCACCGTCAAAAACTATCTTTTATGACAGATTTTTATTGGTTAACCTCAAATAAATACTTCAAAACGACAAAACTTTCCAAATAACTTATTCCCCTTTTACATCACCTAAATACAATGTTTAAAAATCTGTCTCTGAGAAGTCTATCCCGCAGAGGCTGTGACGACACTGCTCCAATCGCATCTGTGCTAGTCGATCAGTGTGCACAGTACAGTGCAAGGTAGGCGCGCTCGTTTGTTTTTTATTGTTCGGTTAATGGTGTTTGCCTAAGACCGCCGCAATTTGAGACAGTTTTATTGTGAGCCAAACAGACTTAACCAAGAGTTTACCCTCTATTAATATTACGACGTGCTTTTAAGAGCTTTGGAAGCTGTTGTGTTGTGTTTAAGATTTCCGAGTCTTTTGTGTTGTGATTGATTGGGATTTAAATATTAATTACATCTTATGTGCTGACAATGGCTCTGCGGTTGAGGTGGGTTGAGAACTACCAAAATGTTGATAGTGCGAGTTATTTGACGTAGCTATCATATCTATGCAGGTATTATAACGCTGTTTTCCTGCACTTTTTATAGGAGCGGTAATTAATTATAAATACACACGCACCTACTTTTATGTATTTTTTTATTTAACCTATATCATCCCCCTGCTGGGAAAAGGTTTCCCCCTTCTACCTCCACAGTTTGCGCTCTAAAGAAATTTCAGGATACATAGGCTCGAAAGCATCCAGGTCGTCTCGCTAGCGTTTCTTGGGTCGCACAGCTACTAGAAGTTTTTTATTTGTCAATTTGATTAATTATCAACAAGGTTATCGGTCATAAAATTTATTAAATCTATAGTAGAGAGCCTACTGTAAAAAAAGGCAATCGATGCTCCATAAAAATAGGTCATGTGAGGCTTCAATGTTCTGCGACTTTGCCTAAACTAAAAATAGACTAAGTTCTGTTGGCTGTTATATTACTTTGCAATGCACTTTACTTAAAAAAATATATAAATCATCGCTCAAACTCAATACCCCATTTGCCACCCGAATATCAAACATTAAACAAAATTTCTAATTTGCAACACTTGTCAGCGTGACGGTAGGTGTGCGCCCCTCTAGTGTCGTGTGACAACAAATTAGCACAGTAACTGGACCGCCACTCGTAATAGCTGATATTGCCGCCTATTCGGTTTCACGAGACGCCATCTTGTAACGGAAAAAAATGACAAGTCTACCTTTTTCTATAGTATTTCTCCCTTGTGTAGAAAAGAAGGGAGATGTGTTTTATAGTCGTATTATGCAACATGCTTGATGGTGTTTAAATTAAAGAAAACTGTAGTAAATTGATACTTGTCCACATCAGGACCATTGGGTGGTCACCTCAGTAAAAAACTATGTTGTAACTTTAATATACACCAAAAATAGGTTCGAACAAAGTATTCATGTTGGAGATTGGGTATTCAATTCTTTCGGTAACGTATAAAAATGTGCCAAATTATGTTTAGTCTTCTAATAAGGGAGGTGGACTATCTTAACAAAATCAAATATTTTCTGGGCAGAAATGCAGTGATTCTGTCATAAATACCGCGAATTAACTACTAACCGCATAATCGCTTTGTCTTTCACTCAACTGAGCCAGTGTCAGAGTAAAACGCAATACCTAAATGTTCAAGCTACATCCATTTATCCTGACCTAATTTTTATGTTCGTTGAAAAATGGGCTACTAAAATCAACCATACCTATGTTAAATTTGACTGTAGTAATGATAGAGATCAGTTGAAAACTGTAAGGCCATCATTTTACAATTTTTTTTCTCTAATAGTAACTATATTTAATACCAACTTTGTTTTCTAAAATGTGCCTATGCAATAACAACTATAGTATCATATTTTATGATAATCAAATATGCTCAAAGTTGCTCAAAATCATCCTTATACCCTGAAACCTTTAATCTAATCCAGTCAATAAACCCAAAAAAACCTTCAAAATATTGTAAAAAAATGAACTCGCCGACTCACTGGCAAACCTGGGGTCGTTCGACGCCGGGTACCAGCTGGCGCCGCGCATGTCGCCGTAGTGGGGCAGGTCGGCGGGGGCGCAGCCGTAGCCCTGGACCGGAGCCCCGCCATACAGCGGCACCGCGTACGGGTTCGCCGTCATGCCGCACGAGGCCGCCGGGCCTAGCGGGGAGTTGATGCTGCTGCCTGAAGAGTTCGATCTGCGGGGGAGAGGAAGGATTAGTTAAAGGTACAACTAGGTGGAAGGCTTGTAATGGCCCCTAGTGTTTCCCAGAATACGAAACTATCGAGGATGACGGCGGTAGCGAGGTGATAACATCAGTTGAGCTAGGCGATTCATCAAAAATGGATGAATGAATAAATGAAGACGTCTAAATGAAACAACTGCCTTAATTAGTGTGGAAATAATAGATGGATAAAATATTAGTAATACACAAGTTTTAAATATTTTGTCAAAAGAAAATTAATAGGGTCTTTAAAACTAGATTAAGAAATTACAGATTAAGACATAATCCATTAAACAAACCCCATCAGTAGTATGGGCAAAAAAGCGCGATTATCGCCAAAAATAAAGCGGTTTAGAAAAAATATAATAGACGTGACCCAAAAACGCCACCCACAGCTACCGTCAGTCAGCAGGCGCCAACACGTCACACAAACAATGGCCGGCTTATCTGCTTAATCCTTATTTACACAATTTAATCTCCTCGCTCTCACCAAATCACACGCAACCCCATCCCGCTTAGCCACAAAATTAAACCTTAAACACACCATTATAAAGTTTAGAATCGAATTAATCGAGTGCAAAGTTACCCGAAATATTGGACTCCCTAACGCCGCCATTACGATGTTTGGCTTGACAAATTGAGTTTTGACAGGGCGGGAAAACGGCGCGAAACGTTTCAGCCCGGCTCTTGTTAATTGGGGATAATTTTAATTCAATTCCAACTGTTATCTTTGAGTTTCGATTAAATTTTTAATTGCTTTTTGTTTTAATTTAATTTTATAGGTTTTTCGGTTGATTATTTTATTTTTTTATTTTCGTGGATGTTTGATGGTCGCCATTTTGTAATTGATGTAAACCTACTCAAGTTATGGAAGTTTTGTTATTATTCTAGAGAGCTATTATCTAATTGTTTTATCTCTTAGTAAAACGAACTTCGAGCTTATGAAGTTTTATTCAACCTACACAATAGGTAATTTTATTTTCTATACTTAATCCAGTCACACCTCATGAACTAAAAGTGTACTTCTAAAACTGCTAGTATAGTTAGATTACTAAGCCAAAGCAAATACACGAAGAGTCGGCAAACAACTTCTCTAGCAAAATAGAAAGGCTGGACCAACTATAAAGACATTCACATTTAGAAGTTACATGTAAGTTACATTTCTTGTGGTATTTGCAGTGACCATCACAATGTTTAATATGATTTTATGGCATTGCGTAATGAAACACGTTATAGTGACTTGAGGAAAAGACGCTTCATAATCTATAAACTATTAATATCTGTAACTTTTTAAAAATAATAGATAGTCTTCACGGCGCATTGGTTAAAACATAAGATATAAAGCGAAATCCTTTGAGTTTTACTCTCGCACCAATAAAATTATTGTTTCGGATCGAAAAGTCTCTCAAAGTTTCTAACATCCATGACATAATTTGTATCTTCGTTTTAAGGTTAGGACTATATATGTGGCTGTATGATCTATATGGATTCGAAGCTAAGGCTGTACGTACATGATTCCTTTGTCTACAATGGGAAAATAATTGCAATTGTCTGTGATGCCTACCTGTCTACTGAGAGTTGTGCATAGTCAATGAAATCATCGGACCCCTTAATGCTGTCGGAATGTGCCGGGCGGTGGGCCCTGTGGACGAAAGGCTTTCGTTTAAAAACTACAATAGATAATTTTTAATCGGACTAGCAGGTAAGTATTTTGAGTTAAATATTAGTAACATTGCTTTGACTTAATAATCTAATTTGTTATTTTTGTAAAAGAGAATGGAAAACAAAAAGTTCATTCAAATTGCTTTGGCTTATTTTTTTCTTTTTAATGGGCGCTTGGCGATAACTTTGATTGTACGGAATATTGTTAATCGAATAAATTAATAAAATAATTTTAAATTCACCAAAAATATATTTCTACTTCCGTATATTATTAAGGGCATAACGAGTCTACCAACCCGCATTAAACTAGCGGTGAACTAAGGTCTAAGGCCTAATCCATCCAATCATTGACGTAGTTATAAAAAAATATATCTTGGCACCTCAAAAAAAAGTACTGCGGCTTGGTAACTACAAATTGTATTCATACTTTGAACTCTCTACTCAGTAAACATTAAAAAATATCTCCACGAATTTCAGTTTTTCAAATAAAATGTTTTATGCGTTACATGAATTTGTTTTTTCATAAAACTGATAGATCATCGATTTGAAATACATTCACCTCATCAAAACTTTATTTACATGAGACAGCTTCAGACAATTTTATAAAATTATCATATTTATTTATATCGGAGACACGAGTTATTCTAACACTCGCGGGCGACTCGACAAACACTCCGACATGCAATGTTTAATTTATAAAATGTTGAATCACTCACGTCACCATGACCTAAATATACGAGTGGCTAACTTTTTAAATTATCAATTTTTCTACGAGGATAAATAGCAATATTTAGAGGTGATAGAGATTTGTTAAAATCGTTAATGATATTTTACAAATGGGTCGACTTGATTAGGATTGGTAACTGTTTCAATATACGTTAATATATTTTTATGTGGTTGTTTTGAGTAAGCCGGCAAAATTGTGTTACGTGCGACAGTATATGAAAATAATAGAGAAGCAGTCTGTTTTAATCTATATCAGATACATTTGGAACTGTAATAGAAGCTAATACACAAGATATCATATGCGTGTAAGAAAGCTTTGTTAGTTATGCTGATTACAGATCACAGAAAAACGGAAATGATCAAACGGTGATAATAGAATAAGGATATTCATAACCACCCAAGACCAGAACACCCACGTTTCGCCTTATGTGTTCCGAACCACGATATGATCCCCTATCATATCGCGGGACGGAACACATCAGGCAAAACATGGTTATCCTGGTAACACCTCTGCGTACCCCTTCTGGGAAAAAGGCGTGAGTTTATGTACGTGTGTATAAACATATTTTATTTAGGCATAATTTCAAGAACGGTTTGCGTGGTGGAATTATCAGAAATATCCGGTCTTGGCTATTATAAATATTTTTAGAATCAAAAACACACTAAGCGGATTAACCTACTAGAGATCGAGCCTTCGACTTGTTTTTGGTGCTTCTACCACTAAGTACCGGTAACATTAATTTATCTTCCACGAACAATTATTATTTTAATTTTTAAACAATCTAATCAAGTAATTATAAATTGCTGCGCGTCGTTTCAGGAATAATCATGGTCCACTCAGACTCAACATAATATTGTATTTCCTTGAATAAGTTTTTTTTTACGACAAAATAGTTATAAACTTAATAAACAAGGGGACTACCGAAAACCAATTAAAAATATATTATATCTAATATTTTGTATATATCGATTAAGTATTATGTATTAACTTGTCATAAGAGCTATTTAATTACCTACGTCACCAATAAACGAACAAAGGAAAGTAATAATTATTCCAAGTTTGATCTTTACAACACGATATTGTACAAGAATTGTGAATAACTTATACACTTAATTATTATAATACTAACCCCACACATAATATACAAGAAATATAGAAACTCAACATTGTGACTTCAAGTTAATTAAATTGGTTTTTTACCTGAAAAAGATTTAAACGGGCGTCCACTTGACGTTCATTTAAAATAATCTATAATTTGCATCATAATTTTAAATTCAGTCGTATACATTTTATTCTTAAAAGTAATTACAATCTGGTCACAAAACTTGTAGATAAAAGTCTGCTTTACGATTTAAACGAGTTTGGCTTCAGTATAACACAATTCTTAAAATTAATATACGTATGGTTTCCCGAGAAGACAGGCTCAACCTACTTTAGGAATGTTATTAGTTTAGAAATTATGTTATTTTAACTAGGTTTATGAAATTGTAACGCAATTTAGTAATTAATATTGTTATGTAACTGTATAACATCTATCTATATACATATAGATAGATCAATCGTACTCAATCGTACTCTCGATTGTAGAGGAGGCCCGTGCCCTGCAGTGGGTCGTATATGGGCTGATACAATACAATACAATACAATATACATATATATGGTTACAAAAAGAGGAGCAACGCTTTTCCGTCTTGTCATTAACTGTGTCATAAACATTTTTTTCAAAATAAAAGTCTTGCTTACTATTAACGTTGTATTAATTAATTACTACCAGAAAGCGGAAATGTAATATAAATATAACAAATATATTGTTATTAATTTATTTTCGTTTATTGTGCTAAGGTTGACAAATTACCTTTGATTCTTGTTAAGAACTTTAGGTAAGTTTTCCTCTGATACTTTGCTCTATATTTAAAACAACTGACAAACTAAACCAATATACCGAACATTAAAAATGTAATCCTGCAATCAAACCCAAAAAAATCCTATACAATTGTCTGCTCCTCTTCAGACTAAAACTAACGGGTCATGGAAGATACGTAATGTTACGGGTACTTAGTCGTAGGTGTAAAAACAAGTCGAAGGTTCGATCTCTAGCAGTGTAATCCGCTTAGTGTGTTTAGATTCTAAAAATATTGATAATAGCTAAGATTGGATATTTCTGATAATTACGTCATGCAAGACGTTCTTGAAATTATACGTAAAGAAATATTTTTATACACACGTACATAAACTCACGCCTTTTTCCTAGAAGGGGTAGGCAGAGGTGTTACCAGGATACCCATGTTTTGCCTGATGTGTTCCGTAAAAACCGAAATTATTTAGTCAAATGGTATAACAAGATTCTTTTAATCCTTAAACCTAGCTTCCACCTATCATTAGGCTATCAGGCAAATATTGACACAAATCCTTATACAACGTGTGAATTATTATTTGTTTAATATGTTCATAAGTAATTAGTAAGGCCATTACAAGACAGGATATCGTCCGTGACGCCACCGAAGAGCTCCACAAATATTATCATTTATTTACATTATTTTATGTCGTATGACGTCACATGTTTGTAATTGCAAAATAGCAAAAAATATGAAATACTATGTTTTATGGCTGCTTTTTTACACTTCAAACTATAATGCAGATGATGGTAAGTGAAATTAGATCTAAATTATTTGTTAACTTAATATACTATCTCAGCTCCCGAGTAAATAAATAAATAAATACACCCAACAGTCACGTACATAGTCCTGACCCCACATTAAGAATTAAGTCTTGTGTCGTGGGTATCAGAAACTAAGGGAGACTTTTCGGTCTCACAAACAGCCAGACCCGAGACAAATACCTGTGGGCCTCAAAAACATTTGTCTCAATGCGGGAATCGAACCCGCAGCCACTCGTTGTATAGCCGGCGTCTAACCAACTACGCCACGGAGGCTGTCCATAGCATAACACCATAGGGAATCAGGGGTGGCTGAATATCAAGGCTGTTCGGTACTAAGTTGCGGATCAGTATAAGCCGAGTCATTTCCTATTGCACTACTGATCATTGTGAATTGTTTAGTCCTTTGTAACTAATTTGAAGCAATAAATTGTTTAATTTTATTATTTTTTCAAATAAAGTAATCAACGGTTGTTCATGCAGACATATGTCAGAACACGTCCATACAATTATGCCTACTAGAAACCAGAAATAAAATTATCCATGGATGAACTGAAATGTCAATTGATTGGTTAAGTATAACGGATATCTACGATAGTCCTGTTCGGGGGAATACTTATGACCTATCAGCTAAAAAATAATATACAATCGACCAAACATTAATATGGAAGGGAGAGATGGACTTTCTCGGGTACAAACCCAAACAAAGTTAAATAAGAATGATTGTGCAATAATATGTAAGAACGCAAACTATTGGCCATACTGTAACATTATCGTTGGGAATATTTATTACATGATTTTTATTTAGGAAATAAAGTGTGTTTGTGACGTACACTACGATTGGCACACAACAAAAAACGTCTTGCGAAAAGCAAAAAACATAAACGAGACTAATCGGCACCTACATACTTACATACATTTTATTTCGAAGTGTAATTATAGAACTTATACCCAACTAACACAACTTAAATCATCATTCATTTCAATAGAAGAAAATGAAGGTGGAATTTTAGAGAAAACGGCGAATCTTACTAATACATGTATATAGACTGCTAGCGGTCGGACCTGGCTTTTCGGGAAAAGCCACCGGGGAAAAGCCACAAATCTGCACCCGGGGGTGCAGATAATTTTTTGAGTCCAAGCCACACCAACATCATATTATTTCGCATACAAACTGATTTATATTTAAACTCAATTTGACCGCCGTCGACTATATTGCTTTTTCCGCCCCGTCCCCTTATATCCCATTATGTCCCATAATCCTATCTTCTCCTGTCCCGTGCCATCCATTCCAATTTGAAAGAGTAACAAACATTTATATTTGAATTGAATTCCTGACTCATCCTATGGGAACACTAAATTTTTTCGGGATAAAAAGTAGCCTTTGTCCGTCTCCATGGTCTAATATGTCTCTATGTTAAACATCAAAATCAGTTCAGCCGTTTTAGCGTGAAAACGAAACATACATACAAACACACTTTCGCATTTATAATATTAGTAAGGATTATAAATCACTCTCAAAAATAAGATTGTTCACGATACATCAAATCACATACACAATTTATGATAATCTGCTTTTATAGATAACGCGGTCTGTTTCGAGTACAAAGATTAACTAAACAACGGTCTCCAACTAAACACTCAACCGAACTAACAAAACCTGTACATTTTAGCATTTTTAATTCGAATAGCCACAACTTCATCTTTTAAAACTGTCCTTATTCTTGGAAAACAAACAGCGATACATACCGAACTAAACTGTTACGGCGAAACATAAGAAAAAAACTTTACAAATAAGTCAAACCGCAAACCAATAACTAGGTAATAATCTAGTAAAATTATGCTTATTATAATTAATTGATAGCCTCCGTGGTGCAGTTGCTTACTTTGAAACGAGAGGCCACGGGTTCGATCTCTGCACTGAGACAAATTTACAAGTATTTGTTTCAGATCTGGGTGTTTGTGAGAAAGAAAAGTATCACGTAGTTCCTGATATCCACGTCACAAGATTCGATTTTAGTGTGTGCTCAGGACTATGTATGTGACTGTTGGGTGTTATTTATTATTATTTATATTTATTTATCATAAGAATAGCTGTCCAAATAATTTTCACTAAGATCCGGTTCTAAAGCAAATAATTTGCATAATTCCACGTTTTCTAGCTTGGTGGGGCATCTTAAACAAGTTTTTTGTGAGCTACCGTATTGAGGTCTAAAAAGTTCTTTTTTTGCTATATCGACCTACACTGCGGGTTTTTGGCAATGTTTTTGAGAGGCGTAACTCGCGAGGTACGGTGGAAAACCCAGCATAGCCATATATGTAAGTGTGTCGTTTTGGGTTTAACCCAGTTCGCCGAGAGATACGAGGTCTGTCATTAATAAAGGGCATGGTTATTGACTAATAATACATTACTTAAAAATATCAGAGATGCGTCATTAGATTCCAACTCGCGAAAACTGTCTCGACTGATTTTTAGTTTCTTTTAGTCTAGAAATAAATCTCTTTTATATCTACTATGTTCTTTATTATGTATTATTTTTATTAAGTTTTCGGTACCTGATAACTGTAATGTAACTAAAGCTTTGACTTACAATGTTCATATTATGGAAAAACAATTAAAAATTAAAAATATTATATTCATAAATTGAAATTGCTAACTTGTTTTTTATTTTAATTTAATTAAAACGGCATACGCCAATTACATGAATTAAAATTAAAATTAACTACATGTTGCCGTCTTAGTACAATGTTAAGTAAAACGTTATTTGTAAGTATGACACCTTGAAGATTTTAATCTGTTTCGTGTAACAATAAATAAAAAAAGTCGATAATTGTTGCACAATCTTGCTTCACATAAGATAGCTGCGGTGTGGATGCACTATTAGTTGAAAAATATATTTGTTGAATATAATTTGACACATTTAATAATTTAACACGTTCATGGTCACAGCTGAAACTAAAGTACCTACTAGAAAAGCTGTAAAGTGAAACGTCGGAGAGTTAAAAAAATGAAAAAAAGAAAACGCGAAAAAATCCGTAAGAATTCGTTTTATTTCAATGTGTAACATTCGCGTAAATCTGAGAAACCATTATAGATTTTTAAATCTGATAAAACTATTTTTAAACTTATAATAAAATCCACTGAATTGGAACAATTAAAGTATATGTTCTAGAGTTTTTCTACATGAGATAGGCCCAAGTTGTTTTTTTACAAAAGCTTTTGCAACCAAATGTTTTTCATATGTAAAAAGTATTTTTTATGCATATTTTCAGTAGCCCGTACTTTTTAATTAAATTTGGATGTTAATTAATAAAGTTTTTTCGACTTTTAATAGGTATGTCGAAATGGTCGGAAAACTAAAAAAATATAACTCGCTTAATGTGTATCCGGATTACATAAAATAATTTTAAGAATTTAATTGCAACGTAATTTTTGTTTATTGTTTTTTTATCTTTATAATTAATTCATTAATTTGTATATATGTCATATTTCAAAGGTCGTATAAAATATTTATTAAAATAATCTTTTATTTTAATTTCGATGTGTTGTACGAGTATATTTGTTTTGTAATATGTAGTTTAATAAATTGTTTCTTTATAAAAAAATAATGCTTTAATTTCAAAAAAAATCACAAAAAAATACTCTTACAAATAAGTTAATTAGATAGTCATTAATTAGATAAACGTTTGGCAAATCAGATAATATCGGAACTTTCATAACTTTTTTTAATGATTTTTTTGCGAAAATTGTAATCGAAACTATAGCAAAATAAATAAATTTTATGTTTTCGAAAAAAAAAATTAAACATGATGCTCCAATGTTTGAAATGAACTTGAAATTAGCTCTACTTATTGAAAATGTTACACACGACAATAAAAAAAACTTATTGTCCAATTTTACAATACGCGCGGCCAATAATAAGTTAATTAACTATTTACGTAAATATTGTTACTATTTATTCATGTTTAATTGTAAGTAAATATTTATTTAATTTATATTTACCATGAATCAACACTTTTAAACACCTCGAAATATTTTTGAAATAAATCATTTTGAAAACCGAAGAAAATAAATTCATTTTAAACAAATCACCAATAAGTATTAATTTTATTTTAAGGAAGCTAATTAGGACACTTCTATTTGTTAAACACGTTCAAAAACTGAGGATATTAGTCATTTGGTATTATATTTCACTATTTTATTAATTAAAAACAAATTAAGACCGGAAACTAAAATACGAAATTCTGTTTTGGTTTCTTTCATTATTGTCCAAGCACCGTTTGATTTAATTTAACTTCTATTTATTTAGTTTATAAATTATTCTGAATAAATAACCCGAATTAAAATGATGCACATGTCCGCATAACACATGCATGTCCACTACACATAGTACATAGTATGTATGTATGTACGTATGCACTTCACCATCACATAATGTCCCGTGACACTGAATATTTTACAAGTTAATCGTATTCAGATGTAAGCACTGTAGCGCGGGCCCAGCACCAGGCGATCTCGATCGGCAGCCCCGGCGCGCTTGCCACCGTAATCAAGTGTTATTATCGCAACGTTATTTAAGAACCGTGGATAAAGCGTGGTGTAGTGGTAGGTACACGTGCACGGCCGCGCGCGAGTAGTGACCGTCACTTGACCGCGCACCGCCACAACATACCTGCACAAACAAACGTCACCGAACTATATCCTTCGACTACGAGCGGCGCTCAAGCACTCTCGTCGGGACCTTCGCCACTCGAAAAATCAGCGGGTGGGTCCTCCCCCCCTCCCGGATCGATCGACGCACCTGTACGGCGACGGCGGGTTGTTGGCCAGCTCCAGCTTGCGGTACTCCTCTATGGGCGACAGTATGTCCGTGACGGAGAAGGGCGTGGAGTGCTGGAGCTGCAGCTGGGACAGGTTCTGCTGCAGCAGCGCCGACTTTGGCGACAGGCTCATCGCCAGCTCGGCCGCGCTCAGCTCCGGCAGCGCCTCCGCCGGACACGGCGAGTAGCCGCCGCCCTCCGCGGACATCCGACCGGCCGACACTCGACGCCACTCGACGGCTCAGCCTCTAGTGGCTCTCGGGGCGAGAGTGGCGGCCGGAGCCCCCGGCGCCCCGGCGCGCCGCCACGCGAGGCCCCGCCCCCCAGCAGCCCGCGCCCCGCGCCCCGCACTCTCGGGGGCCGGGGCTCGCGCGTGCTCCTATGACGAAGGCGTGCGCTCGTGATTGGCGGAACGGCGCGCCGGGCGGCGGCGGGCCGCGCTGGCGGCTGCGCTGGCGGGCGCAGTCGGCGCCGGGGCCGCGCGGAGGGGCGCCGCCGCCGCGCTCGCCACGCGCCCGCTGTCTCGCATGTGTTTGTATTGGTTTCGTTCCGCGGCGCGATCTCTCCGCGGTGACTTGAAGCTCTACGCACCAAGTAGCCGAAACTAAAGTGTTGCACAATCACACACCGTTAATAGAGCCTCGGTTATTGGCTCTACATTCCACAACAGAGTCAAAAACTTCTAAATTATAATTCAATCTAACAACATTGCCCAACGCCGAATGTAGGTACTTATCGTTAAAAGGGAGTAGTACAGATGTATCTGTATACTTGATGTGTAGGTATTTATAACTTTGATATTGGTTTTTAACATTGTATTAACTGAGTGTTGACAGAGTGTTGCTTTGCACATAGCGTTATGAACATGTACAGTGTTTTCAGTTAACAAATGGTTCTCATAATAAAGTTACCTTCATCTTTAGCCTCTTTATTTAGATCATTCCAAACTTGTACTCGTATTACCCAACTATATATGCTTTAGTGGAAGACAACTTGGTAAAGAAATGCATACCTGAGAGTTCTCCGTAAGGATATCGAAGGTATGTGGAGTACAAGTACTAACCGCATTAGTCCAGCCCTTTTGGGGGTAGACTAGAAGGGCTACTCCTTAAGGGTTGATTTCAGACAGCCGGCGGTTTGCACAGTGTTGTCAGCCGGAACCGGGTGAACAAAGACTAGGCTCCAACCGTGACATATTATAGCGTGACTTACAGTGATAATTTTTCCACTATCGAGTGAAGTTGTGGCTGTCAAGTTGATACAAATATCCATTAGCTTCTTTCTGTAATAATTTAGCTGGTGGTATCGTATCGTATTATATCAGCCCATATACGTCCCACAGCAGGGCACGGGCCTCCTCTACAATCAAGAGTACGATTGAGAGTTGTTAGGCCATATAGTCTACCACGCTGGCCTAGTGCGGGTTGGAGGACTTTTACATACCATAGAAATTACCATTCAAATCGCTATGATATACTGGTTTCCTCATGATGATTTTCTTCTCCGTTATAGTGACTAGTAGTTGACTATTAATACACACATGACTCCGAAAAGTCAGAGGTGTGCCCTGGGATTTGAACCCCCGACCACCGTGAACATATAGGTAGCCGCGTCTGTTCCGATACCAACAGGCCACCACTCAATTTTTAGCTGGTGGTAGCATCTTCAAAAATATAGAATCTCTATTCGGTTGTGATTACTGTTTTTGATAAACGACATTAATTAGGAATGATAGCTTAGCATTCTTTTAAAGATTTTAACACGCTGTTTTTATACAACAAATATTCAAGCTCGCAACAGGCTAGAGTTTTAAATGACGACTTGTTAATTATTTGGATTAAATAAAGTAATAAAGTTAAGTGCGTGGTGGCCTGTTGGTAACGGACCAGACGCGGCTGCCTACATGTTCATGGTGGTCGCGGGTTCAAATCCCAGGGCACACCTCTGACTTTTAGGAGTCACGTGTGTATTGATAGTCAATCACCACGCACTATAACGGTGAAGGAAACCATCGTGAGAAAACCTGCATACCATAGATAGCGATTTGTATGAATTTATATGGTATGTAAAAGTCCGCCAACCTGCACTAGGCCAGCGTGGTGGACTATATGGCCTAACCACTCTCAATCGTACTCTCGATTGTAGAGGAGGCCCGTGCCCTGCAGTGGGTCGTATATGGGCTGATACAATAATAAAAACAAAAAAAAAGTAAAAAAGTAATTATGAGTCAATTAGTCATGCTATAAACTTGTCACTTGTGGACTTCCTGCGGCTGAAGAGAGAGAGAGTCACGCTATATACCCTGTTAGTTACGATGACTATTTTAATTCTCACGAGCAAAGACAAAAGCTATCAAAACATTTTAATTCATTTATTTATCTCTATAGTTTCGATCCAATGTATTACAGCTTGCATCAGTATTAGTAATAATACAAAATTTTAATTCTGAAATTCTATCAGATAGGGTTTAAATAAGAGATCGTGGAAATCTTTTACTTGAAAACACGAAGTTCAAGAAAATAATATAAATAAACGAATTACTTTGTAACTTGAGTAGTTCTTTACCTGTATTAGCCCATATACTTCCCACTGTAAGGAACGGGCGTCTTCTACAATCGCGAGTACGATTGCGAGGGTTTAGGCCATATAGGCTGGATTTGAATAGTTATCAAGATATAATTCAAAGTAAAAGCAACATAGACTTTTCAACAATAACAGTTTTAAATTATTTTGAAAGTGGTAGAGCCACGCTGTTGACAGCCATGACTCAGCATGAATGGACAGGCTCATCCTTGGTGGTACCACTGTCTCACAGAAGATGGACGTGAAGCGACAGCTTCGTTGTCGCGTTTCGTTCGGTGAGTGAGACTGCCGGATGCCTAATACACCTTTCCTCTTCCTATCCTTTTTCGTTCCCGCACCCCTTCCGATCTGATGGACCGGCAACACATCCATGATCCAGCGTTTGCTGGACAGGTATATCTAAATTTCACTGGACTGTACTCTATTACTCTGTACTCTATATTTCACTCTGTACTGGATGAGTACAAAAATATAAATATTAATACGGTGATTAAAAAGTTATTATTAAACTAGTGTAATCTGTGTCTCGCACCACCCGAGTCAGATATTTGTGGTTCAATCATTTGGTTTAGCAAGGGTATCGAACCCGCAGCCTCTCGTTTCATGCACACAACAATCTTTAAACTTACTGTATAAGAAGACTATCAGGACTATGTATGTGACTGTTGGATCTATTATTTTTTTATTAAACGAATTCTTACGGATTTTATTGAGAATTTCATTATTTTGTTTATAGTTTTTAACTTCGCGACGTTTCGACCACATTACAGATTTCGTGGTAACGGGGCGGACTCAGCCAGTCCGTTTTATTTCAATGTGTAACATTCGCGTAAATGCAAGAAACCATTAACTATTTTTATTCATAACTGCCCGGATAGCAACCAGTGTACACAATGATTGAATACCCATAATTGCAACTCTTTCTAGGGTGCTTTGATTCGTGTTTAGACATACGATATCGATGATGCCAACATAATTACTCAATTTCTCCACTCAGAGAAGCGAGATGATGATGGGTAATTGATGGTTTTACATACTTTCTAAATTATTTTAAATATATCTCAGATACGTGAGTTTCCTTATTCTCCCTGCGTATTAGTGCAAACGGTAATTAACTAACACTAAATAGAAAGTTCAAACATTTCAAGACACAGTGAGCTCCTTCTGCGTAGATCGGATCGTGAAAACCAATTTACTTTTTTATTTCATAATTGTAAATTAAGGATAATAAATTGTAACAGTCACCCGCCATGCGCCCCGTCACCACGAAAGCTGCAAAGTGATCGAAACTTCGGGAACTTAAAAAATAAAAAAAAAATATCCGTGATAAAATCCATTAATATTAATTTTATTTCACTGTTTAACATTTGCATAAATCCAAGAAACGATTGTAAAGTTTAAAAAATCAGAAGTTTGTGCCCCAGTACCTATAGAACCCGCTACTTACACATCAGAAATACGTTTTACCAGTAATATAACTAGACTATTTGCAAGAAATATTATCATTGTACACTTGTTTCAAGTTTAACTTCAATTAAAAAAAATTATATGTGAAGATAATTTTATTTTGACAAAGTTGACACTGGTAAATTTCTCCGAAGGGTTAACATCGAGCATTTGCTTGCAATCATGTTTGAAGGCCAGTTCTCTTATATTAAGGATCATTGCTTCATTGTCCGCGGTCTCATAATTATGGTGTAAGGGCACCGACTAGTGTGAATCATTGTTCGATAAAAAGAAGATAAGTCATTAATTCGGCTATGAATTACGTGCTATCGATTCTTGTTTTCGTCGCAGTTTTTTTAATACAATATATTTTGGCATCTAACCGTCTCGTCACAGCTAACCACAACATAAATGAGATAGGTAAACTTGTAATGTGCAAACAGATACATACATAAACATCACGCCTTTTTCCCAGAAGGGGTGGACAGAAGTGCAACCAGGGTAACCACATTTCGCCTTATGTTTTCCTTCCCACGATAGTGATAGGGGGCGAGCCTATCGCCATATCGGGCACAAATTCCTGTTTCCGGTTTGATAATGAATATAAAACTCCAATATCACATTGACCGACCAGGGAATCGAACCCAAGACCATTCTGTTTTGTAATCATACCATAGTACAACTACGCCACCGAGGCAGTCGGCATAAGCCAAAAATCAAAAGTATTCTGCGTAAATAAATTAAATAATAATACATTAAACACACGCCTCGTTAGTCTAATAACAGCATGTATTGATTGTGTACCGTAAAGTCCTAAATTTGAATCTCAGGTCGGTCAATTATTTTTTTAGGTTTAATAATCATATAATATGCAACAGATAAAGGTTGACATTTACGCCTGATACTTACATAGACTGGCTAATCCGCCTGTCACATCTTGGAACATAAATAAGTTCAGCAAAATGTGCATGGTACTAGTGACATCTTTACCTACCCTCTCGGTGATATACAGACTCTAGTCTATGTAGGTAGGTATTATACAGTGTCCACAATCAAATAATGACTTAGTTGTCTCTGACTTTCACTCCTGATATATTCTTATTTTTTAGCTGTAAGTGGATAGCTATATTAAGGATGTCGCAGATGAACACTTTTAAACATCCGCGGATCCGGTTGCGGATGCAGATTTAATAAGTTTAAGATTACAAAATGGATAAAACTACACCCAAAGTTACTAAAAAAAAAACTCCATTTGATAATTTTTTATGAGTTTACATTTATGTTTAATACAAGACAAAACATTCGATAACTAAAACAGGTTTTAAAACTGTCTATGAATAAATCTGTTAGACTCTATAGTTAGATATTTTATTAAGCATGTTTTTTAGTTTTTTAATCTATTTTTTTTTTCATGTCGTGTCGTGTCGTGCGTCCGCATCGGCATAAACATTCGCATTTTTTTTTGTGGATGCCAGGGCAACATCGCTAGTTAATAAATTAGTTGTAATATATTCATATTAGAGGCTGTGGATATTGAATAAACAAATAAAATAACAATAATGTAAACTTAGACACTAACTTTTATTAATAGAAGGCGCTTTTAAGCATATCATAAATGCTTCCGCCTTAGAAGGGATGGGTACCACTAGTGCCATCTATACATCGCAGAGCTTACTTCCGCCCCAAGATGTGTTATGAATTAAGGCAATTGTCAGACACAATTAACAGATTCTTCAAATTGAAATTTTTAAAATCAAATGACCAACCCAGAAATTGGATCCAGGTCCTAATGATTTACGGGTCATAGCTACTCGAAATCAACGCTTTACAATTAATGAGGCGATTTTGCAAATTACCTATACTGTATACAGGGGGTCCCAGAACTAGACGATAAACCGGTAAGGATGGATCTAATTATGACGGTACAGCAACAAAAAAAATATGGTCCTATCCCCGATAGTTTTCAAGTATCTAAAAACCATTCTTTATTGTAGTACCGAAACATTAAAAAATTCTACTTTGACTAACACTGGATATGAAGACAGTAGAATTGTGACCATTGATTTCTTTAATTTACTTTTTAAATTGACGTTTCGCAATGTACTAATTATTTATTAAAGACAGTACTAACGCTACCGGCTTATCGTCTCGTTCAGACAAACTGTATGTACTACCTACTTACTGTACGCGACAGGTCGGCATTGCAATTGTCTAGTGATGTACTATCACGATCCAAGTAGTTTACATCGATACATATTTTTTTGCAACGCAATGACAAGAGTAAAAATAATTAAGATAAGTTTATTATATGCAGTTCCGGTTTGAAGAACACAGTGGGTAGAGTAAAGACTGAACATGATGAGATTTAACATCTTATGTCTCAGGATGGCGAGAGCAGTGAAATGCCAAGCATAAGTTTGTAATTCATGGTAATGTTGGGTTTTACTTCTGTACATGAGCGGTCATGTCGCTTACCATCAGACGAATGGCATGCTCGTCTTGCCATTCATTGATAAAAAAAGAGTCGCTACGTCTAACATTATGCGTTCGAAGATATTAGTTGTAAGTAATTACGAGTATAAGTTGTAATAGATCACCTATATGTAAATTTCTAGTTAGTTTATTACTGTAACATGAAATAAATTATCTAAATAAATGTGTTTTTAATTTATTTCTTACCCCAATACTGCTATGAACATTATATTACCTACCTAATATCGGATGTTTGTGAATAGTGGCACAAATATATTTTAGTTATTTTACACTTATCAGCGTCCGGTCAACGACAAGCAACATTGATTACTGACGCTGCTATTATTTTTGTGACTTTGGAGTGTGATTAAGATTATAAACATTAGAACACTGTTGTAATAAAAACAAAGCGTAGAAAAAAATGACCGACCTTATTTATATATTATACACTAGCGGCCCGGCCCAGCTTCGCCTGGGTGCTTAGATGTTTAGACTCCACTCCACACCAGAAATATCTTATACCCGTTCAAACTTTTGTACTCCTGAACTCAACCTAAGTACCTACTATCCCTTTTCCTATCGTATCCCATCCCATCTCATCTGGCTCCTTTTCTGTCTGTTACATCCCGTCCCATTATTTCCCATCTACCGGTCTCATCGCGTTCGTCCCACTTAATATCTATTGAAACAAACGATTCCAAGCATTGAGTCTTCGTGGCGCAGTTGGTTAGACGCCGGCTGTAAAACGAGACGTCGCGGGATCGATCCCCGCACCGAGACAAATGTTTGTGTGTACCACAAGTATTTATTTCGGGTCTGGGTGTTTGTAAGACCAAAAAGTCTCTCGTAGATCCTGATAGGACACAAGACTCAATTATAGTGTGGGATCAGGTCTATGTATATGACTGTTGGGTGTATTTATTTATATTATCAATCCGTAGTGCGAATGCAATTCGCAAGTTTGTGTCACCATCGTGTTATGTCACGGAAATCTACCGCTGCTCATAGGCTTCCCCAATGGAGTCACTTATTGAGGGGTATTGCCATTACCATAGATGTAGTATAAGCCATTACTCACCGTTATTGCAAGGGGGTTGGGGAGCATACAGTTTCTCGCACGACTTACTTCGCGGAGCCCTTCATAAGTCTACCATTTGACAAAGCTAATAACTATTTGCATATGGCAGAGCATGTTTTGCATCACTGAGGGGCAATAAACCTTCTGATTTATAATTAATAAATAAATAAATACACCCAACAGTGAAATACATGGTCCTGACCCCACACTAAGATCAAGTCTTGTATCGCAGGCATCAGGAACTACGAGAGACTTTTCGGTCTCACAAACACCCAGACCTCCTACAAATGGTTGTGGTTTACACAATCACTTATGTCGGTGCGGGGATCGAACCCGCGGCTTCTCATTTCACAACCAGTGTCTAATCAACTGCGATACGGAGGATTTAATTTATTTCTCTTTGACTAAATAAATCATAGATAATTGATAAATAAGGTAATTCCCTACTCATGCTCAAATAAGTACCTTCGTTGGTGGATCAAAATGTATACATATTAGAGTTTCGAGTATCGACGCAGAAATAAAGACCACACAATTGTATTACACTTTATTTGGTAAAAGTAAGTATGTAACAAAGAACAGCTATTGCAGATACATATAAAAACTTATTGCGCTATACAAAACATGACTTCATCAGCTGAGAAAATTGGCACATAATGCTTAACAATAATTGGAGTACATAGAAGGAACTCAACCTGAGAATAGGGTAACATTAAAGCGCCATTTACACGGGGAGTTTCTCGCGGCGAGAATCGCATGACATAACCGCCATAGATTATCGTGTTGTGAAAAATGTTTAGACGTTACAACGTTTTAATATCGTTACGATAATCGTATCTTTGAGGCGAAAAAATCTCCTTATGTAAATGGGGATTAATGTACCAATTAAAGTATTATGCTGAAGCAAAAATAATTTTTGTGCACTACGCATGTACCAGCGGTGATAGAATTTTTTTATCAAATTAAAAAGAGACAAATGAGCCGTCAAGCGTACGGTTTAGACGAGGCCAAAGTTAACGAGAAAAATAGTTCCTCTATGTACGCCAATTTTAAAACATACCATAAAAATAATAAAAATTGTGAGTCAAAGATTAATCCTTATCAACTACTTATTACTAACACATCTTCATCAAATTTAACTTTAACAAATGCATGAAACTATTGTACAGATTCTAACAACAGTATACTGAATTCAACCAAATAAAATCGCCTTATTCATAGACAGATTTAAAACATATTTTACTTGTCGAATGTTTTGTCTTCTTCGCTCCAACTGAATTCTAGTCATTAGAAAAAGACAAAACATTCGATAACTAAAAGAGGTTTTAAAACTATCTATGAATAAAGCCAAATGTGTTTGGTTACATTGGAAAATCGCTATATCACATTTAGACATCCATAATATTGGTATATTTTACTGCTACATTTAAAAATAAAATAAACTTTGCAAAAAAAATATCTGCTGTTTTATTTTATAATAAGAATCCTTCCATCAATTTCTCAACTACTCAAATGATCAACATAGGATCTGTCTTTTTTAATTTTCGTCATTATTACCTTTACAAATATATCCGCAGACAGAAATTGCGTCGGGTAAGACTAATCCTGACCCTATCGCCATAAATCTTA
This sequence comes from Theretra japonica, assembly GCA_033459515.1. NCBI lineage: Eukaryota > Metazoa > Arthropoda > Insecta > Lepidoptera > Sphingidae > Theretra > Theretra japonica. The sequence continues at coordinate 667,635 of CM065951.1, read as the reverse complement.
TTAAATCGAAAATAATTAAGACAATTAAATAAATATAATTTTAAACCAATAAACAATGCATATTACTTTAAATTACAAATGATTTAACACTAATGAACAGAAAAATATGTTGATTTTACCCTGATCACAGCCCTGCTCATAACAGGGGTCTCAACCCGCATCCCTTAAATATTCCAAATACAATGATCGTAAAATTTACATTCATAAAGTTCTCAAAGATAAATACAATTATAAATATTTTTCTAATACATCAATCAAAGCTTCTCAAACAAACTATTTTAAGAACCCCAGCCCTACAGTGGGCTGTATACTGTCATACTCATCTTCAACCACGTAAGTCCACAGCTCACCGATCACCTCCCAAAAAATTCGAAATTTTTTTACAATCCATTGGAATCGGTCTTCATACAACAACTTGCCATTTACAAATACAAAATAAATATTACCACAAAACTACTTTAAATAGACAATGAATTACAACACAAATATTGCATTTAACACACTATTTCTATGATATTAAACATTAATTGGAAACTTAACATTTTACTGAAACTACTTGATATGGAATATCGCTTTCTATACAACATGACTAACCAGAAACTACTTTAAAATTTCTAATAAACATACACATCATGTCAAATGATTTAAACTGAGCTGAAATACCATCCCTTACTAGGCAACTCCATCAAGTAAACATTTTCTTGATAACTTCTGAGTATTTTTGATTAATCCTTTCAACTTTGGGTCGTAGCTCCCTTGCTTTAAGTTGTGCGTTTTTATCATTCGGAAACAGTTTGAGCGCATGCTGGATGTCTTCCCAAGCTTCTTCGTACATGTTGAGACCGGAGTATGACACCGATCTTCTGTACAGAGACTTGATATTGTCAGGATCAATCTGCAGGGCTTTGTTGCAGAGCAGAAGAGCACCAGCAAAGGCACCAAAGTGAAGTTGGCAGTGTGCTAAGTTGTTGTAGAGTTTTACCTGGAATAAATATATGGCATTACAATATTGTTTTTTATTGAAGCTACCATTGAACAACAACAGGTTATTTAACTTTGATAGTTTTTTTATTATGTTGCGTACAAATACAATTACCATGAAAATAAAACATTTCTGTCAAAACAGTATTAAAATAGCTCTTAAGGTGAGGCAAATATTAGTATTTTAAAAAAGTGGAAGGATAGTTGGGACTTGTTGCCATCTCTTTCACACATAGACCATATTAAGACTAGTGACATCACTAATTTTGTTTTTCATCCCTTTTCTTTTACTCCCACTACAAGATTTAAAACCTTTCCAACTTGTATAATTCTGAATTGATTATCCAAATTCTTTGTTTGGATATGGATACCTTTTGATGAACACCATAAAAAAAATTGAGTCAAGTACCCTATAAAGCAGTGAGGACTCTTCACTATAGGCTGACAACTTTTCTATCCACAACCCCAATACCAAAGCTTTACGTAAATATATTTATTGCACTATTTGTCCTTGTATTTTACCACTTATTTACTTACACCCAAGATAAGATAACCACATGATTGTATATGTCTATAATATATGGGGGGGCTGCTTCTACTTTTTATTATTACTGATGTGACAATTTGATTATACACCTGATGTTAAGCTCCATGCTGCGTAGATAGTATATTTAAATTTTAAAAGTTATAATAATATGAAATATGTAATATACCTTCACCTCCTTGAGTTCTGCAGCTTTTGCCAAGTCAATGACCAGAGGGTCTATGGGTTCTATCGCAATCACCATCTTCAAAGCCTTCTGGAACCTGTTGAATGCTTCAATCATTTTCTCTTGTTTAGCTAATGCCACACCCCTTTCCTGAAATAGTAAAAAATGAATATGTTAATGATTTAAGTAGTAACAAAAATGCAATGGGTAAAGGTAAATTCTTAAACAGTATACATATTTCTATATTTTAAAAGAATGATACACAAACCACTATGCACATTAGATACCAATTACTATGTACAAATATAAGTAATGCAGTTCAAAGAATATATGGAGAGCAATAAGATAGTTTGGTATCATTATAACAGTCAACATTATCTTTTTTTTATACAACTACAGAGGCAAACAAACATACGGCCCGCCTGATGGTATGCAGTTACTGTAATCTACAGATGTCTGCAACGCCAGAGGTGTTACTTGCATGTTGCCAACCCTGTAAGAATCATTTAACTCCTCTCTTGAATATCCCCATGCTGTAATTTTTACTAACTTGCTAAGTGATAATGACCCCAAAACTAATAAAATATATATGTTATTTGTTCTGTTCATACATTACAAAATTTAGAAACAGACTGATATCTAACAATAAGCACCAGGGAACTGCCTAATATGAAAACAGCAATCTAATAATAATGTATATGTCTTCATACTGACCTTATGATGCAATCCACATTCATATAAGCGAGCCCAGCTCCAATCACTGATCAACTGCTCCTCAGTGGCCTCCATTAAATGAATCTTGCAAGTAATCTTCCTCTCCAGCGTCCCGTCCACGTCCTTATACACCAGCTGCGCCGAACATATCTCGCCACAACACATCTGCTGAACCACCAACTCCACATCCTGGTCTAAGAAGAAGTCGCTGTCTCCGATAATTATAATGCCGTTGAAACCTTTGGCGAATATAATGCTTCCAGGTTCTATCTCGCATTCTCCCTCGGCGTTCGTACACCGCACATCGGTGATAGCAATCCGGCAACGAGACTCTTCATACGGCACCAAACTATAGTCACCCGGTTGAAGAACTCTTTTCCGTATTTCTCTGTCGGTTGTGGAGAAAACCACCGACTCGTTCATTATTACGCGCTTAGCAATCATACGGTTGGACTCTAACGTTAATTTATCCATTACCCACACAGATAGGAGATACTAAAGAAACTTGTTAGTTTGTTTTGGTAAACAATAATTGGAACCAAAATACTAGGATACAAGTGCAAATTGCAAATGTCAAAATCGTGTTGCAAATGTGCAAATTGCAATCGATCGATTACAGTTGCGTTTAGTTATTGCTTGGAAAATACAATTGATATGAAAATTATTGTCGCATTAATTATTATTTTAATTTTGTAATGAAATTGAAATGTATAATAATAATAGATTCACATTTAATTATTTTTGTCGCAAAACATACATGAAATACTTAAAAGTTTAACATAACATTGTAAATGAAACCTTTTTGGTTGTACACAATTTTCTATCAGAATACAGAAACAATCAGCTGTCATGTGGACTTAAAATTTTTGAATTTTGGTTTACAATTTTTGTAGATTTTATTTCAAACTCCCTGTTTAATTTTAATTCAATGAATAAATATCTCTACTATTACTAAAGGAAAACGTGAAATTATTATATAACGAAGACTTTATTTTGTAGATTAACTTGACAATTTCTAAGTAAGTACAACCAACCTTTTATTTTATTTTCTTTTTTTGTGTATTTTTTACCTTAAAGTTTATGTGATAAGTTTATTCATAACATTAAAATAAAAATAAGTAAATATAGCCTTGTATAATGCAACTTTTATCTAATTGATAATATCCTTGTAGTCTTCATTAATATAATTTGGCATCATTTCATATTTATAGTGTATGTACTCTGTTTATTAATCATTGTTATGTAAGTGTTCTATTTATAAAACGTTAGTAAATATCAATAAAAATATAACCTCATTTTTAAAACTAAGAGATAACAGACATTCCTATTAGATAATGTTTACAACTGTTGTAATTAAAAATAACCTGAGATAAAATGGAGTGGTTTAAATTTGAATAATATATAATGTTGATTTCTATTATATATTTTAAATAAATCTTAGTTGATAGATGTAGACCAGATTATATGCAACAATAAAAACCATGATTTATGAATGCAAATCAGCATGAAAATATACATACCCAACCATACAAAATATTACTGTTATAGTCATTTTGTAGAAACTTCGATTATGGCTGGGTTGTATCTTAAATAAAGAAATAAATACATCCAATAGTCCCATACATAGTCCTGACCCCACATTAAGATCAATTAAGTCTTGTGTCGTGAGTATCAGAAGCTATGAGACCTTTCGGTCTCACAAACACCCAGACCTGAGACAAATACTTGTGGGCTTCACAAACATTTGTCTCAGTGTGGGGATTGAACCCGCGGCCTCTCGTTTCTCAGACTCGTTTCAACTGTGCCACAGAGGCTGTCAAACTCAATATTTCTATTAATGTAAATTTGATTAGTGCGTGGTGGCCTGTTGGTAAACGGACAAGACACGGCTGCCTACATGTTCATGGTGGTTGCGGGTTCAAATCCCAGGACACACCTCTGACATTTCGGAGTCATGTGTGTATTGATAGTCAATCACTTGTCAAACAAATCAGATTTGTATAAATTTCTATGGTATGTAAAAGTCCGCCAACCCGCATTAGGCCAGCGTGGTGGACTATATGGCCTAACCACTTTCAATCGTACTCTCGATTGTGGAGGAGGCCCGTGCCCTGCAGTGGGATGTATATGGGCTGATACAATACAAAAAATAATAATTGATTAGACTGTATTTCGTAACATTGTATTGAATATTAATAATTATCATGAAAGTCAAGTGTAGCAACCTCTGTAGGTTGCTACACTTGACTAGGCCAGTGCCTAGGAGAATATAACAGTACAAATATTGGTACTTTTGAGTGACAGACATGTAAGAATTATATGTGGTAGAGCCACACTATTGTCAGTTATGATGCAGCATGAATGTGCAATCTAGTCTGGGATGGTACCACTGGCACACAGGATATCCACTTGAAGCAATAGTTTTGCTGTGGTGTTTCATTTGGGGAGTGAGATTGCCGGATTCTCATTACCTACCACTTTCCTCTTCCCATCCTCCTTCCTTCCCACTCCCCTTCTAATTTCAAGGGCTGGCAACTCATCTATGATCCAAGCGTTGTGGATGTTCATGGGTGGCAATTATCACTTATCATCAGGTGAGCTGTTTGCTCATTTGCTATACCTATGTAATAAAAAAAGAAGCAGTCAATCGGTACTTATAGTGGTTGGTGCTCACAACCCCTTTTGTCTATATGCATTTTATATTATTTTCCTAGAAATGACGCTACTGCTAAGAAGTGTGTGGCGGAATGTGCTTCGAGCAAGTCCACTTGGACATACTGCCATGACACCCAGAAGTCTCACTTCAAGTAGTAAGTTATTTAAACATTTTCTATAGTAAAATGTCTGCAATGTATCATTTCTCAAGTGCACATTTAATTAATAATATTGATAAGTTTAACTTTGCCATAATGAGTTATTTGTATTAGCATTTGCCACACTATATGGCCGAACTCCTTAATCATACTCTCGATGTAGAGGGGCCCTTGCCCTGCAGTGGGCCTGTAGGCTCATTGTATATTGATATAAATGCGTACACAGCATTTCTCGCTCAGCACGGCCCTGCCGTTGCCAGCTTAGTGCCCCGGTAACCGCGTGAAGTGTGCATGTCTTTAATAAAATTAAATAAGTTTTATGTGAACACGCGTTTGCTTTGGGGTCACCACTTCCTTCTTTTATCAGCCTGCACCTGAATCTCCTAAAGGACTATATGGGCTGTTACAGCTACAAATACATACTTAATGCCTGACGTATCCTCTACCCGCCAAACCTAGGTTAAAACAGAGATGAAGAGATGTATATTTTAGTTACAGAACTGACCCGGACCAAATCCCCCGATGCTGTCATGTCGATTCTGAAGGCTGCTCCAAGCGCGACAGAGGTACTGGCCGCAGTGCAAGCTAATCTACCTCAAATGACGCCCAAACATATGTTGCAGGCGTTACGAATGCTCTTCCACTTACAGAAATCTGGCAGGTTGGTAATAACTGTCAAATAATTTACACTAATGATTAATGATGCTCAATGATGATGCTCAACCCCGTCTGTGGGTCTCATGAATGAGTTAACACGCTTTAGTCATTTGATGTTTACAATAATATCCCCGACATTTCGCAAGCAACATGTTACCAAAGAATATGATTTTGCTTCTCTTTACTTCTCTAGGATCATCTCTAGCTGTAAATTCATTAGTATAGACCAATTTATTAACAGACCTTGAACACTCAGACATCAAATTTGCCTCGTAAGCTCCTAAGCATCACATCAATCTTCTTTTCAGGATTTCACAAAGCCCAGACGACTTAATCAAAGATCCAGCTTTTAGTGTTCTCTGCCACAACTTCAAGAAGCACGCACCATCGATAGAAGTCACAGAAGCAATCGAAGCTGTCAAATTCCTCTCATTCCTCGGAGTACCGGTTGACTCACTAATCATACAGACTATGCTGCAGATCACCAGATGCCACATCAACACATTAAATGTCCGTCAAATAATGTTTTTGGACTTTCTTCTGAATAGATTTGACGAGAAGAACCATTTAGTGGACGCTCTGAAGTTGGCATTACCGTTGGCTTTCCAAATCCACTTACCTCTGGAGATAGACAATGAAGACCTGCCATTGCTGAGGGATATGCTGGCTTACTGCTGTTCCCATGACTTACCTGACCGTTGTATTAACAATGTGGTCACCGGAATCCTTCTTCATGACCGAGCTATAGATGGTCAGCTTGCCAAATATGTGGTCTGGGCTCTGTGTCAAGTAAACTGTACGCTTGAGGTGTTCCCGACTAGAGCGAAACTTCTAAGCAATTGCCTTGAGGTTCTGGCGCAGAATTTAAATCAGTTGTCGTATGATGACGTGTTGAGGACGGCTGCCAAGCTCAAAGGGAGGATACTGGAGAAGCACCCTGAGTATTACAATGAACAGCTGATGGACGCTATAGCTGGCTACGTGGTGGAAAATAATGTGGAGTTTGAAAAGGGCTTGTTGGTGGCGAGAGTGTTATCACGAATTGTAAGTACTTAACATGAATTTATAACTACACCATTTTTAACCAGATTTTTTCGCACCCCATATGGGTTCTGTTAGCATCAAACCAAAGCTAATTGCAACACAACACACCTGGCTGTGAAACGGGAGGCCGTGGGTTTGATCCCCGCACTGACAAATGTTTGTATGATCCACAGATATTTGTTTCGGGTTTGGGTGTTTGTGAGACCGAAAAGTCTTTCGTAGTTTCTGATTCCCACGACACAAGACTCGATCTTAGTGTGGGGTCAGGACTATGTATGTGACTGTTGGTGTATTTATTTATTAATATTTACCTAATATAATTCATCATCATTATCTTTAGCCACTGTTGAATATAGATCGCCCTCAAGGATTTCTACAGCAATATTTCGTACCTTCCTGAAATCATTCCCCAGTAGACATCTACCCACCATATGGACAAAAGACTTAATAAAGGTTTATACGAAAGACTATGATTAACAATAACATTTCTTTTCTCCAGGCTCACACCCACCTAGGTCTAGTAGAGTACCTGTGCCAACTAGCAGCATCCAATCCAACAACCCTATCCAACGCTCGGACAAACGTACTCTTCGGTTTCATCAACTGTCTGTCAAACAGCAACTACACCCCAGACCAGGCCCAATGGACTGAAATGCGCAGGCAGATATCCCTCAACCCCATACTAGACGGGAAGAGCTTCGCCCTGCCCTGGGCCAAGATGTGCCTCGAGTTGGCCTCACTAGGCCACTTTGAAGACCGGCTCATCACTAGAGTGTTCTCAAATGAGTTTTTAAATGAGTATTTATCAAGAGAAAATAATAATCTGGATTATCTCCAATTGTTGACCCTGCATGAAGCCATCAAGGCTTTCCATACGAAGGAGTATCACCTGCCGCAAAATATCCTGGATAAGGCCAAGGCCATGTACCCAACGAATGCGCTGAGTGAGGAGGTGGAGCGGTGTTTGGCCCAAGGGCTGGGTAGCCCTGATTATGTCGTTAGGAATGTTGTGTTACCCAATGGTATTGTTTCAGGTAAATGTTATTTTGAATTTATAAAAATCGGTTGACGATATTGGTATTTATATTCTAAATTCAATTGGATAGTATATCTTATCATTTTTTTAAACCGTAGAGTCTTGCTGTAGCTCGTAAGTGCTACAGTAAAGATTGTCTACGATCTTTTGGCTTCCGAATGCGTTGTTGTCATGCTGTTTTCAAAATATTAGGATCAATTTTTTCACTCCACATTTTATTAAATTGGACATGTTAATATTGTTGCATTACCGAGTATAAATGCTTGTTGTTTATAGTACGAAAACTAATTTCTAACAATGCGTTAACTACATCTTTAACAAATTTCATTTGTAGATAGTTCCAAATTTCGCCACACGCTAATAGAATTTAGATGAATTATACCATGCACGGCTCACTGCACTAGCATGTCGCATTTTATAAATTTTGCTAGTCATAGAAAGATTTTAATGAATAATTAATTGTTCTTGTTATTTTTCAGATGTGTTAATATGTTTGAAAAATGGTTATCCATTGTCACTGCCGAGGTTAAGTTCAAAGGTCAAAGTGCCCATAGAACAGCTTAATTTACCACCTGGGGCAATAATGTAAGTATTTTTTTATTTTTTTATAGCATAGGTCCGACAAATGAGCAAGCAGGTCTCCTGATGGTAAGTGATCACTGCCACCCATGAACATCCACAACGCTTGTATCATAGATGTGTTGCTGGCCCATCAGATTGGGAGGGGAACGGGAAGGAAAAAGGATGAGAAGAAGAAAGGGGCATTGGGCATCCCGCAGTCTCACAAGTGACGTAATTTTTTTTTTTTTTATTCTGGCACGGCATGATGACTGCACTGCACCTGATGGTAAGCGCAAATGCCGTCCAGACAGAGTATCGAATGGCATCAGACGGCGGTCCCATACCATTCGACACAATTATGCCGGCCTGCTGAGATGCTTCTTCACACTACGGCGGAAGGACCCAGGATTATAGGAAGGAGGGAACGCGTGTGACGGCAAACAATTCCACAGCTTCACAGTGCGGCACAAAAAAGAATTTGCGAACTTTTTTGTTCGCGCCGAGATGGTTTGGACCGTCAAGCTGTGGCTTCGCAAGCCAGCCAAGCCATTTTATTGTGTTGTATTTTCAGCCTCCGTGGCGCAGTTGATTAGACGCCGACTGCGAAACGAGAGGCCGCGGGTTCGACCCCCGCAACGATATAAATGTTTGTGTGAACCATAAGTATTTGTTTCGGGTCTGGGTGTTTGTGAGACCGAAAAGTCGCTCGTATTTCCTGATACCCACGACTCAAGACTCGATCTGAGTGTGGGGTCAGGACTGTGTATGTGTTTGTTGGGTGTATTTATTTATTCTTTTATTTATAATAAGATTTTTAAAGCAACGACACTTCAAATATTGAGAAATTTTAGAAAGGCCACCGCGAACTAAAGGTGCGCAAAAAAATGGGATACCACCATTTCTCTTTGTGTCCTTTTCATTCCTACGCTTCTACACTATCATGCCTCTCACTCCATTCGTTTTTCCGAGTATCGTACGTGCGCAGTACGAACCGATTTCCTTTACGATGTCCGGTCTAGTATAATACCTCAATGAATATAATTTTTAATACGATGTCTTGTTTTCCAGTGTCTGTGTCCTGAACTTCAGGCAAGGCTGTTTCTCAATGAACAGCAACCGCCTTCGAGGCACATTCCGCCTAGTCCTCGACATTCTAGAGAAACAAGGCTACGCTACAGTCGCATTGAACGTAAACGAATGGCTAAGCTCTCCTGCATTCGAAAGGACGCCATACCTAGTGCGGGAAATAGGATACAAGTGTGGAGAAATTGGCATGAAGCTGTGTGCAACGTGATTGATTGACGATACATAATTGGCTCAGTGATCTCGTTCGTTTGTGTCCTCGTTGAGATGAAATTATGAGTGGAATATATGATGAGAATTTTTAGATTGTTTTTGTTGTAAAATAATAAAGGTGTTTATTATATTAATTCAAACGAATTATTTTAATGCGTAGTCTAATGCAATATCAAAACATCGAAGTGTTGCCACATTTTACAAGGATAGTCCTCTTTAAAAGTTTCTTAGGATAATAGATATGAAGGTTTATAAAAATCGTGATTATTATTGGATGTGGGACAATATATTTACATTAATTTTAGTCGATGTGAACTTGAAATACATTTTTTCTATGAAAATAATATTTTATATCCAAGATTAGAAATCGTTTTATAATACGGCAATTTTACAATAAATGTCACTTTTGACATAAAACGGCGCCAAGTATTGTTGACAATACAAATACCTACCTATTTTGTTTTCATTATTTCCTTTGGCATGTTTACCATAAATGTATACTTATTATCACAATTCACAGATAAATATTACTCACGCAATGAACTGTAGAGCAAAGTGGTCATAAAACGTACGATAAGCTCACAGTCCACAAAGTCGAAAGATGGGCGTTTGTATAAAGTTGTGTTTCTTATTTTTTGTGATTAAATTGTGTGAGGGTAAATATGGGTATGTAACGTGGTCTAATAATAAAGCTAAGGCTGTCGTGACCGATTATTACGCGGATATTCCTGATGTTTATCTCGCTAAGGCAACTTATCAAAATGAAATCAATAGCACAGGGTAAGTAATTTATTTATATATAGATTTTTTTATTGCACAGGTCTGGTAAACGAGCAAACAGGACACCTGATGGTAAGTGATCACTACCACCCATGAGCATCCACAATGCTGGATCATGGATGTGATGCCGGCCCAATTGGGAGGGGAGCGTGAAGGAAAAAAGATGGGAAGATTAAAGGAGTATTGGGCATCCGGCAATCTTACTCACCGAACGAAACGCGACAGCTGAGCTGTCGGTTCACGTCGACATCCTGTGAGACAGTGGTGCCACCCCGGATGAGCCTGCCCACTCATGCTGAGTCATGAATGACAACAATGTGGCTCTATCACTTCTAGAAAAATCACCACTTGTTTAAAGATTTATTTCTTGTACCTTATAGTTTTAAGTGTTTTAAGAGAAGGTAACAAATATGATTAGTAATGATAAAAAGATTGTAATGAAAACCCAGTACTTTTTTTATACACACCAATGAGTTCATGTATAGTTTGTGCCTACAAATTATAATCATTTAATTATAATAGGTCATTCAATATGTCTAAATAAGTCAGTTCTGTATTGATAAGGTGTGTTCAACATTGTTTACATAGCTGTTATATGTATATTATTTTGATTGTATTAAGTCTGTTGTTTTCCTGTTTTATTCAACCATTACTTCAGTAGAAGTTTAAAGTATGATCTGGAGATGGAAGTTTTTGGTTTCTTAGCCTAAACATCCTTTGTCAAAGTTTTTAAATAATATAGGAATGTATTATAATACCTGTTATTTTATTTAACACATTTACTGTGGTACCAAAATGAAAACATATTCACCTGTGTAGCTCAGGTGTGTTAAGTGGGTAAAACACACACCTGGCATGTAATGAGACAAAACAAAAAACATCATTTGTGTGTGCTGCAGCTAAGATTTTAAATTATTATATAGTTTGAACAGTTATAGGAAATAATTTCTATAAAATAGCTGAAGAAATTATCACATTTTCACATATCTATTGAAAGCCTATCATCCCCTAACACTTCAAATGGTTAATGTGTACAATTTTCTTCTTAACTCATTTTTGAATGCCACCTGATTCACTATGTATCTTCCAGCTGGGCGTTCCTGGAACTCCACACATCCCAAGACGTAAGTGATGACAAGCAGGCATATGGGGCTGGTTTCCTGGAAGGTTTCCTCACCAGGGACCTCATTTGGATGCACTGGCAAAATGTTTTAAAGGGGTAATGATTATTAAATTCTAATTTAATTAATTACACCTATGGAGTTATAAAATGATACAAAATAGCTGCATATTAATTTATTGAGTATTTTATGAGTGTGTAAATAAGGAGAGATGTGTATATATGTGCTGATCCTCCCACGGGAATGACATAATCAAGTTGTGACAAAACCCCTATTATAAAAATAAAGAGAAAAAAAATAAGGAGAATATGGAAAAATAATATTTTCAGTTTCCTGTTTCCTTTGTAGGAATTAAAGTATTTTGAAGTTATGTAATTAATGTATGCTTTATTATATATAGAACACATTTTATTCTGATATCTCCCTCAACATTATAGTTGGTTTTGAATCACTTTTTAACTATGTCGAATAAAGAAAGTATACAGAGTAGAATGGAATTACTCAACAAAATAAAAGAACATTGATAAAGAGACAGTGTTAATTTCAGCTACTGCTACAACAAAACAGATGTGTGTGGGATGATAGAAGAATATGTTAATATTAATCAGGAGTACATGGCCAGCATGATTCAGAAGAACCCTAAGGATCCATACTGGTATCAGGTACATGCACAGTATATGTAAACCTATTTTAGCCGAGGGTAAAAGCTTTTGAGATCCGTCAATGAGATTTGCTACTAAATATTATTATAGAAAAAAGTCGGTCTCTCTCTCGCTCTCATTTCAGCAACAGGAAGGTCACAGCTGAACATAGGCCTCCCCCAAGGATAATGAATAAAATACTCTTTGTGGAAATTTTATCTTGTCCCACTACACTATCATTCTTACAAAATATACCTATTCAGTGGAATAAAGACATTAATTACTATCATATTAATGTGTAATCGCTTTATACTGGGTGTCATTTAAATTATCCCCACTATATTTATGGAAATATTAGGATATGCAAGATAGAGGAATCCCTTTTGATGCCGTGGCATCAACTTAAAGCATTGTAATTTGTGTCGTATTCCTACCAGTTAAGTTTGAATATCTTTTCATAAAAAAATTAATATCTTACCACTCTGTCCCAGTCTGCGTAGACCCTTAAGCTATAAGTAGCTATATTTGGGTTTACTTTTTACAAATTCGTTTGCAATTTAGTGACTAATCTATATTTGTAGGTGAAATTATACTTCATACAAATAGAGGGCCTCGCTGATGGATACAACGCCGCAACTAAACAGGCGTATGAATGGCTCACCATACGGGATCTCATGTAAGGAACTTATTTATACCACCTTAACTTCCATATTTAAGAGCAATATACAGTTAGTTTGAAGACTATTTAATAACTAGCGGCCCCACCCGGCTTTGCCCGGGTGAAGACACTTTTTGAGTCCTGTCCACATTTTAGACACATTGTGTCGCATACTATCTGTTTTATATTAAAACTCAACGTGACTACCGCTCTTTATACTGCTTTTCACGTTCCGTCCCGTCTTGTCCCATCTCAGCCTGTTCCATGCCATGCCCTGCCCTATGATATCCCATTTAGTCTGCCTTATATTCCATCCCAATCCATCGCTTTGAGTTTGAAAGAGTTGGAAATATACATTTATAAATTCCTTTCTAAGCCCACGGAAAACTACATTTTCGGGATAAAAAGTAGCTTATGCGTTAATCCAAGCTACCACCATACTAAATTTGATTAAAATTAATTCAGCCGTTTAAGCGGAAAGACTTCTTGATCAGCCCACAGGAACACTAGATTTTTTGAGGGTAAAAAGTAGCCAATACCATTAAACGACGATACTATTGGCCAAATATTGATAAGGACGTCCAACGATTTGTTAAAAAATGTACAAAATGTCAACGATCGAAATATTGGCGTTATGTTAAAGAGCCGATGGAAATAACTACAACAGCTTCTTCAGCATTTGAGAAGGTTTATCTGGATGTAGTTGGTCCTTTAGATAGGGATGTGAATGGATATTGTTATATATTGACTATCCAGTGCGAATTAACAAAGTTTGTTCAAGCTTTGTGTTTGAAAAATAAAGAGACGGAATCCATTGCAGATACTTTTGTCAAAGAGTTTATTTTAAGGTTCGGCATTCCGAGGAGAATAGCGACAGATAGAGGGACAGAGTTTATGTCCACTACGATGGCACAGGTTTGTAAAATTCTTAACATAGAAAAGTTATCCTCAACAGCATATCATCACCAGTCAATTGGAGCCCTTGAAAATGCTCACAAATCCTTGAGTGCATTTTTAAGGATCCAATGTGAGAATCATTCGGATACATGGAGTTATTGGTTACCGTTTTGGTGTTTTGGTTTTAATAATACAGTCCACTCCGAAACAAATTATACGCCATATGAACTTGTATTTGGGAAACTCTGCCAAATTCCAAATAGTTTATGTGATACTGTAGAACCACTTTATAATAATGACAGTTACCCATTGCAACTAAAATATAGATTACAGCTTGCTCATGCCGATGCAAAGGAAATGTTAATACGTAACAAACAAAAACGAAAAGAACGATATGATAAAACTGTAAATTCAATTATATATGAGAAAAATGACTTGATATTATTAAAAAACGAAACAGGACGTAAATTAGATCCACTTTATGAAGGTCCTTATATAGTTATCGAAGATTTAGGATGTAATATTAGGATAAATAAAAATAATAAAACCGAATTAGTACATAAAAATAGAACTAGGCCTTATTACCAATAAGTTGTTATGTATTAAGAAAGTCTAAATTTTAAGCAGTTATATTAAATAATATTATATTATACCTAGAGATAATTTAGAATAAATAAATAAACTGAAAAGAAATGGTATGGTTAAGAAAAAAAAAAAAAAACAAAAAAAAGTTTTTTTTTTTCTCTCTCGCCCAGTGGAGGTGAAGTGTATTTCATATTAACGTAATACTATTGTGTGTGTGACGCCTACTCAGCACATTATATAAATATAATATGTATGTAGTAGTAGTAGTGGATATTAATTAAGTTTTAGTAATAAACGATACTTTCAAACGTACACACGTCTTATTTATTTGAACTCGAAGACCCCCAACATTACAGTGTTAATCCAGGGTATCAGCTACGTCCATACAAAATTTCATCAAAATTGGTCCAGCCGTTTGAGCGTGAAGAGGTAACAAAAACACAAATCGCCTTCATTATATTTGTAGGATTAACAACAAGACAATGTTTGACATTATCAGATTCTACATCCGGGATATATCTGCCAGGTTCAAACTTTAGGTACCATTACACTGATTTTGTAGTAAAAAATACTACAATCCATTATCATCAGTCACAAAACCCACTCAGATTTTCCTCAATGACTTCTACAATTATTTGTCTAAAAAAGCCATCATCAACAAACTCCCTTTAGTATTACATCTATACTGGGTATATCCAGACTGCAACCGAAAACGAAGCCAGCTAGTATTATTGACTTCAGACACAATGCAATTAAAAATTTTGCAAAAAGAAGCAACATTTTTTTCTTGTGCTCTTTTACATAAAGTCGTATTTGGGTAGTAAATATATCGTTTTCCTAAAATAATAATGTACACCTTTATTTTAAGACACATTGGTACCTAAAGGCTTAAATTATAATTATAGCAAAAACTAGCTATATACCACCTAAACGCGATGATATTTAAAAAAAAAAAAAGCAGTCGTATTTCTGAGAAATTTTTAGTTGCATTGTGTCTGTAATCACTAAAACTACCACCTGGCTTCGTTTTCGGTCGCAGTCTTGCTATACCCTGTATAATACATCTCAACTCCTCATCCCAGTTGGCTCAACATGCTGGGCGATCTGGACGATCTGGCGTTCGCACTGTCCCTGCCCCCGGACACTCCTGAAGGGCTGCTGTTTGGGGAGCACTGCACCGGCCTGGTGAAGCTACTGCCGGGACTCCAGGATCTCTACATCTCGCAGGTCACGTGGAACAGGTCGGTATAATTTCACAGGAAGTTCACTGCTGAACTTAGGCCTACCTCAGTGACCGTTACATCGACCCGTTAAAGAAAAACTATCATTTTACGTTGATTTTCTGTGCAACAGTCGCACTGTGCATCCGGCACAGTCTTACTGTAGCGCAAGCTTACTATAAAACGGCTTTACGACTAACCATCTGTTTTCTTTGTGGCGACAATCTGCCCTTGTCAGTACATGGCATACTATGTTTTGGACCCCCTGCAGCTACCAATCAATGCTGCGCATACAGAAGATGTACGTGATGAACTACAAGCTGCACCCCGGCACCCAGGAACTGATCCCCGGACGCAAGATGTCCATGTCCTCGTACCCAGGGTTTATACAGGTATGTATTATTATGTACTGGTATGAATATCGTACAGGAAAAATAAATTAGTATTTTAAAAATTCTTGTCCGTACTTGGACCAAACCAACTGATCTCCTTCAATGATTTTGATGTATTTAAAAATTATTTATGAGCTATATAAATGATTATAAATTATGTGTATTATTTTATACATTAAATACAGTATTTTCATATAGTTATGTCGGTCTATTCGAAACTAAATATTCAAAGGTTGGAACTGAAACGCATCGTATTTACGTATTAGGGCCGGCCCGGCTCCACCCGGGTGCAGATCATTTTGAGTGCAGTCCACATTAGCAACACTTTATTTCCCGTTCTGTTATATTTATATGCAAACTCAATTCCGTTCTCTGTACTGGTTTTCCCGTCCTGTTATATCCCGCCCTGTTCCGCCTCATTCTCACTCAAGACTGTAATTTTGCCCAACCCCATCCCTTATGAGTTTAAAAAGTAACAAATATATTTGAATTCCTTGCTTATCCCACGAGAACACTACATTTATCGGGTTGAATACATACATACATCCTATATGTTAATCCAGGGTGTCAGCTACCTCCACACCAAATTTTATCGAAATCCGTTCAGCCGTTTCTGAAATCATCGCGCACAACCGCACAGACAAAACAGACAACAATTCTAACAATCATTGGGTTCTATTACGTTCATACAGCCCCCCCCCCCCCATAACAGTTTTTCTCAAATATCTTCCACGTGCAGACATCGATCAGCTACAAGTTTATTATGTGTGTAGATGTGTTGTGTCTACCATGGATATCCTACCATCTATTATAATAACCTACCATCAATTTCCCTAGTTGTTACCATAAAAGGGGTACCATGTTTAAAAGTGGTAGAGCCACGCTGTTGTCAGCCATGACTCAGCATGTATGGGCAGGCTTGTCCGGGGTAGTACCACTGTCTCACAGGAGATCGACGTGAAGCGACTGCTTTGCTGTCGCGTTTTGTTCGTTGAGTCAGACTACCGGATGCCCAAATACCTCTTTCCTCTTCCCATCCTTTTGTCTTCCCGCTCCCCCCCGGGCTGGCAACACGTCCATGATGCAAGCGTTGTGGATGTTCATGGACGGTAGTGATCACTCACCATCAGGTGACTTGCTTGCCCGGTTGCTGGGCCTATGCTATGAAAAAATATATACCAGGAGCTTTCCTGCTTTCCCCGTTTCCTCGTGTATAAAATATTTGTCAGTCCACAGATGACTTCTACATAATGTCGTCGGGACTCGTGTCGGCTGAGACCACAATTGGGAACAGCAACAGGACTTTGTATGAAAGCGTTTCTCCTGTGGGACAGGTAAGGTATAACAACAATTTTTTTGCTCTATATAGCGTTATTTTATCTGAGTTACTTTTTTAACAGGAGGTTCAGAATCATGAATATAGTCCATTTGTAAAATAATATGATTTTTTTTAAATATTCCATAATTTTATCCTCAGAATACAAAATACTTACGGCTTTATTCATAAACAGTTTTAAAATCAGGTTTAGTTATCGAACGTTTTGTCTTCTTCCCGCAAACTGAATTCTAAAGTCGTTTGAAAGGGCAAAACATTCGATGACTAAAATAGGTTTTAAAAATGTCTGTGTAAGGCCGTTACATGCACGACCATAATTACCCCATTGATAAACTACACACACAAACACGCGCGCGCAAGTCTGGCTGTAAAAATGACCGGTGACCGTGCTTATAGCAGATGTTAAGTTTAATTTGAACATTGATTAATCATAAGGATATTATGAATTGAAAATAAATGACTTATTACGTGTACATTTTAATATTTTCCACCATGTGTTAATCAGTATTATTCTCTTGAATTCAATAAAAAAAAATTGGTCAGACTTTGAAAAATAACCCTGTATATGTCGATTGTCGGTGGTGGCATGTCGGTACTTCATTTAATCTTCCTTGTCTATGGGAAGAGTTTTACTAGGATTTTTATTCCTTAAAAGATTTAGCTTACGATTTTAAGACTGGTTTATTAAATTCAAACTTTTAGGCTTTTTTTATGCTAGCACCTACTATGCATATTTATGGCTTATAATCAATTTTGTTTTACAATATTCCGACCAATATTAATCGCGTAATATTTGTAGAGATAAATGCTAATTTTACATCTGATATACTCTCTAGCTGGTTAGCCATTTCATAGTTACTGGTCCACAGGTGTTGGAGTACGCGCGCGCCATGATCGCGAACCGACTGGCGCGCTCCGGCGAAGAGTGGGTCGAGATATTCAGGAGATATAACAGCGGGACTTACAATAACCAGTGGTATATATTCAGATATACTTATAATCATTACAGCTAAACAATTCAAGTGAAACATCATAAATTGTGACGGTGATATTTTGACACCCATCGACCCCGTAAAAAGGTAGAAAAATTGTGTCGGAAATCTTGTAAATATATTTTTAGCATAAAACTACGAGCTTATATATTTTTTGTTTTATCAGCCCATATACGTCCCACTGCTGGGCACGGACCTACTCTACAATCGAGAGAATCGATTGATAGTGGTTAAGCCATATAGTCCACCACGCTGGCCTAGTGCGGGTTGGCGGACTTACATACCGTAGAAATTCTTTTAAAATCGCTACGGTATGCAGGTTTCCTCACGATGTTTTCCTTCACCGTTAAAGTGTGTGGTGATTGACTATCAATACACACATAACTCCGAAAAGTCAGAGGGATTTAGCAGCTGAGGGAGCTGATTTAAATTAGTTTAAACCTATATGCATGATTTATTTACTTTATGAAATGACTAAAGGGAATAAAAAAGTAGAAATAATATAGCAGTAATAATATATTTCTGATCAGTCACTCCAAAGTGTTGAAACTTTGTATTAATAAATTATAATATTTTTTGGACTAGTTCGGGTCGCCTGGGTACTAAAGTATTAGAATTTGTCTCGCAGGTACATAGTGGACTACAACCAGTTCACGCCGAGCACTCGAAAGAAGAAAGGCGAGGTGAAGCCTGGCCTGCTGTGGATCATAGAACAACTGCCCGGCTATACGGAGGCGGCTGATCTGTAAGTCCAGTCGATATACAGTATCCCACTTGCTTTAAGATACAAGTAGCTTAGGGTCGTTAAGAACCTCTATGAAACGAAATAGCGACATTAAAAAAGAGAAACGCAACATCTATAAGATTAAACGTGCGAGATAATTTATGGATGCATATCAGCAATAGAATTGAGTAAATATGAAATGTTTCATGTCTGTGCCACACTCTTCAGACAATGTAAATTCACATCCACAAGGCCTTCATTTTGACCTTCTTATTAATATAAATCAAGTAGTTATTTTTCAAGTGACTGCCTCGGTGGCGTAGTGGTACTACGGTATGATTGCAAAGCTGAGGTCTCGGGTTCGAATCCCGGGTCGGGCAAGGTGATATTGGATTTTTCTATTCATTATAAGCCCGGAGTCAGGAATTTGTGCCCGATATGGCGATAGGCTCGCCCCCTATCACATCGTGGGACGGAATATACAAGGCGAAACGTGGGTGTTCTAGTAGCACCTCTGCCTACCCCTTCTAGGAAAAAGGCGTGTGGTTATGTATGTATGTATTTTTCAAGTGACAGTGTGCTGAGCTGATTGCCAACCTTCATAAGTTGCAGAGACATTACAAGAAGAACAATCAAATTGCTTTTAGCTATTATAATACAGCACATGCATAGCTTAGTGTGGACATCACTAGTGTTTCAATGTATAAAATAAATATGATATATATGTATATATATAAATATATTATTTATTTAAATTTATTAAGGGCAAAAAAACAACTTTACAATAAAAATAAAGCAACTTATTCTAATTTAAAACTATTACTAATTATATAATACACAACATTACCCACAAAACAACTAAATACTACAAACTTAGCAATGATATATTTGCAGAACGCAGCAACTACTCCGCGACACATACTTCCCCTCCTACAACATAGCGTACTTCCCCACTGTGTTCAACCTGAGCGGCGGGAACGAGCGCGTCGCCACGTATGGAGACTGGTTCGGATACCACACCAACCCACGCGCCAGGATGCTCAAGGAGAAACAGGTGACACTGTTCACTAGATGGCGCTAGTCGGCTGCGGGGTATTAAAGTGATAACTTGGTTAATAGATGGCGCTAGACGGGAGTGAAGGTAGTAGTTTGGTTGTTGAGGTACCAGATGGCGCTAGTTTTGAGGAAGAAGAGGCTTACGCATAAATTAACTGGTCCTTGTCGTAACTAATTGCCATTAATATCTAGGTATGTTCTTTGCCTCTGTGGAATGACAAGATTGATATGATTAATAACCAACACTATATTTAAAAATCTACTGGAATTTAAAGCAAAAAATTTACAGTTAAAAATATCAAACATAGCTGCTACTATAATCCTAGTTGTCCAGTTTAGTCCATATCCACCTTGTTTCTATTGACCCAGATGACCGTATATTTTTCTAACATCATATTTTACTTGGATATATCACTTAGCTCGGGTTGCAGTAAGTCTAAGAGGGCTAAGTTCAGCAGCAGACTTTCTGTATCCTAATGTCCCCGTGTCCCTCCCCAGGCATCGATCGGCAACCTGCGCGACATGTACCACACGATGCGCTACAACGACTACAAGCACGACCCGCTGGCTCGTTGTGAGGCCTGCGACCCGCCATACAGCGCCTGCAACGCCATCGCGGCCAGGAACGACCTCAACCCCGCTAATGGTTAGTGTGACTACGAGTATTATCTATGATGATGAGTAGTCTCACGATTTTTTTTTTTGTATAGGTCTGGTAAACGAGCAAACAGGTCACCTGATGGTAAGTGATCAATGCTGCCCATGAAAGTTCATGTGGATGTCCACAACACTTGGATTATGGATGTGTTGCCAGCCCTTAAAATCAGGAGGGGAGCAGGAAGGAAAACGGATGGGAAGAGGAAAGGGGTATTAGGTATTCGGCAATCTAACTCACCGAAAGAAACGCGACAGCTAAGCTGTCGCTTCACATCGATTCCCCATTTACACGGGGAAAGTTTCTCGCCTCGAAGATATAAAAGATATAAAATAAAGATATAAAAAAGTCGCATCGTGTAAATATTTGTCGCAACACAATTCTCTATGGCGGTTATGTGATACGATAATCGTATACGATTCTCGTCCCGAGAAATTCTCTCCGTGTAAATGGGGCTTAAGCGACAAGTAATATGTGCAGGTACGTATCCGTTCCGCGCGCTGGGCCACCGCTCGCACGGCGCCACGGACGCCAAGGTCACGAGCGCGTACCTGCGACAAGCGCATCTCTTCATCGCCGTGTCCAGCCCCACGCACAACATCTCCAGGGGAATACCGCCTTTTAGGTACTATCACATTTAATTACTAGAAAAAAATGTTAGTATATTCTTTGCTATAAAAGTAATTTAAGAGGTGTGTGCCAAATATTATTCAACATGGATCCATTTATTAAACTCTGAAAAGCGTAGATTGCGTTAAAAAAATTTACAAAATATAGAGGCCAAATTTTTTATTTTTGACGAATGATTACACTTCCTTACTGCACCATTGAAACTATGAGCTCAAGTTTTTTTAAAATTCCATACGCAATCATGATCGTGTAGGTATGTTCTAAACCTTCAATTACGGAGGACGACAGTGGGAAATTCCGCTGGGTTAAGCCAGTTTTGCACTGACTCTCTTATTAGTATTTTTAATTGGCCCCCACCTTATTAACATTTCATTAATGATTAAATTCCAAAGCTATTTATAAGGAAGGATTTTTTTTAGAAAGACGGTAATGAACGTTGTTTCCTAGTTATGTCTTTAGTTATTTATTAATTCTTATATTCTTTTGCAGATGGAGTGAATTTGACATGGGTTCCACAATTTCACACGTCGGTCACCCAGACCTCTGGACATTCACGCCACTCGTGCATCGTTGGGAGTGGAATTAATTATAATAAATAATAATATGTGATAAGAGTCAATTACTCTACGAATCTCAGCAATAATTTTTTTTTAGTAATGTAATTTTTACCAATTTTTGTCGCCATTTTGGTAACTCATGTCAAAATTCTCAATTATTGTGATATTTATGGTTTTAAGAATTTGTAACTGATATAATTCGGCATTAAACATGTCGAATAGTTAAAGTAGATTCCTTTAATTTTTTTAACAAATTACTAAAAATTTTTGTAGTTTGGTGTTTGGTAAAACTGTATAATTTCCTAAATATGTAGGATTGTGAATAAAACACATCAATAATAACCACTATGTATATTAGGTAAATCAGTTATATGTTATAATCATAATTTTATATACGTAACTAAGCTTTTGTGTTTATAAATAAATCCTTTTACCTTTACACATACTTTTTGCATTTTCCATACAATTTCGTACACTTCAGGCGTGAACACTTTTATTTACAAAATGATTAGCTACAATCGAATAATACTAACATGGATCCGATGCGAACATTTACAGATTTAGCATATTCTTAATTTAAAAAAAAATACATTGTATAAAAAAATTGGATAAATTTCACACAGTAATGTGAACAATTTTGTTAAAATTATTCCTTTCAACTAACAAGTAGTGATTTTACTGTTGTAGTGATTACTAAAAGATCTATCAATCTATAAAGGAATATATTATTTTCAAATAGAATCGCCTAGTGAAGGCGGTTTCTTCAAGTATGGAATGAGTATTCTTTATACATAACATTTACAATAACATATGCTATATAACAATCTAAATAATGTATATGATACTGCAGTGATGGAAATAAAAATTAAAATAGACACCAATGAAACAACTTGTCAGATTTTTTACAACATAGCAAGCTGTTCTCCAAATAAAATAGGATCACCCATTGGCCATGTAAACTTAAAAGTCTGACATAGGATCTGTATATTCCTTTGAAGTTATAGTATGTAAGAGTCAGCATACATGTCTTTGACTCAGAATTACAACTGCTAATCTAAAAATTAACATGGGGAATTGTATCATTAACTCCACATTGTGATTTCAATGAAGATAAAAACACTGGCCGAGGCACATATTGCGAAAAATACATATTTCTTTTTTTTTTTTGCTATATTGAATTTGCATGATGTGGAGCATAAAAGTATACTATGTTGACTTTTGGTTGGTGCTTCAATTTATTTTGACTGTGCTTATATGAGCTTTCATATTAAAAAAGCACTGGCAGCCTCACTAAACAAAAGATAAGCTGTTCATGACCAGATCTACTACACAAACACCATCTAATGTCATTAAAAATATTTCCTATCTGAACCATTCTATCACTCTACTGTTTCCATATTGCTTATGGTAAGTTCATAGACAATACCACCAATTTGCAGAACATATAAGTGATGTATATGAAGGCTGATGTATTATATTACTACTGCAGTATCACCAGATCCTAGTAACAGTAACCGCAAGCTTATTCTAAGGAGTTGAGCATGAGGAGTTGCTTCAGCACTTTTGTCTGCGAAGTCTCACGAATCTCACCGGCCAGGAACATTTCGTCTACCACTGTGTACACCTGCAGTAGTAAATAGGAGATGATTTTAATGTCTGTACATGTTTGAGTTATATTAATTTTAATTTTTGTTTTATCACTTCCAATGAATAAGTGTAATATATCCTCACAATTTTGTTACATTTACTAACTGTATTTTTGTACAAATGATCAGCATTATTAGTAAATTTCTTATTTATTTTATTTATTTATATTTAGAAGGTAGTTGGGTTACAACAGTCATTTTTGAACATACATATAATTATATAGTCACTTTTGCAGTCGATATGCATATGACTATCTAATGCCTATACAAACAAAATTACAGGACTTAACTTGTTTCCTACCACAATACTAAAAAGATCTTACCTTATAGAAGTTAAACACCAAGTCAAGCTCGCAGACATTGTGGAAATACTCATTGAGCACCTCGACAAAGTTGTGTATGGCCTCCAAGTAGCACAGGTTGTTGTCATTCACATCCACACATATGCAGAAATACAGCCCCGCATACCTTCTGTACACTATTTTAAAGTTTCTGAACTGGAAAGACAAAATAAACACTTTTAACTTTATTCTTTCAATCCTTCCTTATGATGGTAAACCAAGGAAATCAAGATGGAAGGCCTTAAGAAAAGGCTGACCTTAATGTTGGACAGAATAAAGATGTGTTTGACTCAAAAAATAAGCTCCTGGGGTTTAAAAATTATGATTAATTTAGGCATTCACAGCATTCTAGAATTACATAAGATTTCATTCCTCTAGAAGTTTATTTTTAAACATTCTTTATATAAAAGTATGATCCATAATTCAATAGGATAAATTATTTGAGTTGAATAGAGTTTCAGTATAAAATAGGGCAAAACAGTTTCTTTGTTGCTATAGTTATATTACAGCAAATGAGTGACAAGATATAAGGCATGAACTTATAAGCTAAATATTTCCTAGATACTCATAACAGCCATGTAACTCCTACTCTCTAATCTGTATATGACATGGTTTGGTAAAAAGTATGTACATTTGATGACTATAAATGTTGGTACATCAATAAACAACTGATTCGTGGGAATTTCACTAACATCCGCTCTGTTCTAGCTAGTAGCTACTTTAACGCCGACATACTATGCCAAAACGGTACTTCTACACAATACCTTACAAAGATATCAATCAGATGTTGTGATAGTTACCTCTACGAAGTTGGTATGCTTAGCGTCTCTCACGGTGACCACTGCGTGTACCTCTTCTATGAGTTTTTGTTTCTCATCGTCATCAAAATTCATATACCATTTCGCTAGCCGAGTCTTCCCCGCGCGGTTTTGAATCAGAATGAAACGAATCTGGACAACAACATTAAATCATTACTTTCCAAATCAAATATCACATTGTTGGGAATATAAAAACGTTGTATTAAGACTTACCATTTCGTTTTCGTTCCTAAAAGTTGATAAAAACCGACTTCAAGAAGTTTACGCCTCCCTGTATCGTCCACTTTGACAGATGACAGTTGACAAGTAAAACCATAGACATTTTTTTCTAGTTTTATTGTATTGATCGCAAATTGCGGACAATTTTTACATTGTTTAAATATCTAGAAAGATTTATTAAAATACAATAATGTTAATAAAATAAAATCTATTAATACACCGAAGCGTATTTTCTGAGTAAATAACTGAAAAAATCGCATATTGTGGCATGTCATTGTTTGGCTAACTTGTAAAATTCCTTTTGTTTCCAACGTTTAAATACAAATTTTATTGCCAAGTACGAGATTCCACTATTGTAGTAGTTTTTATGAAATGCGTTATTCTACTCATTTAAATTATTCGAGACCATGAAATATATATATAATAAATAAAACGAACTAAATATCTTCTCGTCGATATTCAATATTGTTTGTTGTGTGAGGCAAGATCACAATAGTTGTAAATTGTAAGTTTTTGTGTTGAGAGTATAGCAACACAAATATCGAGTTGTTTTTCAATTTTGCAGTGGTTATTTGACGTTGCTGATACTAGCTCGTTTTTAACAAGTTTTCCTGCATGTAGTGTTTAGGTTTTTCCATAATGTCCCTAATATAAGTAGTCCAGTAGTGAAATAAACAATATTAATCTTAAATGACGCCCACGAAGACCACGAAAACTGAAGTAGAAATGGTGATACGGAACAGAAAAACAGTTATGAAAGACGGGATCATGACAATGTCTGGAATCGGCGAGCCCTCGGTCTTCCATGCGCTGGTAGTGATATTTCTGGAATTCTTCGCGTGGGGGCTGCTCACGATGCCCATCATCTCGGTGCTGAACGCGACCTTCCCGGACCACACGTTCTTAATGAACGGATTAATAATGGGCATCAAGGGCATCCTGTCGTTCCTGTCGGCGCCGCTGATCGGCGCGCTCTCCGACGTGTGGGGGCGCAAGTTCTTCCTGCTGGTGACGGTGTTCTTTACGTGCGCGCCCATCCCGCTCATGACCATAAACACTTGGTGGTTCTTCGCGATGATCAGCATCAGCGGCGTATTCGCGGTGACCTTCTCGATAGTGTTCGCGTACGTGGCTGACGTGACGACGGAGGCGGAGCGCTCGCGAGCATACGGGCTGGTGTCGGCGACGTTCGCGGCCAGCATGGTGATCTCGCCGGCGCTGGGCGCCTACCTCATGAACCTGTACGGCGAGGCGCTGGTGGTGGCCGCCGCAACCGCCGTGGCAGTGCTGGACGTGTTCTTCATCATGGTGGCGGTGCCCGAGAGCCTGCCCGAGAAGGTGCGACCGAGCGGCTGGGGCCCCGCCATCAGCTGGGAGCAGGCGGACCCGTTCGCGGCGCTGCGCAAAGTGGGCGCCGAACGCACCGTGCTCATGCTGTGCGTCGCCGTGTTCCTTTCGTACCTGCCCGAGGCCGGACAATACTCGTGCATATTCGTGTACTTGAAGTTAGTGATGGGTTTCGGTGTGGTGCAAGTGGCTATATTCATCGCGATTGTGGGCGTGCTGAGTATCGGCGTGCAGGTGGTGCTGGGCTTCCTCATGAAGTCTCTCGGAGCCAAACACACCATCATGATGGGACTGTTGTTCGAGATGCTGCAGCTGATGTGGTACGGGTTCGGCAGCCGCACATGGATGATGTGGGCGGCGGGCGTGCTGGCGGCGCTGGGCTCTGTCACGTACCCCGCCATCAGCGCCTACGTGTCGGTGAACAGCCGAGCCGACCGGCAAGGTGTGGTGCAGGGCATGGTGACGGGCGTGCGCGGCCTGTGCAACGGGCTCGGTCCCGCCATGTTCGGCGTGATCTTCTACCTGTTCCACGTGGACCTGAACGAGGGCCACGCCACGTCGGGGCGCGCCGACGAGGAGAAGTACGTGCGCATGGTGCCAGGCCCGCCGTTCGTGCTGGGCGCGCTGCTGGTGATCTGCGCGCTGCTTGTGGCGGCGTTCCTGCCGGAGGACGGCGCGCCGGCGCGGCGGGCGGCGCCCGACCTGCGGTTCGAGATGGAGCGCGGGCGGCGCGTGGCGGGCCCTCTGTCGCCGCTCATGGCGCCGGAGTCGGCGGCCCTCTAGCTGGCGGGCAAGGCCGGCCGCGCCGCCAGCGTGTGACTCTCAGTGCAGTGCGCCGCCCGGCCTGCCGATAAGGAGGTACCAAAGCTAACTCGAGTGAGTGACCGTGTATTCCCTTTCGATGCTGATCCGTCGCACGGCTCCGACCACAATCCCGCGTCGGGTACTGATCCGCTTCGTCTGTAACATGTTTTTTAAGCTTTATATCTATTTTTTACCTTCGTGTGAATGAGGGTGTGTAAATAATTTATTCTGAATAAAAAAATCATTTGAAATCACCATACAGGAGCTGTGTATTTCATGTATTGAGCAGAGCATCACACAATAATTGAATACAGTTAAAGTTTAATATTGATAATCATACACCATGACTCTTGTTGCATCACTATATAACATCATCTCATATAGCTGTATATTCTACTTAATCATGGGTATATTTAGTGTATATGCATGAAACATTATTGCCAAGCATGTAAATTGGTGTAGAATAAGATCTTAAACTTAACGATCCTGTCCATACCTAGTATTTTACTAACATAAGGAATATGCCTAGATATAAATAGATAATACACAATACTTGCCGTGTGGTCGGCCAAATTGAAAATTTGGACAAGTTTCAAATGATCTAACGTGATGGGCTACAAATACATAATGACTATGGAAATGGATAGAAAATGAATTTTCATATTTTGTAATGATAAGATTTTAGAATTCAGATAGATATATTAGTGTAAAATTAAATTTGCAAATATAGTTATAGGGCGAGTAACCCTTATGGGTTACTCCCCAGTAAGTAGTAGTGTCTCCCATAAAGTACCTACTTCAGCTCTTATATTGATGTGATTAAAAAAAATATTTTCATTAGGAATAAAAGAAGGATAATGAGCTGTGATTTTAAGGCAGTTAGTTAATTGTTAGTGGTTAAATTCAATACAGTTTAGAAAGAATACAATGATATTTAATCTATGATATAATATGTATACAAAAGTAACTGATTGGTCAATACATGTTTCGCTTCACCTGACTTCCAACACATATAGCGATTAGCATTGTCTTCAATCTGACCTAATATTTGACTTCATGTGACATTATGGCCACAATTGCTTTGATCCCTTCACCTATAATGCTCAGCGAACATTTTCAAAGCCTCTTACAAAATTATGTGTCTCATTATGTACATTATGCCCTTTTAAAATAGTTCTGAATCTATAATAAATTAGGATATAACACAGCTAGCACAAATGTCTGATTTAAAAAAAATAGTTATGCCAAATGTTGAAAATGTTTTGCGATTATGGCTTCAGCTGTCTATTTGGACAGAAATGTAGCAACATAATTCTATTATTTGATTTGTTTTAAAATAAAAATTACATATATGTTTTGAGATGGTTTTAAAATAGGACATGTGGCATTTCTGACTTATTTATAACTTATTTCGAATCCAGTCACATTTATTCGAAGCTTGTAATATTGTTACTCAAATGGGAACTTCTTAAACTCGAACCAGACGGTAGTTAACTCTAAACTGTGTGCTAATTTCATTTTTCAAGGTTATTACTAAAGGAAATGAATTTTAAATTTAATTGTCTACCTTACCACAATACAAAGGCATAATGAACTGTATGAATCCTCACATCTATAAACGAGGATGTAAAATGGTATGTTATAGCTTCACACCTATATAAAACATCTGTTTCCTTTTGACCATTTTAATGTAGCAAGTGAATTTACATAAATTCAAATTCCAATGTTATAATTTCAATATTATTGTGAGCATAGAACATCAGTAACTCTTTGAGATCGCGTAAAACAATTTTTAAGTAACTGGTTTATTAGTTTGGCGTATAATTGTTAAAGTTAATTAACATTCATGTATAGCTTGCTTTACAAAATTTATTACCTGACTTTTTTTATTTGACAGTCTACAATTTAGCTTTTAATTAAAAATATTTAGTTACCAAATATCAACATAACAATTAAAAATCATTGCAAAAAACAGAAGCGCAGAACCATAATTTGCCCGTTATCTGCAGTCTAAGCAAAACACAGCAATAAAACCTAGCATAGAAAAATTTGTATTGTCAAAGATCGCATGTTTCTTGTTCCGCGGGGCCGACACGCTAACGTCAAGTTCACTAGCGTTGCTAAATCGATAAACCTGTGCGATCCGCGCTATTGAATCGTTATTCAATAACTTCGTAATGAATGAATTAAAAACATTAATATTATAAAATGTTTCCTGAGTATCACCAACGCAAAAATAATCATTGAAGTCCCGCTTCATTTTGAAGAGTTCCCTGCTGTTTCCGAAGTCCAATGTCAAATGTGATAAAATTTAAATGGGAACAAGTTTGGAATTAAACTCAACTACATGCAAAAAGACTCGTTATAAACCTATTGCAAAAGCATAATTAGAATCCTACTTAAATTTGAAGAGTTTTATTCTCCAGGCCCGAAGATATTCGTCAGATCTTGACCAATTTTTATGGGACCACCTGTGAAGTGTACGCTTTGAAACAATAAAATAATTTTCCAAATCGGTCCAGGCGTCTTCGAGTAATCGGTGAACATAGAACCTCCTTTTTTTGAAGTCGGTTAAAAATCGACATATAAATAAAGAAGTTGTTTCCAAATCTACATAAAATATACATACGAATTGAATAGCCTCTTTAAATAAAACCTAGGACATATTTCTATAAATCATGTTTTACTCGCATCCCAGATCGGACGATCCAATTTCAGTAATTTTGATTTGAAAAATCGCATATACGTGTCAAGAGATGAAATTTGCACGCGAGCTGATAGGATATTATATCTTGGGACGAGAAGATCTGGCCTTGGATGTCTTATAAGTGGCAATAATTGCGTCTCTGCCTACCCCGTATGTAATATACGTGAGCTTATGTGTGTAAAAACTACAATAGATATTCAGTGGCATAAAATCCATAAAGCCAGACTCGATACTAGTATTTATTGATTACTCAACCTAACACGCCGCTTCGCTAACAAATTGCAAATAAATACGTGTGTAAGATTGTTTAAAATCGAGCTTCGTCTTTTCGCCGTCATTTCCGTGCCACGCTAGAGCAGATGAATCACATTTTTTTATTTTTAAACCTCCCAAACCGACTGCAGTTTGATATAATTATAGAGACGATCTCTCGCCAATCGATAACTATATAGCACTGCTTTTGTTATTAGTATATTTATATTGTATAAGTTGGAGTCTTTGTCCTAATAAAAAACTATAAAGATAAATTTAATGTCGCCACCAAATTAGTATTAATAGTTGCAACGTACGTAAACTAAATTTTACTTTCGTTTTGTTAAAAAGAAAATTCAATACAACATTTAACACTTTCTCTCGACTGCCGCTTGTATACACGCCCTGTTAACACTTATGATCTAATTTTGTCTAAAACATGACCCTAAAATAGAAATGTGTCCCTTTGAACTGGGTTGAATATCAATTTGTAATATTTTTTCCTTTGAATAATTTTTACCAATGGTTTCACTTCCGTGTGTCGATCAAATAACACTATTTATTCCCAAAGGAATCTGGATGCGAAAACATGTCAATCTGAAGTTCCATTCCTGCGTAAAACAGTGTCCACAGACACAGTTTCTCACTTATTGTTATTAGGAGGGGTATACGGTTTCCTTGTCAATTATGGCGACCAGCCCGCCCCCTATCAATGAGGAATATATAGGATAAATGCATCATTTATTGCTTCTCTGCCTGCCGTGTTGACAATAGTGCGTAATTTGTTCATAGTTTCGATTCGTCTGTATCTCGTCTCTGTATGTCTTCTGTTAACTACATTTGGCAAATGCTAGAATAAAATCTATTTTAGTTATCCGTTGTTTTGTCCGTTTCGAACGAATTTAAAATTCAGCTAGAGTGAAAAAGACAAAACATTCGATCGCTAAAATAGGTTTTAAACCTGTTTCTGAATAAGGCCGTAGGTTTTTAGATCTGTTTTCAAACAATTTACGGTTTTATTTACTTAACCACTGCTTTTTGCTAAAAACTGGAATCCTAATTCATTGTTAGTAAGGTAAAAGCAAACCTCAATTAAAATTCATAATGCACCAGCTGTTTCAACCTTAGACATCGTGTTCGTTATTAATCGAAGTCTTTCACAATGTCCAAGATATAATAAACTTATCTAACAAGTGGGGTTGACTCGGGTTTTGTATTAATGTTTTAGGATTGTCCCACACGTTATCTCCGCTGGTCTCGCAGTATTATCATTAACGATGTTTGTATTGGTTTCATAATCAAAACTCAGATTAGTGTAACCTTTATTTTATGTATTCGTAAAGAATAATGTTTTGTTTGATAGTGATCGGTTTCGAGACACGTAAGACTTCGAAGGACAATTATTAACAGATCGAAATGTTAATGTAATACTTGTCCTCCGGCCAAAACATAGTACACAATGACAACAGCATGTGCCAGGATTTCATGCAATTTTTCGGCGATATTCCAATCAAAAATGTAAACTATGAAAAAGGTCTTAAATTAACCCAATTTTGAAACGTGTACTCAAACTTCCAACTCCAAAACTATCAACACACGAAGCTTACATTAAGTCAATTCAATTAAAATGTCGGCAATTATGTGTCAAAGGCAAAAGGTAAATTTTGGCCCGACGTATCAATAAAAGGTTTCGAATTTTGGAGATCTCCATTGCGAATACATTTATAGTTATTACGCTGAATTTAATCATAATCGTAGCTTCAAATTATTATTAAATCTCTACGGTATTTGATTCTACATTTCTATTACCAGTTTGTTTCAAATTGGTATTTATTTATTGAATACAAGTGGATAATGCTCTATTAGATAGATACCTTTCGATTCAAGCAATAATTTAAACTATTGAACGTTTGGCATTCGCCCCCAGTCTTTCTGCGCCAACTTCACAGTTAGTTCCAGTAAAGATGCCCTATTTCAAGCAACGCTATGCCTAGCATAGTAGATTTGTGATTTATAAGGTTCGGAAAATTTCGGGTCTCCGAAAACCCTTGAGTTGTAAGCGCTAATAGCATTCTTGAAATTCTAGAAAGGATTATTTGGTTTCAAAAGCTTTATTGCTATTAAATTAAATCATCTGATTTTGTCTCCTTGGATGTCGGTGTGAAATATTGGGAATGGTGCAGCAATGTTTGACTTACAAATGGTTGTTTGACATCAATACACTTTATGGCACATAGATGATCAACAAGATCTATGAAGCTATCATAACTAAACGATTTCTACCATATAACAAATCGAAGACGAAAACCTCGACTCTTCCTTGAAAAAAGGTATTTAGTTCCCTGTAATTTGGGCACGTAATGGGTACCCTTGAAATTAAAGTTTGCTAAGCGAAGTTACTGATTTAGATAAACGGCCTTTTAAACAACTTTGTTAGAGTAATTTATATTTGCTTTGACCATTTTTCCTTAATAGCAGCAACAGATAAAATTAGGGTCCCTAACAACTATTTTCTGTAGAGAAATATTGTGTATAATCCCTCTCGTCTTAGCAATTGCAATCTTTATTGCTAATCTAAAGGAATTTTAACAAATTGTGTGTGTGTGTGCGCATTTTACCGTGATAATCCGTAATGTCAATTCAGCTGAGCATGGGGTTTCAGCCTAAACCAACACGTTGCGTAACATACTCATGATAATCACGTCGCAGCGAGCGGTCGGCGAAAAGATTATATGGTTTGCATGTGTGTTGTAGGCCACGGCTATATGTAGGATTAAAGATTTTAGTATAGTGAAATGCCGTAGCTCAATCGGATTAATTATGACTCCCAATTCGATTATCTCTTAAGATTGTTGAAATGATTCCTATCATAGCTTTGCTATACTTGCTTACTTGTAAGTTCTGTTTAAGTATTTTAATGGTATGTGAAGCCTACCAAAGCACATTAAGCAAGCATGGTGGACTACAAAGCCTATTCTTGATGGGGTTGATCTGACGCACGCGATTGGTCGTAAAATTCCAAGATAAAATATTTCACAAGTAAAATCATGTTGGGCCATCCTTGTACAAGTGTCGGATAATGGAGAAGTCCGGAGTAAGGTCGACTTCATAGTACGCGATTTAAACTTTTCTCATTTTCTTAATAATGCCGAAATTATTTTCATTATTACTAGCTTGTTAATAAACTCTGACCTTCTGAATTAAACCCCAGGGCCGATTCTCCATCTGTATCGAACTCTGTATTTATGTCAAGGACTAAGTTACATAACAGTTGTATGCACTGTGCAGTTCTTTCCATTGTTCAAGTTATACGACGAAGATTAGTCACTTTGAAATATAAGATCTTTTTAATTAAACAGTCCTAATTTTGGGCACCCGCATATATGATTGAGAGAGCCTTTTCTATTTGGGTTAGTAACACTCGCATTCTTTCGATTTCTTATACAGACAATCCCTGGAAAGAACACGTCTGTAAAAAAATGGCTCAGTGCTGGTCCCAGAAACTTTATACGTAGAAAAATTAGGTTTTAGTCCACCTCGCTGGCCTATTGGGAGTAAGTTAATTTCAAATACCTTCGAACTTATAACACAGAATCCCATTAAATAAGTAACACGAGATTTTTACTTGTGTGACAAGCTGAGCTGAGGTACACAAAGCTGAGGTCTCGGATTCGAATCCCGGGTCGGACAAAGTGATAGTAGATTTTTCTATTCATCACCAGTCCGGAGTCAGGAATTTTCGCGCGATATGGCAATAGGCACATCACATCACACCGTATCACATCGTGGGACGAAACACAAGGCGAAACATGGGTGTCCTGGTAGCACCTCTGCCTACCCCTTCTGGGAAAAGGCGTGATGTTTATTTACGTATGTATGTGACAAATAGTGCTTAGCATTAAAATTCTCGTCAATACACCACGGTTGCCTCTATAAACTTCATATACTTATACCGTGGCGATGGGTATTGCGTTATTTTAAAATCATATAAGGAAATTCCCGCTATACGCTAAGTCGCTATTTTCCTGTTCCGGGTGCGATATCGTCCGTTATTTTCTCATTGATTGTTTTTGTTCGTGGGACCCGGTGTTTGTATTTTTATTTGGTGGTAGATAATTATTATAAATATAATTAGCCATGACATTGAAACCATGGACAGGTTTTCGCGTCAACAGTTCGGACATTTAAGTAATTAAATTATATTCGATTGTGTTGTACTGGATAGATTTTGTATTAATATTATTATGGGATAAGGTGTAATTAAATTGACTTGTAGCTATTGTAGTTAAATTTTTATATCCACCATTGTATAAAGATCAGATTATTTGGTCCAAATCTTTTTAATACTATCTTAGTTCAAATGTATCCCCATTATAAAACAAAGACTTAGTAATTCACTGATTTTTCCTATCAAATATGAGTGCTAGTAGTCGTCTTGCCAACAGTGGTTAGATTTTTGACCTAATTCTTTTTTGCTACGGTCATAAAGTCACATAACAATCTGGTACCATGTAATGGCGCGTACAGTCGAGGTCGCGAGAGCACGCCACTCCGATCCCAAGACGAGAAGCCTTGAAAGGGTAGTAAAAGCTTCCCTTAACACATATAAAATTCTCTGACAAGAACGATATGAAAGACTAGATGTACGGCCCGTCTTCACTTGGGAGCAATTAATGTCCTTTTCACTCTTATAGAAAAGATTATAAATAAATACAAATACTAATCACTCAGTCCCGATTATGAAATAAGATACAAGTCTTGCGTCGTAAGAGAAAGAAACAAAAGACAGAGACAAACAAGAGACAGAAACTGTCTACAAGGGATTTGCAGTCTCACAACACCTCAAACAAATATTTGTTGAACTCACATACATTTGTCTCAGAGTGAGTCTCCAAGCCGCAATCTTTTTATTTCATAGCCAGCTTCTTAACCAAATTGCGCCATGTAATATTTATATAGAATTCCTAATTCATAAGCTAAAATGCCATAAGAACTTCACCGTGATAATTCACCCCCCTGTCCTATTGTTGGTTGATGGTATTACGTCAGAAATCTTGATACATAAGAAGACATTTGTACCAAGTTTTATAAAAATCGGACGATTTAGGAGCGTGCTTTGGTAAAACAGGTTCATTTTTGTATATATAGATTTTTAAGTATGTCATTCGCGTTCTAACTGACTTTGCCCGTGACTTTATTACGTGGCCAGCATTTTTGGTGTAACCGCTGTATGACGTCATTGTTCTTACGTGATGTGGACTTGACCGTCTATAGATATGTCCTTTTAGCTAGAAAATTATTCCACAAGAGATCTTTGAAAATGCAGGGGATTAAAGTAATATGAAAATCAATTGATATCAATGAACAATATAATTAATACAATTATATTTTAATTTGTTGGAGAGACAAATGATTCGGTATTTTGTAAACAATATATTTCGTAATTGTTCGATAACATAAACGCACTGATAATTTATATTAAAATATCGGTTATGTGTAGTAGAAAACTATGAAGGAATTTTGAAGCCCGACAAGATAAT
This sequence comes from Theretra japonica, assembly GCA_033459515.1. Classification (NCBI taxonomy): domain Eukaryota; kingdom Metazoa; phylum Arthropoda; class Insecta; order Lepidoptera; family Sphingidae; genus Theretra; species Theretra japonica. The sequence goes on along the minus strand of CM065951.1, from coordinate 631,905 downwards.
TAAAACTATTTTGAATCTGCATAGACAATACGCTACGGTTGATTGAAGTATTCCTTTCGAATTGACCAAAACAATTCTTACAGATGGTCTACGATCTTTTGGCGTGCGAATGCGTTGTTGTCAAAATATTAGAAACAGTTTTTCTCTATTGCATTGTTTCAGATATTTTCAGATATGTTTTCTTAATATAAACGACAAGCATTTATACTCGTAATCTTATAGTATTAACATGTCCAATATAATAAAATATGAAAATAGAAACTGTTCCGAATATTTTGACAATAACGCATTCTAATACCAAAAGACCGTGACGATTAAACATGTGTTTTAAAAAGTATTATTTGATTTCTGGTTAAAATATGTCATGTTGATTGTAAACAATGTAAGTGACGGAAAAAATGCCAGAAACATTATCAGTAATGATAACAGTTAAATAAATAAATAATAATATCTTTATTTTCAAGCAAGTTTGTACATAATCCATTTTATGAATCGCTTATATGTAATACAATATAACAGCAGATAGGATAAAAATTACACTCTAACATCCAAGGTAAGAGTTAACTTGAGTTTTGGATGTTAGCGCTTTACAACATGTTTCACAGGGAGTTACATTGTAGTCGGAAATGAACGTGATCCATGCTGTTTAACAACATTTAAAATTAAGGAATAAAATATTAATAATAAAACTAATGGTATACATAACAAAAAATAAATAAAATTACAAAAATTGGCAAAAATATAGCTAATATCAGCATGTGTTCAAATAATAGATAATTTGATAATGTCTTCTGTCTCATCGTAATTTAATAACTGTAGCCATTGTTGTACTTTCATTTTGCAAGATTTTCTAGTAAGTGGAAATATATTACATATCCTATTGATTTTGTTATAGAGATGGCTCCCTATAATGTGGTAATGTCGCTGGGCAGTGGCGGTATTTGACTTATAAGTAGTACACACTTTATATGAGCGGCGCTTTTTCGTACAATCTGCTTTAAATATGAGTGTGGCATGTTTTCTGAGGATAGTGTGTAAGATAAAGAGCTGTCGAACCGTCAGGACTTTACAATCATTATACAGGTCTGAGGTAGGGTATCTAAACGGCTTAGAACACATAACTTTTAGAACCGCCCTTTGTGATCGTTCTAGTGATAGAAGATTCGTTTTGGAAGCTCCACCCCATACTGTTATGCAATATGTAAGCAAACTCTGGCATAGAGCACAGTAAACAGATTTTAGTAAACTAAAATCTGCAGAGTTTCTCAGTTTCCGAAAGATGGGCAAGAGCTTGCGGACTCGTGAAGTTAACTTTTGTAAATGTGGCTTCCAGCTCAATGTGGTATCGATGTCGACCCCAAGGTATCTAACTGTAGTTGCCTTTGACAATTTTGGGCAGTTGCACGGTGCACTAGATGAATTTATAAGACAATCGTGGGCATGGGCTTTAATTGTGTGGGAGTTGAGAGCATTTGTTGCGGAATATTTTAACGTAAAAGGCATATAGACTGTTTTTGCAAGATTGAGTGTCAGAAGGTTTGAAGAGAGCCAACTCGTTACAATTTTTAGTGCCTTTTCAGCATACATATACGTCTCCGACCAGCTGTGACCGTGTATAAGTAAAGCTGTATCATCAGCATATGTATAGATAGAGCAGTTTGTTAAAGAAAGTTTGCATAATGAGTTTATATAAATCAAAAATAATGTTGGTCCCAGAATCGAACCTTGAGGAACACCGAAACTCACAGTCCGACTATCACTAACAGAGTCGTTTATTTTAACACATTGAGTTCGATCCTTAAGGTAGTCTTGAAAAATGTTTAGACTATGTCCACGTACGCCGGCGGACTCTAATTTAGATAGAAGATGGGGCACAGACACAGTGTCGAACGCCTTGGTCAGATCGAGAAATATCCCCAAGCATTTCATCCCTGAATCCATATTATCCACAACATGGTCAATTAATGATGAAACAGCATTTTCTGTGGATATACCACTTCTAAATCCGAATTGATTTCTGGCTAAGATATTATTTGTTTCTAAGTAGGATACTAGACGCTTATTGATTATGTTTTCTAAAACTTTAGAGATAGCAGGTAAAATAGATATTGGTCTGTAGTTATTAACACTGTGTCTGTCCCCGCTCTTGAATATAGGGTGAACAATTGCCTTTTTAAGAGGTTTTGGAAAACAGCCTGTAGATATGGAAAGGTTGCAGATATGTGTTATAACGGGGGCTAGAACTGGAAGGCAGGACTTCAGTAACTTAGTGGAAATTCCATCCCAGCCAACTGCAGCATGCGTACGCATGCCCAAAATTACTTTCATCACCTCTCTTTCATCTGTTGGTAAGAGTACAAAGGAGTTAAGTGGCCCAGAATTACATAAATTATTCAAAAATAACGAATTTGGGGAAAGGGATTCAGCCAATCGCTTCCCCACATTGGCAAAGAATTCATTCACCTCATTAATCGAAGTGGATTTACAATTCCCGTTCTCGAGAAGTTCTTTGGGGGAGAAAACATTACGTTGTGTAGATGTTATGTTCTTGATAACTTTCCAGGTAGCTTTAGGATCATTTTTGGCTTTTTGAAGTTCTGACCTCTCATATTCTATCTTTAATTTTTTAAGTAACTTATTGCAAAAATTTCTGTATCTCGTGAACGTGATCTTGAGAATGTAGTTCGTAGGATCTTTTTTAAATTTTCTAGATAAGTTATCTCTGTGACGAATGCACCTTAGCAATCCACTAGTTATCCAGGGCTTGATAATCCTGCGTTTAGATGTGATACGCACAGTTTTTGATCGTTTTTTAATGATAGAGCTAATAGTGGATATAAAGAGTTCTGCGGCAGCGTTTGCATCTTCAAGTCTGAAAATGGCAGTAAAATCAGTACCAAAAATGTCATTAGTGGCAGCAACATAATCAACAACAGCACGGCTGGGTGTGGATAGTTTGGGTAGTTGGCCCCACTCCATATTTATCATTGTTGGCTTATGGTCAGTGATGAAAGTATCAAGAACTAAAGTAGTTGTATAAAGGTCTGTTTTCTGCATCACGTGATCCAAACAGGAGCCATCCCGAGTGGGAAATACGTGAGATGGTAGTAAACCATGTGAGGCAATTAAATTGAGATACTCATGTGCTTGCTGAGTAAGGTTACTTGGCGTGATATCAATGTTAATATCTCCCATAATTAATATGTTTTTCACGGTTGATGTTGATATAAGAATATTATTTAACTCTGAATTAAAATTATCCAGATTACGACTAGAGGGAGAACGGTAGACTGCTATTACTGTTAGATTATGCAGGTTTAAGTTACATACCAAGTAACTAGCGTCTTTCAAATGAGGTTCCGTTACATTATGTGTTAAGAACGATTTTACATACATTATGAGGCCATCATTTTGATTTTTGGGTTTACTTGTATGATATGACAAATAACCATCCATTGTTGGTATATCTGAAGAAGAATTCAACCAGCATTCGGATAGAATTATTATCTCACACGTGACATTTAGACTGTGCAGAAAAACTATGAAATTGTCAAAATTGCAATTTACACTGCGAATATTAAGATGCATTATTGTTATGGACTTGCGAGTATTTTTGATAAAGGTTGTACATAACTCGGGTTTACAAAAGCTAGAGTTAATACTACCATACGTATCGATCTCGTCGGAAGCTCTAGAATCAATCATTCTTATATTGGTATAATTGCAGTCTTGTATGGTCTTCTGAGAATGTGTTTAGGGAAATGACAAATAGTTTGTAGCCCGGGTGTGCAAAATACGCAATATGCAATAAAGTGCGTATAAATACCTTTAACTTGCTAAAAAAGACGTTAGATACTTGAATTACTCTGCTGGACCACGATATGTAATAAGAATAATATTGGAAACAGAAAGCATCCTTAGTGTAAAAGATATAATTATTGGTTGATAAAATGAGGTACAACAAAGACAGTGATGAATAGCCAAAATATAATAAATTGATTTTAAACGAATCATGAAGACATGCTGAATAAGTAATATAATAAATAACAAAATAAATGTAATGAAAATTCATAAAAAAAAAACAGCTTAGTTTTAAATAAATAACTAACATCTGTTTTATTATGATGTTTTAATCTTGTAATCAACCGGTAATGCAGTAATTCGCTTCTTTAAAAATAATTAAACATGGGACCGTAATTGCATTGCATTAACTTGTAAAAATGTACACAAAAGGATGATTATTAAGTGATTTTAATTGCGCAATATCTTTGTTACATAATATAACATAGAAGATTGAGATACATTCTCTATGTCATATTGAGGTAAGTAGTTACACTAAATCATATGCACTAATTAATTTTCAATTGTCACTAATCTCTTCATGTAAACTTTTTAGATACAAAAAAGTCATTATATTGTGGTATTTTCGACATTGTTGAGTCTATATTCGTTATATAATACTACATAGTATATTTGATCGATACCAATTAGATTTTTTACCCGTGCCGATTTCATACTATCTATATTTTCTCGTCCAAATTTAATTTAGAATGTTGCTCTCTGTTCAGTAACTAGTTTGTCGTAGAAACGTCTACCGGCTCTAGGGTATTCATCATCTGTTATAAAGTTTGAGACATGTTCATTCAAACGTATCGCTTGTTGCCAATCTTATTTCAATTTACAATGCAGAAGTAGACAATGTTTCGATAAAATCATTCTTTTCAATGGGCATAACCTCAAAAAAAATAAGTAGAAGTTGCTTTTTATTTAAGTTAATTCGACAGCCTACCCTCAGCAATTTTAAATGAACCGCTAGAACGTCCCTCAATTTTTATAAATCTTTTTGTAACGTAATACGGCTTTATCCCGCAATTCCAATAACGCAAAGGTCATAAAAACTTCTACCTTTGCCCTAGAAGGTTGAGAACACTTGTACCTCAATCACATTCAAAGTCGACAGATGAGTGTCCTTGGACTTGTTGCTCCAAAAAGATACACGAGTACCCTCGGCCAAGAACCAAGCAACAGTTATGCAATGTCTACAAATTTTCGTACATCAAAACGTGTTTCGAGATCACTCGTATTAACTTGAAACCTGTTCTTTATAACTGGTTTGGTTTGTAGCAAATAAACAAATACCTTATGGTGGTTCGAAGTCATTCATGATAGTTTGATTGATGTGTCCGTCAGTGTCATTGGTAGTAGCAGTGTCTGTGCGTTGTAAGGTTCGATTCCTAGGCTAGAAATCCATGAAGTTTTTGGTTTGAAAAATCATTTAATTTGTCGGGGTTGGAATTTGTTGCCTTTATTAGTGGGATCCTAATAATCTTGTTTGACTGTGGGTGGTAATAGTAGCATATATGCCTACCCCTGCAGTGTTATATGCGTGAACTTATTTATATGTCTATCGTAAGATGAGCCCGTGATTTGAAGGTCTAGTGAGTCTGCGTGGGTTAGCGAGTGAATAGGTTCGTTAGAGAGAGATTTTTACTTTTTTAGATCTATACAAGGTCTGACTTGGAAATTACTACTGGCGTATTGAAAAGTAAAGTAAATAACGTGGACGATTCAGCCATAATTTAACGATTTTTGTTTGGAATTAGCATCCATATCAATGTGTTTACTAATGTTAGGGGTTTGATATCACTATTTGTTGGTTACAGCGTTTACTTATCTGCCCTGATAGCTTTCAGCATGCATGGTCTGTAAATATCTTGAGAAAACATGTCAGAATTTCGAAGCTCATTAAACCGCCACGATGCTATGTCAGAGAGATTAGTGTCAGGCAGGAAATGGGTAGTAAATAAGCCATATCATTCTGCAAAATGACTGAATAGTCTTATTACGCTGATTTCATGTAAGTTGGCGACACAGTCTGTGGTTGGCGAAAAGGGCAAGTGGAATATGTTGACAAAATGGTGCCCACTGCTATGATCTGATAATTACTCGTTAGTTATTCCATCTAGACTCACACACATACATAAACTCACGCCTTTTTCCCAGAAATGGTGTTACCAGGACATCCACATTTGATCCTGTGTTCCGTCCCGTGATATGATAGGGGCGAGCCTATCGCCATATCGAGCTCAAATTCCCTACTCCGGGCTTATAATGAATGGAAAAATTATCAAATAATAAAATAAAAATATTTATTTAATATTTCAAGACCATAACTCCTAATACTCCGTATGTCCACGGTAGTAACCACGTCAGCGCATACACTAATATCGATTATTCGCGATAGCGTGAACAGCTTGTATGACAATCAATATGATATCAGGGCCGGTGAGTAACGCCTTATCAGCTGTTCTTCACGGCATATATCTTACCTATTACATTTATTGATAATTATTACATACCCGATATAGCGGTAGGTTCGCCTTTATCACGTCTTGGGGCAGTACTATGATCTGTGGGTGACTGATGGCCTCTCCGCCTATATATACAGCTGCTACTTTATCTACTTCAGACATAAACTTAAGTACATAATTAACGTCACGCCTGTATCCAATAAGGGTAGGTAGAGACTATGCATTTTCACTTTACTCGATTTTACAACACCGCATCTATTTTATTTAACCTCTCAACATTTTTATCAGTTCAGGGTACTGGCTTGTCTCTTTGATCCACTGGTTTGGTTAGCGTAGGTTCGGTTTTGTCAACGCCTACCAAATCTGCCAGTCCTACTGCCTTTTATATCTGTGGGCTTATTTTCCTTAGTTATATTTAACTTGACCCATTTAGAAACACTAAAGGATCCCAGGCTTAAGAAAAATATATTTGATCAATAATGTATCTGTTTATTTATAGATATTCAAACACCAACAAATATTGTAGTTATTTTGGGTTTTCCTCGTTTTTAGTGTGTTTATTTTGATAGTTATAAATTTCCTTTGAGAGGTGGAACAATGTATATACCACAAATATTTGTTTACTATAAAGGAATCCTAAATTGTTGAATAGTTTAGGTATCATAAATGTAGTTTCACAGTTGTTTTTTTAAATAAAAAATCGTTTATAATTATTTGAATTCATTTGTTGAATAACATTTGGTAGAATATGTGAAGTTTTAAGATTATATCTGTCGCCAGTCGTCGTGGCAGCTTCCTCAGAGTTCCACTCAGTACGGTGGTCGCTGTCTCGACCAATAAGGATATGCTACCACGAAAACACCAACAGCGGTTTTTTAATAGTCATGTAATTATCGGGCAACTGCTAACATCGCGTAAATTATTAATTCACACACTCGTACACGATTCGTTTCAACATTTAACAGAAGAAACTTACTTATTTTAATTTTGGTCCACAAAACTAAAGAAAGACATTTTGCTGGTCAAATCGTATGGCAGTAGCATATAAAAATTATTGTAATGTGATCGATTTGTGACCAAGATTTATGAAACTTAGTCAAAAGACCCTTGTGGTGAACTATGGTCTAAGCCGTCTCAATCGAACTCTCACCTGGGAGACTCGGCTGAATTGCATTAAAGATAGAACTGTACATAGGCTTTCAAATAAATTATCGAAATGAAACGTTTTATTCTTCTATAGAACAAGTGACATTGCGTGCATCCTTTGACATTTATGCGTGACATCAATACTTTCGGGAATAGGCCTTTTAAAAGCCACAGTGGCCTAACGCGACTACTCCGACTTTCAGGAGGACTGTCCGGCCCTCACATCCACCACTGCAACTCCTGTAAGCCATAAACAGCAGTGGCACGCATTTTAATGACACCGAGCATTGAAGCTCAGCGAGTCTCCGGGAATGTCGAACTTGTCTTTAACCCGCAACGAAATCATTCACAAAGTTAAATTAATAGGAGTTGGAAATAAATAGTCCGACTTTTCATTCCTTAGATTTTTTGTTGATAACGATTTGATGTTAAATTTTTCCTCATTAAGTCTCCGACAGTCTAGATCTACTTAACAGTCCCAATCTCCCTAGCTTTTTATAATGATTTAACTAAACAAATTGTTTTTCCAACAGCATTAATTCCAGTGACTAAAACCATTTAATTCGCCTAATGCTTTTTGCTTCTGAACTGTAATTATTCGAGTTAATCGGAATCCCCCAGCGAATGTGAATTAGCCTCGAAATGAGAGTAGCTGGAGTATTTATTCAGGTGCTTTATATTGACGGTCAGAGCGCTGACGTCACGCATTGTGATGTCACCACAACCTTTGTCGCCAAGATTTCGCGGTTTATGGTTTTGTATGGGTATAGTTGATTCTTTGTCGTAGCATAATATTGTTACTTTTTACATAAAAACAAAATATTGAGTTCTGTAAGTTGTCAATGAGGCATGAAGTTTTCATCCCTCCCCCCCCTGAATTATTTGACTAACAGTGTGTGTAATAAATTTAATTTGAAATGAGTAGCACTAGGTTTGATCATGATACAAAGACAAATGTTTATGTAGTTAGATCGGACCGGACGCTACTGCCGAAGCGGTGGTCGTAGGTTCGCATCCCAGGGCACGCATCAGATTGATCTAAGCTCTATCAATGGTAGAGGAGTCCCATGCCCGGCAGGGAGACGCATAATAGCTGGACTATTCCATTATACTGATAAATACTTAATACATACAGATCAAGCTAAAAAATCTTAACGTTTTAAAAAATTATGTATTGTTGTCTTCGCAGTTTAATTTACGACTTTAATTTCAAGTAACAATTAATCTCCGGGAGAGTTCCAGATAATGATCAAGAGCCGGGAATGAATAGGTTTTATTAAGACCGGGCCCAGATGAGTGACGTCACGTTATCAGACAATGGGTTGTGCGCCTACCGCCCACGAGGCTCAGCCATCACTCAGGCTTTCGCGAAAATAAATAGATACCATTTTGTCTCCACTTCATTTACTTAAATATCAGAGTTGTTGGAGCTTTAATAGTCTAGTGGTTAAATTAATGGATTTTAAGACGTGAATTTAATTTCGTAAACAAAAATTAAGTTTATTTTCAAATGCTAGTTGAAAATGTTGTTCCGTCGCGGAATCAGAATGAATATAAAGCGATTAAAAATATTAGTGTATTCAATGGACAGATTCAAGGTTAAATAATATATTTTAAAATACATTTAAATGGGTATTTTTACAATAATGACTACAAAACAATTTTCCGTACCGTATCTAGATTATCACGGACCAGTAACAGCGGATGTTCAGTAATTTTAATATTTTGTTCTTATCATTTTAATACACTTTTTTTACTGTATAACTGCTTATTTACATCCCGTTGTTGAGCACGAATATTCTCTAAATTTCAAAGGTTTAAGCTTTAATAAATAATAATAAATACACCCAATTAAGTCTTCTGTCGTAGGTATCGGAAAGTATGAGAGCTTTTTCGGTCTCACAAACACCCAGACCCTAAAAACAAATATTTCTTTCGGTGCGGGGATTGAACCCGCGACCCCTTGTTTCACAGTCGGCCTCACCTTTCACAGCCGGCGTCAAACCAACTGTGCCACGGAGGCTGTCAAGCTTTAGTGCATTTTGGCCTAAATACACTGATTTTTTTACGAGCCTTTTTTTCACCGTGAAATGATGAAGAATAGTACGATTAACTTTTAAACAATTCGAAGGGTCATACCTAGTTGAGTATTCAGGAGTTGAACATACGACATCCTATTCTAGTCTAGTCTGTATCTACTAAGCTATGTCATCTAAATAAAAATAAACACTGAAATAGAATCTGAAAAGTACTAGGCTAGGCGCAATCCTTAAATTCGTCCCCGCAAATCCCACTTGAGCTCGGTGGAATAGGACCCAAAATCTTACCGTAATGCTACATTCAAGGCAAAGAAATATTGGTAATTTTTTTGCCTTTAGAAACATTCGTTAGATTAAAACATTGGAATATAATATGTATTTAATAAAGTAGTATATTTGGTAGGTGCTTAAGATGGTACAAAGTTAATGTGTAGAACAGAATATGGAGATCTTTTTATGCATAAATTAGGTTGAAACGTTGAAATTGGATGCACATATGAATTTTAATCAAATGAAAACAATACAAAACATCGTGTTAGGGAACAAAGCCAAACTTCCGAATAGCGCGGTGGTTAAGAAATTTATTCTCTGAGTCGGAGGTCACGGGTTTGACTCCCATGCAGATCAATGTGTGTGAAACATTTTAATGATTTCCAAAGCACAATTTTGATACAAAAAAGTAATTCTAATATGGGTCAATGTTTATAAAAACAGCTTTAATTGTCGTTAAAGAAACAAATTAAGTAGAGAAAAATAACATTTTAATGAAGATGTTAAAATCAAATTTCCGTAATAGGCGCGGTGCTTCCCAGAAGTCACAATTTTATGTCAACTCTCAATTAATTACTGTGAGTGCTGTGAAACTCAATTATGCTGAGATTTACAAGTGAACTTCGCGAATTAAACAACCTTAATGAATATTATAAAATCTTAGTGTAATGACTGTTTTTGATGTTCTAGTTGTAATTTTAGTGACTGAGATTATAACTTTGTCAATAGGGTATTTCACTAAGATTGATTTTTAAATTATTTTGCAATTAAACACCAAAACCCTTTAAAATAAAACATTTTTGTGAAAACGGTATTAAAATAGCTTGTAAAATGAGGCAAATTTAAATTAGCATTTTTTTAAAATAGTCGCAGCGTAGTTGGGCCGTCTTACCATCTCTTTCACACGCGCACATTCTAAGGCATATTAAGATGAGTGAGGTCAGTAGTGTTGTTTTGCATCTCTTTCTTTTACTTCCACTGCAAATTTAAAAACGTTGCTAACTCGCTTAATTCTGATTGGATTTACAAAATTCATTGTTTGCTAGATTTTGGATATGGAAACCTTTTGATAAATACAATAAAAAAATGATTCAAACACCCCATTTCAGTACAGTTCTGGATGTTGCCATCTGGGAATACCAGTCGAAAAACGAAGTGACAGTCAAATTATTGCTGGTCCAATTAATTATTCTTCCCAGGACAACGCACTAGCCAATTTAATAGTCAAGAATTTTGGTTCAGGGTATTTTCAGTCCGAAATATCCTTCGTAGTTTCTGATTTCCACGACTAAGAATTGTCGTCTTGACTTGATTACTATGTGCTTATTCTGGGTACTTGTCAAGCTTCATCTAATCTGAAATAGTCTTAAACTATTCATTCTTTATATTGCAGTTATCTTTATATTAATTATCATATCTATACACGCTTTGTTTTATCATAATACAAATAGTTGTTAACGCGGAAGTATTTTTTCTCCGCCGCCTTGACTGTCGAGTTTAACCTTGTCGAAATTCGTACTGTGTCGTCGGTTTATTTCGTTGCATATAATCCAAATAGCTTGGTTTGATCGTATTTCCATATTATAATGAGGTATGTTTGTAAGAAATAAGGACTATTTTTTTACAAAAGAGGTTTTATTTTATTAATTGATCAATATGTTGCAAATGAAAGCAGATTTATTAGTGTAGGCTTTGTAACAAAATAGTTGTTTAAATTACAAAAAATAATACAAACAATGTAAAAAAGTAGAATAATCGCAAGATTCTTCTAATGAAAACGTCATCAAAACCAATCAACATAATTGGATGCACGACATAGATTGCTTTATTTAACTGAATGCAAATCAAATGCATTGCTGATTTAACGAGCAGTTTTGTCTGTGTTATTAATGATTTTAATTCATAGACGTATTGTATATATATTTCTATATACCTGTGCAGTAGAAGCTGGCGCCAAGTGTGACAAAGACAAAATGAGTATGCGGCTAGTGGTAGCTTCGCATCAATGACTGGCTAACAGTCATCCATTCTTCTATTTTAAATTTCAAACGATATTTTGCTAGCAATAAAATCAATAGATTCTTTAATAAAAAAAACTATGTCATGATAACAGGTCAACCGATTGTTAAGTTGTGTTAATTTTAACATCGATTTTTTTGCCGTTCGCCTTGACCGCTAAAAATCATAGACAATAGGTTTTTTAATTCCATATATTAAGATTATTTTAATGCAGTCAGCACATGGAATTTAGCGGAAACGATATAATTAACTGCCGTCTCTATTCACATCCTATGTCCCATTTTAGGAAATGTAGGCTACCGTTATATAAAGCGATCTGAAAATGTCCTCTTTAGCCTAGTCTGGCGCCTCGTGTTTTTGTCCAGACTTCGTGGGCGGTTCATAATTTCGATCTAGTTTGGAATTGAGAAAATTTAGATTGTTTATGAAGAATGTTAGTGTGGTTTTGTATTAATGATTTATTCATTTGAAATATAGGATATGTTTTATTGTATCAGTAAATACTAATGACTGTGTTAATATTACGCTTTATAAGTTCTTTGTTTCTCTTATCAGCGATTTTTTACCTAGTGCACAGTTTGTAGTGAAATCTAGATTTTTTTAAACGTCTATCAAGTGATGCTGTTTTGTTTTTCTAATTAACTTATACCTAAATATATAAATACGAATTGCCCCGAATATCGGTCAACTTTTGTTTTCGTTATCGGACATAGAATGGCCGTAAAACAAATTATTATTATACAGATTTTGTTTGCAAGGGCACATTTAGGCAGCGGTTGAGGGCCCAGGACCACCCAAGTAGTAACAGTTTGCTGAAATAATACAAAATACCTCAATTTTATCATTACAATGAAACATACGGTATGATGACATTCATAATGACATATGTCTAATGTGATACACGATTATTCATGGCGCTCGGATTATGACTCACGATTCATAAAGTAGCCACCACAAACAATAATATTTTCACCATAAATCACTGAATTGATAGGTATGTGTTTTGTATCGGGAGTGTCAGAAACTGCGAAGAAAACTGTCGCATAGTACGTTCTTTTCAAATAAATATATTAAAGTATTTATTTACATAAATATTTCTCTCGGTTAACGAACCTTTTCTATAGCAATATTTTTCTCAGCCACTTTAACAGGAATTCTCAAATTGGTTATCAATTATAGAATCAAACAATATGCCAATCATAGTTACTAGTTGAGAATAAATTATTAAAGAATAACTTGCACCAAATCATAAAACAATGAAATTATTATACACAATTCAAAATGATTTTAATTATCTCCGTCCTATTCATCAAGAGATAATTTCACTCCCGGCGGTAAACTGCCAGATTCGTCTCCGTGGGCGGTGCGTCTGTCCATTCAATACGAGAAACGAAAAAATCGCGCATATTTAACAATACGTGGGTCGAGGTAAAGAGTACAAGATTGTGTTACCCATTGTATGGAATAATCACGACCCACTTGCCATTGTGATTTCTATTCTCGCGTTCTGACGATATTTTTGAGGTTAGTTCTATAACTTTGTCTTTGGCGGTGCAGCCATGAACAAGTATTAGGAATGATGTGGCAAAACACAGTGACAAATAAATGAATTGTCTTAAATTATTTATGTATTCTTTTTGTACACAAACAAAGAAACAACAGTATACAGAAATTATAAACAATCAATAGTACAAGTGGCGGTCTTATCTCTAGGCGATTTCTACAAAGGTAATACAGAGGGCAGTATTGACTTCTTAGATTTATGCGGAAGTTACACATTGAAATAAAAAGAAGTTAAAATATGTAAATATTAAACAAAATTCGCGATAAAATCCGTAAAAAATAGTTGTATTTCACAGAGGGCAGTGTTGAAAGAAGACGGAATAAATCATTATGGTTTTTATACACATTCTATACAGAAGAATGGGTGAAAAGTATACGTTCCAAGTATCATTGTTACGGACGCTAATTTTCGTGTGTTTACCATACGTTATCTATATTATCTACCATGAACGAAATGTTTTATGTACACAACAGGCCGCAACATTATTTTCAATTGTGGTTATTTTGTCCTCAAAGTCTGTAACTTGCATTTAGAGTCGTGCAAATTAATTTTGCTTCTAAAACTCGACTTAATGAAATTTTAGGTGGCTAAAACACTGCAAACACCGAGCAGTTGTAGTAACCTTAACCAGCTAAATATATGGCCACCACGCCATTTTTATTCCTCTTTCTTGCTCTACTCCGACATTGGCAAAATTATCGAAAGTCTATGGAGCCATACATCTCATAGCCATACATAAAACAAGCATAAGACTCAATATGTTAGTATTCTTATGGCCTCCACACACGTTCCAGTATACTTGTGTTAACTCAGACTTGCACAGTTACATCGTTACGTGTGTGGCGGCCATTAGGTAGTACAAGTTATAAAAAGTTTGTCCCGATAATTGTATAAATGTTAATGGTGTTTAAAAATCAATTAAACAGAGATCACTGGATTATGGCAAAAGCAATTTAATAAAATAGGCGATGTATTAGAGTTGTTTGGTGGATGACATCACTTCTTAATTAGCTGTATTGTTTGCGGAGATTGTACGACGTACAATATGCCAAGTAAACCATTGCAAAATGTTCGCAAGTTACACAATATTGCTGGCAATTTTTAGCCTATATTAGACATCCTGTGTGGCGTAGTGGGTTGGACGTCGGCTATGAAATTATTTGGCCGCAGGTTCGATCGCCGTACTGAAACAAATGTGTGATCCACAAATATTTGTTGCGGGTTTGGATGTTTGTGAGGCCGAAAGTCTCAGTTTTTGATTCACACTGTACAAGATGGAGGCTAGTATAGAGCCAGGTCTATTTATGTAACTGTCGAGTGTATTTATAAATACTAGCTATTCTAGATACAAAGCTTGTGCTTCACAAAAAATGAAAATCTGGTATTCGTTTAAAAACGACATCAAAAGTCATATCTGGAATTCTTTTATAAAACCATTCCCATTTAGAAAACAATGAATACGGTAGCGAAAACTTTCCACAATGGAAAGACACATGGCCGCCGGCGGAACATCTCAATTCCCAATATATTTTAGCCGGATTTGGTGACCGCAGTATTCAAATCATAACAAAAGTGTTAGCGATCCTAAACACATCTTGCCACATACATATTAATGGAAATTTAAAATAACTTGAACGATTCTATCGCCTCTTATTCATATTTATTCACTGTTGATATTTGGTCATTTGTTTATTTAGAATCTTTCAAAGCATTTGTATCCAAGGCGTTAGTGAATTAGGTAATACAAAGTTATGTAGCAATTTGGAGTTTGTTTATGGTACTCAAAATACTGACATGTTACTTCGCAGCGTGGTCGCAATACGCAACGTAGTGCTCTACGTGACGTGTCACTTCGCAGCGTGGTCGCAATACGCAACGTAGTGCTCTACGTGACGTGTCACTTCGCAGCGTGGTCGCAATACGCAACGTAGTGCTCTACGTGACGTGTTACTTCGCAGCGTGGTCGCAATACGGACGTGTTACGGTGCAGCGTGGTCGCAATACGGACGTGTTACGGTGCAGCGTGGTCGCAATACGGACGTGTTACTTCGCAGCGTGGTCGCAATACGGACGTGTTACTGCGCAGCGTGGTCGCAATACGGACGTGTTACTTCGCAGCGTGGTCGCAATACGCAACGTAGTGCTCTACGTGACGTGTCACTTCGCAGCGTGGTCGCAATACGCAACGTAGTGCTCTACGTGACGTGTTACTTCGCAGCGTGGTCGCAATACAGACGTGTTACTGCGCAGCGTGGTCGCAATACGGACGTGTTACTTCGCAGCGTGGTCGCAATACGGACGTGTTACTTCGCAGCGTGGTCGCAATACGGACGTGTTACTTCGCAGCGTGGTCGCAATACGGACGTGTTACTTCGCAGCGTGGTCGCAATACGGACGTGTTACTTCGCAGCGTGGTCGCAATACGGACGTGTTACTGCGCAGCGTGGTCGCAATACGGACGTGTTACTTCGCAGCGTGGTCGCAATACGGACGTGTTACTTCGCAGCGTGGTCGCAATACGGACGTGTTACTTCGCAGCGTGGTCGCAATACGGACGTGTTACTGCGCAGCGTGGTCGCAATACGGACGTGTTACTTCGCAGCGTGGTCGCAATACGGACGTGTTACTTCGCAGCGTGGTCGCAATACGGACGTGTTACTGCGCAGCGTGGTCGCAATACGGACGTGTTACTTCGCAGCGTGGTCGCAATACGGACGTGTTACTTCGCAGCGTGGTCGCAATACGGACGTGTTACTTCGCAGCGTGGTCGCAATACGGACGTGTTACTTCGCAGCGTGGTCGCAATACGGACGTGTTACTTCGCAGCGTGGTCGCAATACGGACGTGTTACTTCGCAGCGTGGTCGCAATACGGACGTGTTACTTCGCAGCGTGGTCGCAATACGGACGTGTTACTTCGCAGCGTGGTCGCAATACGGACGTGTTACTGCGCAGCGTGGTCGCAATACGGACGTGTTACTTCGCAGCGTGGTCGCAATACGGACGTGTTACTTCGCAGCGTGGTCGCAATACGGACGTGTTACTTCGCAGCGTGGTCGCAATACGGACGTGTTACTTCGCAGCGTGGTCGCAATACGGACGTGTTACTTCGCAGCGTGGTCGCAATACGGACGTGTTACTTCGCAGCGTGGTCGCAATACGGGCGTGTTACTCCGCAGCGTGGTCGCAATACGGACGTGTTACTTCGCAGCGTGGTCGCAATACGGACGTGTTACTTCGCAGCGTGGTCGCAATACGGACGTGTTACTTCGCAGCGTGGTCGCAATACGGGCGTGTTACTCCGCAGCGTGGTCGCAATACGGACGTGTTACTACGCAACGTGGTCGCAATACGTAATTGCGACCCAACTCGGTTGCCATTTCGAATTTTCGACGTTAAATAAAAAACTGCGCCCCTTACATAAAATAAGTCTTAATAGAGACGTCCCAAATTGAAATAAATGTTGCAAAACTTTCCCAATATACTTTTACGGCCCTCTTCCATCGTCACCCTTCTTTAATGTGTACATTAAAATGTTAGTTGAGAATTCCGTTATAACGATAAAAAAAAAACATAATTAACACACACCTGTCAACCGGAAGTAACAGCGATTATTATGCACAATTTTTTATTATATAGTTTCCTCTTCGCCCATAATTTGCGACCAATTATAATTAGTATTCTCTATAGTAGGTACCTACTGGCTTCTGATTCATCATATTATGTTAACCGAGATTTTCAAGCAATTACAACATTGTTACAATGCATTCAACAGATTATGATCATTTCCGGCGTCTTTTAATTTAGTGCTCTGCTTTGATATTGGGAAAATCAATAAATAATCTTAGGTATCGATGCTTATATGTTATAGAGAACTAATCGGTTAAACTTTATTTCCAACGTATACATTTCCTTTATGTATTAAATATCCTTGTATTTATAGTTATTGATAAATTTATGAAACATTATTCTGAAATCTTATGCGAGCTGAAAAATGGAACGATTTCGGCATTACTGGATCAAACCATGTTTTATTCCGTATCTGAGTTTAATAGGGCCATAGTTATTAGACCTTATACATAGACAGATTTAAAAGTTATTTTAGCTATCGAATTTTATCTCTTTCGAACTATTTTAGAATTCAGTTTCAGCGAAGGAGACAAAACATTCGAAAACTAAAATAGGTTTTAACTTTTAAATTTGTCTATGAATAAGGCTGGTATTTTAGTCATGACAAAGAGTTGTATTATCAATAAAATATGATCTTGGTGTATTTATTACAAAATAGGCAAGTCATAAGATTTCGTGTATAAATAAAATTATGTTCTTGTGTGATGTGAAAGCTCCAGACTCTAGTTTCTGCTGTTATTTGTTGCACTAAAAATTATGATTTTAACACATTCGAGATTTTTGGTGTAAATAGTGAGATTAAAAAATTATATATTTTTTTACATATATGGTGATATTCTATTTCTCTCTTCCAGGTTCATTGGTTTTTGAATATTACGTGATTGGACAACGTATACCTATTGAATCAGACTTAAGCCCCATTTACACGGGGAGAGTTTCTCGCCTCAAGGATACGATTATCGTAAGGATATAAAAAAGTCGCATCATGTAAACATTGTCAGAACGCGATAATCTAAGGCGGTTATGTCATGCGATAATGGCATACGATTCTTGCCGCGAGGTACATCTTAATATGCTACAGGACTGTAAAAACATTATCTGGGTCATTAGTATTACAAAATTATTTTCAATGTGTTAAAAATCACGAGTAATTAAGTTGTTACCTTGTTGCATCATAATAATTGTTTTGTATATTCGTATTTTTTCCCTCGTTCGAATACTACGAGCGCATTATTCATCTGAGAATTTAAATGAATTATTGTTTTCGAAGTGTGGCACGAATGTAATGTTTTTTTTACAAGAATTTGGGCATGTTTTAGAAAAAAAAATATTTAACTGTTTAGCAAAACACTCATTATTATAATTATTTAATTTACATTTTATATCATTGGTAGTGAATTTGCATTTAATTATTTTTTTCGTAGATTCTCAAGGTTAATTTGTGTCTAAACTAACTTCCATTGTTTATTAGGAACGAAGGATAACTATTCTTAGTTATGCAGTAGCTAGGCTCCAAAGTTGCGACGTTTCTAATTAACTCGTCTTGTTAGCGCTAACCAGGCCATCTGGGTACTCTAGACCTAGGAATTAATGATGAACGACCAATCCTCAGGCGCTACACTTGATGTGCAAGGACAACAACTTAGAATATGATCCAAAGTTTTCATTTGTTATTAGCTAAGAAAAGCGTTAAAATACGTGTTTGGTAGCTAAAGAGCTAAATTCAAATTCATAAAATGCATTAAATTATAAATGCCATTGCAGTTTTAACGCATCTGTTTTAATGCCGGCAAGGCTGTACATCCGTGATTCTGTTGCCCGTTAAAAAATAACAAACCTTTTCAATTTTCATTGTCCCTTTTTACATTTTAAGTGTCCCTGAACAAGTGGTTAAAGAATTTTACAGCATGGCTAAGCAATTTTTAACCGATTTCATATTCCCTAAGCAGATTAATTGTGTAGCATGCTTTGATTGTAAAAATCTCATACCTCACTATTGAAATCTTTAAAAACATCTCGTATTCCTTTGTTCTGCAACTGAAAGTAGTTCCTAATATTTTTCAGTAGTTTTTGGCTCGACCTTACTAAGAAATGTAGGGAATGTGCAATGTAGATAAAATTACCTTTATACTTCATCTTGCCTGACGTCAATACGATGTGTGCTTGCTAACACTATTAGGAGTAGTATTTTTTCCTATTACTGGAGCGTAAGGTTTCAGCTTTGATTTGGTTATACACGGTCAATATTTTTCGATGCATTTAAGTATTAGGTAACATCTTTGTATGGTATGGTATTTCGGTAGATTCTGCCAATTATTGTGCTACAAAAGTTGGATCAAAACTAGACTGAGGTGTTTCAATGTTTGTTTTCCTAAATGGCGATTAATAAGAACCTAAAGTGAAATAAAGCCCAATTAATTTATGTTTGAAGTGTATCGAAAAGAAATATTTTGGTGTGAATTGTTTTGTTTTTATTTGATTTATTAGTTTAATAAAACATCATAAGAAATTCAAGGCTTTGCCCACGTCTTATAATAAATTAAAGGATTAACGAGTCCTCATGCCTTGTATATAAAAAAACTGTTGACATGACATGACAATTCTTACCGAATTTATGCAAAAAGAAAACACAGTACCCATCGAAGTGATTTACAAAAACATGGATTTTGTCGTAAAATACGCGTGACTAAAAATTAACTGAAAGTGAAACATGTGTTGGTTATAAAGAGATCAAAATTGAAAAGTATAAACATTGTAAAGTGTGTGTATTATTTTCTGTGTAAATAATGTTCTGTATAATATATTCTTGTTTGTCTAAATAGCGTGTAAGTGTTGAGAAGTTTCACATTTTATTTGTGTTGATTACGAGGGAAAAACATTTGTCGTACGGATAACGGTAAAGAATTCAGAGGGAAATTATGTGACTGTTCAGCGAGTATCTGATAATGTAAACAGGTTTGTTTAAAATGGAGTCATTTGTAAAAATGTGTAAATAATGTTGAGTGGCGCCATTTTGTGCAGAACAAAACTGACGTTTGCTGATTAACGTCACGTAATCTCAATGCCTTTATTTTGTAAAGTTAACAATTTCATATGTAGTTTTAATATGCATTTAATACATTTATGTCACGTGTGAATCTGTCTCTTTCACTTGCCATAGACGATGTATTGGAGTGAAAGGGACAGCGATATAAATGCTTGAAATGCGAAAAATCTGTATTAGATTATATTAGGTGCCTGAGCGAAATAAGTTAAACATGCGTAGTGAGATAACATAATTATTTTTAATAAAAAACTTGAAACTCTTATTCTTGTTTGTTGAAATCGCGAACATATCTCTTAACATAACTGTGTCTTAAATGCTTTTTACTTTTGAGGTCTTTTGTCGAGTCAACTTTGAAAAATGTTTAGAAAACTATCGGGACACGTCAAAAGACCTCAGAATATTTTTTCTTTTATAAAAAAATGCCAAACGTAGTGATGTTAGCGTAATCGATTGAAGAATAGAAAGTATTATTAAACTTAGCTATTTTCATTAAACATGGCTGACTGTTACGATGTGGTCAATTAATTCCGGTGAGGCACATAGCGACCGCTTACTGCGAAACTTCGTTGTGGGCTATGTCTGGATTTTTGACAAGTTGTAAAGAATTTCTACTTAAAATTGTAAAAATATTCTAGATGTTTTCATTAGGGCTAGAACTTGTTAATTTTGCATGTTTATCTTAACTATGAAGCAGATTGAAATATTTCTATATTTTTTGTAATACAAACATTTTATCAATAGTACGATAAAAATTTACATTTTTAAAATAATTATTTCTGATTTTCCAAATATTCAAATATACGCTAACATAGATATTTTAAAGTGAATTCTAATTAGGTTATTTAGTTGTACATTTAAGAAATTAGATTTTAATGTCTCGACAAATTAATTTTACTGTTGTAAGCCTGAGCCGTGATATCGTTGAATGCGTACCTACCGTTTCCAATATTTACGCGATAAGATGAGCATTTTTTTTTATCAGCCCATATACGTCCCACTGTTGGGCACGGGCCTACTCTACAATCGAGAGAATCGATTGAGAGTGGTTAGGCCATATAGTCCACCACGCTAGCCTAGTGCGGGTTGGCAGATTTACATACCGTAGAAATGCTTTAAAATCGCTACGGTATGCAGGTTTCCTCACGATGTTTTCCTTCACCGTTAAAGTGCGTGGTGATTGACTCATCAATACACACATAACTCCGAAAAGTCAGAGGTGTGCCCTGGGATTTGAACCCTCGACCAACGTGAACATGTAGGCAGCCGAGTCTGGTCCGTTACCAACATGCCACCACGCACTTCATGAGTTTAACATATAACAATGTCGATGAGACATTTTCTTGTTTAATATTACAAACTGTACCTATAATACTTATTCCGTTTTATAGTACTTGTACGAATGAATATAGATGGCAGACGGCGACCACCCACGCGTATGCATACTGTTTTGGCTGTGAAACAATGTGGGTAGTTCCTATACTACTTTTGGCGCATTGCATCGTGCCACAAAAAACTTTTTTAAAAAAACTGAACTGCTCATTTGCCAAATTTTTCAATGGTTCATTAAATTATTCCATTATTATAACACATTCAAAGCCAAATAGATATTCAATTTTAGTTTTAGAGATCAGAAACTTCGCGGTTAAAGAAGGTAGCTTAAATGTCATCATTATGGTTTAGAACTTATTCCTGCGTTAGACATAACCTCAAAAAGGAAAGTGATGCGTAAGTACCAACCAAAGAAGGCGTTCGTGTCACTTTTACTTTTCATTGGCTTTGTATACCAAAATGACAGGTATTATTGTTTGTTGATGTTTATAATGGCACGCGGATACTTTCTTTAGCACACTCCAAACACTCATGAACTCCTATTCGCAAACAATAAATATTTGGCTTAGAAGTATATTTATAAGATGCATCGTTCTTGAATTTTCTCTCAATACACGGTAGGTTTGTTTAACTTTTAGATGAGGTATAGTGAAGATATAAATGAATAGTAGATACGACATAACTTGTTAGGTACCTACTGATAATCACTTCTTACAGGTTCTTTCTAACATGAGTTGAAATATCGTATGTCTCGACAAACTATATATTACTCCGTTTACAAAATCTTTCTTAGATCTCTTATTACCCCGAATAATTAGAGGGTGTTTAATTGAAATCCGTAGAAACTTCACCATGTCAAGACATAATTACATTCAGCTGCAGAATCTTGCAACTCCAATTTGAAGTTTTAAAGGTCACATTAAATCGTGTTTGCGAGACAACCCAACAGTTGGAGCCTTACTTTGATTTCAAGGTGAAGAACAGTTGTTATCAACACTTGCCTGAGAAATACCACATAATGTTATCGTAAATATTGGCTAATCGGTCGGGTCGTATTTTTTATGATGTACAAGGCTTTAATGTTATGTTAACAGTATTATTGCTATAAGTCTCCATAGATTATTTAAATATATGGCTCGATAAGATTAAGTTTAAGCAATTCAAGCGTTTGTATTTAATGTATCATGCAATGTAATCTAATTTGTTTAGGCAGGTTCATTTGAAAGGTTTTCAGATATGAGTCACAATGTTTCTATTATTCGACAATAGAGAAAGTTTTCGATTAAAAATCGACGGCGTTGCAGTGAGCAGCTGCAGTGTTACCTATTAGCATAACCCACAACGTAACGTTCGCTATGGAACCGTAAGAAATCAATATTTTATATACCAGTTGTACACAGAAAGCTAAGGCATTCCCACTAGAGTGAGATATTTATTTTCCCTACCAATGTATTTAATAACAAAAGCGTATTTTAATAGAGTACAAGTGTTTTGTGTATGTTCTCAGGTATAAGCGTGATACGTGTTATGTGCACAAGGAATAATTTTATATTTTTCTTGGTGTTATAAATGCGTTATTTTAAATAACCTGCTGTTGTTCTGTCAAACAGATGTTATTGACGGCGTCATTGCATTTCTGGTCTCTGACGATGTCAGAGGCTTAAAATGACGCAATTGCAACACAAAATTCAAATGTAATTATAATGTAAAATTAAAGTGAAAAGTTGTGTGGGAAGGACATTAAAATGGAGTGTTGAACACTAGTGAAGTGGGAGGGAGTGTGCTCACTTATCATGCTGTGCTTCTACGTTGAGAAATTAAATAAATCTGATTGTAGTCAACGCAGTGTTTTATTGTTCTACCATTAACCCTAGGAGGTGCCTCACTGATTCTAGCCCAACAAGGGTCAAAATGTAGGTAATTTTATAGGTAGAAGTAGATTGTTAAAAGAATCTTCGAAATTGCATCAAAACTTTTATCTGCCTTAGATTTCAACATAATCACCCGATATTACAATTTACTGAGAATAATTAATATCTACTTAACATGAAAAATTTAATATTTAACATGAGTCAGATACCAATTAATTTTAAATTGAATTCGAGTCAAAAGTTTTGGCAACCGGCTAATAGGGAACAAACTCCTTTATAGTACTTGATTCACAATATAAATTGAGGAAAAACATGCAACGTTTAAGTAATTTATATGACTGTCATTGTTAAAACTCCAATCATGCAAAGAACTTGTGAGTAATGGCTGTTGCTGGTTTATCAAAACCACTCACTTTACTCAGTACCCACTGAGCGTGACAAACATCGAACTAAATTGTACTGTAGATAGTCTAACTTTAAATTTCTGACTACGTGACCCTTTAGGTTTTTAAATCAAAACAAAAGATTAAAAAATCAGTTTATTTACAAACACATGTACAATTGTAGACAATACGTGCCTTTACAAGGAAATGTCAAGTGTAGATTTCTCTGACTACGTCATTATGACGTCAGCCTTGCTTGACATGAATCAAGAATGAGTCAGAGCGCTACTGTCATAAACTTGCATATTTCCAAGCTAATAGAACTGTTCCAATAGGCTTAATACCTATACCAAGAGGAGTAAATTAATTTCAGTACATGCGTATCCAGGGTGATATTGACATATGGTGTTTAATTTCAACATCTTACTTACCACCGTGGATTATTATACCAAGTTTGAAAAAAAAACTGCCTGGTAGTTTTGTCAAAAATCCCTATTTTAGTTACCAAGGCTTATGATCAAACCGTAAAGGCACGAATCTTTTAACGGCTCAGGTAAGTTCCCGAACCGAAGAGAAGTTGAGCTCAGCGGTAAAAATACTCGTATCTATACGGAGTGGTCAAAAATAGTGAATCGTCACAATTTTTGACAAATAACCATATCCGATTTTTAAAAATGATGCACTTTGTCACCTACAATAATGAGAACATGTGGGTTAAATAAAAAAAAACACATATAAATATCATATCTGTATACTATTCTTTGGTACATATTTTTCTTAATTTCATTTTCAAAACTTCCCGTTTTTCAGTTCTTGCCTTATCCACAAATATTCTGTTTTTCGTTATCATTGCCAGTCTTTTATTCCTGGCGGATTTATCCCGCATAACTATACGCTTTGCCAGTTCACGTCGTAGAGACTTCGCTCCGACTAGAGATCGTAGTTTATAAGGCTCCGCTGGACAAGTAGATGTAGTATTTTCATTTGTTGTAGCATCCTTGCTTGGTATACTAAATGGATTGACGTCTAAATTTAATTTAAACTCAAATTTTGATTGAGAAGATATCGACGTACCTTCAGATCGCGTCAATATGTCTAATTCCATTTTATTAACACATCCTTTCATATCCGGTGGGATTTCTTCTGATTCAGCAGTAGTAGCTGGAAAAACAAGCTAGTTCTACATTATGGCGATAAGAATATTTTGGTTGTGTAATTGAAGAATGATGGGTGACACATTCTTCCTATCCTTTGTAATAATCTTTGAAACAATAAGTCTTTCATGGCAGAAATTGTACATATAAGATATTTTTTTGTACAAATGCGTTTAAATGAACAACAAATAATATGCAATCGTGTATCGTCAATGAAACGAGCGCATAAAACTGATCAAAATTTTGTTGTAAACATGAAATAATGTCTGAAAATGTCGAAACATAATAAAACGCTAAGAATACCTTCAGTCTTTGCTTCATTATCGGATGCTAAGATGCTGTATAGCGGTGTCTGCACCTCTGGCACATCTGATCTTTTTAACATCCCTTCCGCGTCTTTTTCTTCACTTTTATCGTAAGGCACGGTATGACAGCTGTTTATTTATTTTGCACAAAGGAAGCTTGTCATAATATGTCAAACTTCAATGTATTAGTGATACCAGACGGGAGACAAAAATATCATTAAGTACTTACAGTGTTGCGAGACGTAATCAGATGAAACGTAAACTGGTAAGGATAAAAAAAGGGTATATAACCCTTTTTTTATGTAATCTAAGGAATATACATTTGGCTGGGAGACCTTTTCTTAGAGAAACCTGCACAGCTAATTTCAAATTAACTGACATCAATAACGATAGGTATTAGATAAAATATTGATCACTATTCTTTTCTATGAGTAATTTATTTTCGCAATACTAAATGAGTAGGTTTATGATGCATTTTGATAAATTACAGTATCATAATATTTAGATTTACTAATCTAGATAACAAATCCATGTGGCCATTGATAAGAATCATAAAGGAAAGCTGTATAGCCTGCAATAATTGACTGGATTTTGCATTTACTTCTTTATAGAACGAACTACACATCGATTTCGCGATCAGGGAATACCCGAGTGAGATAACAAAATTTTATCATAAGAAATGGGATCATACTCAAATCTTTAACCTAATAAAAGCGTCATACAAACAATACGCCATAAAAACATAACCTTATGTAAATTATAATGACATTGCTGGAGAATAGTATTTTACAGACATGAATTATTGATATAAGATTTCACTTAAAAGATAAACCAGATACGACTGAATATTGCATTAAATGACAATGACTCGTACAAATATTACAAACATTTGTCTTGAATTGATAACTTAATTAATTCAACGATTCAAGGCTATTATTTTGCTGTTGCATATCGTCACTACATACTTTTAAGTATCAGTTTGTTATTTATAAAGCATAAACCAGGTTTTTTTGAAAACTAAACAAGATGTTACGAGAAACGACATTTTATTGCATATTTAACATACATTATCATTAAAATATCAGATGGCACAACACGAATACAACAAAGTGCCTTACACATAATACTGCCATAAAAATGTTAAGTTCTCTGACAGGGTCATAATTATGACGTCACGTCACACCCGTCACTTGACGTTATGACGACGTCAGTGAGTTTTTGTCAGCAACTTGCAATAGTGGGTTAATTTATTCCTATAATAGTGAGCATAGGCCCTGTATGAGGGCGTAATAATTTAGCGTATTTTAAGAGCAAAATTAATCTATAATTGTTATACACGAGTCGAAAACGACCCTGCTGAAATAAAAATGTTAATATTCTGTCTCTATCTTAGGTTAGTGTAATATGTAATATGGCGGTTATAAAAATATTCATTAAAAGTTTTAAAGAGTTGGGTCATTATGACCCATGTATACAACTACAAAAATTCATGTATCAGCTCAAATATTTTACAAACTAGATCTAGTCTAAGCCTATTCAATGTTCCTCAATTTCATTTGCAATTCAAACCTTCTGTTGGTTCGTACGCCCTTAATTATCGTCCTGTTTTCGTTTCTCTTCAACTGTCTCTTGTCGGTGAATGATTTCTCCCTCATCACAACCTGCTTGGCGACTTCCCGCCTCATCGAAGTAGCTCCTGTCAGAGACGGCAACGTAGCCTGTCTTGGCAATTTATATGGGTTCTCCTTAGGCTTGACAGCAGTCTTGCTGGGTATACTAAATGGATTTACATCTAAATTGAGTTTAAAGCCGAACCTCGTGTAAGCCGGCTTCGAAGCCTCCTGACTGAAAGTCTTTACTGGAGTCTCGACTTTTTTAACTTCTTTCTTCGGCTGGTCCTTTTGTGTCTCTGTGGCGACTGAAACAAATATACCGATAGTTAGAAACGTGACTAAAACCGTGTCGTTGATAAGGAAGATAAGGGGATTAATAATTTCCTTGATACTACACGCAGTTTTATTAAATAATCTGTATGAACTTCGTGTTGTACAAATATTTATTTATAGACCACGAAACTGAAAAGTAAATTGAGTTATTTCAATGGTATCTCTGATTTTGGCCTTAGCTCCCCCCAGCTGACCATAGATGCTTGGTAGATAGAAGGATTTTCTTTAGATAATTCTTAAATTTTTTAAATGTTATTAAAACAATTTCAAATAATATTTTGACTATCAGAATCTATGATGGACTTTACTATCACACAACACAGACATCTGTTAATCACATAAACATATATTTTAAGTGTTCCGAATTAAACTTTTGTAGCCGATGGAATATTTTGCCTTCAACTTAAATTATATCTTAAAAGGAATTCATCTCACATCTTAAATTACCGCTCTAATTCTCCTAAAATTTGGAAAAGAGCTCAAACTGCGACACAGGAAGGTAAAAAAACATTTTTTTGTACCGTTGAACGGGAGCTAAGCATTTATGATTATCAAGGGCTTTAACCGCAGCGAGATGTTATCTGTAACAGAGGTTGATGTGAACGCTTTGACCGATAGCGCGGTTGCTGGAAACTTTTGTTTCATCTTATTTATGTTTAAGAGAGGCGTCTAGATTATTATGTACCACATCTACGCGCTGTAATACTATGTATTGTTTAATTTCGTCGCTTCTAACAACTTCGCTCTTTTTTATGGCTACAAGTTTTGGCATATTTAAACGATGATGTAATTATGGTGTAACGTATGTATAAATAGAATAAATAAATCATTTCGATAATAACCAGGTATTATGATCCAATTATCGTCATTTTGGTGCCATGGCGTCGCAATATGTAATAATAGATATTATTTATGTGGCAGTAAGGAGTTTGACTGACCTGTCCATGACTTATCTGGTATTTATCGAGGAAAACAGCTAGTATGATGTGGAATATGGAACGCCGAGCAGCAGTGTGGAAGCAATTTAGTATGCCGGTTTAAAGGCCCGAAAGACCTATACATTTGTGCAAAGTGATTACTCATATGTAAGGACTAGCATCTAATGCCTCAGGGTGACGAAGCCAGTGCCCTGCAGTGCTTATTAATGTTTTGAATGGTGCTGCCCCCTTTTACGAGCAGGCGTGACTATAACCATCACGTAAGCTAAGTCGCTCGACTCATAATTCTCGCCAATAACATGAAATTAGAGGCCATACAACACCATTAAAAAGTTAGACCCTTAGGATGCAATTTACTTATCTAAGAATTTATATGATCACAAAACAAAAAATAATGACAAAATCGCATCATGATAATATTAGAGGAATAACACGTGATTACTAAATTAATTTTTATTTAAATATTCATTAAATCGTATTCTATACTCGAGTGAAAAACCTAATAATAAAGTCAAGTTTAATACCTAATTGTTGTTTTGCATACATTCAAGTTTGCACATACATATTATTATTCCAATGCTCTTTTACTTACTAACAGCAAACGAGGTAATAACAGTCAATGGAAGCTATTCTCATTCATGTATCCCTACAACATCTGAAGAACCGAAAGGACCTTTCGAGATGGAAGATAGAAGGTTGGGATATATCGGAGGTATTACAGGAGGTATTATTAATTATAAATTTGCAATTCTATACGCTTCACGCTTGCACTCCTAAAGGGGTATGTAGAATTTCCACCAGTAACAGCTACAGTTTGCCGAGCATTTCATCATCTCAATATGGGATATACGCCTATCGTCATAGCGGACATAAATTCGCAGATTTTGTATATAAATGTCGCTGGATGCAGGCTGCCTCCAACAGGTCACTGTGGAAATCATTAGGAGAGGCCTATGTTCAGCAGTGGACTTCCTTTGGCTGATGGATGGATGGATGGTATATAAATAAGTATGTATTACTACCAATTAAAATGTATAGTCAGTAGTTGATAATACTGTATCAGTCCAGATATGTCACACTGCAGGACACGAGCCTCCTCTACAATCAAGAATACGATTAAGAGTGGTTAGGCCAATATAGTCCACCACGCTGGCCTAGTAAGGGTTGGCGTACTTTACATACCATAGAAATTCTTGCAAATAGCTATGGTATACAGGTTTGTTGGCTCATGATGTTTTGCTTCACCGTTATAGTGCGTGGTGACTATCAATAAACACATGACTCCGAAAAGTCAGAGGTGTGCCCTGGGATTTGAACCCGTGACCACCGTGAACATGTTGCCAGCCGCGTCTGGTCCGCTTATCAACAGGCCACCACGCACTTCGCAGTTAATAATAAGTAGTATTCTAAAAATTCACATGTTTTCCTTGAGCGTTTAGTGTTTGCTGCCGCACTATCGCCGCGAGTTGTTAATTTTATTTTTATGTCACTTTTATTACACGACATTGTTAAATATTTGTATTCCTTTTACATTACTATCGTTCGTAGCTTAATACTACTAATAAAAAGATATATTTAGAAGTGAGTATCATGGTCCTAACTAGACTTCGTTTTGTAAGTATCAGAAACTACGAAAAGATTGGATCTCACAACACCCAGATCCGATAGAAATATTTGCGAGTCAAAAACATTTTACCAATACATCTTTACAATCGATATTTAACCAACTTAGCCACACAAGATGATAATTAAATGTCTATTTACACTTTTTTCTTCTATATAAGAAGCTATGAATAATTGCAAATATATGAAGATCATATGAGCTAAATAGCGTGATGCAAAGGTAATAATTCTTGCGTAACGTAATTAATCGGTGCAATTACTTGACAATCGACACGAGTAACGTCACCACGATATTTCCGGTTTTTTCCCTTGTTATTTCTTCTATCAACTGCCAATTGTTTTTGCACTCCTATTTATAATTTAACAACTTGTCCTAAATATAAATTACTACTATTATTATTTCAATTTTAATTGGGATGTAGTTGCAGGTCAGTAATTGTTTCAACTGCCTTATCATCTATTTAAATATTTATATAATTTATATACTTTTCTAAGTATGTGCCGATCCATGGGGGAGGCCTATATTCCGCAGTGGACTTCCTGCGGCTGAAGAGAAAAAGATACTTTTATAAGAGAAACCTTACTGACGTATCAGCGTACAGTCGAAAACTACTGGAACTAGGAACGTGAAATTTTCACAGCGGTTTCTATTATGAGGTAAGTTATCAATAACAAGAGATTTTTGGAATATCAACCTCAAAGGCGAGTGAAAAGGGTGAAAAACTATTGTATGAAAATCCGAAACCGTTAAAATTACAACTGTCACTACTCATAGAGAACACACAGCGTAAAGAAGACACAGCTCGGGTGCCGCTACTAATGAAGAAGATACAGCTCAGGTCACACAAATCGTACTGGAGTAGCAGCTAGATTTCATTTGAGGGTTAAGGACGGAATGTTAAGGCATGGGATTGGATGCATAAAGACATAACGGGACGTGATGGGATGGGACTAAGTAAGACAGGTCATGTAGGAAAGAAAAGTGGACAGTAGGATAGTTACGTCGAATTTAGTATACATGAGTTCCAGAATGAAGAAATCGAGACAAGTAACAATTTTAAAACTGAAATCGAACCGATATCAACCAAATGTTCTCCAATTCTTTTAAAATCCCTTCAATACAAAAAAAACATATTTCTTTCCTCTCCACAAAAATATTCTCCGTAATAACATTTCAATGGTAAATATTTGCCATATAATGTCGTGTGATAGGATGTTTATTTTGCATTATCTATTACAAATTAAGACAGATAACATGTATTTTCTTAAAGCCATGCGTGGCGAAATGTATATTTTACAGTGAGATGGCAAAAAAGCTCTGCAAGTCAGATGACGTCAGATGTAAATGAGATAATTTACATGGACAGAAACCGGTGGAGGCAGATTAACCGCTCTAGATGCCGCTCTGATGCTGACAACGATCTAACGATAGGATATGGTAGACGCTAGAGCCACGCTGTTGTCAGCCATGACTCAGCATGAATGGGCAGGCTCGTCCGGGGTGGTACCACTGTCTCACAGGAGATCGACGTGAAACGCCAGCTTTGCTATCGCGTTTCGTTCGGTGAGTGAGACTGCCGGATGCCCAATACCCCTTTCCTCTTTCCATCCTTTTTTACTTCCCGCTCCTCTGCCGATCTGATAGGCCGGCAACACATTCATGTTTCGCTGTGGATGATCATGGCGGCAGTGATTACTTACACAAACTCGATCTTAGTCTTGTGTCGTGTGTATCAGAAACTACGAGAGACTTTTCGCTCTCACAAACACCCAGACCCGAGAGAAATACTTGTGGCTCACACAAACATTTGTCTTGGTGCGGGGATCGAACCCGTGGCCTCTTGTGCCACAGGTGGCGTCTAACCAAATGCACCACGGAGCCTATCGGTTTTATAAGCTACAATACCGAGACGAGCAGACTGCGCACTTGATGGTAAATATGTCGCCTGCCCATAAACAACTGCAACACCATTCACTACTTCTAAAGGCTACAAGTACAGCCTATATTCCACCGGACCATCACTTTGGCCCGAGATAATTACACCTTTCTTAAGACTCTGTTAGCTTACCTTTAGGGCTTTTCTCATGGAGACTCGTGTTCGCCACCGGCGTGAGCAGTTGCCTGGCTCTCTTCGCCTTCCGCTCTTGGCACTCATCCAGCGACTCCATCTTGTCGAACTGTTTCTGATGGAGCGCCGCGAAGTTGGGCAGCTTCGTGCGGGCGACCTTCGCTTTGGATGGAGTGGACTTCTTGGATGGCGTCGATATGTCTGTTAGCTTACCTGAGAATCGGGATGAATTAATCGGTATTTGTTATTTATGTAATTTAGAAAATGATATGACGTACTTGTAAATGAATTACAATTATTAAATCATATAGAAATCATACTAAATATGGTAATCCATTGAAATAAATTCGTGAATCCTTGAATTCACGATTACAATTAATTTTCAGCAAGAAGTGCGATAACAGGTATGAGATCAATGCATTTTCCAAATTAATATTAACAGTAGCATATAAAGCATATATTTAATAAGTGTAAATGAATATACAAACTTCGCATCGAGACGACACGTAGCACCTGCATGCGTGTAAATAACTAAGTAAATATAACATCACATTATAATTTACAGTTTTTGTGTCTGTAAAGTAATAATTAATTATTGCCTTATTGCTTGTTTTGTTAAATTCCCTATAAACAGTGTAATTAGGTAATCTGTTAAAAATGCATCCAACATATTTAAGGGGGACGTTCAGAGTTATTTTTAACAGAAATCGCAGCAAGAATAGGCAGCCTAACATGGAGTCAACACACCAAGCTACATTACTATCTTTTATCGCATCAACTGCATTGCGATACAGCTGGAGACGGCGCGATAATGTGTGACGTAACAACGACTAACGGCAATGGCTATCAACACGTGTACGCGGCAGATTGCGATCGACAACACGCAATATGAAGCGTGTTGGTAGCTTTCGTACTATTGTAATGCTGTTGTGGTTTGCTGATGGAATTCTGTATCAGCCGATATACGTCCCACTACAGAGCCTCCTCCACAATCGAAAGTTCGATTAAGAGGGGTTAGGCCATATAGTCCACCACGCTGGCCTAGTGCGGGTTAGCTGCTGGTATACCACCGTACAGTGGTTAATATCCAGTCATAGCTGCCCACATAATAGTGTCCATTGGATAAATAACTGTTTCGAGTTCGCGTGGATTCTCTTCCTGGATCCAGGCCAAGTACGAGTTGTAAGAGCGTGGTGGCCTGTTGGTAACGGACCAGACGCGGCTGCCTACATGTTCACGGTGGTCGCGGGTTCGAATCCCAGGGCACACCTCTGACTTTTCGGAGTCATGTGTGTATTGATAGTCAATCACCGCGCACTATAACGGTAAAGGAAAACATCGTAAGAAAACCTGCATGCCATAGCGATTTGTATAAATGTCTATAGTATATGAAAGTACGCCAAACCGCACTAGGCCAGCGAGGTGGATTATATGGCCTAACCACTCTCAATCGTACTCTCGATTGTAGAGGAGGCTCGTGCCCTGCAGTGGGGCGTATATGGGCTGATACAGAACAGTACGAGTTGCACTCATGCACCTAGGGTTTTCTACAATTAGTAAATCATACCAGGCATTTATTTTTTCAGATAATACCTGGATTTTTCATATTAATTCCTATAGTGAAAACCTTGTATCATGGCAAATTTCATAATTCTAGGTTAATTAGAAATAGCCTGGCTTTTTTGAGTAACAGACGGACAACAAATTAATTTTATATGGGCGCCATTTTTCCCTTTTATGCACAAAACCTTCAAAAAGCCCTAAAAAATTTAATGTACATACCGCTAGCACTAGAAGTCCTGTGTCGGGACAGTCTGTCAGCGGATTGTCGCTGGTCTTCAGCGAGTCTCGTGCGCTTGGCGCGCGTCGCCTCCGCCTCGCTGTGCGTGTGCGAGCGCTTGCGAGGGCCCGGCTTGTGCGCTGATACACTGTCTGCAAATTGCAATAGTGTCATAAGTCATAACTATTCATACAATATAACTCCTGGGTTTATATGAACAAATATATATAATAGATACAACCAGTAATAACGGAAATACTCTCAACTTCCTTGTAAAATACATACTCGTACTACATGTGTGTATTAAAAATATGAGGGTATTTTGGAACTATAAATCCAGACCGAAAACAAATATTTATAGTTCATTTATATTTAAAACTTACTTGAATATTAACATCTCATCCGTGTTGCCAAAATAAAAGTGAAATATTATAGGACACAAATTATAAAATATCAGCAAAGATAAATGTTATGTAGATATATATCAATATATGATTACAAACTAGCCTAATTTGGGACATTTCCTACACTTAAAAAAGGTTAATGTTTATATTATCTTAGTATTTATCTATGTAAACCTAAATACAGGGTAAAAACCTGCATGTCTAAATTACTTGTATACTGAAGTGAAAGATAAAGAATATTACTAACAACAAATTATTTCTATAACACCCCATTTCACTTAAGATCATTTTGGGTTTTTTTATAAAAAAATATAAAAGTTTTTGCTTTAAATAAATTATATGGAATAATCTTTGTATGCACAGTAACAAGTAAACAGTCTACAGTCTACAAGACTAAAATCAGTGCACAAGTCAATGAAATACAAATTATTGCCTTGTTCATGAATTATATACAGTAGCAATAGTTGTATACAATTTCCATAATACATAATAATGCCATGATGTTTCAAATATGGAATAAACAACTGTAAATAGATATGCCAAAATGTACCACCCGCATTACAAATATATTTAAAAATGAGCTTAGTTTTACATGTGTGGGTTGGTTAACAGTCCATATTAATTATGTATTATATTGCATATTTTTTGTACCAAGAAAACTTTAACATTTGAAATATAAAGTACAAATAACAGTCTTATCTTAAACAGCAATGTCTTTAACATATTTTTATTATCTGATGTGGGTTGGTACATTTTGTTTTCGGTGCAATTGATTAAAAAAATCTTACCGCTTTCCTCATAAACGAAGCTCTTATTGGATCCTTTCAAGTTGGATTTGATGACCATTCTCTTCTGTTGAGCGACTACAACTGGATTATTCACCGGACTGCAGAACATCACCCTGGTGATCCTCGGAGCTGGCTCCACTCCGGATAACCTCTTACTCTTTTCAATAGACCTTGTCACATTTAGCAACGGCTTCTCCTTGGTTAGACTCCTTGTTGGGAACGGTGTGCTACCAGGAGAAGACATGGACATATTTTTCCTTGGTGTAACCACTGGAGACTCTATGGATTTGTTTGGATTGTCCGGGCCATCCTTTGTAAACGTACCCTCTCTTCGTAGAGATGTTGGTTCAGCAACCTCTTCAGTAATGTCTTCACTTATAAGAGAATCTGCCGAGCTATCAATGAGTACTGGTGTTTCGTTCATTATAGTTATTTCTTTCGCTGGTTTTGACTTTGGTTCAGTGATAGACTCATCACTTGTAATGCTTATGCGAGATATGTCTTCTGAGTTTGAGTCAGAACTGATTAGAGAAGATTTTGAAAGCTTATCAAAGGTGGTGTTTAACTTCTGGTCCTTTTCAAAAGTGGCATTCAATTGTTCTGCTGTGTTTAAAGAATTACTTAATTTTTCCAAGCTCTTGTTTTTAAATTCAAAAGTTGTGTTTAGGGAACTGGCCAGATTATTATTTTTAGAAACTTCCATAGATTTTCTGTCCAAATTAATAACAAAGCTTCCAGATCTTAGTTTTTTAGTCTTTGGTGATTCCGTTTCCTTTTCAAAAGTTGTGTTAATTATTGTAGATCGTTTTGTTTTGTTTGGTGAATTACTGTTTTTGTCAAGCTCAAAAGTTGTGTTAACTTTTGCCGAGGTATCTGACTTGTCATAAGTGTTATTAAGCAATGGTGACTGTGTGTTTGTCTGCTTACTGACATCAAGAGCAGTAATAATGTCTACAGGTAAATCAACAATATCAATTGTCGATTTTCTTTTCCTGGACTTTGAAGAATTTAAGTCCAAACTTTTGTTTTTCTCAAATGTACTGTTTATTGGAGATTCATTTTTATTTGATTGTCTGTGTGAATTCAAAGAATTGAATTCCAGACTTGTATTCTTTTCAAAGGTAGTGTTAATTTTTATTGGAGATTCTGTTTTCATTGAGTTTCTATGTGGTTCTATGTCAAATGTATTATTTTTTATTTGAGACACATTAGAATCTGTACCTTGGGACTTAGAAATGCATTCATCCAATATTTTATTTTTCATTACTACATTTGATACATCTTCTGTACTGGCATTTTTTATGCTTGATTTTCTTTTTCTTGGTTCTATTTCAAATGTACCATTTTTTATTAAGGAAGTATTACTTTCTTCAATCAAAGAGTTACCTTTTTCAATGGATTTGTTAAAAGACTTCGATTTTTTTATTTTCTTATTAGACACAATTACTTTGTTTTCAATGCATCCGGAATCTTCTGGTGCTGATAATTCTTTTTCAGCATTATCTTGCTTGGTAGGGCTGCCTGCAGCACTATGGAAAGAGTCATTAGATATGTTACTCTTATTAACAATACTACCAACAACCACTTCTTCTATATTTTCAGTGATTAAAGAGTTTGACGTTTTGCCTTTCCTTTTTTTATTTTTCTTCTTTGGCTTTTCAGTTTCGCCATGACCTTCGGATGAGGTCTTTTTTCTCTTACTTTTTTTAGTTTTTGTGACTGGAGCCTCGGTGCTCAAAACTTCAACATTGTCGGCTGTTTCCGTGATGTTTTCAGCAAATTTCCGCGTTCTGCGAGTCGATCTTACACTTTTAGGGGGTGGCTCGTCAGAGATTTCTGTAACTATGATTGGATTATGTTCTTTCAAAGCGTATTTGCGTAGCGTTCGAGTGTTACCTTCGTTCTCAGTAAGGTTTCCCATGTCCCCTGCTTGTTCGTCATCAGTAGGGTAACTTACGTAGTTTTCGCGCTTTTTGAATTTCTGCAAAACTGCATTTTGATCCTCGATGTTTTCCTTTTGTTTGCTCCGTGTCTTTCTCTCACTCTTCGGAGCTATTTCTTTATCAGTTTTTACGGTGTTCTCGTGGAGAGACCCGTGAATTCCTGTAATAGGAATAAATACTAGCGCTTAGTTAAAATCCAAAAGGAATTTCTCATTAGTTATGAATATTTCAACTTTTACTTACGTTTTCCAGATCTTGTTGACATAATGTATTACTAAATAATGTCTTTTCAGTTATTTTCCACATCAATTCACACTGTTTACTTAAATATTTCGTCTACCGTCCGTTTAACGTTTGTAATTTTAAAATTTGTTTTCATTTTGATTGATGTCCTTCAACAAATATAACTTTGTATTACATACTTAGTACGTATCGTAGGTACTTTTAACATATTTTTACGTGAAGAACAAAATGCACTGATGGAAATTCAATAAGAATAAGCGAGACAAAACATAGGAAATTGTTCTAAGGTCTACGGAATACAGCCGTTACTGACCAATAGCATTGCAGTATCAAATTATGTTGCCAACTAAATGGCTGAAAATCAAAGTTATACTAAAATACTAATTGTATTGGTTGGAGTTGGAAAGTAGACGATTGGACAGATCAACAATTTGTAATACAAACTGTTATTCATGTCTATTGTTCGTATTTGGGTAAATAAACTCTTTGTCTCTCTGTAACTCTAAAATATTTGCAATCTAATTCGGGAATGTAATTGATTTATTTTACTGGTGATAGGTCTCTTATATGTGACAGGCCGCCTGGATAGATACCACCGCATTGTCTATTTGTCCCGCCAAACAGCGATGTAAACGCATTGTTGTGTACCGGTTTGAAGGACATTGTAGCCAGCGTAATGTGTCCAGTAGGATATAATGATACTTAACATTATGTCTCAGCATGGCGAGCACAGTGGAATGCCAAGCTGTGCTTTGTAATTCATGGTGTTGTTTGGTTTTGCTACTGTCCATGAGTGGTTGTATCGCTAACCATCAGGCGAATGGCCTGCTCTTATCGCCATACACAGCAAAAGAAAAAGGTTTTGACATTTCAATCCAATCCAATCCATCAGCCAAAATAAGTCCACTGCTGAACATAGGCCTCTCCCAATGATTTCCACAGTGACCTGTTAGAGGCAGCCTGTAACCAGCGACGTCCCGCGACCTTCACCAGGTCGTCTGACCACCTAGTGGGTGGAAGTCCCACTCTGCGCTTTCCGCTTCGTGGCCTCCATTCAAAAACTTTTTGGCCCTGTCGGCCATCAGTTCTGCGTGCTATGTGCCCCGCCCATCGCCACTTTTGACATTGATTGTTTCTAATTACATCGTTTTCACGGCGTCTAGAATGTTTAATACGGGACATTACAGTTATGTGAAAAAAAATATGCAAAAAGCCCATAACATAATTTCCGTTCCTGTTAAAAATATTAAGTCTGCAACAAATCGAAAATTATTTCATTACACGATTATATTAGATGGTTTTTAAAATCAACCACATATTATTATTAGTTAACAGATGATGTGATTCATTGTTTACCGTAGAATATTATTTTAAAGTGTAATAAAACAATTTAAAAAATAGTTTTCATCATATCTGTAAGAGTACATCAAATAGTAAATAAAAATATTTTGCGATTGCCAAATACCAGTTGCACCCCACCCATCTTTTTAGTTCACCACCAACTAACTGAGCGAGCCCAAGCAGCTACATACGGTGCAGTTTTCTAAAAACATACGGTTTTGTATGCTCAGCGTATTTGACTTTTTTTTAATTATTATTTTGCGTTTAAACCCAAATACCTTTGAAATAACAGTAGAAAATTAGCATGTTAAATAAAATTAAAAAAAACGAAGATTCCGATGAATTGATAACCTCCTCCTTTTTTTGAAGTCGGTTAATGAGGCAAATATTAGTATTTTATGCAACTTTTATTTCTTTTTGATAATTTTTTTACGATATAAAAAATTGGACACGTTCGTTTTGTACAATATAGTATAAAATCGACAACGAGATGCTTATGTAGAAGCGCTGTTAAAAATTGTGCTATAATTTTATAATCGGGCAACACTTAAATCAATGTCAAAATAAATAACGAACAACAGTGGCAAGAAAATAAGCTTTTTCGGTAAATGCTTAAAACTTTTACTGAATATAAATGAGGTGAACCAAGAAATCAATAAAAAAATATATTAAGTGAATGAACTAGTGAAGTATACAATTATGTGTATTCATAAATAATAGTGGGAGTGTACTGAGATCGTGTCTCGAGGGGCGTTAGAGGTGGAACGTCAATTAGCTTTGATGACTCAATACGGCGTGAAAACACAATGGGAACACATTACATTACTGTGCTGTGTATATTGCTGTATGTGTGGAACTGCGCGTGCTACCGCGGCGACTACGTGGGCTGCTACAGCTTGAAGATCGATGAAGTGCTGAACACCCACACGGGTCAGTCGGTGGACGTGTGCCTCACGGCGTGCGAGCAGGTATACTATAGATACGCTATTATTGACAATGAATCCACATGCTTTTGCGGAAATGTACCGGGCAAGTTCCAATTACCAATGGAATCTTGCAACAACCCTTGTGCTAAAAATGAATCTCAAATTTGCGGCGGTGACAATGCCACCAGCGTGTACGACACCGACGTGACCACTCCAGGACCACCGGCCACTATAGAAATTAGGAATGTGACAGAAACTACTCTACGGTTGAGTTGGTCATCTCCAAATGCACATTCATTCATAACAGGCTATGTTATAAGAGCAATAGTTTTAGAAACATATTCTGACTTCAATTTACCTCTGTTGGAATGGAGGGTGTCCAATAAAACATTCATTACTGAGCTTCTTAATTTACACCCTGGTTCGGTGTACAATATCAGTGTAGCAGCTCTTAATTATGACAAGGAAGGGCCCAATATAACTGCTACAGTTGAAACTGTTATTGGAACTCCTGATCCAAGCCCACCTGACATACAAATCAGGGAGAGGAGAGGGGATAGAATGTCTATACACATTCCTGAAGCAAAGAATGTGAATGGTCCTGTGTCTATGTACAGAATTGTTGTCTCTATTGAGTTATATCAACAGGGTTTCATAGTTGACAGCCTCGGCAACCACTCATATGCCATTGACCAAGGTCTCCCGTACTACATCACTGCAGAATTAGATCCTGATGATATAAAAAATGATTTCATAATAGGTGATAGGCATACTTATAATGGTTTTTATAATGCACCACTGCCATTAACCAATGACATAGATATTTCCCTTGGAATACTCAGTGAGAAGAATCATGTTAGAAAAATAAGGTATGCAGAGTCAACTAAAAAGATAATATTGAATATCAATGAGCCAGAAGATATATCACCCATGGTGGTAGCCCTAGGAGCAGCTATAGCTATTGGTGTTGTTTTGTTATTGATTGGTATAGGACTACTTATTATTCTGCGTAAGAGAATACATTTGGCTCGGATCCAGCGTGGATCACAGTCAATGCCGCTGAGCTTGAGTGAGCCTTGTGTGGAAATTGAGAATTCAGGTTTCATACAAGACGAGGATGAAAGAGTTGACTATTATGGCAATTTGAAACGCAAGCTTTGGAATATTCCTAGAAACCTTATTGATATTGACATTTCTTGTGTTGTGGGTGTGGGCAGTTATGGTAAATTTACAAAAGGGAAAGTGCAGCAACATGGAGCACAGACACTAGGCTTAGTTCAGGTCATAGCTGATAGAGAAATGGAGAAGCCTGACAAAAGACTCATGCTGCAAGAACTAGATTTATTGATCAAATCTAGTGAACATGAGAATGTCATTTCATTGATTGGCATCTGTGAAACAAACACCACATTATTTGTTGTGTTAGAAGATCCAAAACAGACACTAAAAGATTTACTTCTACAGAGCAGGCACAGAGACATGCAAAACAACAAGTTCTGCCTCATACCTGAAAGTAGAGTGCTTCAAACATGCTTGGATGTCGCGCGGGGAATGGAATACTTGCACGCCAAAAAGATAATTCATAAACGTTTATGTTGCCGAAATGTTATGATAAGCGATAACGGCATCGTCAAGGTTGCCGGATTCGGCTTATCACACATGCGTCCGTTACACGAGTCTCCAGACTACACCAGATGGACTTCACACGAGATGTTAAGACAAACTAGATTCCACCAAAAGGCAGATGTGTGGTCTTTCGGCTGCTTAATGTGGGAAGCTTTGACGTTAGGAGCGACGCCGTATTCACATTCGGGAAATAAGGATGTTGCAGCGAGGATACTAAGAGGAATGCGGCCCTCGCAGCCGTCGTACGTTGGTGATGAACTTTTCCAATTGTGTTTACAGTGCTGGCAAGTGGACCCTGAGGAGAGACCCTCATTCACCTCCATGTTGCACGAGCTCAGGCCTCTCACAGAAGGCCCTGGAACCAGAAATCTTAGTTTCACACACTACAATAGCTTTAACTATGAACCTTATGTGCCGGAGTACGAAATTATTTCATAGTCGAACCAAATGTATTGATAGATGTCATAGCAATAAGTAGCAGTCCAAAGAGTGACTTATGAACTAAGTCTGCCGAGGTGATGAAGGATTTGTGCCTGTAAGTTTTAATTTATGCTTTGTACTTTCAATTAGATTTGTAATTATTATTTTCGCGTTGCCTTTGATTTAGGCAGTTGGTTTACTTTGACCTTCTTCAACATAGTTATGGGCGCGTAAAATTAATGTTTCCACTTCTGATAAAATCAATCTATTCGAATCATTTTGTAGAACATGTGATAAATTCCACTACTTGTAGGTGTGGCATCAATTTGTGAGTCATACATTTGGTTGTATAGTATTTAAAATTTAGCAGTTACGATGTGTAGTGTCTAAATCACATTCGTAATATTTATATTTGTGCCAACATGAGCCACCATATTGAGATTGCATTGTAACATAATGACATTTCATTCTATTTTCGTCTTTCATGAATATGTAAATGCTTATGGTTTGGATAATTATACTTTGTTTCAATACGAACACCAATACTAAGTACATGAAATACACGCATTTAATTCAATTGCTTGTAAATACCACCGTGCAAGAATAAGATTTTCCTCGTCGACTATTTTATAAAACTTACAAAATACCTTCGGGAAAACCTGCGCACATTACCTTATATTATATCTTCGTGATTAAGATGAAAAACTCCATACATTATTATTTTATTCCATCATGACAATTATTGCATCTTAATGTTGAGAATATTGACTGATAAACGATATTGGATGTGATATTTTTAAAACATTCGTAACGAGTATTTTTTATTGAATCATATTTCCTCATTTTTGCTGAATAACAGAATCAAGTTCAATAAGACAAGAGATTGTAACTTGATGTCATTTCACGGAAGGTCTCGGGTTGAGTGACCGGCTCAGCGCCCAGTGCGTCCCAGTTGCTGCGCGTAGTGTTTACTATGCGTCGCCGCAGATGAGTTGCGGACACGCCACCGTGCGCTCGCGAACTTGATCTCTCGCTCTACATTCTATATTTTATGTATGTTTAATGAATCCAAAGTGTACCTTAGATGTGTACATATTTAATTTTATTTACACGATCTTTCACTATACATTTGTACCAAGCGCATGTAAAATTTCTGAGTAGTTTTAGCAATTATTAAATATATTAGATCTTAGTACTAGTTTTACTATCAATAAGTAGCTCGAATGGCAGCCATTATTTATGATTTTTGTTTTATATGGACTTTTTATATACATTTTATATTTGTTTATTATCGCGACTGTTTTGTAATTGACTGTTACCTTTAGTAAACATATAGAATTTATTAACTTTTACAATTTATTTTAAGAATCAATACGAGTGTATAATGACAAAGAAGTTGTTAATCTTTCGAGTTATAATAAGGTTTGTAGTCAAGTAAAATGTATGGCAAAATGTAAATTAAGTACATAAACTTGCGTTTTATTAAAATAAAATAATGTGAAGTTAATATGTATGACTAGTCACTTGTGTCTTCAGGCGGTAAATATTTACAATTTTTTTTGTAAGAAAACATTACTACAACATTCTTGAATAATGAATTATGTCTCAAGAATTCTATGACAAAGAAGCCAGCTGACAAACGTTTTTGTTGCTTAGTGGGCCATGACTAGTTGATACATATTTAAGTACTACGCAAAAATAATTTTCAGTTATAATATGTTTACATGAATACTTACCTAAGACACAAAACCCAGTCATTTTAGTATAGCGTAGGACTTTTTTCACTCTTGTTTTGCTCGAATATTGTCAACTAGGACGTTTAATTAACGATATTATACATATTTATACGATACTATTGTTAATTAAACTGTGGGTATGC
Organism: Theretra japonica; assembly: GCA_033459515.1. Taxonomy (NCBI): domain Eukaryota; kingdom Metazoa; phylum Arthropoda; class Insecta; order Lepidoptera; family Sphingidae; genus Theretra; species Theretra japonica. The sequence goes on along the minus strand of CM065951.1, from coordinate 588,913 downwards.
GAAAATATGTTTAGACACTTTTTACTTTAAAAATCCCTTACGATTTCGGTCTTATACGGTAATTATGTTGAAATGTGTGAATAAATATAATAAATCGTTTTTAGACTCTGTTTTCATATGAACGAAATCATGTTTTATATATTACAAACCATTAGAGATTTTTTAAAACTCAATATTATCTATGTTAAAATGATTTTATTTTTTATACAATGAGGATGAAATTATAACTAAAATTATTACGTCCTTATTTTTTATGATACGTGTTTTTATTCAACTGTACCACTGAAAATGCTTATATGTACTTATACCTTCGCGGCCACTTAAGTAAAACTTATTTTTACCAAAAAATGCAGGACATTTCAATAGACTAAATAAATGCGAAAAATTGTTGTAATGTACTTAACCTAACGATTATTTTGTTTAGCGTTTATGACGCAAAACATATTGCAAGTAATATTTTATTCAGCCCTTGAAAACTTTAAAGTTCTAATATTCCGTGACCTTTACCACCGCTAAACCACTGAAACGAACGGGCAAAAGGGTCGTGGGAAATATGTTTTCATGAAAAAAAATCTTTGTTTTAATAATTATTAAGATAGTTGCATGGAAACTTAATTTTACTCGGGCGCTACCAGGCGGAACCGTTAGTAAACTATAGTCTAGATCTGTATATTAAAATATTATTGTAGTACCATTGAAATATGTTATATCGGCTACTTACGCAGAAGTCACGTTTTTTCGTTTAATATGTAAGTAATTGCACACGACAGCCTGCGTGGCGCAGTTGGTTAGACGACGCCTGTGAACCGCCGCAGGTTCGATCCCTGCACCGAGACAAATGTTTGTGTGAACCAAAAGTATTTGTTTCGGGTCTGGGTGTTTGTGAGACCGAAAAGTCTCTCGTAGTTCCTGATACCCACGACACAAGACTCGATCTTAGTGTGAGGTCAGGACTATGCATGTGACTGTTGGGTGTATTTATTAAAAAAAATGGGTTAATTAATGTTTTAAGTTGGCAGTAGACTACTCAATCCTGCGCGTTTATATGCCGATGTAACGTATGCAATGGTACACCTATTGTGCGTTATGATCTTAATTTTACTGAATTGCCCGTTGTCGGGTCGTAGTGTAGCGTATATCTGTATATTTTGTCTATAATTTAGGAAAAATCGCTCATTAACCATAAATTAGCTTTAAGAGTACTGTGAATTGTGTAACTGTGTTTTTTATTTTGAAATTATTTTGAACGATCTGACTTGGCAATTCCGTCCACTTTGGTTATTTTTTGTACGAGTCGCAAATGTCCTTATTGTTTGTATTCAGTAATGTAACCGTGTGATTAAAAGAATTAACACAAAAACTTTGTATTTTTTGTTAGCTTTTGCGTTTGTTAGCGTTTGTTTACAAATGACCTCTGTGAGTTGTGACTCCATGTTTCTCCTGTCAATGTGTGTTAAAGATGCATGAGGGATGGGGTAGTTAGGCGATGAGGGTGATAAATAAAAAAACAACGTAATTTTTGCATTTATTTAATGTTAATATAATATAGACAATGTTCAAGGTACCTTTGAATTGGTTTCGAGCTTTTTAACACTAAGACATTGTAACCTTTCCATTTTGACCTCTTAACTTTACAACATTGCAAAATAAAACATCAATAAAATCAATCCTGCGGTACAACAGTACGTCAGTACGGCTAACTAAACAATAAACATTCACTAAAATATATCCAATTTATAATTCAAAACATATCATTTATTATAACATCATTTCCATTTGAAACTTAATTAAAAAATCATATTAACTCGTACGTTAAACATTGCAGACCCGTTTATCATAAACCAAGTTAACAAAAATCAATAATAATTAAAAAATAAAAATACCATTACTGAACTGCACAGCAACAAATATGTTTATACGAGTACGTGTCAACGAATCATATATAAATATATACATATATACGCATTATATCCATACAATACACAACGGTACGCACGCTTTACATACTTATAATACGCAACAAGTTACAATTCAATAGAATTAGTATAACATATCAATCTCAACATGTGTAAAGGTTGATGAGACAACGACTCTCGGCCGCTGCGCCTGCGCACCACTCTGGGCGGTCGCCATGGCAACCGCCGCGTCGCAGCCGGCGAGCGCACCGCGGGAATCGCACACGACCGCCCGCAGGCCCTCAGCGACAAATAATGAACAACAAACAATCCATGCAGAATAGATCCCTGGCCCCTGGCCCCGACCGCGGCGGGGCGCCTTCGTGACGATGTCGAGATGCGCGAGTTGATTACTCAGTCTTTAATAAATTGATGACAATGAGCAAGGAGAGATAGAACTCAAATGAAACAATGTTATGCAATTATATACAGATAGCAGCAGCGCCGGCTGCCGCTCGTCGTGTGCGATTCGCGCCCGTTCCTGACAAGCGGGTGGTGATGTCTTAATGTTGAGTTCGACTTGAACGCACAGCCATATTCCTAAACACAGTATCCAACCTTAGACTATCCTAGCGCACCCGACGGCTGCCACCTTCGCGTCTATACCCACTATCTTCTATCTAAATTACAATAAACCACTCTATCAACAAATTCAACAACATTTAGCTACTAAAATTAAAAAGGGAGGTCGAGACGCGCCTCACGCCTCACCGTACACCTCAATGAAGAATGACAACTAGCTACCTTATCCTATATAACATTGAAATTTATTAATCGTAACAGCGGTACGGCACATGGACCGGTGCGAGTGAAACGGTGTGAGACAATGTGACCGAGTTTGTATGGGTGTGTGTGTGTGTGTGTGTGTGCGTGTGTGAGCATGAGAGTGAGAGTGAGTGAGTGAGACCGGATGGTGGTGAGAGGAGATCGCCGACGGTGCGTGGGGGTGCGTGTAGTGCACGACGCGGCGAGTGGGGACACTACGCATACACTAGGTGCCCGTGCCCGCATCTACTACTAGTACGAATGACTAAACAATTTGACACAACCTGCAGAGAGTCGGGTGTTGGGAGGGCGCCGGCGGCGGGACAGCATGGCTCGCCGCTTCACCGGCGCGCCGACTATACGGGCGACGTTGCACTATTTATTATCATTCCACGCAATAAAACTTTAGACGATTACCGAGCACTAAATTATTATTTTGTATTCACGTTAATATACTCTCAAATATTGTAACAACTTCAGTATAACAACATTAACATTTTTGCAGTATTTCTCATTAAAAATTATCTATATATACTCATTATATTGTTTTATCTTCTTTAAATATGATAATTTATAACTAACTAGAATTCCTTTTCGTAACTATTTTATTATTCTTGATTGTCCTTTACAGCGTCAGTTGTGGGGAACTTTTTCAAGCATCGTCCAAATAACGCAATGGACACCAAATATCGAATATTCGTATCTTGTCCACATCTAACGATATAACTAAAAAGAGATGTGAAATATTTAAATCACAAACATTTATTCTATGTCTTTTCTAGTTTTCACTCCCTCTTTTAGTGTAATCGATGGACACATCATAGCATTAATTGCACAGTATGCCCATATAACGGGCTGCATTTATTATGACTTAAGAGACTGAGTGTGTAAGGCAACGTTCAGAACTACTTAAGTATGCCAAGACCTGTCTTTTGGGGCGAAATTAAATGTCTGATTGACCCACAAGACGACGCTGCGAAGAACAATCTCGAAGGCAACAAAGGCAAGTGGAACTCAGTGAGAGAACAAGAGACGTACAGTAGTCGGGACTATGTCTACCCCCGCAGCTCGCTCGGAACGCAAGATAAAGCCGTGTCGCAGTTTTCGGGTAATGTTAATTGACGTTATCACTTACAAGTTATCGACTATTCGATATATCGAGTTCCGATAAAATTGAGCTTGTAAAATCGACTTTGACAGGCTTTCGCCAACACGGCCCGCAGGCGTGCGAGCGCTCGCGACCTCCTTTAACCTCACTAATGTGATTTATTGATTAATTTATTGATTTAAAGGCGTCCCCTTCCATTACAACTCGACCGACATTTGAGGGTAGTTGAGGAAATACTATTAAACGTAAACACGTCAATGGCCAACACTCGCGACCGCTCCCAAGCCTGCATAATTGACACAATAAACTGCACCTACCCCCAAAAATACGTATTAATAGAATGATGATAGATCGAAAAAACACCAGAAAAATTCGAAGAGCGATACCTACACGCTTTTAAAGATTGATTTTTTATTTAAATATAATAATTATTATTTATAAACTAGCTACTTGAATGCATCTACTGCGTAATGTTACCTACATAACACACGTATATTATAATAGACCAGTAACAATACCACAACTTAGCATATATCGAGATGTCGTTGGACAGGTGAAACTTACAACAATCTATTATTCATTAAACACTATATATATATTTCTCATTCACAAGTCACGGAAGTACGAGGTTACGTCTCGAGTGTGCTCGCATGTTCGGTGCCGGAGTGGCGGGCCACGCGACCACGTGACCACCCGCCACTCGCTAGCGGACATATCCTTTCAATTCCTTACTTCTTACACACTATACCTTTATATTTAAGCCGATTTTCAAATTATATATATTTTATTATGATAATTAACCATTTCAATTTTGTACTTCATACATTTAAATCATTTCATTCGACCGCCTTTTCCGAAGTCTTTCTAGTTTTATTCGCGATGTTATCGGCGGGCCGCGACGCTGCGCGACGAGCATTTGCTACCATTTAGTGCTTCTACCGTATCTATCACGATGGCACTTCTGAGGTAAACGAACACAACTTAAAACTATCCACCGACGAGGTTAGCGTTGTCTATGGCCACCGGACTACAACGTACAGACCGACACGGAGTACCTTGACAATGTCGACGAAATAATCACAGCTTAATCATGTAACTCTACGGAGACTGAACAAGGTGTGGCGCTCGCGGGCCACACCGCGCTAACAAAATAAACTTTAAACCACACATCAACTGTAAATAATATTATATATGTACTGATATATTGTCATCTTGAATAATATATAGAAATCTGCATTTAAAATATGTCATATTATCTTTTTTCATCTACAATCGATCTGGACATGCATATTTATTAATATTAAAAATTGTACTTATATCGCAACATTAAAATTTAGACCGACGAACAAAACAACAGTAACGTAGAGAAGAGACGAGAAGAAAAAAAAAAACAAATTTAAAACATTTATCATATAAATGTATAAAAAAATAAAGATCTTTCACCGAGAGACAAAAGGAATGACAAGTTTTAGCCACACATAACCAAACTGACGCGAAATGTACGACGGGCTATAAGACAGGTTGAGTTGGGTCGCACTCCGTGTACGCGAGGAGTGATCCTACCGCGTAACACGAGTGTCTGTGTGACTGTGTATGCAAGCGGTACATTTGTATGGACACTTTGGTTAGGTTCAACATTTGGCTCCCGATTCAACATTGCGCGGGCAAGAAGCGACCTCGGGCCGGGTGCGTGCCCACTGCCTTCTCCTAACACTTCAATGTCATAATTCATTTAAATTTATTTCGCAATACATTGTTCATTTCATGATTTATATCGATAAAAATTCATTGTTTATCGACAAGTAACATTTGTCTGTATGTCACAGCCGAGGTTATCAAGATTTAAGGATATCAATTTCATCGATTTTAGGCAGTCGTCACGCCCCCGACTCGAAAGACTAACAATACAGATAGACGACAATTTTTGCCGACTAAGTCACTTCAATCCTAACGATCGAATACGAACTAACAAATAACTTAACAATGGTAACATTTACAATGAAATCAACCGTGTAAATAAACGTACGTGGTGGAATAATGTACAAAAATATAATGTGTATGTCTGTGTGTCAGGAATAAGTGATAACACATATCACAACGTTAAACCTTAACAACCGACCGCTAGGCGGACGCAAACAACTTGTCATCACGTTAAAAAAAATAATAAAACGTAAAATATATCAATTATAGTGAACGCTACTTACAGTACATGCATAAAATTAATATACATAAAATTCTGTTTATCATATTGTAAATAGGTAACTATGTGTCGATACGGGCCGCGGCCGCCGTCGCCTCATTGCACGAGCCCGCACTATTGCCACTACCCCACATAACGATTGCGACCGGCGACCAGCAACCGGCAACCACTTCGGCCTCGGCGGCCGGCGCGCCGCGACGCGTATCGAGAGCTGCGTAACTTATCCTCATATTAAAACAAAATAACATAAAACTCTCTTAACTACACTCAGGTAACTCGCGCCACTCCCGTTCCTTACGTCGCCTCCTCCGGGCGGCCGAGCCCCGCGTCCCTGTGATCCAACAGTGTTTGACTAGAACTAGAATCTACGCTAGAACAAAAACAATATGTAATGTACAGAGTGTAGGAGCGGGGCGGGGGTGGTGGGGGCGCGTTACTGCATCAGGCCCGAGATGGCGTTGTGGCGCGTGCGCTTGAGCTCCTCCTCCTGGATCTTCTGCTCGATGAGGTACTGCGCGTTGCTGATGGCGGTCTGCGTGCCCGTGATGGTGACGATGCGGTTGCGCGTGCCCGGCGCGAACGTGCCCTTCTTCGAGATCTGGATGTTGGCGCCCGACATCTGCTGGATCTCCACCAGGCTGCGCCCGCCGGGGCCTGCAACGTCGCGCCACGGTGCTCAACTACACATCTACTCTACTCCGATTATGACTTTACAAAGGACGTTTTATGCTAGATATAAATGAGTCTCCAATTAGGGACTCGCGCACTCAAAAATCCACTATTATAACTTCGGCAGGTTAACCGGTTTTTCCTGGTTAGGCGTAAAAGTAGTAATCTATGAATTATTTGAAATTGACCCAGGACCGATACCTCACACTGGCGAACTATAGTTAATTTGGGAGCACTCACCGAGGATGGCTCCGACGATGACCTCGGCGATCTCGACGTTCTTGGAGTCCTTGGCGCCGGCGTCGGCCGGCGTGGGGCTCTTGGAGAGCGGCAGCAGCGAGGCGGAGGGGAAGGCGCCAACGCCGCCGACACCGGCCGACAGCGAGATGGGCGCGACCGCTGGGGGGCGAAGCGCCTCGAATGCAACCTCCGCGAAACGCTCTAAGGAGCCGCCGCGCGCGCCGCCTGCGGGCGTCAGCTCAGTTGCAGCGCGGGTGGAGAGGGCTCGGGAGCGGCGACACCGGGGACAGTGCGGCGCGAGCTTGTTCACACTTACATTAGAACGTTTCGCGCTGTTGCCAGAGACCACACAGTTAGCGAGTGCGGGCGCGGACCACGCGGTCACATGGACGGCGACTCAACTTGCTCACAAACTACGAGCAGCGGATATCTTCCCATGGCTCGCCACGCACATCGTCCCTTTGTATGGTCAGCGGCCGATACTAACATAACAGTGATTCGAAAGCTCTACGTGACAGAGTGGATCTCCGAAGAGTTACAGAGAGTATAATGAATATCAGCCGACAATCAGTAGCTAACACAAAAAGCGAGTTATTATAATAAAGCACAATTTTTCGATATTGGTGCGGTAAATACCTTTTTCTAATGAGGTGCCAGCATACAAGGAATTGTCTTTTATTTGTAAATATAATGCATCAAACCTTGGTAATTTAATACCATGAAGAAGATATCCACTTTAACATGTATCTGTCCGCCAAGATGAATGAAACAAGTTGTTCCCGTATTATATTACGCCGTGGACAATACCCAAATGTTATATTTCCACAACATTATGGCCAAAATATTCTATGTATTACTTTATTCTTTTGAAAAATAAAACAAATGAGCCACGTGATGTAATTTTAAAAATACCTCAACTTCAAGTAGTTTTTTTTTATATTTAATAAATAATTGAATCCTCAGACAAATAGAATTTCAAATTTTGTAACCTAATGTACCTAATGTAACCGCAATGTTACATTAGGTACACACGGACACGATGTCAAAATAATTTAATATAGGTACATAAGGTTTAAAAACATAGTCCTGAGTCCTGACTGATACCTTAAGTCTTATATTTTGGGCATCGGAAACCACGAGAGACTTTACCGTCTTACATTTTAAATCGTTTCAGACGTATTTTAAGAGAATACCAAAATTTTATCCACAAGGTTTTAGGCTATTTGATTTAACTCATTTACAAAAAAGCTTCTACGTTGTCGTTAGCGTTAAACTTCATTATTTACTGAAAAGATTAAAAGCAAATATTATTTTTACTGAAATATTCATTGCTACGTCTGAAGGTATTGAAATTGTGGCACTTTCGAATACACTTCGATCTCTATCCTTTACTTTAAATCTTGCAGTTGAGCATGTATTTTTAATTGTCCACGGCGCAAAGTTATGTGTATTGCCGACAATGTGGTATGGAAAAAGCGATGTAAAGAGAATTTAGAAGAGATTATGATATTTTTTAGATACGATAAAAGAAAATAAACAAAAAAATAATAATTACAAAGCCAATCGTGTTAATGGTATCAGCAATACAACACATGTACTTCGTTTACATCATCTATTCATGCAATTATAAAATAAATTATAATATTATTACTCTTTTGAAATGACTGTATAACAATATCCATTTCTTTGTTTAAATATATTTATCTTAAACTAAAACTATCACACGAGTAATGTCTATATTTGTTTATGAACTGTTTCTCGTTTTTTGTTGCAAATCACATTGTTGGGAGTTTGTGAGACATAAAGACGAATTGGTTAGATCCCATCTCTGGAAAAAAACGGAAAAGTTATCAGACTTTTTGGCGCATTTCAATAATATAATTGTATCTTGCCTCACATGCGTTATCTAATTTTGACAGGCAAGACTCAGGAAAGAGTGTAATGAATATTCACTCGCAGTATAGGAAATACAGATATATAAGGTTATATAGTATCCCATTTGTGTATACATTTTAACACTTTTTTTTGCACTAAAATGTATATTGGTGATAATCTAACACTGGCCCCAATATTTTTGATAAAACACATATCATTGCACATATTATAATAGCAACGTATTTACAGGATACCCCAAACAGTATAAATAACTTTAACAATGGGGTACTATAGAATAATTTCGTAGTTAAGGATATATACAGTCATTTCAAATTAAATGAAAAATATCTGCGTCGTGTTATTACAACAATACCAATCAAGTACCAGGGCACAGAGATGGTGAAGCGTGACGTGAAGAATTTAGAATTTTGTCGACAAGCGGCGGTGCGGCGGAGCAGAGGGCTACCATATACCAGTGCAGTAGCTTCATATTTACCTTCAGCCATTTTGTTTAAACAATTAAATAATTGCAGAATGACAAAAAATGCATATTTTTATGATGACAAAAAGTGCCAAAATAAGACCTGTGTATGTTTTTTAATGTTGAAAGTAAATATTTGTGTAGTACTCGTATGTGTACCGGTAGTCTCTGCAGCCCTCATATGAACAAAACTCGAGCGCTTCTCGCTTACACCGCTTATGGGGTAACACAATATTCACAGCCAATTCAGTCCAATTAGATTCAAGTTGGAAATAAACCAATTGTTAATTTTAATAATGTTGCAGACATCACGCCTGAATGTTGTTAAATAACACTGTTTTTGTACAATTTTGATAATAAACAATCTTCATTTAACCTTCGACCAATTTCAATTTTGCTTTTAATTTGTTTTATCTGATTGAAATGCAAGCTGTTGATTTGCCTCCTTGTCTTAAACTGTTAAATAATGGAGCCCATTTTTCAAATGTATTATTATATATTGAAACAATAATGTTACAGCGCTTTTTCCTATTTGTTGTGTACAATTGACATGAAAGCAAAATAACAGCTTGCATTGAGGGAAATCTAAAAGAATCAATAATTTTGATATAAATGGCATCATTTGCAACATAAACAAAGCATTGCATACATTTTTGAGAATGTTTTATCGGTTCAAACTAATGTGTGCTTAATATAAATGTACTAAGCTTACCAACACGATGAGGGTAGAAAGCTATTTGTGATGGTGTTTTGGATACTACGCTCCAGAGTTACATATTTCCAAGCGAGGCTGGAGAAGTGGAGATTTGAGAAGGACTTTGTGGGCTCGGGAAAGGATTTATCGACTAGTTTGAGCTTGTAGGTCCTTTTGACATTGCTCAATGTTGTACTGGGAATTTGGGGTGTAATAGTTTCACCGTAGTTTATCAAATATTTTAAAAATCCTTCGTTTTTACGCCATATCGTGTTTGGATAGATCATGGATACATACACAGCCCCTTTTATTTTTAATAACGCAATGCAACGCTAACTAAAATCATCTGACGCTGCTGGTAGAGTGCACGCGCCGCCTTGTTTGCTGTACAATGCGGGTTTTCAAAATATTAAATTACTGAAATTATAGGAACAACATATTAGTGTTTATGTCCGTTTACGTTAAAATATTATTTTGTTGTCGTTTTGGGTTCGAAATTATTTCCTTTATATCCCGTATATTATGTCTGTCTATTTTAGATATTGGTATGACCACATGTTAGGTTATTAATAATTGCGTAGTGTTGAATAAGCTCATTAAAAGTTTTCATCTCCCGATCGTTTTCAATATTGCCATTTTGTCTAATGAAAAATATTTAAGTAAAATTTTTACTCGACCAATTTTGATAAGCACAGTGTAATCGCATGTGTTATGCTTACAAATGATACCATTTATCAAGAGATTTTTAGGGCATTTTTATTGACAATTCGTCTATAGATTTGAATTAAGACACACTGTTTTCATCCTACAAACCACTTATAACAGTCCATTAAGGATTCTCATTTCCATATCTGATGATCTTTCATCAATCATCATACAAATTACCATCAGGATATTTCATATCAGGACCATCAATTCTCAGCTAAATTTTACCAATTACGAAGTTCCTTCTGATTTCTTTTTAATATATTCAAGCTACACATTGTTGTGGTAGAAGTAGTGGTACTCACCAAGTCCCACTTGTCCGATGGGTCCGAAGACAGTGGGGGGATCCTGTGTGGGCAGCGGGAAGTAGGCGGCGGAGAGGGGCGGCGCGGGCAGCGCGGCGGGGAGGGCGAGGCCCAGCACCCCGTGCTTCACCAGGAGCCCCAGCGCTGCCAGGATCTCGCTCACTCCGCCCTCGGAGTAGCCCGCTTGCCGCAGCGCCACCTGGGTGAGGTTTTGGGTTGGTAGTTTGAGTTTTGACTGTTTCGTAATGAAGAAGTAAATGGTTGAGGTGTGATTGGTGGAAATTTGTTCTAAAGTGAAAGTTAACCAGAATTTACGGTTGATTATAATTATATAGCTAATATAATTAACAGACTATAAGATAGCATGTACATAGAGTGTTGATAATTAGTATGTGTGTATAGTAAGCAGTGGGTGGTAAGGTACCTTGATGTGGTCGAGCGTGTGCTGCGTGATGGGCGCGGGCGGCTGCGAGCCGGGCGGCGCCAGCGACAGAGACAGCGACAGCGCCGCCAGCCCGCCGCCCAGCCCGGCCGCCGCCGCCGCCGCCGCCGCGCCGTTCACCAGCACCGAGCCCACGCCGCCGCCCAGCGCGTGGCTCTGCACACACACACACACACACACCTCCACTACCGCGATACAACACACTGCACATCAATGGGGTTACTCTATTCTCTGACACGAAGTTCGAATGTTCGAACTTTCGACGTTCACGTATAGATCAAAGTTGTTCACTTCTAAAACCAATACAATTCTCTATGAAACTTCTCATTCACTCCGAACTTAGTCTATGGTTACGACGTACGGTAGAGGATTCAAACATTTTGTAGAGTATTAAGGCACGTACAGTTTTACGTACGACGTTCGAACATTCGTCGTCGTGTCGAAGAACAGAGTAACCCCCCTGTATTAGCTCATATAGGTCCCTCTGCAGGGCACAGCCTCCTCTACAATTGTGCGTACGATTGAGAGGGATAATAATCCCTCAGTTGGCATATTGACTATGGCATACCATAGTCCACCACGCTCGCCTAGTGCGGGTTGGCGGACTTTACATTCCATTGAAATTCAAATAAATCTCTATGGTATGCAGGCTTCCCCAAGACGTTTTCTTTCACCGTTATAGTGCTAGACTCATAGCTGTTACTTTGATGATGACTCACCGGACAGTATTGACGCTGTTTATGTAACCCACCAATACAAGTGGTGCGTGATCGCCGAACAGTAACGTATACATAATGGTTTCTTGGATTTGCGAGAATGTTACACAATGAAATATAACGATTTCTTACGGATTTTATCGCGAATTTGATTAATTTTTTTAATTTCCAGACGTTTCGTTCACTATACAGTTTTCGTGGTCACGGGGCGGACTGAGGTATTAGTCATACGCTTAGTGACTGTTACAATTTAACTACCCTTAATTTATAATTATTAAATCAAAAAGTTTTATTTCGGATCGCAAAAACCAATGAACTTTTTGATTGTAAAGTGTAAAATTTAAATCAAATTCGCGATAAAATCCGTAAGGATTCCTTTTATTTCTATAAGTGACGTATGTATACACTTTTTATTTGAAATAAGCGTCACCATTACTATTGATTCTTCTTTTTCTACAGCCACAAAAAGCGCTGAACATAAGCCTCCCCCAAAAATTATTAATTTTCTTGTAATTGTACCATAATTTATTTGTCACTCAATATTATCAACTTTACTTGTCACTTAAAACCAGATATTTTAGAATCCGTTGATAATATTTAATAAAGGTAATATTACGGTTAAATCTTTGTTCTCTAAGTTTGAGTAATTTGTATTCGCAGCATAAGTGTTTAGTGATTACATTTTATTATTTCAGGTATTTCTTAATCCACGTTGCCCTTACAAAATATCATTCATTTATGAAACATCTTGAGTCGTCAATTAAATGTCTTTTGACACATAAAGACCCTTGCTATATACTGCTACATAGGACATGAAACAATATTAAATATTGGGACCAATTTTATCACATTTCAAGTCATACATTTTCTCCTACGAGGCTGAGTGGGTCAAATATTGGTTATAACGCTCTCAAAGCCTTCACCAAGTCTTACAAACTGGTTCCAACATTGCAGTAAGTATAGATAAAGCTAGTTAGTAGCATACAGCATCATGAGAACGGGCAAAGTGTACGCAACCACTTAAACACGCTCACAAGTGCCTTACACCCGTTCGCGGCTGCGCTGGTGAGATTTCACACTCGTGTGGGTAAACACAGTTGTCGTAAATCTTAATCGCCATCTATCGAGGAAGGCCACAAACGTTTTTAGAAATGGCGCCATCTAGATCGTGTAATGACAAGCTTTTAAAGTTGAGGGTATGTAACAAAATTTAAAATTTTGGTCAAGAAAAACATTCACCAGCGTGAAATGTGACCACTAAGGGCCCTATAATAATGTAAAATTTATACTCTGCATTTTTTTGCGCCCTGAAGTTAATCTAGGACTTATAATATTGTAGCCTAATGTTATTGTAGACTAGTCCATCATTTGTGCACCAAACGATAAATGGCGATAAAATAAAAATACTAAATACAATAAACCCAACATCCACACACACCTACAATTACATCTATTCATAGTTCATAGGACGGGTAGTAAATAAAATCTCCCTCTACACTTTTAACTACGTGCCAAGTTCATGCATACGTCTGTGTTAATCCCACCAGCGCGTAAAAGCAACACCGAACCCCACAAGCTGAGTGTTTAGTATAGGAGCGTGTTCTCGTGGTCACCTCTTTCACCTCGGTGGTGGGCACGGCGTAGGGCGAGCCCGTGGGGTTGTAGTTGGCGACGGGGCCCGCCACGTCCGCGTACGACACGTTGGGACACGAGCCGGATTGAGGATCGTCCACCACTTTTTGCAGGATCATCAGGCACGCTTTTTTGTTGTTTTCTTTTTCGCCTGTAAGTTGAGAATGGGATGGTTAGCTTCGATGCTTCGTTATGATAATTTTTCAATTGAATTGAATCTACCCTCACAATTATGTTGATGAAATAAACGCTGATTTTAAAAATAGAGAACATATTGAAAGAAACATTTTTTTTCTAAACGTACTCTGTAAATAAAAGTTTAGTAAATAATATTGCGACTAAAATATAAAGTTATTAATATTTTATATTACTGAATTGTAATATTGATATTAATGATTCAGAAACAGCATTACTTGCATTTACAGTTTATATTAAAATAACAATTAATTCAAAATTCGTACGTTGTAGATACATAAATATCAAAAATAAAAAACTAAACATTACTAACACAAAAATGCCCGTATCATATCCACAGCGTTTTCCCAGGTGTTAAAACAATATCCAATAGTTTTAGCTCGTCAATGCACAACTCAATTATTTCCATCGCAAACAGTTTGATATTTTCAGTGCTAATCGAATCTGCGTGCATTAGTCTCGCGCTGGGCGCGTGTCACGTCACTTCGCTTTTATTGTTTTGGCGTGAAGCGACCTCTATCGGGCGTTATCTACTGCATATGCGGGCGGCGAGCATCGCAACATGTTGGTTACACACGCTATGTTACGCTATGTTATTTGGGTCAATCAATTTTATTGATTTTGACGTTTGTGTATCATAGTTTGCAGATTTTTTTATAATATTGTAAAAGGCAGAATTTAAAAAATTATGTTTATTACCATTATATTGTTTGTGTTAATGTCACTATTCATTAATCCTCTCTTTAGGAAATCATAGTAATATTATTTAATTTTGAACATGCTAGAGAGAGGGGAGTGTAGTGTATTAACTCCGCTGCAATATCAGTGTATAAAACGTCATAACAAGTTGTTACTCAATACTCAACATCATTATTCTATGAGTCAGTGCTGCCGTCACGGTTGAGCAGGTTTCGCATGCATCAATATAACAGCATGTTTTAACCATTTATAAGTAATATTGGCAATAAGCAAGTGTAATATGCAGTTTCAATTATACTATTGAGGAATGCAAACATAAATATCTAATCCAAATCTCAAGACGCCTCTTGTATTCAAGCAAGGTCCTACTTACAGTATTATCAGTTCTAAACAAGTAGGAATTTACCTCACACCCTGTATTTGCATGTTAGTTACATCGTTTATTTCCTTAAAATGACGTCACCATGTTTCTTACCGACTACAGTGATGCATCGCTCCTGCAACGACAGCTCCTTGGCCTTCTGCGAGATCTGCACGTAACTGCCGCTCTGTTCCTTGATCTGTTTGATGTAGTTGCCGCCCTTGCCGATGATCATGCCCGCTGTAGAGTTGGGAACCAGGATCTTTACCTGGAAATAAAAGGATTAAGGTTAAGTATACTGGTAATGATGGTGGAAACATTCCTGAGACCTTTCACACCCACCACGGCAACCCCTGTCAGCCAGGATCAACAGTGGTACGCAAAGAATTGACACTTGAGCTCTGGAGCTCGGCCAGTATCTTACCGCATCGAAATAAATCAGAAATAATAAAAAAATGATAGGAGTTGAACACAAGGAATTGTCCACTTCTAGGAATGTAATGTCAACAATAGTGGCTATTAATTCTTGTCAAACACCAGTCTATTTTAGAGGCTATTCTTCCCACACTACCCGAAATTTCTGTAAGTCAGAGTCGACAAAGACCTGTAAAGAATTGACTCTATGCACCGAACTTCTCCAGGACAAGAGGCAGTAAATTTTCATAAAACCGCAATTCGCGATTTCCTACAATGGAAAATACAAGATCTAATAGATATATCGGCAAGTGCAATCACATTTCGATACCGATATTTCCGTACAATTTGATCGAACGCTCCTACCCTCGTGTCGTGCACAAATCGAATCTCCGGCACATCGTGGCAGCGAACGCTATCAAATTCTGCATTCGCGTTATTAGGAGGCACCAAACTTGTTGTTACGAGTTGATCCCGTGGGTCTGTGCGCGAATAACTCGAAACTTTACCATCTCGATATCCTCCGCGCTCGAGTGTAATTCAATTACCAACTTCTTGCGAGGATTCATTCCATCGGCATGTCAACAACTGGTTATAAAACAACATTACCGGTGGAGTTAGTTGCTGAGTTTGCACGAGCTTAGTGACGCTCTGTGTTTGCCATACTACATTCGTGTTTATGGTGTATTTATGTTCAATAATCGATAATTTCGTCGAGCAAATACAGCCCGCGAGGACTGTTCGCAGGTAGAGTACTGACTAATAGTATTAAGCAGGTCGATATAAAGCACGCAGAGTGCGGAAACTGACCCATCATAGCAACAAGATCAAGATAATATTGATAGAAGGAAAGATGCTGGAATTGACAAATTGTCATAGAAACAAGATATAGAGAACGATAAAATTTGAGACATGTTTCTAACTTATTCTAAGGGAATGCTAATGATGAAGAAACCCGATTTAAAGCAGTTCTAAATATCCAAGGCGAAGTAATAAAGACCAGTGGCTAGATGGTAGCAAAGGTATATATTTCAAGAGCGTCTGGTGAACTTGTGGAGACGGCGCGGCGCTCAGTGGAACGGCCTCTGACTGTAACCCTATACGCAGATGAATGCCAACATACTAGCACTGCACTGGGTACACAGCGTGACGGTTCAGTAGCTGCCTTGGTAGCAGATTCCTTTCCCACGTTGATAAATATGAGTAAAAAAATCGAGGGTTGGAAGTTTGAGCTTGTGAAAATTATTAGAGAAAATGAAGAGCAATTTTTTTTTATTAAATTATATACCTTCATACATAATATGTATAAACTCACTCTTTGTTCCCAGAAAGGGTAGACAAAGGTGCTACCAGTACACTCACATTTCGCCCTGTGTATTCCGTCCCAGGATGTGATAGGGGGCGAGCCTATTTCCATAACGGGTACTAATTTCTGACTCCGGAGTGATAATTAATAGAAAAATCCAATACCATTTTGCCCGACCCGAGATGCGAACCCGAGACCTCAGCATTGTAATTGTACCGTAGTAGAACTACGCCACCGAGGCAGTTAATTTATATGACTGGTTTAATTTGTAAAAATAATTAATTAAGGTTAACTTATTTCAGTCCAAATTACCTTAAGAAGCCTAATATGAACCTGTTTTTTGTTGTATGATATTATAATTGAAGGAACAAGATGTAATATCCTTCAGTCTTTGATGTTTTTATTAACTGTGTACAACACTAAGATTACTCCTGAGGCCATACTAATATAATTATTCTTTAAAGATCACACAGCAATAAGGCCATATACGTTCCGCCGCAGGCTACGAGCCTCCTCTATAATCGAGAACACGATTGGAAGGGGTTAGGCCATATAGAACCACCACGCTGGCCTGATGCGGGTTGGCGGACTTTACATCCCATAGAAATTCTTACAAATCACTATGGTGAGCAACTGACCTCACGATGTTTTTCGTTACCGTTATAGTGCGTAATGATTGAGTACCAATACACACATGACTCCCGAAAAGTCAGAGGTGTGATAGTATAGTCAGATTGATAACTTGCGTAACTGAACATAACTCAAACATGTTTTCAAGTGTTTGCGAAGTTTAAAGTTTACCCAAACCGACCTTGCCTCCATTTTTAAAACAAAAATATGTCTGACAAAGTGCCATAACTCCTCACATACCTTCATATAAAATCCAGACAGCGAGTTTACTAACTTTCCTGTGCATAAAATTGAAATATTGCTACAACAAAACATGTAATACTATCAAAACATCACACGAGTACCTGCAAAATTTAGAAATGACTAGAAGAATTTAAAAGTTTTGTAAAGTCTGCCGATTCCCACCAGGCTAGCGTGGTTGACGAAATGTTACTTTTTCAATAAATGGATCCGGCAAACGAAAGAACCGCTAATTTAGAAGTGATTATTCCCAACAACATTTGGATTATACTTCTCAACATGGAAAAGAGTGGAAAGTTAAATGGTCAGCATCTGTCACCGAACGGAACATGCTAACTTACCCTTCGCTCTATCATAGGTTTCTTTGAGACAGTGGTACTTTCCCCAAAATGCAGACCCAATCTGACATCAGTCCAACGCCCCTATAATGATGCTCTACCACTATCCAACAACAAAATCATTAAACTATTTACAAAGATCGAACTGGCGGAATCTCGATTTGCAGCATACCTCTGGCTTACAACTTACAGTGCGATGATTATTATAATAATTCAGCATATATGTCCAGATAGAGCCACAAAAGCCTATACCCGCGGCCTTCAAAGCGCGGTGTCATAATGCATCACTTGGAGCACTTGAAGCCCCCGCGCGTCGACGTGTCTTCGGGGTAATTGCGTCCGCTGCGTCACCGAGCTCTCTGCCCATTCTCATAATTGCTCGCTAAAAATAACTTTTTAGAGATTTTAAATATCACATAAAATTAAAATTTACATAGGGATTTCAACGCTATTGAATTCAATCCCCGGTTCTAATTGACAACTTAGTGTTATTTTTTGGATTCGTGAAATCATACTTTCTGAGGCCTAATAACATCGCGAAAGAATTGAAACCATCTAATTAATATACGTCAAATAACAGGATATTACCCAACACGAGGCAAACTTAATTATAGTTGAAAAATTCCGACGAATTGCATTGTACAATACCTACTCTGGAACTCACAATTTAATGTTAATTTTTCCTACTACACCTAAAAGTCAACAAGATAACACATTTATTTAATTTGATTAACATGGCAAACCAAGAATGCACATTGTCCTTTCCTTATTTCATGGTCGGTTAGATTCGCCTCTAGGAATAACACCGCCATTTGTTTATTTTATTTTTACTTTCCAATGAGTACTTTACTAGACAAAGGATAAATAACAATACATAGCAGTCACATACATATTCTAGCGCCATGCATATAGTTCCGGGCAACTTGAGTACCACGCGCCAAGGTGACCTGACTCGGCACCGACGACGCGCATAGCTTCGTCATCCACCATCATTATTTACATATCCACATCATTAGTAGCATTTACTTTTTTTTATTAGTTTAGTAAGCGTATTTATGGATAGTATAAAACCTAATGCAAAAAGAACCATTGGAATCCTACTCAATTTTGAGGAGTTCTACGCTCCGGGTCCGAAGATATTCTTCAGATTTCAACCAATTTTTTATGGGACCACCTGTAAAGTATAAGCTTGGATACAAAAAAAAGGTGTTTTCGGTGAACATACATTAAAAAAAACACAGATTCCAACGAATTGAGAACCTCCTCCTTTTTTTTAAGTCGGTTAAAAATAATTTGCGGATTGCACTCGCATCGATGTCTATTAATCGGAACTTGCAATACGCCTAAAATGTTAGCCACGTCCTATTACATGTTGGGTCAGAAAAAGTTGGCAGAACTTTAGGTGACATTATTGACACATCTGCCTACCCCTCAGGGATATTTAAGCACACACATATTTAGAGGAGAAAGGAAAATAAACGCACACATTTTACTTTCCGATGTTATCCGTATATTCATAACAACAGCTTCAACTAACGAGGTAAACCGCGAATCTGGGAGTTCTTCACAAAATTATTTACCAACTTGGACGATCTGCAAACCATCATTTGATTTCAGTGTAATATTTGTTAGGCAACCGGTTATAATGTAGCTTTATTATTCCGTAAGTCGTTAAATAAAAGAAACATGAAAAGACTGGTACTAAATCCATAACACAATGCAAATAAAGGAGAAATAAGAAAAGAAATGCTACAATGTGACGTGAACCAAAACACAGCGCTATACTAACTACTAGACTTATTTACATATTAAACAAATCTACCGTAATCTCCTACTTAGTTACTTCATAATACATTCCGTGCGCTTTAGTGCTATTTACATCTTAATTGCAGTATTTATGCAGTAAACTTTAATCTCACATCGCAATGACTGCAGCGCGGTATCAAATTATAAATCGCGTACAAAATTACTTTTATACCAAGTGGCACGACAAAGCTACAATGCACTTCGTGGTAGATGCAATGCAGTCAGACCACATGGGACATGGCTTAATCGGGCCAATCCAGACAATTTGTGAGCCTCCGTGGCTGAGTTGACGCTGGCTGTAAAACGAGACACCGCTGGTTCGATCCCCGCGCCGAAACTAATTGTGTGATCCACTGATATTTGTTTCGGGTCTGGGTGTTAGTGAAACCGAAAAGTGTCTCGTAGCTTCTGATACACACGATACAAGAAATGATCTAGTATGGTAACTATGTAAGTGACAATTGGGTGTATTTATTGTTCAGTTTAATTTATTAACACGTCGGCCCGATTGTATTCAAATATACACAGAACCCAAAACTCGACAATTACATTGTTCCCTATGATCATGGGTCCTCAACCGCTATCCATGTACATACATACCTACAGTGGTCACTATTCATTATGCGGGCGGATGCCAATATCCTAACATTCGTATTTTAGTACAAAAGTGCATTTTCTCGTGACTATTGTGATGAATCATTGCTGGTGATATCACTATGATGGAATCGGAAGGGTTCGCCGGTCCGCGGTTGATCTGACGTCATTTACTCATTTAACGAATGTTTTGCGAAGGGTACATTTACTTAATTGTGTTTTCAAGGTCAATTTAATGTTTTATAATGTAATATTGCTATCTTTATTCATCCATGTAAGTCTTAACGTTGACCACAGAGGTCCTCACTGATTAAAAGTTTAATTGTTGTCTTTTCATGCTGTCTCAGATCCACTAGGCGAATGAATAAAAAACACACATGAAGTTTGAGAGCGTGTGAAGAAATAAATTTTATGATGATGATCTGCAAGCACTCTGCTGAGACCTTGATGACCTAGGCTTCCTGACAAACTGACCGGACATGCCATGCAATAAAACTCATGGAGGGGAGTGGAGGAAATCATTAGTCAGTCGTACGAAGATTGACGATGAAACAAAAGGATTAGTGTAGTTAGTTCGATAGTAAAAATACCTTTTTGGTACGTATCAAGGGTAGTGATTGTCATCGCCTATGATTATACTCAATACCATGACTTATGACTGCAGGTAGTCCTTTATTGATTTTTACGAGCGACTCTTTGAACCGCGTCGAAACTTTCAGTTGAAAATCTCGTATAAAATAAATTGCTTAATAGTCGAACCAAACATCCTATGTAATTATAAGTAAAACAAACAAAACAACACGTGATCTCAAAAACTTCGTTTGGAATTCAAAATCCGGAAATCAGAGAACAATACACAGCTCTCGATGTAGGATAGAGTACATTAATTTGTGTTGTTTCTATACTGTGTAACATGCACCTATTAACTATGTACATTCAGTAATCGTAGTGTTAATAATGAGCGAGGCAGCCCGATTCTCGCGACCTTGCCGCCGCGTGGAAGTCGCCGCGTTTTTATTATGGTAGGCTGGACGCATGCGAGCGTTTTTTTTTCAGCCACACAATAATAGAATTGGCTAAGGCCTGACTCCTTAATTTAATTAAATGTGATATTTCTATCCGTATACCTACATAGCAATCACCGAACAAAATGCTGGAATTATCTTGTTAATACTTGGTATAATCATTCAATATTAATTTGAATTTGTTTTATTAATGTCGGAGAAATAAGTATTTAATCTTGCTACATTTCTTTTTACTTTACGCAAAATCTTTTAATATCATATAAAGTCTGCACAGCATGTTTTATTCGCGTTAAAGTATTGGTTTTATTAGGTATTTACTTTGTTTATTTCAACATCCAAATAAATAAACAACACTATTCAAACAAAAATAACTCTTACTTACAGACAAGAAATAAAGCTCACTTTGATTAAACCCGAAGTCGTACTATTGTGTTGTATATTGATTTCATTCAATTACGGTTCGGCAGCCATTTGTAGCCTTCAAACTTGCGGTGAGTCGTAGAAATAAAAGTTTCGCTTTGAGCCAGACATCTCGCTGGAAACTTAACGTTTAATAGCTTTCAAACTTTTCTACAAGCGTTTGTTGAGAAATAAATGTTATTGGAGCAACATTTACAGTTATCTGTGTCGGTCAATGTAAGCAAAAGTTGTGGGGATTAGCTAAGTACTGTAATTTGTTAAAACAATATTGTACAGATTAACTTTAAAGTTACTACGCCGGAAAACTAATAATGTAGATGCTTTCACCCTTGATCAGATTTTTATAAATATTTTTTATTTTTCCAAAGACAAACCTATCAAATACTAATTTTAATTTATACATAAAATCATACTATTCCACTAACATTTAACAAAACAATATCAGAAAAACGCCGCGTTAAAAAAAAGGCTAAATAAAAACGCTTGTATAATTCCAGCTTTTCATACTATTGATTAGACTCCAAGTACACTGGTAGCGTGTAATTAGCGACGAGTGGCGCGCTCCACAATTGATCAGTGTTATTACTTGCAAACACTGTAAATAATAGAACAAACATAGATAAATTTAGGTGAATCCTAGGGGATAGGCAGAGGTCAATAAAAAATCCGCCCATACAATTAACGCAAATCTTGTAAGAGCAACAACACACAAAGTAATCATTTTGGTTATTAAAAAACTCAGCAAGTTTTCTGGATACTAGCTTGTCTTCAATCCGTAACGAAATAAACCAGATAACAAATAGGAATTGGAAACAAAAGGTGCCCCTACAACCAGTATTAGTTACATTTCGTCAAGTTTTACTCCGCACCAAGAGAACGGCAATGTCTATCGCCAAAATACAAAAGTAAATTCACGAGTTCCGCCTACCCCCATGCTATAGGCGTGAGCTTATATGTGTAATATTAGCGCAGGGTGCGTAGTGTCGCAATGCACCAGTCGGCTCGGAATGACACTGCGGGTTTGCGACTGTGCGGGCCATCTTCACGTAACAAGCACTTTTTAACGCCAACAGTATAAAGGGGAACAAAATTGGACCACGACAACTTTACTGTAAAGAGGGGCGATTGGTTGTAATTAGTTTGCTTAAACAACAAATATATTTGGATAATAGTGTTGTCGGAACGAACACACAAGCCATTTGTAGTGAGTGTGTTTCATATTATAATTTCTTACTTCCTACCTATTCTGGCATTCCAGGGGCGGCTGTCTTACTCCATCTTCCCTACTTCGCCCGCTCTTTAGCACCCTCGATTGTAAAGCATTGGCTCTCTATTTCTTTCTTGACGGCATCTAAACCCAGTCTTATTTTTTAAATAGGATATCACGCAAGCTCATTTCTTAACACATTTTTTCTCATAACACGAAAAGTGTAGCATTTAAACAACAACATTAGGAACATATTTAATTCCAGAAATAACTGAAGCGTGTATAATGAAGAGCTTCATAAGTTTTCAGAACACACAGAAGAAAATAAGGCTTATGAATATTCTGCTCAAATTATGTGATATTTTTATAAGGCTTATGACGGTGAGCCGGCTGAATAGAATTGTTTGTTGAGCAAACAACTTGTCTGAAGTTGTTAATACTTCACGAATCAAAGTGTTTACAAATGTTAATTTGTAAAATAATATTTTTGCAGAAACAAAATGTTTTGATAGGCTTCATGAACAATATAAATCTCAGCCCACATCACATAATAATTCCCATAACATTTGGGAGGTGCTTGGGCATAAATACACCATGCTAACCTGATGCTTGTTGTAAATTGCGATACACCGATTACAAAAGTTTATCCATCAAAATCCCTATCAAGATTCTACACGCCGAAATAAAACGCAAACGAAATCAAAACCAATACAATATATCACCATACGAGCCATTGAAAACCATTCTAATGAAAAAATCCTCATGGCACAAGTCAATTTAGCCCGCGCCGCGCCGCGCCGCCCGCACAAAGCCGTACGATATCTGAATCACAATCGAATCTGCAGCTCTGCGGTTAAACCCATTGCCGCTGCGGTGCCGGGGGTTATTGCAATTTGTAATGGCGACAGTGAGCGATATCTCAGTAGAGGAATGAACGACTAAAACCTAAGAGCGACTTCTCAGTTGTTTGAGGAGTCAAGAAAGGGATTAGCGAAACCCTAAACACAAACTACCGTCTTTCCGAAGTTACGTGTTACAGCTAATTATCCTTAGATTTAAAGGTGAAAGAAAACGTCGGGATAAGACCAGCATACTTAAGAGATTTGACGCAAGAATTTCGAAGATATATGAAGTCTACCTGCCGCATCAGGCCACTGTGGTAGACTTAACGACCTACTACTTAAAGGCTAGACGTTAGTCAAGCAGCCGCATATAAAATTATAAGCAAATTTATACTGAAACTTGGCTGTTAAGGTATCTTGCACTGACTCCATGTAAGTTTGAAACAAGAATAGGTAACAGAAGAATAAGAATAGTGGCAGTGAAAACCAGTGCCAGATTGTCTCAGATAAAACTAACTTTACAGCTCGTCTTTGCCGCAATTCAATCAGGTCTCGATCGCAACCAATATTCGCTCTGATTACTTTCATTGTGGACAAAAGACAATCTAGCGTCCCTAAGAGACTTGACGCGCTTCAACGCTTTGTATAGATTCTTTATGTGGTACCGGCGATCGTAATTTATTGGAGTTGGGAAGGCGAAAAGATAAAAAATAGGGATTTTCTCTACCATACGGACTCGTAACACCTAATGAAAAGACTAAGATAAGATTTCAATATCAGTTAGGATTATTCTAGATCATCCTGGATAGATTATCCTGACCTTATTAAATAGTTGTACATTCAATAAGACATCATGCTTATAATACTAGACTTCGAGAGTTATAAACGCACAAACAGGAAAACTAATCATCGTCTAAAACACCTAATCAGTAATACCATACCATATCGCCGCGACGGATATTCAAATTGGAATCATAAAATTGGAAAATAACATGTGTTTAAGCGCTCTTACTTGTTTGAATTTCACCTTAAAATATAGTTTATAGTTATTAGTCTAAATAAACGATGAGTCTAATATGATTCCTAATGATCTAGTGTGCAAGTGGTATGTATATTTATGATCTAATAATTGAAAATTAATAAGAATCACTACACATAACAAGAAACAATAGATCTGGAGCGTTACTGATCGTGTAGGTGTGAACCGGTTAGCACCAGCCACCGCTTCCATCTCGGTTTCATTAATTTAATCTCCACGGTCATTCAT
This sequence comes from Theretra japonica, assembly GCA_033459515.1. NCBI lineage: Eukaryota > Metazoa > Arthropoda > Insecta > Lepidoptera > Sphingidae > Theretra > Theretra japonica. The sequence goes on along the minus strand of CM065951.1, from coordinate 563,782 downwards.
TGTGCAATCAGACACGGAATATTAATCTGCCTATTTAGTTCAGTTATTCTTGGCACAATCATAGGCATAACATTTAAATTACCTTAGGTTATTCCATAACCCTCTAACCAGGACCATCTTTTCTTCTAGTTATATTAAAGGCCTATATTGCAACTAATGGTAAGTGCAGTATCAGTCTTAAGAGTTTCGACTTACTCTCTCTTCAGCCAGTGGAAGTCCACTGCTGAACATAGAGTTGCGACAACGTAGAGATAAATTTATTTTCTTACAATGTTATTCTTCAATATAATTGTTTATAGCCACAGCCCACTCAAACTGCTTGTTAATGTCCCACAAAAGAAATCAAGGTTATAGACCAAGGGCCCGTAACCGCCAGATTTTCGTCATTTTATAAAAGCTGAAAGTTTGTCTGCGCATGCCTCTAATATAGGCATCACCATTATCTATTATGAAGCTCCGATTATGGTGGCTTTTATAAGTTATCAGCTTCAAAGTGTCCGGTTAGATGAAAGAACCATCAAAGTGTCTGAATGCCAAGGAAACACATTTTGATAATTGCCTTAATAACATATATAAAATTTACATTTTAAACTATAATGCTGGCCAAATTACATGTAATTAAATATGACGATAACTTCAAACTGTAATAAAATGAATTCAAAATAATTTGTTCTTCTAATGCATAAGTAATCCTTATAGCAATTTATAATTTGAGTTTAAAAATGTAAATTTAATGTGAAATCTTGAAACGAGTACACACTCAGGCAAATTTATTGAAATCAATTGATGTTTTGCGGACGTTATCATCGAGACCCGACGACTTTTCTGATAAGAGCAATTATTGCAATATCAGTAATAACTAATAACACTACAATAAAACTTTATTTATCTCTTACAGAATACGGAATTGTAAATTATTATATCATGCGAGGGAAGCGTAGTTCGATCGTTTTGCCGAAATTTGTACAAACATTTGAAGGTTTTCTTTATCTTTGATAATATTCCTTGGATAATACTTGTAAAAAGGTAGAGACGGAATTGAACGAAATTACGTTGTTTTCGAAATGAAAATGGAATTTCATTTGCTTGTACTCTTCCCGTTACATGGCTCACAAATAAGAAATAAAATTTGGTCTGATTTAAACAATGATCAAAGGAGCCCATGTCATCGTTGTACTACATTAATCTAACCTAAAATATCCTGTGGCGCGACCCTTTTTACTAGTTTATATTTAAACCTTATTGAGTTTTGTATCCCAATTATTGCTAAAATTATTAATCCTTTAGCCGCCCTAAAAAACAATTCGTAACTCATAATTGTATTAATCTCGACGAGTACCTCAGCACCAAGCCGCGCGTACCTAAACACTAAAGGCACAAATCGCCCCGTACCTGTTTATCTCTATCTTGGGGCATCTTAGTGTCAACTCCCTCCGGGAACGGCTTGACCAGCTCGGGCTTCTCCTTGATCTTGTCCATGATGAAGTCCAGCACCACCATGATCCCCTCCACCGAGCCCGTGATGAGGCATGCGCGTTCCGTCGTGCCTGTGGACAAAGATAATTATTATTTCTATCCTTACTATATATTCTCAATAGACTTCGCAAGAAATAAGAGATTGCAGTTTCGATCCCCACATCGGGTCATATATTTGTTTTGGTTGTGTGTGGCGAGAACTCCTGTAGTTTCTGTTATCGATAACATATCAAATCTATGTTTGAAAAAAAAGAAAAAAATATCTAAAACTGTATCTATATCTGCCTTAAGCGTCTTGTCTGACTCGTTTCTCACTTGGCCTACAATTTGCACTAGGTCAGTGCGGCGAACTTAAATCTAATTCCCATTGTAGAGGCCAAATGGTGACGTGTGGGGCTTGATATTATTATTATCTTTGTTTGCTTTAGTAGAATTAAATTGGAAGAAATGTACAGTTTTAAGCTGCTGATATCACATTTTCCGAAACCACCAATATTGCATCGAATTTAGTACACATATTTCGTAAAGAAACTATCATTTGCATTATTAAAAACATAACCATATAATTTGCATTAAGCATTAAAATTACCGTTTCATTCAATAAAATATTTTTAAAAAGCGCTCAAACGTTCGCTAATTACTGCTTCAGCAACACGTACACTGTGGTGTTAAAATTTTCTCAGCGGAATGCACAAAAAAATCTTTATAATATCCAAGGCTGTATTAACGTTTGCGCCTCAGCCAAAAAGAATGCGAGCAAAGAGCTCACCGTCAAAGGAGGCGGGCTGATGAGCACGTAATGAAAAACTACGCCTCTCGCCTCCCCACCACCCAGCACCATTGTTTCTCCAGCGTCAACAGCGCAAAGGGATTACTCTGCTGTTTCTTGCAGCCTCTCTATGGTGCAGCTGTATTCTTTCATAAATATCCCGATATTTGTTGTTTTAATTATTAAGCTTTGGGTATTCGCTCCTAATTTTTTATATACTAGCGTTATTAAGAGAAAAAAATGCTTTGTTTCTATTGTTAATATTGCTCATTCTTCTAGCACCACTACGAAAACTTAAGACTTTAGACATACTAAAAGAATATCCATTTAAATTTCGATATTACGGGTCTTATTTCACTATTACTACCTAACCTTAATCCTTAAAAGTTTAGGACATATTTCCATCCCCAAGCAAAACTTTATCCTATTTATTTTACAATAGATTTCAACTTAACTTTCCCTGACACAGCAACGGGAAATGTTAAGCGAATAACAGAATTGTCATTCTCCGTATCGATCAAAACAAGTTTGCAGCATGATAAAATAATGGCAACATAAAATATTCCTTCTACATCTGTATTCAACTCGCAATCAATAACTTTCGTTTTCCTTATCGCCATTTTGATATTCCTCGTGTAGAAGAGTGGCCACTTTTTAGGGAAATATAATCGGGACCACGGGTCGATCATCAGATTCCATTGCACAGATTTTGAGTTAAAACATCTTAACATAGTGACTTAATCAATGGGTATTCTATTGTTTAGTAAGTTGTTTACAAGCTTTCATTGCATTGAATCTTCCGAAATAATTGGTGCAATCGTCGCATAGTATTAAAAATACCGGATAAAATTGGCAGATCGTCGGGACATTTAACGGTATTTTTTAAACCGGGACCATCCGGCAGAATCAGAACGTGTGGCTACTTTGTCGTGTAGTCACAAGAGTTGCTTCGGCACGCTAATAATCGATTGGAATCCGTACGAATACCCTCATGTGCTGATATCATGGAGGGAAGTTTGTTAATCAACTGGCGGAGCGAGTGTCGCTGGACCAGATTACTCGCTATTGTTGATACGGTATACTGTATATTTTATTGGATTAAAGAGATTTAACATTAAGTTATTAAATTGTCGTATCAAAATACCAAGGGCGATAATGTTCCTTTCATTTCTGAAATAGGGAATCTTATCAAAACGCTGAGGAATCGACCTAAGTTCCCTCTTAGGAAACTCCTTAATAATTAGTTCTTCAACAAATTCCCATTCAAACGTGTCAGTATATCAAAACCCAATTACAGCAATGAGGATAATGACTCTAAGCTGCGAGCTCTTGAAAAGCCGCTCTGTCACCACATTTCACGCTTAAACTACTAACCTAAAAACGAAGAATATCCCGAAAAAAAACCGTGGCAAGGCAGCCGGCGTATTGTCGTCGCAATGAATGGCTGCCTGCCACGCATTGTACTTCAGTATACCATCGCGATGGCTCGTTCCATTTCAGTATTGACTGTAAGGTCAGATGGAAATTAATGGGCTCAAATCGCAACGTCGTGTGACTTTGCGTATTTGATTTCATTTGTGCCAAATTGTTAAAGAATTGAAATGCTTTTTGATGGCTAATTATTTTGGATTTGTGATATATTGTAAGTACTTCTAACTTTTAATGGGGGATACTTAAAGAATATTCCAGTTTCTATTAATAAAGGTATTTTAAGCTAAATGACGGAGAGCGCGAAAACTATTGGGTTTGCATAGTTTGTGAAAATTAGTTATTAGGCTTAGATGTATGGAACCTCCGCTAATGGGTATACTTTTATAAGGGTTCTAAGGAGTACATATCTCAAATTTTCTTAATATGGTTAGATATGGAACAGTGGTTACTGAAAGAGGTTTAATAACTATAAAAACTGACCATGGAAGCTACAAAAACACTTGAGAAAGGTATATCTCAAGGTGATCATTTAAGCGATATGCTCAGACATCTTGTCGAAATGGCAAACCAAGCTTCTTTATCCCTCTTTTAGATGAATATGTTATGTAAATTTTACTTACATTCTAAGCTTAAAATATAATTATAGTGAAGTTAATGTAATAATTTACTCAATGCACCCTTTTGATAACCATTCTAATTTTTCGTATTGAAAAAAAATTAATAACTTGACAAACAATCTGCAGTTTAGCGCATATACTTTCTACATTGTATGTAATGTACTAATGATATTTTTTAACGTTCAGTTAGCGACACAAATAGGCCGACCTTCGCGTAAACAGATTACTGCCAAGTTCAATAAATACTGAACAAGGTTCTCTGTCGCCGATGCCATCTAAGTTTGCGTTTCGATACGCATATTATCCTTTTGCTGATTGCAGTCTTACACTGTTTTCTTTTATGGCTTGAAAGAGAGGCTATTTTACTTCTAATAATTGATACGATAGCTAAACTAACACTACTGGTGGTAGGTCTCTTATATGTGGGAGGCCGCCTGGGTAGTTACCACTGTAATGTCCATTTGTCCCGCCAAACAGTGTAAATGCACTTTTGTCTTCCGGTTTGAAGGACATTGTAGCCAGAGTAACTATCTACTGGACATAGTAAGACTTAACATCTTATGTTTCAGGATGGTGAGCGCAGTGGATTCCCAAGCATTGCTTTGTAATTCTGGTGTTGTTTGGTTTTGCCACTATCTATGATCGGTCATATCACTTACCATCAGGCGAATGGCATGCTCGTCACGCCATTCATTGAAGAAAAAGTAAATGTTCGTCGAACTCAGTATTATTGTACCGCGTGACCCATTTTAACAAGCAATCAAATGTGACAGTAGGTTTTTCTGTAGGTTGTGACTACCAAAAAAGGCATATTGTACTGTACTTACGCCTTCAAAAGTTACGTGCAGAAAAAGGGCCGTACTCGATGTACAGTATCTTTTTTAGAGTGGGGGTTCGAAGCATATTGTATAATGCTTCATATATAATTATCTAAATAAATATAATAACTACACTCAACAGTTACATACATCGTCCTGATCCCACACTAATATCGAGTCTTGTGTCGTGGGTATCAGAAACTACGAGAGACTTTTCGGTCTCACAAACATCCAGACCCGATACAAATACATGTGGATCACACAAATATTTGTTTCGGTGCGGGGATCGAACCCGCGACCTCTCGTTTCAGTCGGCGTCTAATCAACTGGGCCACGGAAGCTATTATTATTATTATAAATTCTTTATTGAACACCACATACAGAAATAAGATAAAAATAAATATGACAACACGTTTAAATAAAGGTGACAATTGGCGGTCTTATCGCTTAACGCGATTTCTTCCAGACAACCATTAGATGGATTAAGTTGAAAAAAAAAAAAAGCTACAAAGAATAGGGTGGTCATAAAAAAGGTAAAAAAGAAAGAGAATATTAATCATAATTGAGAGTAATATGTACAAAATATGAGGAATTAAAATATACATTTTCATTAAAAAATACATAGACTACATAAAATAAAAATATCGTATAATATACTACATAAACTACAATACAATATAAAATACTGATTTAGGGGAAACATGAAAGTAATAATAAATTTAAAGTGATAGATAATGTGCTTTAAGGAGCCTTTTGAAGATGGGGAGGGATTTGGCTAATCTAATAGACACTGGCAGTTCATTCCACAAGCGAGCAGCATGGACGGTAAACGATTTGCTAAGGAAAGTACTGCTATGCTCGGGAATTGCTAACACCAAATTCTCTGAGGATCTAAGAGATCTTGCATGTGTGCTGCTAAGGAAATTAAAACGTTCTTTAAGGTAACGGGGAGTAGTGGAATGGAAAAGAATAGTATATAAGAGGAATAGGATACGAGTATTTCGGCGAAGGCGTATTGATAGCCACTTGAGCTTTTTACGAAATTCAGACACATGGTCATATTTGCGAAGTCCAAATATGAACCGGATACAAAAATTTTGAAGTCGCTCAAGCTTTTCAAATTGGGCTTCGGTGAGATCGAGATAGCTAGCATCAGCATAATCAAGGAGAGGAAAAAGAAGAGACTGAACAAGCGCAACTTTCGTGGGTATTGGCAAAAAGTTCCGTAGCCTTCTTAAAGACCCCGCTGCTGCAAATAATTTGCGGCTGAGTTCTTGCAGTTGGGGACCCCAGGATAAGGTTTTGTCCAAAATTAAACCCAAGTTCTTAACACTGTCACTATAAGGGATAATGCATCCATCAAATATCACGGTGGGTATGAGATTGGTATCAATCCTGGAAACCATCCTGGAGCTGCCAACAACAATGACTTGAGTTTTTGCCGGGTTGACTTTCAGGCCATGCATCTTACTCCAATCGTTTATACGTGCAAGATCTTTGTTGATTGCAGATATGGCCTCCGTCACCCTGTCAGCTGGTGCTTGGTAATAAATTTGTAGGTCGTCAGCATAGAGATGGTAGGAAGAAATAAGGTCGTTGGAGATAGAATTAATAAATAACGCGAAGAGCAAAGGAGATAAAAGCTATCATCCATTTTAACATGAAAATGCGTTCTATATGCTTATAGAACGCTTATAGCTTATACCTATCCCTTAATAGTAAAGATTATACTATTATATATCATATCAATATATAAGAACAATGTAACACCCATCCTCATTTACAATAGTAATGTAACAAATAAATATCTATTTTGAAATGCAGTTTTCCTCGTAGCTCGTATTTGGTAACATTTCAAACAGTTTAATTTCCTGCTCGACGAGTCGGGGCTATAAGGCCGACATTTTTCTGTCGTTTTTTGTGTGACGCTCTTCTAATTAACAAAATGAACGTGTACGCTCGCATTGTGGTGTTAAGGCTACCCTTATAAAAGTTTTTGTGTAAACCTTTTTGGATTAAAGCGACATGCAGATTAAGTTTGTGTTTTGAAATTAATTGTATAAGTACTTTCAGTTACATTTTAGAAATGGATCGTAATATTATCGTAATGGTTTATTTATTGAGTTTGAGGTTAATCATTTTAATATATTAATTATCAAAGAAGACATAGACTTCAAAACGTTTTGTCGTCTTCGGTCAAACTAAGTTTTTAACTTAAGTTTTAAAGTTGTTCGAAAGGGACAAAACAATTGATAACTAAAGTAGGTTTTAAATCTGTCTATGAATAAGGGCGTTGATCTCGATATACATTTCTACCCATAATTCTTCCAAACGTTGGTGTGGCCAATAAATATTTATTTTTTCCTCTCTTATAAGATAGATGTCTCTTGTAGTTTCCGATACTCTCTGAACAACACTGCCATTATATTATGGGATCAGACCTATGAGTGTAACTGTTAAATACGTATTTATTTAAATATTACCACTCTAACTACCCCTCACCATTACGACCTCGTCATTAATTAATAATACAAAGTTCTAACACAATTGAATGAACGATTCGCCAACGCATGGAAGCCAAACAAAAATAGTTGAACATTAAAAATTACAAGTATCACCATACAAAAATAGTTTCTATATTTAACTAACCTATTATCCGTCCAACTATTACGCAAAAAGAAAAAAAAGGCTTCTAAATTCAAAGGAACAAAATACTAAAGCGAAACAACACGTCAAACGAGTGTTGTACGAGTGGAGCGGAACCGGGTGAAATGATGCAACGGACCGGTCGCCCGGCAACCCCCCTTGACCTTGCGCAGAGGAATCCGAGCCTCCACCGCATCAGCTCTCGCGCAAACCGGTCATTATCATTTGGTATTAGTCCAATGCTACGCGAAACAAGCGCACTGGGCCAACGCGCTGCACCGAGACGCAAATAGCATCGGTTACGTTCCAACGCTGCAACACAATTGGCTGAAACGTTTGCGCCAACTAATACCCTACTAAATACGATAGTACCAGCAGAAACTACAGTCGCGTCCAACGCATCGCTTCTCCACGCGGCCGCGTAATCTCGCTCGTCGCAAGGCCGCCGCTAACAAAAGATTATCAACCATTATCCAATTATGAGCGCCGTCGAGTTATTACAGTACTTCACGCTATCATTGCTGTTCGGTTACGTAGTTCCAGTTTGTTGGTACACGTTGGCGACCCAATTGTCCTGTGTGGGTCAATTTAGACGCGTCCCACTTACGAGCCAGCCACCGGCGCAAGTGGGCCGACTGCACGGGAACTTGTCGTTGCGCAACCGCTGTGGATAGATGGCGCCACTATGCACTTGTGTGTCTTTAGCGTTTTGTGTTTGCCATGTAAATAAGCTTTGCCGCGAATAGAATACGTTGTTACGGAGATGTATTAGGCAATATGATAAATGGGACAGTGTGTCGTTTGTTGTGAACAATGTATAACGAAGTGGTCGTAATTTTTGTGGGTAGCACTTGGTGACTAATTAGTAAATACGATACCGTAGAAAGAAATTATAGAATTGCGGCCTTATTTACAGACAGTTTTAAAACTATTTTAGCTATTAAATGTTTTGATCTTTTGAACAACTTTCGAATTCAGTTTGAGCGAAGAAGACAAAACATTCGATAACTAAAACAGATTTTTAAAATGTCTATGAATAACGCCATTGGTCTTTCTAGATATTTTAGAGTTAGTGATTCGTGTGATTGTTTTGAATCTTTGATTCAATATCATATCAAGGACAGATTTTATTTTAATTGCTTAGTTTTAATACGGGTATGTTTAGAGTTTGACGCGTCTATTATCTTGTTGAATTTGTCTTGATTTTATTTTTTAAACACCAAAACAATAACAAGGAAATATTATAATTGGAAAAATAAATATATATATTTATCGACAATATAATATGAAGATTTGAAAAAACGTTGGCAACCCCAAACCAGAAACGAACCAATATACCGGCTAATTTCGTCGCCATCTCATAAAAGTCACCAAAATTAAGAATCAAATACACCCAAACACAAAACAGTACATACGTGAGACTCGTAAAAAACGCAATCGGAACATTTCTGCACTGGAAAAAAACATATTAGTGACGCCATGTTTCATTTTGACGCGCAACATCCACGTCACGACGCGACGCGACGCCGTCGCGCCAAATTAAACTTGCGCTCGGGAAAATAAAAAAATAGCCAAAGATCCCAGAGTGGCCAGATAGCTTCAACGATTGACGCAGCATTTTGTTTGGTTTAGTACCTTTGATCTGAGGTGAAGTGGAGTTTGATGCACTTGGATTACTCCAAGTGGTAAGAGCTAACGGAACATCAAGACATGTAGCAGGAAAAACAAAGATCCTTGTGACTTATGTCACAGCCTCCGTGGCGGAGTTGGTTAGACGTCGGCTGTGATACGAGAGGCCGTGGGTTCGATCCCCGCATCGAAATAAAAGTTTGTGTGAACCACATGTATTTGTTTTGAGTTTGGGTGTTTGTGAGACCGTAAAGTCTCTCGTAGCTCCAGATGCCCACGACACAAGACTCGATTTTAGTGTGGGGTCAGGACTATGTATGTGACTGTTAATACACCCAGTCTTAATAATTTATGTAGCAGTGGGACACAATTTGGGTTAGACAAATAAATCTACCTAAGTTTGATGCTAGTTAAGTCAGCTTCAGTGGCTGATACACCTGAAGGCAGTGCAATGCAATCCAAATTAAGTGTTCATCATCTCTTAGCCGTAAACACCATTGCGGTAGCCATTGCACAAAGCTGGACTTATACACACTGAACCCAAAACATGGCACATTTGTGTAAGTTATTACAATAGGTTTCATGGGGTAGGTTGGTCGCTATCCGCACCGATACCAAAGCATTTGGCGGCTCTGGGCTCCTACTCTAAGTGTCGTTTCACAGTAGCTGCGGTAAATCTTGGCTAGTTGTATAAAAGTGTTGGTCTGTGTCACGGTGTCAAGACGAATGCTGTTATTTTGGGTCAAGGTCGAGCGTGCGGCCAGCGGGCCCGCTGCGGTGGAATTCTTCAATCCGCACAAGTGTCGCGTTGACGTATGCAGAGGCATTCGTAATGAGTGGTTTGACACATATTCGATTCATAAACATTTTTCTTGTTGGCAGCGTGTTAATTATTACGGTTAGAAACAATGAGAGTGAAATTATGGTCGTTTGTGGTTTTAGTTTGACACTGTTGAAAGGAGGACGTTGTACTTACATCTTGTGTAGCTGGTACCTTGGAGGGGTAGACAGAGTTATATGCAAAAAACCTAAAGCTTAATTAGGTACCAAGGAGTGATAGGAGACGGGTCCAGATGAGGTTATACAACAAAAAAATCGAAACGGTTTCAAGACCTGGGAACCGATCCCAGGGACACACGATTCACAACCGTTAGAGTCGGCCACTAGATCAATGAAAAAAAAAAAACTGCAAAAGCGAAAACGGTCCTTTTGCGGTATTAACAAAAGTGGGTTAAAAAGGAGGTCATTTTATGAATGTAATGGTCGAGCAAATTGTAATTTCGGCTAATTTCATCAATTGCGTAAATACAGGAGGCATCCTGTTACGCAGTAAGTGGGCAGCCAAAGACCCGATTAACTAAACAAAATATGTGTTCATGGTTTAGATTTAGCAAGGAGCCACCAACCCAAAAGAATTTAGGCCAATAGAAACAATTTATAACCAGTACGGATTTGAAAATTTTCAAAAGAAATTTAATCTTTGTGCTAAAAACGAAGAATCAATTTGGGATAAAATATTCTTATCCACACGGATAGTAATCAGTGTACCCAAAGGTAGAAAACCCATAGAGACCCATGCTAGTATAACTCGTTCCAGGACTAGTCTGTGTTTATACGGTTTCGAAAAACCGACATAATCATGTAAATACTGTGTACTGCGCCTATCAGGAGCATTACCACATTAACGCGTCAAAAAAAACGTTTTCTCTCTCTTATTGATGCAGCATTTATAATAATTATGTTTCCAAACGTTGCATAGAATGAATACGTGTGTTTAAATATAAAAATGTTGCAACTACTAGTAATGTCATAGGTTAGGAGCCGAGCGGTCCGCGCCGCAAGGTCGGAATAATCGAGTTAATTTGTAAAGCAATTCGTAACGTACACATGTGTAATCTTTTTTACCTTCACTGTTTTAACCATAGACTCGAACGATCTATTCATCTATTTAGTAAATAAATGTATAATGGCCGAAATTAATAAACGATCATGATTGCTATCTAAGGATCGATTATGAATATTGACCAATCGGGCCAATGACTTATCGACATGCCAACATTTGACGCATTTTGATTACATACATACATAAACTCACGCCTTTTTCCCAAAAGTGGTAGGCAGCGGTGTTACCAGGACACTCACATTTCGCCTTGTATGTACCGTCCCAGGATGTGATAGGGGGCGAGCCTATCGCCATATCGGGCACAAATTCCTGACTCCGGGCTGATAATGAATAGAAAAATCCAATATCACTTTGCCCGACCCGGGATTCGAACCCGAGACCTCAGCTTTGGAATCATACTGTAGTACAACTATGCCACCGAGGCAGTCGCATTTTGGCTTTTTGACAAGGCATTTTGATTGTTTTTTTTTTCAGGATGGAATGTTAGAAAATTTCTAACACAATGTTCTCCACAACAATCTGATTGTTAAGAAATTAATAATTCTCTCTTGATTACTAAACCCAACAACGCAAGACAAAGTATAACTACTATATACGAGTTGGATAAATGCTTTTGATCCTGTTGAATGAGACAGCTTTTCAAATAACTGTTTGAAGTTGGACATGTTAATGAAGTAAACCTGTGATAAACTAATAAAAGCAACGTTACAACATTTTGACACTACAGTGTAATTTCCGTGAACTATAATTTCCCGCAATTCAAACACATTTAATATTATTAGAAAACCTGTTTTTAAAGTAATAATTGATGTAACACGATGACTAAACCGCAATTTCTTGATAACTCTAATGGTGGTTCAAATTAATTTAATTACACGGAATATTTTAATATTACTTAACATGTAACAACAAAATCATAACTTCACACTTGAGTACTTGATAGTAAGTAAAATATAAGAGCTCTTGTCTATTGAGCGTCTCTATAAAATAAAACAATACGTATAAATAATGCTATTTCATACAACAAAACATGTGTTTATAATACCGCGCATCATTACCCGAAATCCGGTAAACACGAGAGCAAAAACTATTGCTGTATTTATATATAATCTATACATAGACAAGAACTCAAGAGTTCTTTGTGTCATCCATTTAGGACCGTAATAAAATTGACGACCTCTACCGGACGAGCAGCGTTGGAACAAATGTTTGTTTGCAAATATTTGGCCCAGTTGTAACAAAGTTTCTCGTAGCTTCTGATATCCTCGGCATCCAATGCTGGTTTACGAGCGGGATTATGTGTATGAGAGATCTGTAATATATGACTGTAATATTCGCAGTGGTTGAACTGCATGAGAAATATTTGATGAATATGAAGGCTGAAGGATAGCATAATAAAATTATATTACGCCTATTAATAGTTATCGGTGACACTATGGGGAACGCAACCTTCTTCTTAAAATAAGGTCATGACTTATGGGTATATGAACATATGTGTCTTAATATAACGTAAATAAAATCCCTTAGAGGGAAAGGCTCTAAGGAAGCTCGCTCGCTAGCTCCACCCACTATTAATGCAGTACTTAGAATATCCTTAACAGCGATTCCGATTTCACCGAAGCTTCGATTGACAAATGGGAACCACAGATCCGACGGCTTATCGTTTTAAAGATACGAATGAATGTTATAAACCCAAGTATGTAAGAACCCGAACGGTTTCAGCAAGAATTGACAGACGAATAGATTGCGGTCAATGTTCAATAGTTGTAACCCACTCTCGCTAGTTGGCCAGTAATGGTTACTTCTGTGATCACTTTTATTTTTGCTCAGGTGATGTCACTGCTCACTGTCGTCTGTGATTGCTGCCTCACCTACTCACGAGATAATATATACGGCACTGGCTGAATTGAATAAATCACCAAACATTACTTGACAGTAGCCGAGAGTCGAGTTTAGAAGCGTAAGGTTTAGTTTATTTTTTATTGCGATGAAGGGCGAGACGAGCATGCCATTCGCCTGATGGTAAGCGATACGATCGCTCATGGAAAGTAGCAAAACCAAACAACACCACGAATTATTAAGCAATGCTTGGCATTACACTGCGCTTTCCATCCTGAGACACTGTTAAGTCTCATTATGTTCAATACAATGAAATTGATCTTTATACTGGGAAGGTAAAGTTAATGCATCCCATCGTATCAATATTGTATCCCCGATATCGCCAGTTGTTATAATTATGCCTGCCTATTCTCAACTGTATCAAACTGTAAGTTAATGACTGAATCCGAAATTAAAACAAAATGAATTTTCCGAAAAAACTACATCTAAAATGTGTATAAACAATGTGATTTATATACATACATTATCTTTACGTCTTTCCAAGCACACGCGACAACTGTAAACAGCCTTGTATCGTGATTATGATAACATTTGTTTAGACTCGACAGTGGCGAAGAAAGTGTTGCTAATCAACAAGAGCCTTCGACTGATAATGTAATTAACAAAGTGGAACGTGACATACTTGTAATTATTGGAATGCGTGTTTATCCGCATAAATTAATAATGCGAAGTTGTTGGAAGTCATTAAATAAAATTATGTAATTATCTAAATGGATCTGAGGGTGTGGATGAAAAAGTCGGGATCGATTGGACTGAAGTGATGACGCTATGCCAATCAAGTGGATGACAACCAGAGCAAAGGACCGGTCGAATTGACCTTGAACTGACTATATTGCTAAAATGATGATAGTGAATGAAAAGTAACTTACAAATCGAGAAAAATAAACAGAGTTCCACGGTCGTTTATCTCTGAGACGTAGGCGTGGCAATATAAATGTAAGTACTTAAATGTTATTCCTAGACAAATGACTGAAGAAATCTTCATAAAGATCAGGAAAAGTAGAATTCAAAATGATCAAACACACTAACAAACTATGTCAGAATAAAACCACAATTAACTTCTGCTTCACCCACCCTCAAAGAAACCTCCCAACCTCAACGCGTTAAACTCTAGGGGTTGATAAAAAGCGAGCTCCACCCTCGAACAAAACATCGGTGCGGTCCAGAGGCGTCCCAATTTCCCGGCCATTGACGCCGAGGCTCGGGTGCGATTCATTCCCGAAATAATCTCGTGTACGATAGAGTGGCAAACGTTTAAAAATAACAATAAAGTCATTAACAGAGTACGCTCAAGGACCACTGCTCATCGGTGAGTAGAGACGCGGTGAAGTCGGTGCATTTGTATCGATGAATGTATGTTGATTTAGGACTGGGGTATATCTTTTTTGGTAACTGATATAAATTTAAAAAATTAAAGAGAGTGAACATTGTACGAATTTAAATTGTGTGAGTATTAAAATGGATCAGAATTTAAATATCCTGAGATAAGAGCAAAACGAGCAATACACAAAATTTTCTTGGGACAATTGGATTAAACCTGCTATAGTAGCCCATACAAGTGTGTCGCGTTCCAGATTGGACTTGTGCAGGCCGGCATAATTGTGTCACCGCGTCAAACACACATTATCTCTCGCCTGTAGACATTTTATCTAGATTCCACTGCACTTGATATCAAGCGCATTGTAGGTACATCCTGCCAGTTTAAAACAAGTTTGACCATCTCCATGTCAGGCACAAAGAACCAGACAATCACAAATTTAGTAAAATCAAATCCAAAAATACAAGACGCATGCGAGTGAATACCGTTACACCAACCTACAAGTTAAAACAGGTTATTATTTATCTCAATGACTATAATCGACACATGGATGAGACCACTCCGTACAGCCCATTATGTTCATTAGCCCATAATGTGTTAGAATAAATAAAGTAGCTTTTTTGTAAGCCACATTATAATTTACTTCCTTCACAAGTTCACCTTCAGCACTTCCAACGAGTTATTTTATTTCGAGTGGTAACTGTACCTCAAGGTCTTAGTCTTAGTTAGCCTAATCTGAATGTGTATTTCATGACTAAAAATTGCTTCCGATACGCTCACTTTGTGTTTTGATAAGAACTTTCTTAGGGCAATTTATTTACAATCAAATACTGTGAAACAGATTAGGTCTGATTGGCTTGATTTGAATAATTTCCCCGTAGTAACACTTCAAAATGTAACTTGTTTTAGTATTAACCAAAGCATAATCATACAATTGTTTTTTTAACCAGCAAATTAAATGGTATTGATCATACTCATTGTCAAAAATCACCACATTCTTGAATCGAATAATCAAATTACGCAACAAGTATCAATTACACATAAACCAACATTTTAACGACCTCATTACAGCTGATTTTGAATTATTCTAAAAAAATAATAGCAGTTCGGCAATGACAATTAGCATTCTGGTTCGGTCACGTTTTAGAACCACATAGCTGGCAACCAGAGCGACAGCTAATCGTCGCTTCGACCTTATTTCATGCTAAACTGTTCCCTTTTCCTTTCCACGGTTATTTGATTCGAATCGGAATTAATTAAAACTGACAAAGGGATTTTGGAGCAAGAGAATCATAAATTACAACGCTTTGAGGAATTCTGAAAATGCTATTTGTTGTTTACTGAATTTGACTGGGCGTGACTTTATTAATTGTGGATGGTATTTGTTATGACAATCTGTTGGAGACCGTTATGTTGTTACAGAATATTTTATTCAGTATCATTGCTGAGAGATTTATTACAGGCAATTGTTTAATACCGACTGTATTAAACAATTATCCCTTTTTACAAAATAAGCTTTCAGATTTGTGATTGAAGATTCCAAATTCTCCCTATTTATGTGTGGTATTTGTTCTGCGACTCTAGAACCCACAACACCATTAACGAATTTCATGTCGCTATCAACATTTTTGATTCTGCCAACAGACAATAGATTGCCGCATCATTAGAAAGCACTCAATAGCGACTAGAATCTGTTCACGATGGTCACACTCATTAATTAGGTCAACTCTAACGTTGCACCATTATAAATGATGCGTCGTTTAATAATTTCGAGAGACAAACTTGGCCGAATGATTAATAGCAAACACGTCAAAAATAGAACGCGTGGGTTTGATTCGCGTAAATTCGTAAATATCCAGGCTCACGAAGATCTCATGAGTTTCAATGCTATCAAGGACTTAAACCGGATCAATCGAGTTTGTATTGTTGAAAATTTCTCATGTGAAGATATTTTCCGATAGAATTGTGTAGTATTACTCAATAGTAATACAAAAGCATCAATATTCATCGCGCGTCTCGGAAGCTCTCGAGTGAAACGATTTTTTCCGCATAGTTGACAAATAGCATCATAAAAACCAATACGCAATATAAAGCCTATGTGTATGTGAAATGATGCGCCTTCCTACTTACTTACAAAATGTAGCTCTATTTAATATTAGCGTAGAAAAATGATGCTTGTACCGACGGTTACTAGCCAAAAAATATTGTGCAAAGCAGGTGTTAAAATTTACATCGCACGTCAGGCGAATGATGGATGAACCGGATCGGGGCCCGCGCGTGCCTCACCCAAAACGATTTTTTTTTGGACTCCGCCCGTAATCCGTGATACGTATAGATTCACTAGTTTAGGTCAAGGCGAAGCGCTAGACGTTGATTTATGGCAAAGTGAAAAAACGCCCACTCCCACCACACACGACGGATAAAATCATCAACGCTGCACGCATTGTTTAGAAACACGTATAGCTGAGCACTAATTTAAAATTACGGAGAGTATCTAGCAAATTTATCACCGGGCAATAGTAAACAAAGTTTTAAATATGTTACTTGTGCAGATACAATTTAAACTCTCGCAAATTGTGATCGTCATTCCGCGAGTTCAGTGTACAAGCGGGCGTCGCAATGCGGTCGGTTGTAGCTCAACTTTTAGTCGTTAAACTGAGAATACACTTACATCTATAACAAATTCTCTACACGTTTGGACAAATTGTGCGCATAAACTGAGTATAATTTGTATTTAAATTAAAAAGGAGTCGAGTTATACGAATATAATTAGAATGAATAATTTGGTTGTCCTCTGTCAAATGTAAAGAGGGCGTAACATCAATACACGTTTATGTCCGTCTGCACGCGAGTCGATGGTTTTAATGGAAATTACTGTTGATATAATATAGAATGCGCCATACAAATAATTACAAAGATCACGCGAATGACGCCAACAATCACGGACATTGTCCAACCTGAAAAGTCTATTATGGAAAATGGGAACACGAGGAATATTCTAGCGTATTTTCATTCGAATACTACGATAATATCAGGAATTATATTAGGCTGATCCACTTTTGGATAATATTCTTCCTTACAATGGACCCTTAGTTAAATTCACCACAGTAATCACGCGCATTAAAGTCACATACTTTCAACATTCATGTAGAGAAATTTCAGGTATGCAGGTTTCCTCACAATCTTTTCATTCAGCGTTGAATAGAAATTATTAACTATGAATACACGCGTAACTTCAAAGCCGAGGTCCGCTGCTAACAAATTAATAATTCATTTACATAAAACATTTTTATTTTTTATGAGAGATTTCTTAAAATATGTATTTGCGTGGGCATTTTTCCTTAATAGCAATAAATTTATAAATTCCATCTACAAGAAAGAGAATCTTTGAATAAAAGGTTACTACTGTAGCGTGTTATGGAACAATCGAAATTACAACATTCAAATTCTGGTTTCCATGGGTCATTAAAATTACGTAGCTGTGACGTCACGCGCCGAGCCTTGATAACTAATTAATGCCCTTATATACAAATATGTAAATTATACAACTTTATAATTAGAGGCTTGGAGTTGCATGCTTGTAAGCATTGCTTACTTGAAAGACTTGAGGAGCATAAATATAGAGAAGGATTTTTTATAGTCAACTAAGGCAAGAGGGGACTACTTACAACCAACGTACTAGGCAAGTGGTCACTATCAATCATAGTCATAGCTAATGCCAAGGACACAGCTAAGCCACGGTCTACAAAAAAGGACTTTGTTTTGCACCATCATTAAACATCATGTTAAAAAATGTCTCTCGGCTACAGAACGCATTTTTAAGTTACTCCGTTTTTTTTAACTTTCAAAATCAACAAAAGCAATCCCACGTGGTCCAATCAAAGTAAATCAAGAGCGTATCGATAAAATCTCAGCACGCACTGCGCCTCACTACCGGAGCGGCATTCCGCATGCGGTAATCAATGACACATCGGTCGGTTGGCGTTAAATAACATTGTTATAAACATTATTATCGTTCAAGTTGTGATGTTAGGTTCAATAGTAATGAGATCACAATTTATACCAGTTTTCATGGAATAGATATGTAATATAGAAATTAGGAGATCGGCAGGAGAATACAATTTACAAGTTAACTGAGATAATCCAGCGGATTGAAAGATAAAAGTGGCAGGAACCATTGTGCGAAGAAGTGATAGCCGAAGGGGAGCGAAGGTTCTCTCTAGTTGGATGCACGTATTGGAAAGCGCAACGCTAAGGAAAAAATGATGAAATATGAGAAATTCTTCATTATTGAGCAAATATTTGTTGCTGCTCTCAGTGTCCTGAGATCGTGAATTCCGTCATCTAAGATAATCTCAATATCGACACAAGACTGGTATTTTAATATGTTGGAAAGCCTGTGTATGACAGTTGAATATAACTTAAGTCCTTTAATTCCTTAAGAAAGTCGTAAATATCTCACACCTGACACGCCAAGTTGTTCGTACAATGGTGGATTCGTATGTTATTTTTAATTAACAATGGCTTAATTTTGAAAATGTTTCGTTCATTTAAGTCACGGTCGCACCTGGGAACGGTTCCTCGACAAACAATAGGAGTCGTTGAAGGTCTTTGCCACCAACCGATTTGAATAAAAGAATGCTTTGGAGTCTGACATTTTTATCCATTATGTTTTAAATTGAAGGACTTTTTAGTATTTATAATATAATGGGGTTAAGAAAAAATAGTGATATGCAAACATATACCTACCATAGAGATTTTCACAAATGTGATATCTAGAAATATGCTTCTGTAATGGACTAATTGCTAATTATAGACTTGATGCTGTGTAATAAAAGATAAATATGTAGTCATGTTTAAACGTTTCTAATTTTATTAATAATCGCTAAGCTATTTTCGTAATATCCATCATGAATCGGAAACCTAATTGTAACTGACCTCTTTAAAAGCAAAATAAATTTCATCATAGATCTCCAGAATCCGTCGGACTTTCATTGAAATATATCTATAGAAACAGTCGTTTAATCCACGACATGAAGTTGAAAGCGCTGATATAAGATAGCCCACTTGTTTGGTGAAATTCATCAGCTGTCTGCCGAGCCGCAATGCGCCATACTAGTTGGACAAAGGCCCAAAAACTCCTACAGAGACTGGAGGGAGGGGGGAGGTTAACAAACACATACCTATGGGTATTGAATGCTCGTTGTTTCCGATAAGTATTATAAACTCTCTTGGCTCTTGCGTATTTCGACTACTTCACCTACATACGTCGAAATTATTGTTAACATTTTGAGATTTTAACGATGCAATGCAATCTCATTGTTAGATATGGACGTGGTTATTTCTTTATTTTGTTTCAGATTTCCAATAGAGGGGTCCTACCAATCTCACTCCACGACGTCAGTAGTGCTTAAACGGGGGCGCCATAAGAGGTGAGGCAGCGCGGGCCTAGATTTCTTAGTTTTTTTTACGGCCGATAGGGGGTGTCGTAGCAATCTCACCCCACGACAAAACTGGCACTGTTAAAGTACACGTGATTGAAAAGCCACAAGCTATCGACAAATCTACTCGCGAATAGCTCACAGGTACAGTCACCGCCAAAAGTAGCTGAACATATTCAGAACGCCAAAAGTCATACACACATAAAGCATCAGAAGTAGGTGACCAGTGTCGGCCACAAAAATTCATGAACACACTAAAGTTACAAAAGTTGGTGAACAGCAAAAGCAACAAAATTGATGAACACGTCAATTGTACATAAGTCACTGAACATTTATAAAAAGTAAGATTGCCGTAGATGTGTTCACCTACTTTTGTTGCTTTGTTAAGTATTCGTTGTAAATTTTTTTTCACAGTTTATATTTTTAGTTTCTTTTCTGCATTAATGTATTGTCTTTTACGTTTTTGTGAAATACCTAACTAATATTTATTTTCGTAGAGTTTAAATGTCGTGTTAGTCTGTTGGCGTGTGTGCTTGTATTAAACAATAAATTATTATTCTTATAGGTACCTAATTTTATTTATATCGTGTTGTTGGTTTTCCAAATATAATAAATACATAAAATAAGAACATAAAATATATGTCTGTGGTCTTGTTCCGTTTCAATGAATTATAATGTATGACAATATTGGCAACAATTTGTGTAAGTATGTGCTTTATTTCAATTTTGTATATGTACTGTACCTACATGGTGTGTACGGTTTTGGTGACAATTAAAATAAGTAAATACAAAGAAAATATTTAAACTTATTAAACAAAAAACAAATTCAACAATAAAAATAAAAATATTAAATTGTTTAAAATCTTGTGTGGCCTCCATTTGCATAGATGACGGCCTGTAGTCGGCGTCGCATAGAAGATAACATATAAGCACATACATCTCCCCCTCTGAATATGTCCCACACGCGTTCCACGTGGCTTACAGTGCCTTCTTATGTGCGTGGCGTGTCGGGCTCCCAGGCCTGGACAATGAGACCCCATAGATTTTCTATATTGTTCAATTCTGGACTCTTCGGTGGGAACGGCATCTCGATAATCGCATTTTCATTATTTCGGAACCACGCTTGACATCTTCTAGCTTTATGCACGGGGCTGTTCTCGTGGACGAGGTATATTGGCTCCGATACGTGCTTTCTGGCCGTAGGAAATAATGTGTTTTCCAACAAATCTAAATAGCCTTCGCTATTCAAGCGGTCCGATATTTCCGTCAGCTCACCGAGGCCCGATGCACTCATCCATCCCCAAAAGCCAACGTTAATACGGCCCCCCCGATCGATTATTCCTAATATTTTCCGGGTTATATCTCTGACCAGTTAACCGCCAAAGAGTGCACCGTCCATCTTCCGTTGATTGAAAAGTTTTTTCATCGGCGAAAACGACTTGCGACAAATCGAAATGCAAGAACCTTTCGGGAAATTGCAGGCGTTTCAGTTTGTGCCGTGGTGTTAAAATAAATTTTCTTGCTGGAACTCGATTGTAGAAGCCGTGTTCTTTCAGCCGCTGGCGAATTGTATGTCCCGATATGTCCATGTCCATGTCTCGTCTAAAGGTATACGGTATTTCGAAGCTAAAAAATAATCATTAAAATATTATTGACCTCGGTCTACAGACATTAGTAAATTGCAAACGGAAGATGGACGGTGCACTCTTTGGCGGTTAACTGGTCAGAGATATAACCCGGAAAATATTAGGAATAATCGATCGGGGGGGCCGTATTAACGTTGGCTTTTGGGGATGGATGAGTGCATCGGGCCTCGGTGAGCTGACGGAAATATCGGACCGCTTGAATAGCGAAGGCTATTTAGATTTGTTGGAAAACACATTATTTCCTACGGCCAGAAAGCACGTATCGGAGCCAATATACCTCGTCCACGAGAACAGCCCCGTGCATAAAGCTAGAAGATGTCAAGCGTGGTTCCGAAATAATGAAAATGCGATTATCGAGATGCCGTTCCCACCGAAGAGTCCAGAATTGAACAATATAGAAAATCTATGGGGTCTCATTGTCCAGGCCTGGGAGCCCGACACGCCACGCACATAAGAAGGCACTGTAAGCCACGTGGAACGCGTGTGGGACATATTCAGAGGGGGAGATGTATGTGCTTATATGTTATCTTCTATGCGACGCCGACTACAGGCCGTCATCTATGCAAATGGAGGCCACACAAGATTTTAAACAATTTAATATTTTTATTTTTATTGTTGAATTTGTTTTTTGTTTAATAAATTTAAATATTTTCTTTGTATTTACTTATTTTAATTGTCACCAAAACCGTACACACCATGTATGTACAGTACATATACAAAATTGAAATAAAGCACATACTTACACAAATTGTTGCCAATATTGTCATACATTATAATTTATTGAAACGGAACAAGACCACAGAGATATATTTTATTTTCTTATTTTATGTATTTATTATATTTGGAACACCAACAATACGATATAAATAAAATTAGGTACCTATAAGAATAACAATTTATTGTTTAATACAAGCACACACGCCAACAGACTAACACGACATTTAAACTCTACGAAAATAAATATTAGTTAGATATTTCACAAAAACTTAAAAGACAATACATTAATGCAGAAAAGAAACTAAAAATATAAACTGTGAAAAAAAAAAATTACAACGAATACTCAACAAAGCAACAAAAGTAGGTGAACACATCTACGGCAATCTTACTTTTTATAAATGTTCAGTGACTTATGTACAATTGACGTGTTCATCAATTTTGTTGCTTTTGCTGTTCACCAACTTTTGTAACCTTAGTGTGTTCATGAATTTTTGTGGCCGACACTGGTCACCTACTTCTGATGCTTTATGTGTGTATGACTTTTGGCGTTTTGAATATGTTCAGCTATTTTTGGCGGTGACTGTACATGTTACACGCGTTACTTGCCACACCGACCTCGATGACCACTCGCACCTGCATCGACCACTAACGCAATTAACACCTGCGTTTATCGACGATGCCGCGAACG
Source organism: Theretra japonica (assembly GCA_033459515.1). Taxonomy (NCBI): domain Eukaryota; kingdom Metazoa; phylum Arthropoda; class Insecta; order Lepidoptera; family Sphingidae; genus Theretra; species Theretra japonica. The sequence goes on along the minus strand of CM065951.1, from coordinate 540,784 downwards.
GGGGCGCCTGGCTGCTAAATGGAAGGCGATGGGTTTGATAACTTGTTGTGATATATTTAGATGATGATTCTAGCATATAATGTCGCTAATGTTAAGTGCAGTATGAGTATCCAGCAGCCACAGATAACCATTTGTGAGGTGATCACAGACTAGCTTATGGCTAGCCAAAGTGGCGTGGTTGGTTAGACGCAGACTGTGAAACAAGAGGCTTCGGGTTCGATCCCCGCACCGACACAAATGTTTGTGTGGTCCACAAATATTTGTCTCGGGGCTGGGTGTTTGTGAGACCAAAAAGTCTCTCGTAGTTTCTGATACCTACAACGCAAGACTTAATTGATCTTAATGTGGGGTCACAACTATCTATGTGACTGTTGGGTGTATTTATTATTTATGGTTGAAATTTCATGCCAAGTACCTACAGTACTTAAAACTTCTGAGTCTCTAATTTGAAATAGATTAAGAATAGAGCACAATGGATGACATAACAACAGAAATAATAAATAAAGAATAAATAAATCCAACATATTTATTATTATTTATTCATTAATATATTAATGAGAGTAGACGAAACGAAAGTAGTGTGTCAAGATCGAGCAAAGCGTAGATCCATAGTATCCGCCTTCCCCTACGGGGTACAGGCGTGACGTTTATGCATGTATTGTAACTATCTAACATGACTAGACGCGTAACCAAGTTTCTCGATCGAACTAGCGACCTATCTATTCTCTTATCTGAGCCATCAAATGTTTATCGTAGAAACAATGCATAACATGTCGTTAGTGTGTGGTGTACAAGATTGCAAGCGATGCGGCAGACAACTCACGTATTCGTAATAAATATACTTAGTACTTGTTGACAACGAGATAAACAGATAGCTTTGGAAATAATAATTATTTAGTTAACTAATAACATAAGATTTCTGTGTATATTTAATATTGAAATCTTTACGATCTCATTCACCTGTTTATAATTAATTGATATTTGCAAGCAGGTGTAAACGGGCAGTATTTTCGTTAAATGTCATGGTGGTAAAAAAAGAAAGTGTATTTAAAAATATAATATCACAAGTAGTATTAGTTTCGTTATATAGATCGTACTTTACAGTTCTTTTCAAAAAGATTTTTCCAATTCATCATAAACACCACTCGATCTAAACGTCGACCCATTTCACAAATAACAATACGAATAAAAAGTCATAATCTGCCAACCCTAAAGAGTTCACAATGAGTTCTCCAATAGCGCCTGTGATCCTTCACTTCGACACGTCTCAAATATCTCACTCAAATATTACAACCGGAGGGTAGATCGGGGTTGAGAGGGAGCGAGGGGTGTGCAGTGGAGAGGCGAGGGTGTAGGGTGCTCATGTGCCCTCGGCGATGTCACGTCCGTCGCTCGCGGCGAGAACTAATGACTACAAGGGCTATTTTCGATGGAGCCCACTGTGTCTATAATTAGGGTTGGCACTTGACATACAAGTCAGAGCTTGATACTCTTTCTCTAAATAAATGCAATAATTGGTACTTTTATTTATTTTTCAGTGACGAAGTGGATACCTGAGGAGTAAAGGCAATCGAGGAAATCAAAAATCGTAAGCTGGTAGTAGTGTTACATTAAATTTTGATATCTATATCCACGAAAATTTTATTATTATTATTTAAGCAAAAGATAATTCAGGGGGAAATTATACGCCAAACGGGTCAAATTGATCTGGCATCTTTGATGTTTCTATAAGAATAAGAAAATAATCCAGTTAAAATACTTCAAGTCGGTATTGTATAAAGAAATCCGATTGCTTCGTTCAAAGTAATGTTGGAATAACTTACTAAGATAAAGTTCGCAACTCGCAACATTTAAATAAATTGAATTCCTCCTTAACGAATTTAGATTTTATTTCGAACTGACTTTTAAATAGTTGGAGTTAAGAAGCGTATTTGTGAGAATCAATTATTTATTCGTGTTTTAAAGTCTATACAAATTGTTGAGATAATAATGTAATCGCCGAGTGTACGAATTATGAACGCGAAACGATCTCCACGTTTATACTAATAAAATTAAGTTTGTTTGAACGCGCTAATTTCTAGTACTATTTCTATTTGATAACCCGATTCTTGAGGAACGTTATTAGCTATTTCACCATACGAATTAAACAACATTAAAAGCTAAGCTATTTTTGATTTAAAGTGATTAATAATTAACTAAATAGACACAGGTAAATACTTTATTGAGGTTCCCACTATAATTTTAATTATTAACCAGACATTATATAGTTGCGTGACATCCCTAGCTCGTGTGACGGTAACCTACATATTTTTAAAAGCGCGTCGGTTCAATTCTGCCACAATTACCGATGTTGTAATTATTATGATGGACGGACGCGAGGCGCCGTTTTTTTATGATTTTTGCCAACTTCACTCATTAATATAACTCAAGTTTTATGCTATTGGCAGTGGGCATCAGTTTATTGAATGACGTCAGTTTCTTGGTAGAAGTAATGCATATTAGAATTTTTTTTAAATATTTGTTACTACGTTTTGTGTGATGAATGTTTCGTACTGTCCAAATCCCTAGTTAACATCATAACGAAAGGTAAATCACTTACGACGGTAAATATCCAATATTACCAAATTAATGTGTCCCTTTTCTAGGCTTTTCTTTTTCTTTTTAATTTAACTTATTATGAAGTCCAGACTGGACTGTGGATCATATACTGTACTGTACTGTATCAGCCCATACACGACCCACTGCAGGGCACGAGCCTCCTCTACAATCGAGAGTACGATTGAGAGTGGTTAGGCCATATAGTCCACCACGCTGGCTCAGTGCGGGTTGGCATGGTCATATACTGTGCCTACATAAAAAAGTAAGTCGTTCTATATTTGCAAAAACACAAAAAGACAGCTACAAACATTAGTCAATGCCTCAGCGGATATTGGTTCCTCGGAAATAGGATATCTAATAATAGCGTCTTAATATGATTACTTGGGATTAAATTACTTTGTTGACTCGACAAAATTAGGTGCTTTCACGAAGGCACATAAGTACACATTCGAAGTATCAATATTATAATATAATATTTAAATCCTCACTGTTTGGAAGTTATACTGAAATATTCTAGAACTTCAGAATTTCGTCTTTTCTGAAGACTATTGTGGATTCAATGTACGGACAAACAAGTGTTGTATAACCTAGAAATAGTTTTCTAGTCTGAATATTTGTTTTTATGAAATTATGGCTATCCCAACAATTGGACAAAATTACATACATATATTCACTCACGCCTTTTTCCCAGAAGGGGTTCTACCAGGCCACCCACATTTCACCTTGTGGGTTCCATCCCACAATCTGATAGGGGGCGGGCCTATCGCCGTATCGGACACAAATTCCTGACTCCGAGCTGATAATGAATAGAAAAGACTAATATCACTTTGCCCGATCTGGGAGTTGAACCCAAGACCTCAGCGTTGTAATCATACCTAGTACATTTACGCCACCAAGGCAGTTAGAGAAATTTACATTCAATAATTTTATAAAAGAATTAACTATACATGGCCACCATAAATACTAAGGCATAAAAATATACACCGTAACCCAAGTAAACATACTTTAAATAAAAAAATACCAATTTCTCATATTGCATTACAACACGCGACCTTTTCCATTCTCATCTAGCGTGTTGCGCCACGCATGTCAATAATGGATGTCGATAATCCTACGTGAACGCTATCAAAACATTTTTTAGAGTTCCATAACAAAAAAGAGAGGACAAAACCTTTTTAGGATCACTTCGTTGTATGAATTTTAAAAAATGTATATGGGGTACATCTCATTGGCCTAGAATAATGAAATTTGACTAGAAGATATACTCGTAATACCATAAGTATAGGAATAAAACATAAAAATCATAGTTGAAAGGATTTTTCTTTTTATTTTGTTTCATCCTAAAATTTACTTCTGGATTCTGGCCAACAAGAGTTGCAGTAATGGGCTCGTAAGTATGAGGTTTTGTACGGTACGGGACCCTGGACACGCGAGCCCGACCCACACTTGGCCGCTTTTTTTCATATTTGCAATAGCTGAACATACTGTAAACATTACGCCACTCGCACACGAGCGAAAGTGTCAAAAGTGATCATACAATGCGAATTGGTTTACATCACTGGCTGACAATACTATTGTTTAAATTGGGCCAGAATTGTTACAGCAAAAAAGAGTGAAATCGAAAAGATTTTGCTAGAGTCACCGTTAAAAAAAAGGGAAATTTATAATTTGGTACCTCGTTTATTTTTTTAATTTTAGATCCCTAATCAAAAAACTTTCCTATTTAATCGAATCTAAACAATAGTAATAGTCTGAACATTAAAAAATCACGAACATCGGAAATGGCAAATATAGCAAGAGGACGCTAAACTGTCGACACCGCAATTTTACCATGACACCTATTAACACGTCAAATATTCGTGGCTGACTTGTAGAAAAGGTAATCTTGCATAGGATTGCATGCTAACCTAATTTGAACACTAGATTTTATTTAGTTCCAATACTATGATAAAGTAAAACACATGAAAATCATGTGCTACAGTAGCGTTCAACAGCCCCAAAATGTCAGCCCTCAACCCTAATCCTAACCAAACAAAATCGAGTGTCAATACGAGGCCAGCTGATTGAAAAACCATTGCTCAACTCAAAAAGAACTTGACGCAAAGCCTAGAAGAATTGGCGTGATAATTGCGAAGGTGTGTCGGCGGAATTGTGCAAATCATTCTAGCAGTCACCTTGACACGCCTTGTGGCAAAAATTCACGGTGATGTAACCGATGGGCCACCACGCAACGTGGAGCCACGCTGCACGCAACGCTTTATTACTAGCCTACTGGTATTTGGATTATTTTACTATGCACACGCGTTTACAACAAAGGGAAGAATGCTAGAGCCACCTATTGTTCGCCGACTTTATTTCCGTTCCATCGTGGTTAGTTCTGCGCACGAATTTCGAAGGCATATTAAGTGTACCAAACTATATTACGCCAAGTTGGGGTAGATTAAGGGCATAGGTGTTACACTAAAGGCCAAATCCTCAAATCGTAAAGGACGAAATTGTTAAGAAATTGGTGTTAAAATGACTGAAAAATTGCAACCGAAAGTTAAAGTAAATTTCTTGAACCTTTAATCATTACAGCTACTGCACAAACCGGTGCTACCATTCATAGCCCATTTAAAAGAAAGACACTCAAATAAAGAACATTTAGATTCGATACAAAACAGAATAGACAAAAGCGGATCCTCTCAATATCGATAACAGAATAGGTTTCAATCATCGACAGCGCCGCACGCCGCATGAGGAATTTGTTTGCACACAAATATTTTTATTAGCCGCCGCCCCGGGCGCGGTACCGATATTGAGCCGTCATATTTTAGACTCAACAATTTACATTTTGGGTGTGTCAAAAACCGAAACTATGCCAATAAAGGATAGGTCAGAAGCAAATGTACGCATGTGAGAATATGGACTTAGATTAAAGTAAAAGATGCGAGGATTTGGGAAAAAAAATTGAGTTTATTAATCCTCTGGGTTTTGGGCGTCGTGTATTTTTAAACTACATACTATATTGAAGAAAATTAATTAAATGTTTTTTTGTTGATGGGGACTTCCAAAAAGGCAGAATTACAAACATGTGGCATGCTAATTTTGTTTAATTTATTTGTACAATATTTTCATAAACATCTTTCAAAATATTCTATACCTACTAGCCAGTACTACAAAAGCCAAGTAAGCATATGCCCTAACAAAGCGAGGGCGTATTGAGTCCGTATGCGGCGGAGCGGACACGCCCGGCTGCTCGATTTACGTCAATGCGTATAACCGTTCCTTCAGCTTTATTTACTGGCTGCTACTAAACGCTCACACTAAATCGCCGGCAGGGCGTGAAAAACCGGCAGTGCTGTACGTTTCATTTTTATTTTGGGTCAAACCAAAATAAAATTTGGTACATAAAAAAATTGTGACTAAAGTGTTTATCACTAAAGCCAATCAAGAAACTATCACCCCGACCAAATGATTGGGGTAGAAAAAATACACTAAATGGATTTGAACACGTCTCACTAAATCACAGCTTTTCTATCATTTAATTGATTTTTTTTAAATCATAATAATATCATGAAAACTTGCTTGATCGACCCCTACGATCAAACCCAATTTATTATTTTTAAATCAACGCAAACGAATGGAACATCGGCAAAAAAGTCCAGCCAGTTTCAAATATGGAATTAAATAAACGGTAATGACATTGCATTACCAGCGCTGCAGCGCGCGCGGGGACACCGTCCACACGCTGATGAGTAAGAGCTAGCGCAAACAGCGCTGAATGTAACGCGATTACTGGCACGTGTCAACATTGCACCACTACTTATAATATGCACGGCTGTACACATGTAGTCATCAATGTGTTTGATTTTTAAATTGCTTTTAATTTAATTTGTCTGGTTGTTTGTGAGACCGAAAATCTTACGTGGTTCTTAGATACCCTCGACACAAGACTCAGTCTTAGTGTGGGGTCAGGACTCTGTATGTGAATGTTGGGCGTATTTATTTATTTTTATTTCTAAAGGTAATTTAAATTCAGGCTTAGTTTAAAACCTCTACTAGAAAGTTACAGGGGAAATATAAATTCGACTCGCTGCGCCGCACAATAGGATATACCAGAGAAAAATGATCCCCATTTTTCGTGTAGAGGAAGTGAACCATTGTTTTAGCAACATTTTATTTTGCTAATTTTCCGAGCTATGCCAAATTACAGCCTTCTATTTCAAGAATATCTGAAACACGCCGCGGTCCGTAACACCAACGAACATGGCGGAACTATAAAGGTTCTTTGTTGACTACGGGACGGTAATAAAATGACTAATATTCTGGAGTAGTTAGTCCGCATCTTTCATCAGATATTACAAAAGATTTTAAAATGAGAAAACATTTTTTTATCAACGGACTCAAAATTTGGAAGCTCAACATTTATTTAAATTGTCCATGAAAGCATAATAGCGCCACTGTTCTTGAACAAAACGAATCTTTTATGTGTCATCAATATGACAAAATTTTCAACTTTCAGTACAATGAGAGCTGTACAATTGAGCGTCAGATGAAAGGCGCAGTGCTGGGCCTCCCCTGGGGAGAGGAGGAAAGAGGAAGAGGAGAGAGGGGGAGACAGAACAATGCCCACTATAATAGATACATAATGGATGAAATTCGGACTCCTCCGGGGCATTTTGCAATGAGACAGTTAATCCGAGCGCGCAGTTATTTAAGTGCTGCATAATGGCTAGTAATATTTTTATAGGCTTTTTATGGATTTCAATTATAATGAAAGTTTGCGGTTTTTGTATCAAAACTAGGTATTTTAAAGAGAGTGGAAACTGGACTAGACTCGATTAGAAAAACCTTCACAGCCAAAAACTTCGTTTTTCAACCAAAAATTTAAGCTATGAAGAAGATTTCAGTGTGTATTATGTTTTAAATCTTATTAGAAACTTTAATTACTATCTTGACCGTATCACCAAGTAGCTACAACACTTCTACTATGAAATACATCTCTTAACATTTATCTCTATTTACTGTTTAGGAATGTCCATCAGTCAACACCAATCTGTGCTGGTATGCCCACTCCGTCTTGTCAACACTACGCGTGAGAATTTGTTAGCGATCCCTCTTTAAGTCGTGTGTAATCTCGCAGTGGGATTGACGCTAAACTAACATTAGCGAGGGTGTCCGCCACCGACCCGATTACGAGGGTAGTTGTTTACAATGATCTGGTGGATAAACAGTTGGGTGCAAATTACTGTACTAACGTAGGTTATATTGATATGCCTTATCGAATTATTGTAGGATTAAATATTTTTCTAGTTTAAACAAAAAACTATTCGAATTTAACCGAGTAAAAACAAATTATTTGTGTTTATCTTTGAGGAAATAGATCGACTTTGGCAATATTTTCACAGGAAAAATATACATCTAGTTTCATACTCCATTCCTGCTCCAAAGTAATTGAAGGATTTTCCGAAACCGTAGCTACTAGAGACTCTCAAAGGGCCGTGTGACTCTTTACGTTTCATAAAGCTCAAAAAACTCCAAGTGACCACCCTCACTATAATTTTAGATGTACCCTCATCTAACATTAGAGGCTTACACACTGTTCAAACTTCAACAAAACTGAATTTTTTCCAACTACCGACACTTCATAAATATTTAAAAACTCACCTGGATAGAAGTCATGCGACTTGGACATCTTGACCCTGGCGCCGGTGTCCTTCTGGAGCTGCGCGATGGTCTCGCCGCCCTTGCCGATGATGGCGCCGGCCACCATCGACGGCACCAGCACTTTGAAGTGGTACGTCGGCTCCACCGCTGCGGGGAATAAAACTGTTACACCAGTGTGGTGGGAGCTGGTGGGTGGTGTGTTTTGGTTCGAAGATAAATAGTAATTTGATTGACAAATTCAAAATTAAAAAAAAAATGAATTCAATTTGATGTGGTATTATACTTATTGGTGTTTTCCCCTTTTTAAAAGTGGTAGAATTTAATTTGAACTGTTATAACATTAGTGTTTTATAGTGTGTCTTGTATTTGATAAGTAGACATTGAGATACTATGCTAAGTAGGTTGGTTACTTTTGTATTCCTGGACTCGAAAATAAAACTTTAAAAAATACTGTAGGTATTCATTGCCTAAATGTTTTGGGACTAAATAAATAAAGATCCAATTATGTAACCTAACCTCATTTATATCCCATAACAGCCTATACCTAAAATATTACCCCTAAAATGCCTTCCACAAATAAGGGTTGAGGGTTCGAAATAATTCCTGTCGAATTATACAAGGGCATTTGAGTTTCAAGCGGAGGGAGCAACCGGCAACATTAATCCGTTAATTGATACGATGGATTAATGGGGGTTGTGTCTGAAAGGGGTTGGCCATGCGCGTCAATGTTATCTTAATATATAAGGCATAAGACGCGTGCTCTGAGGAATTAGGCCTATCTCGAAACACTAGCATATAATTACATCTAACAATCTCTTGACAAGGGTAGGTATAAACTAAAAATAGGTTTAGTGTCCAGCCCAAATAGGGATAATACATTTTAGGCTACTATCTTTATAAAGCATTTTTAAGATCGAAAGACATCTAAAACATAACACATTTTTCGAACCAAAACACATCGTACAATATACATACAATAAATTATTTAATGAGTGGGCTTTCATGTATGATAGGAAAATTAATAAGAAACAGCAGACATCATGAAATCCCAATGTTTTATGCTGGGTGTCCATTACACGCGTCTAACAACGTCGCGAAGTGAATACGATATCTACGCAATGGAACAGCTGTTCATGTGTGCTAAAGTCACCGCCACGCGGTAAGTCACGCTTAATGGACACTCAGCATTACATTGCTGGCCATCAAAGGTCTGGTTTGATGAGCAGCGCCGAAGTAGCGTAGTGTATGAGTAAGTGTTGTGATGTGCTTAATGTATGTACCACACCTTCTGTTGTGCTCCATGTCAGTATGATCGCGTGACGTCAAACGCTTTGGCGTAACCAGGGATAGGAGGCTGGTGAGAATATATTTTCGTATATTTTCCATCAGTACAGTGTTTTCAAATGATATACGTTAAAAATGTTATTCAATTCATTTTACATTTAGGATTTCATTTACTTTAAATACTCATATATGACTTCCAGAGTTTCAAGGAGTTAAGAGTACAAGTCCGGAATACATAAAATCCCAGTTACGCCAACATTTAAACGCAATAAAAAAAAACATTAGTACCAACTCAACGACATCAAGTTGGCAACAATATGTTAGGTGTGTGTCTGTTTATTTTTAAGAGGCATATAAACATCGCTTTTATTTTATCTGTTTACTTTCATGCACAGTTAATGCTATGTCTAAACACAGAGAAGTACGACGAAGAAGAAAATTAACTAGATGATTGATGATACAGATTCCTTGCGGATCTAGCCTAGATCTAATGTGTCTGGCTAATTGAAACATAAATTACGCAACAACACCGAAAAATCCCGCACAAGATGTATTGCAGAATCCTTATCGACAAAGCACACTCGAAAGAATGGATATACAAAATACGGTATTACAGATACATCGAAGAGACTGACTTCTTTAGTATCACACAATAGTAATCGAAAATCATGATCGCTAACGAATTGAAATTGAAGAAAAGAAATCGGTGCGTTAAGTATCATACGATAGCGATCGACAATGATCACAATGAATTGAAATTGGAAAATCTTTTGAATGATCATTGAATAATGAGCAGAATCATGTTTCGAGAATACTATCTAATATACGCACACAACGTTCACAGACAACCATACATTCACACTCATGCTCCAGTTAAATAGTTTAAGTATCAAACTCCCGCAACTAAACGATTTCTTTTTGTAGACATTTCTTAACTTCGAACCATGCGCGAACTAGGTTACTCGACTTATTCTTCTATCACAAGTTAAAAAGGTCATTCAATTGTATAGTATTGGTATTTTGATCATTGGAATCGGTTTTATAATCCCAATAGTGCGTCGGAGATATACGAATATTTGATGTAGGTTAGCCTTCCAACGCTACCTTTGTACTAGTCTTAAAGGAAAACGTAATTTTCACATATAACCGGTTCATGTATGTATGATTTAATTAACCGTAATCTTACTGAAACTCATAATTACAAACAGATATGAATATTTATTCACTGTATCAGTATTCAGTTGTTTACAAATTGAGCAATTATTTTGCGGTAAGCATCCATAATCCAACAGCCATTGCCAATGATTAAAACTACACTATTCCAACGTATTCCCAAACCAACCGAAACTATTAAACCCATACAGAGACAAGCACGTGTCCAGCCAAGTGCATCTCAATTGCAAGCCCGATCTATTTCAAACGCGATTGACCCGCGGCCGGATTGCTAAACCGTTTCGTCCTCGCTCCAAAGAAGCCAATCAGTCCAGAGGGAGGGGAGGAGGAGGGAGGAGGGGGGGACACCACCCACTTCCAGCTCCCGACAGCCGGTAGTAGCGACCTCATTCGAGCCTTGTTCACCTGTCACTCCCGGCGCGATACCGCCATTGATGTCTTTACATCTGTCGCCTATTGTTGCTTTACATAATGTGAACTAGTCTGCATTGCTCTGTACTGCTCACTGTATAATTACAATTCCGGTTGGGAAGCGATTCGTGGCTAAAGTGCCAAGTTGTCTACATGTGCATGTTAAACCTTGATTATTATGTATTTCTGTCCGCCAAATTGCATGGTTAAATGTGTTTACTAATCTAAGAGATAGCATACCTTTCATAAGTCTTTATAATCATCTATGTGTAATTATACACTTGGAGAACAAATCTCTTAAGAGACTAAAACAAACAAGACGATTAAAATCTATGAGTTTATTTTCTATCTATTTTATATATGAAAATATGAAGTTGCATTACAAAGGTTTCTACGCTATGTTTGACGGCAAAAAAATAAAGGCATTTTATTCACAATGGTATTGAACCTTTATAAAATTCAGTAGAATTTAACCTTTCGTTAAACGCTACCTCTAGTAACTTTAACGCTGATATAGAAACATGAAATCACTTTGAGTGCAACTGAAGTGAACTGAAGCTAATAATAGATTTCAAAACTAATCTTTATAATAACGTTCTACGTCCGAAGTCGTTGCAGGAGGAAGCAATTCTCCAACATTTTCCAATAAAATTCTCCGAAGTCTCCGAGAATTTCCGGTTCGATTCAGATTCCGCGTCGTTTCACCGCATTTTATTCAGTTTAACAGTAATTTTCATTCACCAAACTACAAGCGAGACGGGCCGGTAAAATTCTGCCAACCCTATAATCTTACAAGACAAAGGGCCGCTGTATTCAATTAAGAAGTTCATTTCGCTGGATTTTCTTTTGAACAAAGGCTTTTTAATATACTTTTGCGTAACTTTGAAACGCTTTAGGGATGTTACGGGCTCCAAGTCGAGTTTTGTGAACAACATTAATATTTACAACAAAATAGGTTTTATTTGCACATGGAAGAGCAGGAAAAATCATCCGTAGTGCTTTATCTTTGCGAAAAAAAAATCATTATAGCGAGTGTGATTTTGTATCCTTACAAATTAGTAACGAAAATGTTATAAATTATCGATTTTAATCGAACTACTGTGAACCTTCGCTAATTTATCTCCGACGGTTCCGCATTTTTCATCTTGGGTATTGATAAATTTTATCAATTTTAAGATGTTGGTAAAATGTATCTTGCTTTCAAAACAAATGCAGTTAATACACCTAGTACTTCAAATACGGCAACAATAGACCACTTTCCGATAGGCAGCACCTTCAGTGGCACTGCGTATCAATTTTCCCTTCATAGTCGAACAAAAAAACTGTCGACTCGCCACAGGTTAAAATATTTTTTCATTTACGTCAAAACGATGCTACATTTCTATTAAACGTACAACAATAGACGTGGGTTTATCTGGACCATCGTCTCGTCCATACCGCTGATATATTGCGCTTGTATTACGGGCTCAACTGATTTCGTTGTCACATTCATAAAAAAAGATTTGGAAATACCGTGGAGTGGAGCCAAGTGGTATTACATTTTTTCTGTATTATAATTCAACGTTTAATAATGTGAAGAGGTTTCAGCTCTCGAATTTGAAAGGAAGTCTATTTCAGTGGTTTTCTTTAGTCTTACTGTGAAGTTTATGTAAAATGAAATCATTATGAAGATGAAAATCATCTTACATTATCCGTCATGTTTATTACTTAATTCAATGTAATTTATGACGTAATAAATCCATCTGTTTTGACGTAGTTGACGAACGAAACATTATGTTTATATTTATAACACCAAAACTTGTTTCCAACAACGAAATAGGTGATGTCTAGTTTGGGCGACATCTAGCACTAGAAAATTAATACGCAATAGCTTTCAATTTCCCAAAACTTAAATCCTACGCAGTAAAATGCCTAGTAGGTATATTTATAGTAGGTATATATATCGTGAATGTCTGCCAATGCTTAATTGTAAGTAAAATGCTTACTGAATTGAAAAGTCGTTTAACATCTAGGCCGCGTGTGTAGACTAATCCTTCCATGTAAGAAAACGAAAATTAAAATAATACGAGATGTACAGCACATTATTAATTTAAAAGAACAACTTTGGTTCTAATTACAATCGCAAAATAATATCTAATTGAATAATCTTGTATAAAAACTAGAAATAAAAACAGCCTTCCTAGGAAGAGAATCAATTAGAGCTTTAATTACATGACGCAAAAACTAGCACAACATTAATTTTCACTAATCATTTAATATTAGCTTTGTTATTGCGGAACACGCGCAGAATCAACAATGAACAATTAGCAAGCAACTCATTATTGCAGTATTTTATATCATTATATTCATCTTCATCGTTAAGAATCTACTTCTGTAGAAATAGATCAATATACAACAATTAAGTTCAAGTGTATCTAATCAAATGTATGTTGATAAGCTCAATCTTCGGCATCTATTATTATCCACCAGTTATCTAAGACAATCGTTCTAAGTATCCTTCTAGAAGCCTACATCACTTAAAACTTGCAATGCGTGGCAAAAGACTCCACTTCTAACTAATTTTAGTGAGCTTATCATCAGACTATGGCAAAAGTGCCATTTCTAGCTACGCCTTTAATAGAAGTTGCAATTTATGTATGTTGGCATAAAAATACACCGAAAGAGGATTACAGCATTACCTGAGGCAAAACTAACGCGTTCTCCTTTGTAAGTCTCGTGTCGGCGCCGCGTCGTGCCAAGATTCGTCTAAATCGCATTTATTCTATATATTTGGCCAGAATTTTGCGAGTATTTCGCTGCAAACCATCCCATATTGGTAGTTTGCCAGAGGGATTTTCGTGTACTGAATTAAACTCCGAATTATAAGTTGTTATAGATGTGGATAGTTGCTCTCCCAGTGGATGTGGGTTGGCCGGTGATATATTACAATTTAAATCATAACTTTGTTACCAAAAAGTAACATAGCGGTAGAAGATTCAATAAATAGTTTCTCTAAAATGGTCATAGTAATGAAAAAAGCCTATAGTACAGAGGTAGATATCCGAAGTCTATTAGTAATTTCCAAAGTAAATTAACGTTGGGGCTATCACGTACAAAATGAATAATTGCTTTTCCTAATGACATTCGAAATAGTCTGTGAACCGAGAAGGTCTGGATTCGATTACAATATCGTCAATCCATTTCGTGTGTGATTTATTATTGATCCAAGGACTATAATTTTCTTTGTTGGATTAGATTCCGCTATGGCAGTAAACTTATACCCTATGTCATCGCTTCAACAGTTAAACAAACGACTTACGATGCAACACGAAGCTAGGCTTACATAATTTCTACTCCTAACCATGTTGCTATACCAGCTTTTGTTTTTTCCAAGTCCTTCGTTAATGCACGTGAACTACTTATCATAACAGCAGTTGGCAGTGTCCATTGACTAGTTGTTATAAGTAAATGAATAATGCACTCCCACTCGTCGGCCAATAAATTGCGATGACATAGTACAAAACGCGACCTTGCCCGCTCAACTGCTCTGTTCCTTCACGCTATTATTTTCAATAAACTACGGAAATTTCAATCAAATGTACTTGAAACTAGATATTTATGTAGGTAACCTTACGCCTCATCAATCTCTTTAACATAATAGTCAAACGCTCGTGCTCTTTAAAGCATTCTGCTTGCTTTCTATACGTACGGTACAACCTTGAAGTCTTCTGAGCGATTTAAACAAAAATGCTATCAAAAATACGTATATGCCGAACAAATATTGGTAATCATACATATATCGATCGTAGTGGAGAACGTATTCGCAACATTGTAGCGCAGAAAGCCTAGTGTGCTGTGCCAATTGACCGTCGCAAATCATTATACATTTTTAATAGACGCGAAGACAAGTGGACATCTTATTAATTAATATATATCTTTAGAAACAAACTAGTGTCCTTATGAAACGCGTCGAGCATCGTTGCTCGGGGTAATTTTTTTGCGTGGTGGGTGTGTGGGCGAGATAGTCTCTTTTATATATTCGCCTCATACATAGTAATATACTATTATGAAAATGTAGTAGGTAGAGCGTTCGATGTTCTAGTTAATTTTGGACATGTTCCCAATAAGTACGAAACAAATTCGCAAACAATGAGAATATTTGGCAACACAAATATAAACAAATATAAGGTGACGGATCATTTGAAAAGAAACATTATCATTAACACCAAAGTATGGCGGTTATAAATACAATAGAATATTTATGTCAATGTCCCATTATCGGCCAAGGGCCTCGTCGAAACTTATGTAAGGTGGTTTTAAATATAATTCTTTATGCTTTTCTAGTGTAGCTTTGCGGGATGATGGTACCTATCCAAAATGACCATAAACTGATCATTTGCATATGTCAACAATATACTAAACAATGCTTAAAACTGTTTTGTAGATCCTGAAACGTATAGTTTAATATTATCTTCTTTTACTAAAACTCATTACCTCGAAATGTCTCCGAGATGTTCCTGACTTTAAAATCCTCGTTTAAGAGCCACGTCTTAGAATCCTATTGATTACAATCGTAAAATATGGCGACGCGAAATCCTTGAAAACACATAAGAAACATTATAACTTCGAAAAACCCATAAAATAAATGACGCAAACTTTAGATCCTTAATGTGCCAGGGATTTAATTTAAAAGTCAAACGGAGTTTTAGGGACGTGGAAATCTTAATATATTCGTGAAATTCACAAAAGCTTTAAAAGTCTAAAACAGATTTGTTAGTTTTTAAATAGTTACATTATAATCTTGCTCCAGTCTCCACAACAAGATCCCATCTCCTGGTTATCCGATAGTACATTGTAATCTAAATGAATATTTGTATGTCAAACAAAAGATTGTCTTTGTAGCTGGGCTCATGCGTGAGGTGTTAGTTTCCAGAACTTTTCAGCCTTATGTCGACATTAATCTTTACTGTTAATTTGGCAACATGAAACTATAAATAATTTAAAATGGCCCATATAAAATGATAACGACATTAAATAATACTAATAATTACACAGTACAACTGCCATATGTTAAATAATAAATACATACATACATAAACACACGCCGTTTTCACAGAAGGGGTAGGCAAAGGTGCTACCAAAACACCCACGTTTCGCCCTGTATAATCCATCCCACGATGTGATAGGGGGCGAGCCTATCGCACAAAAATTCCTTACTCCGGGCTGATAATTAATAGAAAAATCCAATATCACTTTGCCCGACCCAGCATTCGAACCCGAGACCTCAGCTTTGTAATCGTACCGTAGAACTACGCCACCAAGGCAGGCAAATAATAAATGACAACTGTATAAAAAATACTTCATTGCTATTGCCACGCGCTAAAATATATTTGGCATCAGAAACATCCAGATTCAAATACATATCCGAGGATGATTCAAAATCATTTCCTCTCGTAGATGTTATGCTTGTTACCAGCCACAACGACAGTCTATCCTCGTAACATCCACAAAGACAAACTTCTTACAATCATTATTTTTATAACCTCGCCCCATATTCTCGTCCATTAATGTGCTAAACTTGGTCCCGGGTTTTTCTGCTTGACTTGAAATTTAAAGCTCGACTTCCACGATATTACATTTTAACATAAAACATAAAGTTCAAGCACACATAATGTCGAGTATAATGTAGAAAGAAATTAAAAGGGTCAAACTAGAGCCGCGCATTGGAGAGGCGATTCGTTAGGTAACTTCCGAGTAGGGTTGCCAACTATTTTATAATATCGTATGGTAAGTATAAAAAATAATATTACAAATAGTAACATATCAAATTCGAATGAAACCCGCCATATTTTAGTGGAAGTGGGTTGGCGGTATATTGATGAAAATTGACTGAATAGAAATTGACTACGTGGAAGATCCAGGAGAGAGTCGTACGACAATTTTATCGAAAAAAAGTTAAAATTTGGTACCCATAAAGCCTTTAACAAATAATAGCGCAGAACTTCTTGGCATTAACACAGGATTGGTATCAATATGACACAAAATTGAATACAGTCGTCGCAACAATATTATGTTTAACGAATAGAACATTGGGATTAGATTTTAAAATATAAACGATCACCAACTGAGACACGCAATATTTTTATACATACAGTCGGCACATTATAGAGCGTCAACCCTACTTCCAAAGCCGGTGCGTTCATTAAAAAAATCAGGCCGCACTCGTCACAGCTGTATAGAGCATAAAGTATAAAGTATAGATGCTTCACCTGGCTCGTCCGCGACCACGTGTAGTGGCGATGGCAACCTGCCATTCCGTTGTGACGTCACCGCATTGCTGCATAGGCATCAGTGTTTTCAATGCCGTATTTAGATGATATTGCAGTCTACATGCTGCCCTTTTATCATTGGAATATCCATCACAAGCGAATAGGTTAATAATATTGAATACCAATTTGATTATACTCGTAACTGATCACCGCCTACAATTGGGATTTGCAGGTACGTTACCAGCTCAGGGGAGGATGGAATTGCTATGGCTAATTAAATATAGTTATTAAGTATACGAGTATCTGTTCTTATCTCGCACCTACGACGCACTGGGTAATAAATTGTTCAAGTACGTGTACTGGACAAAAGATTTACCTTATAATTTTACGACTGACTGACTCACGTTATTATTTAA
Source organism: Theretra japonica (assembly GCA_033459515.1). Lineage (NCBI taxonomy): Eukaryota > Metazoa > Arthropoda > Insecta > Lepidoptera > Sphingidae > Theretra > Theretra japonica. Next base: position 523,005 of record CM065951.1, on the reverse strand, counting down.
TATACGAGTACGACTGTGTTAAGGTAATATTAGTCAAGTGTTCTCAGCAATTCAAAGAGGGTCTGTAAACATTAACTTGTCTTGTAGCCGCCCGGTAATCACAATGGAATGAGATAAACATTTATTGAAGCTTTCAATAACTTTGTTTCTATAATTTCATTTTTACTCAGAGTTAAATAGGTAAACAAATATTTCTAACTTTTAATTTTGTATGAGTACTTAAACTATTAACTATAAAATGTCCTTGTAAATATTTTATCTCTTTGTATCATCGTATTCTCTTTGATCCCCATGAAAGAGAAATCTAAAAAGCTCAAACATTATAAAAAAGAACTTTTCTTTTTTGTGGTAGTACATTTTATTCTACAAGCGAATTTGTTCATCAAATGATGCAACGTATAATTACGACGAGCGGAATACTTTCTCCGCCACAACCACAAATTGTCGACTCACGTTTGTACAAAGGGACAGACTTTAAATTAATTTTTAAAATTGTTGAACTACTAGACAGTCTGACGTTCATGGTAATATGCCTAGGATTAACGGCTTAGAAAGTATTTCTCCTCATTTTTTCTCTATTTTTGCGTAAAAGGTAACTATGATTACCATTTTACGCTTTTATCGCTTCATTGGTGTATTGTTTATAAACTACAACAAATTCAAGAATGAGGTAATGAATCAAACATTACAAGATGATACGAAAAACACTAATTTTCATCTAAACAGACAAGACCATAGTACACGTTACGAAATGCCAGTATTTTGAGAGCGCATCAAAGTAAAAGGAGGATAATCTACATCGTTTAAGCCGAAGCAACCTTCCAAAAATCGCCATTCGGGCCAGCACATACATGGCACGGGTAGTGACCCTAACAGGCTTGGGCCGAATTAGATTTGCAGGTTACCTGCGCCGACGGGTGACTTGTTACCTGTAATACTATTATTGACATGCACTGAATACCGACGGGGCTTCGCTCGATTGATAAAATTAATCGAGTGTACGGGGACTCTTTTTTGTACTGCTTTGTTTACTTATGCCTGATACTAAATCATTCAGAAAAGTTACACAAAAACTGCTCATATAACTGGATTGCCGTAGTAGCCAAAAAGATTAGTTATTCCTAGTTCAAATGCATTGCCAAATCCAAGTAACGGGAAGAGATTGAGATAAAATTAATTACTTTTGATCAACGACTTTTCACTATTATCTCTGCCATAAGAAATCCATTAGTAATCAAGGACCTTAGGATTTCCGCAGCGGTTTTAATAATTATGATTAGCTAACATTTAACATTATGACCCGACTGCCAACGATAAATAGAACAAGGCCAGTAGAACTGATATTACCACCACTGCATTATTTCGTAGCCCTTCAATATGCACAAATCAATAAAATATTAATAACTCGTGGGCGATGGGGATCGATACTTCACAACGCTTTGCGGACCGTATCAAGGAAAAATGCACAATCGATAATGGAATGACTGTCTTCTTACTGAATACCGAACATCCAGCTATATTATACTAGTCTTGGGAGCTTGGGACTCTACCATTATTATCAAGGATGTCTACAAGAAAATAAATATATCTAATATGGATATGACGTCTTTTATACTTCGTATTTGACTTTTTGGTCCTAAAATGTCCAGATCTACAAAATAAATATTTGTTGATCAAGCAAAAGCGAAAGACGTCCGTTCCGTTGAAAGCTGACGTCGCAGCTTGTGCGCCAAGAAGCATATTTAAACATTGAATAACACTCCCGGAGTTGTATATAAAGAAAGAAAAAGAGATACATAAGATATTGAACTTTGATTCTTATATTTCAATCAACCCGCAATATAACTTCAGATGCATAAAAAAGAAATATTGAGCCATGAATGCAAATGTCACCGGCCATTGATAAATGGAGCCCACAAACCAAATCTACATTAAAATATGTACAATTGAGACAATATGTGCCCAAGAAAGATGGATTGCGCGACCCGCTGACCCCTTCCAAAATCCACCCCATTCCGGCATAATAAATCACGGAGCGTCCATACCGTGGACTCCGGAGTTATCAATGTTTGTGTGAAAAATGCGCATCGAACGATTCACTCGCCATTGCCATTTTGTGCGCTAATCACGCACCCAAATCATTCTCCTTCATATTAATGCGTCAAGTAATTGTTCAATTAACACCGTAATTGTTGAGGTAAAAGTTTGCATACTAAAGGGAAAGTTGTGGGTATTTTTATAATTACGATTAATTTTACTGATTGTTTTGTGCGTGGTTTCATTTATTTTGGTTTATTAAATGCAGTAGACTATTGTTGGTTTTTTAGTTTAAAATAATCGCATAAGTTCTGAAATGTGGGTAGAGCAATCCTTTTAGCGGCTATTATATAAAAAAACTTAATGTGCTCTGAAATATTGAGTACGCTTTTGTTAACAGTCACTTTGCTATGGCAGTATAAAACACAAAATACGATGTATAAATAGTTCACCACAGGAATTCATAGTTCGGTTGTGTGGTAATAAAAATTTGATACAATGAAGTACACGTTGCCTTTACGGAGCAGCATGGCCAAACAATACATGATGAATGTTGTAAAACAAACAGCGGGCAGTCAGTTTGTGTGCTCAATCAAGACATAACCCCGTTAGATAATAACTTGCGTGGTTTACTCAGTCAGATAGATACATGGAAGCTGGTTTGCTGAACGAGAAATGACCAGTCGGTTGAAAAACGATGAAATTTTTGGAAACAAACATAAAATTTCTACTGTTGAAATTACTGACTTCTGAGAAGTTTATAATAAAGAAAATGAATTGTATACTTAGTAATTGGTTTGAAGCCGCCCAAGCACATTCATAGCTAAAGGCATGCCTATGGCTTGGCAATTTAGGATTGAAAACGAAATCAACAAACTTCTTTGTGACTAAAAATTACATTTCACTATCAAATTGTTTTATGAATATTTCAGAAAGCAATATTGAATTTAATTTATAATCCATTCGAAAAGCAAACAACTAATTTCTAAAATATAATAAATCCAATTCTACATCCACTCTATAACAAAACGACGCAATAAATAAAATGGTTTCAAATATTTTCAAACAAACGGCTTCAGTTGTCAGATGCAAATGTTCCACATTTTCCCGTCTACCCTCTTTAAAATATATGCCATGGCTAGATCCCGGCTCAATGTATCTAGATGCCTTTCAATTACATTTCATATGTTTTTTCTGACTCTTTCGAAGCGAGGCTGTGATAGCTTTGCCGTTGGAAAAGCTACGAGAAATACTTTGTTATTGAGTTAAATCCGTACGTCGAATATAGATAAAAGTTCGGCACATTTTATTTAGATGAATCTTGTAGAAGGAGCGTGTATCTGTCGTCAATTGGATAGCGTTGACTGGCCTACTTACATTTAGTCTTACAGTAGCATGTACCCGTGGCTATACTGCTGTGGGTCTTAAAGACCCCATCCCATCCAATCTAACAGTCGGAGAGCAAAGTATTCATCTCAAATAAAGTATTTTTTCTCGTACGTTCTTAAGGATAATCGTCAATGCAATATTATCTATGGTTAATTATCTACATTCATCCAGGAAGCAATTACTTAACCGGAGTAACACAGGGGACAGTTCCTATCAAGAAAAAACTCTATGCAAAACAATTTCTCTCAAGTCAGTTATTAATAAACCGCAAGTTGTTTGCATACCAGAAAACGCAAAAAAAATCGTCCTCGGCACCAATATCAGAGAGTGGCTACAAATAATATCTACAGTATGAACTGACGGATAATGGTTTCCAGACGGAAACACGTGTCTCACCGGTACATGCAACGTGTTAGTTCTGTTGTACGCAGGTTATTGTGGAGCTTCCTATACCGTAGACAATAGCGCAGTGTACAGCATCAGCTCGTACAATCAAATCTTGCATACATTTCCCTCTAGTGAGGCATTGTAATTCAAATTCATTGTAACTTCAACGTTTAAATCGTTATTTGCTTAAGAACTATTCGGAATGACTATTACATTAATTAACACTAACTGCGATAAAAACAATTGAAAAAACAATGTGATAGCCAGTAATTAATCGAAAACTATAATCAATAACACACGACTCTTGCATAATTCAGCAATAAATAAATTATATAAAATATTTTATAATTACTCAAGTGTTTTTTATCCACTTCACTCAACAAGATTGTATGAGTTAATTACAAGGACAATTTATGTGTTGTCGCCTGCTTGAAGAAACCTGCTTAGATGTATTTTTAATTCGGCGAATGGATAGTGTTAGTCACTGCTTTCTAGACATGTATTTTTGAATGAACGACATAACATCATTGCGCATTATTTTACAAATATTATCTTTTGATGAAACATTCTTATCTGTATCTCTATCAGCGGGATTAGATCTTAATACGGCATTTAACATATTGGCCTAATTTAGGTTAGTGGGAATGAAAATGCTTCCATATTCAGGCAATTCCTCCGATAACGTTATCTTTCTAGGAAACGATAAATTCGAGGTTGCAGAATGATCCCTGATAACCCCAGTGCTGTCGAAGTCCTATCTCAAAAACGCATCAAATCTGATAAACAAAATCAAAATGACTTATTAATTAACAATTCACATCGAAAAGGCTAGTGTTGGTTTGCCCTCACCACAAACCAACTCAATGAAATATAAACACAGCAAACGTAATCGCTTCACATTAAAAAACTTCGTAAAACCGCAACGCGTCGAAACTTCACTCGGAAAATTTATTCACAAACGGTTCATTTCACGGTTTTTTTTATTGCTGTTTTATTGTTTGCCAGTGTAACGTTCAACAACAATGTTCAGCCATTGTTGGCACAGTCGTTGCAGCGCTGAAAGGCTGAAAAATTCCGCTTGAAGCGCTTCTACGGCACTCCAGCATCATCGGCCCTCGTGCCGCTGCCAAGAGCATGATTTAGCCGACTGTTGTGTAAGTGTGCTGTTTCAGAATGAACACTTATGTATTTTTCCTCCTTGAAAGATCGTTAACTATTGTTCCTTAAACGCCGCGAAGGTCTAGCAGTTTATATTTGTTCGTGACTGGTAACTGGAAAAGCTTTTTCATTATGCCACCGCTGCATTCAAGAGACGTTTTGAATGCAGATTAAGTGCTTCAGATCTGAATGAATGGACGTCTTTTGGATAATTGAACGTTTTGGCAACGGACTAAATCCACTGTTTTTATTCATATCAGCGAATACTTGCTCGTAACATTTCATTCAAAACCGTTACAGATGTTGACATGTTTTGGACCAAGATCATTGTGCATCTCTGTCGGAATAGCATTATGCAATATTCCGGGACAAACTAGTCTAAGTCATTCTGCGATTCATAACTATGCATCTCCATGCACGAAATATACCGTCGTAGTACAAGCAACAACCGGTATTGCATTAATATTATTGACAAATAAAAGTGCTCATATATATAAACCCATACAAATTGTCCATTAGTCTTTGTCTTTTTATTAAGGTTATTTTTCTTGAGTAACACGATAACAAGCCGAACAAGCGCAAATTTCGCTGCCGCGCTAAAACCCTACACCGTTCACAAAATTCGGAATTTTCATGTTCCCCGTAATGATAATATCAAATATCGTAGACAAGTCTCAAACTACAAAGACATAATGACTTTTAGTACTTCCTATTTTTTCGCTTTTACTGAAATTTACGCCAGTAGAATCTCTGACCTTATTTTAACGGTAATGTAGTAGAATTGTTTATTTCTGCAAGACAGTTAGCTCTTTATGTGCATAGTCATGTAATTATCATCTCGTATTACTGTAAACCGCTATACTGATCTGATAATATCTTAATACTACTGCTTTTCCTAAACTGGAGGAAGAAATAGAGGCCATTCAATAGAGAATTTATAACATTAACCAGTAAGACCAGTATAAAGACAATACCATCCTCACTCCTGTATAACTGTATATCCTGCAAGTCAAGATCGACACCCAGACACATTTTGTTACCACCGAGTACTGAAGTTACCCAAGTTTCTCAAAATTTATCTAAATAATAAAATTAATAAGAGTTGGAAATAAATTATTACCCACTTCCCTCCAAAGCAATTCAGGAAACGTAATCATGAATCAATGAGGTAACAATTTCGGATAAATATACTTCTTCAACTAGAGGTCAGTTGTAAACCACAACAGAGTACATTAAATATAACTGATTCCAACTATGGGTGGAAATACGCCGGAAACCACAAGAATTCCGCGAAATCTTTACATACTATTTGACTGCGGGCTAAAGACAACTTGGATATTCCCAGAAACTCGCTAAGCTTTAGTGCTCGTTGTAAATAAAATGCGTTCTGTCGATCCTGGCTTACAGAAGCAGTGGCGGGTGAGGGCGGGCCATCTCTACTAAGTATAATAGCATACATCCTAATTACTATCGGGTTCGGTTTAAAGAGGTTAACTTCAAAAACCTCCATAGAACATTTAGATTGCGAAATTGTACCACTTGAACCCACGACCCCGAAGTGACGACAGTTGGTTATCAACTGCCGCATGTGAGACGTAAATAAACTAAAATTACAACATGCGTCGTGCGACACTGACTCTACAAACTTGCGTTTAATTTTAGATGCCCGTGTACGCAACACTTCATTATAGAGAGACAACAAGCGTCTTACCTGATGGAAGAACTACCCGCGTCTACTGTAGATGTGTTACCGGCCTTTGGTAATGCATGATGAAATTGAAAGTTAAAAACAGGAAGAACGATTCAAATATGACGGTAGTGGCTCGAAAGTAAATTATCTAGAAAATACTCCCTTTTGACTTCTTCATAGTTTAATCATTTGTGGACATTATAAACTTGAGGTCATACATTCAGTCACAATATCAAGCAATGTAATTTGGAAATTTTAAAGTTCCTCACAAAAAAAAAACAAAATAAATCTATATCCAAATAAATCGTACTTTTGTAGCAATAAAAATCTTAATTTTCTACTTTCTCGTATTCTATAGAGATGAATGATGATGTAATAAGATTTTCACTCACTGATTATGATTTATATATCGATCAGGATTAAATATGCATTAAACGCAGATTACGCAAATATTTGCTAACCATGACAAATTCATACAAATCAGCGCTTTATAATACTAATTTTAACTGATTAAATAGTATGCTGTCTTTGATAAGGAAGTCACTATAATTTTTTTATATGCATATATTGGTTATTGATCCCGAGTTATTCATAAATCTGACAATCTTTAAACTATTGTTTATGCAATTTGCATTGAAATCTATCTGTGTCCGAAACTAACACTTAAATAAAATAATTGACGTTTCGACAAGACGCAACAAACAATTTTGCAATCAAGTAAATGGCGTGTACATGCGTTAAATTGTCAAAACAAATCCAAATACTTCAATATAAATCCTCTGATATAATCTTTTAAAAATAAACATTACGACCGCGTTAAAATCATCTAATTTCACGCGCTAGTTTTAAAATATAATTGTAAATTGATGCCAATAAACCAGCACGGATTGAGGTCGTCGGCGTGTAGATAACGCCATGACACGTGCACTTATCGCCTGTGTTTTATCCAGTTTTTGCTGTCAAACCGGACTGAAGAGCGAAGAGCCAATAGAATGACCGCGTGCGGGCGGCCTGTGCACGCATCATTTGCGTATTGATCGGACTTATGGTAATTGGCTTGACGGTTTGCGGGCGATACTGGCGTTTTAAGCTGGCTGCTATTTCTATCTAATCTTTATATACGGTGGCAATTTCCGAATGTAATTGTGACGTCCACGCCTATTATATGACGCATATATCGATCGTTCACGAACAGACAAGCAGGCGGCAAAAATATGTAAGAAAATATAACGGAGACGAAATAATGAAAGATTGGAAGATTATGGCTCTATTAATTTAGCACAACATAGTTTCCTGTTACGGAAAACATCCGCTTTTAGGGAATCTTAGACTAGTTTTTGGATCAACTTTGATAATAGCAAACTCAATGTTCCATAGCGTAAAAGTTGAATGACGAAATAAATCGACCCACAGGCCTAAAACGTTGATGCACTGACCTGTCTTTCCAACAATAACTTTAAAATTAGGTCTTGCAATACTTGCACTTCATGCACCCAATAGCTAGGTCAGAAAGGTACTTGTCTCTCCGTATAATAAGTAAAAAAACGCAAGGTTTATAGGCGCGGGGCGTCCTTCAGCCATATTGTTTAGACATAGTATTGATTTTGTGAGCGGCCGACAATTATCCGTGACGCAACTGGGTCCAAATCGTATTTATCTCAACACAAAACGTTAAACGTGTAATTTCCAACGTAACTGCCGTTTACGTTACGACTTACGGGTCAAGTTTTGCAACGGTCGTACCCTTTATTGTGCCACAGAGAGCACTATGTAGCTTCAATGTTTATTGTCTAGCAAGTTGCGAGCGTGCGGGCGGCTTTAAACATTTATTTAGCTCATCATACTTCAGTAATTAAAAAAAAAACTTTAAAAAATTCTGTGGTTTTATTAATACAATGTCAATGATTTAAAAGAAGTATATCTGGCTCTTATAATTTTATTATAAGCACTGGTACTTTTTAAAACAGACTATGAAGCTCAGTGAGCCCGTCCCGTCTGGCGAATCGTTTCTAATTCAATTAAAAGGCTGTCGGCGAGTGTTTTCGTTTGTCTACAATCAAATTAGATAAATTAATTGTCCGTTTCTGCGCGGAGATAGGCGCGATTGGGCTGTTGTGCCGACGTGCAGATAACACGCTCGTCGCTATAAACGCTAATTGAAGCAGCTGAAATGACCGCGTTTTGCCCAACAACTTCGTTTAAAAATTGACCGTTTAAGCGGTGGTTCGTTTGCGGAATGTGGGCGAGTGTGTGCAGCCCGAGCAAAAATTACATCATTTATGACTGCTGAACTGTGGAAATGTCGAATTTGTACATCGCATTTCGAAGTTTGTCACACTTTTCTAGAACATAATCTTTAAATTGGTTATCTACTGATATAATATTAGAGTCTAATTCGTATGCGATAAAATTCTAGATATGAAATATACTCAACGAAGAATGAATAACAGTTACTTTCGCTCTCGGAGATTCCTTCAAAACGATTGCCTAACCGCAACTAGGCAAAAAACGAAAGTGCGCGGCTCGTACGCGGGCCACGTTGTGCATGCAAATAGCTTCGGCAAACAAACATATCTGTCATTGTACACCTTTATATTATAGGCCCTCCGAGTTACCCTCCGTGCTTTGTCTCCGTGCCTGCGTAATGAATTCCGGAGGGTATCTTGCCTCTATTGCCTCCCTTTTTCCTTCTTCATAAACATTTATTTGTAGTCTTTGTTTAGCTGCGGGAATGGGGGCTGAGAATGATATATCTAGAAGACTGGTCGGATAAGGGGAATTCTTAATCTGTTTTAAACCAATGCGCCCTTTTCAGTCCATTTAAAAAAATACAGATAGTATATATGATACACGGTTTTTATACAAGACAAAAAAGGACAAGATTTTTTGTAATAACTGTCACGTCTTCCGGGTTTCAAATTGAAAAAAAAGCAAGTCGGCTTCACATTATCATAGACCCATTTCTTCATAAGGAAAATAATTGTTACTGCCTCCCTACTCTACATTTTCTTTTCTCTTTCAATTTAATGACATTTTCTGAGACGTGGGTCGGAAAAAGGACGTGGCAATCCAGTCACTTGGAAATCTTATATTTTAGGCAGAAAATTCTGGTAAATTAATGAATTATTTAAAAAGATAACCGGTACAATAGACCGTTAAAAATCACTGAGGTTTCGTATACATTAGATATATTTTGCAAATCATTTACAATTCATTTGACCACAGACGAATCGAAATGTCGGGGTTATAATTAGAATAAAACATGACCCTAATGACATGGCCACTGGATTAAAAAAATATGCTCATAACATTCTCGATCTTATAGCGTAGTAATAAAGTTCTTATCAGAATATCAAAACTACGAGTATAATGAGATCTATATTTATTGTTACAACAGAAAACGTGCGAACTTTGAGCTTCAAATTTCTTTATAACCTTATTATACAATTTTCTTTTTACATTTTATATCTTTATGGCTGTTGTTTCATAATAATATTACGAAATCACAAATTCCCGAATTAGATATTATTTAAATGATCATAAATTCCAAATTACGGCCTTGGTATTAAAAAGATAATGGCGGATGACCCTTCGTAAAATTATTTTACATTATTTATTATTCTTGAATTCCAGTTAATAACTTTGTATATAAGATACTGTAGTATAAAATTAAAATTATCGTTAGTTGAATCAATTTACTTGACAGTATGCGGCAGTTTATTGCTCTTATCAACATTTTCTCAAAAATAAATGAATCCAATCTTTGGACGTGCTTGCTTTAAATCCATTTAATCTTGCATGTATTATTTAAAAATGGTCAAACCCACGAACTATTCATATCTTAACATTAGGAAGACATACCACGAAATCACTAGAATTGCCATAGCCTCGGTAGTGGGAGATCTCAAACATTCCTAAAACGCTATTAACCACATAAAAAAAATTTCAAAAATACAAAGCATTTCAAGTAGCAATAAGATTGCTTATTTTTAGGTCATGCGGAACTTCTCTGCGGCGCGCGGTCCGCATGCGTACGACCCCGGCATTGTTCCCTGTAGATACAGCCACGTGGTCTATACAACGCCCCTTCATATACGTATATATTGGCATCGAAAGAGTAACAATGATTATGCACATATTGTTTGAAATAAATAATATACTAAGAATTATAAAGTAAAATAGGTTTCTGGAGACATGCGATCTATCGCCATGTTGTATAACTGACGTCAGATAGGAATTTAAATTTAATAAAGGAAATCATTCTGCAAAATCCGTAATAAAATAACACTAAACCCCTAGAAATGTGGGATGTGTGAAGGAAGCCCGTAATACTGATGATTTTGACAATAACAATAGCGTACGTTTATTAAACATTGAATGAAATTAAGGGCGATCCAGTAAAACTGAAAGTTCTGAAATCATCAGAAACTAACGTACGTTCATTGATTGTGGACACTACAAGCCAGACAATTTTAAGTGCGAAAAAATGTAAAAACAACAAAACACTGGCCTTCGGAACGTACATACTTCCATGTACTATTTCTTGTTAATTTGCTGAGTAACGTTACAAAAATCAGTTGATTCCGTAATGAACGCGAGTAGGTATTCGTGGAACAAGTGGAAACGATTGTAATGCATCGCGGCGGCGATTGCGCGACGCCCATTGTGACAAATGCATTTCAAATGACCATCGATTATTTATTACTGATATGGAATGATCACGTTTCTACCTACCTAACGTACTAATACCGTTTACCATTCGATAATAAACTCAATTTCTACGTGAGCAAAGTTCAATTTGGATTGAGAACGTGCGGTGACGAAATCTATTACTAAAAACAGTTTTTATATATTTTCTGATGGCGCACGGATATCGTGAACACTATTGCATGCAAATTGCGATTTTGTTTTATGCACTTTACGAAAAAAAAATTATTAACATAAAGATAAAGATTACGCAACAGTTTTATTGTCGTCGTTGTGTTGATAACATCGGCTTTAATAAACAAGTCTCGATTCTTCTCGATCATATCTACTTCAAATAAAGTTTTCTCGAGTTTTAACAGGCACTTCAATCGAATTTTGAAACACATCAATTAATATTAACAGCTGATATCGATTAAAAACACATAAATGTGTTGAGTTATTACGAAACTATATAAATGGACTGTTATCTATTGCATCGCATGTGACATTAAACCTTTTTACGACATCCTCCTTCAGCGTAGTAAAGTTTACTGTATTGTTTTTGTGTTATTGCTAAACGACAAGGCGCATATTGAATACAGAGTAAAGTAATATTGAAATAGCCACAAATGTTTAGAAACGATGTTTATAAAAGTTGGAAAAAGAGATCTAAGTTTTTAAACAATATGAAGTTTTGACCTAAATTATAACACTAAAATACCTTACACTAGAGGCGTGAAATTAACAAATATATTGATTTTATATGAAAATAAATTGAATTTGACATTCGTAACAAATTATATCGTATAATTTATCTGATGCATAACTCTTTTGTAGTGGCGCTTGTTTTATCACATTTTATTTTATTTTTTGTTGTATATCACGTGATTACCATATTATATGTCACAAGTCATCGGAGTAATATTCGGTTGTCTCGTCAAGTTTGCTTAAAACAATGTCGTAATTATTAATTGTATTAAGACCAATTCAAATAGTTATGAAAGAACAGTAGTCTAGGCTAAATCTTAAAAATGCCTGTGATATAATTCTAAAGGTCGTAAACGCTACTAAAGGAGGTAATTAATGATTATAGTAAGAAGGTAAAATATTATAACTTTGCAAGATTTTTACGAAAACTTTCGTGCGACCAAATATACCTTCTAAATAAGTACCGATAATCAAAGTTTTCGAACGAAAAGGTATTCCAACAAAAACAGACATCACAGTTATCAATCGTGAGGTCCACTAAAAATTAACCCAGCCCTCTCCTTAATAAAATTAATCTTATCAATGTAAACTTTCCAGGCTTGCAACTATTAATTTTATTTAACATTTAGAGATGGTCGTGGCTAACCCCGCCACATAATCATGGCTGTAGTTGTTTTGCAATTTTATTCTCTTATCAATGTGATTCTAACAGAATGATAACGCTATCGAGCGCCAGTTATCAACATATAACGGTATTTATTATACAATCCTTTATTTTATCAGTATTAGGAAGTTGTAAATGAGGTTGTTCAAGTATTTTGATGTTTTAATAATGAATTATCGTAAAAATAATTATTTTGTTCACCAAAATCGTTGGCAAATACTTTGTGTAAATGAAGGCCTCTTATTGCAATTACATTTTTTACGGAGAGATGATAAAGGGGTAACTTAATGTGCAGTTATAATTTCGTAAATGATGAGGCAGTAAAAATATAGTTAAGCATTATTGAATTTAGATATGAAACAACCTACTCAGTACTAAGAACCCAAGTCCTGTAATATGCACGTCGCTTGTAAAAGGAGACCCGCAGTTTTTTCGACGATTATATACTATATTCTAATCTTGTATTGTGGATATCAGAAATTACGAGACCTCCGTCCAATATTTGTGGACAAAGCTTTGCTCCCGATCTGTAGCCCTTCTTTTAGCCATTTTCTCTACCATTGCGCTTGTAAATTAGATAAACTAATCGTAGCCGCTGCGAAGTCAACACGATGACCATTGAGTAATGTTATCCATGACATTTAGGTAATACAGTAGTTACGTCACCACTACGAATGATCAGGAAACCATCGCGCTACCAACGGTAAAAAATAGTCGCCATCATTCTACGTTTAAACTTAAAACAACAGTAAATTAAATGAATATGGACGTTAATGTGTCTGAGAATGTCATTTTATTGCAAAACTTATTTTAATTATTTTTTTCATTTAGGATATTTTAGTTTTGCATTTTTTTATGTCATGTGAGCGTTTATTTGTGCTCCAGAAATTTGAGTAACAGGTTTACACAAAAATAATTCAATATCAGAATTTAATATCAGAACTGCAAACATTTCTGGCGGAGGAAGCTAACGAGCAAAGAACTTTTACAAAGGTTATGCAGTCCACAATCAAAAACCAAATATTTGATCACCAGTGTCCTCTACCTGTCATGATTCGGCTAATTTGATGCTGTAATCGCACCATTCTACTTGCCTACATTACGAGCGGAAAACTACTTTGTCGATTTCAATGTCAACAATCATTGAAGATTCTCACAAACAAAACACGCACACATGCACAGTGCGCGTATTACGTATTCAATATACAATTTATTTCGCACGAGCAGTTAATTTTCCAGCTGCTCGACACAGTGTCTCCGATAAACGAGTTCTATTCATATTTATCATGTGTTTCGAGGACGTAACTGGCACAATGCGACACTGTTTATTCCGTGCACGAGTGTGGAGACATCGCGAGTCCTAATGTATTCCGAAGCGGTTGTAATTATCACCTGAGATCATGTTTAGTTATGTTGTATACGAGTGAGGAAAATGTTCTTGCATTGCTATTAATATGAAGGGAAATTGCTGTTTTTGTTCCGGCTTTGGGATGTGTTCATATTTCACGTTAATGTAAAAGTCGAGTAGGTACTTTCGCTAATGAGTAACAGTAACCCATTTAAAAATAAATGAATGTGGCAATCTTTTCCATCATATATTAGCTGATGGAACTCAGTAATTAACATTTTATAGAACTTTATTTTTATTTATATGCGTGCACTCAAAACATGTCAGTATTATAATTTTAATAGCGTTTTTCGCTGTTATCCAAAAATCATATACCTAACAAAATATAAATCGACCTACTGAGAATACATTTCGTCTCTAAATGATTTCTTCCACAGAATCACGTATTATATGGGTGATATGTCAACGTTCAAACTTGTACAGTTATCGGCTATGCTAATAAGCTTGTGATATATGATGTGGAAATTCCTCGCCTATATTTATACATTGGAATCGAGCGTCGAATTCTTAGTATTATTAAAATATATATTTTATGTCACATTTATATTATCATGATATAAGTATATTGGAGTTTGATGAATAAGATCAGCTCTTCAAGATTAAAAAAGCTTAGAATCCCATAACTGTCTATATTTGTAGAAGACGCACAATTCGTAATCGTGAGCATCCATTCAATGAACAATAAAAATTAAGATTTAAATATGCTTGTGCATTAAAAGCCAGCCAAGCCCTCTTTTAGAGTAGAAAAAAATCTTTTACTTAAATGGAAACGGCAAAAAGCACTACTTACTGATGATTATAATTAATGTACATTTATCATACACCGAAGAATTGTTATGGTATCATTTAAAACTGGCTTCATAATCGATGTGAAATTATAATTAGCGGACATTCAGACGGCACTTGAAGTTGTAGCTGCCATGGCGAGAATTTGTAAACCCGCCTCTGCTACCGGTTTTTGTGCATTCCACACGATTTGACGCTTCCTATGAAACAACGACCGAAGAAAGAAACATTATATCGCGTAATATTACGTACGTGGTAACTGGTGACGCAAATGTCCACAAATATTAAAGGGATGACCAACTTTACTGGCTCCGCATTGATTATTGCAACTCCTGTAAGCCAGGATCGAGATTGCCACGCATAAAAATCACACTGAGAAGTGACAACTATAGCCCAGCTAGTTTTTGGGATTATCTAAACTGTCTTGAATCTTCAATGCAATTAATCAAATTATAAAATAAATAGATGTTGAAAATATATAATTGTTCACTGCATTTCTTACTAAACCGCTTATGAAATGACAAAATTGAAACGAACTAGTCTTTACGTGAGTACTATAATTTAAAGAGGCAATAGATCTTTCCCTAAAGACTAACCTAGTGCAGATTACTAGACATCACGTATCGAAAATCCAGTAATCCATAGCGGCCCAAGAGCCCTAGCTCAGTTTGGATTCCTCTTTAAAAGAACCCTGCTTTAGGCATGACACAAAACGCGCATATCAATAGAAGCTACGTTGTGAAAATCACCTCATTATCGCGTCATTACTTCGCTTTCCAGGGGAGCACATTTCCTCTGTGTAATGACGATATAAACGCGCGGCCCGTGCCAATCCTCCCGCAGCCGGTTTACTGTAGCGGTATTTACAGGTTACTTTTGTTAAGATACATTGCATGCTTCGAGAAGCATGTTTTAATGTTTGGGATGGCTTCCGTGGGTTTTGGTTCCCGAATCGAAGCGGTAGTGAGATTCTATTGCAATGTCTGTCCCAATTTGGTGTTAGGAGTTAAGGATTGTCGTAGTTACTGGTAGTTACAATACGAAAGGCTTAATATCAATGAAATTACCAATCATGGATTGTATTATACTTGTATGGTTGAATAAGCAATAAAATTACTGTTTATGTATGTTTTGTTTCATACAAACTCTACAATACATGTTTTCTAAACACAAGCTCTAATATAACAACAGTAAAACCCACACGAGTCCGCTTACACAACAAACACTCAAAACCTCAGCATCACGACTTGACAAAATTAATTGCTTCCAACTAGCCTTGAGAAAACCTAATCGACAACGTAATCTCAACTCTGATATCTAAGTGTTAGAGTTTACTATCGTCCGCAGCACGAGTGCATGATTCAGGCCGGCAATGACCTTGCTGTGTCTATCTAAGCAGACCTTCACATAGTTATTTCGTGTTAAAAAGTCAACTTGTTTATACATTCAGTCGGCTAAGTTGTAGTTGAAAGTTGAAGTTGCGCGCTGCGTCAAACAGCGGCCGGTAAATGGCGCACCGATTCCGCAGCGTCCTTCGCTTTCCTACACGTGCTTTATGCCTTGATGAAATTTTAAAATCATTCTCAGTAAAATGCGGTAGAAAATTCACTTCAATAGCGTAACGAAATTACTGTATAAAATACTAATACTAGAATGTTACTAGAGTGTTGCTTCCTAATATCCGTTTCAATTTAGTTACTTAATTCTGTTTGTTAGTTTGTAAATGGACCAGGGCAAAATGATGAACGGCTTTTGTCCTCAGACTCATAATTAAGTGTTTGCACTAAAATCCGTTTTCTGAATCTGTTTAATTCAACTCCGCAAGAACGTCGGAAGTGAATTAATTACATCGCCCCGGGAACGAGTCCTGGGATCGCTAAATTCCGACAAATTAATTAATTTCTCACAATAGTTTATTTGGGTTAACCGAACAATTGAATGACCTTAACAACCCATACACGCCTCGCCAAATAAGACTCACACGTGCTCACACATAATCGTCAACGAACAGCGATACTCGTCGACTGCGTAAACCTGACCAACTTTCATTAATATGACAATATTGACATTTGATAATCGCCTTCGAAACGACACATTTACAACACACGAACATTACCGAATGGATAAAGGATACAAGTCTAGTTTTTGAATGTCGCAACACCTATTGACCCGGCCACACGTGGCGTCGGAAAACATGGTATAGTGCCAAACTAATTACTCGTGGTGATGATGCAAAATAAAATGTTAATACCGATTGTTAGTCTCTCTGGAAATAAAAGTGAAGCGTAAAAGCCATAGTATTCGAAGAGACTGAGCTAAGATAGGATGGTTTGTACATGGTGGACATCGACGATGGGCCAAGCCGGTGAGTGTGCTACGGCATACGACATCGAGGCGATGCGCGATGGACGACTGTGCGCGATGAACGATCACGATGCGACACCTGCGCCGCGCGCTACCGCCCTGCTGATGCGCCGTGCGCGCCCAACACCAGCGCGCGATTTTATATTCATAAATAACAGTTAACTTAATATTTATCTAAGTACCACTTTTTTAATTCTCTTCATTTGACAAAGGAACCTATATTACGCACAGCTTTGATTTTTTTACGATGTACAATATATTTTTCTTATATGAATCTTATTAAAACTGCAAATATTCCTTTATTAAATAAAAGCGAATCTATTGGAATCTTATAAGAAATGAATTGGAAGTAAATAAATACTTTTAAATTTATGTATGACGTAAACCATGTCTCGACTCCTCTACTGGTAGAGTTTTTACGAGCCGAAACGTTATCGTAAACAGTTAGCAAACGATGTGTGTTCAGTAGTAGAGTCAACTGTTTAATTAGTAATCTTATTTCTTAACCGACAACCCTAATTATTATTATCTCAAACATTAATGAAACGACTGATAATGAGCGTGGCCAATAAAAATAAGCACGCAAATTCGAGTGAACGAACTGTTTGACTAAGCGGACGCTACTTCACACTGACGGGCTGGTGAAGTGCTGGTGAAGTGCGAGTGATGAGCCTATAGACTCATCACCATAACCGCATAGCGACATCAGCAGGGGTGATGGGAGCGGCGAGTGCGCGCGGAGGCATGCGCGCTTCACAACCACAAAGCCGATGGTATCAGATGCGTTGACATTCGACTCACCGAAATGAGACGCTAGAGAGCCATGGCCGTTGGCCAGAGGCAACGCGGTCACCAAGTCTTGCACTAAAAAACAACCACGAGTTTTTAACATTGCATAAAACACAAGTGTGCCGCTACCGCCGTCGCCGCAACGCCGTGCCGCGCCGCCGCTTATCAGCGCGATAACACTTTAATTCCACCGACTTATCTGCCCGCTTAGTGCAATAAAGTTACCGAGAGGCGCTCGGTGTTGGTGGTGCGGCGTGCGGCGCCCAGGGCGGCTAGGAGCGGCTAGCAGGCGAGGCGGCCGGGCACGGCGCGCCGCGACCTTCCTATCGGCCGATATAGGTCAGCAGATAGCGGGAGTGGATAACATCTCGCGACCGGCGGTCCAGCGGCCGCCGCCGTCGCTCTGTGTCAATGTTATTGCATTGCCAAGTACGCAATCATGTGAATGCGCGCCCGCCCGCGGTAACGTATACATACAGTACTGCAGCGCGCCACTCACCCGAGCTGAAGTGCGATCTCTTCACGTCGCCGTTCTCAGAGTCTCCGTCCAGGGGTCGCTTTCTGGAGTCCGTGATCTCCGGACTGGGGCAAGTATCCATTCCTGTGTCAGCGGCCATGTTGAATTTCAGGGCAAAACTTTAAACTTGTCTAGCATAATTCCCATTACGTAATTGCTTCAGAATGCGTTTTTTGTTGCGGCACTTTGCATTATTATAACGACATACGACACACTAAACACTTAAACAACTAAAATGAGGGGAATTTAAGTTTTGAATGGTCTAATTACTAAAATAAGGAGAGAAGTGACACTATGGTTGTTACGTCTAAACGTTTTGTGAACGTTTGTCGATACTGCGGCTGTTTGTTGCGCATGGCCAATGTGAACATAGCCGCGAATGTCACACTGCTGTGTTGGTACACCTGTGTTTTGACACATACCAGCTGATTACTATAGGGACGTGCCGTTATACTATTCCGATAATCGATACTGTTCATGTTGAACCTCTAGGGTATATATTATACAGAGGGAGCCTTGACACTTCAAAAACGTAGATAAAAATGGTAGTGCCATGGCCACCTATTTCTTCCCTACATCCAGTAAGAATTGTGACAGCTTGTCATACACACGAATTACATGACAAAGAAAAATCAAATAATGTAGTTTACCTTCATTGAATTCCACACAAATTAATTTTAGGGCTAATAATTAAATGTCTATCCGAGTACAACCGACATTTGTTGCAATTTATTATCAAATAACAAGGTAAATTCAACATAATTTTACAGCAAAATAGTCATATATTTGAAATTTTAGAACGCCTTCTTCTAAAAATAATTTATTAATTTTACCAAAAAAATATTTTATATAATAAACTATATAAAATATTGAAATTTTGGATCAAATTAAATTATTATAATAAAAGGGTCAGTTTTAGTTTTTATTTATAAATTAGAATATATAATTATGATAGCCAAAAACAATGTAGTGTGAATATGTTAATTTGCATTTAATTATTTATTTATATATATTTCTCGGAAAAGTCACTAACGGGTAACATTTATTTAGGATTGCTACTAACATTACGAACAAGAACATATCTATGTTTTTGAAGTCGCAAATGAATGACATGGCTACCTCGATATAAATAAATACTCTCAAGTTGAACCTATGTTGTATGAGATACAATAAAAGTAATAAAAACTCAGATTTAAACCAAGTTTACTTGTAATTATTTTATGTAAGAAAAAATACACGTAATCTTAATGTATTTATTGTTCGACAAAATAGTACACGAAATAATAGAAACAAATCAACACAACAACTTTTTTTTAGATTAATCAAACATTTTAAAAGAGGTGTAATGCAGTATGTATTGCTCGATTGTTAAATCGATTTAGTATTGTAACTGTGCCACAACACTATTGACGTAATGCGCCAAGGTCGTTGCGCAACCAATCAGCGTTTGCGGCTCAGTTCAGTATCATCTGCGCGATATTTTAGCGGGAGTTTTAAACCTGACACACAAAAATATGCATTGCAGTCACAAAGTTAATAAATATTTGGACTTTAAAATGGATTATATTTTGTTATTACCTTTAAGATTTATGTAAAAAAATAATTCAGTTAGACATTTTCCCTAAATAAGTAGGAATAAGTCATAAACTATTTGTCGCCATAAGGTCTTTGTTTACGATTTTGAATATGGCGCTCCCACGTTTTAGGTCGTAGGAAATAGGTAGCTAGGCAAATCTAGGTCAAGGACTAACGCAACGTTTCTGTCTCACTCCCACAATCTTATAGAGCAAATGAAAATAGGTCATAGTGGGAAAAGTAAAACTTTTTAGCATAAAATATACTAGGTATTTTCTAAATAACAGTTTTTATGAAATTTTATACTCAGAATGGTGAGTGTATATCGACGAGTGTCGATTTGGAACTCATCATAGTGTATTTTATGATTTTATGTTATTCCACTGCAGTAGTTTTTGAAAATCACTATACAGCGACATCTGTTACACAAAAGGAAAACTATTTTATTTAATCAACACAAGATTTGTAATTTATAATTATCCTTTTTAGATATTTACAAGTAAGTAATCTGTTTCAAATTACAACTTTACGCAATACCTTGTAGCATAGTTAGTAAATAGAACTTTACTTACTGAGAAACTTCTATACCTAGCATAAACTTTTGTCTGTATCTTAACTGCGTGAGATAAAATCTTACCTTCAAGAAATGACGTAGAGATAGTTTAATGTAGGAGCTACAGTTTATCACTTTCATAAATAAATCTACTTAATATGAGTGCCTATTCCTTTACGAGGAATCTGTTAATATTTATCTTCTCTAAATAGGAACGGAATATATAATTACTAGTAAGTTCTTGAACGGTAAGTATGACAATGTTAATGAAGGCTTGAAAGATTTTTCTAACCAAATTTACCTAGATTTGGTTAGAAAAATAGAAAGCACCTGCTTTCTACACCAAATTCCTGCTTACATCACGCTAGCGCAATGCCCAACGGTATTACGAATTCAATTTAAAAACGAGTTAAAATACCTTTAATGCCAGCTTTAAGATAGGACACGGTTAGTCGACATCCCAGGGCGTCAGGAATAAAGGGGCCGCGTTCCGCCAGAAGCCTAGTTTTATTTCCATGCTTTTTAAGTGGTATGACAAAAAGTGACATCGTGGATAGATCGCATGGGGCGCTGATACTGTTAAAAACAGCACTGGAGTCCCTTAAACACCTCCACTAAGTATCGTCACATGTTATGAAAGATTACGCCTTAATAATTTGTTTAAAAGTACCTTGGTACCTATTATTCTTATGGCGCAATATAAATAATCACGCAATCGACAATTTACGTTACATCCTTGTGTACAAAGTGACATTAGGTTTGAACACATAATTTCTTCTAAAAGCTAGCCATTTCTCGTCAGTTCATATCGTAACTGGGCTAGACTGTAGTAACTATCATCAGTTAATATAAAAAATCTGGGCGGTAAAGCAGACGTTTTGCGATGATCTCACCGTGTTATCTCATCATTATAATAAACTGCATTTGTATTATTCATATGGCACTTGTTTTACAAGGATGTGTGGTAATGATGAATTGTTTATATTATTTATCAGTTCGTACCGCTAGCGCTGAGTTTTAATAGACGTACTGAATGTTTATTTTGTACCTGTTTTATCTCGATGAGTTTATGTAATATTTACGCCCTTGTTCATTGAAAATATTTTTCATATAATGTTGTGACATAGTACTTCTGGGTAAAAAATTACTTTCTCATTATTCTAATCATTAAACCTTCAAATTAAGCTTTAGCGTTCGCTATGAGTCTCACCCTGGAGTCTAGAATAAAGACAATGTTTTTGCTTACAAGACCTTCTTATAGAAAATGTATAAGACGTTATTTGCATGCATTACGTAAACCTATTTCCCGCTTGGACTTTGAGTAACGCAATGGTAACGCATGTGTTATGTTGAATTCTAGAATTTTACTGCAAATACTTACTAGGTATAATTCTTGTGTTATATTCCATCTTTGTTAATGGTTTTCCTTCTTCGCCACACCATTTAATTTTAAATACGACCATAATAGCTTATTTCATTTTCATGACTCATAATGACTTGTTGTATTTTTAAGTGAAAACCTTGTTCATTTAAATTATGTAGGTACTTATATACTCGGTAAAGGAGGATAAATAAAACACAGTCATAATACAAAACTAGCATTTATGGAGCACTGAATCAGTACAAAATACAGTTCGACGGGACACTGGAGACAACTCACTGCAATTGTTTTGTTATGCAGTAATAAAATACGCCTTACGATTTCTAAATTCTTTTTATCCTTGACTTTAGTCTCTTACGTTTTTGCTAAGACTTGAATAGGACTAATCACAACATATAGTAGGGAATAGGTCAATTAATAGCATGTATTCTTTGCATTCCAAATTAATGTTCTTTATTCCAAGGAAGTCGTTTCTTTCATCACCGTTGTATCTTCGAGATAAACACCGTAAACTACGCCTAAATGCGACAATTCAGCAATCCTTATAAGAATCGCATATTTTGATCACACATGGTTCAAGCTCAAACTAATTCAAAACGTTTATGGACATTTTTTTATCTATTATATGTAAGGCCTTATTTAGTTTTCTACTTTCTACGTTAGATATTAATATAATCAAGGTTTACTCTGAGAATTGAGACATTTAGGGGCAAATTATTATTGTCACTTCTACTTGCATTGTAAATTATTGTTTTACATTAAGAAGCAAGAAATACTTTTTCTTGTAAATCTTAGTTTTGTAATCGTAAGGCATACTTTATGAATATATTAGACAAATCCAATTGAAAAAAATGTTACAGGTTTCGCGAAAGTTAACCAGTAATATTAAATTCTAATAAGATTAAAACATACTTTTATGATCTTCATAAAGCTATTAAATTAAAAGCGTTTACTTGATTTTGGACGAACAAAATATATTCTGAACATTGAAGGCGGTATTCTAACCATTTTAACCAAGAACTAAAATTGCAAATTGACTTCAAATACCTTTTGAACATGACTGTTTCGTTTTGTACAAAATCTAATTGTGTTAGAGTGACTTATGTATAATCACACGGCAGGTAAAATTCCATACATAAACATCACATCTTTTTCCCAGCAGCGGAATGCAGAGGTGCTACCAAGACACCCACGTTTCGCCTACGTGTTCCGTCCCGCGATGTGATAGAGGGCGAGCCTATCTCCATATCGGCTACAAATTCGACTCCGGGCCGATAATGAATAGAAAAATCCAATATCACTTTGCCTGACCCGGGATTCGAACCCGAGACTTCAGCGGTGTCATCGTACCGTAACAACTTCGTCATCAGGCAGTAAACTTACGACGGTGGAAAAATTGAATGTGAAATTTAGTTTAAATTAATCTTGTTAAAATCAACTTCCTGGCATTTTTTAAAATGGTAAAAGTGAATTTCTCACCTGGATACAACTACCAATCATCAACCATGATCCAACATTAAAACACATTGTAGCAACACTTTTTAATTTTCCACTCCTTCGCAACGTGCATGAAAGTATTTGTACATGGTTGACATCAAATTCGCATCTTCAAGTAGGTAGTTGGATTTTTCTTTTTTAATGTATCAATTGGAATACCTTAAATATCCAACAATTAATTCATTTTAGTGTAGTAGACATGTCGATGTGTATTTTACAAAATCGATGTCGCAAATTTGTTTTCCAAATCCTTAGTGGCTACTGATAAGAAATTGCATATCATAAATTGTGATTTGTGTAAATATATTTGTTTTGGACATTTGGATAATCTTTCTTCATATCCTGCACATCTAGACTAACAAGAAAAATATTACCACATTTGAATTTAATAATAATAATAATAATTAAATTTAAGAATTAAAGGATATATTGAATAGCCTTTGTTAGGGAAGACAGTGTCTTTCTCCACAGCACACTGATTTCACGCAATCACAATCATACAACTAAAGCACAAAACTTAAATGTGAGTAAATAAAAATCACAATGTAAAAGCATAGCTCTTCCATATGTTAATGTATATTTATATATTTACATTAAAACAAAATATATTTTATAAGTAAACAATGCATGTACGCATACGTGACTATCACTTACAATAATTTTAAATCAACATTTCTGTTCGATTTGAATGCATTTTCTAAGATTCATTTTGTTTAGTTTACAAAAAGGTTTAAAAGCAATAATAAAGGGTTAAATGAGTTCAGTGATAATAGATATAAATATATAGACATATACAACTTATTAAAATGTCCTTTTAACGAAACATTCTATCTATATATTAATATCTATTTAACTTCTCAATTGGAAATTAAACTCCCGATTGACCTCACAATTAAGGACTGTCACTTTTGGAGTGTAACATCAGGGTATGAGAGTAAGTACAGTGGGTATTGTTAGGCTATCGTGTAGGCGCGGCGGCGAGGGTGGCGGGCGCGGCGAGGGTGGTAGGTGGCACGAGGTGGTAGGTGAGCCACCACGACAGCAGCGGCTGCGTGAGCGCCACGAACAGCAGGAAGTACACGCGGCGCTTGGTGCCCGCGCCGGGGGCGGCGCCCCACGCCTCCGCGTACGGGCTGCTCGGGTACCCGTACGAGGGCGGCTGCTCGCTGGCCTGCGAGCCTGACAGGAGCTGCAGCCGCAGGGTCTTCACCTGCAACATTATTTTTATTACAAGTTACCTAGTGTCATAAGACCACCACTTATGCTATTATCATATTATGTAATTGACAGCCTCCGTAGCAGTTGGTTGAACGCCGACTGTGAACTGTGTGGCCGGAGGTTCGATCCCCGCACCAAGACAAATGTTTGTGTGATCCACAAATATTTATGACTATGTATGTGACTATTGGATGCATTACACACATACATAAACTCGGCGCCTTTTTTCCCAGAAGGGGTAGTCAGAGACGCTACTAAGACACAAGTTCACCTTGTGTATTCCGTCCCATGATGTGATAAAGCACGAGCTTATCGCCATATCAGGCACTAAATCTTAACTCTGGGCTAAGTGTATTTGTCTTGTTATTAAAATTTATTCATTTACAGTAAATTATGCCAAAAATGACTCTTAATTTACATTCAAAAAGATCATAATCAAACCTCACCAAAAAATAAGACAGTGCGAAGCTGCTATACACCAGACTGCAGTAATACCCCGTCTTGCCAAACAGGAGGCCGGCGAGCAGCCCGCCGATCATGATGGTGTACTTGTACCCCGAGAACGACAGCAAATCTAGGGTCTTGAGGTTGGTGCTGGTGTTGGTGATGTACAGCGTCATGAGGTATAGGATCATCTCGAAAATGATGTAGGCCAGCGCCGAGGACGCCTGGATGCCTATCTGTTCAGGAGAAAAACGGTGTTGGAGACCTGTGAATGTAAAAAATATGGATTAGATTATGATATATAAAGATTAAAGGTATAATATTGAATAATATTGAACATTTTATCTAAATAATATTGAACATTTTAATGGATTAATTATTTTAATTTTTTATTATTGGTTACTAGAGTGGCACTGGAGCGATTTATTTATATTTCGATTCTAATTTGAATTCAGGAACTATAGGCAACATTTGATTACAGAAATCTGGATATTTTCGTGTCTCCATGTTTAAATAAGTTCAAAAACGTAATGGCTAACATTTTCTCAACAGTTAATAAACCTGTAAATGCTTTGAAAAGAAAAATTAGCAGACAATATTGTAACTCATTACAACAGGCAGATTGAATAAGTCCAAATCAAAATTAAGACCTCAATGTATTACATCAGCATATCATTAAGTTAAAATGGTCTAAAGTACAACGCACAGCATATCAGTTTATTCGGTTGCGTCACAACGAACTGGGGTCAGGACACTTCCTATGCTGATAACATGACAAGTCATAAAACAATAATAATTATTGTACTATATTACATAAGTAGGAATTTTAGTGATTGAATGTGTAGCGAAAACCGATGAAGGAAGGTAGGTACGCAAATCTACACCTAATTGGAAATAACAGGGTCTTTCATTAGGCTAGCTGAAGATAAAGAGAGGTGCATGCATATTGTTATAAATTTTATGTGAGGAGCTGCAACATTATTGCTATTTAATCAGATACAGATATCTTCGCTCTTAGAAACAACCTATTTAAATAGGAAATTATGCATGTGCTGATGATGAACACAAATTATTGAAATGTTCATACTTTTCTGTACCACTGCATTGTATTATTTAACAATGATAATTAAATTTATTATTCTTGTTAGTTTGTAAGTATTATTTATTATTGTGCATTTGTTTGTTTTCCAAAAAAATAAAATAAAATATTCCTCTTTGAAAATGATGTAGACGAATTCAACGATAATGGCTCCCCATGCAGAAAGAAGACAGTAATGCAACTGAGAAAACAGTACAAGTGATGGTAGTTTTTGTGAAACAGTTGAATTTATATTAAAATGAATCAAAGGAAATATGATTTCATGATCAGCATCATCATATTAGCCCACATTTGCCCACTACTGGACTTTGGCCTCTAAAAATATCTTACTTTATGCAAAATATAAATAAGTGAATGGAACAAACCGAGCATAAACCCAGCTAGCAGCACATAGGTGACGTATCCCATGGAGGGAATGTAGAGGTCTGGCGCGTTGATGTCGTATCTGGGTTGTACCGGCGTGTCCTGGTCGTACTTCACCATCCACTCCTGAAATAACACATGCAATTTGGCAAACATTGAATAAAGTAAAGAATTGATATCTTTTTAATAAAAGAAATCACTACTCATAAGTTTTCTTTATTTTATCATAGTTTTTTTAACTGGGTTAGGAAATGAAAATTGCCCCTTTACTGTTGCTCTTAGTACAATTCTAGCAACCTGACGATTAGTGAAGTCAGTAACACACTTAAGCTTTCTAGAGATGTTTTAATATTCATTATTTACAAAGGATTATGATCACTTACAAAGTAACAATCATGTGAATCTGTTGGATTGTAGATTCCATTACAATCATCTTTGACTTGTGAAGTTCAATGTTAGTGTAAATACGAGTAAGTACCTTGTGTGTGTAAGGGAAGAGTATGAGCAGCAGTTTCCGCAGCACGTATCGTGTGTCGACGGCGAAGTAGTACCGCAGGCGCCACGCCGACACGTAGCGCTGCACCTCGCGCCGCACCGCCGCGCCGCCCTGCGCCGCCACCGAGCGCCCGTACTGCACCGCCATGTCCTGCGGGGACATGACTCGTCCGGTACCGCTGTCTCTCTTTCGGATGCTCATAGATGGCAGTAATCACTTACTATCAGGAGGGTGTGTTCATTTGCAAGACTTATGGTATAAAATAAAATTTATATTGCACTGCCTCTCTCGGTGGCGCAGTCGTACCATGGTATGATTGCAAAGTTGAGGTCTCGAGTTCGAATCCCGGGTGGGACTAAGTGATATTGAATTTTTCTATTAATTATCAGCTCAGAGTCAGAAATTTCCACTCTGTATGGCTATAGGCTCCACCCCCTGTCACATCGTGGGAAGAAAAAATGAATGGCGAAACGTGGGTTTTGGTTGCACCTCTGCCTACCCCTTCTGGGAAAAAGGGGTGAGTTTATGTTTATGCATTTACTATGTAATAATATAGCACTGCCACAGAAATATACTGCCATGCTATGTCCTTTTTTTGTGCAATAGATAAATCTATTAAACTCAAGGCTAGGGATGTTTTTGTGGAGGTGTTATATCATATGACTACTCCATCTCCATAATGGTTAAACTGCTATAAATTAATTATCAAAGTATTGTTCATTGGCTAATAGAGTATATCGGAAGCAGGTGAGGCCGACTTGGACCTCAACAGTAACTGTGTGTACGATGTGAATAAAGCATTGCAGATATAGATTGGTGATCAACATTCTTTGTGTATTCTTACAGACTTCTTGATAGTTTTAAAACCTACATATATACATACATACATACATCAACTCTCGGCTTTTTTCCAGAAGGGATAGGAAACATTCTCCTGGTTACTACTAGGATCACCCATGTTTAGCCTTATCTGTCCCATAATGTGATAGGGAGCGAGCCTAACCTTATAAGGGGCACAAATTCCTGACTTTGGGCTAATAATTAACAGAAAAGTCCAATATCACTTTGCCCAACCCGGGATTCAAAACCAAGACCTCAGCGTTGTAACCGTACAGAAGTACAACTACACCGAGGCAGTTTTAAAACTTATTTTAGTTATTGAATGTCTTGCCATTTTCAGACGATTTAAGAATTCAGTTTGATCAAAGAAGACAAAACAGACAACTAACTAGATAACATTAATTTAAATTTGAATGCATTAAACTCAAACTCGTAATAATACTCCAGTATTGTCTAGTTATAAACTCATTGTCAACTCGGATAACATAAATACAAACCTTAGTGGGTTCTCGATGTTATCTTCTAGCAAATGATATGTATCTTTTTAAGTATGATAAATAAAAGAAAAAATCTAAAATAGGTTTTAAAACTGTCTATGAATAAGGCTGTTTTAGGACTTTACATGGGAATCAAATATAAATACAAACAAAAAAATAGTGGGCTAGGTTCGTGTCAGCGTGCCGCACCGCTAGCACGCGACGTTCCCTTCGCTAGTTCGAAGGACTACTAAGGCGGGCAGCGGGATGCGCGGGCGCTGAGCCGGGCGGAACGCCGACACGAGGGCGTATTCCGAAAGGTGTGAGGAACGGCGCGCTCCGAAACGCGTTGGTCCGCTATAACCTCCCCCTCCAAGTCACTGGCTCGACTCGAACGTGACTTGGCTGGTCGCCCACGACGGCGCTGATGCCTAATTACAGAAGATTTTCCGACATACGGAGTAAGAGCGCTGGCATGGTACTTCCCTTTTACTACTCCATTACTGTCCACTACTACATAGGACGTCGGACCGATGGTTTGTGACACCCGATACGGGCCCTCCCGTCTTGGAGCAAACTTGCTAGTAAATCCTTTGGATGCCTTGCTTAACGGGTGTGTCTCCACAAGTACGTGGTCCCCCTTCTTAAAAGGACGAAAATCTCGTCGGCGCCGGTCAGCAACCGTCTTACGAAGATCTTGTTGTTCTTCAACTCGTCTTTTCACGTCATACATTATACGCGCAAACTCCTTCAAATAAGGAGTGATTTGTGGCACGATATTTTGTTGAGCTACTACGGCTCGTAGATCGGTTTGTACCGTCATTGGAGAACGCAACTCCCGGGCAAAAGTCATGTACGCAGCTGATTGTCCGGTCCCTTGATTGTAAGCGCTATTGAGTGCAAACCGCACCATGGGCAGAAACGTTGGCCATCGGCGATGTTCCGTTCCTACCAGAATACTAAGAAGTTGTTTTAGATCGCGATTTTTTCGTTCCGCGGGATTAGCTTCGGGATGATAGACCGGTATCAGAGATTGGTGAACTCCAAATACATGTAACGTCTTTTGCATTACGGCTGAGATAAATTGGCTTCCATTGTCTGAAATAATCCGACGAGCGAATCCATATCGCAAGAAAACCTCCTCAAGGAGCGTTTTTGCGCAGGTCTCTGCCGTCGCGTCACGCAACGCGAATAACTCGACCCATCGACTAGTCGTATCTTCAATGAGAAGAATCCACTTCTCTCCATTTGCACCTTCAGGAAGAGGTCCAAACAGGTCCATTGCCAGTACTTCAAAACGTTGTTGAAGTACCGGAGTCTGCAGTAACCCTGCAGGTTTTAAATTAGTGGCTTTATATTTCTGACAGAAGTCACATGACTTTAGATATTGGGTCACATAAGCTTTCATGTTCTTAAAATAGTAACGTTCCTTGATCTTCCTCAGAGTTCGCTCCAAACCCAGGTGTCCAGCGGTAGGCGCGTCGTGAAGCTCTTTCATAAGCTTGGCCTTTAAGGACTCTGGAACTATCAATTGTGGTTCTTCGGACTCACCATCCGGATCATAGCGATACAAAACTCCTTGTGAAAGATAATACCCTCTATCAGTCCAGCGTACAGCTGACTCTGGGTTATCGAAATTTTCAAAATCCTGTATGATTCCACATACATCTGAATCGTCTAACTGTGCCGCGCGGATATCTTCCGGTGTACATTGAGGCAAATCCACGACTACAGGGCAGATGCTACAAGGATTAAAACTGGACCCTTCTAAAAGACAATTAGTTGGGCGACTGAGAGTGTCCGCAACCACATTAATCTTTCCAGGAGTGTATTCGATATCCAGGTTATAGGGTTGAATCTTCATTGCCCATCGAGCCAAACGTCCACTAGGTGTCTTCAGTGACAAAAGCCATTTCAAAGGTTGGTGGTCGGTAACCACACGAACATGTGCTCCTTCAATATATCCTCTGAATTTATCCAATGCCCACACAACGGCTAAGGCCTCTCGCTCAGTAGTATGATAATTGCGCTCAGCAGGGGTCAATAACCTACTGGCGTATTCTATGGGCCTCTCTTCTTTATGAGTCGTACCTTGCATTAATACAGCTCCAAGAGCGTATGCACTGGCGTCCGTTCGCACAGTGAATGATTCGTCAAAATTGGGTTGGCGAAGTATAGGGCTTGTCGAAAGCCGCCGCTTCAACTCGTCAAAGGCTTCCTGTTCGTCTTTTTCCCATTTCCAGCGTCTATCTTTCTTTGTAAGATTTGTCAATGAACGCGCTACATCTGAGAATCGTGGTATAAACTTACGGAACCAGGAGCAAGTCTGAAGGAACGTCTTTAGTTCTCTCAGACACATTGGAGGCTTCATCTCCATGACAGCTTGGACCTTACCAGGATCTGGCTCAATACCATTGGCCGATATCACGTGTCCTAGGTAAGTCAACTTTTCTCTAGCAAAAACACACTTATCTCGATTTGCTTTTAGGTTAAATACGCTTAGTCTATCAAAGACCTGTTGCAAATCCTTCAAATGGGATTCCATATTGTCAGATATAACCAGAATGTCATCCAAATAAGCCACTACAGTGACATCTTTGAGTCCCGCTCGAAATCTGTCTATTAGTCTTTGGAACGTCGACGGAGAATTTTTTAGGCCAAAAGGCATGCGTCGAAACCTAAATGTACCAAACGGTGAAACAAACGCAGTCTTATCCCGATGTTCCGGAGCAACTTCGATCTGCCAATATCCCGATCTTAAATCAATGGTCGACATCACACTATTCAATTTTGTAGATTGTAGGAGTTCATCAATGACAGGCAAAGGGTATTTGTCTGTTCGTGTTATCCTATTAAGGTGCCTATAATCGACACAAAATCTCACGTTCCCATCTTTTTTGGGTACCATCACAACGGGTGAGGTCCATTCTGACTCGGCTTCTTCGATTACTTCTTCCTCTAGCATTCTGTCTATCTCCTTTCGCATCATCTGCTTTTTCGCAGGAGTAACTCGGTATGGTGGAGAAGATATAGGAAGATGATCACCAGTGTCAATCCGGTGGATGGCAAAGGAGGTGGGCTCTCCCCCTTGTTCAAAGATATTACAATTCTTGTTTAGTAGGGACAACAGTTGCGATTTTTCATAAGGTGTCAATAATAATCCTTCATCCTTGCGGAGATCCACAACTGAGCAGGTAAGTGTCCGCAATGGTCTATCTTCAAAAATAATAGACTGAGGAGTCCGATCGTGTCTCACAAACCATGTATTAGCGTCAAAATCTAACACCATGCCAACGTCCTGAATAAAATTCATTCCTAACAGACTTTCTGTAGCATTTGGCAACATGATAAAACTGACAACTAGCGCTACTCCTCGCACCTTGACACTAACGTGCGCTATTTCAACAATTTGCGCAGCAATTCGCCCATCTGCGTACATAAGTTCGGTAAACACATTCTGAAACTTATGTCCGTACTTAACTAAATGCGATTTTAAACTAACACTTCCTATACAGTGTTTAGCTCCAGTGTCTATTAGCACTTTACCTACTTCACCATAGATTTCGACACTTATCACTGGACGCACACGCGCATCTATAATGGCAACATTCGCGGTCACTGATTGAAACGCATTTACTTCAGATGCAACCCGATTCTTCTCCTTGCACGTAGGGCAATTTGAGCGGATGACGCCGGGCGCGCCACATCCAAAACAGGTAACCGAGAACCCTCGAGGTTCTCCTGCAGATGGTTTGTCCTTGTCCTTCTTCTGTTTCGCAATCCGTTGGCAAGCCTCTTTCAAGTGTCCGTACTGCTTGCAATAACGACATTGGGGCCTGAACTTATTCAAAGTAGGCGTAGTCGGTGATTTTGAAACTGATGCAGATGAAGACTCTTCAAGTTTATCCTCGGCAGCAGGACGCGAATGTTTTTCGCTCAAAATATCCTCTATCCGCCGAGCGTGTCCGAGCAATTCCGCAAATGATTTAAAAGACGAGCGTGGAACCGTCTCACGAATTCGCCGGTTCAGCAGTCCATATGTCATGTCCAGCTGCACTGTCTCCGTGAGCGATAATGGAGGAAGCTGGGCAAATAATGCTCTGATATGGCAAACGAACAGGTCGGTAGGTTCCTCTTCTCGTTGCTCTCGTTCAAATATATCCCTATATATTTTATGCGGAGGTATACGTGGGCCAAAAGTTTGCTTAAGCGATTCTATCGCTTCTTCCCATGATAAGGTGGAATCTTTGACACCTTGCCACCATGTCGCGGCCAGTCCCGTCAACAACATGGGAAGACCACGTAGTGCAATATGGTCATCCACCCTGACACACTCCTTGTATGTCTCTATAGCGTCAATAAATGCCTGGACATTGCTAGTTTTTCCTCCATCAAAACGCGCCGTACACATGGCGAAATTTCCCGAATAATTAGGTGTTGGTGTACTTACAGATTCGCTGTGACTTAGCCTGTTTATCAGCAACAATAGCTGATCGGTTGTCAAAACAACCGATGCCGCTGCAGCACCAGCAGCTGGCTGCGCGGTAGCTCTGGTGTCCATTGTGAACTCGATGTCGGGGACACCGGGCGAAGTCTCACACGCGGCCTCGTCCGCGGGCAGAGCCTCGTTCGCTGACTGTACACCGGTCGGAACCGGGCTCGCGACGCGCGATCTCGTTAGCACCATTGTAGAACAACCGATCCCGACAACACTCCGACAATTCCGGCACTTTTAGTCTTTACGTTAGTCCAGAAAGTCACTCGGATATACCAGTCAACACGTAACACAAACGCACGCGTAATGTAGGTCTTCAGGTTTTAACTGAGCACTAGTACCTAAGCACCAAATACGCGACTACAATACGTTCGACTACACTGTTACGGCGACAGTTCAACATTGAGTTCGCAAAATAAACTAGTATACTACTAGTATTAGGTACACGAACAAGCCACACAACATACTGCGAATTGCGCGATACGAGTCTCGCGACAAATGTACTTCACGAAGTTACGAGCCGCGCCAATCACAATACCGAACTGCGAATTACGCGATACGCGTCTTGCGACGAATGTACTTCACGAAGTTACGAGCTGCACAAATCACAATATCGTTCTGATTCCCAAATTCGTCAATGATTATCCCTAATCAACAGTTATAACACTAATTGCGTCGTAAAGTCCTTTTGCAGGTTTCTACGCACACACTACTCAACAAATCGTCACCAGTTTTATAAAGACGTAGTAGCAATGACGCGTATTAGTACTATTATATCCTACACAAAATGGTTCATGCCGAACGTTGGTCGCCAGTTTAGGACTTTACATGGGAATCAAATATAAATACAAACAAAAATAGTGGGCTAGGTTCGTGTCAGCGTGCCGCACCGCTAGCACGCGACGTTCCCTTCGCTAGTTCGAAGGACTACTAAGGCGGGCAGCGGGATGCGCGGGCGCTGAGCCGGGCGGAACGCCGACACGAGGGCGTATTCCGAAAGGTGTGAGGAACGGCGCGCTCCGAAACGCGTTGGTCCGCTATACTGTTAATATTTACCTGAACTGCAGGCTGTTGAAGCATGGTTCCTAGCTGTGTTGGTGATGCCATAGGTGTTTGTATGAAACTACCCATCATTCCATAGTCTGAAATTGATTCACAATATCATTACAATGTATTATATATAATCCGGGGTGTAAAAACATTTCATTACATGAATTGCTTAGATACATGACCACAAAGAAGTTTCTGGATGAAGAAAATCAAATAATATACAATATTTGTAACAACATTCTTAATATTTAAAATAATATAATTATTATAAATTTCTATTTCAGCTTCAGATATTACATTGCACAAGAACAAGAAACTCTACATATTCCTCAAAAGTGAACCGAGTATTAAATCAATAAATATTAGTCACTTACTAGCTGCAGGATTGGGTGCACCATAATCATTAGGAGTTTCTAACTGGATCCCCTCCTGGTACGGAGGCGGTGGGCCTGCAGGAGGATATCCTGGACTGTAGGTTGGTGCAGGACTGAATGCCGCACTCGGTGCTGGGGCTCCCATGGCTGAGACATCGCTAACTCGTTTCGCTTTACGTATACCACCTGAGTGGGCAACTGGAATCAAAGTTTGATTTACAATATTAACATTTATAAATTACATAGTGAAATAATAAATAATTTATGTTTATACCAAAACATTATAAAGTAATGAGATTAGAATACATATTAGCAGCCCACATAACATAAAGGGAAGTGCACTGTATGGTGGTACGGCCACACCCTGTTTGATCGTCTAATACAGGCTTTATATTGCACATACAAAATTACATTATTTATTTTTTCTAATTACTAAAAAAAAATATACTGCATGCATTCGGCACTCCATCAGTAAAAACAAAATAATATGTAATAATAATAATGGTAGATTTAAGTCAATGTACCTAACACTATTTTTCAATAAACTTTATTACTATTGCTATGCTCTGACCCGCACGACTATTAATTGTTGTTATTGCAAACAAAATTTAAAAAATGAGTGTTTTAAATGTAAAAAAACCTCTTCTTATACATTTCAAATATAAGCATATGTAATATCACATCCTTCAATATCTTGATAAATGATTCTAATGTAGAAAACAAGAAGTTTGTAAAAAAAGACAGTAAAAATAAACAGAGCTCTCTTCCGAGTGTTCTTTCATGAATGACAAACAAATTTTCTTGTTTTGTAAACATATGGGACATCATATCAACTAACAACTTCGTCACTTATTTGCAAGTTACTTCCATGTAACAAATTAAGTTTATCTATTTCTTTTTCTTCATATATAATGTTACACGCGTATTGATTACGCTAATGCTTTGGGTTTAACGCCCTAACGTATAGTTTTCATAATTAAACCGCTTAATAAAGTTTGTTTTGACATGAACGCTGAGTTAACCTGCACGCAACGTACAGAAATCAAACATCTTGGTTTTATTTTAGATTAATTACGAAAGAAATAGAGGTGGTCTAAAAGTGCATTCGGTGTGTGAATGCTATAAACAGATGACCCAACGAGATTCTAAATAGAGCATTAGAGCATAGAGTAAGAATACACCAAGTTGTTTTATCAAGATGTACTTTTTACTAACAATTAGAACATATTATAAGCTACCCACCGTTTCTAGACGCGTTGAAATTCATGATTTAATATATTATTTGGCTTTCAGGAACAAATTGACATAATAAATCGTTTAATTAACTGAATTTATAACAATTATCCTTTTTGATACACATCACCACCGACTTGTCGGCTCTGACGTATGGTGACAAACCGTGATTGACTCTTAAAATAACGTTTCAGTTTTAACTTTGTGAATTTTTTTATCTTTATTAGTTTTAAATTATTTAGGAATCAGAGATATAATAAAGCCGCAGCAATTGCTTTGTCATAGATATGAACCTTGTACACGAAAATATAACTCATAAAGCTGGTAAATTTATATTTGAAAGCAGTATTAAAAAACTATAGTATTGAGTGAAATGGAGCTTAAATGCGTTTTGTTCGTGTGTTTCATAAAGATATAAATCTGATTTTGTTATTATTTTATGTCAATAAATAACAATATAGTTAACTTTTGATGTAACATAATGGAAATAAAATTTTAATGATGTTAATTTCGATATTGTACATATACGAATTTAAAGTTTATTTTTTACTCAGCATTTGACATTTGCTCATAATGACAATTCATAATAAGCAAAACGGAACGCAGTTTGTTTGTCATTGGTCTGGAACAATTTATCAATCACAAATATTTTTCTATTTTCCTCCACTAATACGGCGCATCGATACTTTGCGAATTTTCCTTTAATGCCTTTCACATAGTTGTTTAAAGTTGTATAATTATGGCGTTGACTAACGTGTTGTTATTGAGTCAAATAGCTGGTTATTTAGTGGGTTTGATACTTTCATTATGTATTGTAGTCCCTATGAGTATGCACCAACATGAATTCAGGTAGGTGGATAATAATTGATTTTATTATGGTCATTTTATCTACGTATCTAGCGCTGCTTTATAGCTGCTTGTCATATGGGAACATTAAAGAAGAATGTATGAAATATATATGTTTTATGAAGGTCTTTCAACAAAGAATATTGAAATGAATAATATTTATAACATTTCATATCTGCTACGTAACAAAGAGTATATAAATAGTGTGTTTTTATCTCATAATTAAGTAATTAAAGATAGTTTGCCACTAAACATATTTGTTTTTGTTATATTATCTACATTCTTTTATTTATTGCTCACTCACCTTACTCGGAAATCTAAGGGCATATTATGTTAGACATATATATTTTTATACAAATAAACATGTATAATAAACCAAGATTTACTTGCTATGTTTTTGTCATAAAATTATATACATGCATTAAAATAGATTGGCAAAGTTATTCAAACATTTGTGTAGTTTATTTCATAATTTAATTTTAATTGTCATTGATGAGGAAACTTACATCATATATTTTAATAATACAGTCATATTTGTGTAGAAGGAAAAACTATATGGAATACCAAATAATTTTTAACTGACTTAAAAAAAGGGGAGGTTCTCAATTCGTCAGAATCTTTTTTCTTTTAGAGTTAAACAATTTTGTCAACCGATATAATGAAGTGTGTGTATTCACTGTTTTTTCCTTTTTGCTGAGTAGAAACACTAAATAGAAGTAACTTGACTTTTTACACTGGATAGTTAATGATGCTTACTCTTTGTCTAAAATTTTTCCACATAAATGTAGGTGCCTCATTGAATAGTTGCTTATTACTTGTTAGATCATGTTGTATAATAGACATAGCTTTTGTGACATTGTTGAGAGCACTATATATAATTATAAGTTAAATAGATCTTGCAAAAAGTGGATATATGGTTCACAGTTTTTGTGTGATTCCACTAGATAAGAGTAGGAGGCAATAATGTTAAAAAATATATTAAAATAACAGTAGTATATAATATCCTATTGCAAGGAATATTATGCAGGTTTCCTCACAATGTTATCCTATGCCATTAAAACAAGTAATGAATAATTGGAAGGACAGAGAGGGCATTGCCTGCAGTGGGACTATAATGACTAATGTATGTAATAACAATAATTACGTAAATTTAATAAAATGTGTATATCTAGTATTTTATTGGGGTGATATTAGTCACAAATTCTTATTTTTTTTCTAGTGGGCACTGCTTGTTGTTCTCCACTGGTAAATGGCAGGAAGAAGATGGTCAGTTGGCTGTCTCCTGGGCATCTACAGCCTACTGCAACTATGTTATCCTGGTTGGAGTCATCATGTTCAATGTGTGTGCTGTGCAGATATACAGGTCTGATATTTTATTATAATTTTTATATGGTCTGCAAACAAGACACACATTGAAAAGACACACAGACAAAGATGATTACATTCATATAATGGTTATTAAATACATAAAAAATATATCCATTTTATACTATATGTATATAAAAAAGTGATAAACATACAAATATAAAATTTGTAAAATACAGTATGCAAACTTCATCAAGTCCATGAAATTGATGCATAACCATTATGAATGGGATATTTTGTTCATTTGCAAGATGTAAATGTAAATGAAGAAAGATCAAATATGGATGATAAAGATCTTGTGATGAGCTACTTACTTGCCACAATATTCACTATTGCAGTAAAAAAATATATCCATTGCATGGGAGCATGAATAATTTTGTTGTAGGTTGTCGGTGTTGATGTACAAAGGGCAGGACAGTTCTTTCCTATCAGCGTTCATTGAAGCAGTGGGCTGTATGATCCTGTGTGGGCTGGCAGTGGTGGCAGCTCTGATGGTCACTCTTGGTTTCATGGCCTGGTGTCAGAACATTGTCGAGAGATTCCCTAGGTTAGTAAACTATTGGTATATTCAGAACTAGTAAAATGAAATTGAACTTACCAATGTTTTTGATGTTTTATTTCCTTTGGTGATATTAAATGTGATTTAATTGTAATGTTTTACTGTATAGTTGCGAGGATGCGACGGACCAGGCCATAGACAAAGCAGATAATATATCTACGAAGGGTTTCTATGTAGAGATTGGTACAGCGCAGGTACGTCAAGGCTTCAATTTGATGTATAAATGATTATCAGCAAATAATAAATAATTATTTATTTGATGGAAGTTAAATGATAGCATATAAATACACTAAATTCTAAATTAACAGTGGTTATTTTTTATCCTGTAAACAGGTAATTTGTGGGTTAATTCGTAATATTGTTAAAATTATTTTTACAATTTTATTTCCGTTCTTTTTTCTCACTTATGTTAATGAATATCCATTTCCATGTAGTAAATTCTTAAACATCATTTACCAGTAATATCACTTGCTATCTTGTTTTCAATTAAATAATAAATAAGCACACCTAACAGTTACATACATAGTCTTGATCCCACACTAACATCGAGTCATGTGTCGTGGGTATCAGGAACTATGAGAGACTTTTCGGTCTCATAAACACCTAGACCCGAAACAAACACTTGTGGTTCACACAAACCTTTGTGTCGGTGAGGAGTTCGAACCCGTACCCTCTCGTTTCATAACCGGTGTCTAACCAACTGCGCCACGGAGACTGTTAAATTATTAAGTAAAAAAGTAAAACAAAAATAGATTGAAAATCCCCGTTTCAGTTCGGAGCGTGGGCTGCGTTCGCGACGTGGGTGGGGCTGGCCGTGTTCTCCACGCTGAAGGTGTGTCGCTACCACCAGCTGCAGAACATCCAGGTGTCGATGTTCCGCGAGCGGCAGCGCCTCGTCAACGAGAGCGGCTCGCCCGCCGCCACCGAGCCCGACGGCCGCTCCACGCCGCCGCTACGCTGACTACCCTCACTCCAGCAACTGCGATCCAAACATGTTTGGAAATTATTTATGTTTATTTATTTTAATCAATTGATGTAAACATATGTCCTCTTTTCACAGTATGATAGGTGGATTGGCACATTAAAATTTCGACATTCACGATTTAGACAGAAAATTACTATGACTCTACAATCAAATCGCTTGTTTCTTGGTAAAGTTATCATCCATTTATTTTTAGAAATACTTTTCTACATAATATTTGTAAACACTTCTAAATGCCAAGTAATAATTTAAAAAAGTAAATGTTTTATTGATTCAGTGCTTTCCGAACGTTATTATTATGATAATTAAATATTAATATGTCTAGGATGCAAAAGTTGGCATGATATTAGCAATTTATATTTATTTGAACTAATAAATTATAATTAACATTAGGATCTGCAACATGCTTGTGTATGTGATAAATAGTTTAAAATATTCAGAGTTTTAATATTGTTTATTTTTAATTAGATATCGCGACAATTTTATATGCTTAAGTTGATAAAAATCTTATTTGTGTACAATATTACTGTTAATAACAAATAATTCATAGTTTGTTCATAAATAAGATTTTTATCAATACACTTAATAGTTAACCATAAATGATTAATTTTGTTTATGTACAAATTTTATATTTATTGTTACTTCTAAGTATGTAGATACATTCACTACAGATTTGATAAATGATCTCATTGAAAAAATTCCATATAAAATATATACATCATGATATTTCATTTATCGTCAGAGAAATACACTGAACAGGTACAAAATATTGTGATTGCATTTCTGGTACTCTATACTTTTTACCCGACAGTCGCTTGAGGGTAGTGTTTTTTGAAATATTTTGTGTTAAGAACGTACTACGTACCGGATAGCAATGTTGCATTTGACTATAACGTAGGTAGTGGAATGAATAGTCAAAAATAAAAGAGCATTATCTGCTATTCAAGGTGTTACTCTGCCAAATTACCATTATGATAAAGTAGAAAAATTAGGTATTTACAAATGGAGTGAATAGGAACAGAAATTGGGTTACTCGGAGCTCGAGATTTGCATTGAAATATTTTTATTCAATTGATTAAAACTAAGATAAAAATTGCGATGCTGTTTAATATCTGTATATTTTGAATTTTTACGTGTAGGTAGTTTTATTACGTGCTTTTAGATGCTAATGAAACAGCTGACGCGCGAGGTCATCGTCACGCGCGTCCTTGTGGATCTTTGTATTGAATCGCTTTACATCGCTGGCTTACATAGTATCAAATGATTAGTATATTTATTTGAATCAAAATCTAGTCAATCAAAATTTGTGTACATTTCTTATCTGTATTCACTCTATTTGTCTATTAATTTAGTTCCTGCACTGCATTATGTCAGCAATTAATTGAGGGAAATTAAAGTATTTTGTAATTGGAGGCTTACTATAGAGCGTTAGTGATATAGATTCACTAATCTTTGCGCCCGTTAGGTATGAAGTAGGTAGTTGCGGTGTATGAGCATATAATCCAGTTTCTGTAAATAATAATAATTTAAATAAACTGTAAAATTAAGTCGAATAAAACAATAGTCGTACCAAAATGGTTTTATTTTCACATAGAACAAACTACGAATCATATTTTGCTTAAATTTCACGTTTTACAAATGAAGTTGACAGTAATTAAATGCTTTAGACTGCCGATTATATATTAGAACCATTTAGACTTAAAAATAAACTAAGTAGATAACAAAACGAATTTTAGAAAATAATTTTTAATCACATGATTATATATTTATTTGTAAACACCGATAATATATAAAGAGTATAGGTGATCATATGGTGATAATTGATTAAAAGCTACAGATTACAAACTACATACTAAATGCTACGTGATTAATTAATAAATGCATACATTGAAGATGTTTTTATAATTACTACAAAACTACTGCACAGTGCAAGCAAGTATATTTTCACACGTAAGCACTTTACACCCGTCGCGAGGTGATGAAAGGGGCATGCCCACTCCCCATAGAGATACTGGCCCTAGGTGCACAAATTTCATAGTATATGCAAATGATACAATATGGGCAACTAGCGACTAAAAGGAATTGGGTATAGTAAAATTTGGAGGTTTTTAGGAAGAAATACGACTATTTTAACGATTTCTTACTAATTATTATTACAACAATTATTATAGTTACACTATTGTAAATATTCGTAACGCAATATCTGAAACACATATTCAATTCGACGCTAGAGGGTAGCGTCGTTATAAGACAATTCACAAAAAAATAATGTTCTCCTGCGATTGCCGTTGCTGCCGGTGTCTGGGAACAACTTTGTTTTATTTGAATGCCAGGTCATCAAAATAACAGACAACGAGTCCAGATTTAAGCCGAGGTCGTCGTGAGAAGCGGGAATTGTATCCACTTACAAGCTGGGGTCGTCAGTTTTAGGAAAATTGTCGGGATCAAACGCAAACAAATTAAAACTGTTTACGATTATTATGATGAATTGTGTGTTCGGTTTTTTCCCCTTTCTTTCTCAACGAATCATTTGACGAAGTAAAGTAACACGAAGCAAAAATAAACTGATATAATTAAAAAAATCTTTGCAACAATTGGTGATTTTTTTATCTTTCCCCTAAACAGAAAATAATAAATAAAGAAAACGAGTTAACAACTGGGCATGAATGCGGCGCAGCTAGTGCGTGCGGCGCAGATGCACGGCCAGGTAGCGCGGCTGCGCGAAGGTGCGCGCGCAGAGCGGGCAGGCGTGCGCGGCTGCATGCGGCGCAGCTAGTGCGCGCGGCGCAGATGCACGGCCAGGTAGCGCGGCTGCGCGAAGGTGCGCGCGCAGAGCGGGCAGGCGTGCGCGGCTGCATGCGGCGCAGCTAGTGCGCGCGGCGCAGATGCACGGCCAGGTAGCGCGGCTGCGCGAAGGTGCGCGCGCAGAGCGGGCAGGCGTGCGCGGCTGCATGCGGCGCAGCTAGTGCG
The DNA here is from genome assembly GCA_033459515.1 of Theretra japonica. Lineage (NCBI taxonomy): Eukaryota > Metazoa > Arthropoda > Insecta > Lepidoptera > Sphingidae > Theretra > Theretra japonica. The sequence continues at coordinate 480,606 of CM065951.1, read as the reverse complement.
CGCGGCGCAGATGCACGGCCAGGTAGCGCGGCTGCGCGAAGGTGCGCGCGCAGAGCGGGCAGGCGTGCGCGGCTGCATGCGGCGCAGCTAGTGCGCGCGGCGCAGATGCACGGCCAGGTAGCGCGGCTGCGCGAAGGTGCGCGCGCAGAGCGGGCAGGCGTGCGCGGCTGCATGCGGCGCAGCTAGTGCGCGCGGCGCAGATGCACGGCCAGGTAGCGCGGCTGCGCGAAGGTGCGCGCGCAGAGCGGGCAGGCGTGCGCGGCTGCATGCGGCGCAGCTAGTGCGCGCGGCGCAGATGCACGGCCAGGTAGCGCGGCTGCGCGAAGGTGCGCGCGCAGAGCGGGCAGGCGTGCGCGGCTGCATGCGGCGCAGCTAGTGCGCGCGGCGCAGATGCACGGCCAGGTAGCGCGGCTGCGCGAAGGTGCGCGCGCAGAGCGGGCAGGCGTGCGCGGCTGCATGCGGCGCAGCTAGTGCGCGCGGCGCAGATGCACGGCCAGGTAGCGCGGCTGCGCGAAGGTGCGCGCGCAGAGCGGGCAGGCGTGCGCGGCTGCATGCGGCGCAGCTAGTGCGCGCGGCGCAGATGCACGGCCAGGTAGCGCGGCTGCGCGAAGGTGCGCGCGCAGAGCGGGCAGGCGTGCGCGGCTGCATGCGGCGCAGCTAGTGCGCGCGGCGCAGATGCACGGCCAGGTAGCGCGGCTGCGCGAAGGTGCGCGCGCAGAGCGGGCAGGCGTGCGCGGCTGCATGCGGCGCAGCTAGTGCGCGCGGCGCAGATGCACGGCCAGGTAGCGCGGCTGCGCGAAGGTGCGCGCGCAGAGCGGGCAGGCGTGCGCGGCTGCATGCGGCGCAGCTAGTGCGCGCGGCGCAGATGCACGGCCAGGTAGCGCGGCTGCGCGAAGGTGCGCGCGCAGAGCGGGCAGGCGTGCGCGGCTGCATGCGGCGCAGCTAGTGCGCGCGGCGCAGATGCACGGCCAGGTAGCGCGGCTGCGCGAAGGTGCGCGCGCAGAGCGGGCAGGCGTGCGCGGCTGCATGCGGCGCAGCTAGTGCGCGCGGCGCAGATGCACGGCCAGGTAGCGCGGCTGCGCGAAGGTGCGCGCGCAGAGCGGGCAGGCGTGCGCGGCTGCATGCGGCGCAGCTAGTGCGCGCGGCGCAGATGCACGGCCAGGTAGCGCGGCTGCGCGAAGGTGCGCGCGCAGAGCGGGCAGGCGTGCGCGGCGGCGGCGTGCGTGCGCGCGTGGCGCAGCAGGTCGGCGCGCACGCTGAAGGCGCGCGGGCACGAGGCGCAGGCGTGGCGCTTGTCGGCCACGTGGCGCTGCATGTGCTTGGCGAGGTGCGAGCGCCAGCGGAAGCCGCGGCCGCACGTGGTGCAGACGTGGCGCTTGGTGCCCAGGTGCGTCTGCTGGTGGATGTAGAGGCTGGCGCGTGCCTTGAACTGCTTGGGGCACTGCGCGCACGGGAAGCGGAGCTCGGCCGAGTGGATGTAGCCGTGCTGCGTGAGGTTCGCCTTGCTGACGAACTTCTTGCCGCAGACGTCGCACTCGTAGTCGGGGTTCTTGTTGTGCACGTGCTTCATGTGGTAGAAGTAGCTGGAAGACGCTTTGTATGTCTTGGAGCAGATGGGGCAAGTGCGGTTCTTTTTGTTTCGCTTGGCCTGCGCGACTTTCTCCATAGTACTGCGCCGAGTTTGTTTCTTCTCGACCGGAGACGGCAGCTTATCGGTCGACGCTGGTTTCTTGCCGCCTTGAGATGTTTGTTTTGCAATCGGAACTGGTTTGTTGACGCCCTCGGTTGATGGCTTGTTACGGGAACGTTTGGCAGTATTATTATGGCGCGAATCTTCAATGGCTTCGAACACCGATTCCGGTAATGGTCCGAATTGAAAGCCGGCATCGCTGTTGTCTGAAAACTCGCCGGGACTGTTGCCGCCGTTGTTGCCGGGCTTCCGGGCAGTAGTGGAAGCGGTCTTGGGGGCAGCGGAAGTGGCAGCGGTCTTGAGGGCAGCGGTAGTGGCAGCGGTCTTGGGGGCAGCGGTAGTGGCAGCGGTCTTGGGGGCAGCGGTAGTGGCAGCGGTCTTGGGGGCAGCGGTAGTGGCAGCGGTCTTGGGGGCAGCGGTAGTGGCAGCGGTCTTGGGGGCAGTGGTAGTGGCAGCGGAGGGGGCGGCGGTGGCGGCGGCGGCGGCGGTGGGGACGGCGGCGGCTGTGGGGGCGGCGGTGGAGGCGGCGGCAGTGGCGGCGGTGATAGCGGCGGTGCGCGCGGAGGTGGAGGCGACGGCGGTGGCGGAGGTGGAGGCGGCGGCGGCGCCGGAGGTGGAGGCGGAGGTGGAGGCGACGACGGCGGCGGAGGTGGAGGCGGCGGAGGTGGAGGCGGCGGCGGCGGCGGAGGTGGAGGCGGCGGCGGTGGCGGAGGTGGCGGCATTTTGGTCCACGTCCCTTTTGATCCTTATGAGTCGTCCAGGCCTCGTGGAGGGTTCTCTAGTATACTCTCTCCTGGCATTCGCGTTGTTGGTGTAATGCACGGCGTGCAGCGACATGTGCAGGACGAAGTCTTTCCGGTCCACGTAGGTGTCGCAGTCCTCGCAGTGGAACAGCAGCGTGGCGTGGCGCTCCACCAGGTGGTCCCTGTAGTCGAACAGGGCGACGTCGGCGCCGCAGAAGGTGCATATTTTTCTCGTGTGGGCTCCGACGCCGTCCAGATAGTAAGCTGGCGGCGTCACCGGCGCCAACTCGCCTACATTCGCCATCCTGCAACAGATCAGTTTTAATTTATTTCAGCACTTTTGTGGACTAAATAGCAATGTTCTCGTTGTAAATAAGCGCGGTTTGCACATTTTCTTGAAATTTTAGACGAGGTCCCAAATAGGTTTTGAGTATGTGGTATGCGGCTAGGGCTGGCGGTGCGTGCGCGCGTGCGCGGCGAGCTGCGTGCGCAGACGGAAGGCGCGGCCGCAGGCGCAGCGGTGCGGCTTGTCGCCCGAGTGCACGGCCAGGTGCGCGGCCAGGTCGGCGCGGCGGCGGAAGGCGCGGCCGCACGTGTTGCAGGGCAGGCGGCGCGCGGCGTGCGTGGCGCGGTGCATGCGCAGCGCCGCGGCAGACTTGCTGGCCGCGCCGCACGCCTCGCACACGAAGTCGCGCCGCTCCGAGTGCGAGCGCACGTGGTCCTGCAGGTGGCTGCGGCGCGAGAACGTCTTGTCGCACTGGCGGCACGCGTGGGGGCGCTGGTGGCCGTGCAGCGCCCTCGTGTGGCGCGCCAGGTTGCCGTTATCGTTGAACCCGAGCCCGCACACGGCGCAGCTGTATCGCTTCTCGCCCACGTGCCGCCGAACGTGGCGCTTCCACGAGCTCAACATGACGTTCTTGTCGCAGTACTTGCACGCGGCGTACTTCCTGCCGTCCTCGCCGACGGTCACCGCCGACGGCTTGTCGTCTACTATCTTGTGATCTACATTCGTTACTGGGCGAGCTTCTTCTTCATTCGATTGATCTGTCGCTATGTCAGTTTCTCTGGAAGGATTGAGGAGACGGTTTAGGGTGGTAATAAAATACGTTATGCAACAATATAATATAATTAACGATTCAGTGATAATTAATCGATGCGTCTAGTAGTGCGAGGCTTGGCTGTAGATGAGTTGGTGTATGTGCGCGAGGTCGGAGTCGTGCACCCGCTTGGTGTGGTAGCGGAGCGCGCGGCGCTGCTTGAAGGCGGCTCCGCAGAGGGCGCAGGCGTGCGGCTTGGCGTCGGAGTGCGCCACCAGGTGGTTGTTGAGGTCGTGGCGCTGGCGGAAGGCCTTGCCGCAGTGCGTGCAGGCGTGGGGGCGCTCGCCCGTGTGCTTGAGGCGGTGGCGCGCGAGGCCGGCGCGGAGGCGGAACTTGGCGCCGCAGTCCGCGCAGCGGTGCGGGAAGTGCAGGCTGTGCGTCTTGAGGTGCACGTGCAGCGAGCCGCTCTGCGTGAAGCGCTTGCCGCAGTGCGCGCACGCGTAGGGCCGCTCGCCCGTGTGGATGCGCATGTGCTGCTTGAGGTTTTGCGAGTTGGCGAACTTGTTGTGGCACAGCGTGCAGGAGTGGCGCCGCAGTCGCTCGTGGGTCTCGCGCACGTGGCGCTGCAGGCCGGCGGGCGCGCGGAACTGCTTGCCGCACACGTGGCACACGCAGGGCCGCTCGCCCGTGTGGATGCGCTGGTGGAACAAGTACGTGTGCGGCGAGCTCAGGTTCTTGTCGCATATCTTGCACGTGTACAACACTTTGCCGTTCACTTTCCTTTGCACTTGGATGAGTTCTAACCTAGTTTCTTCGTCCATGCGATCTTTCCTCATGTTAGATTGTGTCAAGTCGTCGTAGTTTTCAATACTGTCATCATTCATGTCGGTATCCTCTTCGTTATCTTCTAAAGCCTCCGAGTCGCTGGATTCTGTGAATTCTGGATACGTTTCAAAGTTTTTATGTTTACTAGCGAAATGATTTTTGAAATTCACTAAAGCTTTGTAAAAATTGTTGTACAGATCAGCTTTCCTATGAACGAGAGTGGACAGTGGTTCGTCATCGTCGTCGACGGAATGTCCCTCATCACTATCATCTGATGCGTTTTTGTTGTCAATTTCCGTTTTTATCGCGCTGGTCTGGCACCCATTCCATCTGCAACAAACAACCTCCGTTACTTTTCTTAGTGTGCGTGTTCAAGTGATAGTTTAAATGGGCCCGCTTTCTGAATTTCTTGTTGCAGATGTTACATTCGTATTTTCTTATATCGAAATGAATTTCGATGTGGCGGTCCAGCGTGTTTTTGGCTCTGTAAGCCTTCCCACAGTAGTCGCATTTGTAAGGTTTCACTCCGGTGTGTAACCTGGCGTGGACGTCGCGACAAGATCGAGTGGGGAAAGCTTCGCCACATTCCGAACACACGTAGTTGAGGATGCCTTCGTGGGCGAGTCGTCGGTGGCTCGTAAGATTGCCCCGATTTGTGTAAGTTTTGTCACATTTATCGCACTGGTACTCTTCACTCTGTTTGTGGCTCTTCAGATGCACGAACATGTTGTATTTATTGGAGAACGTCTTGTTGCACTCCGGACACACTGCGGGAATGTATTTCTGGATCTTTGTGCTCTGTGGCTTCTTTTCCTTTACAACTTCCTTCGGCAAGTGTGCGTCGTTAATGTGTGTTTGTAAATCATTGACGTCATCAGTGCTGTAGCCGCAAGTTTTGCAAACGTGGCTGGATATGACGCGATCCACGTGGCTCGTCTGCAAATGTTCGACGAAGGCGTTCTTGTCCTTGTAAATTACTTCACAGCAGATGACTCCATCCTCTATCATCACTTCCACATGTTTATTGATATGACACAACAGGCGAGTGGTCGACGAGTAAATATTTTCGCAGAACGGGCAGCAGTAATTCGGAAGCTTTTTATCTGGCTTTTCCTCGTGATCTGACTGTACCTCGCGGTCTGATGCTTCGGATATTAAAGTTTCCTCAAACGTTATGTACTTATTGATAAATGTTGCTAATTTCTCCCGAGAAGATACTTCATTTGAATGCTCTGTATGTAGGTGGTCAGCCAGGGCGGCGAGGCTCGTCAATGAAGTCTTTTCACTACAATTCTGGCAAACATGGTTCATATCTGAATCGTTCTCATCAACGTTCAACGTGTGATAGTAATCGGTCAGTATGTTTCGTACCATACTGTAGAACTCTATGGGAGTGCTACACCTGAAAGTGGGAACATATTTGGGGAATTACGAAATGACTAGAGCTTACTAAATTATGAAATGCACTAACCTGTTAGGTAAAATGTTGAATAAGCTGTTTATGTCGCTTACAGTCTCGCCAGTCGTAGATATTATTGGTTTTCGATCCTGTGAACAATAAAACATAACTTGATATACGAATTAAATGCATTTATATATTTTTAATAACCTCATAATTTAAAGGGTATAAAACCAAAGGAATATACTAATCTGCATAACGTACAGTTTCATACTACAAGAGAAATAATGTACGACCACAACTAGTCATGAATACATTGGTTTATTTAAGTTACATAATCGTATAGAACAATGTTTGATATTTATATTGTTATTTTACCAGCTCATTAATTTCGCTGCGGGGTAACGATAAGTTAGACATTCTCAGAGACTTCCTAAGCTACAATGCTTTTGTCATTAAAATGCGAGATGCTGTGGACCCTGGGCTACGGTAGTGGTTTGTGTGAGGGCGGGACAGTCCCTACACTTTCTAAATGGGGAGAAATAAGGAAGATTACCTCTTGAGCAAGTGCGGGCATCCTGGCCAGGCGTGAGCGTAGCGCTGTGTCAGCCTGGCGGCAGCACGCCACCAGCTCGTGCCACGCCAGCATCGTGCTGGCGCATTGGTAGCACACCACGCGCGGCAGCACATCCTGCGGCGTCACCTGCACACCGCAAACATTCTGCCTCCTCTAACCCGCACATGGCACCTCTCAACTAGCCACAATCACGCCACTATGTTCAGCAGTGGATTGTGTTCCTGTGGCTGACGAGAGACCCTCTAAACGAACAAATTCTGATCAGACTGGCAACACTGGTCACCGTAAACAACTGCTCCGTGTATTTTAACTGTTTTAATTAATTCAAAGTGCAGTAAGGTAACTATAATTAGTGAAACGCAAACCCCATAGTCTAACTTGATACCACAAGTGTTATCTTAAAGGAATTCTCGCAAAAAGTGCCAAAAAATCCAAAACGTGGGTCTGTATTTACTCACACCCAACAGACTGTGAAGTGGGTTTTAAACATTTAAAACTAAGACATTAGTGCAACGGTAATATATAAACTAAATGATAGAGAAATTGTGAACTGTGACCGAGACGATTAGTGTAAAAATTGTGACAAACAAAATTACCGACGGTTGACAGAACACTTCAACTATTTGAACACTACCCTTTGAACCATAAGTAACAGCTACATAAAACAAACGACATCACAGTCAACAGACCGAGTATTTCGTCAAGTATCAACCAAGCGCCCGTGGCCTGGTCAACTACACCGCTGGTATGATGGTCAAACCCCAGCGTCTTATATAAGAATTGTTTTATCTGTTTGGGGACTAATTTAAATTGCAAATAAATATTAGATTGGTTATAGTTGAGTAGAAATTCATTTGTTCCATAAAAATGAATTTCTTTGAGAATAATCACCCTCCGCAGATAAAAAAAACATTCATTGACAGACAATAATGACTCTCCTAATTCAACACTAGATGGCACTTCCAATAGTTTACCAAGTATATCTGATGATAAAAACGATGAAACACGCGATTTAAAACAAAAAAATTAAAAACTACAAACAGAATTATGCGCAGTTCATGAAGATATAAACACTCTGTCCTTAGAAAACACAGAACTTAAGAGAACAATTAAAGACATTACTAATAAGCATAACATGTTAATTAAAGCTACTAAAAAACTTACAACAGAGTTAAATACACCACATTACGCGGCTCGCTAATGGCAGTGCGAAATCGACAATACGAGTATAACCGAAAAAGGTACATTGAGCGGACAATTGAATCAAAAAATAAAACACAAAATTTTAAAGAAATTAATAACTTTAACAAAATTACAGGTAAACAAAAACACAAGCTATGTATTATAAGCAATAATAAAAGTAACAATATTTCGAAGATCGCTGAAAACACCTTTTCAAATTATCAAACCTACTTAATATATATATGATAAAGAATCATATACTTATAACGAACGTAGTCATATACTGTGTGATGAAAAAAAGGGATTTAGAACAATAAATATGGCAGTATATGACTTCATGCACAATATTATAAGTAATATGGACAAAAGAACACCTGATTGTGCAATATTCTGCGATATTACTCAGGCTTTTGATTACGTCCACTATGACACTCTCGTTAGACAAATTAGAAACATACAGTAGTAGGGGTAATGTTCATAGTCTCATTAGATCATATTTGAAAAATAGAACTTAAATAACTGAAATTAATAGAATTCATATTGAGAGAAAAACCGAACAGATGTTTAGATCACTAGAACGTAAAGTTATGTGCGGCGTACCACAGGGCAGCGTTCTGGGCCCACTGTTGTTTATATTATATATTAATGACCTACCTAAATGCATCAATTATCCTTTGACTCTTTTTGCTGACGATAGCACTATCACATTACCATGTAAACATGTTGACACATATAATATGAAAAAAACAACTCATTAATATCAGTTATAAAATGGCTGGTTAACATTGAGGCAGTAAATAGTACAACATTTTTAGGATTAGAAATCAACAAAAAAAATTGCTGGAAGCCACATATAGAAAATCTCTATAAAACGATAAGTAAGTCTGCATATGCTTTGTATATATTGTCATCAACCGTCAATACAGATGCAATTCTCACTGCGTACTATGGGATAGTCGAATCTTATTTACGCTATAGTGTTATATTTTGGGGTAACTCAACGAACAAAAAAAATATATTGAAACCCCAAAAGCAATGCATTATCTATGTTTCGTTTCAAAGTTACTGACAGCTGCAATCCATTTTTTAAAACAATTCAAAATATTAACATTGCCTTGTATTTACATATTGTAAATGGTGGTATTTGTGAAGTCCAACCCGGGCTGTTTCAACCATCTAGCTGATTCTGTTCCCCGGAATAGACGTGACAATAGCAAACTACGATTACATACTGCCAAGACAATGTTAACGAGCAACAGTGTCTTCTGCATGGCACCAGTCATTAATAACAAATTGCTGAAGGAATTAAAAGAGTTGAACATATCAATATTTAAAAAGAAGTTAAGAAACATTTTAGTTTATAAGGTGTATTATAATGTAACATAATTTTTAATGGAAAAACATTTAAAACATGCATGCAATTCATAATACAATTAAACAAAATGACATTAATTTTTCTCTTAAATTGACATGAATTTGACCTAATAGGATAGTTTGAGTGACATAATTATTTTTGTTTTATTTATGACATATCTACTTATTTAGTGAATGCCTTACTTTATTTCTTTTTTTTCCTTGTATAAATGTTCCATTAAAATTTAGTATCAATAATTAATGTTCGTAATAATATCAATGTGTCATGTAATTTTGCATACCATCTTTTGGTTAAATATTGCTGTTCTGTATGTTATGTATATTATCTGTTTTTTTTTTACCAATATTTGCAAAATAAATATATCTTCATCATGCTCTTTAAATAAATACACCTAACAGTCACATACATTCTCCTGATCACATTAAGATTGTCTTTTCTTGTGTTGTGGGTATTAGAAGTTATGAGACTTCTGTGTCACAAACACCCAGACCCGAAACGATTACTTAAAGATCACACAAATATTTATCTTGGTGTGGGGACCGGACCAATTGTTTCACAACCACTATTTAGACAGTTGATTAGTCAACTGTGCCCACAGAGTCAATACAGGCAAAACACATCCAATAATGTAAATGGGTCTTCCATAAAGATTCAAGTGAGTTGGGAGCGTCCTGGATCAGCATGCAGAAATTATGTTATCCATACATCTTTTGATAAACAATAATTGTGGTATCCACAGAAACAAATTAGGGATTATTTCATTAAATAACAACATAAAGTGTCATTTATAAAATTTAGAGAAGCTTAATATGTTTGTATATTGTGGAATCAAATTTAATATAATAACTATACCCTTATAGGCAAATGCTTTCTTATTTTGTTTGCAAGATTGTTCTGCAAACCCTCTCCCTCGAATATGGGTATGACGAATTCTGTGACGGTGGCACAGATCCGACACACATTGGAGAAATCTTCAATATCTGAAACAATGTGATCATTTTAGTTGATTTGCTTTATTATACTTAGTACTATACCAGGTAATAGGAAATATGCATAACTTCTTTTATTTCTATATAATACTCCCATAACAATTTACAAATTTCTGCAATTCTACACCCTACAACTATTTTTATCATAATCAAAAAGAAAAATACTTGTATATCATTCACAGGCAATATACTTTGCAATGAAAAAAATATTTGATTCATATTTAAATCACATATGAGCAGGGAGCCTAGTGAGTTTTCTGAAAGTAACTCGAGCACGTCAGATCTATACAGAGGACGATCCTCTTATTTTATTTAGTACCTCCACCATGTATGGGCTCTCTATATAGGGACATGAGACCAGGACAGCCCGTCAGATTAGTAAAAAAAAATCGCTCCTCGGAAATACAGAAGTGCGTCAGATTAAGATAAGGTAGGTTAATAACTGCCAAACAAGTGTACATTTTGAAAATCTGACGATTCGAGTGTAACGTAAGCAAGTGCTACAAAAATGCAAAAAAAATCGTCACCTTGGCATGCTCGATCGCAATTAATATCATCATACATAATACAATATACAGGATTATCATTTTTTTTTTAAGTAAACCATGCAAGAAATACGAATATACCATAATCTAATTGTCTTTGGAAATTAGATCCTGCAGCTAAAGCAAATAACGCATTACCCACTCCTCCACACTTATTTCTCCCTTTTACAGGTATTGTTCTCGTCATATTGGCCAATATGAAAAGGCTCTAAGCATCAGTTTAGATATGAGTGGATCTTAGCTTTAATAATTATACGCGTTTTTTGTAACACTTTGCGGTGCTCGTTCGTCTAAACTGTTAATTTACGAAAAAGTTGTTAAAACATAAATTGTAGGAAATTTTCTCTAGTTTAATTTTGTATATCAATATTTTCCTCGTAAATCGACTCGGAAAGGAGATATCGTCAAAGAAGTGATTTTCGATGACATTTTTCAATTCTAATTGTCAGATTAATAATATTCCTCAAAATAAACGTCAGATTTTATGATATGAACCTTGTGAACCTTCTATACAAACATCTGACACACTAGAGTATTTCAAGATGGCGATTTTTTGGATTTACAAACATTCGCTACGAGCTTGTGTTACTTCCAAAATGTCAGTCTTTTGAATGGGGGCATTTTTAGACTTCATTATATGTCGCCTCTAAATATCTGACACATTTGAATAACTACAAAGAAAAAACAATTTTCTATCCTTCCATGTGGTCACCTCCATCATGCAAGTGGTCAGATTAACATACTTTTGTTACACTGGAGCTTTGAATATATGAATATCTGACACATTTGAGAATTCAATGACTGTTTTTTTTTACATATTTGATGATCTGTAGACGCAATCCCCATCACTGAATGGAAAAACATCTTCCTTTTATTTTTCTTATTGCCTAAACTACAAAATATTATTGTCCCGATGACGCTTGAGTGACTCCCCACTTAGCCTCGTGGGCTCCCTAACTAAGACACATTTTCCATTCTAGAGCTGGCATTCCTAGTTAATCATCATGTGTGTCCCTGTGTTGTAAGTATTTTTTTATAGATGGATCAGATATCAAATGCGGTTAGTTGTTAGCATTCTTTCTAACTTACAATGCAATAAGAGATATGTTAAAAGTTGGATGTGTCTATGCCTGTTTATGGATTGGAACTCCTAAGTATATGAACATACTTTCTTTTAGTTTTGTTTGAATTATTTAGGCTGTTAATTAAAATATACATTGGCATGAATCAAAAGAGTAAATAAATAAAAGAATTAAGGTGTGAATTTGTGTAGCCAAGATAAGTGTATAGCACCATTTTTCCTTCACAGTTTCCAAAATAGTGGTAGAATTAGTTAAGAAATTAAAAGATCTTGTGAAATGCATTCAAATAGAATGAAGAATCTTTTGATTTGATGTCAATTTCACTACAACATAGTCTGTGTTACATTGAACTGTTGGGGCTCTGAATTTGTATATAATTTGTTGTTTGCAAGGTAACAATCCTAAATTCAGGTCAGAAGTGAAAATATCGCGTCCATGGATAAACCGACTTAATAATCTATAGCATTTACGCCTTTCTATGTAATTATAGGTACATATTTTAAATGGCGACAACAAAAAATTTAATGTGCTCTTGTTCATATCTGGGTATTGATTAATTTGACACTCATAATATGATTAAAAAATCGCATTGCTTTGTCAATAGTAGCAGCACAGCTTGTACAAAAGATAGTAAAATCGATACAATGTTTGTTAGCCTGTTAATGTTTGTATTATAATTCCATTTTAAAAAACAAAACAAAAGAATGGGGAATGTTACTCACTTTCAAGATTTACTGGCGGCGGTGCTGGAATATCCATGATATTCGGAGTAGTTGATATCGACTGATTGTTGTTTGTGATGGTGACAACTATTGGTCCAACTCCGTTGTTCATCTTGTAATTATTATTTATAAGATCAAAATTTAAAAAATCAAAATCCAGTAAACGTCTGGATTATACATTCTCGAACTTCATCCAATCACAATGGCCAATCGATACTACGACGTACGAATTACGGTAGTACTTAATATTGATCCGTTCCGAAACCGAATTCAGCTTAAAAAATAATATGTCTTATATAAACACGGTATTTTTCATTAATTATGTCCTCGTTGACAATATAAAAGCTAATAAATTGTATTTTAGACTGGACTTAAGTAAGATACACGTAAGGTACAAATCAATTATGGAAGGTTAGTTACACTTTACAATTACGATCGATACTTCGCACTCTAAGCGTTTGGTTATTGCAAGATGCACTCTCAATCTAAAACTTACAAGTGCATAAAATACGAAAATATTTACAAGATAATAAATAATCATGTTAAAAATATTCAATGTGACTGTGTATAATCTTGCACCTGATATAATTCCGATACACTTTACAGTAGTACTCGTATACTAAAAGGGGGAGGTTAACTTTTGACTTCGTCTGATTCGTTAGCTTTTCGCGCTTACTAATGTTTACTAATCCATTCTAGTAAATTTAAATAAAAAACATGTCATAAACATTTATTAAATACATAGTTTATTAAATATTTTGTTTGTCGTTCGAGCGAAATCGTTGCAGTGCTGCCCGGCCGGCTGTGGCCACTACCAGCGGCGCCACCATCATTGTTTTATTTTTGTACGTTTGGATGACTTGCTGCGAACATAAATGTTATGTAATTAATGAAATTGAAGTTGTTAATGCTTAACCCTCTTATTCATAGAGAGTTATCGTAGACTGCCTCGGTGGCGTAGTTGTACTACGGTACGATTATAAAGCTTAGGTCTCAGGTTTGAAGCCCGTGTCGGGCAAAGTAATATTGGATTTTTCTATTCATTATCAGTCCGGAGTAAGGAATTTGTGCCCGATATGGCGATAGGTTCGCCCCCTATCACATCGTGGGACGGAACACACAAGGCGAAATGTGGGTGGCCTGGTTGCACCTCTGCCTACCCCTTCTAGGATAAACGGCGTGACGTTTATGTACAAATTGGGAAAAACGTGTAGAAAATAGAAACGGAACTAACCCTTTATTTTACATGGCAGCACATCTTTCATTTTTGTGAAATTTAATAAAATCTCGCATTGAAGTTTACGTTTTTATTGAAGTAATGTTAGCGTGAACGTTTAATTATGATTTTTATTAATTGGTTATCATTAAATTAATAAGAATCAAAATTAAAATCCCAACTCTAAAGTGATGCCATTTAAGCGGCTCAGTGGCGCCTCCATTTATTTTGCCATGTTTTTGCTAAGCTTTATGCACGTATGTATGTTATCGCAGGATTAAATAAAGTTAATATGAGCTTTAAAAAAATATTATTCTAATGAATTTAAAATATCTAGTTATTTTACTCGTAAAGACTGTAAACAAAAACGAAAGATTACGAGTATGTATCTGACTTTTTTATACAGGTACAAAATACAATAATAATACATCATGATAAAGGCACATAATCAAATTTAATTTGCGTATTTTGTGAGTCCTGAACAGTAACAATTATATTGACTGGTAAGTGGTATCTGAGAGGAGGCAGAGCATAGCCCTCGTTAGCTTGCCCATGTACAAATGGGAGAGGATCGAAGCGTAAAGAGAATTTATCAGGCATACCAATTGCGCATCGCTGGGTTGGTCGACCTTAGTGGCGGTACTCGACCTAGGTATTGCTGGAAAGACGCAGTGAATGCGGATATCCGTGTTCTTCAAGCCCATGACTGGCAAGAGGCTACTGACCCCAGTGAGGATTCGCGAAACTGTTTCCGAGGCCAAAACTTATTTTACAAAATATAAGAATCATAATCTCACCAAAACGAGTTTAATTAAGAAAACAGCGAAAGTTAGAAAGGATATGGTCATAAGTGCGCTTTCTGATGAAGGGAACTCGACGTGTCCTCGTGCAGTGTCCCGTGTGATACGTGCGCCTTGTCTCCCGCTATCTTGCGTGTCTCCGTCGTCAGGCCATATTGAGTCGATACGATTTTCTGTATTGAAAAACATCGCTGTTAAACCATATTCTTTGGAGACTTTTACTTTATTGATATCATATCTGGAAGCTTAGATTATATTATTTACCTATATTATTCCAAAAACAATCAGCTTAATAGTCGTAACAATCAATAACACGGTTTATTCAGATTATGCTCTTCGTGAACGCCGTTGGTTCCAGCAGCATTAGTACATGGTTTTCATGTTCGCGATTTGCACAATAATTAACATCAAGAAACCTGTACAATCCCACCACATACTTGTTTACAAAATAACAGGCTTACCTATATTATCCAGTAGCGTGTTCTTTAGTTGATGCAGATATTTCATTTTGCTGTTGAGGCTTCTGTGTGAGTTTTTAGATATAGTATCAGCGACAGTTCGCATTATTTTGAGAAGCACATCCATTGTATTCGTTTTGGGTTTGGGTGCTGGAGTTTCTTCAGTAGGTCCACCTATATGTTTTATTCTCGATTCTTCAAATTGATCAGAGTCATCGTTTTGAATGCTTTTAACAGTGGGATTGGTTTTTCTATATTGAATATTGTTTCTTTCATTAAGTTTAGTATTTTCATTCTGGATAATTGTATTTTCTGGTGTGATAAAATCAGGATTTCTAGAATTAAAATTCTTTATTGATTTGTTCTCTGTATTCGACGCATCCAAAATGATCTTAGTGTTAGGTTTTTGCACTGGTTCTATGTGAGCGATTTTATCTATTTTAATGTTAGATACGTCTACAGAATCACCGTGATAAGTATTAAAGTTAACATTTGTATTTTTTATTTTCGCATGTGTAAAATAATTCTGATCGTCGTTTTTAATAAGACTGTAATTTTTGAATGGTACTCTCGTCATACCAGTACGAAATGGATTTTCTTCCGTAGAAGAAATGTATTGTTTTTTTAAATTGTTGATCGAAACTTTAATATGTTCTTCAGGCTCTTTGGTAAATTCGTGGGTGATAAAAACTTTTTTTATATCAGCAGAACTCACATTGTTCTCAACACTTGGTGATTTTACAGGTGAGTTTGATAGCTGGACTCGTTTTACTGTACCAACGTTGGTTACTCTTTCAACTGTCCCGGAAAAATCTTTATTCACTTCATACCTTTGAGTTACAGCTTCGTGTTGAAATGCATTAATCCCAATTTCCGCTTTTCGTGAATCTTCATTGCTAAAAGCTTCGATAGGTTTATTCCTGGTGTTGAGTTTAATAGATTTTCGATGGTCAGTCCAGTCAATTGGGGATATAGTTGTATTGGTGTACAATTCTGGAGTTCCAGTTGTTTGGTGAGTAATTTTAATTGGTTTTCTGTAATATTGTTGAGATATTTCGACCCACTCGCCGGTAACGTGAGTGATCGACAGTAGCACAGCGATCCACATTGTGTATCTGTTGTGATGCTTGTGTCGTTTGTGTACTGTGCTGTGACGTCACGCTCTGTGTCGTGTGAAAACCGTTATGGCAGAGGTATACAACCTTTGGGAATATCTATTATTTTTTAAGTTGCAGCGCGCAAAAATGAACGGATGTAAACGAGGCCCAAAATTTCCAAAGAAATTCTTTAGTTTATAAATAGCTCACATACAGATCATTTGGTCTATTGACTTTGTGAAGAAAAAATCATTCAGAAGTTTAGTGAAGGGGAAGAAATAAAAAAAACATTAATTAACTGCCTGAGTTTAAGTTTCCTTTTACATTTTTGAATAATATCAGCTGAAATAAATCAAGTTGCATTTGCTTACTGACAAAAGTGGAAATATTTGGTGTGATCTTAGAATGCTTATAATATAGAGGGAGTGCAGCCATACATTTGCATCTTTAAAAACATTATATTTTTTTGTTCGTAATGGTGGCAGCAGCGCTATATTAGTGAAAATTTAACCAATTATTTAGCAAAGAATTGCTACAAATTCTCTTGGTAACTGAAATTATATTTAGTTAATATCCGTCTAGGAGTTTGAGTAGAATTCAATAGACCTAAACTATTTTTTTCTTTTTCAAATAATTCATGCATGTGACAGCCTGTCCTGTCTGTCACCCAATAGGAGGGCAGAAAAAGTTGAGAAAAAGGTAACCCGACACCACCATTATTATTTACGATTTTGAAGTACCAGTGCTCCCTCTATATTATAAATAGTTACTCTAGGGGTGTGATATATGATAATATGTAACATTGTTTCCATTTGAGATATCTCAATTTTCCGGTGAGCGCGTATGTCAACGAGCTTGTTCACAGGCTGCCGAAGCGTCAAAATCTCTCTTAAGAACACTTTTTTGTGTCTTTTCTGTAATTTGTTGGTTTGAGTGGCTGCTGCGTCATCAAGCTATTCAGAACAGTTGTCTACACGAACTCTCTTCATAATATTACATTGCTACTTGAAAAAATAAATCTTATAGTATTTTTAAAATAACACTATGTAATGGCTAATAAGTTCCTATGGTATTTTCAAAACTCCCCGCTTAAAGACGTGCGTAAAAACTCTTTCGAATACAACCAATATCTTTACAAAATATATAGAAATAGAATAAAGTACGTCATCATGCAATTTACCAGAGCTAGAGAGTCGCCGAAGCTAGACCGTCGGCGTTGTTAATAATGATGTATTGTATATAGCACTAAACACCATTACCACCAGAATGGTCCTGTAGCGCGGGCAACGTGCTGCTCAAAATTCGTTTGAGTAGTCTAGCGCGCGCTAAGTATTTGGAAGCGTGCGTGAGACTCTAAAGATTTTGATTCGCGTGGAGAAGAACAAAACTACCCCCCTCCTTATTTCTACGTGGCGTACCTAAAACTGCCCTCCACTGGATATATTTATAAAACACTTAATATGTTAATTTATACTTAAAAGTATAATTAAATCTCAAACTACAACAAACTTTCCTGCCAGTGTAGATTAGGGACCGAGAAAATACTACGTAATAATATATTTTTTTTGTATTGTGTCCGCCCATATACGACCCCCTGCAGGGCACGGGCCTCCTCTACAATCGAGAGTACGATTGAGAGTGGTTAGGCCATATAGTCCACCACGTTGGCCTAGTGGGGGTTGGCGGACTTTTACATACCATAGAAATTTATACAAATCGCTATGGTATGCAGGTTTCCTCACGATGTTTTCCTTCACCGTTATAGTGCGTGGTGATTGACCATCAATATACACATGACTCCGAAAAGTCAGACGTGTGCACTGGGATTTGAAAATATAATAGGGTAAAATAAAATACATAATATTAAAAACGGTATTTATTATTGAAATAATTAATCGCAACATGTACATTCACATGATCTGTTAACTCTTTACACAACAACACGACGTCGCGTGCGCTCCTACTGGCTACTTGTCCAAACATTACTATGCTGAAGACTTGATGCGACACCATCCTGCGTAAAGATGGCGGTGAGCAGATGGCTAGAGATTGTCCTGCCTATCACTACACCTCCTGTAAGCCAGGAACAGGATAAAGAATACGCAAACAATTCATACCTAGTAGTTATAGTTCGGCGAGACACACAGGTCACTTGATGGTAAGTGATCACTACCACCCATGGTTACCCACAACGGTGGTATCATACACGTGTTGCCTGCCCTTGAAATCGGGAGGGGAACGGAAAGGAAAAAAAGATAGAAAGAGGAAAGGGGTATTGGGCATCCGGCAATCTCACTGACCGAACGAAACGCGAAACCAAAGCTGTGGCTTCACGTCAATTTCCTGTCAGACAGTGGTACCACCTCGGACGAGCCAGGCCATTCACACTGAGTCATGACTGACGACAGCGTGGCTCTACCACATATAAATAATATTAATATTTTTATTACACTAAAGAGAAATATTCACAATTGGACGCATCCTACGCCCTCATTAATATCTCTCCCTCTTAACATACCTCGTTCCCACAGGTGTTTGAGGTGTGCTCCAAGTTTCCATCCTATAAATTTAGTATTTCTCTGGGGATACATACATACATAAACACACGCCTTTTTCCCAGAAGGAGTAGGCGGAGGTGCTACCAGAACACCCACGTTTCGCCTTGTATATTTCATCCCACGATGTGATAGGGGGCGAGCCTATCGCCATATCGGGCACAAATTCCTGACTCGGGGCTGATAATGAATAGAAAAATCCAATATCACTTTGCCCGACCCGGGATTCGAACCCGAGACCTCAGCTTTGCATTCGTACCGTAGTACCACTACGCCATCGAGGCATATATTTTATATATGCTGGGGATATATTTTATTAAGTTCACATTGACCGTGCGTTCCTTTCACTCGAATGTATTCACGCTAAGATTTAAAGAGCTAGATACTAGTCCCTTATCCTGACATCTACCGTGTAAATATGTACTAAAATAAAATATCTTGCATCAACTGTTGAACGGACCAGGTGTGTGCGTTTCAATTATAAAATTCCTTTGAAAACGATTGTGTCTTGTTCTCTATTGTATTAGTACACTATGTCATCTTTGAAAAGAAAAAAAAATAGAACGTAACGGAACCAATCAGAAGAAGGAAATATGGTAATGGTATACATATGTTAGCAAAGAATATACATACATACATAAACATCACGCCTTTACCCCAGGAGGAGTAGGCAGAGGTGAAACCAGGAAACACGTTTCGCCTTGTGACTTCCGTGCCGCGATGTGATAAGGGGCGAGCCTATCGCCATATCGGGCACAAATTCCTAACTCCGGGCTGATAATTAATAGAAAAATCCAATATCACTTTGCCCGACCCGGGATTCGAACCCAAGACCTCAGCTTTATAATCGTACCTTAGTACAACTACGCCACCAAGGCAGTCAAAGAATATCATTGGGAATGATCTTTGAAATGAATTAAAGTAGGATCACCGTAGGAGCGCGCGCCACAGACATTAAAACTACAATCACCATGCCATTTACACGTATTATGCATTAATTTGTCTATATAAATAGTATTTATTATTACCATTAATTACAACTAACACTTACCTTAACATAATATATACGGATTTATATATATTTTGACACATTATGCACTGATATCACCCCTCGTTCACTGCAGTGTCGGGAATAAAAAAAAACAGTAAAAATAAAATATTTACTATTTCAAAACTGGTATATTCGATAAAGAGTTACGATGCCAGAGATAAACATACAAGTTATAACACTCATGACATCCCTTTTTTACGTTGGAGATAAAAAATCGCATTATATTATGTCACTTTGTCCTAAAAATGAATTATACTCAGAAAAATAAATCATACCAATTATATAAAATGTTTATTAATTATTGAATTTACAAACAAAACTGCAATGAACGAGGGAAGACTGTATATAATTATTTCTTGTTAACATATGTAAATGATTTTTAAAATTTAAAATATTATTGTATACATTTTATCGGGTTTGGTCCAATATTTGTGTTGCAGTAGCCGAACATCCATTATTTGTCACAAACGCGAGACTCATGTTACATTAGGCGCAGAGTTTGTGCAATAGTGGAGGCTCGGCTGTTATTGAAACTTTACATAAAATATAATACTTGTGATGGAAATTAAAGCTTCGGAGAAGTTGCGAGAATGTAGCACTATTTAAATTTTAATCCAATTCTGCACGCTCCAAAAATAATAAAAAAATTCTAAAAAAATATTTGTTTAACATTTAGGTTCATGTAAGAATTGGATTAAATTTAAAACAATTCGAGAACCCTTTTACAGAACAACACATTTCTAAATGCTCAGATCACCCCTTTAGGGGCACCCTCGTGGATAAGTACAAATACGTAAAGCAGTATAAAAAAATAATAAAAATCGAGTTAAAACTAGGAAAAATGTCAACAAAACTCTTAAAAATACGTTTTGTCAAAAGTATCTGTAAAGGGGCACTAGATTTTTGTAAAAAGATCACAGAAAATGGAAGTTTGCATTGCAAAACATTGTAAACATTAAAAAATAGATAAATACAAAAATAATCACAGTTTACTAATAAAATTATGGAATGGCGGACAGAAATTAGGTCCGTTTTTCTTATGGGGCAACTTTACCCCAGAGTGTCAACACGGTAAAGAATTTTAAAAATTACGTTAAAAGCAGGAACGGTATAGATTTGTAATATTTATAGAGTATTACACAGTACAACAATTATATCATTTTACGAAGATTTACATTAAACTATAGTTTTTCCAACAACATTATATAATTATTTATGGAGTATTTTCACCACATATCGCACATCCTCTAAAAATTCTAATATCACATGAAATTTAGCTTTGTGACATTTAAGTTGTTGTTCTGTTTACTTATTGAAAAGAAAGTTAAGCGCGTTTATTCTAAAAAATAAAATCCAGAATTTAACTGTTGTTTTATCCAGAAACTTTTTGTGTTATGTTTTTAGAGAATGTGAGATATCAAATAATTTACCATTAAAATTTCTAGCTGCATTATTAGCTTGCTAAAACCTTTCAAAACCATCTTTATGTCAATAATATGCCGTATACGGGTAGCGTCGGTCCCTCACTGAAACCTAGTCGTATGTATATAAAATGTATTTAACTTAAGTACGTTTGTACGCGATGTAAACTAGTCAAAAACATTGGCACTGCTTTGTGACACGTTGTGTATTATGTAGTTTAATACCATTTAAATAAAATACATTTATGTCCAGATAAACATTTTTTATACGTGGGAAAATATTTTAACCAATCACCGTGCGCGTCATTTACGTGCGAATTTCTGCACCTGCTATTGGCTAATTCGTACATGTCACTGCATCGTCTGCTTTTGTTGTTCATCAAGAAAAGTCGTCAGGCAAAAATCATCCACATCGAAATAACTTGAATCTGTTGTTTTATTTCAAATTTAGGCACGATACAATAAGATTCAAATTTTATTGGCTTTACAATAATTTTCATTGGTACAATATTTGTTTCAGCTCGCAAAAAATATGAATGTAAATTATTTAAATGGTATATCTTTATTTTTTTCTTTATATGCTCTAAATGTGCTTCAAAATTCATTGCATTAATAAAATTGTAAATATGAATCTATGAAAACTGTATCTATTCACAAAATATAATCTCTTTTAAGGCGAATTTGTGCGTGAGATGTCGTCTATAATTTAATATTTGGATATTTTATTTTATTGAACGATTAAACACTACATTTTAATTTAATTTGTTGCTAGCGATTGTGAAGATGAAATGGCCTAGTAATGTATTAATATAAGATTAATGACAGAATATTTCGATATTAATTTAACATTTTCTAAAAGTATCCGTAATGTTTCCTGCAACCATAACTTTTAGGTTTGTTTCAATTTTTCTTTTTCTGCCGTTATACGCCCTTTGTCGTTATCAATATTTAGAGGGAATAGTGTTACCATTACGAGTATGAATATATCTTAGCTATTACGTCACGTCTTGCACAGACATGACAAAAGCTTGCGTGACGTCACTCGGTGTATTTTATGCTTAAAGCAACCACGGTTATCATTTGTAATTTCTTGCAATAGTTATTAAGAACATAATTTCGTACAGGTTATTCAATATATTATAAATATGTACTATTTTTATTTTAGTATAAGTTTAATATATAGATTATGTTTTAATGACAAGTCATAAATATTTCCAAAAAAAAAAAAATGGAATAAAAAGTTATTCAGTTATTAATAAATTAAAGGTTATTAATACACAAACACCCACTCTCGAATCAAATACCTCTGATCACACAAACATTTGTTTTGGTGCCCGTTTCGCGTTTAACCAACTGCGCCACGCAATGCCAACTTATGGAAGTTAGGGCTGTACCTAATGTTACCATATAAAATCTAGTTAGGCCGTGACTTGAGGCAACACTCGCCTCGTAATTATTATATAAATGTATTTATAGCCGTTAAATTACATTTAGCCCGAGATAAACTCTACACTTTGCAACAATAACATCTAGTTTAAATTCTGCTATAGACATATATTTAACAATTTTCTACAAATAATTAAATCTCTTTGTGGATATGAATAGAATATTATCTATTTGAGATAAGTATTTAAGAGTAACTTGTTTGTTGCTTTGATTAGGCCACTTATTTGATATCATATGGAAGTAATGAGATATTTTAGACAGCAGAAGGCTTATAATATTGTTTGCGGTCCCTCATAACTATTGTCATTGTTGATGTTTTTTTCAAGTTCAATCAATAAAGATTTGTAATGCATTGATTAAAAAAGTAAAGAATGTTTTGATTTTAGGCCAAATCCATACGTATCTTTCCAAATTGACCAAACATTTGTTATTCAACGACTACACTGCGAATTAACTTAATAGCCGTGCACGCGAAACTTGTAATTTCGTATTCAAAATATATCTTAAGACTAGGCACAGACCTTATTACGAAGCGATTAGAGTTTAAAATTGTACGCACTAAAACATTCTCTCGAAGTTAACATTAAATACAACATTTATTATAAACTATAAAGAGTATTTGCCACCCTCGTGGTGTTGCCAGACCGAAAAATACAAAAACCTACCACGATATGTAACTTTTGACGTAATTATCATTTAAATATTTGTCATTATATTTTTTGGTCAGCAACATAGAGAAAAAATAAAGTATTAAGAAATATCAATTGTATATACTCTACTTTAGCTGCATTTTTCTCTCTTGCTAACACATATCATAATGTCCTAATATAAAACGATTGTCAATAGTTGACAGGTATACCATTTAGTATAAAATATGTCAGAACAACACCTGAAATAATATCCGAACATGGACATTGTACAATGTAATCATTTGGTTCTTACACAAAATTACTTGTCCTACAGTTACTCTCAGCTGCCATATAACATCTGTTAGCCTACTTTTGACACTAGATAGACACATTTGATCTTTTGAATTTAAGTCATTTTGGTTTATAAACCGAGTGTTAAAAGTAGGTCAACTGAACGTAAATATATTAAAACAAAATCGAACGAATAAATTAAGACACGTATTGTTATGAATGTAAAATGCGTGTGAGTGCGAATGCTGATGCGTCACATCCGGCGGGAGTCAGCTGTCAGCTCAAGGCTTATTACTGACTGTTGTCCTGGGACAATGTTTACTAAATTGGCTCATGATTGGTATCAGTTGAAATATATAAAAATATATCGTGGATAAATTGCAGTTATTTTAATGTATCAAAGAAAAGTCATTGACGATAGCTGAACATCTTTATGAAATTATATCATTTATGTTTGTGAAATGTTTTGTTCTCTTACTTATTAACTACAGTTGCCTTTGTGCGGTTTTACGGCCAGTAAATATTGTCATACATGAATCTGGCGCATTTTCAGTATTCGATTATAAAATAAAAATATTGTATAGTGTGATAAACATTGGGTCTGCCTTACTTGATTTTTATTGATCTGTATTTGTTATTAAGGTTCGATTAAAGCCGCCAGCACGTTACACCAATCAAGTAATTGTTGTATTATTTAGTGTGATATGTTTACTGTGATGTCGGTGCGTGGTGTGTGGTGCAGCACGCGGCGCGCCACCCAGCGCCAGCCGCGCGCCGCCGACGCCCAGCGCGACGCGCGCCGCGGACCCTCGCGCGACCTGCACCACACGCGACTACATCGATTCATTTCTTCCAGGTGGAAATTATTACAGTCATATTCTTCAATTGTGGGTCTTTGTAAAGATAACTAGAATAGTACCTATTGGGGAGCAAAATGAGCTCGGTAGCCATAGTAAGCACAGTATGATGAACTTAATGGGCTTGGTGATCCTAGGTGCTCTAGTAAGTATGGTAATGTGTGTGGGTGTTGGTGTAGTGGTGGTACCGTCAGCGCCAGCGCGTGTCGTCGCTGGGGTGCGTGAGGTATCTGGCGCCGACGCGGTGCTCGAGCGCGCGCAGGCGAGGGAGGACTGTGTGTGTGAGTGTTGGTGTAGTGGTGGTACCGTCAGCGCCAGCGCGTGTCGTCGCTGGGGTGCGTGAGGTATCTGGCGCCGACGCGGTGCTCGAGCGCGCGCAGGCGAGGGAGGACTGTGTGTGTGAGTGTTGGTGTAGTGGTGGTACCGTCAGCGCCAGCGCGTGTCGTCGCTGGGGTGCGTGAGGTATCTGGCGCCGACGCGGTGCTCGAGCGCGCGCAGGCGAGGGAGGACTGTGTGTGTGAGTGTTGGTGTAGTGGTGGTACCGTCAGCGCCAGCGCGTGTCGTCGCTGGGGTGCGTGAGGTATCTGGCGCCGACGCGGTGCTCGAGCGCGCGCAGGCGAGGGAGGACTGTGTGTGTGAGTGTTGGTGTAGTGGTGGTACCGTCAGCGCCAGCGCGTGTCGTCGCTGGGGTGCGTGAGGTATCTGGCGCCGACGCGGTGCTCGAGCGCGCGCAGGCGAGGGAGGACTGTGTGTGTGAGTGTTGGTGTAGTGGTGGTACCGTCAGCGCCAGCGCGTGTCGTCGCTGGGGTGCGTGAGGTATCTGGCGCCGACGCGGTGCTCGAGCGCGCGCAGGCGAGGGAGGACTGTGTGTGTGAGTGTTGGTGTAGTGGTGGTACCGTCAGCGCCAGCGCGTGTCGTCGCTGGGGTGCGTGAGGTATCTGGCGCCGACGCGGTGCTCGAGCGCGCGCAGGCGAGGGAGGACTGTGTGTGTGAGTGTTGGTGTAGTGGTGGTACCGTCAGCGCCAGCGCGTGTCGTCGCTGGGGTGCGTGAGGTATCTGGCGCCGACGCGGTGCTCGAGCGCGCGCAGGCGAGGGAGGACTGTGTGTGTGAGTGTTGGTGTAGTGGTGGTACCGTCAGCGCCAGCGCGTGTCGTCGCTGGGGTGCGTGAGGTATCTGGCGCCGACGCGGTGCTCGAGCGCGCGCAGGCGAGGGAGGACTGTGTGTGTGAGTGTTGGTGTAGTGGTGGTACCGTCAGCGCCAGCGCGTGTCG
Organism: Theretra japonica; assembly: GCA_033459515.1. Lineage (NCBI taxonomy): Eukaryota > Metazoa > Arthropoda > Insecta > Lepidoptera > Sphingidae > Theretra > Theretra japonica. The sequence goes on along the minus strand of CM065951.1, from coordinate 455,348 downwards.
TCGCTGGGGTGCGTGAGGTATCTGGCGCCGACGCGGTGCTCGAGCGCGCGCAGGCGAGGGAGGACTGTGTGTGTGAGTGTTGGTGTAGTGGTGGTACCGTCAGCGCCAGCGCGTGTCGTCGCTGGGGTGCGTGAGGTATCTGGCGCCGACGCGGTGCTCGAGCGCGCGCAGGCGAGGGAGGACTGTGTGTGTGAGTGTTGGTGTAGTGGTGGTACCGTCAGCGCCAGCGCGTGTCGTCGCTGGGGTGCGTGAGGTATCTGGCGCCGACGCGGTGCTCGAGCGCGCGCAGGCGAGGGAGGACTGTGTGTGTGAGTGTTGGTGTAGTGGTGGTACCGTCAGCGCCAGCGCGTGTCGTCGCTGGGGTGCGTGAGGTATCTGGCGCCGACGCGGTGCTCGAGCGCGCGCAGGCGAGGGAGGACTGTGTGTGTGAGTGTTGGTGTAGTGGTGGTACCGTCAGCGCCAGCGCGTGTCGTCGCTGGGGTGCGTGAGGTATCTGGCGCCGACGCGGTGCTCGAGCGCGCGCAGGCGAGGGAGGACTGTGTGTGTGAGTGTTGGTGTAGTGGTGGTACCGTCAGCGCCAGCGCGTGTCGTCGCTGGGGTGCGTGAGGTATCTGGCGCCGACGCGGTGCTCGAGCGCGCGCAGGCGAGGGAGGACTGTGTGTGTGAGTGTTGGTGTAGTGGTGGTACCGTCAGCGCCAGCGCGTGTCGTCGCTGGGGTGCGTGAGGTATCTGGCGCCGACGCGGTGCTCGAGCGCGCGCAGGCGAGGGAGGACTGTGTGTGTGAGTGTTGGTGTAGTGGTGGTACCGTCAGCGCCAGCGCGTGTCGTCGCTGGGGTGCGTGAGGTATCTGGCGCCGACGCGGTGCTCGAGCGCGCGCAGGCGAGGGAGGACTGTGTGTGTGAGTGTTGGTGTAGTGGTGGTACCGTCAGCGCCAGCGCGTGTCGTCGCTGGGGTGCGTGAGGTATCTGGCGCCGACGCGGTGCTCGAGCGCGCGCAGGCGAGGGAGGACTGTGTGTGTGAGTGTTGGTGTAGTGGTGGTACCGTCAGCGCCAGCGCGTGTCGTCGCTGGGGTGCGTGAGGTATCTGGCGCCGACGCGGTGCTCGAGCGCGCGCAGGCGAGGGAGGACTGTGTGTGTGAGTGTTGGTGTAGTGGTGGTACCGTCAGCGCCAGCGCGTGTCGTCGCTGGGGTGCGTGAGGTATCTGGCGCCGACGCGGTGCTCGAGCGCGCGCAGGCGAGGGAGGACTGTGTGTGTGAGTGTTGGTGTAGTGGTGGTACCGTCAGCGCCAGCGCGTGTCGTCGCTGGGGTGCGTGAGGTATCTGGCGCCGACGCGGTGCTCGAGCGCGCGCAGGCGAGGGAGGACTGTGTGTGTGAGTGTTGGTGTAGTGGTGGTACCGTCAGCGCCAGCGCGTGTCGTCGCTGGGGTGCGTGAGGTATCTGGCGCCGACGCGGTGCTCGAGCGCGCGCAGGCGAGGGAGGACTGTGTGTGTGAGTGTTGGTGTAGTGGTGGTACCGTCAGCGCCAGCGCGTGTCGTCGCTGGGGTGCGTGAGGTATCTGGCGCCGACGCGGTGCTCGAGCGCGCGCAGGCGAGGGAGGACTGTGTGTGTGAGTGTTGGTGTAGTGGTGGTACCGTCAGCGCCAGCGCGTGTCGTCGCTGGGGTGCGTGAGGTATCTGGCGCCGACGCGGTGCTCGAGCGCGCGCAGGCGAGGGAGGACTGTGTGTGTGAGTGTTGGTGTAGTGGTGGTACCGTCAGCGCCAGCGCGTGTCGTCGCTGGGGTGCGTGAGGTATCTGGCGCCGACGCGGTGCTCGAGCGCGCGCAGGCGAGGGAGGACTGTGTGTGTGAGTGTTGGTGTAGTGGTGGTACCGTCAGCGCCAGCGCGTGTCGTCGCTGGGGTGCGTGAGGTATCTGGCGCCGACGCGGTGCTCGAGCGCGCGCAGGCGAGGGAGGACTGTGTGTGTGAGTGTTGGTGTAGTGGTGGTACCGTCAGCGCCAGCGCGTGTCGTCGCTGGGGTGCGTGAGGTATCTGGCGCCGACGCGGTGCTCGAGCGCGCGCAGGCGAGGGAGGACTGTGTGTGTGAGTGTTGGTGTAGTGGTGGTACCGTCAGCGCCAGCGCGTGTCGTCGCTGGGGTGCGTGAGGTATCTGGCGCCGACGCGGTGCTCGAGCGCGCGCAGGCGAGGGAGGACTGTGTGTGTGAGTGTTGGTGTAGTGGTGGTACCGTCAGCGCCAGCGCGTGTCGTCGCTGGGGTGCGTGAGGTATCTGGCGCCGACGCGGTGCTCGAGCGCGCGCAGGCGAGGGAGGACTGTGTGTGTGAGTGTTGGTGTAGTGGTGGTACCGTCAGCGCCAGCGCGTGTCGTCGCTGGGGTGCGTGAGGTATCTGGCGCCGACGCGGTGCTCGAGCGCGCGCAGGCGAGGGAGGACTGTGTGTGTGAGTGTTGGTGTAGTGGTGGTACCGTCAGCGCCAGCGCGTGTCGTCGCTGGGGTGCGTGAGGTATCTGGCGCCGACGCGGTGCTCGAGCGCGCGCAGGCGAGGGAGGACTGTGTGTGTGAGTGTTGGTGTAGTGGTGGTACCGTCAGCGCCAGCGCGTGTCGTCGCTGGGGTGCGTGAGGTATCTGGCGCCGACGCGGTGCTCGAGCGCGCGCAGGCGAGGGAGGACTGTGTGTGTGAGTGTTGGTGTAGTGGTGGTACCGTCAGCGCCAGCGCGTGTCGTCGCTGGGGTGCGTGAGGTATCTGGCGCCGACGCGGTGCTCGAGCGCGCGCAGGCGAGGGAGGACTGTGTGTGTGAGTGTTGGTGTAGTGGTGGTACCGTCAGCGCCAGCGCGTGTCGTCGCTGGGGTGCGTGAGGTATCTGGCGCCGACGCGGTGCTCGAGCGCGCGCAGGCGAGGGAGGACTGTGTGTGTGAGTGTTGGTGTAGTGGTGGTACCGTCAGCGCCAGCGCGTGTCGTCGCTGGGGTGCGTGAGGTATCTGGCGCCGACGCGGTGCTCGAGCGCGCGCAGGCGAGGGAGGACTGTGTGTGTGAGTGTTGGTGTAGTGGTGGTACCGTCAGCGCCAGCGCGTGTCGTCGCTGGGGTGCGTGAGGTATCTGGCGCCGACGCGGTGCTCGAGCGCGCGCAGGCGAGGGAGGACTGTGTGTGTGAGTGTTGGTGTAGTGGTGGTACCGTCAGCGCCAGCGCGTGTCGTCGCTGGGGTGCGTGAGGTATCTGGCGCCGACGCGGTGCTCGAGCGCGCGCAGGCGAGGGAGGACTGTGTGTGTGAGTGTTGGTGTAGTGGTGGTACCGTCAGCGCCAGCGCGTGTCGTCGCTGGGGTGCGTGAGGTATCTGGCGCCGACGCGGTGCTCGAGCGCGCGCAGGCGAGGGAGGACTGTGTGTGTGAGTGTTGGTGTAGTGGTGGTACCGTCAGCGCCAGCGCGTGTCGTCGCTGGGGTGCGTGAGGTATCTGGCGCCGACGCGGTGCTCGAGCGCGCGCAGGCGAGGGAGGACTGTGTGTGTGAGTGTTGGTGTAGTGGTGGTACCGTCAGCGCCAGCGCGTGTCGTCGCTGGGGTGCGTGAGGTATCTGGCGCCGACGCGGTGCTCGAGCGCGCGCAGGCGAGGGAGGACTGTGTGTGTGAGTGTTGGTGTAGTGGTGGTACCGTCAGCGCCAGCGCGTGTCGTCGCTGGGGTGCGTGAGGTATCTGGCGCCGACGCGGTGCTCGAGCGCGCGCAGGCGAGGGAGGACTGTGTGTGTGAGTGTTGGTGTAGTGGTGGTACCGTCAGCGCCAGCGCGTGTCGTCGCTGGGGTGCGTGAGGTATCTGGCGCCGACGCGGTGCTCGAGCGCGCGCAGGCGAGGGAGGACTGTGTGTGTGAGTGTTGGTGTAGTGGTGGTACCGTCAGCGCCAGCGCGTGTCGTCGCTGGGGTGCGTGAGGTATCTGGCGCCGACGCGGTGCTCGAGCGCGCGCAGGCGAGGGAGGACTGTGTGTGTGAGTGTTGGTGTAGTGGTGGTACCGTCAGCGCCAGCGCGTGTCGTCGCTGGGGTGCGTGAGGTATCTGGCGCCGACGCGGTGCTCGAGCGCGCGCAGGCGAGGGAGGACTGTGTGTGTGAGTGTTGGTGTAGTGGTGGTACCGTCAGCGCCAGCGCGTGTCGTCGCTGGGGTGCGTGAGGTATCTGGCGCCGACGCGGTGCTCGAGCGCGCGCAGGCGAGGGAGGACTGTGTGTGTGAGTGTTGGTGTAGTGGTGGTACCGTCAGCGCCAGCGCGTGTCGTCGCTGGGGTGCGTGAGGTATCTGGCGCCGACGCGGTGCTCGAGCGCGCGCAGGCGAGGGAGGACTGTGTGTGTGAGTGTTGGTGTAGTGGTGGTACCGTCAGCGCCAGCGCGTGTCGTCGCTGGGGTGCGTGAGGTATCTGGCGCCGACGCGGTGCTCGAGCGCGCGCAGGCGAGGGAGGACTGTGTGTGTGAGTGTTGGTGTAGTGGTGGTACCGTCAGCGCCAGCGCGTGTCGTCGCTGGGGTGCGTGAGGTATCTGGCGCCGACGCGGTGCTCGAGCGCGCGCAGGCGAGGGAGGACTGTGTGTGTGAGTGTTGGTGTAGTGGTGGTACCGTCAGCGCCAGCGCGTGTCGTCGCTGGGGTGCGTGAGGTATCTGGCGCCGACGCGGTGCTCGAGCGCGCGCAGGCGAGGGAGGACTGTGTGTGTGAGTGTTGGTGTAGTGGTGGTACCGTCAGCGCCAGCGCGTGTCGTCGCTGGGGTGCGTGAGGTATCTGGCGCCGACGCGGTGCTCGAGCGCGCGCAGGCGAGGGAGGACTGTGTGTGTGAGTGTTGGTGTAGTGGTGGTACCGTCAGCGCCAGCGCGTGTCGTCGCTGGGGTGCGTGAGGTATCTGGCGCCGACGCGGTGCTCGAGCGCGCGCAGGCGAGGGAGGACTGTGTGTGTGAGTGTTGGTGTAGTGGTGGTACCGTCAGCGCCAGCGCGTGTCGTCGCTGGGGTGCGTGAGGTATCTGGCGCCGACGCGGTGCTCGAGCGCGCGCAGGCGAGGGAGGACTGTGTGTGTGAGTGTTGGTGTAGTGGTGGTACCGTCAGCGCCAGCGCGTGTCGTCGCTGGGGTGCGTGAGGTATCTGGCGCCGACGCGGTGCTCGAGCGCGCGCAGGCGAGGGAGGACTGTGTGTGTGAGTGTTGGTGTAGTGGTGGTACCGTCAGCGCCAGCGCGTGTCGTCGCTGGGGTGCGTGAGGTATCTGGCGCCGACGCGGTGCTCGAGCGCGCGCAGGCGAGGGAGGACTGTGTGTGTGAGTGTTGGTGTAGTGGTGGTACCGTCAGCGCCAGCGCGTGTCGTCGCTGGGGTGCGTGAGGTATCTGGCGCCGACGCGGTGCTCGAGCGCGCGCAGGCGAGGGAGGACTGTGTGTGTGAGTGTTGGTGTAGTGGTGGTACCGTCAGCGCCAGCGCGTGTCGTCGCTGGGGTGCGTGAGGTATCTGGCGCCGACGCGGTGCTCGAGCGCGCGCAGGCGAGGGAGGACTGTGTGTGTGAGTGTTGGTGTAGTGGTGGTACCGTCAGCGCCAGCGCGTGTCGTCGCTGGGGTGCGTGAGGTATCTGGCGCCGACGCGGTGCTCGAGCGCGCGCAGGCGAGGGAGGACTGTGTGTGTGAGTGTTGGTGTAGTGGTGGTACCGTCAGCGCCAGCGCGTGTCGTCGCTGGGGTGCGTGAGGTATCTGGCGCCGACGCGGTGCTCGAGCGCGCGCAGGCGAGGGAGGACTGTGTGTGTGAGTGTTGGTGTAGTGGTGGTACCGTCAGCGCCAGCGCGTGTCGTCGCTGGGGTGCGTGAGGTATCTGGCGCCGACGCGGTGCTCGAGCGCGCGCAGGCGAGGGAGGACTGTGTGTGTGAGTGTTGGTGTAGTGGTGGTACCGTCAGCGCCAGCGCGTGTCGTCGCTGGGGTGCGTGAGGTATCTGGCGCCGACGCGGTGCTCGAGCGCGCGCAGGCGAGGGAGGACTGTGTGTGTGAGTGTTGGTGTAGTGGTGGTACCGTCAGCGCCAGCGCGTGTCGTCGCTGGGGTGCGTGAGGTATCTGGCGCCGACGCGGTGCTCGAGCGCGCGCAGGCGAGGGAGGACTGTGTGTGTGAGTGTTGGTGTAGTGGTGGTACCGTCAGCGCCAGCGCGTGTCGTCGCTGGGGTGCGTGAGGTATCTGGCGCCGACGCGGTGCTCGAGCGCGCGCAGGCGAGGGAGGACTGTGTGTGTGAGTGTTGGTGTAGTGGTGGTACCGTCAGCGCCAGCGCGTGTCGTCGCTGGGGTGCGTGAGGTATCTGGCGCCGACGCGGTGCTCGAGCGCGCGCAGGCGAGGGAGGACTGTGTGTGTGAGTGTTGGTGTAGTGGTGGTACCGTCAGCGCCAGCGCGTGTCGTCGCTGGGGTGCGTGAGGTATCTGGCGCCGACGCGGTGCTCGAGCGCGCGCAGGCGAGGGAGGACTGTGTGTGTGAGTGTTGGTGTAGTGGTGGTACCGTCAGCGCCAGCGCGTGTCGTCGCTGGGGTGCGTGAGGTATCTGGCGCCGACGCGGTGCTCGAGCGCGCGCAGGCGAGGGAGGACTGTGTGTGTGAGTGTTGGTGTAGTGGTGGTACCGTCAGCGCCAGCGCGTGTCGTCGCTGGGGTGCGTGAGGTATCTGGCGCCGACGCGGTGCTCGAGCGCGCGCAGGCGAGGGAGGACTGTGTGTGTGAGTGTTGGTGTAGTGGTGGTACCGTCAGCGCCAGCGCGTGTCGTCGCTGGGGTGCGTGAGGTATCTGGCGCCGACGCGGTGCTCGAGCGCGCGCAGGCGAGGGAGGACTGTGTGTGTGAGTGTTGGTGTAGTGGTGGTACCGTCAGCGCCAGCGCGTGTCGTCGCTGGGGTGCGTGAGGTATCTGGCGCCGACGCGGTGCTCGAGCGCGCGCAGGCGAGGGAGGACTGTGTGTGTGAGTGTTGGTGTAGTGGTGGTACCGTCAGCGCCAGCGCGTGTCGTCGCTGGGGTGCGTGAGGTATCTGGCGCCGACGCGGTGCTCGAGCGCGCGCAGGCGAGGGAGGACTGTGTGTGTGAGTGTTGGTGTAGTGGTGGTACCGTCAGCGCCAGCGCGTGTCGTCGCTGGGGTGCGTGAGGTATCTGGCGCCGACGCGGTGCTCGAGCGCGCGCAGGCGAGGGAGGACTGTGTGTGTGAGTGTTGGTGTAGTGGTGGTACCGTCAGCGCCAGCGCGTGTCGTCGCTGGGGTGCGTGAGGTATCTGGCGCCGACGCGGTGCTCGAGCGCGCGCAGGCGAGGGAGGACTGTGTGTGTGAGTGTTGGTGTAGTGGTGGTACCGTCAGCGCCAGCGCGTGTCGTCGCTGGGGTGCGTGAGGTATCTGGCGCCGACGCGGTGCTCGAGCGCGCGCAGGTCGAGGAAGGCCTGGCGCGTCTGCAGCCACGCGTGCGACACCGACTTGTCCACGGACAGCCGCTTGCGCTGCTTCACTTGCAGCAGGTTGTTGATCAGGTCGATCGCTGCGGACAACCAACAAACACTCTTTTTATACTGCCATGACAAAGTGACTGCAATTGGCCTGACGGTGACGGTAGCGCAGTGCAGATAGGGGACACACCGACGCGAGATCGTTATCCCATGCCGGTCGATACAATGCCTGGACAACATTATGTGGATATGGTACAGATTTGACACACGTATGTAGGTCTCAATGACGGCTCCTTAAATGCCATGTACGGTAATCACTGTTCGGAAGAATACATATATCCTACTACAAATAGCTGTTTAAATTCAACCTTGTTTAATACTAGCGCATTACAAAATATGTCATTTTATCATTGTCCGTTTGTTAGTGCCTGAAGGAAGGGACATGGCCACTTTAGGCCGCTAAACGCGGATTTTTGAAACAGAATTCAAAAATCATCTCAAATTATCCAAAATTATTACATCATTCGTTTATTGAAATAATCCTGGAATACGTTTCAAAATATATATAAGTTACCGGAAGAACATATATTTTTTATAAACGTTTTAAATTCAAATTGGTAACAAAGTGTTGCCAGTTTCTAATATCTCTAAAAAATTGCGCATTTGGTTGTATAGTCTGTCGATTAAATGTGTTTACATGGCATTTTATAGTATTTTTTTGAAATCGGGTGCTGGCAACTCACTTATCTGTACTACTTAGCCGATTTATAGTTCAACTAAACAGATTTTGATACTTACAATTTTTTTATATATTTAATGTACTCAATATTTAATATAAATAAATATATTTTAGGTCTGTCTCGTGTAGTCAGAAGTAAGTCATGTTAAGTGTTGAATATTTATATGATGATTTTCATTATGATTCATAATAAATATCATACACTTTGATTTTATATATTTGCTTTATTACATTGGTTTTGCCTAAAATCACATAATCTTCATAATCATTCATAGGTTGTGGCATGATTCCCAAATATTAAATATAATTTTTAGATCAAGTATTAAGATTTGTTAGTGGCACTAAACACTTTTGATGGTGTTGCCAAGAGGGTTTTTAAAACTCCTTACTATTTTCCCATGTAAACACATTTAATCGACAGTCTATAGTTATAATATTTAGTTCGATATTGTTTTTTTCCATTTTTTAAGAAGGTGATGATTTATTTCTATAATAGCTATGTTAATAAACAGAACATAATATATTTAATATAGCTGGACAATTTTAACAGTCTTTATAGCGCAGTTGGTTAGATTCCGGCTGTGAAACGGATGGCCGCTGGTTCAATGCCCGTATCGAATCCTCAGATATTTGTTTCGGGTCTGAGTGTTTGTAAGACCTAAAATTCTCCCGTAGCTTGTGATGCAGGATACAACACCTGTATCCCAGTGTGTGGTGCACTATGTGCATGGCTGATGGGTGTATTTATATGTATGGTACCTTCAGCGGAGATCTCCCTCCAGGGCGTGGGCGGGTACATGAAGGCGGCGTTCTGGATCTGTTCGTTGATGTCCTCGTCCTCGTTGAAGGGGAAGGTGCCGGAGAGAGACACGTAGATGATGACGCCCACCGACCACATGTCCAGCGACCTGTTGTAGCCCTTGTTACGCAGCACTTCGGGCGCTGAGAGGGAAATAAATAAGTTTCCATTAATTTGTGTTGTCTAAATCTAGATTACTGATAATATATAAGTCAGGCTTAGAGACATCAAGGAACTTTAACTCCAGATAAACATGAGTTGGAATTGTCTATAGTAGTTATGAGGCTATGATATGACTTTAAATGTTTTTTGTTTTTGTAATTAAGATTCGATTTTTTATTAATTCTAGATTTTTGTTGTCCAAATTTTTCCTATCGAAATTATTATTCCTTGTTTTCTATTTAGTCGTTCCTTGTTTGTGTTCCTTGTTAATAGCTTTTTCTTTTTGTAAATATATTATTGCTTCAATTATATCCCGATTACTTGAATTTGTTTTATTTGTATAAACATCTCCATACAACACGTGGGGTGTAAGCCTCGTCGGCAGGCACGCCCCGCATGTTTGCTCCAGAGATTCATGTTTTGACTACTTGTTCATCTGAAATCTGAAACAGCAGTTGGCAGTACTGACCGAGATAGGCGGGCGTGCCCACGACGGACCTGCGGAAGGACTTCTCCCCGATGATGCGCGCGAAGCCGAAGTCGCAGAGCTTGACCTGCGGGAACTCCTCGTCCGTGGACAGCAGCACGTTCTCGGGCTTCAGGTCGCAGTGCACGATGTTCTTCTCGTGCAGGTGCTTCAGCGCCACTAGGATCTGGGGGAATTATATTCACTTTAAGAGTCTCTTTGAGCTTCATCAATCCTTACCGTAATTCTCTTCACCTTTCTCTTATTTATCAATCTTAAAATGATCTTTTTTTTCTAGGAATATATTATGGTTGTGTATAAATAATCAGCGTTTATTCTTTACCATCGAGTGAATTACTTGGCTCTCCTATATCAGTTTTATGGTAAATGACTTTACCGTGATGAATTTAAGTTTTGGTTTAGTACCCAAATGGTACTGAAACCATTAAGAATGGTTTCTAGTCTTATAACAGAATAAACTGGATGTAGAAGATTGACAACTTGCTTCCCTGTTTTCTAGACACACGCAACATCAATCCCTCTTGATTCAAGAATAGCAACACACTAACTGTATTTTTAACTTATGCGCTATGATCAATAACCTTCACACTGATAATTTGCTTATTTTTTGTAATCTCCAAAGTCATCAAGTCCACCACTTTCTGCTATAAATACTATCAAAAATACCTACCTGCGCAACCAGAAACTTGGTGATCCTCTCAGTGAGGCGTCCCTTCTCGTGCGACAGGATCATCTCGAGCATGTCGCCCTTGAGTTTCTCCATCACCACGAAGATCCGCTCGGGAGTCTCGAACATGCGCTCCAGGTTCACCACGCCCGGGTGCGACAGGTTCTGCAGGATCGCCACCTCGTTCTTCAGCTGAGCCTCCTGCTTGGTCGGGAAGCGGAGCTTGTCTATCACCTACGAGTCCAGGGGAAGGGTTTCATTTTTTGCTATTTCACATTGGATTAGTAAAATTTGATGTTTTCAATCTTAACAATTTTATTGTTTGGGGTATACGAACTGAATATTATTAAAAGTGGTAGTAATTATACAGTATTTAAAAAATCTATCGATCTTCAAACTGATGAGCAGGTGAGTTAAGTGGGGTGAACAATCTACTTGTACTGTACAGTGAGCGCGCCTTAGATGTGAGCCGTGTGTATGCAACGTGGATTTACTAAAAGTGGTGCGATAAGTGCGTACAAATATTAATTTTGATAAAATAAGTTTTGTTAAATATTGCAACTTTGTCTAATGAAAAGTTGGTGTCGATATTTATTGTGATGCAAGTATAATTACTAGTGGTGGTAGTATAGTACCTTGATAGCGACAGGTCTCTGCGTGCGTCGGTGTAGGCCTCCGTACACGATGCCAAACTGCCCCGAGCCCAGCACCTCGTCGGGGTGGATCTGGTAGAGCTGCGCCATCTCTGTCCCCCGCGCCGCACCCCCCGCGCCCGGCGATCCGCCCCCCTCCACGCAGCCCACGCCTTCCGCTGAGGGGAGTAGCAGTTCAATACAATAGTCAGCGAGGAATACGGGGGAGTGACTGTTGATCTTAATATTGGTTATTAATAGCATACGCCACGAACAAATAGTGCTTTTTAAAGTGCAATAAGAGAAGATTTTCTTAAAACACTGAAATCAAAACTTGTTTGAGACAATTCTCCATAAAACTATTGTTATATCATATTTTAACAAAACCATGAAATGGATTCAAATTTGGCATCATCTCGCTAGTTTCTGAAGCTTGCCAAGTTACATAGAGTAGCACGTGAGTACCTGCGTGGTGCGTGACGGGCAGCAGCGCGTGTCGCACGGCGGTCTCCCAGGAGCGCGCCACGTAGGCGCCCACGCCCGAGTCGGGCGGCAGGCCGGCGCCGCTGCCCCCCGCGCCGCCCGCGCCGCCCGCGCCCCCCGCGCCGCCCCACGCGTCGTCCACGCCCACCATGTAGTCCACGTTGGCCGTGCGCAGCTCGAAGCAGTGCATCACGTCTGGAGACATTACGACACTCCATGTTAACGGGGAAAAAGGAACGAGGAACCTATCTCGATTCCAAGAGGCTTGCTAGTTGATCTTAATACCACCGATTTGTTTTATATTTTGACTGTCAAATGATATTTAAGCACTATTAAATATATTCTCCCGATTGAAACAAACATACAACAGCAATACAAGAAAACATACTGGGAATTAGAGAGCTTTACGAATGTCTCGCCTTGATGTGCACATTGCAACGCCAAGAAAGATTTAACAATAAGAAACTTTAAGTGGTGTTGCTTCCTGTTTATGAGCCAACGTGTCCAGCTTATCACATTCTGGTACAAGTAGGTACCTGAGTGCGGCTGCCTGGCGGTGTCGATGGCGAGGATCTCGTTGAGCGGGATCTCCTTGTAGTACTTGGTGCCCTGCTCCGACGTGAACAGCGTGATGGACTTGCTGTCCAGCCGCCAGTAGTGCCGTTTTATCTGCAAAATTCAAGAAGGCTCTATGTGTTATGCTAGTTTGAAATACATGAGTTCAATTGAAGAACTTCAGTAGGTTAGATTTTTTATAAATTTGCACTTTGTTTTGAATAGATTTTTTATTTCTTCAAAACCTATAACAGCAGAGAGATGAAACTTGTACGATCTTTTTATAAAATTATGAACACTCATCATGGATCATGAACATGTATTCAAAATGCTATACAGCCGGCTTTTAGAAAAGTGTAGGCTCTTTTTAACCGAGTTCAAAAAAGGAGGAGGTTCCCAATTCGTCGGAGTCTTTTTTTTATTCTCTAAAAATGTGTGTACTTTATTTAAAGTGTTGCGTACTCCTTTAAGTGGTATATACATCAGAATAAAACAGTAGCAAAGAACGATATTATTAGTAACAATGCGTATACTCAGAGAACCTTAATTCAATAAATAAATAAAAATGATCCAAATATCATTCTGAGGGTAATTTGACTGTGATTATCGTCTTATGGCCTGTGTCACTGACCGTCTTATCCTTGTTAGTGAAGTGCACGAGCCAGCCCTCCTTGAGCCACTGTCCCTCGCGTTTCTTGGTGTGCTTGACGGACTGCACGATGCGCATGAGCGGGATGTTGGCGCTGGGGGATGACGACGAGCTGCAACGTCACGCGGGTCAGATCCACCTGGGCGGGGGACGGGGGAGGGCCGGGGAGTGGGGCGTGTGTGTCGCGGCGGTTGTCGGAGTTGGATAGTATAATTGCAAGTTTAGACGAATTTGGTTGCATACTTTTCAGGAGCTTTCATTTAGGGTCTTCTGTTACCTAGATTGGACTTTATAGGATTAACTCAATGTTTCGGTAATTTCGGTAATAAATGTTGCCAAGGATGACAAAATTTTCAAAAACATTTAAAAATTGACAACAACAACAAGAAGTTTTGAAGCTGACATGAAGCAAAAATGATAAAGCTATAAACGTTTTGGCTATCCCTGGTAGAATTAAAGATGTACATAATCAGAACAATCACATACACTCAATCTTCAATACCGGTCATTGAAGATATCACTGGAAACAGACAACGGAATATTCACCAACTTCAAACTCAACAGTATAGAGCATGACAATAACAAGGACAACCAAGCGACCAGCACCACCGCGCGACACACACGCCCCTCGTTCGCCGAGCACGCGACACGCTCACCTGCTGGGCCGGCTCGCCGACCGCTCCGGCAGTGTGTCGCGTTGAGGCTCGTCGGAGTCTTCCTCTCGTGGTCTGCGTAGCTGCACCTGGAAGGAGATTAATTTAAATGAAATGTAAATTCTCTGAAAGTCGGACAAACGTTGCTTTGTGAGGAAGAAACATTGGCAAAATTTTCTGATAGTGGCATGGTCGCGTCCGTCGTGATAGCGTCCACTTTCTGCATCATCCCATGATAGAATACTGCTGAGCGTTGAACACCTCTATCATTAAGAATTCTATTGCCAGGGTTTAGGTGATACCCCACTACACTGGCTAAGTGCAGGTTTGCTAAGGCTGGCATAGTGTTGAGACACCAGATAGAGGTAGATGGTAAGGAGGAGCAAATATTTGGTTTTCAACAGACCAAATGCTACTTTCAATACTACATTTCAACAAAATTGCACTTGTCACTTGGCGCTGTGAAGGTACTTTACGTGGCGGCACGTAAAGTTGAAGTCACTAACTCCACGTGTTTTTACTGAAGTGAAAAGAATAGAGATGTTCTGTTAGCATTTAGAAGTAATACCTCATCTTCTCCGGGAGTGGAGTCCCCTGCGTCAGGCGTGGCTTCGTCATCAGACTCGTCTGGTAGTCGCGCCGTCTCTGACAGCTCGCTGCCTGTGCTGCTGTCCGCTTCTCCTGAACATTGTTTGACAAGGATTATTGGAAGTATACGTGCGATGCAGTTACTACTTCTCTGTTTCTTTTTGAAGTATTTTTAAATGCCAACAACGCTTTTGTGTTAAAACATTAAGCATTATGCGCGTTTATGAGTTTTAATAATTCACTTAGTTGCCTTAATGAGGATTTATAGTATTTGCATCAGTTAAAGCTAAAGTTACAGAATACTAACAATACAGAATGACTCACCATGTTGATCCCGGATCTCCCCGCCACAATCTTTAGGCACGAAGGGCAGACACTTCCTATGCGCATTGTAATGACAGTCGCGGCACTGCAGGCCCTGCTTGAACAGGCCTCGCAGCAGCTTCTTGCAGTGGCGGCACACCGTGGGCCGCGTGTACGAGTGCACCTCGAACGTGTGCGGGATGCCCAGGGACGAGTGGGACAGCGCCGGGAGGGACGGCAGCGTCCAGGCCGTGGCGCCTGACACCGAGCCCGACATGGAACCCGCGCGGGATGGCGAGCGGCTGCGCTTGCCGCCCATCTGGACAAGCAGGGTATTATACTGAACCAGGACCGAGGGAATCCAGTAGAGCGAGGGGAAAGACAGTGCTGTTGCGAAAGAATTCAAGAGGTAGAAATAGGAATAGCGATGCATGTATCGCTATTTTCGTTATATTTTTGTCCACGGTGTCCAAATTCTAGTGTAATATGTATACTGATTGAAATGCATTTATAAATAGACCTAAAGCCCGTGGTCAGACTAAGGTACGTCATATTTTAAAGGTTGTTTTTTTTCTAGCACTGCACATCCTTTTGCATATTCGGTATTTAAACTATATTTTTTATAAGTTAACTTGTTCGCAACATTTTAACGCATGTATTTCAAAGGTATATGCAGTCTACCAACAGCATTGGACGTGGCTGGTGGAACTTAGCACTATATCTGAAAGAGTTAATGTCAGACAGGCTGCTCCGGCGATAAAATAGCCAAATCTCTGCAACTAGGATATACATATCCGCCCGGATAGCGACCACCGTACACAGTGGTTAAGTACTCATTACCCGCGTAAGTGTGTCACTTTTAAGGTCCGGTGCGTAGGTACTTTGCGAAAGGTCGCTGGCAGATGCTGGATGCGACAAGCCGAAGATAGGGTGAAATGACGCAATTTGGAGGAAGCCTATGTTTAGCAGTGTAAAACAGTATTCCCTGATGATGATGATGACCTAGGTATTTGTGTCGATAGACGAGAGGTAACCATCTCACGTGGGCGGGTAGTCCGTCTGCACTGATCTTTCCATCGGGTGCGTTGTAATTAGTTACTCGTGCCAGCATAAAAAGCTGACATAGACCAAGATACGCACATTAGCCATCGAAACAATATACACGTGTATAACACAATCATAATAATAATCTCTCATCTCAGTAATTATAATAACATGATGATTCTTTTAACGGACTTCGCGTGAAGAATCTAGAACATTGTAACAATAACACATTTTTGTTACGATTTCATTAATTTTTAGTTAATTATTTCAGACTTCAAAGTGTGGGAAAATTTTATAATGTAACCGTTCTTTGAAATATTTCTAAGAAACATAGTCTAGTCTTTTAACCTCATGAGACCAATGGCGTAACCTAAAGACTATTTTTGACAAAGTAGATATCAGGGGGCGATTTGTAAACTTATGAGCGAATTCTTTCTATCCCATAGATAACATTTATGTTGCGCCGATTAATTCTTAGCGTAGGTTAAGGGCAAAAAAGGATTACAAAACACAAAATTACGAATGTTAAAAATAGCAGAGGCCCTAATAAAAAAATCAGTTTTCCTTCTAAACAACAGGTTTTGGGTATAAACGGAGGAGCAGGCCTGACTTACACGTGCTACAAACCTGATTGTAAATCATAATGAGTTGTTTGGCGCAAAAACTCTCCACGTGTAGTGTCAATGATCCTTGTGATTATTTATCTTAATCGTGGTTTAGATAAAAAATGTAAATGGCGAGAATTAATCTATTAAGGTTGAGGTCGCGCTGGCAGGTAGGTCGTCTAATTGCTTTCGTGGTAGTGCAAATGGTCTGTGAAGTGTGAGGTTTTGGTTTCGACTTCCTGGTCAAACAAATTTAGTGAATCACTATGCGTGTTTGTGGAATTTCTGTGGAATTTGTGTCCGTTCTGGCGAAGGGTTTCACCTCTATCGAGTTTGGGACGAGACCGTTGTGGATGTTCATGGGCGGCAGTGATCACTTACCAACAAGTGACCTGCTTGCTCGTTTGCAAATATTGTTTAGGTTCTCTAAAGGAGATATAGCTTACCTGTCTATAATTTAATACATGTTAGTTAAAAAATATATTGCAAGGTTTTCCGTTTGATGAGTAACTGCATATCAACTGATGATTTCACAAATATTTTCGGCACGGGAATCGAACCCGCGACTCCTTGTTAGTTATTGTTTTAGCTAGGAGTTAGCATAAGTTACTTTATATATGGAATATATAAAGTATATTCCATTATTCCATGAAGTATATAAAGTATATTGTGGATCATGTCCTATACCTAAAGCGTTTACACCACAAAAATATTAACTAGTGTTCATTATAGTTTTTATAACCTGTTAAACACATTGGATGATGGGTACCATTCATAAATAAAACTCTCAATCTGTTAACAAATAAATTTATTCATTGTTTTCCTCAGTATCAACATAATATTAAAAGTTACCCACCACCCAAAGTGTAGTCAAAATTACAACTATGGAATGTAATCTAAAATACAAATCAGATTCAATAAAATTAACATACAATACTGAATATTATGTGTTATGTAAATTAACAAAAAATATGAGATTCTAGTTGCCACTAACGTCATTTTACCAAAGAAAAACACTCTTGGTTTATAGTTGTTACAAAAAATATTTTTTCGTAAAATGACGTTATACAAGTATATACTCTTATGTACTAATTAGTGCAGATCTAGTGTCTTTAATATCAATATCTTGTATAGCAAATTGTTGTAAATACATATATTTCACTATCAAAAGGCCTTTTTAAGGCAAAAAATAATAAAAATATAGTACTATTGTAGTAGAAAATTAGTACCTATAACAAAATTAGTAAATGCATCTTTTTTGTTATTCCGTTGTATATTTGTTAGTATACTATCTTATCCAGATTATGTATTATTAAAACAAATTCTGAGAATATATTTTGGGAATGTTAATATCAATTTTAATCCAGAAACGTATATTAGTGCCGAGTCATACCGGGGTAGTTCCATCAGTTTAGGAGAATTGTTCATACAACAGTTTGTCGGGTAGAAATATAAATTCAGAAGTAAAGAACAGAACAGAGGTAACTATCACAGCTTACACAGAGAAAAACAAAAAAAAATAGGTGAGTTACATACATTTTAAGTAAATAAGAATCCTTGGCGAACAAAAAGGATTGATGCCCTCTTATAATACTTCACTATCAAGGGAATAAAAGAAATGGTTGAGGTAATGATTTGATTGAATTACTCAGAAAATCTTACTCATTGTTGTACTTCGTCGGTTATTTGTGTGGTACTACCCCGGTAGCTCCGGCACAGTTTAATAGTACTTCAAATTGACTATAGCTGGATTTAATCAAAGTTATTCAATTGATTGGACGGTTTTCGGATTGTAATTTCATACTTGTTACAGTTGTGACTTCATAATACGTTGGCTAAAATACTGTACCACTTCATAGATGCTCTGTATTATGTCTTATATATTTTATGCTTGAAATTATTTAACTCTCCAAATCTTAACTATATGTGTCATACCAACCAGCGTAGTATAAACCATAGGGTTTTTAATCCACTTCAAATAAAGGAAATTATTAGTTAATTTCCTCCTTATCGAGATTCGATTGATATTCTGTTAATCAAATACATTTTTTACGCGAAATGCATTTGTTATTTGGAAAATCGTCATTCAAAAAATAATTAAAGTTAAAGACAATAACATACATTCCAAGTGTATTTTTGTTCTGCCATTAAGTAGTGTTTTTTCTATACGCGTTGGTTAATGACATGTGCTGAGATATTATACTAGAGCGGCCTTTATGAACAAAATCTGAGCGCGACCATTAATCACGCAGGAATTAGTGGAACACGTGAAGATATTGTGGCTTCATAGAAACATACAAACAGAAATTACAAACATCTTGTTTACAATGGCCGCTCTGCCACATCTCAATGACTATACAGGGTGTTTCAGAAGTGGTAACGAAAACGTAACAGCAGTTGTTTTTGTGTGAGATAAGAAACCAGCTCCTCATCATGCTGCATCGCAATATGATGAAGAGTCAAAAAAAAACAAAAATAATAATATGTCTGCCACATGATGCCACTGACGTGACACCAGTTGTAAGACATCTGTATGTGGGTATAGATAACTCAGTCCTTCCCGGTGACGAGGTCAGCGAGGCGCCTTACCAGCGAGTCGTCGTGGGAGGCGTGCGAGGCGTGCGAGGCGGTGGAGGCGCGCGAGGGGCTGCGCGTGTGGCTGGCGCGGCGCGGGACGCCGGCCGCCGTGGACGCGCAGTTGGACGGCACCTTCACGGCGCAGCGCTTGTGGTAGTTGAGGCCGCATCCTGGGAATCACTAATATCTTAATATACATACACCCAACAGTCACATACATAGTCCTAGCCCCACACTAAGATCAAGTCTTGTATCGCGGGTATCAGGAACTACGAGCGACTTTTTGGTCTCACTAACACCCAGACCCGACACAAATACTTGTGAATAACAAAAATGTTTGTAAAGGTACAATTCTTTTGTCGATGGCATCGAACTACTGCAATGAATATATTTTGAAGACGAGCTTAGCCTATAAAAACGCAACACCAACTAGACAGTGAACAACTAGTCAGCACAAACCTCAGACCTATGAGAAGTCCCAGACGATAAATATTTTTTTGCTTTTCTGATTTTGTCTTTCTTCATTTTGTTTACAAGACCTTTTAAATATTTTATTAATGCTACCACGACTTGAGAACGTGTTGTATCCGTGGATAAGAGACTACGCTAGAAACTACCTTAGCAACGGAAATTATAACTTTTTCTTTAAGTATTCCTTTTTTTGTGTTCTTTACTTTGAAGGTTAAAAAAATAATATAATGGTCTGATAAAATTACATGTACAATCGTAGATTCCCAATTATTTTTTTTGCTGACATCATCAACAATCGAATAGGTAAACCACCAAACCGGACATGCACTTGGCCGTCCAAAATTCCCGCGCACCGTATCTACTAGAGATGAGAGGGCACAATAACACGCGATATGGAGGGTGGCCATCAGGGTCATATCAACAGCATCCTCTTCACACGTGGAGATACGCAGACCGCCGAGGTGATCGCGATGTTTTTTCCTTGTATTTCTTTTTTAATAACATAGGACAAACTAGCATACAATCCACTTGATTGATGCTATAAGATAGCTGCCGTCCTTGAATACTTACACACTTGTTTCACATCTTATCTAGTCAAACGATCATCAAAAGAATTCGCTCAAACTTTGTCAGGGGTGCAGAAAATGACTGAGTACTTTATTCCAGAAATCAAGGACTATTCCCCAGAGAAAAAAAGACTGTTCTCCTAAAACTAACACTGATTAGAAATTAAAAAAATCCAAACAAACAAGTTACTACACGTGCCAGTGTTTTTATTGCTTCCATCTAATGGTGAAGTGGTCACCTTTATAGTCTTTGGCGACGCTAGGGGCGCACTCAAAACGTCCATATACGAGTATTATACTTTTTAATTACCTTATTTTATTAGCATGGCTTTTTTATATCATGTAGATCCACAATGTAACAAAAATAGTCATAACATAGATAAAATGATTCAAGGATTTACATCATAACTGAAAAAAAGAACGAAAAGTCTTGGTAACCGTTGCAACGGGACAGACAACAATAGAGACATAAAGAAAACACCAAGTGGTATAGATGATATCGAAGTTCCGTGGCCACACTAACACGCGTTACATACTAGTAACCTTGTATCAAGTTCAAATATTTATTCAGTACTACGAAGTTTTTGGATGTGTTTAATAATGCAGAAAGGACAAACTATTTGCTAAGTTATGCAGAATCTAGATTAAACAAATTCGTTTTATGGTAAAGAGACTTGAAAGTCAATAATCCTACAATCATTATTTACATACATACACAAACTCACGCCTTTTTCCCAGTAGGGGTTAGCAGAGGTGCTACCAGGACACCCATATTTCGCCTTGTGTGTTTGTTCCCACGATGTGATAGGGGGCGAGCCTATCGCTATATCAGGCACAAATTCCTGACTCCGGGCTGATAATGAATAGAAAATTCCAATATCGATTTGCCTGACCCGGGATTCGAAACCCTAGACCTCAGTTTGTAATCCTTAACGGTGAAAAAAAAAATCTGAGGCAGTCTGCATACCACAGAGATCTGACAATATTTTCTCTAGTAAGTGATGTCCGTCAACTCGCACTGGAGTATGACGAAACGACTCAAGTGAATTCTCGTGTGTAAATTCCCCTTGCCTAGTAGTGGGTGATTATGCATTTATACAAAAGAGAATAAAAATGAAGAGATTTAAGCAGTAAATACCTTCACACTTGAGTCCCTGGCGCACGAGTCCGAAGAGCATCTCCCCGCAGAAGTCGCAGAAGGTGGGCGCCTTGTATGAGTGCACCGCCAGCGCGTGCGGCCGCAGGATGGGCAGGCTTTCCGTCCCCCCGTCGCATATCAGTGCTGTGGGATAATACACACATAGTAATATATCGAATAGAACTTTGGTCTTGCACGATTGTCTCTAATTTCATACTAGTACGACAGAGGAACTGCACAGAAGCTGATGATAAGAATCGAGGTGCAGATAGTGTTGATTAAATCATGGCGGTCTGCTCGAAACTGGATTTGCACACTTGGATGACTCGCGACCCACGCGAGTACGAGTATGTCACATTTTGGTTTCAATCTATGTATAATAAGTGGCAAACTGGACGGCATAATTATATCTATAAGCGATAACTTCCTCGCCGATCGATTGCCCTTGGACATTTTAGGCTGATCTCCACTGCTACCACCAATCACTTAATCAAGCCAGTCCAATAAAGAAGCTCATAAATTAAGAAACTCATTTTTGTAAAAAATTAAAAAGTCTCAGCCTCTAAGAAGACCATGATGAAATTAGTAAAATGGCATTGTTACTGACGGTTGGCGGTGAGCACGATCTCGACGAGGGTCTCGTCGGTGACGTCGGAGGCGGAGTTGATGAGCTGCAGCACGTTGGGCGAGCAGTAGTCGTGTCGGAACAGCAGGATGCGGTCCGACAGCCGGTTCAGACCGTTGTCTGGGATCTATGAAAGGACAATGACACATTAATCCAAAGACTATTAAATATCAGTTTCATGTAGTTTGTGTCGAAGTGAACATACATCATAAAGATAGATGGTGATAGTATGGTAGTTTAAACAAGTAGTCATCTTAGACCTTTGTAGAAATAGGCTACCTCAATCGCGGTCTTGCCATTGTCTCAAAAAAAAGTCGTCATGATTCGTTCGGTAAGTTGAAATGTCGTAAGCATTTCATCTCCAATTTGATAGATCGTGAGAGCATCTACGATGTAAATGTTTTAGATGATTATGGCGGCGGTAATCACATCGTATCAGGTGAGCAGTTTGCACGTTTGCTGGATGTTGTCAGGTCAACCAATCTAGTTTACATTTTCACTTTTTTCTCCAGAAATCTCCAGATCTCCAGCTATTTGTTCACGTAAATCACGAGTACTACGTACCTTCTCGTGCACGAACTTGACAGCGAGGTCCTTGAGGTAGGCGAGCGTGAGCAGATGCTGCGGCGCGGCGGCGGCGTCGCGCACCACGCCCAGCTGGAACATGAACGTCACCTCGTCTTCCATGGCGCAGCGCGGAACACCAGCCGAGCGCCGCCCTGGGACACACACACACGTACTATTATGACTAGATGTATATCTACTAGATACAACCAACTGTATCAGCCCATACTAGACCCACTGCAGGGCACGAGCCTCCTCTACAATCGAGACTACGATTGAGAGAGGTTAGGCCATATAGTCCACCACGCTGGCCCAGTGCGGGTTGGCGGACTTTTACATACCATAGAAATTTATACAAATCGCTATGGTATGCAGGTTTCCTGACGATGTTTTCCTTCACCGTTATAGTGCGTGGTGATTGACTATCAATACACACATGACTCCGAAAAGTCAGAGGTGTGCCCTGGGATTTGAACCCGCGACCACCGTGAACATGTAGGCAGCCGCGTCTGATCCGTTACCAACAGGCCACCACGCACTATTACACAATTGGATACAACCAAACTGTTACCGAAAACGAAGCCAGGTGGTAGTTTTAGTGACTTCGGACACAATGCAACAAAAAATTCACGAAAATACCGAAGATATTTTTGTAAATTTTTAAGTATCTAGCGCCAATATGACGCGCTCTTAGCAACTACATATATAGATTTGGTTTGTTTTGGATTGTTATTTGATATTGTCACCAGTACAGGAACCAGTTGAAGATCAAGATAATACAATAAGTTATCTCACAGGTTATAAAATAATGTAATGATTACAGATCATCCAAGATTACTACTGGTTTCAAAGCGATTTACATAAACCTAACTTAAGTATTATTCAGCCATAAAACTTCAAGGCTACTACATTTTTTGGTGGCGCTATGTTATCTAAATCGACGTGCAGTTGATAAATCTATGATATAATGTTATACACTACATTACTGTCATTCAATGCCGTTTTCAGACTTCATGATTATGTTCTTATTTGCTTACGCGATACGTAGAGGTGGTTAATTTAAACAATGCGTTTTTATTTTTGGAAAAACATGAAATAATTAAAATTACTCACTTTTTGTGGGCTGGACAAACAACTACAATATAACCTTATATTTAAAATACTTTAATCAAATAGTCTATTATGAAAAATATAAACAAAATGTAACTACGACGCAAACGCGCAATTTCCTCGCATTATCAGTAATGTGAAAGGACGAAAATGATATTTTACCAAAACATGTTTTTTGGACATGACCGCTAGTAGGTGAAAGTATATAATCAGTAGTTCAATAGCGCAAAAGTTAAGGTTACTTCAACAAACAATCGATACCAATTAACGATTCTAGGAAAAGTTATAAATATGTGTTATCTTGTGCGGGGGAAAACTTTAGCTACCTGTGTATATAAAATTTATCGTGCAGGTCGAATGAATAAGCAAACAGCTCATATGTTGCGTTTAGTCAAATTTGGAAACATATTCATCATAGAGTACGCACGGACTTTTTCAAACTGGCAAATGCACACTGCACCTAATGTTAAGTGTACGGTACAGATAGAGTATCCACGACATGACTAAGCGAATCTTATTGTATTAGAATATACAGGGTCATATACCTAAGAGTATGCAAATTTTAACAGGAGGTAAAAAAACATCAATATACGCATAAACACGCACGCGCGTGCCTCTGTACATAAAAATAACCAACGACCGCGCTAAACGTTGAGTAGGTATAATTTGATCATCGATTAGGATATTTTGAAATAGAAATAAATGATATTATGTGCCAACTTGAATATTTTCCATCTCGTTTTGATCAGTAATATTGTTTTGAATTCAATAAAAAAAATGTGTAGTCTTTGCAAAAAATAATCCTGGATACAGAATGGATTCGAAACGCAACACACTTACGTGGATCACCATCACGGATCAGTAAATTGTAGATTTCCGTGTAAAATCATATTCCATGTAAAATCTAAGGATTTATCCTACTTTGGGGTTTTACAGTAACATCCCAGCACTGATTATTGTGATATTACGAGTATTACATATTGTTCACATGTACTAGTTTAATGCAAATAATACTGCGTTGAACCAGTATAAGAAATAATTAAAATGGACAACTGTGAACTGCGTTTGCGATGACCAAACATATCTGTACTTGGAAAGTTGTAATAACAAATACGTTATTGAAATGTTTGTGACATCTTGATTTGTTTGCGGTTGGGGTTTGGTTAGGAAATACCTACTTAAATGTCGGCTCTGTCCCACAAATTTTGTAGTGGCCGTTGGTCTATCACACTAGCCCAAATGGATATTAAAATTTTGAAATCGATTTTCGGCGTTATTCATAAACGGTTTTAAAACCTATTTTATTTAGTTATCGAATATTTTGTCTTCTTCGCTCAAACTTTAAAAGTCATTCGAAAGAATCAAAACATTCGATAAGTAAAATAGGTTTCAAAACTGTCTAAGAATAATACTGGAATTATATTTATACTTTTAACTCCAACTTATTTATTATACATACATAAACACACGCCTTTTTCCCAGAAGGGGTAGGCAGATGTGCTACTAGGACACCCACGTTTCGCCTTGTATATTCCGTCCCACGATGTGATAGGGGGCGAGCCTATCGCCATATCGAGCACAAATTCCTGACTCCGGGCTGATAATGAATAGAAAAACCCAATATCACTTTGCCGACCCGGGATTCGAACCCGAGACCTCAGCTTTGCAATCATACCGTAGTACCACTACGCCACCGAGGCAGTCTTCTTTATTATAGGATACAAAAAATACAATTGCATGCATTTTCAATTACTCAAGCGTTGATTTTTTAAATTATAAAATACCATATAATTATATTGATAACATACATATTATAAGTATCGGATTAAATTATTCAATTGAACTGTTAAGAGTTCACAGTGCACCAAAATCTTCTAATAAAAGTAACAAAATGTACAGTTGTTTTTGGAAACTTATGTAGTCTATTGTTGAGCGAGGATGTTATCCGTTATTTTGAACCGCGATGCTTTTATATTTCACATTTGCTCAAGATTTCTGCTTAATAAGACTCTGGTAATGAGTTTATTTTATACACATAAAGTTTTCGTTTAAGATACCAAAAATCCTTATATCTGTCATTCATGTATTCAATTGTGGTTTATTAACGTCAGTTTACGTCGTACTACCGTATTCTTTTTGAACGACCGCTCAATCGTCTTTTTTATATATTTAAAAAAACGTACATTGGTATTATATAAAATTTTCAACTTTTTCATTGTTTATTTATCTTTAGTGCCCGTTGTTTATTGTACAGCTACGGAGCAGCGAGGATCTTTGTTATTAATTTATTCCAAAAGAAATGTATTAGTTATGATCAATTGTGTTACTGATTAAAAATTGTGAGTACAATCGTAACAATCTACTAATTATTTGTCCAACTAAAGGATATTTCAACAGTACCATACAGCCCCACCTGTTTAACCCGCCTTGGATTGATAACACAGTACTAAGTAGAAAGGAGATAGTTACGGCTTTGAGGCTTAGGTCTGGACACATTCCATGTAACAAATTCGCGTACATGATGCGTAGAAGTTCGACACCTAATTGTGCTGCATGTTGTATTGTCGATGACATTTACCATGTGTTGATGGAATGTGGACAAAATGCTCATATTAGAAAGAATTGTGGACTTGATATTAAACAAATTCGTGATTGCAACATTATATTAACTGACCCAATGTCAATTGATGCTAGAAAACTGTTTAAACTGGTTTATAGATATTAGATTTACTTTTTTTCTTGTATTGATTTAGTGTTGAGCAACAAATGTAATTTTCTGTACTGGGCGACACAATCGCATTAGCGACAAAGCCCTTTTCTATATGAATAAAAAAAAAGTACAAATAGGTACTAAGCTTAGCTTGCGCCTCGTAAAAAAGTTACGTCGTCCGTAAGTTACACAAAAACAACAATAGTTGAAATTGAAACCTTTCTTTGTTTCCGAGCGGATTTGCAGAAGTATCGGCGCGGCGTCGTGTTGCGGTGGTGAAATCTGCTTAGCGGTCGCGATTACTCGTTGTTCTCGTATTGCCGGTCCCTGTGGGTCTTCGCTTTGTGTAATTTAAGTAAGGGTATTCGAACAAGAATAGTTATGCAGTATAAAACAGTTATTATGGCCAGGTTCATGATATTTGATTTTTAAACCCTTTTTTTTTAGAATTTTCAGTCTCTTAGCGACTATAGATGTTTGATTTACAAATATAATATCTATAATTGTTCCATTAACCTAGCGGTAACATGCATACGTTGCGAACTGTCCGGTTCTGATTTGGTTGGGAGGTTTTCGACTCGATAAATTCCACATGAGTTTCGCGAGGCTGACTTGGTACTATTCTGTAGTCACGCCATAATATCAGTTGTTGCGTCTTGCGATGTAAATAATATCTACAAAGTGTGTCCATACACAGAATAACATCACCTTTGCCTGGCGACAAAATATTTAAGAAAATTTGTATGTCACTCTAAAGTTGAAGTAAGTACCTCGAACTTTCGAGAATGCATGATGAAATTGAATAAGCGAGAGTGATATATCAAGATCGTGCAAAGTGTAGTATCTGCCTATCCGTATGGGAAGCAGGCGTGACGGCTGTGTATTATGTAAATAAGAGTCTGAAGTGTGTGGCGTCGACACGCGCCGGTCCGCACGTGGTGTCGCGTCCTTGATCTCGCGAGATTACGTGTTACCACGCGAGATTGGCCGCGAGTGGCTGCACGCGGAGATTACCACGCGCCGGCGGCCGGCGGAACACTGCATGCGGAAGTGTCTACGAGTAATACTTTATCGATAATAGATTACGTATAAGCAGATTGCTTCTGTTTTTGTATTTAATTGGATGTTAATTAATTTTAAAAATAGCTGTAGAATTTTATCATCATTTTTAACCAGAGGAAACCTACTGTTTCACAAAGGATACCTATCCTTACAAAGATTTCCGCAGCGTCCTGGTGGAAGTAGCCAAGAACTGTATTCGGCAAATAAAATTTAAAGATGTAAATATATGTAGCTACTTTAGTTCTGATTGCTATGACACTTTTAAGATTTAGTTTTTTGCACTCATAAAACAAATATAATTTTTGTATATCGCATACTATTCTTTCTGCGGGGAACAGGCCGCAGCGTTTCGTGTCACAGAAAACCAAAATTGATTGATAATAATGAATAGTTTATTTCATCAGCCTTTTAACCCCGATATTGGATTGGTGTCAAGTAGGTAGGACAAGGCGGAAGGCACAGGACTCCATTCACATTGAGATGAGGCCACGGGTTATCAGCGGAGAAAATTATGCTCCTCGTGTACTCATCCCAGTTACTCAGTCATATAATCGTATTTTATTGGCCTCAAAGATATATTATTTTATTCTGTAGGAAATAAATCTATCAGTATTGATGCAGAACAGAAAGTTAGTTAAGGATTTTGTTGAATTAATTATTAAAATTGATTTCATAGTTCAGAGGTCAGCTGGCGTTTTTTTTACAGTTTACAAAAAATAATTTATATAAATATAATTGACAATTATAGCGATATGGTCTGACAACCCAAAGAGCAAGTTATCTGATGCTAAGTGATGAAAAACGTTGTCTTTCTTCTAATTCGTAATAACTGCTATGGAATTATCGCAGATAAGTTTATTCCGCGAATGTACATTTCTAGAAACCAGATTATACATATCAATGTACGATAGAACTAGGGAAGAAAAAAATTAATAATAAAAGCAAATGTTACAAAATTATTTTCGAATAGATTTAGAGTCATTCAGAAACATGAGAACCCAAAAACAGATACCTTTGTATGTTTGTATTTGTAACAACAGTGACAACGGAAGACCTCTTGCCATTCTTCGAAGGTTGCTATGTCACATAAGTTTTGAGTGTGACACAGTCACTTCGTTTAATCGGCTGATCCATGCTACTAATGACCGTAAACATATGTCTAGTAAGTACAGAGTGACCTCTCAGTCTAAATTTAAACGTTGTAAATGATTTAATTTATTGCAAAAAAGGTAATGCAGTTTTTTTGTCTTTATTCCACAATAATGCAGGTTCAGTGCAAAAAGATTTTTACCCATTTGGCAGGACGATTTGGCTTATAATTTTAAGCCAGGTTGTCGGTCTAAAATTACTGTATCTGGTGTGAGGTTTTTAGTCTAGCACGCTGGCAGAATGATTTTTGATTTCACATACCTTCGAATTAATTCGAACTCTTGAATGTGATTAGTATTGATTACGTCTATTTATTTTATATTAACCAAAACTGACAAATGTGTTCAACTGAGAGATTGAACCGTGTTAATATTGCAGATATAATAATAACTAATGGCAAACTATTTTAACACTAACCAACTATTATTCACGTGATGGATATCATATAACAAGAAATGCATGTTA
Source organism: Theretra japonica (assembly GCA_033459515.1). Taxonomy (NCBI): domain Eukaryota; kingdom Metazoa; phylum Arthropoda; class Insecta; order Lepidoptera; family Sphingidae; genus Theretra; species Theretra japonica. The sequence continues at coordinate 427,161 of CM065951.1, read as the reverse complement.
CAGTATATTTGATAATCCTTAAAAATTTATATTATCGCAGAGGTCAAATGTTCAAATTGCCACTTTTATTACACATGATCAATTTATGACGTTATTTTACGTATAAAATCAAGAGTTCATCTTTTTTAGTCGGTTAAAAAATTAAATTAGCTTATTTTCATTTGCTTCCTATTTTGAGTGGCCGGTAGCGCATCAACAATAATTTGTGTTAATGTAGATAAATCATGGGCAGTAGTATTCACTCATCATCATATGAATTGTTTCCTCTTTCTCCAGCCCTATTCAACAAAAAAAAAAAAAAAACAATTGAGAACAGAACGAGTGATATCGTCTACACGCACTCTTCAGCGTCGCACTGTGTCGACTAGTAGGGTGCAGACGCATATTACGTGTGAAAAACAATAGCTCGTGTCCTCGACGCTTACGCACTGTGCATCATCGCGCTGTGTCTACTTGCGAGGCGCGCCCATATACTACGTTCTATATGTAGTTTCCCTTTGGATTATTGTATAATTGATGATTATACTTTTTTTACTGTGGATTTTTTTTATTGGCGAGTATGTAGATGTTGAAATCCTTTCACCTTCGCAGGGACATTTCACAAATTGATTTACGAAAATAGTCACAACCCGGGGCAGTAGTGTCTAATTACGTAAATCAATTACACTAAAGTGGGCGGATTAATCTCGACGCCGCACCCACAAAAATCTTTAAATTTACCAAGTATGCAAATTCAGAAAAAAAAAATTCGAAAGTGTTGCTTGTTAATGTGTTAGACCCCTAATTTACCGGCGCTGTTGGGTCACCACCAGTCGGTTTTGACCCCAAATCGAGGGCCGCAGATTATGAGTTATCAGTACGCGAAAATTATATGTTTTAAATAATTAAATTATATGTAATTTTGTATAATACTGAAATAGCCTGAAGTAGCACGAAGCCTGACGGACGATAAAATATTTGTTAAGTAGGGTGCGGTGAATAATTATAGTTCAATTTTATTTTTATTGTCTTTGGCGCTATCTCTATTCAAGTAACTATGATTACTTATATTTATATTATGGTGTATGTGCTGACACGCAAAAAAAATCACAAATTTGCAAAATATAAGCCCAACCTTCGCCACAGTTTGAAAGTTGTATGTAGTTTTACGGCACTTTTATATTATTAATCTGTAAAACATAAATACACTTAGAAAATAAATAAATATTGGCGTCCAGACACACCCACATCAAGTTTTATCATAAAATAGTAATAATAACGATGTAATTAAAAGTTGATTAGTTTCGGCGGCGGCGCGCTGATAACAATATTATATACTAATTTACAAGTGTCAACATTCACGCTTATATTGCTAATACGCTTTTAAATCTATTGCTCAATATATTACTTAATAGTTTTATATTTTAGTACTAAAATAGTTACACAGTGTAGCTTAAATATATTTTTAGATGACGTCTAATATGAAGGCGTTGTATGTGGGCGATCCTTCACGCGGTTGCAGTAAACATACGCTACACGTGGATGGGCGCGATAACCCGGCCTCAATACTGCAGGGCTGTCACCTTTTTAGACGATAGGAGAGCTGTTAATCTCCCCTTTCGGTAACTGGGGCTCTGAAAGGGTACGCCGATGTGGATATAAGAAAGTTCAATGACTTGTAGTCTGTAAAAATTGACGGTTGGCAATAGACAATAATTAAGATCGACACCACTATGTCAGCCTGCCTACTTAGTCACGCTTCGCCAAATAAAAGGCGAAAGGAGGGAATACGTATTGTATTTTAATGAAAATATGTAGTATATAGTACTACTACGTAGGTACTACGGTATGACTTGACTGCCTCGGTGGCGTAGTGGTACTACGGTATGACTGCAAAGCTTAAGGTCTCGGGTTCGAATCCCGGGTCGGGCAAAGTGATATTGGATTTTTCTATTCATTATCAGCCCGGAGTCAGGATTTTGTGCCCGATATGGCGATAGGCTCGCCCCCTATCACATCGTGGGACGGAATATACAAGGCGAAACGTGGGTGTTCTAGTAGCACCTCTGCCTACCCCTTCTGGGAAAAAGGCGTGTGTTTATGTATGTATGTATGTAGTATATAGTTAATGTTTAATTTATAATATACAGCCCTGTATAATGTATTGACTGTGCCTCGCGCTACTAGTACCGCGCGCAGTGCGCCGGCGCACTTGGTAACAGTGCAACAATAACATAATATAAGTATATTTCGCATACATTCCGAACAAGAATTGTAGCATTATTTGTAAAATGTATCTTTATTTTAGCCTCACACCAAAAGCAGCACATCTTTACAATGACTGGATCACTGTGTAGTTACAAGTTTTTTTTTTCAATTTATGTTTTTTCGAAAATCACTGATGTACAGCAAGATTTATTCTGTGTGGCAGTCTGACCGGTCGAACATTAAGGCACAACAAAAATATTGCCTACTTCTGGTTGTTTTACTTACAAAATGATATTATTTCGATTAGCCTGGTCTATTTCTACTACAGTAACTAGCAGCATCAAGAGCCTCTTTTCATATATTTATATACAGGTTGATTTTTTCAAATGGGCGTGGAATGCCAAATCTGAAACTATGAGTAATATCGAAAAATGCTGAAAGGAGTTACGAGCCCGATTTTGATGAAAACTAAAAGTGTGTACTTACATTTTAATGACATTACTTTCCACAATTTTATACTTATTAGCAACATTATCGAATGGTGTAATACAGCATGTGTTTTCTTTTTCCGAAATCTCCGGGTTCGATTCCTCGCTAGGCATATTGATTTATCAAAAATCTAAGTATGAATTTTAGTTTTAATCAAAATCGGGCTCGTATCGCTGCTAAATGCTCGTGACGATTTTTCGATATTCCTCATAGTTTTGGATTTGGCCATCTACGCCCTCTTGTAAAAATCATTCTGTATATGTACTTTCAATTTATTAAGAAGAGATATTTAGTTAAATCGTAATTGGTACCTAATTCAATTAATTCAGTTGTTTAGGTCAATCACATGCGTGCTTGATACAAATAAATATAGTAATTTAGCTAGTAATCAGCACCATAAATATAGCATTTTAATCTATAAACGTGAAATCTAAAATATATTACGCAACCAAATTACGCGTAATGTGTATAATTTGCGAATTGTTTCGCTACTTCACGACGGGGGCTTGTCCGGTGTTATTAAAATCTAAATGTAGACTTTAATTATTACTTTGGTATTATAATTGTACTTTTCTCCTTGAACGGTAAAGTTTTTGCCTGTAATAGTGCGCCAACAGTCAAAATATGCGTTTCAATCGTTTTGCCTATACGGATAATCTGAAAGTTATACATACATACATAAACTCACGTCTTTTCCCCAGAAGGGGTAGTCAGAAGTGCTACCAGGACACTCACATTTCGCATTGTATGTTCCGTCCCACGATGTGATAGGGGGCGAGCATATCGGGCACAAATTACTGACTCCGGCCTGATAATGAATAGAAAAATTCAATATCACCTTGCCCGACCCGAGATTCGAACCCGAGACCTCAGCTTTGCAATCATACCGTAGAACAACTACGCCACCGAGGCAGTCTGAAAGTTATAAAAGGGGAAAAAAATCAAATTGATACCTTAATTAATTGATTATGTAGACAAACTGTACAAATTTGCAAGGCATTACATTAACTTATAGGTTTATCCTGTTACTACAGAGAAATAAATAATTTGTTTTTAAGTATTAATTTGAAAAATCAAAGAATTCTCGTATTGTTTTTTTTTTGCGAATTTCAAGGATATTGTATAAGCAAAATTTACTGGATGTGGTGTAAAAAATAAAACGAAAATCGAGTACTATTTGGCTAAGGTTTCAAACATTCTTATTATACCGTTAGTTCTACCTGGCGCTATCCCGCAGATACCAGGGTCTGTCTTCCCACATAGTGTCCACGTACAGCACTCCGACTGATCTGCAGCGTCATTATTACTATTCATTATTTGCGGGTTCGATTCCCGCACCGAGACAAAAAATCATGTGAACCACAAGTACTTGTTTCGGGTCTGGGTGTATGTGGGAACGAAAAGCCTTTAGTAGTATGATACCCAAGACCCAAGACTTGTATAATAGTGTGGGGTCAGGACTATGTACGTGACTGTTGGGTGTATACATTTAGATTTTTTATCAACGAAACTACTCAAGCGCCATCAAATATCATAGATCACTTGAGATCACTCTAGAAATTTCCAACGAATTCGAGATTGAAATCAGTTCGAACCGGGACTGATTAAACCGAAGTATGAAACTGAAATGGGTACATAATCTACATTACGTGTGTGATGTTGACAGATGTGTGTATTACTTGTTATCAATTAAAACACCGGCTATATAAAAATATGCCTCGGGCGTTTTTAACACTTTAGTATTTGCTTACCGTGAAATTAATTGTGGTAGTCCTAATCAGTCCACACTATCAGACTTGGATTTATTATAATTTTATTAGTATCTGTGTATATTTCATGTCGAAATACAGTAAATTTTACGGATTTTGGTTTATTTAAACATAACCCTGGAGGCTGAAAATCTTTGAGGTGTCAGGAAGTTCAAACAAAATTCGTAAAATTAGCACAATTAATACCTTGTATTGAGTTTTACTTCGAAAAGTTTAGTTTACATTTCATCTGTCTGTTCTAAACTCTAAGAAACGTAGCCAAGTGACTGAAATATACTGTGTATGGAAGATTCATCGAATATTTTCAAGTCAATGTAAAAGAGTAATATACTCACCTACAAGGTGGACAGACAACCTAATGAAAGTTGCAGAAAGCGGCTGGAAGCGAGCCGGTTCTAAATAACACAATTTTAAGTATAATTACTGATACGTATTTGTTGATTGGTGTTAATTTTATTATAAGTAACATTTGATTTTTATACAATTTTCGTGTAAATGTGTTAATCTGTCTCTGTAAATGACGTGTATACCTATGATTGTAATTTGTATATACAAATCAGACTTGTATATTAATTATGTAACTTTCATACTATGTAATAAGTGGCCCTGAAGGTGGATTTAAATAAAATATAATTTGCTATACTGGTGTTACAAAACCTTTCCGAAATGTAGCTTCTAATCTTTAAAAGTCTCTTCATAGAAGGCAACGAGATTACCTCACTCTAGTTTTATAACAGCGTTCCTAAATTAAAATCAAGATTAGTATAATGTTGAATGCAAGAATTACTCGTTGCCAAGTACTTAATCTGTCAAATAACTCAGAAATATTATGTTTAGTCTGTTATTATTGCTATAATTTTGAGTAAAAATAATTCTGAAGTATCTTAGGAATATAATTATTCGTGGAATTTCTAATTTCAAATCATATTATAATTCAAAGCTAAATACCAAAAGCAAATTAGATTAAAACGGCTTCGACCTCAATACAACATTATGTAACATTTCTGAAGGGGTAGAGGTAGAGGCGGCACTTGTGCCAACCACAGTTCGCCGAGCTTATTTTAGTCCCAAGTTATGACAGCGAGCCTACCACCACCTTGAGCAGAAATTCCAGTCCCAGGGAGGTCTTAAGATATTATAGTTTCTAATTGGAGTGCCCGACCTAGGATTTTCGGCACTTTACAGCCCATTCTTTCAATCAAGCAAAATAGAAAAAATCTTATATTACTTATTATCTTATCATATCCTTCAATTACTATTGAAGCGCGTTGAGAATCGAAACTACAAACTTACAATTTCCGATTTAAAGCAAACGAAATTCAAGTGTCAATTGATAACATAAGGCCAGATACTTTTTCCATGTAGGAAATTATAGATACATTCTTAAATTCGTGTTCAAACGGGCAGTATTGTTAGGCTAAGTGTGGTCGGCCGGCTGACCCGCTGGCCGAATTCTGTGTGATTGTGATTTATGCGCCGGCGTCGTCCTTGGCTTACACGCGCGCCGCCCGGCAGACTTTATTTATTATCATTGCAACGCATTGTGCTTTTCGGCTGGACTGGATGCGATTCAGGGTCGTCTGACCGCTTCATTCCCATGATTGGACTTGTAAATTATGTGGCAGCGGTGATGAGATGCAATTGGCAGCCCGACAATCTACTGACTCGATGTTGCATTAAAAATATTAAAAGTGTAATACAATGTATATGTAGTATTGTATAATTTCATAAAAGTATTATAATACTATTTGATGAGCTAATTTAAGGCAACGCAGCTTATCTAATACGACGTGTTGTTGTATAAATAAAAATCCACACTACAAAAAAACCATAGCAACCTGTTTGAAGCGGTTTGCATCCAGCGAAATCCTAATAAGATGATATAATAAAATAATTAAACATACTTATATTATTATCCGCACTCCAATGATTAATTAAAATCGAAATCATCTCAAGCATTCTGACCTGTGTGATAAGACTGGATGTGAGATCAGAAAATCAAATATCTCAATTACCTTCTAATTAACTCTTAATTATTATCACCTTACACACCTTTACCCCGTGAATGCATCTAATCTATTTTCCTTCATATCAATTATCCACTTTTCCTGTTACATTTTTTGACAAAGGAAAATATCACGTATTCTAATCAAATGTGTTTGTAAAAACTGGGCAAACTGAATTAGCATTATTTGTTTTGGCACTCTCGTACCAAAAAAGTTCCATCTTTAACATTTATTCCGCTAAAGTAGCAAAGTCAATAGAAGTTCCTTTCACTACGTTTTCTATTTATAAGAGCACATCAAGTTCCAAATTAAATTTAACTCGGGTCTCGGAGGCTTGACACGTGGCGCCCTCGACACCAAGTCACACGTGCGAGACGTCATAGCAATGGGCGGAAGTAGGGGGGATCCTCCCCTCCGCCCCCCTCTTCCGCCCCCTTAGACCCGCGGCGACCGGGAACCTTGGCGAGGGCCGCTCTATGTGGGCCAGTATTTCGGCACGTGTAAGCAATAAGCATACTGATGCGGATCGCAGAAAATCATGTTGACCTCACTTTTTTTTAGTAAAAAGTTTACGATGGGAAATATTATGAAATGGTTACTGAGGATTTATTTAGTTGTCATTGTGTTTGTGTTTGAAATATATTTCTTTTTGCTACAGTACTAGTAGTACAGGAGATGTCGGATTCCATTATCGAAGTAACAATATCTGACCCGAAAATCTCCGGGGGGGCATTCGGGAGTGGACACCACAAAAGGCGTTATCCAAGCAGAACACCATCAAATATACTAGACCGATAAAGAGCACATACAGCAGTGCGCTCATCAGCCGGCCCTACATGAATGTGCTTATATTTGGTTATTGATGAAAAATTACTTGGGTTATTATGAATGCGTCTGACGTCAATAACTTTATGAGCTTTGAAGTTAATACTTCAATACACTTTTTTGTAATGAAAAATTATGAAAATTTTACTTCACATTTTAGCAGAGGTCTGCAGTGTCTGCCAATCCATATATAATCTAGGAGAAACGTGATGTACATAAGAAATCCTTGGCTTACTGACATTACCCATAATCCCAGCACGCGGTCCATGGATCGGGATAAGGGCTGCCCTTGTACACAACACATTATCTACTATGACTTATTACGAAACTGTGACCGTGAATCAACTACAGAATTCGGCGCGTGGCACTGTGGAAGTTACTTACAGACAGTCACTGATAGGATTGCACTACATCTTTTCATGCTTAAGTTATTTTCACTTTTTGAGAATATAGATGAGGACAATAGGAGAGCGTATATAGTATACCGTCACAGTCGAATCTTCACAAAGATCAGGTGAAATGGTAGGCTGACCAGAAAAGCGGACTTTCGACCAGGAGGGATAACGCTAAATATAAATAAAAGGAATTGTGTTTGTTCCGCGATACTCAAACGATTTGTATGCAACGGCAGCACAACGTGACTCTAATGCACATGATGGTTAGCGAAGTGAGAAGCAAATCGATTAGAATCAATACTCGTACGTGCGGTATGCTGTCCAAGCGAATATGAAACGAAAAACACTTATAAACTTTTTCCGTCTTGAAGTTATTATATTCACCTCATCCATAACCTGTTACACCTGTGTCTAATCACTGTAAATCTTACTAATATAATATTAAACTTTTTCGATAAATTCAAGGGTCATCCAGGTTAAAAACAACAAACATTGTTTTGAAACCATCAAGCTTATCTTTGAGTTTACACCATAGCTGCCACGTGGTGCACTTGACACATAAACGGCTGATAGCATATCGCTGCAAGATCATTGCCACAGAGTGCGGGCGCGCACGGCGATGGGGAGATAAGGGGAGGAGGAGGGAGGAAGGGGGGACATGGGAGGAGGTGTTTCCACTGATCATTGAACCGCCGGTTAAGGCCGCGAGAGCACGTGGTAGTGGCCCACTTACATCAATTTGCTATTATCAATAATTCTGTAATAGCTAGATAAATCATTTTACAAAACTTAACTATATTTAAGGAGCACTATGATGAATATCTTAAAAGATATAAAAATAATAATTATCTTTCAACAAAATAAAATAATAAAAACAGAAAAAGAAAATAAATTTGTAAATTAATTGCATTCCCACAGTTAAAATAAAGATATGATATATTTTATACTTATATTAAACGTGGTGATTATTTCATGAGAATTTTCATCTGTAAGTAATATATAAAAAATTGCGCATTGTGGCGCTTTGTCGCGCGAGCATATTATAAAGTGAGCAGTTCAGTTATGTCGATATTCTGTTTGAAAGGAGCCTAAAAGTTATTATTAAATTATAAACTTAAGTACATATAAATCATTTGCAAGTTTTATGCAAATATTTGTATTGTGTTTTTGCTTTAATGTTTAATGTTTTCTTTTTAATTACGATTACAAATATTGTAGACACATTAGTATTATTTATATATATATTTTGTTCAACGCGCATGCTGTGTTACCGTGTTAATTGTTAAACTAATCCACGTGTAATTTTAACACATAATGCAAACAAATACTCGTAAATGTAAACATTTCTTTGAAAATGTAGTCAATAAACAGAGTTCGTATCGGTATCCTTAAAATAAATAAGTATTAATAATATGTATCAACTTTATAAATCTTGCTCAACAGACTTCAAGGTGACAAATTCTGGAAATTTATACTAAAGTATGCTCAAAACTGTACCTTGAAATTAGAAGCTCGGGACAAGGTTGAAGAATGACCCAAATGCATATCATTCCAAATGTTATTATAAAAGTAAAATGAAAAATAAATGCACCCAAGATACTTTCATACGTCCAGACCACATATCAAGATCAATTAAGTCTTGAGTTGTATCTGTAACTACAAGAGACATTAGGATTTCACAACCACCTAGACTCGAGAGCAATACTTATGCTTTACATAAAAATTGGTCTTGGTGCGGGGACCGAACCACTGCCAGTATTACAGGTGGCGTATAAACTGCGGCGCTTAGGTGGCCGGCAAAATTTTATGTAATAAATACCTACTTTAAAAGGGAGACAGAGGTCGATCATAAGTGACATTCATTTTACTATGTTAATTATTTGGTTAGACGTCGGCTAAGGTTGCAGGAAGTCGTTGGATGCAGTCCGTATACAACAGGTCGAAGTGGAGATCCTTGAGGGAACCGCCGGCTGTGAAACTTAAGGCCGCGGGTTCTATTCCTGAGACTTCGTGTGACAAAACTTTTGTGTGAACAACTAATATTTGTTTCGTTTCTGTGTGTTCGTGAGACCGAACAGTCTCTCGTAGTTCCTGATATCCACGACATAAGACTCGATCTTAGTGTGGGGTGAGGATTATGTAGGTGACTGTTGGGTGTATTTATTTATTATTTTCATCATCGATGTATCATGCCAGAGTGGACATTGTGAACATAATTTGAGCGCCCTGCGTCTGTACCCACCAGGCACACGTGACAACTTTAAAGCGAGGGGTAAGATATGGTGATAAATGTTCCTCTCTTTTTTGTAGCACAATCTTTGGTCACGGTGTCCTCATTATAATACGAGTATTCGTGGTCCAGAGGCAATGTTTGCCTATATTACTTAGAACAGTATATTTTCCAACTTTCTATCTGTCTTCAGCCACTGGATGGCCACTGATGAATATAGGCTTCCCCAAGTCATTTTTTTTCTATTTAACTATTTTTTCCAACTACCCGCAATATACACAAAAGCGTGGACAACAAAGGTGTGTTGCCGTAGGTTTGGGTCGGCCTCGACAGCGACTGTTACGCGACGTGTCTTGCATTAGCATTCGTCATTGACATTAGACGCACTCACTTTACCGGCGGGTCATTGATTACTGATTACATGTTTCCTTACTCGAGAACGGCAGAGACTTCACTGCACCTGCTAAGAAGTGCAAAGCTGTCAGTTTGAATATTGATTGTAGACAATTATGTCCTACATTTCCAACAAATTTAGCCTGCCTATATGTGCTGAAATTTTTGGTAATCCCATGTGAGTTGCCGGTATAATTGTAAACTGACGAGATTCACTTATCTCGGTGGCTGATATGTTATCTTGACTAAACTGCTAATCAATTTGAGGTACAACCAAAATAACTGAAACAACAGAATGAGAGGCGAGATACACCCGCCCAACAGTCACATACAATATAGTCCTGGCCCCACACTAAGATCGAGTCTTGTGTCGCAGGTATCAGAACTACGAGATAATTTTTTGGTCTCACAAACACCCAGACCTGAAAGAAATATTTTTGGGTCGCACAAACATTTCCCTCAGTGCTGGGATCGAACCCACGGCCCCTCGCGGCACAGCCGGCATCTAACCAACTGCGCCACGGAGGTTGTCGAAGTCGAGATAAGATGACTGCTTAGGAGTAAACAGAACAACGGTACGCGTACCAGTGTCCCCTCTAACATAGTTTCTCAATGGCTTATCAAGTTCATACATACATACATAAACTCACGCCTTTTCCCAGAAGGTGTAGACAGAGGAGTTACTAGGACACCCACGTTTCGCCTTGTGTGTTCTGTCACACGATGTGATAGGGGATGAGCCTATCGCCATATCGGGCACAAATACCTGACTAATTAATAAATAAATCAAATATCATTTTGCCCGACCCGAGATTCGACCCTGAGACCTCGCGTTGTAATCGTACCGTAGTACAATTGCGCCATCGCGGCAGTTACCTAGTAAAGTCAAGTTCAGTGTTACAGTAAAATATAAATCTGATGGAAATAAATTCGACCTCGCAACTGTTGATCGCATAACATTTGATAATATTATGGTTATCGCTTGCAAGAGGGCAGACAGAAATGCACCTCTTCCCCGGTGTTGACTAATTAAGATAACAGTTAATGAGCACCAAACGAGCCAATTGGCGGATTATGGAACCTTGTACTGTGGGTGCACGTTACGTGATCGACCAATCGGTTTATAATTTCGTTCATCGGTGGTATGTTGCAATGGCAGTGTATAAGGGCCGTAAACCGTCGGGCTTTAGGTTTCATTTCTCGGTGGATTTTTTTTTATCAGCCCATATACGTCCTACTGCTGGGCACGGGCCTACTCTACAATCGAGAGAATCGATTGAGAGTGGTTAGGCCATATAGTCCACCACGCTGGCCTAGTGCGGTGGATACTCCTACTTAAATAGATTTAAGTAGGAGGACTGGATTCTGGTTAAGGTTGCAGGCAGTCGCTGGATGCAGGCCGCTTCCAACAGGTCAATGTGGAGATCCTTGGGGGAGGCCTGTGTTCAGCAGTGGACTTCCCGTGGCTGAAGAGAGAGAGAGAGAGAGAGAGGACTGGAATTTCGTCACATCTTGGGACTAAAACAAGCTCCGTGTATTGTGAATGGCAGAGGGGGCGGTTATGTTAACCTTGCTGGGTACAGGTGAACTTAGATAATAAAAGTAAAAAATATTATACAAGAAAAATATTAAGTATCTTGGGAGTTAAGCACAATTTATTAACTTGTATTGTTTTAATACAAAAAAAAAAAAAACGATTACACTCGGCAGTTAGTGCGTACAGAATCCATTACATTAATATTCAGTTTGTTTTATTTACAGAGATTACATATGGAGTGAAGTGAATCGAGCGATAGCCTAGTGGTCGCGGAACGGATCGCGCGCCGAGGGTCAAGACTTCGAGTTCGGGGCGCACCTCTGACTTATCAGTTACATGTGTAGTCATAAGTAACTAATTAAAGTTCATTTTAGCTAAGTAAAATATCATGAGGAAATCTGCATTCTTCAGAGTTCAACACAACTATATTGATGATATTAGCTGGTGGTAGAATATTGGTACTCCCCTGGGTAGCGACAGCCTTACACGATGGTGAAAATCCCGTAAATGTGTCATGTTTCCGATACAGCTTGTACATAGCCGAGCCGTCGTCCTAAATAGATCTACGGTGATTTATTTGCTATATAACATCTCGTCTACCCACAGGAACAATGTGCGTGTGGACTTGAAGCCAAAAAGGCTGCCAGTCATAAGATTCATCAATGTGTGCCTTGGGAGCGAACCTGCAACCTCATGAGAGTCCGCTGCCAACAAGTCTATGGTGATGAAAATCCTCAGGAAATCCCTTACAAAGTGTGCGTGGCACAGATCTCACCCACGTATCTCCTCTTATCAGCGCCATTTCGCCTCAATGACGTATTTGTTTTGACAACAGCGTCTCTTGATTGCACTCATTCTTACAAAACCACGCTAATATCAACTCTAACGTGATCAATACAAAATTCATATCGTTTTTAGAATGCAATGCATATGTTTGTTTATATTCAAATCGCCCTCACTGTAGGATTATCTGCTGCAGCGATACACCAGGTAATGTCAGTCGGGTTGTTAAATAAACAAAATATTTTTGGAAGCTGATAACGTTGAAATTATGAAATTGTTCAAAAGTGGTCAGTCATAAAGATTCATTTATTTTATCTTCATAGGTATTGTTTCTATCCGGCTTATCGCTTTTGACCTTAGTGACCGAGAGATCCAAGAATTAACATGATGATCTTCACCTTCAGGAAGTCTACAGCTGGCCACAACATATGGTGATTGTGGAATCAGTTGTCGAATTATTTCGCCTATGGAGGGTGCACCCTACCCTTTCTTTAATATTGTATCGGCCCATAATCACATAATATTGCGGAGCAATGGCTTCGTATACAATTGAGGTGCGATTGAGTGGAGGCTTCGTAGCGGCCCGGACGCGAATGCTAAGACGAAGTGATCGCGGATTCGAATCCTTGGGCACGCGACTTTTCGAAGTCATGTAGATGGTATTGATAGTCAATTACCACACACTCTAAAGATCATAGATTTTTTTCTCATTTAGTTTGTTTCTTTGCCCTGTTTAAGGTTACATGAAGTCGCTGGATGCAGGCCGCTTGCAACAGGTCTATGAGGCGATCTATGAGGGAGGCCTATGTTCAGCAGCGGACTTCCTGTGGCTGAAGAGAGAGAGAGTTTGTTTGGAAACATTGACCTTTGAATTTTGAGAAGGATATGATACCTAATCAGGCAGTAATGTCAAGTATTTCGATTGACTCCTAATATTGTTTTATAATAACGTCGTCATGTCACCACTCTATGTATGTTTTATGTTATGTTATAAAGTACATACATAGTAATTAAATAAGGACAACAGTTGTGATATAATTAGCTTTAATTGACCTATTGTTTGTTCATAAATATTATCTGTATGACGTCTTTACTTATTTCAAAATTATAATTAATCGAAGGCTATGATGCTTCAGTTTAGTTGGTAAACAACATTAAACAGCCATTAGACAAATCAAATTAATAGAATTAATTATATTTTGTCGGTTTATACCTACTTCATAATATGTAAAAAACTCTTTACTTAGAACTTTTACGACCGAGTTAAGGTTGCTCGAGGACACTGGAAGCAGGTTGCTTTTTTTTTCAATTGTGCACTATGCTTTGTGTAGGTGTTTAATGCTATGTTCAGCATTAAACTTTCTGTACCAGTACGGAATGTGTACTACAATCTACTACAATACAGATCTGAACTACAAAAAAAAATCAAAATATCAATTAATTGTCACACAACTAAATCATACAAAAAATATGATCTTGGTTTCAATTCAATTCAATTGTCTGGATAAATTTATTGAACATAGCGATACACAAATACTCGTATTCGAAACCGACTATCCACAAGGTGAAACATGACAGGTTTAGACAATCATGTGCAGTAGCTATCCAGGTGGATGCGAATATTCCACCACCAGCAACAACCAACATGTTTGATCGCCAGCAATTTTACTCTCCCAAAGAAATTCAACAGCAAATCTGTTGCTGTCTGTATAAGATAGTAATTTTTAGTTGAATGTGTCTTATCAGTCAGATGGTGAGTGGCAGTGGTGTGAGCTTCGTCAGCGAGCGTGACGGCCGCCGCTGCCGTCATATCTCACTTACACGTGTGGAACTTGTTATTGATCAGCTCAGCTTTGTTATGATCCGCTGTGTGTGACTGTGTGTCACTTTGTCTGTGTGTGTGCGCGCGTGTTCTCCGTGAACTTTCGTTTCATAAATACAATACTTATAAATAGGAATATGTATCATTGATTGTAATTTCTAACTGGCCTTATCTAGTTAAGTGCGGTCAGTTCAACATTATTTTTATGTATGGTTTACCACATGTGACGTCACACTTTTAAACTGGCACGAAAGTGACAATGCACCTGATAAGTGCAGTGCAACTCAAAAATGATCACGAGCGGGAAACGTCTGTCGCCGGTCGACATCATTTCGCCAGTGGAAATCGTTTCCCACCGTCCTATAGAGTAGTTACCATGTGTGAAAATACGAATATTACTCGATTAAACGTGATCCAAATACAAAACTTCCTTCCATTTCGAGGAACAGATAAGTTTCCCTGATTGTGCAGAAAACCCTAGTGTTCAGTCACGTGGTGTTGCGAGTTTTATGTTGGAACGTGTCTCGGCGGCGGAACGTGGCGATTCTCCTCACTCGCCGCGCGGAAACGCATTCCTTCGCGCCAATTCCACCGGTTATCGATCACAATATCAACCTATTCAAATCGGATTTTTATTTCATTGTCAAGTTCATTATCGCGGCATTTTGCTGGCAATAACTAAGAAATACACCCGATAGTCACACAGGCCTGATCCCTAAGATACAAGTCTTTGTCGTAAATCGGAAACTATTACACTTTTTAGCTAATGACGCCCCGTGCTTTCACGAGCTCTGATGTATCCATAAATATGACGCTCTAAGATTCCAATGATTTCATAAATAATTCTTAATGCAAATTCTTTCATGCTTTAACAAAATCAAAAGTTCATTTTTGGATGTTACTGAAAACAATTTTGTACATATGATAGATGTCCATGCCATTTTTCACGGCAGAATATTGTCCTGATCAATCCATTTGTAAGATTGTTACTCCATTTCAATGACAATGCCCCCCTAGATCCATACGTTATTTTGTGTACAAACAAAATCATGTTAAATCAGGGTTGAATGGACCAACAGACGTGTGAGACTACCAGACCACCATGACGCAACAACTTGCAATCAAATATCCACATAGTAATAACTAACTTCGTAACCTTCGTAACAAACGATAAACGTTATTGTAACTATGAGATTTAGATAAAAACAACTTACATCAGTAAATGGTACTAAACTTTCCACTCAAAGTATTGACGAGCAAATGCCACCTAGGGTATCAGGATTCTAGGGAGAAATGACGACGTTCAGCTGCGTCGAACCCTCTGCTCACTTTACATCGACCAACACGCATGTCAAACCTCTTTTCTAAAAGATTCTAAGCTAGCACAGTTGTGTAAAGAAGTATTTCCATAGTCACCCCCCCCCTCTCCCCCTCCTTTAAAAAGTCTACTAAAGCTTTAATTGCCCAAATTTTTATTTTTAATTATTGGTATGATTCTGTCTCTCTGTGGTTATACACAGTGTGGTTGACTACTAAACAGACAACCGATTAAACGATCAATATACGGAGGATGGATTTTCCATACATTTTTGATTATAATGAAAGTTGTTGAAATTCCAGATTTAAGCGAAAAATAAATGAAGTAATTGTTGTATGTGTTCCTTTAATTGTGCCAGCGTGTGTAATGTGTATATAAAACTAAATATAAAAAAGTCTTGAAAAGGGCCAACATAGAACCCACTGGCGCAACGTAAACTTTACTAAGTATGAGGAAAGGTGAAGCAATGAAGAATAGTAACAATCTAAAAAAAAAGAATAAATAGATTTCAATTTACACGCTATGGCCATATTGTATAGTGTCACAATACTATGTTCGGTCACACAATACCACAATCCAAAACAATCAAGTCAATATTGAATAATCTTCTTTTTTGAAAGTCGATTAAAAACACTATTGAATGATCCTCTTAAGAATTTTCCCACAAATGCGGTTTTAAAGTAATACAAAAAAAAACTCGTTTTACGGATCTTGTTATCTCAATCGATCTACATGTTTTGAAGTGTTTCGATTAACATATTTGTATTATTACTTTATATAAACTATTTTTTTTTTTACAAAATTGATAGATTTGTTTTTTAAACTAGGGGCCGAATCTAACCTAAACCTTTATACAGTCCCCATATTAGCTTTTTTTATTTATCTACTATGTACAGACATCGATCGGTTACAAATTTATTATATGTATAGATTTAAATAAGATATTGCATAAGTCTATTAATACGGGCCTAGTGCGTGTTTGTAGACTTCACATACCTTTGAAATGTTTGTGGAAATCTCTCAAGAATGTAGGTCTTCTTATATTTTTTTCTATCTGGGCAATAATTATCTACGCACACACGCGAATTTGGAAAAGTCAAAAGTTGTATTGGGCTCGACGTTCCGACCTCTGATTTGTCTGTCCGGTCCGGCGCCAACTAGATTATCGCTCTTTTTTTATCAATATTTATTAGTACGGTTCACTAAGAACAAGTCACCTTCATTAGAGTATCATACATTAAATTATCAGCGAAATGCAATTCATCATCATTTTTATTAAATAATTTACTAAGCTACTGGAAAATGATAAATGTATGTAATGCCGGACGCGATCTGTCGAGATGGTGCGAATTCGAGAGCACACCTCGAACTTTTGTGAACATGTGTTATTTATTCATTACGACGCATTTTACCGGTAAAAAATATCAAGAGAAAACCTGCTATGGAAATGTTTATTTAAATACAAAGGACTAATTTACGTAAGTCTCCACGAACGCCCAATTTCGCAATTCAACCCTTAGATGAGTGACAAACGGGGCATGTAGTATAGTTAGTCTCGGCCGGTGTTTATATAGGAGGGCGCGCGCGCGGCGGGCCAGTGTGGCGCCGCCCGCCGACAGACATGGACTCGTGTTGCCTCGTGTTGCTGACAGCGCTGTGCGGTGAGTGCCGCCAAGTGACGCGACCAGTGTGTTTGTCCCGAGTGGTATACTTGCATGATATTAGTGTGTCGAGGGTAGTGTGCGACGTGTTTTACAGTGATTTCGCGGCAAAAGGGCTGATTTGATACAAAATTATCCAAAAATAACGTAACCGTATATGAAAGTGACAAGGGTTTAGTAACAATTATAATTTTTAATTGATTTCGAATTTATTTGACGGTTGAAAAATCTGCCCTTTTTCGATTACGTAGGAGTAGGTAGGTCGTCAAGTATTCGTATGATTGTTAGTGAGTTAAAATTTTAAACATTTACAAAGTACACAAATATATTGCAGAAGCTGGAATTTGAGTAATTAAAAATATCTTGACATTACAATTATTCATATTGATTTATTGGTTAAAGTAAACATAAAAATTGTGTCAATTAGTGACAAAAATCAGTGACGATATTATTCACACTTTCAATATAATTCTAATGTAAATAAAGTCATAACGATTGACATATCTTGGCACCAAACCAAAAAATATAAGTGTAATCAATATTGATTAACATAATTAGATACATCTTGCAATTTCTTTAGTAGACGTCTATCTGAATCAATGTGAATTGTCATTGAGTTCACACCGGTTTCACCTTATTTTCTGTTGATAGCTTTGATTTCGTTAACACTTATAAATAATGATTTGTGGTTTTCTTTCATATATCTACGAGTAAACACATTTTTATCTATTAAATATCGGTTTTTGGGATGTCCTTCCAATATCCTTCACGATTATGGAAATCAGATAGATTCGATCACGATTAAACAGAATATAATTAAACATTTCATAAGTACCTGACATTTTATTTATATGTTGATTCATGGATTGATCAAATGTATTCTATTTGTAATTATTTCATACCGGCATTTAATAAATACTATTGAAGGTAAGGAGTTGTGTGACGCAGAGAAAAAGACATTCGTATCATTAGTTTAGCGGTAGCGTGTATAGACTGTTAACGTGAAGTCTTGGCTTCAATACTTAGATCAGGCGCGAAATCATAAATTACCGTTTCTTTTACAAGATAATAAGACGGCATGCAAACGGCCGGTTGACGTATCTTGAGGCAAATTAACAGCGACTTTAAAAATAATGCGGTGGCTACCGGTCCCACGAAATTCTTCCAAAAATCTATTTGAATATAAGTCTTCTTTATTAAAATTTGCGTAACAAATAAAGACTAGGGTCTTTTTTACACATTTATTAAAATTTGCGTAATTTATAGATACCAAATGGCATTCTTACTGATTCATTTATTATGATTTAGGTACGCCCTATTATCCACTGTGATATTACTGAAAGAAATATTATTTTGTCATTAAAAAAAAACTGAATAAAAAAAACTTATATCAAATTGTTGCTGTTTGTCTTAACTGATGACCTACAAACATAAATAAAACGTTCATATTATCTTGTTGCATTTAAAAACATATATTTTTTGCGTATGTGATTAAAATAACTTGCATCGTAAAGTTAAGCACTGAAAAGCTTCTATTTATTTATTTATATGGTATTGTTTGATTTTGCTACTGTCGAAGCGGTCGTATCGCTTACCATCAGGCGAATAGCATGTTCGACTCGCCATTCATTGCAGTAATAAAAAAGTATTACAATTTTGACGTATAAAAGTATTCAGCATAACATCTGCAGGCCATACCATTAGTGAAGAGGTCGGTTGAGAGAGCTCAGACCATAAGTCCACCAAGCACACCCGCCTATTTCCGGTTTAAATTCTCAAAAAGATCTCAGTATCATGTTGATTTTCTTACACGAAATTTCTTTTACGTTAAAATGCGTAATACGAGTAGTAGACTAGCAAATACACAAATGTCACATTCAAAGTCCGGACCCCACATTAAGATCGAATCTTGTGTCGTGGGTATCAGGAACTACAAGAGGCTTTTCGGTCTCACAAACAACAAAACCCAAAAAAATTACCTGTGGGTCACACAAACATTTGTCTCAGTGCGGGAATTGAACATGTGGCCTTCGTTTCACAGCCGGCGTTTAACCAACTGCGCCACGGAGGCTGTCACAGAATGAAACTGTTTTATGTATTTGCAATTGGGATTCGATTTTTAATTTTCTTCTAGATTTTTTATGTCATCATTTTGTTTTTCCAAATTATTCCTTGTCGTACCTTGTTAATACATTTTTCTATTTGTGGTTGTAAATATTTTCCTGCTTAATTAATTATATTCTGATTATTTTAATTTCTTTAATTTTTAATTGTATATTAAACCTTTATACAACACGTGCAGTGTAAGCCTATGTCGGCAGGCACACCCCACAAATATTTAAGGAAATGAGTCACGTTAAATGATGTTTGAATGTGAATTTGATGTGCGAATGTGTCTCTTTTTCTCAACCAGTCTACTCCATACACTTCAATTTCTTTTGTTTCTTTTCAATGTCTTTGTCGCATAAATAAAGGCAACTAATGCCAAAGCGTTATACATACATACATAAACATTAAGCCTTATTCCCAGAAGGGTTAAGCAGAGGTCATACAGGGACGCTCACATTTCGCGTTGTATCTTCCATCTCATGATGTGATAGAGGGTGAGCCTATCCCCAAATCGGGCGCACATTCCTGACTCCGGGCTGATAATGAATAGAAATATCTAATGCTCGCACATCTATATCGTTACGTGTATAGCGGCTATAAGATCTTAGAGTCAACAGTATCATCACGCCCTAGCCGCTGTGTGTGCAGCTGTGACGTAGCGCCAGTTAGATAATGAGACGAACATAAACAGTCATCGGGTGACACGTGTAATATATTTATGTTATATGTTGTATAAACATAGTTTTTTGTGCTTGCACTCGGCGCATCGGTCGCTAACAGATAAGACACGTGACTTATTTCACAGTCCAATACTTTTGACATTTCGACCATGAGCTTTTTAACTTTTTTGTATCAATAATGTAACAAAAGTGCGTGGTGGCATGTTGGTGAGAGACCAGACTCAGCTGCCAACATGTTCATGGTGGTCGCGGGTTCAAATCACAGGGCACACCTTTGACTTTTCGGAATTATTTAATTATTTAATAAGCTTCAAACTATGTATGTATTGATAGTCAATTACCATGCAGTATAACGGTGAAGGAAAATATCGTGAGGAAATCTGCATACCATAGCGATGTTAAAGAATTTCTACGGTATGTAAAGTCCGCCAACCCGCCCTAGGCCAGCGTGGTGGAATATATGGCCTATCCACTCTCAACCGTACTCTCGATTGTATAGGAGGCCCGTGCCCTGCAGTAGGACGTTTACGGGCTGATACAGATACAGTATCAATTACTAAGAAAAGTATTAATTATTTTCATTTAGAAAAGTTAAAAAACACAAGATTTTTCTTTATTTGTACTAGCACTGCAAAGTACAAAATAGATTATAATAAAGCTGATGGTAAGTGGTGAAAGTCGGATATTACGAGCATGCCGCTAGTCGCTATCACATGTACAGCCTCCGTGGAGTAGTCGGTTACACGCCGTTTGTGAACAGAGAGGCAGCGGGTTCGATCCCCACTCCTAGACAAATGTTTGTGTGATCCACAAGTATTTGTTTCGGGTCTCGGTGTTTGTGATACCGATAAGTCTGGCTTTATATATTTATGTTTGGCGGCATGACGATAGACTCTTTCCGACTTTAACTCAGCTACTACTCTTATGTAATTACAGTTTTGATAGAATAAATAAAAATGAATACGGAGAATAATAATATTATATATAGTGACCTCACCAACAAAATTAAATAATCATATTTAATAATCAGAATTATTATAAAATATCAATTATTTTCCGCTTATTTATCTGTAATATCTGAAATACTTTATCCAATTTAATGCCGCATTTTTTTTTGTAATGTAATTACTGATAAATAATACATCAATAAATTTGACCTACGGTCTACGTGCGAATTAAATCCAATGTTTACATTAACAGATATGATAAACTACAGTTATTTAAATTAATATATTAAGAAATAATGAATATAGACATAATTATGTGAACAAATATTCACCTTAAATGCGTATTCAATTTACATATTTTCATAATTAATATTTGGATTCCCAAGAATTTTTAATACATTTTTTGCACCGTAATTGTTATAAGAAAATAATAGTTTTTATTTAGTCCATGTTACTAATTTAATCTGGAATCTTACCCAACAGCAAACGGGATATGTTACCTACAAAAGAAAAACCGAAATTAGTACAATTTAACAAAACAATTGAAATTAGAAATACAAACGGGATACACGTAGCAGTCGCGTGTATGTCGTAGCGCAACTGCTACGAGGAGGGCTACGACATGCATGCGTTCTACGTAGACTTCGAATAGTTATTGCACCACGTTTTGTAATTATTTCATTTGTATGAAAGAGGTAGTGGTGTTTTTCCAAAATATACATCAAGTAATATTTAATTGGTATATCGTTATCGCCCTCTTGGTCCAACATCAGAACATATGGTTTGTGAATTGTGAAGTTGTGGTTTTCGAGCAATCCACATATAAGTTTTACGGTTTGAATAAAAGTCATGGTCTAAGAACCAATGTTTGTTAATCAATAATATTTGATAAAAAGTATGTCCCAGCCGGTTATCAGATGGATGCAGGTCGGTCTTCCACGTCTCCTGTACTATCATTAGAATTGCCTGGGTCTAGAATTTGAGCCTGATGATAATGGGACGAAAATAGGCTTGCGGCTTACTGGCGGCTCGAGTAACATCTCTGCTACTCTCTCCGGAGATATTGACGTGAGCTTATACATATGCATTATTTATGTCGTTTTAATACAAATAAATCGTGGAAAACATTCGCACATTATTTTTCATAGTGCGAATTAAGTCTGTGTATGTTAAATATGATCAAAATATTATGAATGGACACGAGTTATAGAGTATTTACGAGATGTGTGTGTTGGCGCCGCGACCTTCGCGCGCTGCCTTCAAACCTGTTGCTGTTATAGCTACCATTACACGTGGCGGTGGCGTTTTTACTCTGTTTTAACTGCTTACTACGCAGTCTGGGCTATGCCGCACGTCAGTATTTTTTTGTGCATCATTAAGGTTTGAAATATCTTAATGTATTAAGTAGTGCCTTGGTTTTTTATGGACTTGGCTTCTCTTCGTATACGTATTTAGTATTTAGGAAATATTTATACACGTATCAAATATATGTCTCGTAAATTCAATAGGTAAATAAGTTTGAGGAAGTACACCTTACCACAAAGGAAACATGGGTTTTTAAGCCATATCATATACAATTGGCGTACTTTTACGACGCAATATAGAAGACAGGGGAAACGAAACGGGAGATTTGGTCTGATAATAACAGTAGATATTATTTTCTATCGTATAAAGAGGCGAGTATAGCCCACAAAGTCCACCTTGGGCTAGGTCCGGGCAGCATCGCTCGACGTAACCAAATAATGCATAATGCAGGTTAAGATTTCGTGTATTGCATAACCAGTTGTACCAGTTGACACTGGACGGCGAGGTCGTGCTGACCGATACACTAGCGGGAACTCGCGTCTCTTAATGCACATTATCTAAATAGTAAGTTGTCTGAAAGGATACGAAGTTCCAACACAATTTATTTAATGATAGCTACACAAAGTTACAAACTTTCAAAGAAAATCAGATTTTTTCATTTATAGTGAATTTATTTGGCAAGTTTTAAATCTGCCAGTCGGCTTTTAGTGACGATTGGTACAAATATTGTAATATTAAACGCTAGGTGAACTAACGCCAATGTATTGGAATATTAATAAAAGTAGATGGAGCGAAAGTGGCATGTCAAGATGTCCGTCCGCCACTATGGCATACACGCGTGGCATATGTATTGTTCTGTAGTTGTGCAATACAATATTATTAGAACTATAGCCTTATTAAAAATAAGAGTTACAGGAAGTGGCGTAATATTGTAAAAACCCCGGTTTAACGTGTTATACGGCGCATATATTATCAAAAAATATTTCAAACTCGTTTCGTCTTGAAAATATGTCAATAGCTTCCCGTGTCATAAATATATGTATATACTTATTTTTAATAACGATTTGTATGTAGATCACCTTGAATGATACGCAAAAGACTGGCCAGGTATATGTAGAACTAGGAAGCCCCGCACATTGATGTTCAGACCCAATTCCATATTGAGTAACGCCAAAAATTTAATTAAAATTGTATTGACATTTCAAAATGTAGTAATGACCACACAATAAGTGGTATTTATTCTTTTATTGCATATGGACAACCATGCCAACAGCTCACATGATTTAAAAGGAAGGAACATTAACCGCAGTTCAAATAATAATAATATATTTTTTAAATTCCAGTGAGCTGCGTTGCGGCGCGTTCACAAGGGGGATCTGAGGGGAACTATGAGGAGGTAACCCTGAGGATCGAAGGAGGGCTTATTAGAGGGCTGAAGCGCCGAGCTGAGGACACGTGGTACTCCAGCTTCCGAGGAGTGCCCTATGCGAAGCAACCGCTGGGAGAACTCAGGTTTAAGGTGAGGATTATACTAAGATTTTACTATTATATTGAGGAGGTTTCGTTGTAATAGGGGCTTTTATACTTCAAGAACATTATGGCTATTTGAAGTATGTAGAAGAAAACTATTTCATCATCCAAACAAACATTTTTGAAAACTGACGATTTCATGATGGTTAGTTATGTTATTAAATTGTACGTTTGGTGGCAATGGGCTACAAATTATTGTACATTGCTAAAAAGCTTAGTAACAATAGATATTTTAACACAAGCATAAGTCTTCATTACTAAGCAGTTTAACTATTCCTCAAATATTTAGATCACCACTGAAACTTATGTCCTTTATCCGTAAATTCCAGGAGCTACAGCCAGTGGAGCCGTGGCCGGACAGGGTGTACGACGCTCGACAGGAGGGCCCCATATGCCACCAGACGGACGTGCTGTACGGCCGCATCATGAGGCCGCGGGGCATGAGCGAGGCTTGCATCCACGCCAATATCCACGTGCCCTGGGACTATTTGCCAAGGCACCCTGCCCAACAGGCTAATCCAGGTCTCCCCATCCTGGTGTTTATCCATGGAGGCGGCTTCGCCTTCGGCTCTGGCGATACTGATCTTCATGGACCTGAATATTTGGTCAGCAAGGGCGTCATTGTGATAACTTTTAATTACAGGTAAAGAAACTTCCCAACTTTTATTTTTACTGTTTATTTTCGATGCGGGTTAAAGGCTAGTATCCCGAAGAGACTCTGACCTTGGGAGCTCGATGTTAATTCTTTGCGTGCCACTGCTGATCCTGGTTGATACGAGTTTTAGTAGAAACGAGTTGAATATTTTCATTAGTTGAAGCACCTTCAAGCAAACAATATTGAAGACTCCGGTTTGTGACAAATAAAATGAAATCGCTACAAAAGTTGCTTCATTGATTTTTTTCTAAGAGAAGGAGAGATCTAATGTTTTCGCCAACCCAAATGACCGTTCACCGTGGTATATTCAGGGTTAAGTCAGTGTAGTGCATTCAAATTGCGAAAAAAAAGTATAGCCTTATTAGATTCTGTCATCTATGTAATACTAAGAATATTGTTATATTTAAGATGTCTTCAAAACTGTTAGTATGAATTGAGAAATCATCACAGTTAAAAAAAAATACGGATTTATTGTTTTTCTGTTAATAGGTATTTATTGCTTCATTTTCAGGCTCAACGTGTACGGGTTCTTGTCTCTGAACTCCTCGAGCGTGCCCGGCAACGCTGGCCTGCGCGACATGGTGACATTACTGCGGTGGGTGCAGCGCAACGCCGGGTTTTTCGGCGGCGACCCTAATGACGTCACCATCATGGGACAGAGCGCCGGAGCGGCAGCCGCACATCTATTGACACTCTCGAAGGCTGCTAAAGGACTGTTTCAGAGGTATGCAAATATCTATTGGACTATATAATCTGGACCTTGCTGATACAAAAACTTTGCTGTGTCCTATAGGACAAAGATTTCAAGTATATTTCAAAACAGAATCAATTTCATTAAAATATTCGTTGCAGGACACGTATCGGAAACATAATAGTTTCATTCATATTTTCAGTTGTTTAAAAATATAATTAGAAATTTGTTAATCTGCTATTTTTTTTCTTTCAGAGCAATACTAATGAGTGGCACTGGTGCATCACCATTCTTCACCACTTCACCAATTTACGCCCAGTTTATCAGTCAGTCATTCGTGAAGGTCTTGGGCATTAATGCAACAGATCCCGAAGAAATCCATCAGAAACTCATTGATATGCCAGCTGAGAAGATCAATGAAGCCAACAGTTTCTTGTTGGACAAGAATGGACTTACCACATTCTTCCCGGTAGTGGAAACACCAGTTCCTGGAGTGACCACTATTTTAGACGAAGATCCTGAAGTACTAATAGGTGAAGGTCGAGGAAAAGACATTCCGCTTATAATCGGTTTCACTGACGCCGAATGCGAAACATTTAGGAGACGATTCGATCAGATTGACATAGTAACCAGTATTAAGGATAATCCAGCATTAGTGGTGCCCATTACTTTGGTGTACACGACTCCTCCCGATGTGATAGCGAAGATGACAAAGGAAATCCATCAGAGGTATTTCAAGAAAACTGTCGACATGGAGGGATTTATTAATCTTTGTACTGAGAGCTATTACATTTACCCAGCCATGCACCTGGCAGGAAAGAGAGCCAAATCTGGTGGAGCACCAGTCTATCTCTATCAGTTTTCTTTTGACGGGGACTACAGCGTGTTCAGAGTTGTCAACGGTTTAAAGTTCGTGGGCGCGGGACATATAGAAGACTTGACGTATGTGTTCAGAACCGACTCGATGTTGGGAAATCATCAATCATTCCCACCGAACGACAGAGATGACCAGATGAAGGATTGGATGACGTCATTTATTACGAACTTTATGAAATACAAGTAAGTTGCGACTTGTAATGGATAAATCGTTACGTAAATTAGAAACTTCGTTTCATAAATTAAAATTAAACACAGGACGAGTTACATTTAACTGTAACATAATTATTTTTATAAAGCATTTTCACAAACTTTAACACTATTTTTGTACACAGCATCTCGAAGTTGACTAATTTCTGGTGTCTTTGTATCTTCTATCAAATATTAATAACTGAATATTCTCTATTTCAGTAGCCCAGCGGGGGTTAAAAATAAGGATTGGCCACCAGTGACGTCTAGCCAGCTGCTGTACCAAGACATCGACACGCCCAATATTTATCAACTGTCCAGGCCCAACGGCGAGCAGATGGAGATGATGGACTTCTTTGACCACATCCATAACTGGAACAGCACTTGTAGCGTCAAGTAGAACGTGATGCTTGTCTTATACTGCGGCTGATGGAGGCACTACGTTGGTGTGTGCCTGCTTACGACATATTATTTGACTCGGTTTGTTTATTGAATTAAGAATATTTTGAGACCATTCCTCATGGGAAAAAGTGAGACTAAAGTTAGGGGAGTATATTTGGCGAACTTGTTGATCAAATATCGTTCCCTGATGTAACAATTAAAGCCACTCAATTTATTTTTTTACTGGCGACCATTTACAAGTAAGAACTATTAACTTACCTTTTAGTTTGTAATTAGGTTAAAATATTTTTCGGACTGATTAGTTAACAGCTTGTGCTGAATGTATTATAATTTTGTAAATACATTTAGTGTGTAAGTTTTTATTGAGTGTTTGCTTGCGATATGAGCGAAATCTGAGAGAATAATGGAGCGCTAAATATTTATTACATATCTATTACTGTCATATCGAATGTAACTTTCCCTGTTGTAATATGCTTTAAGATAATAATGCTCTTTTCTATGACATAGTTTTATTGTACATTATTAAGCATAAAGAAGCAGTAAGTGAGATGTTCACAGCTGTCTTTTGTGTACGCTGTGGTTCTTGTAATATAATGAATACAGCTATTGTTTTGAAATAATCAACGATGTTTAAATTATTGACACTTTTACCGCTCTTCACAATTATGTCGGACAGAAATTAAATGTTATCGGTTCTTTCAAATTTTTTCATGAATAAGTTTGTTAAATGTGTATATGTATTAGAGTACTTACAAAAAGTGTTGTTTGGGCAAATGACGAGAATGAAATAATTTTAATGATAATACATTTTGAAAATATACATATTTGTTTCGTTTTATTAGCATCATCTGATAGTGATAATCTACTAATAGACTGATGTCATCAAGAATTGTCTTGTTGGTTGTGAAATAATTCGAATGGCCCACGACCAACGGTTCAATACTGAAACACCTACACAGGTAGACCATGAAGCGGGATAAAAGTATGAGCATGGACATAATGCTTATAATATAAAATTTATTCCGCTTATTGGTCCACTTTAGTATCATATGTATGAAAACTGTATTATTATAGAATCATTGTTTCCAAGAGTAGATTGTCGAAAATCACAAAAAAAAATGATATTTAAAGATATCCTTTAATTTTCATTAATAGCTTAGTTTACGATATTGATAAGTAAATATATGGCCATGTAACCCATTCTTTTTCTAGGCAAAACTAAAAAAATGGCTGTATCACACTATAAATGAAAATAGTACTGCGTTGGCCATAACATGTGGATCGAGAGTAAAAGTGAGAGTAGTGAGTAGTGTGTAGTGAGAGTAATAATGTACACCCTTTCAAGTTTCAATGAATGGGCGTAGATTATCTGATTGTACGCACTGTGAGTCGATACAGATGTGTCGCGATAGTGCGAACGAACCCATTCAATTGTAAACTGTAGGAACTCGTGGATATTACCGAATGACTGCTACTAAATCTATGCTCTTATTTTTTGACTGTTTGTTTATTAGACATGGTTATACTTCCTTTACTTTGTAAATAAAATTGTTCATTTTCGAGGGGTTTAAAGTGTTCCATTCCGGAGTTTAAAATTTTGAACCGCATTAATTTCTCCATGAGTATTTAAACATAATTTTAAAAATTTAACTTATATTGTAGGTATGAATTTGACGTCTACTAGACAAAGTAACGATAAAGTTAAGTGAAGGAGATTTCAAACAATTGTCAACTCCAGTTATGCCTTTATTTCAGATGTTGAAAATCCATAACAGTAGCAACAGTTCCATACTTTTCCAACAAACGTAGATAGACAACGCATCATGATGGTAAATAGACATGCGTGCCGTTACACTTGTAACGGGAAACCCCATGTGATCGGTGTCAAGTACCAAGCCAGTTTTATGCAAATACACTTGGGTTTAACCACTTATTTATTTCAAGTACGTGGCAATATATCTATTGAAAGTGATATTATAGCAGAAGAGGGAGTGACTATTACTGAAACTCTTTATTAACCCAAAGCTTCTTTTACTCTTCACTTTATGTACTAAAATGTAAAAGGTTTCTACGAATCACTTATTTTTAATAGCTTTTCAGATACCTCAGAATGTTAGTAAATCTGGCAGCTTTGTTGACACTAGTGGCAATGGTGAGATGTAACGTCATGACCACCGTCCAGGGTATGCTGCGTGGTGAAGATCATGATGGCTTCATCTCTTACATCGGTATACCGTATGCTGCTATTTTACGTAATGCTGGCAGATTCAAGGTAATATCCTCACTTTTAATTATTAATTCAGGAAGGATTTTGTACTAAAGTAATGAAATCATACGTTTTGAGGAATCCGTTATAATCTTAAATCGCCATACACGCTAACGAGTATCATCGATCTACATCAACAAAGTTATTTACATGATGACTAAATAATTAGTGAAACACCACAATTTTAAATTAATCATATACAGAAAATCCTAAACGAATAAACAATCTAATCCCTAGAGAGCAGGTTTAGCCCCGTCCTGGCAAGGAATCAGAGAGCCTCGCTACCCTCACTGCTCGCTCACGTCTTCGGTGGAGGATTGCCTTCAGCTGGACGTGCACGTGCCTACCACAGGGTCTAGCCCTTGGCCCGTGCTGGCCTGGGTTACAGGAGGCACCGGGAGATATAACCCTGGACTACTCGTGCGCAAGGAAGTCCTTGTCGTTGTAGTTCATCATAGGTAAATATTATACTTTTTTATTTGTTTATACATATGTATATTTAAGCGCAAACGAAGAATTATCTTGAAAAAATCAAAATCAAATCAATGATCAATATGGTAAAATCCTTTATGCATACTTTTACATAGTCAATAATATTTATTTCAGACAAGGACCTTTGGGATTTCTTTGCTTAAATGAAGACAAAGTACCAGGCAACGCTGGAGTTAAGGACGTGGTGCTAGCATTACGTTGGGTGCGGGACAATATCGTCGCCTTCAAAGGAAACCCTGCAAATGTCGTTGTCGCAGGACAAGGGTTCGGAGCAGCCATGGTAGAAGCACTGACCCTATCTCCTATGGCCCATGGGTTGTACCACGGAGTGATACTGCAAAGCGGTAGTGTTCTTGCACCATGGTCATTCAACTACGACGCCAAAGAAAGAGCTGAAACTATAGCCAAAATGATAAAGGATGATGACGACGCATCCACGGTGCTTCTGGACGCAAATATTGGAGACTTAGCTGACAAATCTAACAAGTTAAATGTGCCGTACTATCCATTTGCAATATGTGAAGAAAAATCACTGAGAAACGAAGAAAGATTACTATTCGATGCACCGATAGAGCTTCTGAACAGTAAAAAAGTTAATGAAGTTCCTATGATGATCGGGTACAATACTGACGAAGCGTATGTTTTTGCATCAAATTTAAAAGATTCAAAATTTTTGGAAAGGTCTTCTCAGGATATGACTTTTCTATTACCCGATGAATTGAAGTTTTTGAATGACAGGGAGATGATGCAAGTTTATGGTCAGATTGAAGATATGTACTTTAAAATGAATCTTAGTATGACTAATTTGCTAACGTACCATAGGTAAGACAAAACTTAGCTCTTAAAAATGTATCAAAGTATGCCCGACGTCATGAATTTCTAGAAGAGTTAGTAGAGAAAATACCAATTCACCTTCGTATAAATAAATAACTTTAAACCTTTATAGTTCATGGAATTCAGTAAGCAATAGTATTATAAGTAAGCAAGAGTATTATAATTCTACGACCTATTGAAACCAACAAACACTTTATCACTCATTTCATCGTCCCCAGTGACGCGTACTTTATCAGCCATACGTACCGGAGTGCTCGATTCCACGCATCATCCAATCTTCCAGTCTACATGTACCAGTTTTCCTACTACGGGGACGTGGGAGTGGTTCCAGAACGTGGTGTTGAGAAGACAGGAGCGGCACATTCAGATGAGTTGGCCTATTTGTTCGAGAACCGAGAACTGGATGGAAATGACGGAGTTGTACAAGAGCATTTTCTTCGTCTTTGGACTAACTTTGTTAAATATTTGTGAGTCACTTTTCTTGTCTGAGTAAACGTTAATAATATTATTGGCTATCTTACCAAAGCAGTTGGCAAAGATAATTTCCGTATAAAATTTACTTATATTCTTTAGATGAATTACTAATTTCCTTAGGGTCAACCTTTTTTTTTTCTTTTTAGGAATCCAACGTACCAGGAGTCAACGCAATGGGATCCTTTAGACCCTACCAATCCCCGGGTATTCGATATCGGCCCCGATCTCAAGATGACGGACTTCCCCCATTCGAAACAAGCTCGCATGTGGGACGATATTTACGAGAAATATTATTACTCTAGAAACAAAAAATAAAACCTTTAAGGCTTGTCTCCATTATACATCCATGATGATAAAAGTTGTTCATACATATCCATAAACTAACGTTTTAAATACATATTTCTTTTTATTGTTTACTATTTGTTGAATTTAGGTATTTTAGATTCTAATTTCACGTAAATATCTCTTTAGCTTTTACGAATACTTCAATATTGTCTAATACATTACTTTTCAAATGGATTTTTATGTTCGTATGTTATTGTAAATAACCAGTTTGGACTATGTAAATAATTTTCAATAAAGCCAACACTTAATAACAACCAAAATGCCTTACTTTGTTTTTCTGATAGTATTTATCCAAAACTATAGATAACACACATTTAGAGATAGTGATTTTGTTTACGAAATTAAAATATACCGCAAACCAGGCATTAAACTATCTCCAATCTCTCACAAGTAAAACCTATCAGCGACTGAAAGCACAACAGTAAAAACATGAAAGAGAGATCTCAAAATATATTATTGAAGCAATTGCTTAACCGAATCATTTACCATTATGTAAAACTATCGCTCGATTAATAACATTATAAACGAAACAGCTCAATTTGTTTAAATATCGGAACAATTTGCAAATGAATACATAAAATTAATTAAGTGTCCAAAAACAATGTGGCATAGGAAACGTATATGGCCTAGTGACATATTGGATGGCAAATCATGAGCTATTTTTCAAATTAATTTTATGAACACATAAACTATTGTAATCAGTAAGCAGCAAATCGTGGGCATCAGGCAATCGATAGAAGTTTTAAAGGGAAACCAAATTTTACTAAACGCGTTTCTTTAACTAGATATTGAATAAATTAATATATAAATATACCCAACAGTCACAGACATAGTCTTCACTTTAAGATCAATTGTGTCGTGGGTATCAGAATTAAGAGACATTCGGTATAACTAACGCCCAGACCGGAGATAAAAACTAGTGTGGACTACACAAACAATATGGTATTCGACTATGGGCGTACAAACAAAAATACCAATAAAATTAAACATTTCTGTGAAAACAGTATTAAAGTAGTTTGTAACATAAGGCAGATATTAGTATTAAAAAAAAGCGGGTGCATAGTGCGGACATCTCACCGTCTCTTTCACACGCGCACTGTAATAGATAATTAAGACTAGTGATGTCAGCAGATTTTTTTGTGTCCCCTTTTCTTTTACTCCCATTGCAAGATTTAAAACGTTTCTAACTTGTTTAATTTAGAAAGGATTGGCAAAATTCTTTATTTGCTAGATTTTGGATATGGATACCTTTGAATAAACACAATAAAAAAATGAGAAATACCCTATGGATATTGTGCGGGAATCGAAGAAGTGGCTTCTCGTTTCACAGTTGGTTTCTAACCAACTGCGCCTCAGAGGCTGTCAAGTTATTAATATTGTATTGGTTGGAAATAACAACTACGTAGTAGCAAAAGTAAATATTCTAAGAACGGATTTAATTAAATCATTAAAGAAGGCTATTAAGCAATCAGTGTGCAGTAACGTTTGTATTTAATTGTTTCCGTAAACTGTTAGGCACGTACGAGTAATCGCATGCAAACAAGCAGTTGCATCTTTGACTGGTTTACGATGAGTGTCGAAAACCTATTGGTAATTGTTCTATTCGCGCCTATTGGTAAGTTAGCACAATCAATTGAAATAAAACGAATTCTTACGGATTTTATCGCAAATTTAACTAAAAATTTTCCGTCAGGTTCCAAAACCCGTAAGATTTCGTTTTATTTCGATGTGTAACATTCGCATAAATCTAAGAAGCTATTAACACAATCTACTTCCAAATTGATTCAAAATATTAATAAATATTGTTGCAATGATAAGGTATTCAATTATTTTTGCAGCCATAAATTACTGATGTGATATAACCCTTAGTCATTTTATTGAAAAAAAAATGGGCACCTTGTGCGGCATTCGATTTGCGTTCATAAACGATTTTAATTAGATAAAAGTAATTATTTGCGATTTGCGAACATGTAGTAGATTTCACTGGATTTCGTTAAAGATTTGTGTCAGACCTGAGATAAATAGAATTCTTATCATTACAATTACCTACTATTAAAGTGGTGTCAGCCGATCCTGGCGATGGACTGGGGTGTGAAGTGCGCATGAAAGTGGAGGGCGGCTGGGTGTGCGGCGTGACGCGCCACTCCACTAACGGAGTGCTCTACGATAGCTTCAGAGGAGTGCCATATGCACAGCAGCCTGTCGGAGAACTTAGATTCAAGGTCGGTGGAAGTAGAATCTGCGGTTTTTGAACTACGGCATACCTCACAATCTTAGAGGAAGCCTGTAACCTCCAGTAGGACGTGATGAGTTATTTATTATATTTTGTTCAAAGAACCTAAGAACATATTCTGAGGTTCAAAAGGGATGATGTCATAGGCCTATGGTCTCACAAACACCCAGACCCGAAACAAATACCTGTGGATCACAGAAACATTTGTTTCGGTGCGGGGATCGAACCCGCAGCCTCTCGTTTCACAGTCGGCGTCTAACCAACTGCTCCACGGAGGCTGTCGACAAGGACTAAATTATGTCGCATGGACACCGTGTAAGTGGAATAAGTGCAAGTAAGAGATTCCTCTAGAGATAGAGACAAGTGGCGATTAATGTTAGTTGGAAAAGTTAGATTAGCAAATTTGTTTTTTATTGATTTTACATATATAATTAACACATAATGCTTTGAAATAAAACGAATTCTTACGGATTTTATCGCGAATTAAATTTAGTTTTTTACATTTTTTTATTTCCCGACGACCGTCTGACCCGTGACCACGAGAACTGTAAAGTGATCGAAACGTAATGCTTCATATGTTTGTGTAATTTACTCATAAGACTCACTCTTTTGCAGGAGTTGCAGCCAGTAAAACCCTGGCCGCATCATCTTGACGCCACAGTAGAAGGTCCAATATGTCCTCAAACTGATGAAATCTACGGCACAGTTTTCCAACCACATCAAGGCATGAGCGAAGCGTGCATTTACGCTAACATCCACATTCCTCGATCCTCTCAAAGCAGTCACACTTTAGAGGAGACTGTTCCTCATGATGAAAGTGATAGTGGTCTGCCAATCCTTGTTTTCATCCATGGCGGTGGATTTCAGTCAGGGTCTTCGAATACGGATCTTCACGGTCCTGATTATCTCATCGAACGAGAGATTATTGTCATCACATTTAATTACAGGTCAGGCCTTTGTATTTTAATATTGTGAGTTCTTATTGGCATCACATCTATGATCCAAGCGTTGTAGATGTTAATGGGCGGTAGTGATAACTCATCTTACAAGTGACATGTTTGCTCGTTTGCCGGACCTACTCGATTGTGAGTTCTTATAG
The DNA here is from genome assembly GCA_033459515.1 of Theretra japonica. Lineage (NCBI taxonomy): Eukaryota > Metazoa > Arthropoda > Insecta > Lepidoptera > Sphingidae > Theretra > Theretra japonica. The sequence goes on along the minus strand of CM065951.1, from coordinate 392,619 downwards.
CTATAATGTTATATAACACAACAAAGCGTATCCATCGGTAAAAAAGTTATTAGTATTTTTGTCTAACCATACCAATAATATAGAAGATGATATTAAATTGTAATCTTTCAGGGTTAACGTGTTCGGTTTCTTGTCCCTGAACACATCAGAAGTACCAGGCAACAACGGGTTACGGGATCAAGTGACTTTCCTACGATGGGTGCAGAGGAATGCCAAGTCTTTCGGTGGCGACCCTCAGCAAGTCACCCTGATGGGACACAGCGGTGGATCTGCGTGTGCCCATCTACTGTCTTTGTCTGAAGCTACCAAAGGGTTGTTTAAAAGGTAATATTATGGAACTTAGGCAGAAAAGAACAATGTTAGAAAAACTTACAATATATTTATTACGAGTTGAAATGATTTCCACATGATTCAGTGAACCCTATCGAAGATTCTCTCATGAGTAACATTTGAATCTCTCTTGGCGTATTGCAATCGAATGTATGATGCTTTGTTTGAATTTCCAGGGTAATATTGTTAAGTGGTACAGCGATTCCGGGCTTCTATACCGCATCCCCTATTTATGCTAGGGTTGTGGCTACTCTATTCCTAACTACGCTAGGAATCAACAGCACAGACCCTGTCTCTATCCACAGACAGTTAATTGAAATGCCTCTCGAGAGGATAGTGGAGGCCAACCGGATAGTACAATACGAGACAGGTCTAGTATCATTTAGTCCAGTTGTAGAAGGCAAGTTCCCCGGAGTTACAAGAATAATTGATGATTATCCTATTGACCTCATAAAGAAAGGAAGAGGAAAGGAATATCCACTCATTATAGGATACACTAATGGTGAATGCGAGACATTCAAGTGGCGACTTGAATATTTCAAGATATTGGAACGGATTAAGGAGAATCCTTTGTTAGTGCTGACACCGAGATTGGTATTTTCATTACCTCCAAATGTGGCTTTAGAACTCGCCAACAAAGTGATGACGAGATACTTCCATGGCAAACCAACTATAGACAAGTACATTAATCTCTGCTCCGACACTCTTATAAAGTATCCAACTTATAAACTGGCGCAATTGAGATCTTCAGGGGCGCTTGTGTACTTGTATCAGTACTCCTATGAAAGTGAATTCAATGTGTTTGGCAAAGCTTTGTCAATGGACCCGTACAAAGGTGCTGTGCATATAGAAGATTTGACTTTTCTGTTCAGAGCAACTGCTTTGCTAGGCGAGAAGGGTCCATTGCCACCTTCAGATACCATAATGAAGGACAAAATGACGACATTTGTTTCTAATTTCATGAGATGCAAGTAAGATCTAGCTGATTTAACAATGACATTCCATCTTGTATTATAACACTTATTATATCTTCTTCTACAATGTGTGTATTGGTTTCAGCAATCCAACGTGCAATAAAGACATTTCCTCGTCTCTATGGCCTCCGGTGTTCAATGATCATATAGTCAATTACCAGGACATCCACATCCCCACAGAGTATCGCAACAGTGGGCTTACGGACGAGCAGTGGGATATGGTCAAGTTTTTTGACAGTCTGGAAAGAGCTGCGTAAGTTTGTCTTGCTACTGCGAATAATAAACAAATACACTAGCGTTATAGTATTATGAGAAAAGATGTCAAACTTTAGTCAATTGAACAAAATCAATGAAATTGCTGTGTAAGGTGCTAAAAAAAAACTTTACATATGTAATTGTCTGATAAAATAGAAATTAAACTTAAGGCATAAACAAGAAAGGCAAGGCGCCGACTCTTAATGTCAAAAGTTTTAATAGAAAGAATCTACGATTAAGAAACTGAGATGTTTAATTAATGTTTCAGAAATTCATCACTGGCGACACCATCAAAGGACCAAGCGACATCACGAAAGCCAAAAGAGACTACAAAAAACGCTAATAATGAAAACTCTGTTATTGCTAGGATAAATAAGATTTTAAATTATACAGACAGCCATACATAGGATGGAATATATGGAGAAATGTAATGAAGGCAATTTTGAAGAAATAATCCAGCCCATTTATAGTGTACTAGCTAAACCTCAACGCTTTTGATCGAAATTAGGTTGAGAAATTATTTCCCAAAGATATGTAGTTTCCACAGTGGGGACTATTAAAGTGCGGATCATTTTAAAGTGAGCAATAATAGTTTCTTATTCGCTAAGTATGTGTTATAATTAAGTAAGAATAGAAACGTAAAATCGAAAAGTTAGAGGTGCCTTGGACCCAAAACTCCGAATCCTAATTTGTTGATTAGGTTTAGGCAATTGACTTTAATATATGATTAAGTAGGTATTTTTAAACGGCTTTCCGGCACAGTGCGATTGTTTTCTGAAATTATCGTAAATTGATATTATCCGTACATATAATTAATCATGTCCACAATTACAAGCAAAGTGGTTTAATTTATGGATGTTGATTAATTATTGACGTCAATGGTCCACAAACACACGAACCAAATTATTAATAAGATGGTACGTGCATGTACGTGATGGACGAGCATGTTGCATGCATAAGCCCAGCTGAATAAAGAAAGGAGCCAGAATGACAGGCATACAATGGCAAACCAAATAGCGTGCGAATCATGACATAGCAAAAATGTATGGGTGGAAGAAATGAATTTGGATCTTTCAGCAATAGCGTGGAGAAGCAACTGGAAAGGTTTGCACGGGTTGATTCATTTTTTTAACGAAGGGAATACCCATTATGGTTCTTTTTTCGCAATCCCTGGAGAAAGTCCCGTCACCGGCCGCATTCCAGCTAGGCGCACGGATTATGCCGAGTTGGGTCAACTAACGCTAAAACCCTTCGCCGACATACTGACCAAAACCCCTCGATGGCCCTCTTCGCGGGTACCAGGGTGATTGCGGTCCAACTAGCGAGACTTGCCCAGCACTATACCGCAGTCATGCTATGCGGTGCGGAGACCTATGGTGTCGCCTGTCTCAGTAAGAAGAAGCGCGTAGGCGCGTAAGCCCTCATTAGCCTTGTTTAGCATAATTTGATGCTACGGCTAGACATTTTTGTCTATTCTCAATCTATACTCATCTGGACGTCACTGCACTTATCTTCAGGCAGTACATTACTTAATCAGGAAAAAAAGAAAAATATGTCGCCAATTACAAACAATGACTTCCAATAAGATGAAAAATACAATTTAGATTGACGCAAACAAAGTGATGGTCGTAAACCGTATTTAAATAAAATTAAAACAGTTGATTAAACAATCATCATCATCACATGGAATAGATGTTATGTAATTAACATAAAGTAAAAAAAAATTGGACAAACCATTTTCATTATTGTAGATTAGACTATCTAGTTTATATGATTATTTTAGTTATGGATACGTCACAGAAAAACCCGATACTTACCCACATGCGTGTATCGCGTTTCACTTGTGTCAGGTTTTGGCCAGGCCGGCATAATTGTGTTAACTGACGAGGTCATCACTCGATACATACTTTATTTAGATTGCATTGCACTAACACTAGATGGCATTGTAGTCACTTTATCAAATATCGTTTAGTCTTACGGTATATTTACTATTTTTTTATATCTAACATCGGCAATACCATCAGCTTGGTGGTCAACTACGCTAACCGCTACATCTACTGGATACGAATTCAAAGATAATTTAGTAACCGTTCATGGCATTGGTAGGCAGACATTGAACTAATTAAGAAACACACCATTAATACTCGTAGTATTGAAAACATACCACATGTAAGTAACAAACAATTACACATTCTTAAATACTTAACCCTTTTAAAACCGTCGGCGTTTTAAGACCTCTGGCGGCACCAGGTGATATTCCGTTTTGCTCAAATAAACTTAAACCTGTTTACTCACACCTTTTTAGAGAATTTTCTATTGATAATTTATATTTGACAATATTGTATACACATTTTTTGGAACTTAACTGTATAATCATTATATGATACATCTAATACCAAATGTGTTTAACAGATTCCTACTACATCTTCGACTTCCAAGGTCAAATTATAGGTTTCTCATATGGAATTATCTATATGTATGGGGTAAATCTTTATTGGATATCCGACTACGTTAGGTAGACGAGTATGAGTATGCCTACCTATGAGACTCTTAGGCAGGCCGCACACCAGCGCCACATGCTACACGTATCGAACATTTACGTCGCCACAATCGTTGCGCTACAATTCAGCTTGCTACAAATGTATTGTATATACGCACATCGGAAGCACAGTTGTAGCGTCGCACCGCTTTCAGCATGTCGACGTCATCTTCTGATGACGACGATTTCTTGATGTGGCGATTCATGAGAAAAAAAGACGTTATTGGGTTCATCCGTTTAATCAAGATTGCACAAATTACGGGAATTACAAAATTTCACAAAAAAAATTTCACCAATCTTAGTCCAAATAATTTCTGTAATCCGTCTGTTACTATAATCATTGAGTGTATGATTATATAATACAGGGTTTTTTTCAACCTCTGCAATAAATTCAACGTAAAATTCAATGTTGTCTTTCATTTTTTCAAACCAACGCGACACAAAAAACGAACACGTTCGATCTTGAATTATTGTTGCGCGGATGACGTCGCGCCACAAAGTGCGCCCGCTACAAATGTTTCCTCGGTGGGCGTGCTCACGTAGGAATATATGGGGGCGTTAAATGTGTCACATTTCAAATGTGGCGCTACAATTGTGGAGAAACAATTGAATGCCTGGTGTGCGGCCTGGCTTACTGGTAAAAATCGCTGGCTTAAGTGAATATTGATAAATCTTCTTTTTTATCAGCCCATATACGTCCCACTGCTGGGCACGGGCCTACTCTACAATCGAGAGAATCGATTGAGAGTGGTTAGGTCATATAGTCCACGCTGGCCTAGTGCGGGTTGGCGGACTTACATACCATAAAAATTCTTTAAAATCGCTACGGTATGCAGGTTTCCTCACGATGTTTTCCTTCACCGTTAAAGTGCGTGGTGATTGACTATCAATACACACATAACTCCGAAAAGTCAGAGGTGTGCCCTGGGATTTGAACCTGCGACCACCGTGAACATGTAGGCAGCCGAGTCTGGCCCGTTACCAACAGGCCACCACGCACTTCATAAATGATAAATCTTATGTACAATGAATTGGCTCAGCCCCTATCACATCGTGGGACGATACAAGACGAATGTGGGTGACCCGGTAGAACCTCTGCCTACCTCTTCTGGGAAAAAAAGAGTGGGTTTATAAGTATATATAAGTCAATAGGAATAGAGGCAATATAAATTCAACTTGTAAATAAATAATAACAATGTTTTGCTATGGACAATTTTTACTGACATATCGGGCTTAAGAACAAAGGCGTGGTTTCCTCCCGCGTCAGAGGTAACCATAAAGAGCCCGTTTCCTTTTAGTGTGGAACTTTGTGTTACAGATTGTTGGTCCTCATTAAAATTCATTATTCTACGCGATTTTCCTTTACACTACCGCTTCACGTGCACCTCTGCGGGCGTACACTAACATCTGCCCACGCATCAGGCACAAAAAGTTTTACTGGCGTGACCTTCACCGCTAGAAAAGGTCACCTCGGGATACGTTCAGCCACGTGCCCAGGTCACTCCGACTGTCGTCGAGTGTACCCTGCGCATCCCACAGGAGCTGCCCGAACCTTGGCACACTCCGTGCTAAGTGAAGACCTGAACAACGCGTCAAGTACCAGTTAATCAGGCCAGTAACTTCCGCATTACTTGTGCCGGGAAGTAGTGCGAAAGGTTTGGGAAATATAGGGCCGGTCCGACCGAAAACCCTTTCTTTAATTTTAACCAAATTTCTGCGAATGTCTCATTTAGGTATTCATTTTATTGTATTACACTGCGCGAAAATAGTTTAGATTATGTCTTTACATAAAGTACGTTGGTGTTGGAGGACCGGTTCGCGAACAAAACCGTGGCGGTCAAAGGGTTAAACTTTGTTATAAAAACCCACAATGTGTGGACGATATTAGAAGTACTAACAGTGTCTTTTACCATGGACGTCATTTATATTGCTGCCGTTTCCAATATTATCTTACTTCAAGGTAAGTTTAAAATTGAATTTAAATAAACGAATGAAAAAGTAATAGGTTTTAATTAAGTTATAATATAATCTCGTAGATGTTATGATTGAAATACATACGTGTTATACTCGTAGATATAAATTTAGTTCTTAATGGCCAACAAACAGTTCGGATTAAATATTTAGAAGATGCTATCAGCATCTTAATTTTTTTTATTAAGTTCAAATAAGTTCTATTGCATTTTCATTATCAATTTTTTTGCTTTTGTTTAGTAACACAAAGCTTAGATCAGTGCAGCAATAATTTCAAAATTTTTATGAAAAATATAATAATACATTTTTAGTCATTGCTATTTCGGGGTATATCACTTCTATGGTATACGTGCGTTCTCAGTGTGGCAAATTAGTGCCAACTACGGCACGACGTGTCCGGAGCGCGTGTGCGACGTGCTTGTGCGCACGGCGTCGGGCCCGGTGTGCGGCCGCGTGCTGCAGGCCGAGACCTGCTCCCAGTACTACAGCTTCCGAGGAATACCTTACGCCAAGCCGCCCGTCGGACGCAGGCGCTTCCAGGTACCATGTCTCACGTCTAGGCTCACTTGGTACCGACTTATAATATTCAGCACTGAACAAATTATTGATTATGGTATTCCAGGCGCCAGAACCCCCGAGCCCTTGGCAGAAGCCGCTATATGCCACTGTGGAGGGTCCAGCGTGTCCTCAGAGAGATATTTTGTACGGCCACCTGCCGATCCAGATCAGAGGACAGAGTGAAGACTGTCTGTATCTGAACGTGCATGTGCCGGCGTCTGCGAAGCTCCAATGTGACTGCAAGTGTAGAAGACCAGAGAAAGGTCTGCCAGTCTTGGTGTTCATACATGGCGGAGGGTATTACTCTGGATCTGGTAACAGCGACCTCCATGGACCAGAGTACCTCATGTGCAAGAATGTTATCGTAGTTGTTTTTAACTATAGGTGCGTATATTTTCGACAAAACGAATTGAATACGACTAAAAAATTACTGTCTGCTTCAAAATGCAATGCGCTTGGGAGAGAGTGATCATCTCCGCTTATGTACACCAGATACAAGACAAAGGATTGCCGCTTCCTAGTTGTTCTTTAAACAGCGCATTTGTTCTTAAGGTGTTGGCGAACTACATATGTAGGATCCCAAAATGTTGTTGTATATATAAATATCCCACAGTAGTATGTTATAGTCTTTAAATGCAGTGTTTATTTTTGGTTTATCGTACTAACAACAGAGTACGCACGAATCAAAAATATCTTTTCAAACACAAGTGAATTTCTCCAATATATCATCGCTAAAAACAACTGTTATCGCTTGTGTTGGAACTCGTTCTATGTTATCTACTACGAGTATAGCACCTACCTCGTAATTAACTAAAACATTTCATTGGTTTCCATTAAACAAGTACCAAATTAAATATTAAAGTTATCTGGATTAGGTCACTGCACGAAAATGCAGTAAACACATTAAGTATGAACACAATTTAGTTTCAAATCCAGTAGCTTATATCTTCAGCAACTATGTCATAATATAATAAGATTTCATATAAATGAATGATTTATAATTAAAATTACATTATCAGGTTGAATTCATTCGGTTTCCTGTCTCTAAACACGGCTAAAGTTCCTGGTAACGCTGGTCTGCGCGACCAGATAGCTGCGCTGCGCTGGGTCAAGCGGAACATCCGAGCGTTCGGCGGCGACCCTGATGACGTTACCCTCATGGGCCAAAGCAGTGGCGCCACCAGCGTGCACTTGCTGTCGCTCTCCCATGCCGCGAAAGGATTATTTAATAAGTCAGGAAGTATTCGCTTAGATTATATTATAAAATACAAACTTCATATTATACATAGTACTCTATCATATTACTTAGTCTTAAAAAAAGTTTGGGTCCCAGAACATGTGACTTGTCTTACTAGGCTGTAACCATACTCAGCCTACCGCCGTTCACTGCTCGACGTAGGCCTTCCCAATTAACGGACAACTATACGGGTCATAAAAAGTGGTTAACCATCCGCTTTCCGCCGCCCTTTACAAGTCGCTAGTCACATTAATTCACAGACTACCAGAATATTGATGTTTTAAATTGCTACTTTTCAATTCAATTAAGCTTCTAAATTTGCAAGTTTATAAGATACAATTACTCTAATTTATCTTTCAGGATAATAATGACGAGCGGCACAGGTATACCTAGCTACTACAGTGCGTCACGAAAATACTCAGACTACATCAACAATCTATTTTTCGAGAAGGCCGGTATCAACAGCACCGACCCTGACGAGATATTCGAGCAGCTGGTCGCCATGCCTCTCAATAAGATCATGTACGCCACCTTGAAGTTGCAGTTCATCACTGGCTTCACAGTCTTCGTACCTGTCGTTGAGGATAAGTTTCCCGGAGTCACCAGGATCATCGATGCTGAACCCATCGACCTCGTCGGTAGGGGCCGCGGGACAGAATACCCAACCCTGATCAGTTACACCACCGATGAGATGGAATTTTTCCGTTTCGTGGTATTACTACTCAACACACTGGAACGGTTGAATGATAATCCTGAGAATGTGATAAGTCCAAGGCTTACGTTCAGTTTGCCGTCCGATGTCGTCACTGGCCTCGTGAAGAGAGTGATGCAGAGGTACTTCAACGGCACGCTCACAATGGAGGCTCTCTTTTCGCTTTACGCCGACACTTTTTTTATTTACCCAACGTACAAGTTGGCGGAATGGAGGGCCGCATTAGGTGCTGCACCGCTATACCTGCACCAGTTTAGTTATGAGAGCTCCTTCAGTCCACTGAAGTATGGGCTGTGGATAGACTTCAAGGGTGCCACGCATGTAGAAGATTTATTATTTGTATTCCGCTCCAGCGCTGCGCTCGGAGACTACGTGTCTTTTCCACCGAAGACTAGAGACGACAGGATGAAGGACTGGATGACAAATATTACTACAAACTTCATGCGGTGCAGGTATGTCTAAAAAAATATTATGTTACAGAAGAAGTGGTGTTAATATTAACGTTTATTTTATCAATCTTAGCAACCCAACATGTATAGATGAAGACGAGACCCCTTGGCCTGCAGTGACCACAGACAACATCGTGTACCAGAACACCAACACAACCAGTTATGACGTCATGCCACTCACTGCTGAGCAAAGAGACATGGTGGAGTTCCATGATAGTATTGATCCGCAGAGCAGGTCAGTTTAAAGATAATTTAAAGATAGGAATGATTAGCAAATTATTCTATAGAAGTAACGAGATGTTATCAAAAATTAGTGTAGGATAGTAAAATTGAGTCGAAGTGATAAAGCTGGAGAGGGCAATAGTATGGATGGAGTGCGAGAGACCAAAGCAGGGCACGTTACTTAATGAAGTTTTGGTAGAAATTTGTTTCTATACAATTAATATTTTTCAGTAAAACAGCTACTCTTATCTTTTATTTGTGGTACGTTCTTGAATATATTTATTCGATCACATTAAATGTCCTTTGAACTACATTGTATTTGTCATAGTCATTAATGTATAATATAATAAACACGAATTTTATTTTTCAGAGCTCTATCGGAACAACTGAAAAAACAATAGCAAATACGAGTCATCCACTTGAAGATTAACATTACTATGTTTGTAAAGCAAATTAGTATTTAAAAGGTTATTATTAAGAAAGTGTAACAATATCGTTAGAAAAGTTTAAAAAATAAAGAATGTATTTTCACCATTCATTTTATTATTTATGCTCATTTGTCGCCAGCAAAGCGAGAAGATAGCCCCCTATCACATCTCGGAATGGAAGTATGTTCGGTGACTTGTAGGTGGTTTTGGTGGCACCTCTGTCTCCCTTTTTGAGGAAAAACCTTGGTTTCTCACCTCACGGCTGTTCTGGCTCACAGCCTCTACTCATACATATGCAGTACTACAAGGCTAATGAGTAATGAAGTGACTTGAGATGTACATAACAAGTTTTCATGCGGTGTACTAATATTATATTTATGTCCAAATAAATATATTCAAACAATGCTGTTGTGAACTACTTTCAAATCCTTTGCTTACACTTGCGACTTACTTAATGCCAGAAGTATATTTATATTAACTGATGTCTATAACCGTATTTGCGTATTATACTACATTTAAAATATTTAGTACCTGGATGACCGAGCTTTACTCGGTATTTTTTTTTTTTTACAAATTGTGTTTTTTGTAAATCATCGTTATTTTAATTAGCTACACGTTGGGCCGCACGCTCTTGTGAAACATCTAAATCATAAGACCTTTCTGCTCGTGTAATGTCAGTAAAATTTTGCAAGCATCTTACTTTAGCAGCACGTGTGGGACGAGCAGAAACCTGATTTTCATGACGGTATCCTTGAAATGAGTCTTCACTGTGACAAGTTTGAGACTCCTGATCAGTTTGATGACGATGCTCTTCTAGATGTTCTTGAGACGACTTGCGGCTTCGTGAAGTTAATTGTTTATAAGCGTTTTTTTCCAAGATAGTTTAGGCAAAAGAAACATTAAGAAGATTATTATTATTATTCATTACACGTGCATTAAGAAGACACAAATAATATAAATAAACAATTGATTTTCTTAGTCTAACCTCAAAGCAAACACTCATTGACTTCGTGTTACTTAACAACGCCATCTGCTGGAATATTATTATTATTAATATATATATTATTCGCCAATAGATGTCAGGAAGAGTCATATTTTTCAGTTTAAAAACGATCGATAAAACACGAATAAAATGACATTTTCTAAAATGACTTTATTGCTCACAAAAAATAGTATTATTATTCGCCAATAGATGTCAGGAAGAGTCATATTTTTCAGTTTAAAAACGATCGATAAAACACGAATAAAATGACATTTTCTAAAAATGATTCCTAGCTAGATCGATTTATCGCCCCCGAAACCCCCTATATACAAAATTTCATGAAAATCGTTGGAGCCGATTCCGAGATTACAATTATATATATATATATATACAAGAATTGCTCATTTAAAGATATAAGATTTATTTACACTTCATACAGATACATTGTATATGTGGACTTAATGCCTGAGGCATTCTCTTACACTCAAACCTAAGGTGATGCAGAGATGAGAACAGGTAGGTGGGTAAACAATAAGATTTAAAAGAAGGGAGAAAATTCAATTAAAAACATATTGCAGGTAAAATTTTACATATGTATATAAAGACAATTAAACATTTCTAATATTTTTTTTATCAGCCCATATACGTCCCACTGCTGGGCACGGGCCTACCCTGCAATCGAGAGAATCGATTGAGAGTGGTTAGGCCATATAGTCCACCACGCTGTCCTAGTGCGGGTTAGCGGACTTACATACCGTAGAAATTCTTTTAAATCGGTACGGTATGCAGGTTTCCTCACGATGTTTTCCTTCACCGTTAAAGTGCGTGGTGGTTGACTACCAATACACACATAAATCCGAAAAGTCAGAGGTGTGCCCTGGGATTTGAACCCGCCACGCACTTTTTATAATATTCTTATATAATAAATATATATTATTATACATATACATTTTATAAATATACATATATATGTATGTATATATAAATATGATATTTACTATGTCTGTGGTTACCCACAAAACGTTTATGAAAATCAATGTTCCTAAGGCCTGGGTAACTTTATAACAAAAGCAGGTTACTAACGTAGGTTAGGCAAGTTTTAATAATTAATTATTATGGTTTGATAAATGCCTAATTAGTCACCCGAAATCATAATTGAATGAAAACCATCGCGTAGTCTTTTGGTTATGCACACAAATCGATGAACCTCTTTTACTGTAATAGCATAGATATTTTGTAATTTATTCATGAACTTAAAGTAAAGGTAGGATGCGGCGGGCAATTAAGTTTGATGTTCTTTTAATTTGTCTGCAATTCTATAATTAAAATCACCCACACCATTGTAAAATAGGTAACACAAAGCCAAATTAATGGACAAGAGAACAAATGCATATGTTGGCATACAAGTTTGTTTTATTGCATAGGACCGGCAAACGAACAAACAGGTCACCTGATGACAAGTGATCCCTGCCGCCCATGAACATCCATAACGTTGGATCATGGATGTGTTGCCGGCCGAATTGGGAGGGGAGCGAGGAGGAAAAAGAATGGGAAGAGGAAAGGGATATTGGACAAGTAAAATAAGCAATAAAATATTGTAACAAAGTAGAAAAGAATAATGATAGCGTCCATATAAATCTAAATCCTTCTCTCTTTTGGCAAAACAGAAAAGGTCCCAATGTTGTGACCTACTCCTGACATTATATTTCATTCAAATACCTTATAATATGCTATGACGACTAAACTAAATAGAGTGACGTCTTGCCCCACTATAGCCTCGCAGTATTCTTTTTTTGTTTGGAGAGGCAAGCTGTTTAGCTCCTCTTTCATTACCAAAGTAAGCCAGTTGATCTTGAACCTTCATTCCTAATGACAAAGGCTCTGTTTTCATCTAATACTATTAAGACGGAAGCTCTAAACTCAGTGACGAGTCTAAAGAATATTCTTTGATAAAATTGCAGACATGGGCGGTGATGTAGGTACGGAAGCACGGTCATAAAAGACGGAAAATATATTATGTACATGTCGAAATAAAACTGTTTTATATATTTTAAACTCAACGTGACTACCGTCCCGCTACTTCTCGCCCCAAGAGATTCCGTCCCGCTACATCCTGTCTCGTTACATCCCGTCTCCTCCCGTCTTTTTCATTCCTCATAATAAAAATGCATGCACACTACTTGAATATTATTTTGCTGCGGAAATATTTTAAAGAGAATACTTGTGAGAAAATAAGAATACTTGTGAGATAACCGGATATTACAATTTATTCCGTTTGAGCGGGAAGACCTTGAAGAAGCCTTGATAATCTCACAGGAACTCTACATTTATCGGGATGGAAAGTAGCCGATGCGTTAATCCAAGGTATCAGTTACCTCCATTACAAATTTGATTAAAATTGGTCCAGCCATTTGAGCTGAAAGACTTCTTAAACATTCCACGGAAACACTACACTTTTTCGGGATAAAAAGTAACCTATGTGTTAATCCGGGGTACCAGCTACATATGTACATACCAAATTTCATTAAAATTGGTTCCGCCGTGTGAGCGTGAAGAAGTAACAAACACACAAATTATCGCCTTTATAATATTAGTACTCGTAGGAAGCAAGTAGGATTGTTTTAACAATAATTTTGATTAAATTTTCGACTTTACATAAAATCGTGCCGTCACATATGTAAAAATATTATTGGTATTGAAGTGACATCCAGTCAAAATACTAGAAAACACTACTTAGAAAACATTCCGAATATTCATGCTATTAGAAGTAGGTGCAGCGCCCTATGCAATGGACGTGTTTTATTTTTTAGCAGCTTGTGGTGCGATTATATTTCAAGGTACAAAATCAAAATATATATTACTTGCAAGTTATAACAAATTATTAATTAACTGCTCTGATCAAAATCAACTTTATAATAATCGCTATATTGTAAACTAGTTTTGAAAACGGAAGCATTAGATTTTCTTGTCCGTTCTTCTCTAGTGAAAACCCCTTTTCGAAACGGGTGGTAAATTAAAAAAATGACTGAATCTAAATAACGTTGAACATTTGTTGGATTCAATAAATTATATTGGTAAAATGATTGATTAAAAACGCTTTAATGGCCGCTTTAAAGCAAAACTTATAGTATTTTTCTGATGGCATTGTGCCTGGTTTTTAATATTTTTAAATAAAATAAAATTGTGAGTAAAAGTAAAAGTTGTTATTTGTATTTATAGAGCATCTCTTGGTATATGGTAAAACTTTTTTGTTATATTTAGTGTCGAATGCAAGTTTTGGTAACTACGGCACGACCTGTCCGAAACGCGTGTGCGACGTGCAGGTGAGCACGGCGTCGGGCCCGGTGTGCGGCCGCGTACTGCAGGCCGAGACCTGCTCCCAGTACTACAGCTTCCGAGGAATACCCTACGCCAAGCCGCCCGTCGGACGCAGGCGCTTCCAGGTACCATGTCTCACGTGTAGGCTCACTTGGTACCAAGTAATAATATTCAGCACAAAACAAATTATTCATTATGGTATTCCAGGCGCCAGAACCCCCGAGCCCTTGGCAGAAGCCGCTATATGCCACCGTGGAGGGCCCAGCGTGTCCTCAGAGAGATATTTTTTACGGCCACCTGCCGATTCAGATCAGAGGACAGAGTGAGGACTGTTTGTACCTGAACGTGCACGTGCCGGCGTCTGCGAGGCTGGATACTGATCGGGGGTGCAGAAGCCAAAGAACAAAGGGTTTGCGAGTGTTGGTGTTGATACACGGAGGAGCGTTTTTCACTAGCTCCGGTAACAGCGACCTCCAAGGACCCGAGTATCTCATGTGCAAGAATGTTATCGTTGTCACTTTTAATCACAGGTCAGTAATATTGTTCGAAATTAAACAATTACAAATACTACTAATACAAATCTGTGGAACCAATTGCCAGCGGCGGCATATCCGGACAAGGATGCTAGCGACCTTCAAAAAATGAGCGTATTCTCACCTTAAAGGCCAGCAACGCATCTACATACCCTGTGGTGTTGCAGATGTTCATGGGCGGCGGTGATCACTTACTACTATCAGGTGAAACATGTGTTCCTTTGCCCCCTATGACATAAAAAAAAACAAACGAAATAGGTCAGTTAATTCGATTATACAGCGGGTTAACAGCTGCTACTCTGGGCTAGTATTTTTCCAATACCGTTACAAGTAAAGGTACCTCTAGAGAATGACGGATCTTCATAAAACTATATCAGTTACTGCGATATTCTATTATTTGGAAATTTGCTTAAAACACTCGGTGGTTTATGTTTACCGATTAATCAATTCAAATTACTGTTTTAATTATTCAATTAATATAAAATTTTGAACGATGGAGCTTCAATATTTTTAAAAGCCTCCACGAACCGTCGAGTGCAAGATCAGACATCAAACTGAAGAGTGGACACATGACCAGATAAAAATAAACGAATTCGCTTGATGCAAGTCTTAGCTTGCATATCAGAGAAGACAAATAGTAGACTTTATGTGACTAAAGATAATGGTGGTGAACGAACATCACAAAAACACAAAATATATATATTTGGAAAATATGTTTACGAGTGGTGGAAATACTGATAGGCATTGTAAGGACAGTTATATTAGTGATAGATATAAGTAGTGTATGAATAAATTCATGAAAATTACCTAGTCAGGTCATAAATTCTGTCACATGTTTAATATAAAATAATTGAAACAAGTTTATTCATTATGTAACCATTTATATACCAAAATGAACTTAACAAAACATAGATTCTTATGACACTAAAGTTTATTCAAAATGACCTCTGTGATTTTGAATACAGGCCTTCAATCTGCGCGGCCAGTCGTCTATCGCAGCACGAACGAGGTCCATGTCAATATCGGCGGCTGCCTTAATCAAGGATGTCTTGAGTGACTTCAAATTGGGATAAAGGCTTTGAGCACGCCTTTTCCTCCAAGTGTTGCTATATCTTGTAATCTAACGGATTCAAATCTGGACTGGAGGAGGGCTAGTCTTCGTGCCGGATGAAGTCGATTTCACGCGCCGCCAGCCAGTCTTGTGTGCTCTTCGCTCTATGTGCTGGCGCCGAATCTTGTTGGAATACCCAGTGCCTGTTATTGAACATGGTATGAGAAACAGGTTCCACAAGGTTCGTCAGGACTGTATTTTGATACACAACTGCATTCGTTTTTACACCTTTCTCACAAAAATGTACCTCTGTTAAGCCCCAATAAGAAACTCCCAACCATACCATGAGCGAGGATGGAAAATGACCTCGTTGGACACGCGGAATACGGTTGCTCGCTTCTTCACTACTGTGTGCGTACACCTTATCATTTTGTTTGTTGTAGCTCTCTTCTACGGTAAAAAAAAATTCATCCGGAAAAAGAATTTCCCGATATTTTTTTTCCGCGTACCGCTTCAACAAAGCGCGGTATTTCTTCAGTCTCAGGTCCATTAGACGAGCATTCAAACGATGTCCTGTTTTTCTTCGATATGCCCGAAGCCCTAAGTCTTCATTTAACACCCTTTTCACCGTGGTTCTGCTTAACCCCATCTGAAGGGCCAACAGTTTCTGCTTACTTTTAGGATTTCTTTGAATTCGCGCCTTCACAGCTTTTATCACTGCTGGAGTCCTAACAGACCGAGGGCGACCACTTCTTGACCTGTCATCTACACTAGAGTCTTCATTGTATCGTTTGATGGTACGATAAACGAATCTTTTAGAAATATTCAAATTTTTCAGTATGTAAAAAATTTGAATTGGCGCGTAACCGCAACGATGCAACGCAATAACTGCAACACGGTCTTCTTTAAGGGTCCACTCCATATTTAAAAATGAGTAAAATTCTAAAAAATATACATTTTTATTTTCTTGAACAATTCGAAATTCGAATTCAATAAACTTTTTTGTGGCCAGCATTCTAAAAGAAAAGTTTTTACTGTGTGACAATACTTATGACCTGACTGTGTATTTCCCCACGGAACAAAATATAATGAATTATGCTTGTTGCCCGAAGGATGATAACATGAAGAGTAATCAAAGGATGGATCCAGGGGGGAGGTCATGGGGGTCATGACCCCCCCTGGACTGGCTCCAGGTTAAACATATATTTTATTATCTTGTTGATAAAATTAATAACTACAAACTACAAATGCTTTGAATGACGATAAATAGATTAAAAAAAATTAGTAATTGCACAAAAATTAACACACGGCAGGTGCCAAAAAGTTTAAAAACCTTTTAGATGTATTATTGTAATCGAATTCGAGTATGCCCAGTGGTCTGACTATATGACCCCCCCGACTTGAAAGCTGGATCCGCTCTTGGGAGTAACATGATAATGATCTAATACTAAAAGCACGTATACCCTTAACCGGCGGACACGCACGCAAATATATGATTGTGAATCAGTCTTCTAGCTCGTGGTATTCGATAGTTATACATATTATATTTAGCTCAATGAGATAACGGCGTCTATGTACATACAAATGCACTTAAAACCATTGTCGTTTGCATTTTAACCTGGCCTATTATATTTTATTGTTTTTTTATTACTCTCAACCGAAAAGATAACCGTACAATTACATTAGCTGCATCGAGTACTGCATAAACATTGTGGATAATTGATTAAATAGAAAATTTGTCCGTATCAATTTTAGGTATACATTTTTCGCCGCCTCTTCATAAGTTCAAATATTTGGAAGATATATTTATTATATTTGGTATAATTTCAGGAACTTTTTTATGTCTTGTTACATTATAATAGTTACAAAAAAATATTAATTCCTATTCTATGCGTTTTACTTTTAGGCCGACTCGACTTTTACTCTTAATTACTTTGACTAACTTTTAAATTACCCATAATTTACGCAATTCAATGGGGTATTAACTTTCCAATCACCCTAAAAAAAACTAAACTGTACACAGGTAGCTTAAGAAAAGTGTAAAAAAGGCGTCATAAAAGGCTGAACAATTATGTACACGAGACGAGTATGAATGGGAAAGTTGGTGTCCTTCAAGAGGTCATATACGTTATCGATGATTGGACCCCACTTACATTATTATGCGGTGGATTTATTTTCTTCATAAGTAATCATTTTTTCGGAGCGAATAGTTGTCATTGAAGGAATCAAGATAGACGATATGCCTGACAAGTTTTATACCCAACCCATTTTCCTTACCCTTCTCGTCAAATGTAGTTTAATACCTGAATGCCCGAAAGTATATTTTCAGATAGGCGAATGCAATGTAAAACACACAGATTCCTTTCCGTTCCTTCCGTAACAGAAAAATTATTTCCAGGCTAGGCGTATTCGGCTTCCTGTCCCTCTACACGGCCAATATTCCTGGTAACGCTGGCTTTCGAGACCAGATACTGGCGCTGCGGTGGGTCAAGCAGAATATACGAGCCTTCGGTGGAGACCCTGATGACGTCACCGTTTTGGGTCAAGCCGGTGGTGCCAGCTGCTTGCACCTGCTGACCCTCTCCAAAGCCACCAAAGGATTGTTCAATAGGTAGGGGAGAACTTAGTACTCAACAAAAGATGAAAATTATTGAGCGCGCAGTATACAGAGTGTATTAGAACTAGATGATAAACCAGTAACGTGAGATAGACCAAACTATGACGGCACAGCAAAAAAAAACAGTCATGTCCCCGATAGTTTTCAAGAAACACCCATTTATCTCCCGTTACTGCTTTATCATCTAATTCTAGGATACCCTGTATATACGGGATTGAGTTCGAAAGTACGCACATCTAATTTGTCTGGTGCATTTTCCAGAACTATCATAATGGGTGCTTCGGGTGTAACTAGTTTCTACAGTACCTCACGCAACTACATAAGCTACCTTAACAATATATTTTTCAAAGCGGTCGGCATCAACAGCACCGACCCTGACGAGATATTCGAACAGCTGGTCACCATGCCGCTCAACCGCCTCATCTATGCACAAACTCAACTTCAATACATCACCGGGATCACCACCTTTGTCCCGGTCGCCGAAGATAAGCACCCTGGAATCACCAGGATTATAGACGCAGACCCGTTGGATCTCATCCGTAGGGGTCGCGGGAAGCAATATCCTACTCTCCTCTGTTACACTAATGAAGAGTTGGAATTTACACGGTATTTGATGCTTATGCTCAATGTAGTGGAAAGACTAAACACGAATCCTTTGTTAGTGTTAAATCCGCGACTGGTGTTCAGCTTGCCGCCTTCGGTGGCTGCCGAGTACGCGCAGAAAGTATTTCAGAGGTATTTTAACGGTCCGCCCACGACGGAACAATTCATTCCGATTTTGACAGACACTTTCATTAAATATCCGATGTTCAAGTTGGCAGAGTGGAGAGCGACACAACGCGGGGCACCATTATACTTGCATCAGTTCGCTTATAAGGCTGACTTTAGTGTAGTGAAGTATGGGCTATGGATAGACTACGATGGCGCTGCTCACGTAGATGACCTCACTTTCATATTTCGCTCTACCTCTGTGCTCGGAGACTACGTGTCGTTTCCACCAAAGACCAGAGACGACAGGATGAAAGAATGGATGACAAACATGGTTGTAAACTTCATGCGCTGCAGGTAGATTTTTTGTAACCATAATCTATATGAATTCTCTTTATGACACGTATTCTGTTTCACGTTTTCAGCATAACATCATATACATAATTTCACTTCTACCTCATGTTGCTTAAGAGGCCAGAGTAATGACTCTGCTAGTGAACACAAAAAAACGCATGATTTTTTTAAAACACTGTGTCAATCAATTTCAGCAACCCGACATGCATGGACGAAGATGAGACCCCGTGGCCTGCAGTGACCACAGACAGCATCGTGTACCAGAACACCAACGCAACACGTTATGACGTCATGCCACTCACTCCTGAGCAGAGGGACATGGTGGAGTTCCACGACACTATTGATGCACAGAGCAGGTTGGTTCAAGAATATGATCAAAAGATTAATAAGTTAATAACAATGATCAAACAATCAACAATTAATAAAAAGATAAATATAAAAGGGACCCTGGACTAGTGAAGGCTGTTTTATTCGACAACCACCATCTTGAGAGAAGGAATTATATAAATGCAGTTCTCGATATTACGGCAGGGAAGGTCTATGAACTATAAATTAATATTTTTGTGTTGAATATTCTATGACTTAAGATAAAAATATAATTAATTAAATCAAACGATTTCTGTACCTTTTGAAGCATTGATTTAGTAGATGTATTAAAATGTTTATTTATTTATTTATTTCCAAACTTACATCTACTTTTACAGGGCACCCTAATGCAGTAGCGTTGCATAGTAAAGAAAGAAAGAAAGAAAAAATATTTATATTAATATAGTACGATTTGTTTTTAATTTTTTCCTGTTACCTATTATGATAGACATCGCTATTCTTGTGAATTCACTCAGAGAACAGTGGAATAGGTCTGTTCCCTGCGCAATGAGGTTGAGTGTGTGAAGAGCACGCGTTATTGCGGCCTATTTGACCATGTGAGTACGCGCACACGAAAAGTGCGTGTGGCCTGTTGGTAAACGGACCAGATGCGACTGCCAACATGTACTCTCGATGTACAGGAGGCTCGTGTCCTGCAGTGGGACGTATATGGCTTGATATAGTATAGCCCGTCCCCGCCGTCTCTTAACGTATCTGTTCGGAACCAACAACCCTATTTCCCCTAATAATGTGCTGTTGTTTTCCACCTTACTTCTGAGGATTTTAAATATATACGACTTGACCCTGAAATGTATGAAACTGAACAATTTAGGTAAACGTATAAAATTCTAATTACTTCAAATTTTTTCGCGAATGTTACACGTTGCCGTTTATATGAGGGCACGGCAGTGCCAAGATCAGTCGAGAAAAAAACGGGCCGTACCATCTTTTTCTCGAAACAGTTCAGGCCATTTTTGATCCTCCAAAAATTCGTTGTGGATAAAACTAGAAGCCTGAATTTTCAGTAACCAAGCAAGCATTGTATAATTACGATATATTTCATTTGAACCAGTAGTTTAAGAATTATAATTAGTCAAAGTTTGTTAATTTTGTCACTTACTGACTGACTGGCTGACCGATCATCAAAACTCTAAGGCACTTCTAGCAGACATAAAAGCTTCAAATTTAGAATACAAGTAGTGTTCAGTGTATAAATCAAGGAAAAACTAAAATATTTTAAAGCAATCCCATATAAATATAGAGGATAATAAAGTTATATTTGCAGTTTTACAATACATACAATTAGTGTTTAGTTTATAAATCAAGGAAAAATTAAAATACTTGAAAGCAATTTCGGTCTAGTTTTAGGGTTACGACTGCATAAATAATTTTATAATCCCATATAAATATAGAGGTAAACAAAGTTACATTTGCAGTTAATGAACCAGTGCACCTGTACATGTATAATATAATCAAATGGAATAATAGGTGTAGATAGGTACCTAGATAGTAGATATAATTATATCTACAAAAAGAAATGAGATCCCACCAAAAACAAAGCTTGTAAAAAAAACCAAGTCTCGCAACTCAGTTCTTCTACCGTAAAAAGTTGTGAGATTCACTAGGCCATTGCATCGCTTGAAAACACAATGTATCTCACAAGTAATATATACATTGCTTAGTCTTTAGTGCGATGGCCAAGTCAATCTATTTTATTAGGAATATAAAAGATTTTTAATATTAATGTGGTCACTATAACATGTTGTTAGGTTAGCTTATTCCGTAATAACTTAAGATAGAAAGTCCCTTATGTGGGGACTGAATAAATTAACCAACTTGGTATTACAAGGATCTCACAACTTTTGTCGTTGCGACACCTGGTTATTTTTACAAGTTTGGTTTTTGATGAGATATGAATGTTCAAAATACCGAGAGGGAGTTTTATTTTCCAGAAGTATATCGGAAGTGCTGAGAAATAAATAGACGCTCCGACCCGCCCACGAGAAGAATTCAATTAAGTTTCGTGAAGGACTAAGCACTTGTGCTACATCGATGCCAGTGTTCGGTTATACTTAAGGGCTGATTTTCCAATCGTCATAATAAAAGTCTAATAAATTATAACCTGGCTTGACACAAAAGGCTCACAATCAGACAGTTTTATGAATGTAATAATCAATATTATGTTTTTAGTTGGCAATTGAAAAATCTGCCTTAAAACCTTAAAGCCATTAAAGGAAATTTTCTTTGAATTTGTAGTTTTACTTTCTATATAAATGTATATTATTTTTCCATATCAATGTATTCAAAGATGATGTTTCTAGAGTGCACTGATATGTTATGGGTGCACAGTAATTAAAGCATTTTCACGTTATTTTGATGTGCAATGAAATACACCTGGTACGCTTAAAAAACATGTTTAAAACGCTATTAATAATTATGTTAATTAAGGGACACTGTTTATTAAATAGAGTCGCCGCGCTGTGCACCTCTTACTAGTCAAATATACATACATATTATATTATAAAATAAATAATTACATTAATTAATTACATTTAAATACAGTCATAATATATATTATAAAGTAAGCGATCTAATGTATTATGCTGTTGGTGTACCATTTTTAACTAAATAAATAAATTATATGTACAAATAATTATATTGCACGTCTGACTGTTTGTCAACAACAATACATTATGTATAGTCCGGCAATTTGCTCGTGGCAGGATATTCGTATTACATTACATTATATAAAATTACATTATATCCTCATATAATGTAATTTTATTAGTGCTATAGTCTAAAAGATGAATTTTATACATGTTTCTTAGAGAACTATCGGAAGACGTTTCCTAGGCAGCCAGACACTTTTGATGGTTCCTTCAACTTGTCAGAAACATTGAAGATTATATCTACCATAGTAACCATGATCTTATGGAGAAAACAACCTACATATTTTGTCTGTTAAACTCAACAAGGGCCTACCGCGTTGCCTATAAACCTCACTTGCTTTACTCTGAACCTTTTTCGTATTACAGTTTTGTGGAATCAAATCTCTTCTGCGGTTTTCCAGACCTATACCACATAGGTCCCTATGTGGTTAGATCTTATGAATGCCCAATACCCTTTTTTTCTTCTCATCTTTTTCCTTCCCGTTTCGCTCCCACTTTGATGGACCGGCAACACATCTATGATCCAAGGGTTGTGGATGTTCATGGGCGGCAGTGATTGCTACCATACAGTTACCATCAGTTGACCTGTTTGCTCGTTTGCCGTTGCTATAGTTTAAAAAAAACTAGATATCTTGATCGAAAGAGCTTACATTTTAGCTACACGCTACCTAGCATAACCATGACCAAGGTTGCCTACCCAAATGACAGACTGACGACGGACAGCAGCGGCATCAGCACCATAAACTACTAGGTGCTTGCACTCGCCATACCGTTGTATCCACGAAAAAGCATGGCAGCTTATAATAGAACGCATTCTTCAATTCCAAGCGCAGTGCGATATATAATGCTGATGACCTCGGGTTGGGTCGTAATTTAATACATACCATCTGTTACAAACAAGTTACTTCGTGTAAACAAACATCGTAAATATTTTCGAAAATGAAATTAATTCACGCAATTAGAAGTAGCTGCAGCGGCACATACCATGGACGCCTTTCATTTTGCAGCAGTTTGGGGCTGTTGTTTACTACAAGGTACATTTTTTTTTGTTATAATCACAATTTTTTAAAACACTATCTTTTGCTCTTATAATGGTATTTAGTGCGTTATAAGACTACATTTGAGATCCAACATATTTTCTACATTTAGTAATTTGTACTACCTGATTTTTGGTGTATGATACAATTTGATTCCGTCTAGTGTCGCATGGATTTGGCAACTACGGCACGACGTGTCCGGAGCGCGTGTGCGAGGTGCAGGTGCGCACGGCGTCGGGCCCGGTGTGCGGCCGCGTGCTGCAGGCCGAGACCTGCTCCCAGTACTACAGCTTCCGAGGAATACCCTACGCCAAGCCGCCCGTCGGACGCAGGCGCTTCCAGGTACCATGTCTCAGGTCTAGGCTCACTCGATACTGACTAATAATATTTAGCACTGAATAAATTACTGATTACGGTATTCCAGGCGCCAGAACCCCCTAACCCTTGGCAGAAGCCGCTATATGCCACTGTGGAGGGTCCAGCGTGTCCTCAGAGAGATATTTTATACGGCCACCTGCCGATTCAGATTAGAGGACAGAGTGAGGACTGCTTGTATCTGAACGTGCACGTGCCGGCGTGTGCGTCCTTGCAATCTGATCGGAAGTCCAGAACTCCAAGGAGTAGGGGACTGCCTGTGTTGGTGTACATGCACGGAGGATCATTTTACACTGGCTCCGGTAACAGTGATCTCCATGGACCCGAGTATCTCATGTGCAAGAATGTAATCGTTGTCACTTTTAATCACAGGCCAGTATCTCAGTAGAAAATAAAAGGGAGAATGTATAGATTGACGGTAGTGAGGGAAGCTTGATAGAAAGAAGTAGACAAACACGAAGGAGGCCTATGCAGAGCAGTCAGCATGAGAGCAGTGAGTGAATACGGACTGAAAATGCTGATCACAGTGATATTATAGTTATTTATTAATTTTTAAATTAAACTCGAATAAAAATACAATTGTGAATTTACATATTTTGCATTCAATGCATAAAAATATTCTCGACACTTGTTTAAATAGAAACTTATTCGTATATAATTTATGTTGTCTCTCGCAATAACGTGTCAAGTTCATATTATACCTGAATTATTTGTATTTTTCTTGATAAACACTGAAACATGCTCACTGACTGTGCTCCTATGAGATTCACTATCGGCAATTCTCTAAAGGTCTTGCTTTATTAATATTTCAACCTAAGAATCTCTGAATCTGTCATGTCTGAAAACCGTCATGTCATTCAGATCACTCCCTGACGAAAAAAAATATGATAATGCTGCATCGACAATTGATCCTTTTGGTGACAATTAAAAACGTTCTATACATTATATGTATTTCTGATATTTGGTCGAGACTAGTGTGACTGACTTTGATAACCGAAAGCACCGACTTTGGCAGCGTGTTATCAGACCACTATAATAGGGCTACGCTTAGGTTCATTTGATTATCACAAAAAGTTTATTTCCAGACTGGGTTTACTTGGATTCATATCTCTAAACACGGCTAAAGTTCCTGGTAATGCTGGTCTGCGCGACCAGATCTTGGCACTCCGCTGGGTCAAGCAGAACATCAGGTCGTTCGGCGGAGACCGCGACGACGTCACTCTGATGGGAAGCTGCGCCGGTGCCAGCAGCACGCATCTGCTGTCCCTCTCCAAAGCCGCCACAGGATTGTTCCACAAGTCCGGCAGTATTCATTTCCACGTAACATATAGAAATTAGAACTGTCTATAGTCTATACAATAAATAAAACTTTGTCTCTCCGATAGTCTATTCAATGTTGGACAGCAAGATGATATCTATGCAACGTGACTTAAGATAGTTTAAAAAAGTGAAATATCTGAATTCAGATTTGCTTTAACCGTACATGTCAAATGACGATTTGGTCATTCGGTGTTCGTTTCATGATTTCTGATTTGATGTTCATATTAGGCGTATCTCTTGGAATATCTTTATATTGTGTGACGAGAGAAACAGATAAATACTTACATTAGGATTGACTTTAATAATAAATTGAATTGAATAATTGTGCACATTGTCAACATTCTGTTTAGACAACATTTCACATCATTTTATTTACCTGAGAATGTAAATGTCTAATCTGTCTATCAAATTTTTCAGGATTATATTATTGAGCGGTACGGCTATACCTACTTATTTTAGCACATCGCAAAATTATTCAAACTTCATCAACAATCTGTATTTCAAAGAAGTCGGTATCAACAGTACTGACCCCGAAGAGATATATGAACAGCTGGTCAATATGCCACTTAATCAGATTATTTACGCCTCCATGAAAGTCGTATACATCACCGGATTCTCCACTTTCGTCCCGGTCGTCGAAAATAAGTTTCCGGGTGTTACCAGGATCATAGACGCAGAGCCCTTGGACCTTATCTGTAAGGGTCGCGGGAAAGATTACCCTACTTTAATCAGTTACACCACTGATGAGATGGAAGCTATGCGTTTTGTACTACTTATGCTCAACATGGTGGAACGAGTTGCTAACAATCCTTTACTAGTAATAAATCCAAGGATATTGTTCAGCTCGCCACCCGACGTGACTGCTGAGTCTGCAGAGAGAGTACATCAGAGGTACTTCAACGGAACACCCACGTTAGAAACGATCATCACATATTACACGGACGCTGTTATCAAATACCCGAAGTTCAAGTTGGCAGAATGGAGGGCGGCACAAGGTGGGGCACCACTATACTTGCACCAGTTTGGTTATCGGAGCGACTTTAGTGTAGTGAAGTACGGGCTGTGGATAGACTACGAGGGCGCTGCACACATAGAAGATATGTCTTACGTATTTCGCACTACCTCTGCGCTCGGAGACTACGTGTCGTTTCCACCGAAGACCAGAGACGACAGGATGAAGGACTGGATGACAAATATGGTTGTAAACTTCATGCACTGCAGGTAGATTTTTTGTAATCATAATGTTTATGTGACCAAAGTCACTAGGAGTATTATATGTAGTAAATATAGTTTAAAATGGTCGCATATACAAATGGATTCTCTTCATGACACGTATTCTGTTTCACGTTTTGAGCACCACATCATATTAATATTTCTCATTTCTACTTTCTAATGCTTAAGAGAGCAGCGACGTCCCTAGGAGTAAAGGCTGGACTTTGTGACTGCTAGTGAACACAAAAAAACACATGATTTTTTAAAACACTGTGGCGATCGTTTACAGCAACCCTACATGTAGTGATGGAAACGAGACCCCGTGGCCTGCAGTGACCATAGACAATATCGTGTATCAGAACACCAACACAACACGTTTTGATGTCATGCCACTCACTCCTGAGCAAAGAGACATGGTAGAGTTCCTCGACAGTATTGATCCACAGAGCAGGTTGGTTTGAAAACAATTTGAAAAAGCCTATAAAATTTTAAGTAAAGCCTAGAGGGAGATGCTCATTGCCGCCATTATTTCACAAAATATGAACATGACTGTGCCAATTGGCTGATATTATGGCCATAGATTTATGTGTGCTGTGCGAGCATGGGATTTTTCTATTCATTATCAGCCCGGAGTCAGAAATTTGTGTCCGATATGGCGATAGGCTCGCCCCTATCACATCGTGGGACGAAACATACAAGGCGAAATGTGGGTGTCATGGTGCCTACCCCTTCTGGGAAAATGGCGTAAGTTTATGTATGTATGTAGGTAAATGAAATTTACCATTGATTTAATTTTTCAGAGCGGTATCGGAAAAGCTGTCAGATAACACTACTCGCAGTAGTAATGACAAATAGTTGTCATTAAACTTCAGACAAGACGTAGCAGTAAAAGATGATGAAATCCTTTGATATTTGTATTTTCCTCTAGATTTGGATTGGTTGTATTGTCTGTGTTGACAATATTGTATCAAAGTTGATAATTGCAAACATTTTTAATAAATATATTTGGCTTCTAAGTAGGTTTTTTATTTCTATTAGATTTATTGAATTAAAGGTTTAGGTGTTTGTGAGACCAAAAAGTCTTTCGTAGTTTCTGATACTTACGACATCAGGACTATGTATGTGAGTATCGGATGTATTTAATTATTATTTACCCTTTATTAATTACATTATAATAGCACTTAAAATTATTTGTACGAAATCATTTGTACCTGTTATAAGCATCTGCATTTACGATAGGTTTTAACTTACGGTTATGAAGATGTTGAATCCGGGTGTCACTTACCTGTAACAATAAAATTTTGGTGAGATAAAGGCTTGTACAGGTCGGTTCAAATATATAATCAAAAGATTAAGGAAGAAAATCTATTTAAGTATATAACAGTGAACGAACAATGAACAAATAATAGTAAAATAAATGGGACCCAGGATTAGCGAAGGCAATTTCACTCGAAAACCACCTGGAGAGAAGGAATTTGATTATTACAGTTCTCGATATTACACTCACGTAAGGTCTACGAATATTTTTTTTAAAAGGCCATGTTATAAGTAAAGATAAAATATAGTTATTTACAAATAATCTTGCGATTCCTGTACCTTTCGAAACGTTGCATTGGTTTAGTACATATGTATTATGTTTTCGAATGCTTTATGTAAAGGTATCGAACTCTATTATATTTCTTATTTTTATGCGCATATTACATGTTGTCGTATGTATAAAAAAGCGATACCGAGGGTGAATTTTATTTTCCAGAAATATATCGGACTTGCTGAAAATTTAATAGACTCTCCAACCCGCCAATTAAAAGAATTCAATTAAGATTCATACTTAGAACTTAGCACTTGAGCTACATCATCAATAGCAACGTTAGCTTAAAATAAAATTTACGATATCAATTTAATTTGTGTTTAATTAAACGTTCAAAACCAGCTACGTTAATTGACGATAAAAATATCTACAATTTATGGACAAAACAACAGACATGTTTGTTTAACTCAACGTGTGATAAGTGACTCTTACATTTATTTCAGTTTAATCAAAGAATATATGAAACAACAACAAAATAACTATAAATACAAATCTAAATTCCACCCTGCACTACAGGCCAGACGGTGTGATTCCATCTTTATCATCCGGATGGACGGCTCTCCGCTATATGAGTTTTACGCCTAATTTTCTTCCTCCTATTACTGTATGCGACGTGTCGACGTGGCAATTTTCTAGTGATGTAGTATCACGTTTCAAGTAATTTATATATCGATATTTTTTGCAACGCAATGACATAAGAGTAAAAATAATTAAGTCAAGTTTAGTATATGCAATATAACAAAATATTATATCTACAATTTGTAACTGATCGATGTCTGCACTTGGAAGATATAAGAGACACACTATTATAGGGGGACTGCATGAACTTAATAGAACCGTAAGAATGAAAAAGAATTATTGTTTTTTTTCTTTCTGTTTAAAAAGTACCGCAGTCATTTAACAACACTATATTACACAAAGTACAATGTAAGCGGGATCGAAATTGATAACCGCAGTCGATGCGGACTCGTGCAGCACTAAGATTTGGACAGCGCGGGCGATGTGCGGGTGTGCGGAGCGTCCCCTCTCCCACGCGTCATTTTATATCCCGATTGCCATCTCGACCTGTCGCGTACTATACATTATTGTGAAATCAGCTCTCCTTTGTGGTTTTCTAAACAAACAGCGGAACTTAGAAGACAGAGGTATAAGTTTTAAAATTCAATCCAAGTCAATGCCTAAAAATAAAACCGGAAATTGATAGTGATAGAACTAGTTGAATATTAACGAAAACGCAAGTCAGCTCTTAATAAAACACATTTCTCAATTACAGGCGATTTGCAACAAATAATGCCTGACGACGAGCCGGGCTGGGTCGCTAGTTTAATACATCTGTTACAAACAAGTTACTTCGTGTAAACAAACATCGTAAATATTTTCGAAAATGAAATTAATTCACGCAATTAGAAGTAGCTGTAGCGGCACATGCCATGGACGCCTTTCATTTTGCAGCAGTTTGGGGCTGTTGTTTACTACAAGGTACATTACTTTTTTTTTATAATCACATTTTTTAAGACTCTATCTTTTGCTCTTACAATGGTATTTAATACGTCATAGGACCACATTTGAAATTGAACATATATTCTACATTTAGTAATTTGTACTATCTGATTCTTGGTATATGATACAATTTGATTGCGTCTAGTGTCGCATGGATTTGGCAACTACGGCACGACATGTCCGGAGCGCGTGTGCGAGGTGCAGGTGCGCACGGCGTCGGGCCCGGTGTGCGGCCGCGTGCTGCAGGCCGAGACCTGCTCCCAGTACTACAGCTTCCGAGGAATACCCTACGCCAAGCCGCCCGTCGGACGCAGGCGCTTCCAGGTACCATGTTCCGTATCTATCTCAATGTTACCATGAAGGTAACATAGTATCCCCCTCCTAATGTAGAATGATCTAAGCATCTTTGGGGTTTGGAGTGGATATCTGCTGCGATCTGAAATAATTATGGTCTCATGCTAATCGACACTTTTTCTGGACTGCAAGGCACTCAGCAATAGGTGGGGTGCAGTCACTTATACCCGACAGAAAAATAAAATAGATACGCCTATTGATAAAATTTTTGTTTTTTAATAAATATCGTCGTTCTCAGGCGCCAGAACCCCCTGAGCCTTGGCAGAAGCCGCTGTATGCAACAACAGAGGGGCCTTCGTGTCCTCAGAGAGACTTCCAGTATGGCCACTTGCCGATCCAGATCAGAGGGCAGAGCGAAGATTGTCTGTATCTGAACGTGCACGTGCCGGCGTGTGCGTCCTTGCAATCTGATCGGAAGTCCAGAACTCCAAGGAGTAGGGGACTGCCTGTGTTGGTGTTCATACACGGAGGCTCATTTTATACTGGCTCCGGTAACAGTGATCTCCATGGACCCGAGTATCTCATGTGCAAGAATGTTATCGTTGTCACTATTAATCACAGGTCAGTATCTCAGTAGAATTGAAACAGAAAACAAATGGATTGACGGTAATGGATGACTGACTGTAGGGCTGAAAATATTTATATAATATATTCATTTTATCATCTATGGAAAAGGGCGTTACGTGAGTATGGTTAAGCTTGTAGTAATGAGTTTTAATCTTAAACTCAGGTTATTTTTAGTGGCGTTAAATAACTTTAAACAATTTCTACAAATGACATTATAGATTGCATTTTATTTTACCGACGATTGAATGTTTTATTGGTTTTATATTCACCTCCACTAAAAACGTTTACATACCTAAGTAAGGTGCATTCGATACATGAAGATACTCTCGACACTTGTTCAAATGGAAGGCTGTTAGTTGTTAGGCTGTATTATTTTATATTTTTCTGCCCTAGTGACGTCGTGTTATATTTCTCTCAAGTTCATTACCAAAATTAAACATTTATTCTTGATAAAAAAATGAGATGATAGAGAGTATTGGCTGCGGTTTTTCATAACTCTCGTTTTAAACGCAAACTTACTACTGGCAGCTTGTTCTCACACAAATATATAGCCTGAGTGTCATTCTGATTCTCACTAATAGATTATTTCCAGACTGGGTTTATTTGGGTTCCTATCTCTAAACACGGCTAAAGTTCCTGGTAATGCCGGTCTCCGCGACCAGATCTTGGCTCTGCGTTGGGTCAAGCAGAACATTTGGAGCTTCGGCGGGGACCCCGACAACGTCACTCTGATGGGCAACAGCGCCGGTTCCAGCAGCACGCATCTGCTGTCCCTCTCCAAAGCCGCTACCGGATTGTTCCACAAGTCAGGCAGTATTCATTTCCATATATAATACTTCACATGCCACATGAGGCATGTAATTGGTTTTCGTTTTATGAGTTCTCATTTCATGCAGCTTCTATTAGGCCTATGTCTTGAGAAAGCTTTCTATCGTGTGACAAGTAAAACAGATAAATAATTATATTCAAACAGGTTTTAACAACAAAATCAATTGAATAATAATTTTACTCATCGGTTATTTTGTAAATTAAAATAATTTTGTTTAGATAACATTTCACATGGTGTCCTTTAGCTGAGAATATAAAATGTACAATATACATGTCTAATCTGTCTATTGCATTTTCCAGAATTATATTGTTGAGCGGTACGGCTATACCTACTTATTTTAGTCCATCGCGAAACTACTCAAACTTCGTCAACAATCTATATTTGGAAGCAGCCGTTATTAACAGCACTGACCCTGATGAGATATTCGAACAGCTAGTCGCCATGCCGCTTAATCAGATTATCTACGCTTCCATGAAAGTCGTATTCAACACCGGCTCCGGAGCATTCGTCCCGGTCGTCGAAAGTAAGTTTCCGGGTGTCACCAGGATCATAGACGCAGAGCCCTTGGACCTTATCTGTATGGGTCGCGGGAAAGATTACCCTACTTTGCTCAGTTACACCACTGATGAGATGGAAGCTATGCGTTTTGTGCTGCTTATATTCAACATGGTGGAACGATTGGCCAACAATCCTCTACTAGTGATAAATCCAAGACTATTGTTCAGTTTGTCGCCCGACGTGGCTGCTGAGTTTGCAGAGAGAGTACATCAGAGGTACTTCAACGGAACACCCACGTTAGAAACGATCATGACATATTACACGGACGCTTTTGTCAAATACCCGAAGTTCAAGTTGGCAGAATGGAGGGCGGCACAAGGTGGGGCACCACTATACTTGCACCAGTTTGGTTATCGGAGCGACTTCAGTGTAGTGAAGTACGGGCTGTGGATAGATTATGAGGGCGCCGCTCACGTAGAAGATATGTTTTATGTATTCCGGCCCAGCTCTGCGCTTGGCGACTACGTGTCGTTTCCACCGCGTACCAGAGACGACAGAATGAAGGACTGGATGACCAACATTACTGCAAATTTCATGTGGTGCAGGTAGAGCATTATAATTTTGATAGTAAATTCTCTGTCGTGCCTTTCGTTACATTCGACTTGAGATATATTCTTCTTAGATTGAAGTCATGATGAAAATGAATCTATAAAACACTATGCTTATTTAATTCTCTCAACTTCTAAAATTTTTATTTAATTTCAGCAACCCTACATGTAGTGATGGAAACGAGACCCCGTGGCCTGCAGTGACCACAGACAATATCGTGTATCAGAACACCAACACAACACGTTTTGATGTCATTCCACTCACTCCTGAGCAAAGAGACATGGTAGAGTTCCTCGACAGTATTGATCCACAGAGCAGGTTGGTTTGAAAACAATTTGGAAAGCCGTTACTATAAAATTTTAAGTTAAGCCTAGAGGGCTAGAGGTCTAGAGGGAGAAATGGTAATTGCCGCCATTATTTCACAAAATATGAACATGACTGTGCCAATTAGCTGATTTTATGGCTATAGAATTTTTACATTTGAAATATGTTATATTACAAAGTAAATAAAATTAACCATTAAATTAATCTTTCAGGGCTGTATCGGAAAAGTTGTCAGATAATATCAGTAGTAATGAAAAACCTTAGAAGCCGGCAACGCGTCTCCATGCCCTATCGTGTTGGAGATGTTCATGGGCGGCGGTGATCACTTACCATGAGGTGAGCCGTATGCTCGTTTGCCCCCTTTAATATAAAAAAGTTATCATGGATTTTGAGACAAGATATAGTAAAATATAAAAATGAAATGTTGATATTTGTATTTTCCTCTAGATTTGGGTTGGTTACAACCGCACATGTATGTTCGGAATATTATATCAACGTTCATATAATTGTAAAAAAAATTGACAATAAATAGTTTTGGCTTCAAAGTAGATAATGTGGTTTCTTTTAGCTTTAATGATGTAGAATAAGATCTCGAATTTCATGACGCCCCATTTAAACGGGGAGAGTTTCTCGCGGCGAGAACCGTATGCCATTGTCGCATGATATCGGGTTCGATCTTGGCACCGAGACAAATGTTTGTGTGATCCGTGTCTGTTTCGGATTTGTATGTTTCTGAGGCAGAAAAGTCTTTCGTAGTTTCTGATACCTACGATATCAGGACTACGTATGTGACCTACTTATTATTACTGTTAATTATTTACACTGA
The DNA here is from genome assembly GCA_033459515.1 of Theretra japonica. Lineage (NCBI taxonomy): Eukaryota > Metazoa > Arthropoda > Insecta > Lepidoptera > Sphingidae > Theretra > Theretra japonica. Next base: position 359,307 of record CM065951.1, on the reverse strand, counting down.
TAGTGCGGGATTCTAAAAAAGATTTTTACCTGAAGCGCATCGCATGAGAATCGAAACGTGACGGTGGCAGAATGTGTAAGAATCGTAGAGATAAATGGATCGAAAGCTAATTGCTACGATAATTTGTATGTAATCAATGATCATAAATAATTTTTATCTGTTGTTAGCATCATTTACAGATTATTTTTAACTTTCGGTTTAAAACATGTTGAATCCAAGTGTCAATTCCTCAGTAACAATAACATTTAGGAGAGACAGAGGCCTACACAAATAGTTACAACCTGCGGCAGACGCATGTCTGTTGCAAATTGACTCTTTTTGGTCGGCATCGCACTTCCATGACGCATCCGCATGTTTCACGTCACTGATCGTACAGTTGACAGCAATAGATTCATTAAGCTTTTGCGATCGATATTAATAAACCATTTTAATCGCTATTTAAGGATCGATTCCAACAATACACCAACTTGCCAGCTATCCCACGGTTCGTAGCCTGATGTTATATAAATTATATCTTATAGTCGGCCAGCTGGCACCGACCGCATTTTAGATTTATTAACATTAGTTTTATTTCTCTCTTTTTATTAGAATCTTGAAGTCGGTTTAATTTTTCTTAATTATTTTTTAATACTTATTTTTTTTATTTCTATAGCAGTAGTTAAAGTATATTCTTACCATTTTTTTGGTAAGCCAACTATCTACAAGTTTTCTTCTAGACAGCCTCCGTGGCGTAGTTGGTTAGACGCCGACTGTGAAACGAGAGGCCACGGATTCGATCCCCGCACGAAAACAAATATTTGTGCCGGGTTTGGATGTTTGTGAGACCGGAAAGTCTCTCGTAGTTTCTGATACCCACGACACAAGACTCAATTGATCTTAATCTGGGGTTAGAACTATGTATATGTGATATATGCGATTGTTGGGTGTATTTATGTATTGTATTTATTCTTAGTGAATGATATAAACTTTACTCTTTATCCCACGGTGTCTAAAGTGTGCACCCTGGTGCGCCGCGCCGCGCCGTACAAAGTAGAGGGTGCCGCGAAGAAATGTTCTCTTTCCGGATTTTAAGGTTTCTGCCTATTTACCTAACTAGTATCATTGTACATTTCAACCAGCTAGATAGATTAGAGAGCCGCGACAGAATAGTAAACATGTATGTGCGTTGCGGACTGAAAAAGATTGAACACACCAGCTCTATCTCAAAATCTACTGAACCGATTTCTATGAAACTTTCACAGCTCCTACCCTCCTTTTTGAAATCCGACTTATACTTTTTGAGATATGCGTAGACAAACATACATACATTTATGAAATCTGGCACACGCGTTCATAAGTTGGTGCAACTTATTCAAGAACTGTGCAATTCTTACAGAATTACACACATACAGGTCAAATTGATAATCTCCTTTTTTTTGAAGTCGATTAATAAAATTGGCTAGAAGGAAATTTGAGACGAGCACAGCAAGTTTCACTAAAATGAACATAACTGATCCAATTTGATGGATACATCATACTACAGCTCTACATTGTATATGGTCTATTATATTGCTATGTGGTTAATAATAACCAAACATCAAATAATTTTTCAGAGCTCTATCGGAAAACCTGGCAGACAACACCAGTATCAATGACGAATAGTTATCATTGAACATAAGACGACGTGATGTGAAATAAAGAAATATATATTTTGTCTTGTTATTATTATTGACATTTGGAATTTTGTTTACATTTGGCTTAGTTGTGATGACGATGCGCCATTTTGCAATGTGGCGTAACGTTACTTAGGCGTTTTGACGAACGCGATTTGCTCTTACATTACGCCGTAAATTATTTCAGAACGGCGCTGTTTTACAATCTCGCACGCCGTCATGTAATCACGTTCATCAATGCTTCTTCGACATATGTACACACATTGGTGTAAATTATTGGTGGCAATTTTGATTGAGATTGAGAAAGCATCCTGCGTGTGTCGAATCCCTAGTAACCCAATGCCCAATAGCCAACTCGAATGAAAAACGAAGTTACAAGTTGTTGACATTGGTTGCTAGGCGGTCACGCGAGTATTTGCGCCTGCGCATAAAGGCTGGCAAATATTCTAATAGTCGTTCACATATAAAACAAGAGGCGTTATGGGCTTCGACATAAGATGATATTGTTTCCATGTAATGATAATAAATTTTGAAAGTACTTTGGTTTCAAATAGTAAATAATATCATACAACATTAAGATTTATAGAAGTGGAGTGATATAAGGAAATTCATGAAGCTCTCATAGATAATACGTTATTACAACTGAGATGAAATAACTAATATCGGTTCCCCACTTAAAGAGCACCTACTCTGATTCAGAGTGCTTGTGTGACAGCCAGGTGCGTTTCCGAAACTTGGTGGTGAAAAATGAAGAACAATATTAATAAAGATTAATTTTTTATGATTTTTCTATAAACGTGGCCTTTCACTACGGGACTCTTAAAGTTACTCAAGGCCGTATGGAGAGGGTTATGCTTTATTTCCCTCCAAGTCCAAATTAGGAATTAAGAGATCTGTGGGAGAATAAAGGTTACCGACATGGCCTGAAGGATTAGCAAATTGAAGCGACATGGATAGGGTACATAGCGTGCAGAACTCGCCGATGGGGCCGAAACGTTCTTGAGTGGAGACCATGTACAGGCAAGCATAATGCCGGACGCCCGTCTACAAGGTGGATAGAGAATCTAGTTGAAGTTGCCGGCAGTCGCTAGATACAGGCCGCTTCTACCTGGTCTCTTTGGATGTTTTTTGTGGGGTCCGGTTCAGTAGTGTCTCCAAAATAAAAACTCCTTGGGCTTACATGGATCTTAAATTTACCGCCGTAGATGAAGCCGTACTAAATTGTATACGTGTAGTTATTACAATTATTTCCTCTTAAATGTGTTTCCAAACAAGTGTTCTTTTTTTTCTTCGAAATAATTATTGATTTCGACTTTTTTGCCAACTGTTTACACATCGACTGTCTCGGTGGCGTAGTTGTACAACGGTATGATTACAAATTTGAGGTCTCGGGTTCAGGCAGTGATATTGGATTTTTCTATTCATTATCAGCCCGGAGTCAGGAATTTGTGCACGATATGGCGATAAGCTCGTCCCCTATCCCATCATGGGATCACACATAAGGCGAAACTGCCTACCCGTTCTGGGAAAAAGGGGTGATGTTTATGTTAATTATGTATGAATGTTTACACATTTTGCAATGATGGTTTATTATTTGCTACATTTAAATGGAACCATTACTACGAATTATAACCGAAGCAGGATGTGGTGACGTTTTTTAAAGCAATTAGTAGATAAAATGTGTGGAACATAGTGCAGTTGCGGATCGAATAAACTTGTTCGGGCACGCGTCCAATATTGCCGTGGCGAAGTACTCAGAGAAGTGCCGTTCTCGACTCCCATTTAGTAAAGGTGCATCGTTCCTGCCACGCATCCAGAGCCACGAGGAGCTGTACTAGTCGCTTTTTGTGGCAGGCCAGGGTCACTATGTTGAGACTGTAACGTCTAGTCATAGCTGATCACCACCCTTTATCATCATCATTGCGTATGACATTCATCCAGGTCCTTTAGCCAGCTTCCTGCAGCAGGAGTGTATTTATGTAGTTCCGAAATTCCGCCGGGAAAAAAGCACAGTGGGCATTCATTTACCACAAGGGACAAGGTCTGGTCGGGTGCTCCGCAGTCGCATTGTGGTGACTCCCTTAAGCCCCATTTATGCAGGTGGTGGTTAGTTTTCCCCTGGTTGGACCGGAATGTGTTCAGTCTTGTCCATGTTTTACGGTCCGCATCGAAATCGGGCAGCGTGTTAGTGGAGTCAGACACGAAATTTTTGCATTGATGCTTTCAAAATGGCCCCAGTCCGACCGCCAAGCCTCGTTTAGGTCGAACTTGTTTTTGCTCCTCTCGTCCATCCAAATTGGGAATCTTGAACACACCACTCTAGAAAAGACCAGACTTATAAGCACTACTGGCGGTCGCACCCGTAATACTTTCTGGAAGGAGATATTATGAAGGCAAGATCTGGCACTGGTGGGATCGCGCCAGTTACTACAAACGAACATACATCTGCAGTTTCAAGCAATTTGTTCATAGGGGTCTCAAGAATTGCTAGCAACTTACTCGCTTCATGTTAGTATGTTGAAATTTCAGTTATTACCTGTGAGGAATTTAAAGTTGTTATATGGAATGTATGTACTTACATGTAAATTGCGATACTGAATACAATAGGATTTATATTTCTAAGAAGTATTATATATTACCTGTATTTTGTTAACTTTATTTTTCACTGAACCCTGAACGAAATGAGACATAGTATAATTCGTTTATTGGTTTTTGAATGCGTTAAATTACAAATAATTACACGAACAAAGCTAATAACGAAGCAGACGCAACTGCTAATTGTGGTATAAATAACACGTGTACGTCGAGTGGCGAGTACTGTCGCGCAGTTACATACCATGGCGCTCTGCCGGGGATACTTCCTGGCGCTCACTGTCTTCTGCTGCGGTAGGTTCACATCTGTTTACTCTCGTAATGTTCTACCACTTATCACTGATTCACAACCTGTTACATCTTTGAAGGAGAAACTCGCCTTTCATTTCCTTTTTTTTTTTCACTTTTTGCACTTTGGTAACTAAAGTTGCGTTTGATTCATCTCCAGTAGCTCTAATAACTATATTTTAGTCAGTCTCTTTAACCTCATTGGTTTTCGCTTGGTCAAACACATTAGATATTGTTTTAAAAAAATATAATAATTAGATGTATCCCGAGGATCTCATGTCTGAAATGACCACCGTTTTCTCCTGCCTACATTTTCATGATCAGTCGTTCCATAAGCTGTACTAGTGACAGAATGTTGTTCAAATTTTCAGTGTTGGATGGAAGTACAGCTTACGACACATCGTTTTCGGAGCGCGTGTGCGAGGTACAGGTGCGCACGACGTTGGGCCCAGTGTGCGGCCGCGTGCTGCAGGCCGAGACCTGCTCCCAATACTACAGCTTCAAAGGAATACCTTACGCAAAGCCACCGGTCGGACGAAAGCGCTTCCAGGTAAAGATAGATTAGTGTTCACTATCTTGGTGACTTTCAGTTACTTTCAAAACTTTCATTAATAAAATGTTGTGCATTAATAAGATTCAAAATTTTACAACTCACCGCCTGGCTACACCAAAACTTTTAGAGAGTATTGATGTTCGTTCACCATATTGGTTTAATATAGCATAGCTGCTGAATCATTAAGTGAATAAACACTGGTAATTCCAAAAAAAAGTGCGTGGTGGCCTGTTGGTAACGGACCAGACTCGGCTGCCTACATGTTCACGGTGGTCGCGGGTTCAAATCCCAGGGCACACCTCTGACTTTTCAGAGTTATGTGTGTATTGAGAGTCAATCACCACGCACTTTAACGGTGAAGGAAAACATCGTGAGGAAACCTGCATACCGTAGCGATTTTAAAGAATTTCTACGGTATGTAAGTCCGCCAACCCGCATCAGGCCAGCGTGGTGGACTATATGGCCTAACCACTCTCAGTCGATTCTCTCGATTGTAGAGTAGGCCCGTGCCCAGCAGTGGGACGTATATGGGCTGAAAAAAAAAAAACCATAGCCTTTGCTTCCGTCCCAAAAATATATGTAGATGAGCCTGGTGGGCATAAAGACGTTTTAGTTCGAAAACAATTTATTATAACGGTGTCTCTAGGCGCCGGAACCTCCCAATCCGTGGGAGGAGCCGCTGTACGCCACGGTGGAGGGCCCAGCATGTCCTCAGAAGGACAAATTGTATGGGCATCTACCGATCCAGATCAGAGGACAGAGTGAGGATTGTCTGTACCTGAACGTCCATGTGCCGGCTTCTGCCACGCTGCTAGCTGATCAGAAATGCGACACTCCAGGATCAAGAGGTCTGCCAGTGTTGGTGCTCATACCAGGAGGAGGGTTCTACGCCGGCGCCGGGAACAGTGACTACCAAGGACCAGAGTACCTCATGTGCAAGGATGTAATAGTCGTCGTTATAAACTACAGGTCAGTAATAACAACGGCAACTGAACTGTACATGTACCCCTACTTCTGTCATCTCAGCACCATCTCAAGGTAGACTGGCAGAGAATTCCTATGGCATTAAGTCTGCCTATTTACATTGTGTGTATATGAAGTTAAATAAATAAAATTTATTTAGGATTTAACTTTTGACCACATGCTTGTCAGTTTTGTTAGCTTTCTGAGTACTGTTAGTTTAATACCTAGTCTTTTATATTATACTCCTAATAGTGCGCACGACGAACATATTGATGATATTCTACAAGACATTAAGATAGCCGGACGAGATCGACTGGTGACGTGAATTGTAAGGGGCCTTACAATGAGTATACGTATATCTTATATAATATAAAACAAAGTCGTGTTTGTTCGAACACTTATAACTCGACAATGGCCGGACCGATTTTCATGGTTTTTGTTGTATTTGTCTCCGTTCCGAATAGCAGAATAGCTATTAAAAGATGGGAAAATTGCGATGAAAATACTAAAAACAGCATTTTTTAAATCGTTCAAGCGTGGATCATCCAACCAATATAGGTGATCCGAGTTTTGGTTAACAGGAGATGTTGAAGATATGTTGTATTACTAACGTCATCTGTAATTAAACGATAGACTTGCCATAGTCTATCTTGGTTGAGTTTTAATATACAAAAGCTAACACGGGAAATAAGATGTTTCTGATATGAAGATGATTCAAGAAATCTCTACACCCGAGCAAAGCCGGGCCGCGCCGCTAGTTTGAACATATAAAATCGTTGCAAATTCGCTAAGAATCCGATACAGCTCATGTCTCATTAATAAATATCCTTTTTTTCCAGGCTAGGTGTGTTAGGTTTTATGACACTCAATACGGCCAATGTACCCGGCAACGCAGGTTTGCGCGACCAGCTGGCTGCGCTACAGTGGGTGCAGCAGAACATCCGAGCCTTTGGCGGAGACCCTGATAATGTCACCCTCATGGGACAAAGTGCTGGCGCAACCAACGCTCATCTGCTGTCCCTCTCTGAAGCCGCTGTGGGATTGTTCAACAAGTCAGAATTCATAGATGCTTTTTCTTCTTCTCTCTCGCTCTCTGTTTCTTCAGTCACAGGAAGTCCACTGTTGACTATAGGCGTCCACCATGGATCCATACGTTGACCTGTTGAAAGTGGCCTGCATCCAGCGACTTCCCGACTTTTCTTCTTTAGTAGTAAAATATCATTTTGTTGGTTTTGTGAATTGTCAGGTTTTCAAAAATCTTTGGCAATTACTCAACGACATAGAATTACATTTACAATATTCTTAAATTTATGAATATATTATTGAAATTCATTTTATCTCTCAATCGATTTTTGTGTCAATTGTTCTATTATGCAACTGGAAAAATACATATACATATGTACTTAATTTTCCAATATTATTTCAGGACAATATTATTGAGCGGTTTAGGTATAAGTAACTCCTACACTACATCACCATATTACTCCGACTATGTAAACAATTTACTTTACGAAGTGGTTGGCATCAACAGCACCGACCCTGAGGAGATATTCGAGCAGTTGATAGCCATGCCACTCCATGAGATTATATATGCGGCCTCGATAGTTCAGCTCACTACCGGCTTCGTCGCCTTCGTGCCGGTCGTCGAAGACGAGTTTCCCGGAGTCACCAGGATCATAGACGCGGAGCCTTTGGAACTCATTGGTGAAGGACGCGGGAAATATTATCCAACACTGATCAGCTATACCACCAATGAGATGGGTTTTTTCGTTTACGTGTTGCGGGAACTCAACATGTTGGAAAAAATTAATACAAATCCTGGGTTACTGTTGAGCCCAGGACTTACATTCAGCTTGTCTTCCGAGGAACTTGCAGAGCTCGCAGAGACAGTAGGAAAGAGGTACTTTAATAGTTCCCCCACGTGGGAGGCGCTTTATAAGCTTTATTCCGACACGTTTTTCCAGTACCCGGCGTATAAGCTGGCAGAATACAGGGCGGCTCTAGGCGGCGCGCCCTTGTACTTGCACCAGTTTGGATATGAGAGCCTCTTCAGTATAGTTAAGTACGGGCTGTGGGTAAACTTCAAAGGTGCTGGTCACTTAGAAGATATGTTTTATGTATTCCGTGCCGGCTCCGTGCTAGGAGACTACGTGTCGTTTCCACCGACGACCAGCGACGACTGGATGAAAGACTGGATGACAAATGTTACGACAAACTTCATGCGTTCAGGTATTCTATAAATCTAACTATCTATCTGACTTTACAAGTTGTTTTAGTGACTTTTGTTGTGTTTACTGTAACGTAAGTGATAACTGGGTGATTAAAAATTGCTTTGGGCCAGGTTGTTGGTGATTCAACTAGTCCAACTAATTATAAACACATTGTGAACGAAACTTTTAGATAAATGTCTTATTTTAGAACGTGCATATCTATCGATTTCAGCAACCCAACATGCATGGACGCAAACGAGACCCCGTGGCCTGCAGTGACCACAGACAACATCGTGTATCAGAACACCAATACAACACGTTATGACGTCATGCCACTCACACCTGAGCAAAGAGACATGGTGGCTTTCCAAGATACCATTAATTTGCAGTTTAAGTACGTGAAAAGAAGTGAATTACTAAGAAGTAGCTAAAACAACATTTATAATAAATTAGTAGCAAGAAGTGTAAAAGAAGTGATTTACAATTGGTGCCATTCAATTTTCTTTCAATGCCACTATAATGCATAAAATAGTTGTCTTTTTTCGTCGCCTATGACGATGGTATACTTTTTCATATCATATACTCGCAATTGCTATTTTGATTCCTTTTATTTATTTATTTACTTTCAATAGTTTAATGTATAATTGTTACCTTCATTTTTTTTCTCGGACGATGCAAGAATCATTTGATCAGTGTGACGCAAATTTAATGACAATCCGATCATTTACATTAAATGACCTAAATAAATAATTGAAATTAATCATAAATAATTATTTTCAGAGCTCTATCGGACAAGCTGGCAAACCACACTACAGCCCAGTAATGAGTTCTCACTGATAACATATGGAGCTATCATACCGGGTTTGGTTTTAGATCTTGATAAAATGGTTGTACTTTTTTTTGTAACATTATGTGTGTTTGATCATAAACAAATAAAGCAATTTCTATATATGATGTATGTATATATTTTAATTCATTGGATAAAAATACACAACTAATTACATGAACAGCATCAAAGGAACCACTATGGTTGACACGACACGAGCTGACATGAGTCATATTTCTAGTCTCATATTATTTAATTTGGTGACAATAAATATTATAGCTTTGATCTTATAGTTGATCATGATGTATCTTACATTTATTTAAGTAAAATTACTTCGGAAATTTTGCCTGCATTCCTGAAGTTTAATAATAAAATATGTTAATTTTGATGGACTACCAATTCGAATTAGATATATTTTATAACAAATCTTAATAGCGTATCAATATAAATAAAATCTGATTTAGAAATTATTATTTACTATTGAATGTAAGTACATGTTGTAAAGTGGTTTTTAATCCTTAATGTTTGGGACTAACTATGGCCCATTGCTACCCGCATTGTTTACCGTAATTTTATAACATAGCTTATAAAGGTCCAGCTGGCACCGACTTAAAAAAAATTAAGTATTTTAGATTTATAAAAAAATTGTTTTGTTTTTCCCCGTTTACTACAATTTTGAAGTCGATTTAATTTATTAAATTATTTTTATTACTTACGGTTACAGCTTCGTTGAATCTGAATCGCTTACCTGTAACAAATTCATTGAGATATTAAAATAATTGAAATAAAACTCATGGGCACAAATTCTTGACTCCGGGTTGATAATGAGTAGAAAAATCAAATACCACTTTGCCCGACACGGGATTCGAACCCGAGACCTCAGCTTTGCAATTATACCACGGTATCACTGCGCCACCGAGGAATTTGTGCCCGACATAGCGATATACTCGCCCCTCATAAATAAATAAAACTTAATTAATAATAATAATAAAAAAATATATAAATAATAGTAAATATATATTTTTTTGTAAACAGATAATAAGTTTTATGTGTATTGACTTGTCATAAGAGCTATTTCATTGCCTACGTGACCAATAAACGAATTTCATTTCATTTCCTCATCCCATCATGTGACGGAACACACAAGGCGAAACATGGATGTCCTGGTTGCATCTATGCCTTACCTCTTCCGCCAACCCGCACTAGGCCAGCGTGGTGGACTATATGGCCTAACCACTCTCAATCGTACTCTCGATTGTAGAGGAGGCCCGTGCCCTGCAGTGGGTCGTATATGGGCTGATACAATACGACAAAAAATTACCTCTTCCGGGAAAAAGCGTGAGTTTATGTATGTGTGTATGTTATAATGGAAATTGAAAAGTTTTTGCTTAATTATAATAAAAATAACTATAGTTTCATATCTGTTAGTAGACTAACCGCCGTACTCATAGACAGTTTTAAAACCTATTTTAGTTATCGAATGTTTGGTCCCTTTCCAACGACTTTCGAATTCAGTTTGAGCGAAGAAGACAAACGATTCGATAATTAAAATAGGTTTTAAAACTGTCTATGAATAAAGCGGTTAGTCGTGAAAGTACGTGTTTAGTTTATAAAGTAGTTTATAAACTTCTGAGTTCATTGAGTTTACGTATCACGTAATAGATTCCGGCTTATCATTGTCTCACAAAAAACGTCGTAAACGTTAAAATTTCCTGTCGCGCTTTGTTCAGTCATTAGGAATGCCTAAAACCCAAATATTGGTACCCATCCGTTACCACTATACAATCCGCCACAGTATTCTACTCGTATATCCCGTCATTGATCTTGTTTCGGGTTCGCGTTATGTTTTGGTATTCCATATCATTCAATGTTATTCTCTCTGGTGTTTTGTTCCAACAGATAAAGGCGGTTTGACAAATCCACAAATGTAGTTTGCAACTTAGAATTATTGTTTTGTAAATCTTTTATTATTTCATTTTTTTCTTTTAGAGCGGAATTCATTTTCTCGTGCTGTGTTATGCAGAAGTTCATAAACTCCTGTAAATAATTGAACTGTTATTTTTATTGTTTTTAATTCTGCTGATATACATTGTTGGATTGTTGTATGCAGAGCGTTCCTTAGTTTCAGTTTCAATATAGATCTTAGGTTTTCTTCAGTAATATACGCCTCACTGCGCGAAGGGGTGGGTGCAGTAAAGTTTAAACACGGGTTCTGGTGTCTGTTCAACGGGTTTTGATTTTCCACTTCCTGTTGCTTTTGTCTTTAGACAATGGCCTAATTGGAGCATAATTATTAGACAGTATCTTTTATTTGCTTCTATTTGTTTTTATAAAGTAGCGCCACCTGTTGGTACTCCACTTGACTCACTTTGACAAATGTCAAGATGCTATAAAATTAATAATATATAAATGAACGAAGTGTCGATTGTAGATGGCGTTGTTTTGTTCTCTCGATGTTAAATTGGCATTTACAACGAACGTTTTTGTTCACGAATTGAGGTTATCATGACGAAAAGTTATTTGCACAGACACTTCAAAATGTTTGGTATACTAGGATATGCAGGCTAAAAAACTAAGTCACTTTATCGTTTTGCTTATGTTGATCAACAAACACTCTTTAGTTCTAACACTTATGCAGTTTTTTAAAAGTAACACAAGTATATGTTTATTTATTAAGTCGCACTTGCAATTGGAGATAACCATATTTTATTAATTAACTTAACACATTTTATTTTGCCTTGTAAGCGATCGGATATGTCATGCTCGCTTAAGTCTGTGCTTGCGGCGACATCGTGAGCCGGGACGGTCAATTCACTTCGGCTGGCACATGCGTCATACTCGTGAACGAGTGCTGCTTGTGTGGACTGGTCTGTCCGATTTGCTTACATTGTAACTGATTGATGGATTACATAAGGCTTTCTCAATTATTCACTGCGTTGGTGAAACAGAGTATACCGATTCTTCAATCTGGGCTTCTTCGCTTCACTCAGCCATATTAAACATATATGTAAGCAAATCTGTATTCAAAATATATGTCACTTGCAAATTATAACAATTTATCAATGAACAGCTCTGATTTAAACCAACTTGTAACTTTTGTAATAATCACGACATTGTAAACTGGTTTTGTAAAGAGCAACACTAGAGTTTCTTGTCCGTTCTTCTGTAGTGAAAACCGCTTTCCGAACCGGGTGGTAGGTCAAAAAATGACTGATCTAAATAATGTTGAACATTTTAATAGATTCAACAAATTATTTTCATTTTCAAAAAAAGGCAAAAACTATACTCAGTAATGTACTACAAAATAAATAAATATTTTGGCTTTGGAAAATGGCTTTGGCTCTGAGTAAATACTCAGCCATTTTCAGTGTTGCCACTCCACTTACGTGCATTAAAGTCAACTTAAATTGTATAAAAAACAAAACAATGGTTTCTGTATTTGCCATTAGCCGCCAACAGTATTGGTTATTCTACGTAGCGTGTTTCAATTCAAAAGAGAATTATTGGCTATTTAGGCCACCTGTTCCTATGTTTGGCTATTGGGGTCCGTTTCATGAGGACGTTAGCACGTTAGCACGCTATCTCATCTTTCTCCGTCTGTTTTTATCAGTAACAATAAAATCGATATACCCAACAGTCACATACATATGTACATAGCCTTGACCACTAAGATCGAGTCATGTGTCGTGGGTATCAGAAAGACAGACTTCTCGGTCTCACAAGCATCCAGACCCGAAACAAATACCTGTGGATCACACAAACACTTGTCTTGGTGCGGGGATCGGGAATATCTGCCCGTCATGTCATGTATGTGTAGAAGAAAGTGTAGGCAGAGGTACTAGTACCACTAACATTTCACCAAGCTTATTTGCGTCTCGAGATTTAATAGAGGATGATCCTATAACAGCATCAGACACCTCATTTATAGTAAATGTACTGTTCAACATGGGTATTGAACCCCCGACTCTACGGTTCTTAACCTATAGGTACTACCATTGGCACTAGAGTCTAGTGACTAGATCAATGAAACGAGTTAAAGCTAATCATCCATATACATGCATATATAATATATATATACATATAATAAATTTGTAACCGATCGAGGTCTGTACACTTGCCCAGCTAACACCCTGGATTAACACTTTGGCTACTTTTTACCCGAAAAATTTAGTGTTCCCGTGGGATGAGGAAGGAATACCGATATATTTGTTACTTTTTTGTACCCAAATGAATGGGATGGGACAGAATTACATATCTTGAGTGAGAATGAGACGGGACAAGGCGAGATATAGAGGGACGAAACGGGATGGGATTTCTTTTTTAAAAAGATAAACACACAAACGGATTTGCGGGCAGAAGCTAGTATAATATAAAAATGCATAATTTTAAATTGCTTACTGACTTAAAAGTTTAATTACAAAACGAAGAAAAAATAATTACTCTATAATGATCCTGATATTGTAAAAAAGCTTATAATACAGTAAGTGATAATTTTTTGTTCCGATCAGCAGTGTGGTTTGGATACCACTGTCCATAAAGAAAATGTTTCTTATCTTCTTCAAATCTTTACAATTAAGGTATGTACCTTAATCGTAAAGATTTGAAGCCAGCGTAACTACTGGACATAATGAAACTTAACACCTTATGTCTCAGGATAGCGAGCGTAGTGGAATACCAAGCATTGCTTTGTAATTCATGGTATTGTTTGGTTTTGCAACTGTCCATGAACGATCGTATCGCTTACCATCAGGCGAATGGCATACTCGTCTCGCCATTCATTGCAATAAAATAAAACAGGATACAACGGATATCAGGTCCTTATTGTCGACTCTTTAATGGTTACATTTTGAAATGTCCTTCGTGCACTCACAATATTACGGTGAACAAAAATTTTATTTCGACGTAATAACATTCAAATAATGAAAATACTAAAATACAAGTAGTTCAAACATATCACATTTTTAATACTTTTTACATCCTTTCAGAATAATTTGCATTCTAATAAAGTTTCTAAAAAAGGGTTCCTCAATATTTTTCTTACAAAAACATCGCTAATGAATTATTATGGGTCGTGCATTTTTTTCCAAATACAATATATTAGAAAAAATAGTCACGCCTGCTCGTTTTGACCGTCTGGTATTCATGTTTTGTGGGACCTGCTTTGATTTTAAAATTAAAATTATATAAAGAACATAAGAAATTGTACAGGGTGATATTGACTTACTGTATCAGCCCATATACGTCCCACTGCTGGGCACGAGCCTCCTCTACAATCGAGACCACGATGGAGAGTGGTTAGGCTATATAGTCCTCCACGCTGGCCTAGTGCAGGCGGACTTACATACCATAGATTTTTTTTAAAACCACTATGGTATGCAGGTTTCCTCACGATGTTTTCCCTCGTCGTTATAGTGCGTGGTAATTGACTATCAATACACGCATGACTCCGAAAAGTCAGAGGTGTGTCCTGGGATTTGAACCCGCGACCACCGTGAACATGTTGGCAGCCGCGTCTGGTCCGTTTACCAACAGGCCACCACGCACTCTACATTACATTACTTAACATTACATTGACAATTGACATAATATGGTATTTAGTTTAAACCACAAGTCCCTAACCATCTCAGGTAACATTGTGCTAAGTTTGAAGAAAAAATACTGCCTGGTAGTTTGTCAACAATCGCGAATTTAGTTTTCAAGGCATTTGGACAACCCGTATAGATACGAGTCTTTTTACCGCTCAGGTAAGTTCTCGAACCGAACTGAAGTTCAGCTAAGCGGTAAAAATATTCGTATGTATAGATCGAGAAAACAAAAAATCACTATTTATAACAAAAAATCGCCTTAGATTTTTTCCAATATTGTCCAATGTCACCTGGAGTGATCAATATCACTCAGTATAATGAACTCCTTGCGTCTAATTGTCGTAGTATAAAGCTCTTGATGTCGACCTTGAAGAATTGCTTAGTACACAGTTAGCAAATTTTAACCTACTTAGTCGTTCGTAAAGAGGTTTTATGTTCTTTTGAACACTTATTCGCATCCGCAATTAGTAGGTACCTATGTGCGGGGATCGACTAAGCTTTGTAGACCGTCAAAATAAACAATTAAAAAGTTTGCCATTTTCATTAACAAAAAAAGTTATAAGATAGGTCAAAGTTTTGATTTTCAAGTTAATATATTTTTAGAAGACCGTTGTTTTTGTTATATATTCTTATGCATTATTTTCGGTCACCAGAAAAACAAAATACACATAATTGATAATATGTAACCATAAACCTACAGAACCCCGCACCACGACTGACCCGCGCGTGCGTTCGTACGCGAGATGATTTTAGTGTCTATAAATGAGGTGAGTACAGTCTGCAACGCACACAACCGAGCGGCAACCATGGCGCTCCAGCGTACCTGCTTCCTGCTGCTGACTGTACTCTGCTGCGGTGAGTTCTCTGCCTACTCTAGTTTCACTAGGCTTAATTAAATAAAATCTAATAAGTAGGGCCTTGGAATTGAATTATATTACATAAAGGGTATATCAGAACTGCTACCGAAAACGAAGCCAGGTGGTAGTTTTACTGACTACAGGCACAATGGAACTAAAAATTTTGCAAGAGGGAGCAACGATATTTTTTTGTAATGTTTTAAAATAAAATATTACAAAAAATAACTATAGATTACCACCCAAACACAATAAATAAATATTATTGTGTTAGGGTGGTAATCTAAAGTTTTTGCTAAAATTATAATTTAAAGCTTTGTCTATTATAGCGTCTTTTTAAATTAAAGGGTGTACATTTTTTTAGAGAAATGTACAAAAAAATACAAAAAAATTTGTCGCTTTTTTTTTGCAAAAAGTTTTGATGCATTGTGTCTAGTAACTAAAACTACCACCTGGCTTCATTTTCGGTAGCAGACTTGATATACCCTGTATATTTTAAAGTAGTGTGGATATATTTTTTTTTCTTAATCTAATTGTTATGATTTAATAGAAAATAAAATTAAGAAAGAAGGGGAATCAAGTACTTTTTATTTGCTTATAAATCTGGGCCTTCGCATCGTGTCTGTAGTCACTAAAATTACCACCTGACTTCATTTTCGGTAGCAGTCTTGATATACCCTGTATATTACGGAATTTATCGCAGATAAAATCGTTTTATAATACTTTTATTTGAATATGTAACATTCGCGTTAATATAAGAAACCATTTAAAAAAAACGAATATAGTCCGAACTGACTCCACAATTTTTAAAATACTTAAAATTTTCCCACTCTTCAAGGTTGCAATAAACTTATTGTTGACGGTTAGAACATCTCAATGTCTAATTTTGTCTTATGTATACTTACGATTTGTGTTTTGGGTTGTGTGTGTGTGTGTGTGATAAATTCTAGTGGTGTTCTTATGTAATTGAAATCCGGTAAAATATCTTCTAGTACATATATTAATGTCATGTGCAAAACATATTTTGCGGATTAATTATGAATTTGTAATGTTTACATAAATATGGTAACAATAATAAATTCGTATTTACTTAACGTAGTTAGATTAATAATGACGAATTATAAAGATTTAGTATACTTATGTTTTTAATGGGTAAGTGGGTATAAAGAAGAAAATTGTTGGTAATAAAGTAAGTGCCGTATACCTTAGTGATTTGAAAGGTCCGCCAACCTGCACTAGGCCAGCGTGGAGGACTATATGGCCTAAGCCCTCAGAATAATACTCTCGATTGTAGAGGAGACCTGCGCCCTGAATTGGGACGTATATGGGTTGATACAGATACAGAATAAAGTAATCATTTCAAAAAAAAATAATCGTACATACGAAGTTGCGGGCATAATCTAGTTATTAATAAAAACATGCGGACGACTTATTAACCATTATTCAAAGGAAGAGAGAAAACAGATTCCTTTTAATAAATTAATGCCTGAGCTATGAAAAAGTTATTTAAAAGAAAATAGGTCACCAAAACTTACCTCAAACTCTTGTATTGAAACTTATATTTTTCTGTGAACTCATCTTATGTGGACATTAATAGAGAAAAAATATTAATATGTAAAAAATAATTAAGACAAAACGGTGACGGATTGTCTCGGTGGCGCAGTTGTACTACGGTACGATTGCAAAGCTCAGGTCTCGGGTTCTAATCCCAGGTCGGGCAAAATGATAGTGGATTTTTTAATTAATTATCGGCCCGGAGTAAGGAGTTTGTGCCCGATATGGCGATAGACTCACCCCCACATCGTGGGACGGAACATATCTACAAGACGAAATGTGGGTGTCACCGTGGCACCTCTGCCTATCCCTTGATTGGAAACAAGCGTGAGTTTATTTATGTATGTATATATCTTACAGAATATAAATATCTCGGGTCATCGATATTGGTTATGATTGCACTGTTAAGGACATGCTTTTTTCGATATATGTATACAGATGCATCTTAAAATGTATAATGAAAAATGTATATTTAATGTAATAATGGGCCTCGTCGACCATCAGGCGACATGTCTCCTTAATCACGCACTAGTTTATAAAAAAAAGCAACTAACAATTTTTGTTGCCCTTATCCCGTGAGATTTCAATTATCTCGTATCAAGAAATAATCGAATTCACGAACATAACTTATTACCAGATGGCCTCACAGTTAATATCTTATTGATTAAAGGATATGAAAGAGAGCCGCTCCTTGTATGATACGTCCTTGGGAGCGGTAATTGGACTTGGCTAAACAATAGCTTTAATCCCCAAAGAGAAACAATTTCATTTCATTATTGCCACACTTCAGGGTCTGTCTTGTATCATGGGCGGTTTTAGATATAAACAAATATCTAGAACTATTATATGTGGCATAGATAAGTATAAAATAGTTATCTTCGTGTTAAAAACCGGCAGCTACTAAAGAATCAGCAAAATACTTTATTTTTTTCTATTTCTACACAGTGCCTGTAATATTTAGATACACAAATACGATATTAATTATAAAACGTACTTCTTTTATACAATAACGCAACGGAACATTAGTAACAAGTAAGTTGACATTAATTTCAGTAATTTTTACATTGGGAATTAGACAAATATAAAATGCTATATATATACAATAATTTCAAAATAAACACCCCTTATTCGGGACGATTCTACTTTCACCGATATAATATTGTGATTGTTATATATGAGTATAATAAACAACTTATCAAATATCAAACATATGGCACGTGATCATACGCAGTACTTCCGGCGGAGGATGAATAAAACATTATCCAGTTTTAAATATTCCATACAAGAGCTTAGGCATGTCAACGAGCGCCGTAATTAAAATCCAGTTATGTATAATTGTCTATGTATACTAATATCTATAGTAACACTAATAGCCAATAATAAGTTATGTTGTATAATGACACTAGCACAGGCTAGTGATTGTTAACAAAACAAGGAAGACATCACCATCGTAAAATACTTCTGTCCGCTACAAGGATAATACCGTGCTATGAACGTGTCAAGGACGGAAAAAAACACCAATCAAACGTATTAAATGTTTATGCCAATCTACACTACAATGTCGGCCTAGATTCATTCTTTAGGTTAAAATATTATCACCTATACAAAGAACGAGTTTATTCAGACATTTTTAAAATCTATTTTAGTTATACAATGTTTTGCCTTTTTCGCTCAAATTGAATTCTAAAGTCGTGCGAAAGGGACAAAACATTAGATAACTAAAATAGATTTTAAAACTGTCTATGAATAAGACCGAAAGTGTGCACTTATGCTGTTCGCATCAGTAAAAGTATGGACGCATCTCTTGAACCAATTTTTAACCCACTTCAAAAAAGGAGGAGGATCTCAATTCGTCGGAGTATATTTTTATGTATTAGTCAATGATGTCTGAACCGTCTGAATTTAAAAATTTCTTTTTTTGTTTTCCCAGGTGGTATTCCATTTAATTTTATCGAAATTCGTCGAGCGATTTTTAAAAAATCAACAATAACTTCTTATTTGGAAACATTTTATCAAATCGAGAACGAATCGTCATAGATATAATAATATAGATCAAACTTTGATCCCGTGATGGACGACGGAGCGCGTGGCCTCGCTTCTGTCGTGGACGCCCGTGACACCTTAACGGGGCGTCCAAACAGAAATGTAAGTGGGGGACAACTTTGTTCCCCAGTGGAATGGACCGGATAAGGTTCGGCGCCGGGCAATTACAGGGTAGGAATTGGGGCGCTTCTCGCCCTGATGTATCTCGTGTCGCCCAAAAGGTGCGCGAAGGCCATCGAGGGGTTTTAGTTGGTATGCTGGCGTAGGATTTCATAGGGACCCGGCTCGGCCGCATTATCGGCAGCGTGCCGGGCTGGGATGCCAGTGACACTAACATACCTCTTTCGGCCCCTCTCGTAACGAAAGGGGAGCTCGACAGCTTTCCTCTTGACACATAAAAATAAGTTCACCTTAATTCTAAAGGGGTGAGTGGGGGTGGGGTTAGGACCACCCGAATTTCGCCCCAATTTGGGAGGCAAGTCAATCGTCCTATCAGACATGGGTGTCAATAATTTCATATAATCTAACAACTTTTTAAGTATTTACGCATTACTATTGGTTTACTTTCTTACTTACGCTTTTTATAAAAATAAATCTGGATATATACTATTCTTAAAGTATAATTAATATGTATAATTAGGTACAAAATGTTTCGAGTAATAGTAAGTATCTATAGTTCTATAAATTATTCATGTACTGCCCTGAATCAAGTTGCGACTCCTGTATAATCAGTGTATTGTATACTTCTATTGAAAAGGGCAACGATAGAGTTTTTTGCTCGTTCTTCTCTGTTGAGAACAGCCTTGTGAATCGGGTGGTAGCGAAATAAAGTGACTAAATCTAAATAATGTATAACATTTTAAGGATTCAATAAAGTATTTTTATTTTTATTTAGTTTAGTTATAGACTTACTGGGGCCTCGAATTGTAAGTTTGAATCCAATGACATGTTGTTATTTGCGTATGTATGTATTCAAGCTAGTTGGTGAGCGCAATACTGAAACACTCTAACATAGAATACTTAACGACGTACAAAACTTAAATAGCATTTATTGTTATTTTAGTTGAACATATTCGTATGGCCTTGGCTATAAATATACTTCAAGTGATATTTATTATCGTAATATTTTATCTAACCTCTAGCTATTTGTACCAAATGTTTCCGTACTTCAATGGCATATTAAAGGCTAATCTAGATTACATTAGCGTTTAATATGCCATTGAAATTTAATATTAATTTCGTTGCAATCCAAAACTATTAGCGAGTTGCAAGAAGTTCATGACATAACATATTAATATTAAAAACTACATACATAGCATCGTATACGAAAAGTCATGCCAACCATGGTCTGTCTGCACCTTGGAGGGACTTCGGGACGTCAAAGCGAAAACGCCGAAGCGCCGCCAGGGGACGCTATGCAGTATTACTCATAACCGCTAGCTGTTTGATTGAAAGGGTTCAGTTAAAGAAGTTCTTGTTAATTTCGATGCCATGGCGGTGTCGTCACGAGATTTGTCAAATATAAGAATAAAGAAAAATATTCTGCATGGCGAGCATGCTCGTCGCTAAGCACCTGGCACCTAGCAACTAGTTTCAACAGCAATAAAATTGTACACAGCATGGCAGGCGACCGCATGGAGCAGTTATGGTTGCAGTCAGAGCTGCGAGGTGGTGGTGCAGCTGGACTCGGGCCCCATCTGCGGCGGCGTGAGGCTCGCGGAGGACGCCATCGAGTACTACAGCTTCCGAGGAGTGCCCTACGCTAAACCCCCTATTGGGGAGAGGAGATTCGCGGTGAGCACTTATTATAGACATACCCCTTAAGATACAGAGGCAGCCCTGAAAGCTTAAACACATGTAAATTGTTTATCTACGACTATACACCAGGAATTGGAGCCAATGGACCCGTGGACAGACACCTTGATGTGCACAGACGAGGGACCAGCGTGCCCACAGCTCGACTTCATCTACGGCAGCATCCCAGTGCAGCCGAATGCCATGGATGAAGACTGCATTTACGCCAACGTCCACGTGCCGACCTGTGCCACGCTCAACCTGACTGAAGACGATGAGGAAGAAGGCATGCCTATACTGGTGTTCATCCACGGCGGAGGCTACCAAACTGGCTCCGGCAACGCTGATCTACACGGCCCCGAATATTTGATGTACAAGAAAAAAATGATCGTGATAACATTCAACTACAGGTACCAACGAGTTATGTTCTTATAAGTATGAGAGCAAATGTTTTAGTCCTGGCTGATATTAATTTGTATTTGGTTCCAGACTTAATGTGTTTGGCTTCTTGTCGTTGGGATCCGACAAGATCCCCGGCAACAACGGGTTGAGAGACATGCGCTCGTTGCTCTTGTGGGTGAAGCGGAACGCAAGGAGTTTCGGCGGCAACCCGGACAACATCACACTCATGGGCCAGAGCGTGGGCTCTACCAGCGTTCATTTGTTGACATTATCCGAAGCCACAAATACGTTGTTCAATAGGTGAGACAACTTAATAGTTATTAAAAAAAGTTTATTAAACGTGATTAGGAGATCTGGGACAAGATCTGGGACGGATTAAATGAAAATGTTTCAAAACATAATTTAAGCCGCCCAAGAATATTAGTCAATTCTTACCACCTGTCAAGTGCCACATACCTACTATACCTTTGCAAAAACCGGGCGTATATAAAATAGACTGTGACTGTGGCCTCTCTTATATCGGCCAAACCATACGAAGCATAGGGACCTGCGTACAAGAACACAAAGCCACGTTAAACACCAACGCTCAACGAAGTCTGCAGTTGCTGAACACATAGAGAAAGGCTCCAAGCACTACCTTCGTTTTGACCAGCCCCAAGTCCTCGTCAAAGAACACCGTTTCCTGCCCAGGATGTTTCGCGTGGCTATTAAAATTTAAAAAAATCCAAATTTCAATAGAGAAAATGGTCTAAAGCTTGCGCCCACATGGGATCCAATTCTACATTTAAATAAAACGGAACCTAAAAGACCAACTGCCAGACCTCAAGACACAGTGAGCTCCTTCTGCGTAAATCGGATCGCAAAAACCATTTTTTTAAATAATTTTTTTTAATTTATTAATAGTAAATTAAGGGTAGTTAAATTTAACAGTCACTAAGCAGATGACTAATACCTCGGTCCGCCCCGTGACCACGAAAACTGTAAAGTGATCGAAACGTCGGGAAGTTAAAAAATGTAAAAAATTTAATCAAATACGCTATAAAATCCGTAAAAATTCGTTTTATTTGAAAATACTAGTCCCTTAGAGATGGGAGAAAATAGAATAGATAAAACTTCGAAATCCCTTAGCCTAGGAAAAGGAAACTTTGTGGTATTTTAAATACATATATTACACTCGCATCCTTATCAAACAATGTTATGTCTCATTTGTGTCTACCACTTGGCCAAGTTTCTACATAAAACCTGCGATTCTATTGTAAATTAAATATGTTTTCGTGTTTACAAATACAGTGCAATGTCGAGGTTATTGTTACAGGGCCATCATGATGAGCGGTACAGCTGTCCCTAACTTCTATAGCGCATCTCCAGTATACGCTAAATATCTGGCCGATATGTTCCTCGGAATACTCGGCATAACTTCCACGGACCCGGACGAAATACACCAGCAGCTGATAGACATGTCTTTGGACGAAATCATGTGGGCGAACAGCCTGGCACAGAACTTAACCGGTCTCACAACCTTCGTACCGGTAGTGGAAGGCGAGCAGTCAAACTACACCAGGATCTTGGACGACGAACCAATCAATCTAATCACACAAGGTCGAGGAGCAGACATACCCTTAATTCTCGGATTCACTAACAATGAAGCGGCATTCTTTAGAAGATCACTCGAAAATCTGTCAGTGTTAGAACGTCTCCGTCAGAACAATAAGATTGTGATGTCGTTGCGGTTGGCGTTTAGTATGAACTCTACCCAGGCGAACGAGACAGCGGAAAAAGTAGTGGCGAGATACTCCAACGGTTCGATCACGCTGGACGAGTTCCAGCAGTGCATATCGGAGTTGTACTTCGTGTGCCCGGGCGTCCAGTCGGCGCAGTGGCGCGCGGCGCTGGGCCGCGCCCCGGTCTACATGTACGAGTACCAGTACGAGAGCGAGCGGAGCATGGTGAAGCGCGCGCTGTGGCTCAAGTACTCCGGCGCCGCGCACGTCGAGGACCTTACCTTCGTGTTCCGCACCACCACTCTGCTCAGAGACTACGTGTCCTTCCCGCCGCAATGCAACGACGACTACATGAAGGATTGGCTGACCGATTGGATTATCAATTTCATCAGTTGCGAGTATGGTATTATTGTTTTTACGTGAAATATAATAAAATACGCACAGATTAGAAACGTAGGTTTTGTTCCAGCAACCCTACATGCATGGATGACGACTCGTCCCCGTGGCCTCCGGTGGCCTACAACGATCTGAAGTTGCTGTCCGTGACAGAGCCGAACGTGTACACCATGACAGAGTTGTCTGACGATTACAAGAGTTTGGTCAACTTCTACTACGATATCGACCCAGATACACGGTAAGAATTTTTATTATTACAAATAAAAAGCATCAGATAGATAGAGAATGAAATAAAATAAGCGCATAAAATAATAGAGGACTAAAAAATACTACATTCCTGCTCTGTGTTATATGTTATATACTATTATCGAGGCAAATAATAATGACATAACTGGACAATAATTATAGATATGTTATTTTTTTCAGGGCTGCATGTGAGTATTTAAAAGTAGATCCGTTTTAATAGAACATACCGCCGAATACGCATACTGCCGAGAAATCAATCAAACAAGCAACAGTGACTGAAGACTACACATATCATAGATATCTTCCTGCTCATATATTCAAAACTTTTAGCAATCTGTAACTTTGATATTTTCCCTAAATAAACCAACAACCACATTACAAAATAACTTTTGTAATCAGATTAATAGTTACTTGCGTAATTCTGGAATAAATTAAAAGTATTTTTTAAGCTGCTTTGTATTTTTAACAAGGCTCGAAGTAATACCGGCGCTTACAAAAGATTTTCAAATAGTATGTACATTAGTAAAGACAGTTATATAACAGTAATGTATCTAGTTTTCTGAAAGATGGCAATAAAGTAAGGAAATTAATTTGCATATTTCTTATTAAAATTTATATTTTCTGTGACCTGTAAACAATTGTATGCAAACAGACAATTATAAAATTGTTGAATTTTATTTGTTTTTATTTTTTCCTGGTATTTCGTTGTGAAGGTGTTTTAGTTATCAAAGTCTTTTTCTTATTAACTATTTGAATCATTTGACTTTTTAATATTATTTTTTATTTTGTATTTGCAAGATATACGAAGTAAATCAATTGGTCAATTAGTTTCAAATTCGTAATACATACAACGCAAAATAATACTGAGTCTTATGAAGGTAGTTATTTCAATTAAGATTTAGCCCCAGGAACAAACACCTATGGTGGTAAAAAAGTGGTCGTGCAAGTGAGTACTTCAGAAAAATAAACTTGCTGCTGTGATACTGGAACTTGCCAATCATGGCCATTTCTCAGCCACAAGGAGGCCACTGCTGCAGTAAATGGATTTGACTTGAAAGCTTATATGTAGTTTAAAAACTAGATCGGCCACAATAAATATTGATGAACTAAAATTGTTTTTCACTTTTTTTTACATGGTTAGGTGCAGTGCATTGCGCTTACCATTCATTAATGGGGACTTCATTACAAAACTAAGTTATGAAAAAAAATAACTGAAAAATGTCCTCATTGAATCACCTCATTGGTTTATTAATAGAGTTTATTATGTACTTACGGTGAACTATACAATTCTCACATGAGTTGCTTCACACTGTCATTTATTCGGATGTATCCTCAACACCCGCCTCCTATCACATTTTGGGACAGACATTAACATACCCATATAGAGGTACAGACAAATGTAATATTTGCTGGTTTAATCATAACCAATGGCAAGAGCCAATAGATAATTGTTTGCCAACCGATACTCTATTCAAATGGCATTGCACTCACGTCAGGGGAATTTAATTTGACAAATAGACAGCTTTCGTGGCGCAGTGAGTTAGACGTCGACTGTGAAACATGAGAGTTCGACCCCACCACCGCGACATATATTTGTATAATCCACAGGTGTGGGACATAAGAATCTCTCGTAGTTTCTGATGCCCATAAGACTCGAGTGTGGGGTCGACTCTTAGGGGACTCTGGACTATTTATGTAAAAAAATGTATGGTAGCAAAAAGGCGAAAGTATCCACGTGCGTGGTGGCATATGAAATAATAAAGTAGATAGCGCAGCACGCTGTAGCTGATAACAGCTAAAGCTCTGTTATCAGCCCGAGTGGGGAGATAGACGCAATGGTATTGTTAGCGTCCTGATAAGCAGCTAAGCCTACGTACTGGCGAGTGCAAAAAGTTACAAAATATAATGAATACAATTAACAGTCACACATGATCCTTGTCTCACATTAATGGCCCCTACAAACGTAACGGTATAACTGTGCAAGTCTGGGTTTACACCAGTATACTGGATCGTGTGTAGACAAATGACTGCGCAAACTACGTTCCAAGTTTCATTTGGAGTCTGGTGCAAACTGTCATATGCGCAAACCTACTTGAACGTGTGTGACAGGCTTTACTAATAAGAGTTGTGTCTTGGGCATTAGAACAAGAAACTCATAATAATGTCAACCCTCAAGCCATAATAAAATGTTACTAGGCCAATCCGAAATTTTTCGACCGGCAGTCCCGTTTCGCAGTCAGCTTTTAATGAACCGCACCACAGAAGCCGTGAAGGAGTTGTTAGTACGCTACAGACAAGTGCTTGCCTACAAATCTACAGTTTTAGTCTTGACTATTTCCATATTCCAAAGTAAAAGAGTGCTTTAAGTCCGTCCGTCTAGTGCTGTTGGCGCTCTGTCGCTTATAACACCGCCCTAAGGCTTTGATGCCTAGCGAAAAAATGCGGCCTGATGTTAAGAATGATGTGAAAGCCAATGATCTTACAGTCGAGGATGTTAAAAACCAAGTTAAATGTAGGGATTGAGCAGTAAGACGGAATGAACCCAGACACCGGTCTGAACTAATGCAAGTAACAACGATAGGTCGGGTTATAACGATGACCCGTACGTTCCGCTTTGAACTGCAATATAACTTGAACTTTGAATTGCCCGTCTAGGGCATAAATGTGACAACCGGTGCAAAATAGTTGAATGTTTCTCTACGTTCAATACTAAATACTACCAGAAGGTATCCGTGCTGTAATTATGCCGTGCCAATAAAAAAAAGGGTACTGAAGCAGTAATTCTTAATGGAAATCCAGACTTTTCAACGCGATTTATGATTTGTATTCTCTCAATATTTTCCCATCCATCGTTAGTGTTAGTTTGTGTGTGCGACTATCTTCGAGATCGATCAGTTATCAGATCGGCGGACAGTGGTGTCAGTGCTTCGCCACAGTCCTTATTGACGCACGCGACGTTAATGGGAGCTTTTTGGTGAGTTCTTCAATTGTACTATAATAACGTGGAACTGCAGGGTGACAAATGACAACGCATTTAGGTTGAGTGTTTATTCTATTGGAGATTAAATATAATTTTATAATTTGTCTACAGCCTGATTACATATTTAACAAACACTAAAACCATTTTTCCACATGTTTTGCAACTTGACAATATTTTATACCCTAATACCTGCCTATATCAGATTCACTAACTGGCCACGAATCTACTCTATGATTGACAGATGTAATAATAATTTTAAATATGTGTGTAAAGCGAAACATGATTGAATGTATATAATATGCTACTAAGAAAATCAACAAATTTCAAAACTGCTTCCAACAGGTCACTCTCGAAGTTTTTAGAAAAAGCCTATGTTTATCAGTGGAATTCCTGCGGTTGACGGAAACCGCCTCAGTGTATAAAATATTTTTTTTCAGGGATGCGCAGTAAAAGACAATTTAAAAAATGCGGTGGAAAACATTCATCTGGTTCACCGTCACAATGGTCGCAGCGAGCGCCGTTCACATTACTATCGATAACGATTTGTTCGTCACCAACGCTATAACAGGTGACCTAACCATAGACAAAACACCACATGACGGGAGCCTTTCTAATAACCCAGAGACAACGAATCCTAATACCACAGTACCGGTCACTGACGTCTCGAAAGTTACAGAGGGCACTGAGGTCACTGAAGCTCCGGAAGTTACCGAGGCTGCCTCTACAGAGATCCCAGTAACCACCAATGACACGACACAAACGCCCGTCGAAACCTCTACAGAAACTATACCTACCACAACTTTAAATTGCGAAAATGAAATCCCAGAAGAGAATACTACTATAGTAACACAAGGGAGTGCTGATGGACAAATCTCAACAACACCAGACACCACCAGTCCGCCTTCATCTAGTACAACTGACCCAGTAATGATCTCACCGGATCAAATTGGCAGATCTAGTGAGATGGTAGGCGAACCAGATTACGTACTGTTGACGCCAAATGGACATGTACAAGGATACCCGTGGCGCGATAACAAAGACATAATTGCGTACATCGATATTCCTTATGGAAAGTTTGAAGGATATTTCCGGGTACGTAATATATAACGAACATTATTCCTACAGTGTCAGACGTCCGACTCCAAGGACGAAAGAAGATTGCAGAACGTAGCTGGATGTAAGCCGCTTCAACTGGTTTTTGTAGAAATAATTGGAGGAGGCTAAGTTTAATAGTGGATTTCTGGTGGCTATGTGCAGTGATGATTATGGTTTTTTTAAACATTTGATAATAAAATGGATATTTTTAGTAACAACCTAGCAACTTAGCATAATACTTTATCGCGTCCAGTTATTAATTAATTGAAAAAAATAAGAATAATGAAAACATTAAAGATATTGATAAAACGACATAAAACTAATCCTGTGCTTACATTTTAGGACCCAACACCAGCAGCTAAGTGGGAAAATATCCATCAGGTGCGAGAACACAGCAAGCGATGTCCTCAGATGCAAGGACAGGACTACGTAGGAGTTTTGGACTGCTTGACTTTGAGCATCTTCACTCCATCAGAACCTGTCAACGCAAGCGTCCTTGTCCACATTCACGACAGCAATTTTTCCCGCGGAAGTGGTGACCCGGCTATTTATGGACCAGACTACATTGTACCTAAAGGCACTATCCTCGTTCTACCTAATTATAGAGTTGGACCGTTGGGCTTCTTATGTATGCGTAATGCGGTCGCTCCTGGTAACGCAGGGCTTAAAGACTTGACTCTTGCTCTTAAATGGATAAGGCAGAACATTGCATATTTTGGCGGAGATCCCACAAACGTAGTTGTCAGTGGCGAAGGCACGTCTGGGGCCTTGGTTGGATATTTGGCCCTATCTCCAAATTCGAACGGTTACATCAACAAAGTGATCTCTGAAAGTGGTTCTGTACTCTCCCATTGGGCTTTGAATAGAGAACCTGAAACCATATCGAACGTTCTATTTCAGACAATAAGGGACATTTCAACATACAATAGTGTCGACGGAGCAGCTGCAGAGACAATAGTGCGAGCTTCAAGATTCCTATCTTTCATCCCCTGCGTTGAACACAACGATAACCCATTTTTGTCGAGCACGCCTTGGGCATTGTTACATGATGGACCCATCAACATAACATTCATGATCGGATCTGCAAGTCATGCTGGAGCTTTTGAAGCTTCGTATACAAACGATCTTGAAATTGAAGGGATGAATAGCAACTTTGAACAGTTTCTACCAAGTGACCTCCGTTTCAACGACCAGAACTCCAGGACTACAATTGGTAATCAACTGAAACAGCAGTACTTCGGGAACAGCAGTATTACTTCAGCGCGTTTGGAGGAGATGTCCCTGTGGTTTACGGACTGCGGGTATCTCGGGCCAGCTATAAGAACGGCGAGAGCTCTAGTGGGTGCCGGAGCCACCGTGTTCTTTTACGAGTTCGCATTTGTTGGAAAACTGAACAGGGAATTGGACTCAATGAATAGGCCATTGAACAGAACAGCGCGGGGTGATATCGTGGGCTACTTGTTCAGTCAGGATGGCAGGGTGCCGGAAGAAGGAACGGCTGAGAAGCGCATGGTCGACTTAATGGTGGACCTGTGGACCAACTTCATAGTAGAGGGGTAAGACATAGTTTTTTACCTGCAGAGAGCAAAGACGATTGTGGGTTGAAAGAAAGACTCATATGACGATATTACACTTAAGTATGAAACTTCACTTAATGTTTTGTGAATTAAGCTATTATAATCTAAACTAATATTATAAATAGGAAAGATATTATTGTTTCTTTGCATTGAATAGGCGCTGAATTACTGGACCGATTTGAAAGATTCTTTCACCATTAGAATCCTACATTATCTCAAATGAACATAGGCGATAGAATAAAAAAGTGTAGATACACCCGGGCGGAGCCTGGCCTGACCGCTAGTATTTTATAACTTCAAAAATAACTTAAGAATGATAAAACAAAAGTTTAGAAACATCCTAAACATCTGAAAGGGAACATTTTATGGTTTAATTTATCTTTGATTATTTTTACAGTCAGTTTAAGAGTATAATCGTGGCCAAGTATCGATTTGTCTAATTCGTTATATGAGACAAATTACCCAATAAGGGGCTAGGTATATTCTTTACTCTACATTATTATGAGAAAATTTGCAGTTGTCCCAGCTACAGTCCGAAGAACATCGAAAAAATATGTTGGTATCGATGAACTAAGTCACGTGTTTGGTTTTAATTTAGTTATTTCCAAGTATATCTTTGGTCAAATAAAAGAATAGCGTTAATTTTTAATTCAGCAGCGTCAATACCAATAATTTAGTTATAAGCGTCTTGGTCAATACGAATAATTACTTTCCTGTTTGACATCGTATTTTGATAACAAATATTTCATAAATTGAGGAAATGAAATAACGCCTGTTTAAATTCGTAAAGCAAAAACACTCGTAGACTAACATATGAGCAAGTGGAAAAGGCGCCACTGAATCGAATTTGTAACTACACATTCACATTTCAATAGGTGTTAGTAACAAAACATGTTTAAAATATTACAAGACTAGCGGCCCGACCCGGCTTTGCTCGGGTGCAGAGATTTCTAGACTCACCTTCATACCAGAAATATCTTATTTCCCGCGTTATCTTTTATATTTTTAAACTGAACCCCTAGGTTGAGTTGTATGGACGAGGACGGTATGGCGCCTACGCCTTACCGTCCTCTTTACTTCCTTACCCATCTTGTCGATGTTTTAAAGTTCATAGAAAACATAAACGTACACACATCTGTTCTTACAGTAGAGAAGAAGATACCTGCGTTATAAACAACAGTGTTGTAAACAATCACGATACTTTACAAAAAACACCCCACACAATTTTCATTTTCAATGATTTTCCATACGACGTACTACTGTACCGCCCCCTTGTCTGTACTGTATCATCCCGCTTGGTGGTTGACTATTGACTACCAATACACACACATACCTACGAAAAGTCAGAGGTGTGCCCTGGCATTTGAACCCGCGACAACCGTGATCATGTTAGCAGCTGCATCATCATCTGCATCGTATACATGGTAACCGAGTACCATGTTAATAAGAACTTCTTCGGAAATTAAGCATTATTGAATATTTCAGACCAAATCTGATTAACATTAAAAATGTAATGGTGAGCCAACCTAAAAAGTTTTTAAGATGAACAATTACGCTGTACATTATTGTTGCGTAACTTGAACCTACGCAGCGCAAGCAATGGAAGCTTGCAAAAGGGAATACATTTTCCCTGTTGTTGCACCATTTTTCATTGATTCTTCGGTCCTATTAGTCTTAGCGTGATGTTATGAAGGTAGCCTTACTCGATAAATTGACTATTCAACAACAATTAAAACTCGAAACCGTAGTTCCTCAAATTAGCGCGTTCAAACAAACTCTTCAGCATAATTTACAAATACTTTATAGATAAATAGTTTGTTTCAAAACTCTTCTTCGTCACAAAAATTGGCGTTTTTAATATTTAATATTTTATTTTTGAAGTTTAATGAGAAAAGAAGGGGCTAAACGAGCAGGGTACATGACTTGTTGGCGGAATAAATAGTAATGTCCGCGGCACATTAGGGTATTTCACTAGGATCGATTTTTTTTTATTATTTTGCGAACAAAAAAAAGTACCAACCAAATAAAAGATTTTTATCAAAATAGTTTTGAGGCAAATATTAGTACTGGTATTTAAAAAAGAGCGTAGTGCGGAAATCTTACCGCCTCTTTCACACACGCACACTGTAATGCATATTAAGACTAGTAACTTCACTAGTTTTTTATGCATTTCCTTTTCTTATACTCCCACTACAAGATGTAAAACGTTCATAAACTGTTTAACTCTGAATGGATTTACAAGACTTAGTGTGCAAGATTTGGAATATGGATGACCTTTGATATATACAATTAAAAATGGAGTGAAATACCCTATGGTTCGACCCCGGCTGAGAAAAGAAAGGCCGCGGCTTCCATGCCCAATACTTCGCGTCTGGTTGCGAGACCGAAAACCTTTTAGTTCTTACTTAAATTCTGATACGAAACAAGGCTTGTACTTTAGTGTGTTCAGAACCATGTATGTAATTCTATGGTTTATTATTTAAACAAAATGCGGGAGTTGTTCACCATAGCAAGACACGAGGCTGTGTGGCCCATTAAGGTATTTGATTTCTACGCTTAATGTAGAGGGAGAATGTGGAAACGATAGGGACAATGTTATAAAGGGACAGCCACTGTATCTTCAATAGGAGCTTCCATTGTTCCACCGACAGTTCGCCGATCCAATTTACACATCCAAACGATCGAATCGCAGTCCCAGGAAATCCATACAAGGTTTTCCAAATCTATACTCTTTTTCTTTAATTAAATTGCCAGACCTTTCTATCGAAGCTGAGACCACTCAATTGATAATCACTAACCACTGCTGCTGTTACAACTTCTATAACTCAAGAAAATGACCACAATGCATCCAACGACTAATTGACAGGGAAAGGTTATCATTAGAATATTGACATAATTATGCCCGCCCGATTAGATTTACATAGGATGAGCTCGAAACGCGACTCACTTACATACGTCACTATG
Source organism: Theretra japonica (assembly GCA_033459515.1). Taxonomy (NCBI): domain Eukaryota; kingdom Metazoa; phylum Arthropoda; class Insecta; order Lepidoptera; family Sphingidae; genus Theretra; species Theretra japonica. Next base: position 327,012 of record CM065951.1, on the reverse strand, counting down.
ACAAAGACGAATCCTTAACGACAATGTACGGTGGTCGCTATTCGAGCATAAATTTATAAAAGTCTATCATTCCAGGGCGCCATCAACAGAGCACGTGACCTGGCACCAGCTGAACACAACCACAGCCGCCGAGGAACAGTGGCTGCACATAGGCGACGAGTTAGAGACGAGGAGCGGTCTCCACGTGCACCGCCTGCCGCTCTGGACCGCCATCTACCGGGATCATTTCATCGAACGCAACCTGGCTTATCAGAGCCTAGCGAATGTCTTCTTAGTGCTGCCTTTGGTACTTTGGAGTTTGAAGATGTAGTGGATATCGAAGACCAACGGGAGGAAACTAATATGTTTGCTAAGCCATGTATTTTAACGTAAGATAGTATAATAAAATTCATTGAGCATTTATTTATTTTGGAATATTTCACCATACAATTTAAATTAAATGAGAAATATGGAATCTGTGGGAGACAAACAAATAAATGTTTTATGTTTAATTAAAAATGTTTTAATTTTTTAATCATTTCATATAACATGAAAACTTCATCGGGATTTGTACGATCATTATTTATATTGCTTTCATACATACACACGAAGGAAATCTTACCAAACAGGCAATTAAAACCTATTTATATGACACTAATTATAATATTTACCTTTAAGTCAGTATTCTCATTTTCCACCTATCTTTGTCCTCTATCTACGTAACGCAACCTGACTTTTATTACTGTTGCAGAAAAAATATATTTATAATTTTATGATCCAACGTTTTATATGTGGTAGAGCCACGCTATTGTCAGTCATGACTGCATGAAGGCTCGGGGTGGTACCACTGCCTCACAGGAAATCGACGTGAAGCGACAGCTTAGCTGTGTTTCATTCTGTGAGTGAGTTTGCCGGATGCCCAATATCCGTTTCCTCCTCCCATCCTTTTTTCCTTCCCGCTACTCTCATGATTTCAAGGGCCGGCAACACATTTATAATACAAGCGTTGTGGGTGATCATGGGTGGCAGTGATCACTTACCATCAGGTGACCTGTTTGCTCGTTTGCCGGACCTATGCAATACCAAAAAGTGGATCAAAATTTTATATTAAGTTCCTAACTTGGAAATAAAGCCGAATAGCTTACGGTTTCAGCAGCCATTGAGCCTACGAGTATAAGCGACATTATAATTGTACACAAATCCTTCTAACCTAACAAACCGAAATTCTAGGCGACGCGTATTTCCAAAACACGCTTGGATATTTACATTAACAACGTCGTGAGGCGCGAGTGCAAACACCTGTTCGTTAGAACCTAGTACGCATTCATACCACGTTATGCTCATTTGGGTCGTCGTCGCGCGGCTGGCGGCAGTGGCAGCTAGACGCGGCGTGGGTGGTAGGGTAGGTGGTAATATAGGTGTGGGTGTTCACCGCGACGTGGTCACCACGCAGGGCACAGTCCGCGGCTACCTGTCCCCTTCAAACACCTACACCTACCTCGGCATCCCCTATGCCCACCCACCCACACGAGACCGGTTTAAGGTCAGCGGAATAGTTGATACGTGCCGGGAAATCCCATTTATTTTAGCGCAGATTGGTATCGAACGAAATTGCTTTTGTGTGATGTAAGTGCGACGTGAGGAAAACGGGAGATTGCCGTTTGTGTCGTCGGAGGAAAATTACCTCCGTGTAAAGGAGATGTAACAAACTTTCATTATTTTTTTAATTGCTAGCAATATGGCGCACTTGATTGAGGAGCCGTCTTTGAAATATACGCGTGCGTACGAATCCACGCTGAGACAAATTGTGTGATAACCATGAACACCATGAGGTTACCATTACGAGATCAAAAATGGGATCATTATTACGTGTTTGGGTGTGTTTATGTAGTTAGAATATAAACCGTGCAAGCGACTCGACTAGTTAAAAGAACATATTCATCATCGTCATCCATAAAAACCCAATAGATATTAGGGTAAACAGAGGAGTGGGTAGTACGTAGGTACTTAATAATCGATCGGAATCAGAATCTTAATCGTTCTATATTCCGAGCCCTTTAAACATTCTTAGTGATTGTTTTTGCAAAGTAAAGTGACGTTATTGAGGGCAACTTAGATTTTAGAATGCAAGTTCTAACATCATTTGGCTAAGAGCTCGCTATGTCTTTATTGATACATCTCTTCTAAGACTGTATTAGTCATAGCAAACACGATAAAACAATAGCACTGCAAAAACCAATTGTTTTCGGGGGCATGAAAATCATGTTGGCTTACACATGTGGTGGTGGTGGTGCACATAGCATATTCAAATTAATATAAGATTGGATCCCTGTTTGTTATTCAATAATTAAATTGAAAGAAGATCTAAGAATCCTAAAATTATAACAACTATCCACAAATCGTCTTGTAGCAGGTTAAATAATGGTTGTTGAACGAAGAGAACACACCCCTATGTAGTTGATATCAGGCCCACAGCGCGATACTTTTACATTGTGATTACAACGAAGGTCCGTAGTAGAATACTAGGCCATAGAGAGGAACATCCTGAGGTTGATTTAATTTTACATTAAAAATTTATGTACAACCTTTTTGAATGACACAAGTCATAGCAGATACGGCACTACATTATGTTACTATTATGTAACGCTGTATCCACCAAGGCAGTGGCCATGATCCATTTCACGCGTCTTACAAATACGATTCCTAATTAGTGACATGCATTATTCGACTGTGTCCAATACCGTTAGTAAATTTTGTCTAATATCCGGAGTCTCTAGACAATGCATGGCACTGCTCCCAATGCCTGAATCTAAGCATCTGTCCCAATATCGTCGATTCCAAAACCGTGAGTCACGGCGTGCGAACTCCCCCCTCCTCCCCATACCGCACCCCCTCGAGGTGAAAGTGAGCGTCTCGACTCTCCGCCAAACTGCATTGTGATCCCTTTACTAATGCGAGCCAACGACCCGCTACATTCAACTTAGACACCGCGGACTATTTCGTGCCATCTATTAATTTTAACCAAGTTTTATGCTATCGATGATTTAGTAACAGTTTCTAGTAATAAAGAGGAACTGTGGCAGTGATGGATTCTATTCTAAACTACCAATACACAATTAACAGCCACAAATTTGAAAGGATTTTCCCATGGTAACCAAGCAAAGACTTTTCATATAATTTCTAATTTCCTCATATGTTTTATATTCAAATGTGTCAAAGAGATATAAACAGACAAGAGGTTATAGGGCATATTTACAGGCATCTAAGAATTTGGTAATTATTAATGTGACCCCGATATAAAGGAATCGTTTACGAGTTACTATTCGATCATTCGCTGGTCATTAACTGAATGTCATTTCCTTCCCGAAGGCGCCAGAGCCACCTCCGAGCTGGGACGGAATCTTCGAGGCCACCCACCGCGTCCGCTGCCCACAGCTCGGATCCGGAAGCGACAACTGTCTAGTCGTCAACGTGTTCACGCCGGAGCATGCTACATCGCTGCCTGTCCTCGTGTATGTACACGCCGGAGGCTTTCAAACTGGGTAATGGATAGCTAAAGTTGTGTAGCTTTGTGGATTATATTGAAGTAAAAATTAAAGGGAAATACAACTAAATTGACTGCGTCGGTGGCGTAGTTGTACCGCGGTTCAGTTACAAAGCTGAGATCTCGGGTTCGAATCCCGGGTCTGGCTAAGTGATATTTGGATTTTTCGATTAATTATCAGCTCGGAGTCAGGAATTTGCGCCCGATATGACGTTAGGCCCCTACCACATTGTTGTACGAAACACACAAGGCGAAACGTGGGTGTTTTGGTTGTTACCAAGGGAACCTCTGCCTATCCCTCCTGGGAAAAACGCGTGAGTTTATGAATGTATTTACAACTAATATGACATTCCTAAATACCTAGTTGGATTTGTTACACAATTTTTACTGGTCATAGAAAGTTTAAGTGTAAACTGTTTATGTGAGTTAGTTAATTAACCTGCATGTGCAACTGCTACGTTCACTGTTCATTTATGAGCAGTTCGCACATCTCATGCATTGAGACTAAAGTCTTTTGCGAAATGATCGTTGCGTATGGGGGAGAATGTTTCTAAATTTATTCTCGGCATTTTTTTGTGATGACCGTGTCTAACACAGGATTTCAGTGGCATTATGAAGGCGTATCAAAATAAATAGACGGGTAAATTTCTTATTAGATCCACAAAGCCTACCTACGCATCGAAAATTGCGCATCGCTTCCTCTAATTAGATACTTTGATGTGTAGTCACAGTTTCATATTTATACAATTTACATTCAAAACGCGGCGGCGCGGCGCGGCGTCACGAACGATAAGTAGCGCTAGGTGTATGAGGCTTTTTCGATCAATCAATTAATTAATTAACCGTTACCCTAAAATTGTGTTACAATACCCTCAGTAACAACGTTAGGCTAGGGCGCGGTCGAACCGACTGGCATGCCAGGGGTAAGGAAGCCACTGACCTAAACTTGATTTTAGCTGTTTTTTACGTGGATTTGAATGGCAAATAGGTGACTTCCTAGATATTTCGTCCTAGGAAGATATTCTACACCATCTACGAGTATATTACTCTGTGTGTGGGTCTTCCTATTCCTGATCATTAGTCCCCCCTGACGGGGAAGATAAGCCTTCTATTGTCTGTCCTTTACTTCGCTCTGTCTTCGTGAGGTGCTGACAACATTTACTCGTCTACATCTGTCCTACACCTTTCAATCTTGTATTGGGTCTTCTGCCGTAATAATAATTGGCACATGTTTTCATATGTTAAAGGTTAAATGAATGCGCCAAATATAAAGATAGATTCTGTACCACATTCAATGGTAAAGAAAATGCTACAATCATTTGTAACCACGGATATAAACTCACTAAAGTATGATCGATTAATGTAAGAGTTACATAAAAACTATAGATAATAGACATAGACGATTGCTAAAAATAGACACACCGATTGCTATTTACAGAACAACCGACAAATTGATATTAAATTCAAGGACGAATTACGAAATACGTATATTAAGCATTATAGCACAAAATAAGTATAAATATATCTATTAACGTTTAATAATGTTAACAAGTTACTATACCTTAATGTTTTATCTAGCACATTGTTGGCAAAGTTATGGATATTGTGGCAGCTACTGCTAAAGTTGATGCATCTACATAATGTCAAGTATTTCTTGAGTACATCCCACAGCTACTACCAAGTGATTACAAGAATTGGATAGTTTTTATTATGCCGGCCTACGCGGAATTGGAAACAGTGGCTGATGCTATAATCGGTATCGCGCAAATGAGTCACAAAAAAATCATTACTGAAACTGCATATAAAGATCATGAGTCACAATAATACCGCCGAAACTAAACAAACCGCATATGGCAATGACGAATAACTATTTTCTAATACTCATACTTGAAACTGCACTGCATCTGATGATAAGTACCTCTCCCAACGATTGCCATAATAATCTGGCAGAGACAAGAGCATAACTCAACATTCACGTTTTTTTTTCTATTAGATCTTTAAGATATAAAGTTAGATTAACACTTTTCAAATCTTTCAGGTGGGGTCCCCACCAATCCCCTCAAAGACTCCTTCGTGAAGGCATAGTGGTGGTATCTTTCAACTATCGACTTGGTGTAAGAGGTTTCCTCTGCCTGAACACACCTGAAGCAGCAGGCAACGCTGGCTTGAAAGACCAAGTGGCGGCACTTTACTGGATACAACGAAACATTGCCAATTTTGGAGGGAACCCTCATAGCGTCACATTGTATGGGACTGAGGCCGGAGCTGCATCGATCCAAATGCTATTATTATCAGGAATGACTGAAGGATTATTTCATAAAGTTATACTGGAATCTGGGTCTGTGTTATCGCCAATATCTATAACCTACGATCCTATTGGAACGGCAATGGAAGCTGCCAGAAAACTGGGCTATACTGAAGAGGAAGATTCTCATAAACTGTTAAAATTTTACCAAACACTCAGAAATCGAGATCTGTTAACAATATCTGAAATATTTTTGCCGTGTGTTGAAAATGAATTCTACTATTCACTAGGTCTGCTCAACAATGACCCAAGAACATTACTTATGCAAGGAAATTTCCAAAAAGTGCCAATGCTGATAACCTATCCAAACACTGACAATTCTATAAATGGCAATACATTTAACACATTTCTGGGAAGTTTTGACCAGTTATTACCAAATAATTTAGAATTTGATAGTGATAAAACCCGCCACAGAATAGCCGAGTTGGTGAAACGGTTCTATTTAGAAAATGACAATGAAAACTTGGACGAACGATTTGCAAAATATGTACATGATGTGATCACAGAGTACCCTATAATTAAGTCAGTATATTTTCATGCAATTATGAATACTGGTAAACCAGTATTTTTGATGAGATTTGACAATAATATTGATGTACAGAGAAGAAATGTATCCCATGGATTAAGAAACATATTTGATTACATTTATTCTAACAACAATGTGGATCATGGTAATGAGAACACAGCTGAGCTGTTGGTAACACTTTGGAGCAACTTTATAAAGCTAGGGTATGAACATTTATTTTTGAGAGTCTCATTCTTATTTTTATTTTATTGAAGTACAATAACAAATGCAGTACATGAAGCTATAGTATAGGAAAATGATACCAAAGGGTACTTCAACATTTAAAACACAATTTCTAAATTTAATTTACATTTCATCATAATCAGATTTTTGTAATGAAGAAGTTAACTTGCTACAATTATCCCTACCCAAAACTATGTCTATTTGGTAATGTTCTGTGTATCTGTTTCAGAGACCCAACACCAATAACAAAAGCACTAATCACTGTCATTTGGCAACCTGCCTTACCAGAAGAGATTGATTGCAGAATAGGCATAGACACTTTAAAGGAATTAGTCATTGGGACCACAATGACAATGGCGGAATCTGCCGCCAGCCAATATATAACTTTCTGGGATCGTATTTATGATAAATTTTACAAGCCTTACAAAAATACCAATGATGACTATGATAAAAGTTAATAGACAAGTACATTTCTATAATTATAATTTTAAGATGAGAATTAATTGCACTATTCGCTGACATATTGAGGTTCTAAACTATATTATACTGAGAGATATTTATGTAACAAATAAGAGGTTATTAATAATTGACCACTATTATGAAACTCATGTGTGTACACATCAATAGTAAAACATTTTATTTTCATTCTATCTTATAGTTATAAAGTTTATGAATGATACTTGGTTAATTTTGTTTAAAATTCTAACTTCATAAGTGTTATTTTGTTTTTCTTTTTGTTTTGTTTAATGTCTAATGCAAATGTATTGTACATGTGTAAATGAGACTCACCACCTCCACAGTCAAACCGAAGCCCGGTTTCGTGGAAATAATATTTATTTTTGTTTGTAACATTGTATTTTAATAAATAAATAAATAAATAATAATAATAATTTCTAGAAGCTCTAATATTCAGAATTATTCTTGAAGTGCTAATATTGCTGGTGTGATAAATATTTAAGTTTTGGGAAAACTTTGTCGCAAACAATATTGCAACTAATCTATTGATACCTAAATATTAAATTGTAAATATCATTAATTTACTTTTAACTAAAATGTATTCCTAGGTAACAATAATCTAAAACAAGCATATGACATGATTCGGAAGAGTTAATGACTTGAAAATATTTTGTGATAAAAAAAGTATTATAAAATATAAAATTATGTGATAATGTGTCTTGTGTTTATCTTTATTATGTATTAAAAACATAAACAAAGTGTGAAAAGATGTGAATGTATCAAAACATTTGTATTAATTATAATGTATAATTTGTATTGTAGATAACAGACACAAATAAACAGGATCTAAAAATTGTACCAAATCTAATTAACCAAAGTATAAATATACCTTTTTTAAATTATAGTATCCTACTTCTGTGATTTCACATGTAAGTTTTTTTTATGTATTCTTATATGATTCCAATAAGAAATTTGGAGCTATACCCTTCAAGAAAGATGATGCAAGTTGTATACAATAAGTGTTTATCAGTTTAGAATATTTGCTAAAAAATTTGTCTGTCTGTTATCCCTCGCCCCGCTAAACTTATCATTCATCTTAACATGTGTTTTTTGTCATTACATATATATTTTATGCAAATTTATTAAAACTCAATGATATGTTTATATAAACCCTCTTCCTTCGCTTTGTATTGAACATAAGGCTGATGTATAACATATATTTACCTAATTTCACTTTATCTAGTTAACACCTTTTCTACCAAAATGTTCACAGATGCTTGTTATTACTTACATTTTTAACCTAACTAATTTCATAACTTTGTTTTTTTAATATCTCTATTTGTGTAGGCCTTAGTCTCATAATTATTTGGTTAAAGCTTTTTTTTAAATTTCGTAACTCATATGTTACCCAACATAATTTATGAGTTTAACCTCTTTCCCTGTAATTAAAGTAAACATCACAACTAGAAAAATAACAAAAACCTTGACATTGGGAAAATCTCCGATTCTACGGGGGCGCCATCTATCCTTTACAGGAGAAGAAGAAGAATATTTGGTAAGAGTAAATATTAAAGGAAGTTATAGTAATTGAACGCGTGTGCTGTACTTTTAATAGATGTGTTCATTGAGGAGTGATTGACAGCGGCCGCATTGCGGTGGCCACTAAAACTAGTGAACAATCACACTGTATCCACATAGAGCACTAAGCAGGGAATAATACGCTATACAATAAATGAACCCTGTCACACATTCACATTGTAAACAATGCTACAATCGATTAAAATTGCAACAACGCGTAACAAATATCGACGTCGTCAAATATATACGATACCGTTACCTGAACAATCCACGGGCTCTGCCTTGTAACCGGGGTGTCCCTGCTCCTGAGCACTGGCGAACTATAGCATAGCTTTCCCGCCGGCGATCACACTACTGCACACTCACTTCTCATACAATTTCACACTAAAATCAACAAGTAAATTACAAAAGTTGAAACATGAAACACCCGTCACATTTTATTTGACATAACATTAGGTTGCGTTCGGAAACTGCGCTACGTTAATTTGAACTTTCACTTTGCGTCTACATTTATATTTGATAAAACTTGTTTTACATTATTCTATGAGGAATAAAAATATTTTCACAGAATATTTCTAACGGTACTTATACTATTGATTATTTAACGAATTCTTATGAAATAATATTTACGCCACATTTTTTTCCGTCCTTACATCACCTTACGAATATGTCCGTGAATGAAACTGGGTCAAGGTCGTGTTTTGTACACAGCGCGAAATTCGAACTATACGAACATGAAAATATAGCTTGGGCAATATTATTTGAACAAATAATCAAATCTAATAACGTATATAGTTAACAAACATTTAAAAATAGTTAAAGTACATTGTGAATAAGAGCTTTACATAATTAATATATTAAGATATAACAACAGTAATGATAATCTGGAATTAATAGTAAAGACAGCATTTATCAGCCTAAATATTTTTTTCGTAATTAATCTTATAAACATTAATCATTGACTTTTAGCCAGTAGCTACGTTTATGTATTTAAGTTCCTTAGTTACGGGTAATTCAGTCCAATTTAAGAAGTGCCTAACTATTTTATCACAGCTGTGAGTGGCTATGACAATATATATTGTATTTGCTTCAAACATTTTGCAAGTAAATATCCTATGGTTCGTAGTCGTTTTTATTTGAAGTCGATATAATAATAAGGTTTATATAAAGTAACACAATTAAAAAAATACAAAGACATTACTAGAGAGTAAAGGCCCTCAAACTAGACACAACCTGTTTCTTGGGGTACTAGCTGAGAGTTCCCACGCAATAATATATAAATTCATGTTGTAATTTATAAGCGTAACTGTGGCATACCTAAATGGCGGAGAATAATTACAAATTGCACAGATTGCCCTTGCCGCCTACCTACCGCGTACATAACTAATGCTTCCACGCGAATGATACGCTAACTTCGCCGCGGGCGCATCAACAACGAAAATTGGACTTCCGATGCCCGCGCGGTCGCCTTAGAATGACTGCTGTTGCAATCGAATCTACTCAGGCACAGACAGAACTCAATAACTACCCACCTATCGTGTATCGTGTCCTCGAACCGGCGACTCTCTAATCAGGTGGACCCTCAACGTGCGGCAAGTGTGAGTACATTTTGACCATTTGCTACCAATTACCATCACGGGTCATCTGCTTACTCCCTGTGTACCATCCCGGTACAGTCATGGTTTAATGTCTGTCTATTCTTATATATGTGTGTATATGAAATTATGCAATAATCACAAAATACGATAATATTTATCTTGTGTAGATCATTCCAAGCTAGAAGGAGACAAATTTGTCACTTTCAGACCCAAAACCTGTTAGAAAGATATTCCTATCCCGTCCGCCTAGTTTGTGAGCAACTGACACCATGGTATTCCTACCACGATGGGTTTCCAACCCGTCATAGGAATACGCGGTTGCATGTCCCTTATCCAGTTCAATGTTGTTGATCAACAAGAAATATCTTCTCTCGCTGACGGATACTTTATTCAGATTGCCTCGCACATACCATCAGGCGCTAAACAGTCATTTTGTCGTCAGTATAGAGAAACGACTAGTCGGCTATTTGTATCGTATCAGCCCATATATGTCCCACTGTAGGATTCGGGACTCCTCTACCATCTTAAGTACGATTGAGAGGGGTCAGGCCATATAGTCCACCACGCTGGCTTATTGCGGCCTGGCGTTGGTGCGAATTGGCGGACTTTACTTATCATACAAATTCTTACAAATCACTATAGTATGCATTACGCAGGTTTTCTTATGGTGTTTTTTCTTCATCATTATAGTGCATGGTGATTAACTATCAATACACATATTATAACTCTGAAAATTCAGAGGTGTGCCCCGGGATTCCAAGCGGCGACAACCACGACCGTGTTAGTAGCCGCGTCGGGGAGATACTCTAGGATCCGAAACGAAACTTGAAACTTCGGACGTTGCACGTAAAACTGTACGAATGTGCTATGTACTCCACAAAATGTTCGAATCCTCTATCGTACGTCCTAACTATAGATTTAGTTCGGAATGAATGATAAATATCATAGATAGTAATGTTGATTTTTAGAATAGAAAGTGGAAAATTAAAAATGTACTCCAGACGTAGAACGTCCGAACATTCAAGTTTCGTTTCAGACCATAGAGTAACCCCCACGTCCGTTACCAACAGAGCGGTCGGATATAGATGAGAAAAAACGTAGGCCCAAGAATCTAGTTTATTGGCGTGCAATAGCAATAGCTTATGTACAACAAAAGATCGCTGCTGCTATGTGTAGTTATTTGCGGCCATCATTCACTACGCCATTATATGCAATACTAACTTGTATACGACGCTCCACATCACTCGGGAATACTGATGATACCGCAAGTATGTACGTTTCACATTTGTAAAATCGAAACTAAGCTTGGTTTACTTACTTCAAAGAGGGTTCATTTAGTCACCTACTGTTATGAGGCTACAGTAGATACCAAAAACTGTAATGCTCAGATGTATTACATTTGAAGTCACTTGCGTTATCTATTTTTATGAATATGAATGGGATCTATACAACCATGAAAGCTTCCTAAAATTACATATAAAAGTAGATTTATGGTAAAACTCAAAAACACACATTTTTTATTTAAGCAATGTTTTATTTACATAATAGGTAGGTACTTTATAAAATCTTCTTACGACTACACTTTCTTTTAAAATCACGCATTGCGTGTTTTATCTTAAAATATTGGATAGTTATAAACAATTGCGTCAATTTTCAGAATCAAATAAACACTTTTCTATGAATGTATGATATTCATGAATGACGGGATATTTGACAAAAACGTCAAAACGTGATTCCAAAATAAAGCAATGTTCATTCATATTCTACACTATATTAAAGATAAAGTTTATTTATTTTCGGTAATAACATTCCTGTTTTATAATATTATACATTACAAGATAGTATATTTTTATGAAAAATCTAATACGAATTTTGAGCAATAATAATTTATGAACCATATAGGCAGGTAACAATACCATAATTAACATTTTATTTATCACATTCCGAAACTACACTTATATTTACTAAAAATATTGAACAGTTTTACATCAGCTAGTCGACAATTGATCCACTTGATTTAAACATAGGAAACTATGACGTCATCGATGTTTTTCAGCGTCTTTCCAGATACCGAAATTGATAAAAATCTAATTATATAAAAACATTATTTGCATATATTATATCAGCCAATTATTACATCTTGAAAATACTTGTCACAAAGCCAAAAAGCCCTTGCATTATAAATGTTAGGTACATTATTTTTTCCAAAAAAAAAGACGTACATATGCATATATACCTCATATTCATTACATCCATGTATTTGATAAATGTAAATAACAATGGCAAGACTATTTACTTAAAAATAACAAATCAAATTAATTTTAAAAAATTACTTGTCATATGTTCAAGAGAAGATTAGAACATTTAATCAACAATATACTAGTTTATAATAAGCTTTGACATGAAACAAAGGAAAATGCTACTGGGAAATAAAATAATAAAATAATTGAAGTTATGAAATAGTCCCTTTTCCCGAAGTTGAACTTCTGGATGTCATTATAGATGAGCGAGGGTAGATAAACAATTATGATAAATATTCAAAATATAATTTTGGGATACAAAATAATATTTTGCAAGTTTATGAATTAAATCTGCAAGCATTGTAATATACAATTGGCAGCAGATTCAAAAACTAAAATAGATAAATGTATTTACCTACACATATTATGCTGTAAAAAACACATATGAAAATGATATAGAGAGAAAATCATATTATATTTTAAGAAGAAAATTAAAAAGTACACTTTAACACATTTTAGTATAGACTCAGTAATATTAAATTACCACGCTCCACCTTGTTAGTTGTTTCACATCGTGGAAATGGGTGTATATATTTACGGAATGTATAATTATTTCCATAATAATGTTCGTGTCACGGCTACAATTATATACATACGTGTTTGGAATGGATGATGCGCTATGTAATAGTCTATTTTAGAAATGTCAATGCAATTGAATATACTACATATTATTATAAAATATTATGGAAATTATGCAACCATCATCATGCAATGTCATATTGTATAAAACAAGTATAAAAATTAATTTAATACTCTCATTCAATTAAATTAAGAGCAACAGAACATATATTTACGAAGACTAAAGTTTATTATTATAGCAAACTTTAATAAAGAAATTAGGATTGTATTGAACGAACATAAAATATTGCATTGTCTTTTAAGCTTTACGCATTTGTGTCATCTGCCCGTTAGAGTTTTAGATAGAACACATTTTACATTAATTGTAAGTTGGTAGAAAAGAATAGGATCTAAAATAGATAGTATGCTTAATATAAATTTACAGCTAACATTGTATATTTTATCATGATATGTTTAGTTAATTTCTAATTCCGTCTCTTTAAATGTGTAATATCCAATATTGATCACACCCAAAACTTGTCCTGTTATTTACAGTAGAAAATCACTTGAAATGAAAACCGATATCTCCTCTGCTCTATGTATTTTTCAAAACAATTTTGTTTTTGGCATGTATCATTTCGTGTCACACACGATAACACTCAAAAATATTATTCACAGATATAGCTTCTTTATTTTACATGTATAGTTTAATGTCGTCTTTAAAAGCTTATACTCATAGTTTAAATGTTATAATCTGACTCGCATATTTATTGAATTGACTTTCATGGATAACAAGACAGACGTCAACATAGTATTGAACAATTGATAGTTGTTTTTTGGTGTCAGTAAATATGCTAGTCAGTTAGTGAATAACGTTCGTCAAGCGTCATCATTGACAATGTTCCGTGACATCGACAACAGAGCTCTTCCTCCAGCCGAAGAAGAAGTAGCCGACGGCGAGTCCGAGGATGACAGGCAGGCAGAGCCACACGTTGTACGTCATGAACACCAACATGAGGAGATACGACGCGATGGATTGGATTACATGTAGCATTGTCTGGATAATGTGGCCTGATGACAGCATCGTGTATCTGGAGTAAAGATATTTATACGTTAGCGTGTTAAAAACTACATTTATTGAGATGTTGATTGGTTACATCGTCTTATTTTGTAAAAATTCAGTAAGTTTCTAGACAAGGAATAATTTTATAGTTTGATTTAATCGCGTTATTTTAAGCCATAAATGATGTAAACATTAAACAGGAAGTACTAAAGACGAAGTATGCCTGTTTTCCTGCGAATTATCTCAACTAGTGCTGGAATTCGGTCTCCTGCACAGGCTGCACTGATTAACAGCATCCTAAGACCATCGGTTCTTATATGCTTAATCTGTTACAGACAAAGCATACATTGTCTTAAGCAAAAGCGAAGTAATCACGAAAATTTCTCACATGAAGCCTGTACGAATATAATTGTTAGTCTAGTTGCAACAGTGGAGAGCGCACATAGCGAGCTCCCGGCACGTCCCGCGCATGAATCAACCTGGCCGCGGCGCCGTAAACTTCAAAACTCGTAAAATATATTAGTTTTATTCGCTTCGAGTGCTGCCAGCCTTTTAAACTAGCTTTTATACGACCTCACGACTAATGCACGTTGAGGAATAGTCGTCATTATTTTTCATTTTTATTTGAGTTTGAGCGTTGTGAGAGTCTAAGTAAGATGCTTTTACATCTGTTTCTCCGAGTGGATCTTTTTGAACTATCCAGTTTTCTCATTTCTAAATGTTTTAATTAAGTGTATGAACTTAATTCTAACAAGCATGTTTAATTGATACATAAAAAAGGCAGTTGTAAGATATAAAACTGTGTAAAACCATTCGCAAAATATGATGAAATTGAAGTTTTTGAAGGAGTTACTGTATTCAGAGTTAGGACAAGATACGACTTTTTCTAATGAAAAGTGGTCATCACCGTTCCGAAAGATCTACAATACGTGGACTAAGATGCTCGCCTTAATGATGGAGGTGACGTGGTAAGACGTGGTAAGATGTGTAAGGAAACGTAGGTACTATTGTAAAAGCCTCTTTATATCACTTTACCTACAGAACAGTGAATCACTGAAAGCAAGGAAAATACCCACAGAGGTTATAATCTTGGACGTGACATGAAAGGATTTTAATAGAAAAATAAGTAAACTATCACGTATGAATGAATAAGCAAAAACGCGTCACCTGTAAAGGTTCAAAGTGCTGTGATATCACACTTGGGTGTTAATCTAGGTTTTCCTCGTGTCTTTTTCCATAAACTCAACTTAGTTTATGTTCTACAAGGTGTTATCAATTTATTTATTAATTAAATAAATAAATAAATAAAATGTTCGTTGTTAATGTATTTAATACCTATTAATTTGATATTTTATGTCCCAGTATGAAAATATCCATCTTATCTATATTCCATCTTATGGATGATGGGATATTGATTATGCAAGTTAAGGAGTTGGTTGTGATTTTACGAAAAGCTAAACTAATCCAGATAGACATACTTACACTTACAATAATAGAAAGAAAACAAGTGAACAAAATAATTACGGTCATTACAAAGAAGTGGAAATAATGCGTTATTAGTTATAACAATCAGGGATTGTATTACTTATTATTTATTAAGCCTGTTCTTAGAATATACGTACACCATTTTCATAAACTTCGATCTAATTCAGTACTTTAAATTTTTCATAATAACATCCAGTCATCACATTTTCATGACTGGAAATTCTACTTTAATTATAAAATTTATAATACGTCCGAAAAACGAACAAGCTAGTCTAATGGTTCATCATTGTTTTCCATAGGAATACAAAACCAAATAAAGAAGATTAAAAGCATTTTCGATATTTATCAGTGAAAGCAACAAGGCGGAAGATTTTTTGCTAAATTTTTTTTTTATTGCATAGGTCCAGCAAACGAGCAAGCAGGTGGTCTGATGGCAAATGACCATTGCCGCTCATGAATAACCACAAAGCTTTGATCATGGATATGTTGCCGGCCCATTAGATCGGGAGAGTGGCGGGAAGCAAAAAGGATGGGAAGAGGAAAGGGGTATTGGGCATATCATGTTCTCCCGCTGTCTTCTATGTTAAATACTTACTTTACAACAGCAGTTCCCGTGCATGGTCCGTTAGTTCCGCACTCGCTCTTAGTGATATTAACCCTGGAGTCAGTGGCAGACGTGGCCCTGGTGTGCAGCGTCTCGCGGTAGTACTTCAGACCCTCGTACAGCACGGAGGCGAGGAAGATGGCCACGGCGGAGCCGAACATCTCCAGCGCGTTGGTCGTCATCCAGCCGTTGAACAGGATCTCTTGGCACACGCACGCGTGGAACTGGAAATTGAAGATTATGGAATTAAATAAATCCGATTTAGGAAGAGGAAAAGTAGAGTCATATCATGTAACTTTGTTCCGTACATCGGGTTCTACTAAATAATTATTCTTTAAAAAATAGATACATAAATAAAAAAATAGTCTCTCGTACTATTATAGTTGTACTCTACATAAACTATTGTCTGATGTATCATTAAATAAATAGGCTGGACGTGTTTTAGGGTATCTAGAGCAACATATGTTAAATATGTCATGACTTCGACATTGTAAATCTTTTTATGTCGTCCAGCAAAATCGTGGAATGCGTCGGGGCCGTATAAAAATTATAACACAGTTTAATACGTCGTCAAATAATCAATTAATTTAAACATAACTGCATTTTTGGACCATTATTGTTTTAAATTTTTGTGGCTGTATTTAGAAATGAAAAAGTATTATCTTTGACATGTCTCTACCCATGAATAGTATTAATAAAAACCTTTCATATATGATTGTATTAATGGCTTGGTAATTTTTGTATTGAAGGGACTTTAATTGTTTTATAAAGGCATCACTAATTATAATTTTTCCTCGTTAATTTGTTTAAGCGATTTTGCAATGTAGCATTTCATTTTAATCTATTTGTATTGTTTTCGAAATTTTAATTCCAATGGAGGGTAGTTTCAAATCTTTCGTCCGCTTGCAAGTGCGTGGCGCGTGCTCCACTGTAGCGCTGGTTTTTTCGAATAAATCCAATTGTTTTGTGGACAATGTAGACTGATGTTGCTCTAGATTCTAGTGCTAGTGTTATTTAGTCTTTGTGTACCTTTTGTGCAATAGTGTTCAGTGTTAAATAAGTCTTTCTCTTCAGTGCCAACATTCCAGCGTCGGTTGCGAGACACTGGTGAGTTGGCTATATACACATATATTCAATTATCCATTTTAGGTATATTGTTTGTTGTTTTAATCTCTTTTCTGTACATATTGCGATTTTAAGATTTCACGTTGATCAATTATTATAATCTATATATTTTTTTGTTTCAATGAAAGGTTGGAAAGGATGCATTGTTTATTAATTGTAATATATTACCTAACCCAAAAATACTGCTCCCAGGTCGAGCGTACATGTATAAGTAATGTCAACCAAGAGTGCATTTCCCACGGTAGTCCAGGAGTTAGAAATACAACTTCCCTGGCCCCTGGTGCCAAAACAATGCGCAGGAAGCAACGCGCGGCCCATCCACAATCGCCGACAAATGCTAATATATTCCGCGATCTGTCGCCGATCGCCGGCGCATTCACTGCGTTCACTGCTTCGGGAAATGAGGGTTATCTGTTTGTTTATTATGTCTGGATTATTATTTTCTTTTCTAATAAAACGTCAAACATTATGTGGTAGGTACATAGTGTTCGTTTTTTCTCTCGTGTTAATGGCTAGTTATGGTTGAAGCTTATGTAATGTCTATTACCGGTCTAATAGGTTGCTAATTACAGCAGCGTGTGTAGCCTTTATTAGATTTTTCTTTGTGGAAGTGGTGGGGCATCTCCGGTCTATTCGAATTTTATTCTACATGTTTAGTGTAAAGATACTGATCGCTGGGCTTGTCTGTGTACAGAAACATCACGCCGAGCCGTTATCCTTCCTTATTTGTCAGATTTTAATGAATATTTTATCTGTTGTGTTTTGAATACTTCACGTTTACAAACTCTCAGATCTAGCCAAAAATCAGTACAAATCCTACTTAGAATCAAAATATCCGTGCAGAGCACAAAACCCACGATTATTGGCGCACACGACTAAATTCTTAGTTGTTACAATTTGTCGTCATCATAAATACTGACCTTCAATTCATGGTATTAATAGTTCCAATTCATTGAGGAAGTGCATTATATATTTAGCTTACTCCAATGCCGCATAATTCCCGATTACGATCAATAATATTTGACAAAACATTCCACACACGCTCCAGTATTTGGAATTCGATTGTTGATGTTATCACGACTGATCTGAATTCGACATTTTCCTTTACTTGGCGGTAATTCCCTTCATGTTTTATTTACGAATTTATACACTTTTACACATTTTACTTTATCATCTATCTTGATCCTGCTTTTAATATACGAACGTTTTGTTCAATATAACTAGGTATTTTTTAATATTTTGTGGTAAAGCATATGGTATACGATTGTGCTTTATCATAAAATAGCGAACGTTAGAATAAGTATAGGCGGTTCTGAACTATGCCAAGCATGGTTATTTTTACTGAATTTCCTTGCGGTGGCCATTATTAGAGTATAACAATATCGCAACTTTTATTTTAGTTGACATTGTATTTTGCAAAAACAGAGCGTGTTCGACGCGGACGAGGTGGCTTTTGTTTTTTGTAATTATGTTACATTTTATTTTTCCTGCTAATAAAACTAAAATTTTCTCTGAGTAGGTTCATTGGTAGACTATTATTACCCCCTGAAACAGAGGCTTCAGTAGTTGAAAATTATTTAGGTGAATATGATTGTAACGTAGGTATAATATATTTTTTATGCATTACTGTACCGTACCCAATGTCACATTGAAATCAGTAATCTTATCGATTCACCGCAACCGAACTGACGTTGGCACCTCACCGCATTTCTCACACCGATAACAAGGCTTTTTTTAATTGTTTTTTACTTTTTACATCAACAAATATTATACAAATGATATCGCAATAGTTTTCATTAAGTATTGCATATCTTTAAAGTTAAGTTTTTTCTCAGGGGTGTCAAGTTAGGTGATGATGTGTTATTGATATCTATCCCGATGGCGTCCACTGTACATGATAATAGAAAATCGACTACAGTCACCCACGTCGGTGTAGTGCGTTTCAGGTTCACCCTGTATACTGTACTTAATTGTATCGACCAGCAAGAGATATGTACTTAAGTACCTATTATCTGTCTACTTAGATGCATCCCACTTGCCATGAGGTGAATTTAGTCACTTTGTCCAATCAGACAATATCATTAGCCGTATTCAATAGCAAAGCTGTCACTTCATGTTAGTATTGTAAGGAAAAGATATCATTGATATATTGATATATTGATATATATATATTGATATCATAGATACCAATCAATGAAGGGTGTAAATACTGACAATGTAACTAATTACGCGGCAATTTACCTTTGTAAAGCAGGAACATGCAGTATCATGAATATTGCCATTTTTATCTTCCACTGCTTATCGATTGGTGTCAAGGCTCGCTGTGTCATTGACTCCGGAGGAAAACTCTCTTGTGATAAAAATATTTACTAAATACGACAAAGTCATTCCAGTGCTGCTAATGGTATAAGCAAAATAGTATAATGACATCGAGTCACAATTTAATTGCAACAAACCTACGAGTATACGGACCTTCTCGAAAACCCAGGTACACAAAACGCCCCACACTTGCTTACGTATCAAGTTCAGCACGCTGACTAGTGACGATACATATTGGTAGTTCTCTATACTTAAATTTAATCACATAACCCTTTTTTATTGCCTGGCTAGCGGTCCGCCTGATGGTGAGCTGTCACCACAGTTCATAGGCCATTACAATCATCATCGACATTCACAGCCTGTAGGTTTTGCTAGGTATAGACCTCTCACATATTTTGCCACTTTTCTTTGTCTTTTGTTAGTCGCATCTAAGTTCGGCTTGCTTCTTTTACAATGTCATCGACCCATTATGCAGCCAGATAGCCGACGCTGCGCTTACCCAATACTAGGCTATTACAATACCAGGGGTATAATAAAGTCGTCGGCTGCCGAAAATACGTGAGACTAGTAAATATGTGGTGTACTTACAACCATGGGATGGTGGTGGTTGGCGTCGCAGCCACTGTCGTGTCCGTGGTCGCCATGGTCGCCGTGGTCGTGGCGCGCGTCCATCAGTGCCATGTCGTGGTTCATGTCTGCAACAAAACATATACCTCGTTAGTTATTTGAAGCTTGTAGTAAAAAGACTACTAAATTTAGTCAAGGTTTCATGCTTGGCATCTTTTCATTGTTTGGAGGCATTAGCCTTCGGATTTTGTTAAGACTCCCTGGCATCTTTTAAGATATTATAGCACAGTTGGATACAACAATTAGGACTCATAAATAATGTTCTCTACTGTCTAGTCTTTTAATATTTGAAGGGCAAGAAAGAGTGGTGTATATTCGTTATTCATTATCAATTATCCCTCAATATAACGACGAAGGAAAACATCGGTAGGAAATCTGCACCATGAGTATTTTCTCGAGAATTTTAAGGCATGTGATTTCAACTAAGTAGTACGAGACCAGCGTCGTGCAGTAAGTCTCTCAAATCTACTCTCGATTGTAGATCTGCTCTGTATTTCGCAGCGGACACATGATATATTTTAATACATATGCATATATCTAACATAGGTAGCGATATTTGGAAGTTGACCTAACAGTAGTTATATGTTTTTACATACTAAAAAAAAAGTAACCGCAAATAATTCGTGACGGTGTTTAAACATTTCAATGCGACATTAAAGTGTAATAGTGTAGTATTTGCGCGTTGAAGTGGTAATGATTCATGATGTTCTGCCACATTATGTCGTTCTATTGTGGCAAGTAATTACAGGTGCGCTCTGCACACCGCGCAAATATTTTATGCTCTATGTAGAACGATTTGCAAACATCGTTAATATTTATATTGTGTTGGATTTTGAATACTTTTTGAAATAAAAATGCCAGCAAGAAAAATATCAGCAGCTTATCCGATAATAAGTTATTGTGATCCACGAAAACATTCATCCAAATTTAAAGAAAGAGATTGACACATAGGTCGTACATACACGCAAGTCATTCTTGGGTCTCAGTTAATCTTCATAACATTCCTAGGCGAATGAAATTCTAATCTTGAGCATAGGGTTCCCCCATTAATTTTCAGCGACCTGATAAAAGTGGCCCGCAGCCTGCGATTTCCTGCAACCTCTAGGTGGCTAATATTGCCTCGATATATATATATATATTTTTTGTATCAGCCCATATACGACCCACTGCAGGGCACGGGCCTCCTCTACAATCGAGAGTACGATTGAGAGTGGTTAGGCCATATAGTCCACCACGCTGGCCTAATGCGGGTTGGTGGACTTTTACATACCATAGAAATTTATACAAATCGCTATGGTATGCAGGTTTCTTCACGATGTTTTCCTTCACCGTTATTAAAATATATCTCTGTGATTTAAGCTTAATGGCTTATATTTAATTCCCTAAACTATGCCTGGATTCTATTTTATTTTAAACCGAATTCATTTTGGAACACACAGAATAAAACCTCTACTAAATATAAGGTAGAATTCTTAGTGCCCTTTTTACTATAGTGTTAAAACGTTTAAAGCTTATAACAGGTACGTGTTGATTGTGTAAGTTCGCTTTCACCACGCGGGAGGGCGCGCGGTTATCTCATTGCACAAGTTCGTCACTACGTCTGTATTTGTTGGAATGAGATATGACTTTGGTTATTTTTAAGCAAAATTAGCCTTTGCTCGTTAATGAATACTACTAACATTGTTTTGCTTGAAAAAATGGCTACAATGCTGAATGCACCTAATGTTAAAGTTGAAGTAGAATATTTACGAACGATAAATAAGCATCTTTGCCTTTGTAGTCGCATTAATCCAACAAGAATTAACCTTATATGGAAAACAGCCTCCGTCACGTAGTGGTTTAAATACCGGCCATGAAACGAAAAGTAATAGGACTCACAAATGTTTATTTCGAGTTTGGATGAAGTGAGAACAAAAAATCTCATAGTTTTTAAAATCAACGACATATGTAAATCTAATTCTCGCGTCATGACTGTTGGGAATATTCTATTTGCAATTTGGAATAATAAAAATGACATACTCGTATTGTAAAGATTCATACAAATTATGGCATACAGGATATGTAACATTATATAAATTATCAACCCACATCGAGAGAGTCACCGTGCTTTAGATCGCAGGGTTTTACCAGTCGCACTTACTTAACTGCTAACACCTACTTAATAGTTATACCTAGAACTAGATACAAGTAGGTACATATTAACTTGATTTTCCTCATATAACAAGTTACGTTGTTAGTCTCAAAAATTACACAAGTAAAGGACATTTGTTCAGTAGTGGTCGGGGTATATAATTATTGTCAATTTGTGCTACAAAAGATCAATAATTTACCTTCTCGATTACCTCTTCTTTGTATGCTATTTGATAGCGTAATATTATTTTATGGAATGCCTCGGTGTCGCAGTTGTACTACGGTACGTTAACAAGGTACACTAAGGTCTAATACTAAGGTCTCGGGTTTGAATCCCAGGAAGGGCAAAGTGATATTGGATTTTTGTATTCAGTATCGGCCCGTAGCCAGTTATTTAGACAGCCTCCGTGGCGCAGGTGGTTAGCCGCCGCCTGTAAAACGAGAGGCCGCGGTTTCGATCCCCGCACTGAGACAAATGTTTGTGAGGCCTACAAATATTTGTCTCGGGTCTGGGTGTTTGTGAGACCGAAAAGTCTCTCGTAGTTCCTGATACCCACGACACAAGACTCGATCTTAGTGTGGGATCAGAACTATGTATGTGACTGTTGGGTGTATTTATTTATTTGTGCCCGATATGGCGATGGGCTCGCCCCCTATCACGTCGTAGGAAACACACAAAGTGACACGTGGTTGTCTTGGAAACACCTCTGCCTACCTCTTTTGAGAAAATGTACGCCATTTTCTGTTTATGTATGTATAATTTGATTCTACAATTACAATATTGCCCATAATACTAGTTCCTGTTGTAAAAACCTTACTTTCTGACTTTGTAGTCATAGGGAAACCCAGGCCAGGGCTTACTATATTTATTTACTTATCAATTATAAACACGTTTTTAGTCACGCAATGATCACGCTCTGTCGGTCGCACGGCAAGCAGAGTGGTATGTTTATGCAACCTTCGCATGTCTTCTTAGTTTATTATCAAATGGAAAAAATTGGCGACTTAAGTAAAATTTAAATAAAGTAAAATATAACACTAGTACAGTGTAACAAATAATAGGTATATATTTCATTGTACTTGTACAGGTTGATTAGTGTGCTTGTTGACTTGACTAGCTAAGAAATCAAAATACGAGTGTATGCGTAACATATTGAAGGCGGGCCGCCAAGTACCACACACGCAGGATCTGTGCCTTAGATTTATTTAAATTTCAACAAGTACATTGAAATATATATTATTTGCTACTTTGTAGTGTTTTTTAAATTTTTCTTTATAACGCAAGCATTATTTCAGAGATCGAGCTTATCTATTAATTTTTGCTTGCTAACCACATATCTAAAACCCCTTTCTTCAAAATAGGTTACTATTATAGCGCAATTTGAGACGTTGTATTGGTCAATTTAGCGGAACAAGGAGCCCGAAAAATAGTTGATTTTTAACCCTCGTCAGTGACCCCAAAAATATATAAAAAAAACGCCAGAAACAAAAATAAAGTTGACTATCTATCACCTAAGATTGTGGTACTGTATCTTTGAACGAAGGCGTTCCGTACCGGGTCATTGAATCTGCGCAATATTTTCCGAGAGCGCGCTCATTATACGAGTGACTATGATTGCGTCAGTGAGAGTACCGTGAAGATGTAGTTAAGAAATAATTCTACAGATTGAGGCAGCGGAGTCATAATGTAGGGATAAATTACTTTTCTTTATGTGCGGAAGATTTTAATCCTTACAGACTGACCGTGACGACTGTACACGACCTAAGATAGGTTCGTGGGAAAGTGAACACTGTTTCCTGAAACACAGTATCTATAGAGTTGCAGGAACGTTCCCAGTGTTTAAGGAAGGAGGACGAAAATAAAGGACACATCTACAAAATTGTTATACCCGTATCGACATTAGAGAATTTGTCACTGTCACTAAAGCATTACGGCCTTATTCATAGACAGTTTAAAAACCTATTTTAGATATCGAATGTTTTGTCTTCACTCAAACTTAATTCCAAAGACGTTCGAAAGGGAAAAAATATTCGATGACTGAAATGGGTTTTAAATCTGTCTACGTATAAGGCCATTACTGATTAGCTCTTAGATAATATTTTTAACAACGAACTATGAAATATACTTATTATGGTAAATTGACATGTTCTTACTTCTTATTATGTTGTGAAGTCTAGCCTATTACATGATACTAAGAAAACGATTGTGTTTATACAACGAACCAGTTACGAGGAGCCGTTAGCTTTTAAAATCCAATTACAGTGTCAATACGAAATTGATACGAAATAACTGTTGAATTTTGACCTATATCTCACATACAAAAGATGCTAAAACTAATTGTAAAACTTCTAACTAACGAAAAAACCCCTGTTAAGGATTTAGTAAGATACGAAAGTTCGTACGAAACTTCAACCCTTTAAATTAGAACTGCGGAAAAACTTATTTAAGCAAAATTAGAGGATGCTTGGGATGTATCCAATAGGACACGCCTTCGGAAAACTTTTTGTGATGACGTCAAGATAATCTAAAAAACAAAGAACAACCTTTGCATATTGTAAATAGTTAAAATAACGTAAGACTAGTACGCGGTTTGCCTCCGCGCAAGTTAACTTTGTTTTCGCGCCGCTCGCCTTGAGCCAGCCGCTTTGTGTCTATTGTGATCTTTGCTTTTTATTCTAACTCGTCTTTTGGAATTTTATTATGTCAGAACATACGTGCTACATTGTTAGCTAACTCTAGCATTTTATGGTCGCTTAAGAAATGATTGGCACTTATCAGACTTTTTAAATTTTTTAGAGCTTTTTTAAATACATCCACGCGCATCTAGACTTGAGTACATAAAACAAGTTTGGTGTCGTGGATATTAAAAACTACACAACACTTTTATTTTGTGTAACTTTGGTTTGGCAACAACTAGACGCAAAACGAATACTTTGTGTTTTAAAGCTAGGTTTCAAATTGTGGTACGAGTAGGTACTTATAATGAAAATTTAATTTCGTGTCCACGGTTGGCAAAACATCCTTGAACACGACTAAACAAGCAAAATTTGCAAAATGTACTCAAACATTATGTTTTGTCTGCACCTAGTATTTAACCTGATATCTTATCTGTTCCGATACATGTCATAAAGATTACTTTTCGTAATACTACATTTGTTTCGACACGATCCAATCGGCTGACGATCGCATTCTGCTAAAATATATGTTAACGCATGCGCTTGTGTAAACATTAATGTGTAATGTGCGGGTTGAATTTTAATAAATTCTTTACATTACCGGCCGCTAGTTGGCGCCACACGTGTCTGGTCTTTGACATCACCGTGCTGACAATAGCATATTTTGCTACTCGTATAATTGCACAGCTGGCCAAAGGTTACGTTGCCATTTTTATAAGTGATAGATTGTTATTTTTCAGGTATTTATATTGCAGATAATAGTTTCTTGCTATGAACGTTACGACGGATGCGTCATGGGAAATGCAGTGATGTCCAAATTGAGTATCCAATTATGCCGGCTTTTTGAGACTGGATACACACAGACTGAGTGTAAAACGCGACTCATTTGAGTGGTTCACCATGACGAATTTTTCACCATTGTACGCAAAGGTATCCGACCCGATACGAATTCGGCTATCTTTCATCAAAATTGTATGAAACCCAAAACAAGTAAGATAAGTCGAGTGATGATATTTTTAATTATAGATTTACTATATGTATGTGTATTACTTTTTGGAATCTCAAACATCTAGACTCGAAACTAATACCGATGGATCACACAAACATTTGTCTCGGTGCGGGAATCGAACCCGCGGCACACCAACACGGCTCACACGAGACCTGGTACCCTCGTGTGGGGCCAGGAGTCAGGAGTGTGTGGCTGTCAGTGTATTTAATTCTAGGTATCTAACACATTATAGTACTTAAAGCATTGATGCAGACAAATGCACGAAGCGGTTAAATAATCACTGCCATAGTTGTGCAATTACGTTTATTTATAAAAATAACTCCACATGCCTGTACTCCTACACTGGAATTCTTGTAGTATGTAGCGTTGATAACACACCTCAGTATGTCTTTAAGAATGCGACAATTTACTACTGGTGGGTTAATGATAGCCCCGGGATAGATACCACGGCATTACAAGGTGCAAGACCCGTCAAAGTGTGGCCTACGTGTCTCCCTCCGTAGCCCAGCCATAGCATATTGGATGTTCGGTTTCGTCTAAGTATAACTAGTATATAGCAGCAAATAATGTTTCCAGCTCATGTAACGACATTAAATTAAATTCATATACAAGAGATAGAGACATAGCTATCATCGTGCGCGCAGTGGTTAATATCTGAAAGGATCAAATGATTAATTATCCTACTAAAGGATTTTTTTATTTAATACCAATAGCCCGGACCCGATAGTATGATTCTTGTTTTGTATTAATGGTGTAAAACTATCAGACACGTTTCGGGTTTACACAGAGGCAAATAAATATGTTTTCCTTCACCGTTAAAGTGCGTGGTGATTGATTCCTGCATACCGTAGCGATTTTAAAGAATTTCTACGGTATGTAAGTCCGCCAACCCGCACTAGGCCAGCGTGGTGGACTATATGGCCTAACCACTCTCAATCGTACTCTCGATTGTAGAGAAGGCCCGTGCCCTGCAGTGGGTCGTATATGGGCTGATACAATACAAAAAAAAAAAAATATGAATATATAGTTAAGTCTGTTTTCTTGACGCCGGAATGGGACCCTTGGCCTCTTGTTTTATGCACGGTTTTCAACCTACTATGCCACAAAGGCTATTTTTACCGCATCCTTTTGACCAAAATATCCTGTGACACGGTGCAACAGTTATCTCGTGTTTATTTATAAGGGTCATTGCGTATTACGTGCCGACTTTACCAAATCATTTCTAAGGTTTGCAAGAATATCAAGCGTCTGCAAATGTGTCACACATTTAGTGAAAGTATGTCGAATGTGTCGAGTTTGCAAACGACAGTTTTCGCTAACTCCGACGCCACGCCGGTCGATACAAACACCTCGATTAGACATTCAATTCAAATCGCTTCGAATCTAAATTCACCATACTTAAATGAAAATCTTATATATAAATTGAGTAGGTTTGGAACTCTTGCCCGGGACTAATCACTAATCATTAATCGCAAGGGTTTTGAAAATGCATATGTAAAGAGTGCCAATAACCAGACCGTCTTATTGTGTTATAAGCAAGGCAGCGTGCAGTAAAAGAGGATAATCTTTACATCTGTGACTCCCCACAGAGATTACGTAATGTGGTATTATACGGACGTCAAGCAGCTAATGCTGCATCTAAACATCCATAGCCCACGCTCTTTTAGACGTGTAATCCTTTATAATATAAATCCGAGACTGTGTTTGCTGCTTTACTGTTGTTAAAGTAACGGATAATAATATTGAAATGGATTTTGAACTAATAGAAACCAATGAGTCAGGATCATTGACCAATAAATGCTTTAAGAGGCGTAGGTATAAGCATAAAGGAAAACCCCAATAATTATAAATTACTAATAAATTTACTCCGAAAGTAAGCGGAAATTAACTCAGAATATAGAAGAAAGATGTATCCAGCAGTTAGAGAAGAGTGGCATTGGATTTTTTTGAACCCGGAAAATAGAATGTCCTCATATATAATTCAGTATTTAGACTAAAGAAGTGAAACTGGGGACAAAATCTATTTTTTTAAATACATTATATAATCTACAATAGAATACAATGGAGTCAAATGGGCTATATGATCTAACCCCTCTCAATACTACTCAATACTACTACAATACTACTATATACTACAATACTACTCTCCATTGTAGAGGAAGCTCGCCCCTGCAGTGGGGCGTATATGGGCTCATACAGAATAAAATACGAAGAGTAAATTTTAAGTGGCGTACCCGGATAAACCAATATAAAAGGTGAGTGGCATTAACAAGGGATAATACCAGGTCAGACACAAGCAGTGAAAACCCGTGATTGTGGTGAATCATCTCGGGAATAGCCGGTGATCCAGTGTGCCGAGCGGATATTGCGAATCAACACCTCCAGTTGAGGTCTTCGTTTTTGAACTTCAATTGACCAATAAGGAATAAGGACAAATAAAAGTTGATAAGGACATTACTGAGAGATATGCTTGGGGATGCACGTAGTAAAGCTGTTAAGATTTATTAAAAGAGTTTAAAGCGAAAGGGCAAGGAAGAGGCGACATTATGCAATAAATGGGCGTTAATTAAGCGATATACACATCTTTATCACGATAAGATGATCGAGATATTCAGGAGTGCCTACCGAGATACATAAACAGAATAACGATTGCGAAGCTTTTAATAAGCAAAGGTCAAATAAGTCATAAAGTAAAGCGACATTTATACGGGAGAGTTTCTCGCGATGAGAATCGTACGCGATTATCGCATGACCTAGCCGCCATAAGATTAACTTGTTCTGACAATGATTACACGACGCAACTTTTTTATATCATTACGATAATCGTATCAACGTGGCGAGAAACTCTCCCTGTGTCAATGGGGTAAGCCCCACTTCTGCGTCCTAACGCAGAAGTGGCCATTCGATTCTATGAAACAATGTTGATCAAAATAGGAAGAATACCAGATGCATTTACCTTATTGATTGTTTAAATTATATTTACCAAAATAAAGCGAATGTAAGCGTTCATGAGTGCTAAATGATAACTCAAGTAAATCCATATTGATCGATAGGAAACAGATTTTTCTATAATAAGCTTGCTATTTTTATTTTTTCAATTTTTTTTTATAGCATATGTCCGGCAAACGAGCAAACAGGTCACCTGAAGGTAAGTGATCACCGCCGTGCATAAGCATCCACAAAGCTGGATATGTTGCCGGCCCAATTGGGAGGGGAACGGGAAGGAAAAAGGATGGGAAGAGGAAAGGCGTATTATCGGGCTTAACAGCAATTTGTATCAAGAGATATATAAATATGAAATATCTATTTTAGAATATTGATATTGTCTGCAGGTCGCATTCGTGTTGGAGTTACAGTGGGCTTGTCAGGTTGTTATGGTACTAGTTATGAGCTCCGTTCGCATTAGCGATCGCGAATCGCAATCATAGAAATTGCAACCTTCCGCTTAGGGCGTGGCGTGACTTACAGCGGGTGGATTTATCTTGCTGTATTTATAGCTTTGAAGCCTGAATCATAGACAGTACATAACATTTTCATTCTGTTACGGCAATGAAAAAAATGAAGCGGTTTTAATTAAATAAATCGTACAATAATGGACCTTTTAAAAAAAATAGGAAGTAATATTTTATGAAATGCTTAAATTTATCGAATCAGTCACTTACCGACATTGATTTTCCAGATGCCTTGTTGTATTTATCTAAATATTTAATCAATGACGCAATGTTAATCTTTAATCTTATCTTGCAGGCCAACAAACGATAAAAAACATGTGCATCTATCTTCATATTCTATGATATTAAAGCTATTTATGATATTCCGAAAAATATCTTTAATTTAACCTACGTATGTTTCCTAAATATAAACACTCTCAAAATATCTCAAGTTATCGTAGCATTAATTCGACATGTACTGCCTACGTACATTAATATGAATAGCTAATTATTAAGGAAAATTCGAATCTTTGTATAATTTCCCACAAAATAATTTCATTGTAGGTAGCAAATATGTGGCTATTAATTATCTTTTCGTAACAAATATTAAACAGCACGTTTGTTACGTAACAAGTAAATCACAGTGAATTTGTGCAACAATAACCATGAAGAATTTATTAGCACTTCGAGGTTCAGATAAGAGGTCGTTAAACTTTATGCCTTCCTCGAAACGAGTGTAAAAACCATTTTAGTTTCTTTGTGGGTAATCTTAAAATCAATCAGAATTGTAGACGCAATTAATAGCTATTCCAATTAATAGGTGAATAAATAAATACACCCCAGGTGAATAAAATCAGAACTAGTGACGAATTCACAGTATGTCATTTTTCTAATGCATTGGACAATTAGATTACAATCTTTATGATTTTGGCTTTGAAGCAGGACCAGCGGTCAGGATAGGGCCCGGTTGAGCGACGGCCCTAGGGCGTCAGTCTCGAAACGGCACCGAATGCCGGGATTTACTGTAATCTATAGTGTATTATCTATGATTTACAAGTTTTTGCTTTAATTTGGATACTTTACTTGATTTTGGCGCCGTAGTAATCTTTCCCAGCAGGCCGTTTATGTTAAAACCGCTACTGCTATTAATACTCGTACTAGGTAGTTTTTATTAATTTGTAAAGCAATCAAAAAAATATTATTTTTTTGAACAAGATTTCTATGTTATTAAAATTTGAAAAGCACAAGAAATATGAACAGAGAAATCATAACAAATTCAGTTTATGTAAAGTTTGTATCTGAAATTTTTAATTAAAATAAAACTATCGTTTCGTATTTGACAAAAATCATCGCTTTTACGATATGTTCAGATTCGCTATTGCATTAAACCGCTGCCACTGTCGCCCCGCCTGAATGTAATGAGGCCCATTTAGATTGCCTGGGTGCGGGGTCCGCGCGCTCCAGAACAACTGACAATTTATCTGTCTGGCAGATAATCGTGAGACGAGGATAATACTCGCTTCAACAACCTCGGTGTACGACGCTCAAATATAATGTATTTGGAGAGATGACTCGGTAGACATCTTGAATGGAGAAGACTTGCAATACATTGCAGTTGAAATCTATACTAAAGACCTTTGATTAGCAAGAGTCATTATATGGATGATGATGATATTTGATGGGGATATCTATATCATATTTAAATTGAGAGTAAGGATGAATTTATTTGTATATCACGAATTGAATCAGTTTCCTTGAATAAACAGAAAAGCACATCCTACGTTGCATTTCCAATGACTATATCAGTTAAATTCCACTTTCTTTTATCAATATCTCATTACATTCCACAACTAAGTTAACTATCCTTTCATATACATTCATACGCAGCGTATTGTTACTCAAAACGCGACGAATTCCGTCAACACCCAAACCATAATATTTGTATGATATGGACACCTAGTGACGCTGTGACGACGCTAATGTCTTGTTTTGTAAACATTGCACTGGACTGAAATTTTAAGGATGTTTATTGATGGAGCATCCAGCGTAAACCGTTGTTGAATATACATAGTAATAGGCACAAAACTTTGAAGTGTTGTTGAAAAAGACGGCGGAACTAGGAATGAAAATTGAAAATATGTATACGTTAATTATAAAATCTGTAACTTTTCGTGTGGATTTTGACCAATAGGTACATAAAGATTTATATTAACTTACACGCCATATACACAAACATTTGACGTTACATTACATACATCTTATGATTATGATTTGTCTTTGTCTTCGCAATATTCTTAAATGGCATACCTATTACCTATTTTATTTGAAAGGAATAAATATTTGACTATTGGATTTGAAGGTTGTTTAAGCTGCAATCCCTGTACACCTTTTTAGTATGCTTAAAAAAAAGGCATTCGTATCTAAGTATTAAGTAAGCTTTTCTGGCGGTAATTGCATTGCTTTACAAATGAATATTGTCCAATTGAATAATTATGCCGGCCTGCTTAAAGAAAGATAAACATCAGCTGATACGGAATACAACAAACTTATAAGTCAATGGTGAGTATGATAGCTGGCATGCGACGTTTCCAAGTGGATTTACCATTAGTGAAATGAAAGAGAAAATACAAATTTTAAAATAAGTTAAACTTATTATTTCATGACCATCTCATAAAGTTATTTCCACGGTTATGATGATGAGATTAGCTCACTGTTGCGTAATAAATCTTGAAACAAAACAATAGGTATTCCATAAATTACTTATTGGTAGAATGTTCCACAGCTAAATAGATTTCTAGTTAGTAATTAAGAAAACCACTGCGTCGTGATTCTTGCCAAGCAATTACGCTATTTTACTAAAAACTGGTTTGTTTCATCTGTTATTGCAATGTTTAATTTAGTTTTTTTATACTACAATGATGTCCATGTTTTATTATTTTAATCGTGATTATAATTCAAAGGAACCATATATTAATATATTACTAGTTCTTTAATTTGCTATTTTCTGCAGCGTGGCATACTAGATCTCTAGACTTAGGCTAAAGTAATTAGTTTCGCCTGACAATATTTTAAAGTGGTTGTTAGGTATTTGTTAGCTAAACATTTACGGCCTTATTCATAGTCAGCTTAAAAACCTATTTTAGGTATGGAATGTTTTGTCCCTTTCAAGCTTTCGAATTCAGTTTCGAAGAAGACAAAACATTCGATATCTAAAATAGGTTTATAAACTGATTATTAAGGCCGTTATAAGGCCGTTAAGCCAATATAAATGCAAGACAATGGAACCCTGAACAAAAATTTGGAAATGAACACGGATTATACACAGAGATCACCTTGGCAAAGTTGATTTAAAGTCGAAATATTCTTTATAAAAATCTTTCACGAGATCTTACAAATCGCGTGACCTGACCTTTTAGTGAACTCCCACGGAGTAACCGCGTTAATTAAACAACTGACCCTTCCCACCCTAAAGCAGGTCGCTATAGCAACCTCAACAGAGAGTCGGTCCAGCGATGCGAGCCGAGACGCAAGGTCGGTGGCGAAACGCACTGTTGCGACAAACGTTTCCGATCGCTCTCCAATGGCGAAATTGTCTTTACGTCCAGATAATTGGAGTTTGGCAATAAATATATCTGGGCATTGAGAGACTTATTGGCTGCCTCCAAGAGTTCACTGTGGAAATCATTGGAGGAGGCCTATGTTCAACAGTGGGCTTCCTTTGGCTGATGGATGAATTGATGGATTGAGAGACTTAAGTGGTTTGAGGTGACAAGAGTAGCGAGGTGTCATGCAGTGCTTAATAAGTTGTTAGAGATGGTACTCCTGTTCATGGGCTCTTTGCCTTATCTCTACCTTATTGCAAGTAAATGATGTGATTAAAACAATTGGTGACAGGCATAAAATGGTTTTCCTTTTGACACAGATTTTTGTCTCGACTTTGCATCACATATGTTTGCAAGTTTATACTGTTGCCGCTATATTCAAATTGGGAGATTCCTATAACGTTTTTTCACATTAGGGTCAGGGAGAAATAATTAAGTAGGTATTTGTCTGAGAGAGATCGCCACGTCAACCTCCGGTATAGCAAGCCAAATATTCAGCATTTGCGCCAACAGATTGAATAATTAAAATTCAATCAAAGTCCTCGACTGTAAGTTATAATCGTTAAAATCCTGGCAATGCAAAAAATGTGTAACAGTACTGGCTAAAAATTCTGTACTTTTTAGCTCAAACCAGTCTATCCTGTCGTCAAAAGTCAACCTACTCTATAAGGAAACATAAACTGTTTTATTAAATACATGTATAGGAGTACATAAAGAGTTCTTGTTCCAAGTGCTGCACCATTTATTTCTTGAAAGTTACAAAATATTTTCTTAGCTAGGAAAAGTATTGTTTGGTTGCAGCGTGTATTAACAAATCGTGAGGTTCTGGGTTCTTTCAGACCGGGTAATACAATTCACATTTAATATTTGCCCGAAGCTGGAGTCAGTGTCTGTATATGGGCTCACTACCTGTTTCATAATGGATGGATATACGTTCGACGTACAGTAGAAATATTAGTATATCTGCCTACAAGTAATCTGCCTGTAGTAATATATTTCTTAATAGTAGAGATTGCAATATAAAGTGTATTCACCCGATTTGCTAACGTATCTAGAAAGTTAGTGTAAAGATGTACCAAAGTGCGCAGTATCGAGTAAACAGGAACTATTCTACGATACTTTCTCCCTCACAACTCGGGATAATCAATAATTATTTTATCGTACTAACTTTTATTTGTTAAAAGCGATAGATCGTTTTTTTTTATTGTTATGGACTTGAGCCCAAGACGTCAAATTTTTAAAATCCCTCACTGTTGTTTTAAATTAGCAAACTCATAAAATTGCACAAAAATTCAGGAATGATACAATGCATAGAAAATGTCATAATAATACATAACTTGAGTGGATGTTTTAATGAAAAATATTTAATATTCCATAAGGCTTTATCGCTGAGTGATGCGTGTCTGTGGCAAATGTGGACGTTACGGTGTGGCCTTTACTTGGTGTTAAATATACGATAACAAGCCTGCAATGGGCCAGTAACTGTTTTATGAACACGCTTTCTAGGATTCATTTCTAGAAATTTTGTCTGTTTTGGATTGGATTTTACATTATTTAGACTTACTTACGCTAAGTTGATAAAATTCGTTTTATTGTTGTTAACTCAATATAGGGGGCTACGATGAACCTACGTCCTTTGTAATAATTGTTCAAAATTTAGTTTTGCAGACGGAATTTAAGCTATACCTACTTAATCGGCAAAATAAACTAAAGACTGTCTCGGTGGCGTAGTGGTACTACGGTATGATTGCAAAGCTGAGGTCTGGGGTTCGAATCCCGGGTCGGGCAAAGTGATATTGGATTTTTCTATTCATTATTAGCCCGAAGTCAGGAATTTGTGCCCGATATGGCGATAGGCTCGCCCCCTATCACATCGTGGGACGGAATATACAAGGCGAAACGTGGGTGTTCTAGTAGCACCTCTGCCTACCCCTTCTGGGAAAAAGGCGTGTGGTTATGTATGTATGTATAAACTAAAGATGAACCATACTATTTAAACATCAAAATAAACGAAAAGATCTAAAACTATTATTTCCTGTCACTGTTAGAGACGAACTAACACTACGTTGAGATAGCTCTTTAAAACTGATAATTACAGCAACCAACAAAGTTAACGAGAAATATAAACAAAGCCACTACTTCAACACGTACATATGTATGTACAAATTGATTCGTAAAAGAATCCAAACCGTATCAAAACCATTTGTACAGTCAAATGTTTCTCTCAATAGTTTAAAAACGTATTGGCTACAGAGAAGTACTCGCAAGTACAGAGTAAGGAAATCTAAGTGCACAAACTGGTTTCCGCGGAACCGGTACGCGCTAGACTATCCCGCCGTCTTCGCCCTTAGATTTAGTTTCACTAAATGCTTAGATATATTCGAGGTACCATTAGATACCTTTGAATATACTGAGTGTTAGAAAAATGTAGGCGATAGTACTAATGATACTTTTGATGATGTGGCATAAAAAAGCGATGATTTTTTTTACGACGTTTTGTTAGTTGCTCGCTTCGTCATGTTTGTACAGCTAAATGAAACGATAGTTAAAAAAAAAACATGTCTTTTGTGTCATCACTTTGGTGAAAAAGCATCAGTAAATTTTAAATAAAACAAATTCATTAAAGAACTGAAAAGATAGAAACAATATTTTAATTTGAATATTGAATTTTGGTTTTGAATGATCTTGGTTGACGCAGTTGAAGGCATTATCTGCTCAGTACTAGATTTAGTTGCTCTGCATATATTACCCACAAAATTATGATAAGTGAGCGTGTTAATAGTTAATACATTATGTATATGTATAGGTCATAATTTAGGGCTGGACGTAAAAATTTATGAATCTATTTCAATCATCTTAATTATTGTTATATTTCATTAGCATTTGGTTCCTATCTAAAACATGTCAAAATACATCTAATCCATTAACAAAAATATTATTTTTGCAGTCACCAGCAATGACTTTCTTAAACAAATGAAAAAAATAATATACCCATCCCATAGTACCATTGTGGGATTGTGAGTATATGTTCTTATACGCCTAATTATGTCTATAAACATATTTCTTATGTGCATAATTAATCTGACAATACCAATTGCACTTCCTTCCATTTTCCTTGATCGTAACTTGTTTATTTGATTTCACGTTGTTAAAGTTATAAACCACTTGCATCCGAGCAATTGAATCACATACTATTAAGCACTTATTTTTAAATCTCTTTATATTGTTAATGTCTGGCATTATTAACAAGCTTTTATTAGCTTCGCCTGCTTGTATATATACCGTGTTATGTAAGATTTAGGGAAATATTACGTATTCCAAGTCGATGACAGCGTCGTTTCTTATGAATAGACAGTTAAGGTCAAACACACAAACACGTTTACGTAATGCACCGTTAAATGACAACTATTATGAGATCTTCGAGATGGGTTTTAAGATAAGTTAGTATTTTCTACAATGTAAGCTTGCCTATTTTTGTATTGGTAGATAAGCTTATAGTTCAAAGTTTGTGAACAATGGGCTTCAATGTGATGTTTTTATTTTAGATTACTCTTCTTGTAGTCGATAATTTAAGTGGAATTCGACATAATCTGCAGCAACCATGTAGCAATTCTGTAAATTATTAGCTTACAATTGTACCCAAGTCTCCAACCTAAGTTTAACAGTTTCGAGGAGGTAATATCAATTATTCTGAACAAATTAATTTCGTACGAGTCATGTTTAATTTATGTTCTTATGAATTTGTGGAGTCCCACTTCTTATAACAGGTAATAATAGAATGGTTCGGTATGTAATTAATATTATTACAGAATATAAGCAATGAGACCAATTTTTATCATATCAATAAAGCTATCGCGATTTATGTATATTGTTATTGCTAATTCCTATATCAGTAACTTTTTTTTATTGACCTTAATAAAAGTTATTGAGATTGAAAATATTGTAAAAAACCTTCAAGAAGTAATAATATTGACATGTAATTGAAATCAATAATTCATGTCTCACATTTAAGCAATCCACATTTTTCAAGTGTTTCGGTTTAAAAAAGTCATCAATCGGTATTTCGATTAATGCCTGTAATAGCGCCAGGCTTCGGCCAACATCGTATTTAGAGAGGAAAATAAACCCAGCAATCTTTAGAGGCTTTTAATCTGCCCGACACTTTATGCTGGGAGACGTGAGCTTACATACGAAAAAAGGAATTATTTTTTCCAAATATCGTATTAATGCAGCTATTGTCATTTATAACATCTGTAACCCCAGTACTCTGTGAATCGTGATTTAAAGCCATTAGAACTGCAAACGTCCATTGTTTTATACTAGCTTCACCCGCTTCAGAGACCATGTTTTTGAGTTGTGTGACCCACATGCGCTTTGATCATTGGATGCCGACTATTTGGTTCAATTTAAAACAATAAAGCGACTCCATTGAGGGATTGTCGCGCGCCCCGCGGTCGTACATCTCAGATTTTATCTACCGGATATAGACAAACGCATTGTTCACACATGGATGCGACAAAACTACGACTTGTTTGTGTTTCAACACAAATGATTCAAGTTATTATGATAGTAGGAATTAATCGGAATCAGAGCTGATTTTTTAAATCGCTATCAGGAAAATAACTTAACATATTGACAGCTTTTCTTTAGAAAATATGACAAGATTGCACGATTGAGAAAAGAAAATTGGAAAATAGGCCTTTAATATTATAGTAATGACTATTATAACTTATTATTCATTATAATAATTAATTGGCATTGGTTTTATAAGTGGTAGAGCTACTGTAATTGCCTTGACCGACTATAGGAATGGGCCGGCTCGATTGGGGAAATACCATTATCTGGACAGAAAGTCGACGTAAAGGCTGTTCAATGTTGTGTTTCGTTTGGTAACTGAAATTGCCGGAGACCCAATGAGGGGTTGACAAAGTACTGACAAAACAAGTGTTGTAGATGTGCACGGGTGGCGGTGATCACTTACCATCAGGTGACACGTTTAATAATTTGCTGCAACATTGCATTAAAAAAGGTGCAGTGAACAAGAATTACAACGTCATGTTTTTAGTAAAGCAACACAATAACTATCATTATTGACATAAGTTGGAAAAATCCCTCGTGATTACATAGATGAAGTCGTTATCAAGCGAACTTCGCAGGTTTTACTTATGTTAAAATTTAGAGTATATAATAGGCAATATTAGGCGGACTTTTAAGTCCAAAAAATCATAATAAGTAAATTACTGACTTGAAAAGGAGACCCACGATTTATGTATCAATTTTATATCTTTAAATAATAATAATCTGCAGATTATATGTGATAAATATACATAAATTTTATATCAAAAAAAACCCTGTAATCTTATCGCCATCAATGTTGATGTCGGCTAATTACTGCGCATGCACAATCTTGCATGTTGAAGACCAGATAATGAGTTGTCTTTTACTATCGTTGGATCTAATCTATTCGGATTTGTCTATTTCCAATAAATGTTTTTATTAACATTGGCGTCTATCGATTAGCATTTATATAAGATAAAAAAATATCACTTGTAGGTTGAGTTTTGAGTAAAGTTTGGGACAACTTTTTATACAATCACAACGCAATGATAAAGATACACCTAATTAAATATCTACCAGAGAGATATATGAGCCTAACTACTCGAATCCTGGTATACATGATGCTGATCCAAAACGCAAAGCAATTGCATGAGTAACTGATAACTACGACAAAACTATAGCATTTTATTCTCTTCCCCACCCGATTGTGTTAGAAAAAACATGGTTCGATTACGTCGAATTTCGCGTTAGCAGGTAGCTGCTACAACCACACTTAGGTACTTTTGTTTGTCACTAATCGTACATTAATTAATTCTTACAACTTGATGGTATTCCTGTCGTTGTCAATAAAACCTGCCCAAAACTGAGACCTTAACAACATTTTAACGATTTATAAAGTCTGTCAACCCGCAATAGACTAGCGTGATGGACTATAGTCCACCTTCTCTCAATACTCGTAGTAGAGAAGGACCTTACCCTGCATTGGGATGTATATGAAGTGATAATAATATTGTTGAAAAGCAGTCGTGCATAAAGGTAATAAATACGAGTCGTTAGGAAATAGAGCCAGCTTAAATGTCAGACGGCTGACCACTCATTTACTGCATTCACATTGTTATTTGAAAGGTTGAAGTAATCTTACTGAGCCGCACACTACTTCTGGGTATATTTTTGTATTAAAGAGCAGGAATGAATATGAAAAACATCGAAATGTGTAGGTAAATAACTTCTGTTTTTTTTACATCATCGAGTCTCTCAGTCGACTCGTAACCACAATTATCGATGATCATTAACTGCTATCGATATAGACCACCTCTTGCCCGTTGTTAATATTTTTTGTTTAAAATCGGAACCAGACTTTAATGGCTCGTTTGACCACGTAATTGAACCGCCGGAATAGTATGTTATTTTTTTTTCAATGGGGTTTAACCGACTCATTTATATAGTATATGGTTTTAACGATTTATAAGGCTCTATCACTTATCTGCATGAATTTACACCAACTTTAAACCAACTCAATTTAGTACATTTACCGTAATCTCTGAAACACCATTCCAAGTGAAATAAACCATAATATCGTGCTTTAAAAATACGACCATAATGGTGGTAATACCATAAGTGGTGGTGGCCAGACTGGTATAGCAGACTGCGCGGGTTTGCCGGCCAGTCGCCTGATCTGGAATCTAGATAGCTAGGGCATTCAGCTCAGCCAAATTAGCATTTAAAAGATTACAGACAATGCTAGTGAGCTCAAACTGCGACTAAACGGAAGATACAAAGTTGTGGCTCGACTCTTGTTATTTTATTGCATTCATTTCAGTTTCTGGGTTTTTGAGTTTTTATCGCAAAAAATAGGAGTGTGATTTTGCTCTTTTTGTGCTTCCATTAAATTGTAAGTTCATAACTTCTTATAATTCAAATCGAGTGTTTGTAAAAATATATTATGACCATATTTCTTTGTTTAAAGAGATATAACTGCACCAGTTGGTATTTCCATTTCACCAGCTGTTAAAACAGCGCTGTCGATTCACAAAAATCATTGACGCTCTTTTTTGCATACTATTTTAAATGGATCAATATAGCGTCTGTATGGCTGTTAAAGTAGTGAATAAATTAATGAATATACCCAACATTCGCATACATACGAACATGTACTTGTGGATATCACAAACTTTTGTGTCAGTGCGGGAATCGAACCGGCGGCCTCTCGTTTCAACCCATCTAAACAAGTGCGCCGTGCCGGTTTTTAATATGACCGAATTAAGTAATAATTGATCGGCATTATAACAGCATTACAAGTAACAAGACAGGTGTACGAGTAATAAGAATGAATTACGTGCAGCTAACAATCTGCCAGAGGTCACAGGAGCTCTCGTACGTTCACTAATATTGTACATTCTTATGCTTATGTATACATAGGTGTGTTTTTGTGCAGTTTAATGATTTTTTATTTGTATTGTCTGCGTGACCAATTAAAAAAGCATGCTATACGACCTTGGTGTAACAACAAATAAAAAACGTCGACATCTAAATTAATTATTAAAATACTATTATCATTTTTGAAGGACTAATAAACAGCTATAGGCCATTTGGGAATCACTACCCAAAATTCTTTCTTTAAAAATTAAATGTTCTACATTAAGTAAAAAAATATCACAAGATCCGAGAAAGCCTTTCTGCGATGACAAAACTTTTGCAAATTTTATCCTCCTTGACAAATGATTGTAATACATAGAGTACATAAAACACAAGTGTGTCGAATGCCATTAACTAGTGCAAACAGCTAAACCAAACAGTAACACATTTCGAGCGTACAATAAAATCATTAATAGGTACATACTTCATCAAAATATTAAACAGAGCTATTTGGATAAAAAAAATACGGCAACGTGTTTAGAACCAAACAGGCAAAGGTCATCCTAGACTTCCATTCACCGTTCCAAAATAAAAACAAATACATATGATGTATATTCGAGGGCACCAAAAATTTACTCACCGATTAATTCACCGTAACTTGAGTCACAAAAAAGTTTTTATTCAAATTAATTTGCGTAAACAGGAACACTCGCGCAAGAGGCACTAGATTTAAATTTGGAATATCGTAAATGTTTGGAATAGAATTGGCGCGAACGTGCTTGCGGTACGACTCGCGGCGGCGGTGTGGCGACCAGCGACAGCGACGGCGACGAGTGAGCGATTGTTACGCGACCACGCGAGCGATTACGAAACACCGCGCTGTGGCTATCTCATATCTGGGAAACATGTTGCACCATACACAGACTTGCCATGCTATAATATTGAGTATAGTGATCATAGCTTGTTTGATGAAGGAAAATAATATAGCAAGGAAACTCGCTAGCAAGACAGTTCTTTATAAAAAAATAAATATCGTGGTAGACGAAGAAAATTTTTGGAAAATAATAAAGCCTATTCCCGAAAGGTTTGACCTCAACTGCCGCTCGCAAAAACATAAGACAAGTCATTTTACAACTGGCGCTCTATTACTTCTAAAGGACTCAATCAATTCAGGACTCAACTTAGGACTTCATTAAAAAATAAAACAACAAGTCTCCAAGAATCAGACGCCCACATTTAATACCCGTAGGTTTCGTACTTCATGTATGCAAGTCACAATATGTAAAAGATAACTATATTATCAATCTCACAACATAGCATCGCGTAGCTTAGCATCGCATCGCAATATTCGACAGACAGTCAATAATTGTTATGAGAAAGGTTGTTTACTAACGATACCGTTATCTGCGGTCCTTGCCGCGCCGACCGAAACCAAACCTTATCGCGTACAAACGCATTTATACCTATACATACAGCTCCTTTGTGAATTATGACATTAAAACCATAAAAATGTTTTATAGAGCCTTTTTAAAGGTCGTTTTACATTACAAATGAAGGTCGACTGTGCGTAAGTTGTTGTTTACCCCTCAGAATGACCCTGTAAGTGGCGCGATTCGGGTTCATCTTGTGTATATCCCAAGAGATAAGAATCTGGATAGGATGGATTCTCTATCTGGACTACCGTTCGTTTACCATAAAGCGTAATTAATTAGTCCCGCTAATAAACAAAAATCAATAAAACAACCTAGGCTTTTTAAACTCAAAGACTTTCACAAAAAGACAAGGTCATTGGTTGTCTTCCTGTCTTTTAAAAATTCTTGGTGCATTAAAAGGTTTTTTTTAGCGTAAGTCCGGAAACAAGCAAGCAGGCCACCTGACTTATCTAATCTAATCTAAAAAAATATTTATTATCCTCATTCATTTTAAATTAATTTATTAGAGTGTGTTAATCAAAAGAAATTGATAAATGCCAATCTTTATTCCATTATTCCATTCCACACCAGATACATGTTATTTTTCGTACAAACTAGGACACCTGTATATATATTATACATATAAACCTACCTCTTGAATCACTCTATCTATCAAACAGTATCAAAATCCGTTGCGTAGTTTATAAGATCTAAGTATACATAGGGACAGACAGACAGCGGGAAGCGACTTTTTTATATTATGTATATGAAATTACCACGTTCGCGAGAGCTCGCCATGTCGTCGTTCATCTTGTTGATTTTTAAATTTGCGGATTGTGACAACCAATATCAGCTTACCGGAAACCGTTCTTGATTCTTCCGTACAGACATGTAATCGAATCATTTCGATGAACCGTGTAATACAAAAAAGTTGCAAATACCTTTTGAATGTGTCTTTTCAAAAGGTCCTTGGGCGGTAATGAAAGTCGTGTCCCAAAAACACTTGGGCGTATATTATGAACTCAATTATGGATATTTCAAATGCGCTAGGGCGCTACGAGTATGGAGAGATCAGTAGACATATTGTGGCTGATGATGACGAAGAATTATAAAATCTAGATTTTTACTATGTTTTAACATTTACAGCAGCTCTACCTTGAATTACTCAAAAAAAAAACACACATCTGCTGGTGTAGTTATTCTTAAAATTATATGCAGTTTAGTTAATGATCTACCCACCAATTCGAGGTTTAAAGTGAAACAGTTCTAATTTGATTAAAAATTCTTGAAAAAAAAATCAATTTGAAAGATAAATTAAAACAATTTTACCAATTTACTTTAATTGAAACTGGTATGTAAAATTATTATTTTTAAATAAAGTCTTTTCATTTTTCATGGTGTCACTTTTACGATAAACTCTATGCAAATTCATAAATGCGGATGAAATTAAGAGCTACGTTTGCTGTAATATAAGTCAGTGTTGGCGGTTTTGCCTCAGATATAAATTATATCTAAGTGGGTACCAAGTCCCTTCGCATGTTCTTATCTAATAGTTAAACACCAATACACTGTCATAAAAGTTCAAAAATACTATTGACTTTTCTTCACAATTAATACTTAAAAACGGCCAAAATTCTTTGGTATTCTTTCAATATGCCTTCTCCAGAGCTAACCCTTCCAAACGCTCGAAACCAGGTAAAAGTCCTAGGCAACCGCCACGCACGTTATGGGCGGCACCGGACATCCCATTTACTTCCACGGTACAGGAACGGTCACTATAACGGTGAAAGAAAACATCGTGAGGGAACCTTCATACCATAGCGATTCATAAGAATTTCTATTTCGGTAATATAAGGTCCGCCAACCTGCATTACGCCAGCGTAGTGGACTATATGGCCTATAATCGTAGTCTCGTTGTAGAGGAGACCCGTGCCCTGCAGTGAGATTTATATTGGTTTAGAATAGAAACGACAAGATTCCTCTCTGGCAAGTGCAGTATGTCCAGCGACCCCAACGGGCGCGGGATACCATGGTTATTACAGATGCCCAAAGCTTGCATAGAACTACTTTTGTCTTAGACTAAAGCTCGTATGTGTGCTTATCTTTCAATCTCGTCATCAGGCGCTCATTCGGTATGCGCCTAATCGCGTGCGCGGTTGATGCGCCGGATTGACATGTCAAGCGGCGGACGCGCGGAGCATCACAACATGGCCGACAAATTCGCACGTTCACACGCGGAAGTGATGTAATCGCTTTTTACTATTAAATAATCGTGTGTTTTGATGCTTGGAATGCATCATGGTTTGTTCAAAGGGGGTCACTTGAGTAATAATGTTGTTGCTTGATTTGCAGAATTGCGAATTTACTATTAAGTTTTAGTACTATTCAGAAATGGACTTCGGATATGGAATTTAATAGCGGGCCACACATAGCACACAAAAGCTTTGTTTTTGTTCCAGATTTCCATAAAAAGGTTTTTTTCAATGTGCTCGCTAAATAATAAGTAAGATATGTAGCCTTTAGGCGTTTTAAGGTTTTTAAAATGCAAGCAATGTTTGTTTTATTGCTTAGGTCCGGCAAACGAGTAAACAGGTCACATTATGGTATGTGATCATTGCCGCTTATGAACATCCATAACGCTTGGATCTCATGGATGTGTTGCCGGCCCATCAAATGGGGAGTAGAGCGGGAAGGAAGAAATACGTGAAGAGGAAAAGGGTATTAGATATCCGGCAATCTCACTCACCGAACGAACCGCGGCAGCGAATTAATAAACAGCGAATAAATTAAACAAGTTGAAACACATAGCCTGCAGAAATCATGTTAAAATATTTGGACAAGATAATG
Organism: Theretra japonica; assembly: GCA_033459515.1. Taxonomy (NCBI): domain Eukaryota; kingdom Metazoa; phylum Arthropoda; class Insecta; order Lepidoptera; family Sphingidae; genus Theretra; species Theretra japonica. The sequence goes on along the minus strand of CM065951.1, from coordinate 282,203 downwards.
ATCGAACATTGAAGGATATTGCTAATTCAAATAGCATAAGGCGCCTATATATATTTTTTGTATTAACATACAAAATAATGCACACAATTAAATTCCACGCATTAGTCATGTAGCACGAAAGATTTTCAAATATAATTACACATTTGGTATAGGAAAATAGACCTTAATTCTTCTGCATTGAGACCTAAATGCTTTTGGTTCTAGGCGCCCTAGGTAATCCTTGTAAATCGCTCACATATCGACGCGTACTTATCACATATCGCGGCCGTTCAGCCAAATGGCCACGCCACGTCGAGAATACTAAACACATTCAGATTCTAAATGATTCAATCTTGTGTTGCTTCAAATTACACGATAAAGAAGCTATAGAGATGACACTTGTATTTTCCAAGCACAACATCAATGATTAATACCAAGAGGACGCTGTGAAAATCTTTTGGGGAAGCGTGTGTTCTAGCACGCTTTGTGAAGCTAGGCAAGCTGGCAAAGTGACAACAGATACTAATCCGCATGGCATACAAAAACTCCGGCTTGTTCAATTGCTTCATGATACTCCGCTTAAAGGGCCTTTTAATTTTAGCTGGGCACACGAGGTCTAGCATTAAGTTTCACAGGTTGATAGTACAACAGAACTGGCGAACGACAATTTGAGCTGGGATAGTAGTATCTTATGTATAGTGGAGAATGTATTGAGTTTGGCGTAGTTTCCTCGACACCTGTATGATGGAATAATTTCTCCTCTCTAGGAATATGGCATTAACGTAGATAAAATACACATGCAACCAGGCGAAGGTTTCCATGCCCTGCTTTTTAATCAAAAACACTCGAGGTTTATGGCCCACCGATAGGTGTGATTCCGCTAGATTTTTATCATGCAATATAACTAAATAATAAATTGATGCAATTACCATAAAAAATATAAGTATTATCATTATTATTACTAAATATAGTTTATTACTCACTCATGTTGGCTGAGTGTGAGTGGGTGTCACGACTGCAAAGACCCAGGTTCACTGTAACAATACCGACAGAAGCCAAGTCCACCGTTTTAAAGGAATATCTTCGTATCGCTACAAGTGAGCCGTGTAGTACTAAACCATTTATCAGTGGTAGAACACGCTTATCACTGATACCAGACTCGTTACGGATGAATTAGTGTGTATCCGAAAATAAATGATAGTATTTAATGAACTGAGTGATGATTCGGTTAGAATTCCATTGTCAGATGGAAAAATGACGAATGGAGTAAAAGCTTTCTTATTTTTATTTGTACCAAATTGGGTAGAGAAGGGCTCTCTACAATCTTGTACGATAAGCGGAATTCTGACAGATACAATTATCCCACTCTCACCTATTGGGTCACCTTAATCAGTAATCTCATTCACCAAAAGGAACGCGAAAGCAAACGTGATGGTTGACTCCTGACACTCCACTTCACTTAGTTCCATCAAATGGCACCGCGATCGAGTAAAACCGTGTGCCACTGTACGGTGCAATAGTACTAAAATTACAAGAGTTTTATTTTAATCCAAATTATCCACGAAATCGATGTCAAGAGTAGATCCACAGTTGTAGCTATACGAGTACGTCTGTCGAGTTGCCCGTCTGGTACTATAGAATCAGTCGGCTAAATCAGGGCTCTACCACATCTCAAATCTACAAAACAAACAAACTAACGAAAATTCATTAGAATAATCTTTGGTTTATTATTATTAACATCATAACATTGAAAAGGCTCATAATAAAATAAAGTATCGTGGTTTATAAGTAGACAAAGTGACGGCACCTTTTGGATCAAAACGTTGCACAACATTGTCCAACCAACAACCTTTTTCCCGAAAAGTCCGTGCCCACTGAATCTTAGTGTACCACGATCGTGCTGTGAACGTATCAGGCAAAGAATACTCGTCATCAAGTTACTATGGAACGCAGTCTACTAGATCGTATCGTCACTGGCACAACATTCTCAGAATTTTATACAAGAATACTCTTTGCCTGAAAGTTTCATAGTATGTTCATCGCGTATAACGGAATAATACGCATGATTAGGTCTAATCGTAGGCTTGATTTAACGACCAATTAACTTCCAGACATTTTTTATGCAAAATTACTCAGATTTTAAACACATATTATCTCAATTATATTAATGTTAAAGTAGATGGCTTAACCGAATACTCTATTGCCTCAATATTTCGACACCCTCCAAGTTGCAATATAATACGAGAGGCTTGGGGTTCCATCGCGGCACCGAAACAAATATTTGCAAGCTTCACAGTAGAGGCTTAAAAATCTCTCCTCATAATAATTATATTATGTAATTACCAAGAACTACAGTAGTATGTTACGAGGGGTTAGGATGTGTGTGACTATTGAGTTATTAATATTTATTTTTTTATTAAGTATTTCTACAACTCCGTCAATGCTACCATTCGATCAATAGTTGAAATACACAAAGTAATGCAAAATAAATATGTTATTGAATGCAGAATGTATGCGTTTGGCATGGACTGGCTTGTGTAATGTACTCGTAGTGTCGGCGAGTTCACAGAGCGTATTATAGGTTTTGAGACGTGACGGACCGTTTATTGGCCCCACATAAACTATTTACTGGAAAAAAATATAGGTAAAAATAGTAGATACAACTGAGGTTTTATAAATGTAGAAGATTTGTTATTGTGCCGTGGTTTTATAGCTGTGCTCCGTGCGCGCGTTTATTGAGGTTTTGTCAATTGATTAAATTGTCGGTCGGTGTGGGACGCTTAAAACGCATAAATAAGTTATTATTGTTTAAAAAATGCAGCTGTGATACCTGACAAACAGGGTTTGATTACCAAGGCGGGCATCTACTTTACCACGCGCATAAACAGCAGACCGGGCTCTGTGGCGTAGCTTGGGAGACGCCTATATCCAGTAGTGGACTGTAACGCGCTGATGATGATGATGGTGATGTACAACGTGGATAAATGATGCAATAATGTAAGGCTGTATTGAAGAACTCGTCCAGCCTATGTTGAGGGTTGGACTCCCTGACACACGAGTAGCTTTCATCCTCAGCCATAGATAGGTAGGTAAACTTATCAAATTTAAGGACAAAAATATAATTAGCGAGCTGTAGCCTTTATGTGACTCGAATGGACCCTTGCTTACTACTTCAAAGATTTACGCGTAAGCTTAAACACGTAACAGCTTATTCATTTCCCGATTTAAGACAATAAAACGGCTATTTCCACTTAAAAAACATAAATTGCACAAAATTATGCGTGTGGTCATTTATACAAGGTAACTCCACGCCAGACAAAAGACCAATCGATGTATCTTAAATCGAATTAAATTACAAATAAGCGATAAAAATAGCGATACAGTAAATCAACCTTGAGAAAAACACAATTAAATAATAGAAGCGGTCCGAAACGGGGCGGCGCGTGATCTGCATCGCCAACTCGAGTTGTATTCAAATTGTGTGTACGCACTATCTGCACATCACATTTATGCGAAATACCCAAATTAATGTACAGTTGGTATTATTTAGTTGTCACATTACACGTCTGGGTACTATAAGTTACTATTAGTAGATTCTGTACTGTAGGTACTACTTAAAGGTTCTGCTGGCACATTTTAATTTATCCATGAAGGGTATTGCGGTGTGGGGTAAATATGTTTATACGCATTCGATATTGGGCATTCAACGGGATGCCGGCTGCTCCCAAGTTCCAATAGGTCGCTATGAAAATCCTTGAGGTACTTAAAGCTTATATTCATCAGAGGGCTTTCTGGGGCTGGAGAAGGATAGACAGAGAGAGAGAGAGGGAATTGCAATAGGAGAAACGATTTTCATTATTATTAATGCGGTCCAATGCTTGGCACGGGAAATCTTCTTTCCGTAAAGTTATATCTGTTCCCGTATAGAGCGTGGGCAACATATTTTAATACAGGATGTACGATGATTTCATTTACGGTTTTCAACTGTGACTAAATGACCTCAACTCTTTCTGTAAACTACCTAATCCCAGGAAGATCGCGAAAGAGAAAACTAACGTTTGCTTACACTCATTTCACCACGCTAGCGTAATCCGGTTTAATAGACTACGTGCTGCGAAATGTTTACAGAGAAGTAAAAGTTACTGTATATTATTTTACCTTTAGTTAGTTTACCCTCATTTATTTTACTTCTAGTTAAGTATAATACACCCGTGTTTTCGATAAAGACTTTCTTGTGTTTTGATTTCTCTGTAATACGTGAACCATCGTTTATAAATACAATACAGACAGATTTGACAGCCTCCGTGGCGCAGTTGGTTAGACGCTGGCTGTGAAACGAGAGGCCACGGGTTCTATCCTTGCACCGAGACAAATATTTGTGTGATCTGCAGGTATTTGTCTCGGGTCTGGGTGTTTCTGAGACCGAAAAGTCTCTCGTAGTTCCTGACACCGACGACACAAGACTCGATCTTAGTGTGTTAGTGGTTTAGGACTATGTATGTGACTGTTGGATGTATTTATTTATAAAAAAAAAACTTTCATAGTCGGTTTATAAATCTATTTTTGTTTAATTAATATTTTGTCCCTTTCGAACGACTTTTGCATTCAGTTTGAGCAAAAAAGGCAAAACATTCGATAGCTACAATAGGTTTATAATCTGGTTATGAATAAGGCGTCTAGTATCGAGTTGAAGAATAAAAAAGCCTTAGTTAAGTCCAAAGAGCACTTGCATGTAAGTAACTACGGCATAGTAACAAAAGTGTTTCGTTAGGACTTATAACTAATCCAAAGAAGGCACTTATAACTTGCTGATATTTTAACATGAATAATTACCGCTATTTGTGGCTTTCCATCTACTGTAAATTTATTGACTGTTGCGATAAAGCTTTAAATACTACAGGATTTTTGTAGATTAAATGGAATTAAATTAATCAAGCGAATTATCCTAATAAGTATTTTAACCCAAAATATGACTTGTTAATAGTGAATTTAAATCTTATTATTTAGAAATAGAGTTACGCTATAGATAATTTTGATTACAGCTTCACCAGAAACAATATAAAACAACAGCTTTGAAACCGTTTCATGCAGTTACATACAAATGACAAGAGAAATAACAATACTAATTTTCCTTGCACTACCATTTTTATTCTATTTTTTTATTACATAGGTCCGGAAAATGACCCTCGGCCTATTTTAAGATTGTTGGGTGCATTTGTCTATACTGCACTGTGTTGCACCAGTCCATATTAACCTACTACAGAGCACTTAACTCTTCAACCAAGAGTTTGATTGGGAGGGCTTAGGTCATAATACCATGTTGTCCTACTGCCGATTCCCGAACTTCATATTTATTCATAACTTTACGATAAATCATGAATATCTATAGCAGCATTTCCAGATCACAACCAAGCCTTATATCGAACAAACCCGATATCTCAGCTGGTACTAATTCATTAGATTTGTATGAATTATGAACGATTTGCTTATCAGAGTACAGACTATTCTTGTTTCCAATCAGCATCGTGATAGCATTCGCGACCGATAACAGTGCATGTCTTTCAGTCCCTAATTACCGTACACTCGACTGCACTAATCTAGCGACTAGTAATTCAATGTTTAGTCAATAATATATTTAGATGTACGTTCATGTCTGAATTAGTGAAGAGTAGGTACAGGTGCCATGTATGCTATTGACAATCAAGTCAAATAAGTCGACCTTATTTCTATCTCAAGATGTATGTGTTCAAGATCTGGACAGATGCAGAGTGTCAGGGTCTTTATGTAAGTCACACACTTCTGAATTCTTGGGATGACATGTGTACCATGGTTATTGTTTATAACGTATAAAGGAAAACTTTGTGTATCTGAGTTCTTTGCAATTCTACATACAAACATAAACCCACGCCTTTTTCCCAGAAGGGGTAGGCAGAGGTGCTAAGAGAACACCCACGTTTCGCCTTGTATATTCCGTCCCACGATGTGATAGGGGGCGAGCCTATCGCCATATCGGGCACAAATTCCTGACTCCGGGCTGATAATGAATAGAAAAATCCAATATCACTTTGCCCGACCCGGGATTCGAACCCGAGACCTCAGCTTTGCAATCATACCGTAATACCACTACGCCACCGAGGCAGTCGATTGTAATTCTAAAGGAAATTAAAACTACTTATCCACACTATAATACCGTGATGGACTTGAACCTGAACCCCTTTTATACGGGACGTAATGGGGATATATTCAAATTAGCAATCAAACTAAGTCTAATTTGTATAGAGTCCGTAGCACTAATTTAGAAACCAAAAATTGTATTTCCAATCACTGCCTAAAAGGTTTCTATTCCCTCGAGTCTTCAATAACCCAGATTATAACGCTCTAGATTTACAATAATTCCAATTTTTACACACTTCATTCTCAATTATTTAATATCGAAAACGGCACTCATACGGTTTTGCGAAAACGATCAAGTAAATATTTGATAACATCAAGACGTAAACTAAGGTTTAATGTTGATCCGCAATTGCTACTGAAGCCACGAGGCAGCGAGGCAGCTAGGCAGCGACGCCGCGCGGTTGCCATAGCAACAACGCTGCGTGCCCGGCGCGTGCTCTTGTAGACACTACGCGGATGAGACGCCGCACACACTAGCAATGTGTATCGACGATAATTGATACCAAACTTATTGATAATAAGCGATGTTGGTGCCGTGCGCAATGTAAGATTAAGGGGAGATTGTGTTGCTTTAATATAATTGAATAAGACACATAATATGATCGTTATTTCAAAGTATAAAATTGTTTTGCCCTGAGTAACCAGTTTATGAGAATGGAGACATTTTTTCTTGCCTGATTCTGAATTCAAAATTAGGACCTCTCGTTCCACGGCTTACAAGCTGCCACTGGACCAATGAGGACAGAAAAATAATTAATAACTAGCAGAGCAACGCTGCAGCTAGTCTTCGTCTTTACCAGAAGAATAAAAAGTCGTTTGTGGCGGAGCCGTGTGAATCGATATGAAATAACAACATTGTCAACAGTTTTCTTTCGGAAGAAAGATTGCCGGGTCCGGGGTACAATAACTCCACACCGTCACTGTCTTGGAGCAATCTGACAAAAACCCCAGACATATGTGATAATAAAATTGTATTGTAGTTTATAGTTTTCCTTATTTGTTATGTAATAATAGTATTATAATTTAAATAAATTTGATTATAATATCACTGTTTGTTATATCTAAATAAAAATTATGTAATCCATGGTAGTCTAGAGTTACGCAGCATGACAACGTGCTCAAAAAAACTCGTAGTAAATGATATGTCTCTGAAATGTTCAGTACATCGCCCAAGAAAACAATTTAATGTGAATTGTCTACACAGATAACGTCTCCTTAAGTGTTGTTCACACGGCACCAATGTTGGTGTCGCGTGCAAAGAGGCTTTACTGAATTTAATCAATCAGACTTATTAATCATAGTTATTATTGATACTGCAGATCCTGATGGCAACGGGTGTTTTGTCAACTGTAGGAACAGCCCAGCACTTATCAAACTAAATTATGATATCAATACGATGCAAAGATTGTATTTGTTTCTCTGTACCTACTATTTGTTAAATTGGCGACATAAGTCCGTCGATATTTGAGGTAATGTTTTTTGTCAATAGATGTCTTTGTGGTTGTTCTTTATTGAGTTTGTTATGCTGGTGCATTAACAACTGGTGGTTATATTAAGTGGTTTATCAGATGAACTTTGAAACTCATAGAAGTAAGTAAGGACTAGACTAGTTAAGTGGCTTAGAACTTAGATTCTTCTAAAATATTTTATATTTAATGGTATGACGTCGCTGGATGCAGGCCGCTTCTAACAGTGTACTGTGGGAATCCTTGGATGAGACATTTGTTAAGTAGCAAACTTTTGTTTTGTTAATGATGACTTCTGTAATCTTAACGTTTTTATTTAAAATCTAGCTTTTTGAAATTTCCGACCCCTGATCCTCTGAAAATTGTTTGATTTTTACCCTTTCATGATCTAGTCATTTGCGTATTCATTGAGAATTATCCTTTTCTTTTTAATAAAATGTAGACCGCTTGCTCATTTATTGTTCACGGGCAATTTCTGATCATTGGTTTTCAGTACCAATTAACAAGTGGGTATTAGCGATAAATTCTAATTGGGAAATTTATGTTAACTATATAATTTTTATTATCCGCGAAACATGTGGTTTGTACAGAATTTTGAAAGTGTTGCCAATAAATGAACCAATTTTTTTTTTAATTATTCACACACGAGATGATTTCACATAAGTACACCATGCTGAATGTATACGTGTGTATTCCTTATCATAAAATATCATGTTATTTTCCTCGTCTCGTTTCCTAAACAGGATCACGCATTTTGGTATGTGAAGCCACACCTTGTTGGGCATCACGATCTAGGCATGATTCGAAAGACTCGCAATCTCGTATATTTGCCTCTTCTTCAGACGGTGGATCAGCTTGCTGCCTTATGTGTTCCTTCCTTTCTAATTTCGACTGCCTTGGTGGCGTCGTGGTACTACGGTATAGTTACTATACGGTATACTATATAGCTGAGGTCTCGGGTTCGAATCACGGGTCGAGCAAAGTGATATTGGATTTTTCTATTCATTATTATCAGCCGGAGTCAGGCTTTTGTACCCGATATGGCGATCGCCACATATCACATCATGGGATGGAACATATAAGGCGAAACGTGGGTGTCCTGGTTGCAACTCTGCCTACCCCTTCTGGGAAAATGGTGTGATGTTTATGTATGTATATGTAGTTTCTATAGGCCCGGGCTCTTCCGCTACAGCGTAAAGGCGCAGTTGTATAAGCCGACATAAATGTTTAGAATGGCACGAGATAGTAGTCTCTTCCACATAGAGGCTACATAAATGGAATAACGCTTACCATCAGGTCGAAAGTTTAATGAAAGAAGAAGTGGTACAGCTTACAACGCACGTATAACCATCTATATAGTGTTTCGTATTTTGATACAAAGTGCATTACACTCTTCAGATAAGTGCTCTTGCGTAACACTTCATAACTTCAACAATGTTGCATAGTCTTGCTTGGTTATATACTCGTAATAGCGTCTAACCATCAAGTGTCTAAACTTTAACTGCTCCCCATAATATTCTAGTAGGTACCGTCTTACCAATAACATTTAAGTATCTACCTAGTCGGAATATTTCTTTTCTTTTTCCCTCCTTGCCTATTTCAATCGTAACGTTGCTTAATTTTATTCCTTTTTTGTGAAATTTCTACCTTATAATGATTATTAATTAATAAGCTTTTTACTTTATAGTGTGGTAGAAACTTGGGGTTATTAACCAGATCACTACATATTATCAATAAAAATACCAATTTAAAAATAATTAAATAAAAATTTTAAAATCCATATTTTGTTATAAACCAGGTGAATAAACTCTATCCTTTGGAAATATATCTAAATTATAATAAATAAATAAATACACCCAATAGTGACATACATAGTCCTGACCCCACACTAATATCGAGTCTTGTGTCGTTGGCATCAGGAATTACGAGACTTTTCGGTCACACGAACACCCAAACCCGAAACAAATACTTGTCACTTGTGGTTCACAGTGCACACAAACATTTGTCTCGGTACGGGGACCGAACCCGCGACCAGCTTTCAACCAATTGCGCCACGGAGCCTGTTAATCTATATAATTTATATCCGGAAACGATATCGTTTATTAATATAATAATTTCATAATTTTGGCATAGCAACTGCAGACCCGAGTCCTTGTAGTTTCAATAATGTTATCATATCTCCACCAACATGTATCTACATACCTAGCAAGTGTTTGCATTAATATAAATAACTAAATTACAGATAGTATTTACATTTTATTTATAGTCTTATTTTAGCTGTTGATATAAAATTATTATTCATTTCTGTGGCCTTCAAAATGATTCCAATCAACAGATAATGATTGCGACAAAATTGATATGTGTAACATTTTATGGCTCGTGTATCTTTATGATCATAAATTAGAAAAAATTACATAAAACTAGACAGCGCAGAAAATATTATTGTTACGAATTTAAGTTTTATGCCTTAAATGCGACATCTGTTGGAGAATAGCGACAACTAAGCTAAAACTGGCCCACTTTATTTTTAAATATCGACAGTAGATGGCAGTAACAGACATGTAAAGAAGATAAAATATGAAGTCACGTATTAAATTCATGATTTCAAAGGCTTTATGAAAAATTTTAAATGAAAAATATCACAAAACAATAAACATACAGAATCAAAATATGAGAGTATAAATATGTCGTGGTATAAAATCTAGATTTGACTCATTTATAAAAGTAATTTTTATTTTAAAACTTGACATTCCAGGATGTAATATTTATTTCTTTAATACTTGTTATATAATGCTTTCAAATCGACAATCAAATTCATTTAACCGTCAATTTCATGTTTGCCAATTGTTCATTTTTCTGCACTTATGATAATTTTTTCCAATACTAGTCAGAGTCGCCAGTCAATTCAACACGATGTTACGCGCTTTTTATCAGTACCTATATTAAAACTATTACGGTTCTCGGTAATTTTTGTCGACGTAAAAGAAAAGGACTGTCGAACCGCTTGATGGTAAGAGCTCGTCGCTAACAAGAACACCTACGACACCAGAAACATCTTAGGTACACTGCCAGCTTTTAAGGAAAGTGTACAATTATTTTGAAGATTCCTACTCCGAGGTCATATAAATCCATCTTTTCCTTTGTAGGATGGCCTGCAAAGGTGAAGATGCCTGCTTTTCATTATTCTCAGAGTTTTCATTTGTTTAAACTCCCCTCGTGAGGCGTGTGGTAGGTAATATAAAATAATCAGAAAGAATCGACCTCATCGGACCTAAGTTCGTTAATTAAATCGATGACACCCTAAAAGGGACAAGTCAAAATATCCTGATGCGGCAAGAATAAATGAGGAGATTTATTAAAGTAGATGAAGTGAAAGAAGTTTGTCAGGGTAGAGCAAAATAAAAAAATCATATTCTCTGCCTATGCCTGCCTAACCCGGAAATAGTTCACAGACCTTTTGGCTGACAATACACAACCCCAATATTCATTGCCTCTCTCTTTCTTCAGCCACTCAAAGCCCACTGCTGAACATTGGCCTCCATCCAGGATTTCTATAGAAGCAGCGTGCATTTGACAACCTCAATGGCGCAGTTGGTTAGACACCAACTGTGAAACGTGAAGCCACGGGTTCGATCCCCGCACCGAGACAAATATATATGTGATCCACAGGTATTCATCTTGGGTCTGGGTGTTTGAGACTTAAAAGTGTCTCGTAGTTTCTGATACCCACGACACAAGACTCGTTCTTAGTGTGGGGTCAGGACTATGCATGTGACAATTGGGTGTATTTATTTTATTTATCTAGTAATTTACTGCTAACTCGATAATGTCGTCTTTTCACCGCATTTGTGAAAATATGACACTTCCGTTTCCGTTACGTGGCCTCATCGACCATCAAAACATAAATATTCATTAATCAAACTACATTATAACTTGTGGTCGTTCTAGAATCAGCAAATAGTTTGCAATGATAAGTTATGCGAAAATCGCTGATAATATAATATCCGTATAGTGCCGTGCGCAAAACGCAAATTAAGGGAAAGATTAATAATATAGATTCTGTCCAATTCATACAAATCTACACTGGAGCCGACCGACCATGTACCGTGAAATACCCATCAATAGTACTCACAGGATTTTCAGATAATTTATGTTCTGAATTCATTTGAAATTGTTATTAAACCGTTTTGGCGGCTTATTTATGTTACTTACTTCTATTATTTATAGAAGTAAATACGGCAAATTGTTCCCTAGTTTTATATTGCGACTAAAATATAGCTTGGTAAAACTTTGGGCAGAAATGTTTTTGTCCACCAAATAGTGGTTTCGTAAGCCAGCACACGCGTTTCTGAAAAGAGAGGATGAGATAATGCTAAACAATTCTTCAGAGCATTCACCGTAACACAGAAGGTAGAGCACGCTTAGAGAAGCGATAACCTTCAGCAGCTGTAGCAACTCCATGTTACTCGTAACCTATGCAAATTAATCAAGGTATCGAGCAAGTATTGGGCGGAACCGTAGCAGAGTTGCGAAGAATATTACATTCCGGGACGCAGTTGCGTTTTGTCTAAGCGATAAATTTGGCCAGACCGAACGAAAAACCGACGCACTATGTTTATGATTCCGAACAGCATGAAGTAGCAGTTAAAACGCCTTCGATGTGATTCATTGGATTCAGGTTACAGTGAATATCTGCACCAAAAATATTCAGGTCATTTTGCATTGCAACCAGGTTCTCTGAACCTCTTGTAGAAAAGAGGTCTTAGAGCAGGTTTAACTCTACGAAAAGACCTTCTTGCCCTCTCTTAATGTAAACCTGGCAACCAGGATGCTTGCTGCAGTATCGCTCCTGAACTGAAGCGTGTCCTTTAACGAGGACACGCATTCTGCACCCATACAAAAAGCCATATACTATTCACGGACTATACTATACTATAATTTATCATTTGTAAACATAAATAATAATGGTGTGGGCAATAAAACAACTTATTGAAGTGATAATCTAATATGCACACAAAGGTTGTTAGATCTTTAGATAGAGGGCAGTTTATACGATTTGGTACGATTTGTTTAATCACTACTACGTTCCGGTTCTTTCGCTGCTGTCAATAATTCGTTACGGTTGTTAAAGAGATATACGATAGGTTATATTATCTTATTAACATTTTTGTTTAACTATTTTCCTCTTTGTATATATTGATAAACAAACAGAATTGCTTCATCCTATCACTTAGTTTTAGCAATGAGTCGTAAAAGCTTTAAATTATTTATTTTAATAACTTTAATAATGAAATGACCTAGATTTAATATTATTATCAATTTTAAATTACTGCAACGGGTATTTTATGATAAATCTCCGTATTAGACCTACCGCTAGACATCTATTGTGCAATTGCAAGTAAATTACTTCGGCCTTTCAGCAATAGATGTCGTTGCACTTATTTCAAGAATATTCTTCATAAACAGCAAAATTTCAATACACATACATATTACTGACAGTACTGACGTCTGCTTCAGTGGCTACTAAGTGATATTGGATTTTCTAGTCATTAACACCCCGGAATCAGGAATTTGTGCCCGATATAGTGATATACTCGCCTCCTGTCATATAGTAGGACGGGACATGCAAGGCGAAATATGCGGTTCTGGTAGCATCTCTGTCTACCCCTTCTGGGCAAAAGTCGTGAGTTTAATGCTAGCCTCCGTAGCGCAGTTCGTTAGACGCCGTCTGTGAAACGAAAGGCCGCGGGTTCGATCCCCGCACAGAGAAAAATATACCTATGTGATCCACAGGTATTTGTTCCGTGTCTGAGTGTTTTTAAAACCGAAAAGTTTCTCTTAGTTTCTGATGCCCACGACACAAGCCTCGATCTTAGTGTGGGTTCAGAACTATGTATGTGACTGTACTTACTCTAGATATTATCTACTCTTCGCCTCCACCATTACGTGGTTCCCTGCAGGTGAACCTTTCCAAGGCCCAAGAAAACAAATGGCCTTAGATTTGTGAAAGCCCACTACACCAATTCGTCGCATTGTCCTTACTAAGTGGCCAGTGCCCAGACGCAACAAGTGATAGGCCACTTTACTATGAAAAACATAATGTTGGAGTTTCATTTAATCAAATCATTAAAAAGCTTGGTGTCTTTATCTCAGTCACTACATTAATTTATATAACCGGCCCAGCAATTATAAGTTTTTTTTAATGATTTATTTATTTAAAAAAAATGCATTTGTTTGGCGTCTGTGTGAAAGTCTCTTGTAGTTTCTGATACCCACGACACAAGACTTAATTGATCTTAATGTGGGGTCAGGACTGACTATCTGATTGTTGGTGTATATATTTATTATTATTATTTAAATGTTAGGTTTTTTTCTCTGCTTACAGCCTTTCCGGCCGAAGTTGGAGGTCCCTTAGGTCGGGTGCCCGCGGCATTCTGCGCACTCTGCCACCCTTTTGTTACTCCACTATCTACCCTCTAACGCCAATTATATCAGTTTTTTTTTGTAATAGGCAGATTATGTGACTTTAAACCGTTTTTTTTTTCATGCAATAAATGCTACCAATATCAGCACAAAAATAATCTCTTCCTAATGATGTCCATAATTAAAGACTGTAAAGTCGAACGCTTAACCGTAAGGTCAACAGATATTTTTTGTCAAAGCTGCAGCCGCAATGACCTAGTAACTTCCAACTAGTCCTCACCCGAAGGTCAATAAATCACGCACAGATGCGGTCGCAAAAACAATAGTTTGGTTAGGGATGCCGCGAGCCGCATCGAATCGTGTCGTTTGTCGGCATTGCCGGCCGACGCTCCTGTGTCATGTGACACCCGCCCCGGGTCGAACCCTGGCCTCTGCGCAAAGTTTACACGCGTTGGTTTGGATTATGTGGCGCCAAACTGGATTAAGAGGATTATGTTTGTTTTTAGTTAATTTGATATCCGGAGCTTACGCAACAGTTGAGAATGAGCCGTATTAGATTTAATTTTCGCGGAACTCGGTGTGCAGTTTTTTAAAGTAATAGTAGGCACTATTCTGCACATTAGAGGTGTATGGAAAATCTAAAAATTCATTAAATGTATTACGTTCATTATGTATGAAATTTTACTGCATCAGCCCATATACGTCCCACTGCAGGGCACAAGCTTCCTCAAAAATCGAGAGTACGATTGAGATGAGGTTAGGCCACAACACTGGCCTAGTGCGGGTTGGCGGACTTTACGTACGATAAAAATTCATACAAATCGCTAATGGTATGCAGGTATCCTCATGATGTTTTCCTTCACCGGTATAGTGCGTGGTGATTAACTATCAATACACAAATAACTTCGAAAAGTTGGAGGTGTGCCCTAGGATTTGAACCCACGACCATCGTGAACATGTTGGCAGCCGCGTCTGGTCTATTTACCAACAGGCCACCACGCACTTATAAAAGGTTAATGTGCAGATATTTTGAAGTTGAAATCCATAAAATATAACAAAGTCACCGTATCCTACGGCCAATCAAGATGTCTCTCGTACTTCAAAATACACAGCAGACTTGCCACATGGGTAGGTATATGGAATGATCCTTCATTTTACTGTACGATGGGCACCATACGTGACACTCATTGTAATAATTTCACAGCATTTGATAACTAAACCTACTTACACTAGGTCTTCTAGTCTTAGTTTTTTTTATTTGTTAAAGTATGCTTCGAGGGGAACCTCTTGTATGTTGGGAGCAGTCTCCGGCGGCACTCAGCAGTCGAGTCGACGGCGTCCGATGTCATTTTAACAATCGTTCCCTCACAATCTTAGGGCTGCGGCATAAGTAAGTGTAAGATATAAAAATTTACTAACAAACTAAAACATTCTTACAAGATTACATTAAAATTAATTAATAACTACATGATTTATTTATGGATTTTAAACTAAGGATACATAAGTTTATAACTGGGAAATACACAGTGAGCAAAGTAGAGTTCTCTTTTAATAATAAAAGATCGCAGCATGCGCTGTACTAACAGTTTACACATATAATTATGATACTACTATGGAAGGATATCTAACCTTCGACGATATTTTCATAAATTTCCATTCCAGCTTGCTATGGCTGACAGGGCGTGAAAGATCCAGAATTCAGATCCATAAAGATCTACGTAATCTTCAATGAAACGGATTTAAACAAAATTGTCAGAGTATACTTATTGCTTCAAAGTTTAGTCAGAGGTAGTTAGAACACGTGGTAGCAGAAACTTCAATTTTGAAAGATGAAGATAAATTCTAATTTGAGTGTTGAAACACCATATCCATCCATTCTGTGGGTGGAACCATGATTACGATAGGCCTTGTCTATTAAGATTGAAAAATACTGTAGTATCCAAACTCTAGAGACTATCTCGTCCACACTCGCGACTTATACTATTGTAAGCCAGGATCAATGTTCAATAGAACGTTAGTATTTTATTTACACTGAGCATTGAAGTCAATTGATCCTGCCGGGATCTCTAGATGTTCAACCTACAACGAAACTAATCAAATAGTAAAATAAATTGGAAATTAACAATTGTTATACTCGTAGTGTCGAGGTATTAAAAGCTTTCATAATTTGAAACAAAATGCGCTTCAGTTCGGCGTCCCTGCGTATTTTTTGTGTTGCGTTTTTGCGCGCGGCGCGGACGGCGGCGGTCGTAAAATTTTGTTATTAATACAGTAAAATTTCGGATTATACGAAACAAAGCAAGGATTTAATTGGTGTTGCGTGTGTGTGTGTGTGTATTTGTTCGTGGCAAATCTCGCAATATCCGTTCGGTTATTGTTTTCGGTTGTAAACCTGATTCCGCCGCGCTCGCCGCCGGAATCAATTAAACACTGAATTTTTAATGAAAACACTTTTGTTCCGTTTTAATATCCTTCATGTTTGCCGACGCTGTGGAGACTGAAATATTCACTGTATTGTTCGTGTAAATAATTCAAAACAACTTTATTTCTCGAATTCGATATTATTTCATTGCAGAAATGATTATTTTTAAACCTATCCATAAAATATGTTTATTAAGAAAATACATAATACATACAGATAAATACAAAATATCTAAATCATATAAAAAACTTTTCCCAATTAAAGGAAACAAAATATTTAAACTGAAATCCACACTTTGACGGACAAGTGACTCACTGTTTTATTTTATTTATTGAAATTTAACAAACAGCGTAGGAAATAAAAGCCTGCACATTAGAACAAACCAATTTATTAGCACGTCTCTTATCACCGTTATCGCTACTCGTACGCTACATTATAAATAATCACCATACATTTTTACACTTACGCTAACAGATTCATGTACAATATTTCCATCACAATTCTCATATTTAAACGAGTGCAGAGCAAACATCGAAGCAAACATTTTGATTTCAATAAATTAATACCCCCAACAGTCACATAGTCCTGACCCCACACTAAGATCGAGTCTTGTGTCGTTGGTATCAGGAACTACGAAAGGCTTTTCGGTTTCACAAACAACCAGACCCGAAGCAAATACCTGTGGATCACACAAATATTTGTCTTGGTGCGGGAATCAAACCCGCGGCCTCACGTTCATAGCTGGCGTTTAACCACCTGCGCCACGGAAGCTGTCAATTTTTAGTTCTATTATAATACAAGTAATTCGGCAAAATTAATTCAATGTCCTTGGTTGTAAGTAGAATTTATTTGGAATTATAAATGAAATTGCACCGGCATGAGATACCTTTCGCCAGTCTACGTAATTATGCCGACCTGACTAATGAACAAGATATTTCGTAAACTAACAAAAATTTTGCTTGCAATGTTTACCCTGGTATCATTTTTTTATTGCATAGGTCCGGCAAACGAGCAAACAGGTCACCTGATGGTAACTGCCGCCCATGAACACCCACAACGCCTAGATCATGGATGTGTTGCTGGACCATCAAATTCGGAAGAGAGCGGGAAGGATAAAGGATGGGAAGAGGAGGGTATTGGGCATCCGGTAATCTCACTCACCGAAAGAAACGCGACAGCGAATCTGTCGCTTCACGTCGATTTCCTATGAGACAGTGGTACCGCCTCTGACGAGCCATGAGCCATGACTGACAACAGCATAGCACTACCCCTTATATATATTATATATATCTATGCGGTTAACCGACGATTAACAGAAATTATTACGATGTAGTCACCAATGAGAACAATAGCGACGAACTTGAACCTCAACTTAAGAGACTAAAAATTCGAGGTCTCGAAGTGCTGGGTTGATGTTAAGGTATCTACCTTATGACAGTAAATGATCGTAAAACTTAGGCTAAATAACATTGTAGGTAGGCAGTCCTTGGCTCTGTTCAGGGTGACACCAGGCAAAATGAGAAACATAGGGATAAATATTAAGTCCAGTATTAGAAATAAACCAATACTCAGTTCAGACTAGGATATGAGTTTTCTACTTGCCCGGAATGGCTTTCCTGTCTTGCAGAAAACCGTGAAAATCAAAAATCCTCTGTTTAATTTTAGGTCGATAGTCGTTGTTGGCGAATTGGGTTGACGTGAACTCACTGGGAAATGAGAATCGTAGCTGTGATGCTTGTCTCTAACTATAAATAATCGAAATAAAAATGGGGGATACGTGATGAATTGTAAGTATTGTAATGATCGCAGTATGCAAATTGTAGTGGCAATAAATTTTATTTATTTATTTATGTTGGAGAAGGAGGAAGAAAGAAGGGTAAGGAAGGGATTTTCTAATCTTCGGCGAAATATATGTTTTCTGTACAGCCAGAAAAGGCGTCACTCCCATTTATCAACAGATTTTAATGAAACCTTCATCCTTGATTCATCCTACATCCTTGTGGTAGAATGGTACAATTAAGATACAAGTTATGTTCTGAGGTTTAATAAAAATGCGTAATTATAAATTGTACTATTTCAACTTCCCTTATTACTAAAATATATTAAAACATAAACTATGTACTTACATATTTACACTATAATACTTTCTGCTTACTTCTAAATTCGTACACGTTTGTTTATTTAGCTCCCTGAATTAAATCACATCTTGTTATATATAAAATCAATATATAAAGAGTAATATTTGTTTAAAGTGGGTTATAATCATATTGTTTTCGCTTGTTGCTTTAGAATTTCGGAAAAAGATGTATCTTAATAAGGAGATATACAAAAATGTGAATATATATTTTTATAATCTTTTTCGATACTTGCTTTGATAAATTACAACAATAACAATAATTTTATAACATTTATAGGTACCAAAACTGTGCTAGCGTTGGTTACACTCGAAAAGGACTGGATGTTCCAGAACAAATTAATTGTAAAATTTGTAGTGAATTAATTTGACTACAAAACCTTTGACAAAGAAGTGAAAATGTTTAAAAAATACCCATTCCTACTCGCAGAGCCGATATTTACACAAAATCATACAAAAAACTATAACTAAAAATAATTCCATATAAACATAACCTCAAAAATGCGGTTCAAGCACTGGACACATTGCACTGTTACCGGTATCTTCAATCTCACGTCCTTTGAGGGTAGACAGAGATGTCACTCGTGTCAACAACTCACTTATATCACATCACTTCACTGGGTCATTGAGTCATTATAGTCACGGGGGGTCCGTGGGCCCCGGTTTGTTGGGGGGTCATAGTGCGTGCGCGTGCGTGTGGTGCGCGGGGGGTTGCTGGTGGGGGTGGGGCAGCGCGTGAGGATTACTCGCTGCGTGCTGACGACCCTGCATCAACAAAAAAAGATACTCGTTTAATATATTACTGTGTGACAAATTACATGACTTCAGGAGGTGGCCGTGGAAGCCTCTGTGGAAATTAGTATCAAGATAGACAGAAAATCTAATAAAGTTGCAAAAAATGGTGTTGCTGGTGTTAGGTCCCTCATATGTGAGAAGCCGCCTGGGTAGGTGCCACCTTAATGTCTATTTCTTCCGCCAAACAGTAGTGTAAACGCATTGTTGTGATTCGGTTTGAAGGACATTGTAGCCAGAGTAATTATTGGACATAATAAGACTTAACATCTTATGTCTTAGGATGGCGGGCGGAGTAGAATGCCAAGCATTATAACTCATGGTATTGTTTGGTTTTGCTATTGTCCACGGGCTGTCGTAACACTTCCTATCAGGCGAATGGCATGCTCATCTCGACATTTATCGCAATAAAAAAAAACAAGCAACTTGATAAAGATTCTTTAAATTAGCTGGATGCACGTCGCTTGCAACTATTGTTAATACTATCTCTACAATAGTCAAATATTCAATTTAATCAAAGATGACAAATAAATCTCAATCCGCATTACCTGTAAATAGACATAGTAGTCGTAGGGCTGGTGCAGCGGCCAGCAGCGCTGCGGCGGCACGGGGTACAGCGGCGGGACGGGGTACAGCGCGCCGCCGCCCAGCTTGTTGCGCAGGATGCGGCTGATGCTGGACACCGACGGCACGTTGTACTTGTCGCACACGCCGTCCGCCAGCAGCCGGTCCCGGATCTCCCACGCGAAGATGCCCGGGTCCTTCGCCTTTAGTTGCTTGATGTAGGACACTACCTGCGAGAAGAGAGGGCGATGAATCTTCAAGCAGTTCAAGCCATACATGTTGCAATTATGTGAAAGGCAAATTAAAACATGTAACTTCAGCGCAAATATTGTGGTACATTGGATGCTCACAAAGGCTTGCCAGGTTCAGATCACGATAGAGCGTTAACAGCTGTCTAAATCTTCTGTCTGAAATTATGCACTTACAGGTAGTACGTAAACTAGGAAGCCTACGTTTAAAATAATATTTTGTTTTGTTTCGTGTAATTATTACAAAAGCTATATAAACAGCCATGCCAATGGTATTATACGAAAATAAATTTACTAGCAAATAGACGCATCGAGTAAAGATTATAGCTTAGTAAAGTGTACAACTAGCGACTCTGGTATCTTAAATTATCAAGTAATTAGCTCTAGCTATATATCTAGCATGTAAACACAACAGAATGCCAGTGATTTCTGCCCTATTCACAGACAAATAAATCACCCACAAAACAGCACTCATTATTCAATATGCATCAAGCCAGTGAACGTATGTATGTAGTTGGCAGTCACCCACGTTGCATAATACACAGAATTTAATTAAACCACTGACAGTTGCTGCTGATTCACCAGACTTCACCTGATGACTGATGGCCTGATGGAATTGATTGAGTGCCTCTTGAAGTGGTTATTATGAAATTGGTTCATTCACTAATGATGCTTTAAAATGAAAGTAAATAGTTATGTTGTGACATGTTAGTAAATAAATTATTTGTGTGTAATGAATTGACAGTCTCCGCGGCTTATGGTTATGAAACCAGCCGTAAAAACCGATCGTTTTTATCCCCGCATCGAGACAAATGGTTGTGAGAGTCGCTAATATTTATTTCCAGTTTCTGTTAAGAAAGAAAGATATTTAAAGGAGTTTCTAAACTGACATGAAAACTTGATATGTCTTTTACATCATATAAAAGTAAACACTCAATATATTACCTTAGGCGTGGTGACCCTGGGTTTGGAGCCGCCAATGGCTCCGGGCAGGATGGACCCTGTTTCGTGGTACCTTGCCAGGATCTTGGAAACACATCCGTGAGATACCCGTAACTGCCGGCTGATGTCACATGGCCTGTACAACAAGAAAACTAATTTTATTAAAACCATACATCGTTTGAGGACTTATAGTATTTCACCGCTGGATTTCTAGTTGTCTTCAAGAGTTCATAATGATTTTATCCCCGTCCTCACTGTACATCCTATACTCTGTTTATTCATGGTAGAGTCTTGCTATAGGCGGTTAAAGCTACAGTACAAATGGTTTGTTTCGACCGCGTAGGTATCTGTATGCAATCATTTTAAACAACGTGACAGTAAAAATGCGCGTTCGATTGAAAGATAGATACGCATAGCTATATAATACATATTACATAGTCATACAAATCAATCTTGCTCTACCGATCACACAATTATTATTCGCAATTTCCACTTTACTTGATCCTATATTACTTTCGCTTCAACCACAATCCACATCCATCAACATCAATGCGTTGCCTATGATAAAAACACACAAAGAATAACAACAGTTCACCTGATGCCCAGCTGCGCCAGCTCGACTATCCGCAGCCGCACCGCGTTGGGCAGTGGCCGTCCGTTCACAAACACCCCTCCGAGTTGGTTCACCTCGCCGTATTGCTGCGTGCCCGCGCCGCCCACGCCGTGGTTGCCCATCGCCGTCGCGCTGGGATCTGGTAACAAACGGTATTTCTTAGCTGAGTTCTGTTACATTGTAATAGACTAGCAACCTAGCCCAGCGTCGTCCGGGTGAAGATATTCTTTTGTTTCACTCCTCACCAGAAATGTATGTAATTTAAGGTCAAGAAAATATAAATAAATAGTAAACCTTCTTCTTGAATCACTCTATCAGTATTTATTGATGAAAACTACATTAGAATCCGTTGAGTAGTTTACGAGACATAAATTTATATAGAGGCGGCGAAAAGTTACTTAGTAACTATGTGTATAAGTAATCATTTATAATTTCGAGAGTAAAATTCACCACTTAAATTGTAAAAATAGCCAACTTCAAGAAAAATCCAATGGTACAAAAAGGTATTGACGGGAAGGCAGGTGACGTCACCGGCGGGTCACCCGACACCCGCTTTGAAGTGGTCACCGTCGCCACTTGCTCTTGTTGTGCTCGTAAAACTGTTGCTTGTTAAAATATTCGCCCGATTAATTTGGCATTGTATAATTTATTGCGATTTTTTGTTAATATGAATTAAGTTTGTGGGCGACAGCAGCTGACAAACAAATATTTTATGAGCAAGTAATGTTTCTTAGTTGGTTGAAGTGGATGCAAGTGTCGTATTGTAGGATCGGGATTATACATTTGACGGCATCCTCTCTTCATACAGATTAAAAACATTTGGATCAAAGAAATAAACACAGATACCTGCCTATAGGCGTCAAATCCAGAATCGCCTACAACAACATTATTCAAAGTCCAATAATAAATTAAAATGATGTTGAATGTTTAAGAACTTTTATCGTGAAAAGAGTACTTGCACTTGTGACTGTCAATTTCCAACCGAATCGTAACAAAAATATTTGTATGACAAAAAATATTCGTTTAATACGGGATCGTATACGCAGCCATGCGTAACGAATCAATCACTAGATCGAGTAACTGGTAACGTTTTACCAGTTACTCGGACTAGTGATTTATTCAAAGTTTTATGAAAATATGTGAAATTATGCACCGAATCGTATATGTAGCGTCAGCGTTTTACACAAATCAAAAGCCCTGACATTATAAATCATATCCACACATATATCCGAGCTATCGTATTCCTCATTAGCTCCATTAGTTCTCACTGCGCTCCCTCAACAGCCGAAATAATTAGAAACACAAACACGAGCGCGATCTGTCGCGGCGTCGCGTTGCATCCGTCCAATAAACGTCAGGCGCACGTCAAATAAACGTCAAACGCGTCACGTTTACGTCAGCGTGACAGTTCGTTTGACACTTGACACCACGCTAGTCACACGGGGCAGGTGACACCGACCGTGTGTGACGTAGGTGCGGTGTTAGGTTATAAAGTCGGCCATTTTGTGATCGAGAGTGTTGCATAAAATAATGAGGACAAAGTATGATATATTCTTAATAGCTTAATACCTATATTATATTTTAATTTTCTGAACTTTAGGCATATATAACTTGGCAGACGTGGTAGAACCTGGTTACAGTCCGTCTTGCCTAGGATCGAGTTGGTAACATACACTGAATCGACGATAAAATTACAGTTCGATAAGTGAGTTTGGTAAAGCCCAATATGTTTATACCTCTCTTTATTCGCATCTATTTTCCATACAACATAACAATAACCACATAAACTGCGCTAGACATTTCATGCTAGGACAGTCATTTTGTTTATCAACTATATGCCATGGAAAAGATCATATTTTTGTGTTACGTGCTAACGAAAACTTTATTAATAGACAGTACCTACTTCTTGTGGCTGTTGCTTCTGGTAATATACTAGTTCATTAATAATGTTTTTAAAATGAACTAGAGAAAAGAAGTTGAAATGTGACTTCAGATTATTTTATTCCAACATAACTTAACATACAAAAGTATTTGGACAGCCTCCGTGGCGCAGTTGGTTAGACGCTGGCTGTGTAACGAGAGGCCATGGGTTTGATTCCCGCATCGAAACAAATGTTTGTGTGAACCACAAGTGTTTGTTTCGGGTCTGGGTTTTTGTGATCTTAGTGTGGGGTCAGGACTTTGTGTGTTGGGTGCATTTATTTATTTATTTTTATAAAACCTATTGATTATATTAACACTTCCAAAAAGGAATGCACTGTAACACAAAGCACATCCTGGGCAACGTCATTAATCTGTGCAAGTAGCAGACAAAAAGACGGGCCGATAGGATCGCGACTCCTCGCTCGTTGTACAAATTACTGTCTGCGCAACAAAATAATTGACTAATTGTATGTACTTTGTACTCATTGTTAAGACAGGACTCACGAGTAAGGGAAGTTTATTTTTAACTGACTTGAGACAGAAGGTTCTGAGATCGCGGTTTACGTCTGTGTGTTGGCTAATATCTCGAAACAATATAATGTATTTTCATTTCGAAATGACGTTCTTTTCAAACTCGGTTTATTTTGTTTTCTTTATTCGTTCTTTAGACGAACAAATGGTATTCAAGCTATAATTGAAATGAAATTCTTTATTAGATAAGAGATATCGATAGCAAACCCAGTCAGGTCACTCAGACAATTGTCGAAACAGCCCATAATATAGTCCGTAGCGAATTGGCATTAAAAGCGAAAATTTGTAGAAAAGCCGCGCCTATGAGCGTTATTTATTTGCATTTAAATTTTAGCCAACCAAAGGCCTGTCATTTCAATATGCTACGGACCCCGCGATGATTTAATCCGCCACTGACACCCCAAACATGATAAGTTGAATAAAAAGTTCACAAGCGCCGGCGCGGCTCTGTGATGGGCGAGTGGGCGGCGCCGGGCCCATGTGTCACTCCCGCCTTTGCACCCGCCGACACGCAAAAAATACGTACACCAACATTTGTACATCGATTCAAGGGTAAAGTGTCAACATAAGGAAGATTCAAGATCGTTTGTCCTTTGCGCATCGATCACGGTCATGTCCTTAAATCTTTTAAGATGAAAGAGGAAATTAATACGAAAGGTACCTATATATTGAATGATATCATGAATATTCTTTGAGTACTAATGAACAAGACTCTGGGGTATTAATTTAGGCAACATGACGGTGGTTTTCTGCTCACGTAAAACACTAAAAATGTCTGTATACAATTTCGGGAACAGAGCCGTCATAAGTAGGAAATAAAGTAATGAAATTACTCGTTTCTTGTGCATAACGTTATCCCGATCTGTTCCAGGGCCAGCTGTCCTACACCGTTGTAAGATATTGTTGCCTCTGATATCTTCCTTCACATCGATCCACTGATGCTAAGTAAAAAATATGAATAAGCTAAAAATGTCTATTTCAGTTCAAATGACAGACACATTCGCCCTTTACTCCGCTTGTCGCGAGCACGTGTGCGCCATTTTTTGCGAATTCTCAGAACAAAGCCTATACGTCATGTCAGGGCTTCTGACTTGGTGCCTACATCAAAGGGTTGCGGTATGAGAAGCAATTTCAGGAGTCTAACATGTGTTTAATAGTCGCTATATTGTTGTATTTGCCGACAGGAAGAATGGAAGCACCACAGTAATCATCATACTTCATGAAAATGTTAGGTTAGTTCCTTATTTGAGCTTTGTAGGTAAGCACCATTGTTTTGTATCATATTTTTGTAGAATAGTTTTAGCGTTTTAGCATTAATCGGGGTAAGTAAGCAAAAATTGGTCGAACTGGGCATACATCGTGCATTCAGCTGTTAATGACAGAATGTTACATTTTGATGAATAATTGTATAAAATACTCTTCACTGCGTTTTATACATAACAACTTGTTTGAAACGCGACATACTTCCTTAGGACCCTGTATTAGGTGTGTTACCATTAGGTATCTACTACAATACAGGGCAGACACAAATCTGACACAATCTGTTCACAAACCAAATTAATAACAACAAAAATTTTTTGTAGATAAAAACTACACGTTTATGTGGAACGGTAAGATTTGTCGCAATAAAAGCAGCGCGGTGTGAAACTGGTGAAATTATTTACGACGAGCGATGAGTAGTGACTGCTGTCTGCTTTGATACAAGACCCGCTGATCTACACATTAGCGGATATCTGACTAGTGGTGGGCCTGTATCGATGTCGACGTTACTGTACCATCTAATAACATACGACATCATTATAATTAGTGCTGGTATGTGGTTTACATTAGAGAATGCGGGCTTAGAACTTTTAATCACTATTTAGATTTGACTGCAAGTATTAGGTTTTAAGTCGTTTTATTAAGAATACCATTCTTTAATAACTGTTTGAAAAGCAGCATAGGAAGATTATATTACCCACAGCTTAAAGTAGCAGTACATATAAATTAGAAGTAATCAATAGGATCCATGCACACTCAATCATAAGACTGTGTTGTCCGTTTTAACCCACGAAGAACATTAGTTTAAAAATGGGAAATCAACTGTGAAATTTTTCAAAATATTTTTGAGCAAATAACCGGCTTTTCACGCTGAACAATTATATAGGTATCTACCTACTGCTCTGGTCGAACCTGTTCTAATGTAACAGTGAATTTACGACTTATCTGTATGATACTTAAATAAATATGGAAATATTTAAAAACAAACGCTTCATGGACAAACTATAATTGATAATTGTAATATTGTCGCATCCATCTACAATAATAGTGAACCACATGCTGCGTCGTTTGTAATTATAAATATAAACAAAGATTGATAAAACTGAACGCGCCATTTATCTCCCAATTTAGAACATTACATAAGAGATTTTTTGTATTCCTAATAATTCGTAGTAGATAGTGTTATCTTCGACCGTGCGAACTGTCGAGTATATCTCGATGTCTCACGCTCTCGGTTCACTGCGTCTTTTATTTAAATAAATACATCCAACAGTCACATACATAATTAGACCTGACCCCAAATTGAGATCAATTAAGTCTTGTGTCGTGGGCATCAGAAACTACGAGAGTCTTTTCGGTCTTACATACACCCAGACATCTGTGGATCACACAAAGATTTGTGTCGGTGCGGGGATCGAACTCGCGGCCTTTCCTTACACAGCCGGCATCTTACTAAGTCGTGACGAAGGCTCTCGTATTTAGACTCTCGCTGACGGTGGAGTAAAACATCGATAAGAAACCTTAAGTTATGTTTAGTAAGTGGTGATTTCATTATTGCTATATGCGTATATTATCTGCAGCACCCTAAATATGTGCGATGTTATGAAACATCGCCGGGATTATTAGGTGAATGATGGATAGATACATTTTATCATACTACTGTTTCTAGAATTGTTTAAAGGATTTTTAGACAACATGATAGCTGCGGCCATCACCACATGGCAGTAATCAGTACACACGCGCGCTCCTTAATTTCAGATTTACGAAAAAAAAATTAAGCAATTACTTGCTTAAATTTTTTGGCCATTAATAGTAATTACTTCTATCAGTAGAGATTCGAACCCACTTCACGTCACCAAAATGCTTTCTACCAACTAAACAATAAACCCATCGAAATTACATCCTAATTGTCAATAAATTATCGACATTTTCACGCTCATAAATTAAATCGACAACGCAAACATCACTAATCCGACTCACAAAGCGATTTCTTTGAGTCGTCGCTAATTGGTTTTAAAAAGAGACGGATATACGCTAAAACTTAATATTAGACAAGGACGACGCACGAGGCGGGAAACATCTTTCTACCCGCTCGTTATTTATTACGCCCCTTTGACATTTCAGGAGCTGACAGTTACTAGTGTTTTCAGCCAATGTACCACGATCTTTGACAGCGCGTCTTTGATTTTTTGTGTGTAATACATCGCTTCTTTTGTTTGTCGCACTCACATTACACGCAGCAAAAAAAGCAATGGTTTATTAAATGTAAAAAACACGTATATTTATAATACGGAGCGTTTAACGTTTTCTTCGCGTCTAATGTCTGATTAATTATGGATTCTTTTAATGTTTAAATAGTTTGAAATGTTTAAAGTATTTTGGTTTCTTTGATATCGTGTTTGTAGGTCAGCGGAGTCGCACGGGCGGTAATTATTAATAAAGTGTTTGCTAGTGGGAAGTGGTCGGATGTTCGCGGCTATGTCTAGTGACGACAGACGTCTTTATCACTTGTAAAACATCTCGGCTATAATTTTTAAAATGTTGTACTCGTATATAGAGCAGCTAAGCGAGCGTCTACTGTTAATAGGCGTAAATTTCGAAACAAATGTGTCGAACAGATTTGAAATTTTGCAGAACAGGAAGCGATCGGTGCGTATACAATTACGGTATACAATTGATAGCTGCTTCAAATGAACACTCACAAATTAATGAAATGTAACGTGTTAAACGTGTAACGCTTAGATATTTTTTAGTGACTCGAAGCGAGGTTTATTTCACCACAGCAGATTTTCAACCTTCTATTTCTGCAGTGCATTGAACAAATTTACTTTAAGTAGCTTTACATTAGCATAAAATAACCATTTGCAGTTCTCTATGTGGAATATGTATGCAGTGGTTAATTGTTTTACTGCGTGCTCGGACAATATTTGCACTCATTAGACGGAGTTCACCCCTCTCAATCGTACTCTCGATACAGGTACAGAAACAGATACAGACGAAGTGACTCGTGCTCATTTTTTATTGCAAATGAGCATAAACGGCTTACTGCATTGAGTGGATGTATTGTTGTGATTGTGTTCCATTAAATATTCATATTCTATCAAAAGATATTTTTTCAGGTTTGTGTATTGTGACAACGGAAAGCTTGCTAGTTTGCGATAGCAATGGTTTATAATTACTTTAGAATCGAGCATTATTATGAACCTTTTGTTAGAATATATTATTTATTACTTCATAAGTAATATTCAATTGGTAAAACACAGAAACTCGAGCTTAAGTTGCGCAAATATTTTTTCCTTAATTTAGTAATAATATGCTTTTTGCGTCTGTGTGAGTTCCTAAGTCGAAATTCGCCCACCCCGACATGTAGAGCTAAACGAGAGTGTAATGGAACACATAAACGTTATAATCAGCTGAAATGTCCTTGTTAGCGTTATCGCGCGGGCGGCGCGTGTTTAGTGCTTTCGATACTGCGCTGCGCCAATCAGCGCCCGCCCGCCGCCCTAATCTACTTTCTATGCATATTTCCATGTTTGATGATTTTATACGGATACTGTTATTTTAAAATGATTGCAAACTAGTTTTTGGTCAATTATCGAGTGCCACCTTTAACGGATTGATGCACATACCTACCTATGTCCAACAATTTTGTAAATATGTACATCGATACTTTAGATCCACTTTTGGAGCAAATTAGGATGAATTGTAGTCCTCAGAACATGGTTCAAACTTGATTTATGTCGTCTCATTCCACCGTCAATTGTTTTTTTATTTCATCTGTCTAACAGGCAATAACTACCCCGCAAATCCTAGAAAATATATCGACTTCTGAAGATAGAGAACGGATGTCAGAAATGATAGGGTTTTTGGGCATCCGACAGCGTCTATGATATTCGATTTTTTATAATAATAATACTGTAATTATATGATCTTATTATCTGGAATATGAAACAAACAATCTGTGATATTCGTGTTATTATCATTATGACCAAAATTTCAATAATTAATATAAAAAAATGATTTCTGTGTATTTAGTAGGCATTTCATTTGATTGCTTCCATTGTTAGATTCATAAACAGCGATATAAATGAACAAACAGTTCAACTGAGAGAAAGCGATGTATGCCACCTATCAATAAGTATGAGTATAACAACGAAGAATTTGCATGACTGACTGCTTCCCACATAAAAACGAAGCTAAGTAGCCCTCTTAAGAATTGTTAAACAACCGAAATGTTTACAATATATGGCTTAGATTAACACCTACACCCATACAACAGCATTCGCCAATCAGATCGCTGTTGCCATAGCACCCGCCCAGAGGTAAACAAACTTTGGCACTACGCTTTATTACATCGCACTTACCCACAAATATTTGTACAATTCAATTGATTTGACACGGTTTTTATAATCAATATTTATGTAAATGTGCGTTCAATGACTTCAATT
Source organism: Theretra japonica (assembly GCA_033459515.1). Taxonomy (NCBI): domain Eukaryota; kingdom Metazoa; phylum Arthropoda; class Insecta; order Lepidoptera; family Sphingidae; genus Theretra; species Theretra japonica. Next base: position 252,284 of record CM065951.1, on the reverse strand, counting down.
ATTTGTCGAAATAAAATGCGTATTTTGTGTTTTGAGTGTTAAAACCTTGGTACACGTAATGCTTTGTTGCAATATTAAGATGCTGTTAAAGTGTTAAACGAATGCTGTTTTGTCATAATATGTGCATGGAAAATGCTGTGATAATATTTAGTTACAGACCGATTACATATAATATAGAAGCTGTAATACTACTGAATGTGGCTTTCAAAAACGTAGATACTATAGCCAGTGGTAAGTAGGTATATCTTATTTCCACCACAATGTCCATTATAGACAGTTTGTCTCAGGTTGTATTCCTTTGCCGTTTAAGAGTGGGGCAAATAACATTGAATACAAGAATACATAAATGCTTTTAACATTTTCGAGCACCGTTAAAGCGTAATAGCGGTGCTTGAAATAACTGGAAATATGAGTCAATTATTAAAAATTCTTCATTATTTATGAAAAACAATAAAATCATCTCAAAGAATCTCCCAAGCCCCAGCTAAACCGACACTTGGTATATAGTAAATATCTAGTTTCCTAACCTTTGGTATTCCGATGTGAAGCGTGCGTAAGCGACAATACGTTTTATCTTGTTTGCCGTGAGGGGTCGTGGAGGGCCCTCGAGCGACCACACAGGGCGACAGGGGCCGGTAGGGGCCGACAGGGGCCGGCATGGGCCGACAAACGGGTCGCCGCTGCGCAAACATGGCTACCGGCGGCCGAGCACGCACTACTCACTACACGGTAGCACCGACCAGGTATTAGGAAATATTACACGCTATCTCACTTAAAATATGTGGATCTTTGGATTATGAAAGCACGCATAACTTATACGCAGATAAACTTGTTTATTTTTGTTCTGGCAAACTCCTGATAGATCGTAGTTCGCCACAAATGTGCCAGTTTGTTCAATTGAGTAGTGAGTGTTTAATCGCGTCATATTCCGCTTGTATGCAGGATATAAATGATAAATTCAAAATAAACTATCGTTATGTATCCAACGATGACACCGGGTCGGAAAAACAAATAAAAACTATTTTTTCATGTATGTTTTTTGATGGTGTCGTATCTATATTCATTAATATTATCATCCATCGTTGTTTTTAAAAGCGGTTCTCTTTCATACTATACAAATAATGTAATTAATTAGCGCTATGTAAGATATTTTTCCGGCGCCACGACATGAAACAAGTACAATTAGTAATGAAATCTCCCAAACATGTCTATAAATAGTACGAAGTGTGCGCGATAACGTACCGAGCGATATCAACATTATCTCGTTATTTAACAATATTCATTTGTGATTTTTAAATAGCAGTATGTAGCAATTCTGAACTATAATTCTTGTACGAGTTGTCTTGTATGTCCCAAGGCAAACCTCTGAGTTTTCGTAGTTATGTGTGTGTAGGTATGCGAGTACTAAATTATCACAAATTTTAACAGCAAAGAAAAATGATATTGAAGACACCGTCATAGAGATCTTGGATAATGTTCTTTGGAGTGTGAAGCCTGTCCGTTTGCACTGGCCAGTGTAACCTAAAGATTAAACTTTCTCAATGGAACTCGCGATTATAGAGGAGAACCATATTTCACAGGCGATCATTAGAGGTTGATACTGAATACTCTACAGGGCAGAACAAGTGTGAATAACTTCGTGTAGCTAAAGTGAATAGCCGACATTTTTGTGTAGGTACTCGATACGTGTCCATACTCCATTCCGAACGGGGATTAAACCAGCACTTCGCGACTTTAGGTTATATTAGTAGATATCTTAGAGAGCCCGCGGGTTTGATATCAGCACCGAGACAAATATTGTGTGATCCATAAGTTTTGGCTTCGGGCCTGGGAGTGGGGTTGCAAATGGCTAAAGATGGCAAATCGATGGCAAAAGATTTAGTGTCTGACGCCCCATTTACATGGGGAGAGTTTCTCGCCGCGAAGATACGATTATCGTAAGGATATAAAAAAGTAGCATCGTGTAAACATTGTCAGAACACAATAATGTTATGACGGTTATCAGTTATGTCATGCGATAGTGGCATACGATTCTCGCCGCGAGAAACCCTCCCTGTGTAAATGGAGCTTTAGTGTTAGAGCTGGTGGGTTGTTTACTCCACAAATATTTGTTTATATATACAAATATCTGAGCATTACATATGGTTAAGATAGAAAAAATACTCATAGTTCCTTCTTTGAGCCACGGTACAAAACTGGTTCTATAGAGGAGTTAGGACTAAACTGTTGAAGGATTTATGATACCTGTGAAGTTCTCGTGGTCGTTCACATCAAAGCGCTGAATGGTGAAGTAGCGCGTAGAAAAGCGATGGTGAGAGGTGCAGATAAGGCGGGTCAGTCGATAATCGCGGTTATCTCGAGGTTATCCGCGTGCGTCACCCAGCACGAGCCGACCCGCGCACGCTGCGGCACTTACGTGATCGTTGTGAGAAGAAAATGCTTCCATTATCGCGAAATTAGCCGCGTACCACATTATACATTATTATATAACAATATACAAAAATAGAAATGTAAAATCTAATAAATTATTTATTTTAAAAAGTAAAGTTCATTAAAATTAATTGTTTCTCGTCTTTACACTGACGTCAGCCAGGGTTTATGCGGAAAATAACGATATCACAAGTAATAATACGACGGTACAACAATGGATATAAAATAAATTGTTCAGCTCATTATACGGTAATATCGGTAGAGCACCTGATGGCAAGCGCCATGCTGTATTTTTATTTACATTTGTCCATGTCGATGGCGTCCTCTTATTCATTTTTATTCCGAGGAGTTCAATACGTATTTGTAAATAATAAGTTTATGGTAAGGTCAGCATAGAAGAGTATCCACCGACGCATTGTCTCTCGCCGAGCGACACTCTCGTGCCGGCCGGACTGTATAGGTATGTACACGAGATGAACCCGAAACGCGACACATCTACGTAGCTCATGTCGGCTCCTTGAGCGTTGTGTACGGTGTTCGATATCTGGGCCAATGCGAATATCCTACAACTTGCAATTGGGCTCCACTCGATTCTGGCTGAATGCAGATTAATTTCAAATACCACAGAATTCGTTGTAAATATCTATGGGATGTAAGTTTTTCACGAGGACTTCAATTAACAATCAATGCGAATAACTTTGATAAATCAGAAATGTACGACCACTCAGGCGGCCGCCATGGATCCGTTAACAAACGGCCACCACACACATAAGTGAATAAAAAACCTAATAATATCCTATTTTTTTAGACTCTAGGCTATCCGTTCTCTGGTATATTTTCTTTGTCTGTATCAGCTCGTATACTTGCCACTGCAGAGCCCGTGCCTCTTCAATAATCGAGAGTAGGATATTTTATTTTACTCCGCAGGTAATGAGACTGGGTCTAGTCGGTATGAAGCCCTATTACTTAATGGTACAAACAAGCGGTAGTTAGTAGTGTTTGAGCTGGCTGTTTGCTCTGGCAACGCGACGCGACGCGACGCGGAGATCTGTGCGTGTCTCGTCGACTGCCGGCCCTTGAACAACGGCTACTGAATGTTGAGTGAAATGGGATCATCACGACTGAGATTTTAGGTAGTTAGATCATCTGTTTATAACTAGCTTGTGCTTAAGATATTGGTAGCACAGGAATAGTTAACTGATATAGCTTACGCGGCAATATGACAGCCTCCGTGGCGCAGTTGGTTCGACGCCGCCTGTGAAGCGAGAGGCCACGGTTTCGATCCCCGCACCGAGACAAATATTTTTGAGGCCCACAAATATATTCCCGGGTCTGGGTGTTTGTGAGACCAAAAAGTCTCTCGTAGCTTCTGATACCCACGACACAAGACTTAATTGATCTTATTGTGGGATCATGACTATGTATGTGACTGTTGGGTGTTTTTATTTATTTATTTATTAATATAAGGTCCTTAAGCTCAAGAGTACGGTCTAGAGCGTAAAGTTGGTATCTAGGCAAAATTGGGCCCGTTGACGCTGCCCGTTGATCTGTTTCAAATTTGGAGTCAATCCCTGTTATTAAACCCTTTAATTCTTATGAATATACTCCTGTTAGTACAATAAGATCATAGAAATTATCTGCAGACAACTGAATATTTTCGTGTCTGAACATCTATGACATATGAGGATTTCTTAACGCCCTGGTGGCATTAAATGACGTAGGACATATTATGTAGCATAGGGGACGACTGACCTTGAAGAGCAATACGGATTTGTCACAATTACTCATATTCAACAGAAAAACGTTTTCATTTCAGTTCATTTCAATTAAATACAAACTTCGATGGAATCAAGAATTTCAAGCTAATTATCCAGGTACAGTGAATCATCACTATTAGAAATGTTTATTTCTTTTCAACCTTAACAATCCTTTCAAATCATCTAAAAAAACGCAGTCGCCATCTTAAATTATTATCATGTAACAAAATACTAAGCACCAGTGCAAACAAGAATTTCCGTTCAATACAATTGTTTGCGCATTGTGTTTGCACGTCAGACGATTTGCCCCCGTTCACCCCCTGCTTTATAGGGGTTTATGAGTATCGAATTATTATGTGTTTAGGACGTGTCCTTATTTGTAGGCTTGTTTGTCTGTCTCGGGGATTGAGGCTTCTGATTTTAATAGTTACTTGTTACGCCTGTTGTGTTTGAATTTTATACTGAATTCTGTTGTTTAGGTATTAAAAACTACTTTTATGATCGAATTCTGTATGTAGATAGGTCTTTTAGGAGCTTAGTTACTTATTATTTTGTTGTGTGTATAAATTCTTGGATAATTAAGAATACTTCCACTTAAGACAGCTTAATTCTAGATTACTTTGACGAAATATCGTTTGCATGAAGTGTGCATCTAATGAATCTGTATGAAATCGATTTTATTATAATACTCAACAAAGCCTATGAAAAATAAAAATATTTTTTACGTAAACAGATTTCTATCTGTATCGAGATTCGAGATGTAAGTAGTTCTACTCAGGTAACTAAATATACGCCTAACTTTTTAATATTATATCAACATACCACGACGCACTTGGACCACAAATTATTTTACAGTAGGTAGCAACATAATTTCGTCCTATTCCTAATACTAGTAGTAGTTGTCAAACTTCCCAGTTGATTTAACTTGATATTTGTTGAGAAACATTTGCGGCGTCGCTGCATCAAATGAGATTGCTCCGTCGCTACCGAAACCAAACACGCGTGTTCCGTGCAGCCAGGCCCTGTTTGGAGTTTGGACAAACTAAAACGCGGAACGACGCTGTGACATTGAACGATGTAATAGAAATGGACCACTCTGGCTTACGTAAGAATAAAGTTGTTAAATGAAGATATCAAGGTACTCTATTAACGAATGGATTTCTCTTAGTTGTGGTTTGGAAATGTTAATGCACGGCATCTAATTATTGTATCGATTGGCGCCAGCCAAATCTCATTAGCTTGTCGGCGGGACAAGATTAATATAATGTAACCATGCAAAATTACAGCTTTTTTATACTAAGAGTCACAGAGAGAGAGACAGACGTACGGATTACGGACAAGTATGGTAGAACAATTAGGGCAGACGGAAAAGGAGCGGTGATTTTGGACTCACGTAATAAGGAATTACGACCAAACATTAAGCCGGTAAAAATGGAACCCTCCGAGTAACTACTTGGCCAAATCCAAGCACCGTTATTTACTACAGAACCGTAAAATTCCTTTACAGCAATATCTAAAATCCGCAATACCCGAACGTTATAATATTTCCAACATTCCCGTTAGTAGAAAGTGTCGCCCGGTGAAAATAGACAAACGCGACCGACTGATCCGAGCGCGGCGGCGAGCCGTCGCCCGCTGTTTGCGCACGCATTAGCCGAGCCCGCCTCGTGTCAACAGAGTAATGGCTGCAAACACTACAACACCCCCCCCCCCTCCTCATTACCCCGTCCCTAACATTAGTACCCCCCTTAACAACAGTACCCCCGCGGCTTCCGTGTCGGTGCGCTGGCGCAACGGGACTTCGCGTTGGCGCCAGATTTGAGGAAAATATTGAAGTTATATTGGGCGTTTTATGTGATTTGTGGTCTACGGATTTTCAATTACGTTGCTGAGTTTAGTAAGTAGTTGGTATTAGATGATACTCACCACACCTACAATGTTGAGTACGTTGAATAGGAAAACATTGCTAATACAAAATGTATTTCATTTCTTGTTACTCAAGCCGTATTTTAGGCTTCTAACGGCTCTCCTTGGGTTGTTTCACAAATATTATCGTGAGTTGGAAACATGTAATGATAACAAGATGCATTATAAGACAAGAATGTAATTTAACTAATTTCTTGCAGGAATTTGAAGAAACACGGGAGAACCGCCTACCAAAGAGTATTGCTTCAATTGAGAACCGAATTAAATACATTATTACAATTAAGACGCCATGATCTATGAGCTGAGCTGGCCGAGCCTTGACGTTTCCAATTCTTTTTCGGATCAGTAACTATTCTTTCGTTGGCACATGACGATTGAAACATCTAGGTTTCATTTTTTATTTGCGATTATAAAAATCACTATCATTAACAGTAGTTTCTGTCGAGATCGTCGCTCTGACAAAACTGTCCCCGTCTCACTGTGTGTTTACCGATCAATAAAACTACACAGATACATAACATAACATCTATATCCTGTAAGATTAGCAAGACACTATGTGTATCAAAGACCACTCATGACTTGTTATTTTCACTTGATTCAGTACAGAATCATTCTAACCTGTTGCTTGTTGAGACACACATTTACTCAAAATTCACCCATATATTCTTGCATCGGGAATAAGTTTTGCCAAGGAAGTATTAAGTCCAAACGGTAGGCAAGGACTTGACTGTGTCCTATAGCGCAAAAACCTATGAGTCATGATGAGCGTTTACCGTCAGGCGGACCACTAGCTCGTTTCCCACAAACAAACCGGTCGTTCGTCAATAAATAAAAGTTCAAGGAGGTCTAAAAATACCTTAAATCACCCCTGTCACTAGCCAACAAACAAGGCGCACGTTAGTGTTACGACGGCCGCCCGTGCGAGCCTGTCGATAATTAGCACCACGTGATTTATCCTTCCGAATAGTTTGACACTGTTTATGGGGGTTAATAGGGACAGCTGCGGCCGCACGCGACCCTTGACGCGTCATTTCTCATACATTCCTCGGGAAATATTGTGATGTTGATTGGAATAACTCAGAGACAGAATCATTAAATTGCAGTCACCTGGCTTCTACAGTTTATTACGGATTTGCTATTAATATATCAGAGATTCTTAACTCAAATGCTTGTGAATTTCGTATGTGTGTGAATTAGTACGTGTACATTTATACGCTTACCCCGGCATAGCCGATGAAATAAGCAGAGATTGTACTTACACGTTTAAATATTTCACCTTTAAAAATACTACAGTTTTTATGATTTACGAATTGTGCACTTTCTAAAGGAATCATAAAGATAAGTTAGTAAAGTGTTCCAAACGCAACTGGCCAGTGAGATGGATTCAAATACCTATTCGGAAGAGTTCGTCGAGTGTATTTCCGTTTCACGTTGTGATAGTGATTGAGCATTTTACCAAGCCGGGTGCATATTTTCCAATTCTGACCAATAATATAAGATTTTTCAAAATGAAAACTTACACAAACGGAATTGTATAACCGGGGAAATCGAGGCCACGACCTCACGGTTCACAAACCTTACACGTTGCCAATCTTGACGTACCCATCAATGGGCAAAGTGATATTGAATGTTTCTATTCATTATCAGCCCGGAGTCTGGCGATGGCGATAGGCTGGCCCCCTATCACATCATAGCACGGAAAATACAAGGCGAAAGGTGGCATGACTGCCTCGGTGGCGTAGTGGTACTACGGTATGATTGCAAAGCTGAGGTCTCGGGTTCGAATCCCGGGTCGGGCAAAGTGATATTGGATTTTTCTATTCATTATCAGCCCGGAGTCAGGAATTTGTGCCCGATATGGCGATAGGCTCGCCCTCTATCACATCGTGGGACGGAATATACAAGGCGAAACGTGGGTGTTCTGGTAGCACCTCTGCCTACCCCTTCTGGGAAAAAGGCGTGTGTTTAAGTATGTATGTATTTTTTTTTAATTTCTCCTCAGCCATTGGCTCTTTAAAAATAATAAAATACTATAAATACAGCACTCATTAGGAAAAACAAATAGATTTTTAACATTTTGAGTATGCACATTACTAACATCGATTCTATAGTCGTAACAGATCTGCGCCAACATTTCATGTCACATATAATGTTATGATTATAGTTTTTTTTCAATAAACATTCACCGAACGTACGCGCGTACGAGTAGTGACGCGCGACGGTTTCATTATCGACGTTATCGATAACCCTTGACGGCCTCTGAACTGTCGATAAACCAGCACGTTCAGTGCAACAATGCGCCGCACCGCCCTAATGGCGACATTTACTAAAACAGGTAATTAACGTCTGATCCAGATAGCTGCTATCATTACTTTATTTTTGGTTGATTTTTGTTATGGCTAATTAGCGCCTATATATACACATATGTATGTCGCCTCGACGGGGATGCCATTGTCTCACAGAAAACCGAAGTGAACAAATTTGCTGTTACGTTTCGTCGCGTGAGTGGGATTGTCGGAGAATCGAGCTGGTGGTAGGATATTCGTATCTGCCCGGATCATGATGGTGGAAAACCATTCATAACATACGTAAGTGTGTCGCTTTTAGGTTTAGCCTGTGAATGTCCTGACATAAGTTGACCGAAACCTGTTCCGGCAGGCCAGCACAGTTGCGTCGACCGGCAAAAAATAGTCTCTTGCTAGTCCACGCAGGCACTGCACTTCCTATGGGGTGCATTGCAGTCACGCTGTCATCCCAGTAAACAGACGTAACTACTACTACTACTATATCAGCCCATATACGTCCCACTGCAGGGCACGGGCCTCCTCTACAATCGAGAGTACGATTGAGAGTGGTTAGACCATATAGTCCACCACGCTGGCCTAATGCGGGTTGGCGGACTTTTACATACCATAGAAATTTATACAAATCGCTACGGTATGCAGGTTTCCTCACGATGTTTTCCTTCACCGTTATAGTGCGTGGGTGACTATCTATACACACATGACTCCGAAAAGTTATAGGTGTGCCCTGGGATACGAACCCGCGATCACCGTGAACATGTAGGCAGCGTAGGTGTAGGTGCATCACCAACTGGCCACCACCCACCAGTATACAGACGTAAACAACGGCCTAATTTAGAACGCAACTCGATTCACTACAGCGATGTGTGTAGTCAGTAGACTATGCGTGGACAGCCGAGTAATAATCATGTCGCCACATAACTTACTTAATTTCTTCACACTTTTCTTAAAGAACCTAAGTTTAAACGAGAAATAAAATGTCTACCACTTCAACATCTTTACGAATCACACTCTTTTTATTTCACTAATTTAGCAGCAGTACGGACGCAGTCATTATTTACGATGACGCATGATAAGTAATGGTTTGATGCAATTTCTGTACTTTGGAATTCATTAATACGTTAACATTATGTTCTAATCAACGATATCAATGTTATAATTATTATCTCAATGGTTCTAACGCATTTGACAATAGAAAATGACGTAAGAATGACCTAATCAATTATAATTTCTACTGTCTTTCTTATTTCGTTCTAACGCTTTATTAACTATTTTACTAATTAAAACTATTTTGACTTCAGACAATTTGCTCCATATCTTTAATGGAGACGACCATTTTGATCTTCAAATAAGGGCCAAAGATAATAATGTATAAGAAATGAGGAGATGTAAACCGGGTTCAGTTTATATTGAAATAGTTTCTGTTGAGTATTAAAGCACAACGCAACACACAAAGCACCTGAATATGGTATAGCAAGACTAATTAATGAGCTAACAGCAACGTTTGTAACCACAGCAGTACAATAATCTGTTTTAGACGCACCAATAACTGTGGTTGCAATCGTCCTTAAAAATTGAGATGTTTGGGGAGTGAATATATAAAAGTTTATTAATTAGACTCCAATGACCGAATAAACTGAATAAATTGGTACAATGAGGCTTAAAATTCACGCCGATACTCTTCCAAGCTAACCATCGAATATCAGCTAATTTCGCTAATTCCGTGCGTTTTACAACAATATTTAAACAACACTATAAAACCGTACAAAGAATTTAGATATTGCAAAAAAATATTAAAATTCTTCATCACTAAAGTTAAAATCCAATTTGATCTAAACGTAGTTGCTCCTTTGCTATTCCAAAGTTTCCCTCCGATTACTTTACAAACTGAAGTTTACTAAGTATAAATACACAATCTGGAGTACAGATAAATTGGTTAATTTGTACAATCAAAGTTTCATAAGTACATTATTATATCACCGCTCACAGCCGTCGAACCGTGACTTGCTGCAATCGTAGAAAATGACCCAGAAATTACAGATATCGGTCGTTCAGTACCGTCCGCGACCTGCGCTTGCCACCAATTACTGGTTCATACGTCTTAGACAAATTGAACGCTGTTCAATATGAAAGATCGTTGGGATATTAGGTCTTCTGAAGTGTTATTGAGCTAGATTCTCGTATCTTCACAGAAATTACTAGATGTAGTCCGGTAATAGGCTACCAACGATTAACAAAGGATGTCGATGTTTGCAGTAAGTCTCGAAAGTTATAGATATAAACGAGATCTCGAACTCTTAAAATTTCTGCTTTTAGATAATCTATAGAGGACACGGAGACATAGAACTCTCCTTGACCTATTTATTGATATGCTCTTACTAAACTCAATTTTCTCAGTTAATTTGGTAGTGTTTAGTTGTCAACAAATTAGCTACCAGACATGGAAAACTGTAACCAACCTCAAAATTTAGGACGATTTACTGTCCTTTTGGACTACAAATTAGGAATAGTTGTATTGTGACAACGTTACATTGGTATGGAGCCTGCGAAACATTCTTGAATAGAGTAACTATAATAACGATCGAATCACGAATGACATTTTAAATTTAAGACTACTAATTGATATACAACTTCTATGTAAACTCGCACTTTGTATACTGCTATAAGCAACAGATTCCATTATTTTCCCGGAGCTATTCTAGAACAAATCACTGCGCTGAACCCGATAATTGCATTTCAGTATTATCATGTTGCAAAAAACGCCGTGCGTCGGCGCGCAGTGACCCGGCGCTGATGCAGTGGTCGCGCGACCTGGTTCTTATCGACACTCACTTACGTCACAACACTATCTCCCGTGATTGCATAGGTGTTCATTCAGCTACAGATACTGGTATATCACTAACACGTGTTTGTATTTCATTAGCCAATAGTTCAAGAGACGTTGGTCAGTATTCTACTAGCACCACAACATGAAAAGACTGACCTGTGGTCTGACACTTCAAAATCTCACGGACATACTGGAACTGTTAGGAATGCAAAGAGATTTCGGGTCTGTCTGTGTCTTCTATCGTCTGTTCTACGAGGAGTACTCCGAGGAATTGTTTGAGATGGTACCATCTACACCTTTTTACTATCGCACTACCCGTCACCGCAGTAGAGTTCACTCCTTCTACCTGGAAACTATCTGTTCCCGAACGGTACGTTTCCAGCGTTCTTTTTTATCACGCACATGCAAGCTCTGGGATGAACTCCCTGCTTCGGTGTTTCTCGAGCACTACGACCTGTCCTTCAAACGAGGCTTAAACAAAGTACTCTTTTTACAATAGTCACTAGGCAGCGACCTGGCTGTGCTAGATCCCTGGCATTACAAAGGTCCATGAGCGGCGGTGACCGCTTACCATTAGCCAGGCCGCATGCTCTGCCTGGTAAAGGCCAATAAAAAAAATTACCAAATTGACTACAAACTCCAATATTTTCGTTTTGGCTATACGTATTCCTCATACTCACTGACTCATATATTGTCCAAAGTTAACAGGAACGTTAACACGAAAGAATTAACACCGTTTATGCAGTTTCAAAAAAGTGTAAACGTCAGGCAAGTGAAAAATTACAGTTCCACAAGCAAACATTTAATGCAATTTTCATAAAGCTGGGTTACGCCGACACCACCTGTAGGCGGGGTAAGGGTGGAAAGAATATCAAGTAGACCAGTAAGGTGTTGGACAATGTGTCAATGGGGCTATTAATAAATACTCTTTGTTGCCAAGTTAATATTAAAAACGCCCTAAAACTTAACTCACAGAGGACAGCAAAAAGTTCGTTTCTCTCGCTTCTCAAACTGAATTGGGCGACACATGGAATTCGAACGTTTAATGGAGTAACAGGATAAAGAAACTAACAAACTAGGAAAACAGATGAGAGAAAAGTGAAAAGATGTCGATAGAAAAATGGAAAGAAATAAGATAGGATAAGTACCGCGGTAGTACTAAGGTCTACGAGTTGTAGAAATGGTAAAACTTTACACTTGCGGAATTAAAATACAATATCTAAAGTTGGATACAACTCGGAATATTACTCTATCTATGTAGCTCGCTTTTGGAGTGTTTTGACGTCCAAGATACACCTTTAATTATAGTTCGATCAACAGAAAAGTTACTCCATCCCGAACTACTAATGCAGTGTATAACATTCTTGCAGCTTGCTATTCACAGTTGGTAATCTTCTCGTTTTAGTGCACCTTTTTATATTAAAGGCTTAAAGGGTTTGAAGACTAAGCAGAGGGAACATGAAAGTATAGCACTTCTGTTACGGTTATAGCTATTCCGCAAAACAAACAGTGATCAATCTACTTAGAAGCGCTATTCGAGTGACTTGATAATTAACTATCTATGTACGTATGGCCTACTGAGATGGAAACGTAATCAGATGCCGTGGATGTAATAAATCTTCTTCACTTTTTTACTTCGTTGATGTAATACAATTCCTAAGATTTTTTTTACACAAATTCATCTTTAGAGGCGTAAAACATCAGCGATTAGGCTAAATGAAGATTTATTTATGTATATTCGACTACACAGGGTGTGCAAACAAACGGCGCACTTGCTAATATACATTTTAGTAAATCGTGATTGCGTCTAGATTAAAATATATTTTCATAGCGTAGTCTGATAATAATAAAGATGCCGAGAAATTAACAATTACCAACACACGTGCTTCCCCTTAACGTATGACGCCAAATAGATACCTATGTACCGCTGTAACAAATGTTAAGGCGAAGTCTATGAAAGTTTTGTTGTTGTTCAAAATGATGTTCACGGTTTATTTCGTTAACTATTTAATAAACGACGAAACGAAAAAATATGTTTATGTTAAAATCTTGTGCTTTACCCATCCTAACCGGTTTTATTCGAAAAGATGGTGGGAATTCTTAAAACGTTATAAGGTCATAACTCCAAAACGGATAGGTATTTTCCAAATATTATTTCTTTATTATCATATTAATATTATGCCCTTGTATCCAACTGAGCAAGTGCGCCATTTTCCTGCGCTCCCTATATATTCCACCATCTTTGGCTAGGGTGTCACAGTACATTACATTAGAGGGCTTATTAAACTTTTAGCTTAAACAATTACACGTTTTTGTTAATAGCGATACTGAGCATACATACATAATATGTAGGTTTGGCCGATCTGGCTTGAAGATTTTAACAACGATTCGCGGTGAAATTCAAGATATCTTTTGAAAACCTACCTAAAATACACGATTTTCATGCGAATCTGAAACGTCTTAAAGTTGTGAAGTGATCGTTTATTTTTAATTGATGATATTTAACATACGTGTACCGGAGTCAATTCGTTCGATATTGCTGAGCGATTCATTATCACGTGCATTGGACACAGTTTATGCGTGAGAATATTAACGAACGTGTGGCGTGGTGTGGCTCCATGTTTAGTTATTGAATTAGATACACGCGATAATACATTTGCTCTTGAAGTTTTTAATGCTAATACAGAAAGAATAGACGTGTTATATGAGCAAACCTGTAAGGTACATAGGTATTATTTTGTTTTACATGAAAAACAAATATGACCTCTTTTTGAAAAAGTAAGGGAATTTTTATCCTGTTTTACTAAGAAACGTTTTGAAATAAGACGCTGTTTTGTGTAGTGAGTATTTCTGTGAGGTGACTTAATCAGCAAAGAAATAATAAAAGGCTGTAGGTAGGGAATTTAGTAATAATTAGGATCTTTGTTCTGGTAACGAGATTATTACGTTAATTTTTTTCTGGCGTAATACATCGTATACGAGGACCCATCTTACTACACAGTCTCTTCCGGTCGACCTTCAGCATCCCTAGTTGTAAGATCACCAAATCTCATATTATGTTCTTTAATGATTTAGGCACTAATTTTTAGATTTTGAGTTAACTTAGAGACGTTCTACCCGCTGTGTTAAAGATCGGTGTCAAAAATAAATATCATTTGACAAGACAAAACCCTATGTGCTACTGATTTTTCATGAAAACCCATAGGCAGGCGCCAGAAGTACGTTTGTCTCTGTATAAACTTAGTGGTCGAGCTACTACAGAAGAACATTATATTCATTTTTTATTTGAGATAGGAAACGTGTTAGGAGTAAATGTAGTATAGTTTTATGATAGCTACTATCAACCAATGAGCGAAAAGATTTTATTGAATCATGATACTATCGTCCCACTTCCCGCACTAAGACAATTGACAAGGTGATCAACAAATATTAGTCTCGGGTGTGGGTGTTGTGAGAAGAAATCTATTGTGGTCTCAAATATTCACAACAGAAGATATGTATTTTACTGTGGAACCGGAAATAATCACTGTTAAGTGTATTTGTTTAAGTACCTACGGGATTTAAATAAAGAGAATCGCTTTAATGTATATCAGTTCAATGGACGTGGGAAAATTCTTGTGCCGGTGATTCTATTAATTAGATGGAAATAACTTAGCTTAATCTTGGATGAAATAGACAGAAAATTATTGGAAGTTTTGGTATTAGTGTAACATAAAGTTAATAACGGTAAATATCTTGTTTCAACTAGCTAGAGTGGAATCTACGATACATGTTTCATGCTATTTTTCGTTCGACATATCCTCAAGCCACTCTTTTATGGGGTTGGCGCAACACGACCAAGGGTCACACATTTAACATATGATTTCAAAACGGCTATCTACCTGAGATGAACACTTCCGAGAACAAGTCTATTAAACCACAGTTGCCTCATGCGAATCACAGGGCTGGATAAAAAGTACATATCTTTGGCTATTTTGGGTTCAGGTTTGGGTTATGGTATATGTTTCCAAATGAAATTGTTCCTTGTGACACATTTTGTTGCAAGTTTAGTAGATATTGTGTTCTCGTCGTTTTTTGGTGATCTAATTGCATTTTCCACAATATAATACAGGCCGTAGAAGTACCATTATTAGGCAGATGAAATCTTCATTTTTATAATCAGTTTAAAAACATAATTTATTTGACAATTGATATCGCCATAGGCTTGCACTTTTTATATTATCAGATACAAAAGTCGTTGATGATTTGTCCTCTTATCTTTCAAGAGACTGAATATTGTGGTGCTGTAGTAAATACTCGTATTATAATCTTTATGTCGTCAATAAATTACATCAAATATAAACACTGTTACAGCATTTTTATGAATAGACGATGATTTGGAATAATGAATATTTTCAGTGAAGATTATTCTGTATCGTTTTAAAATGTTGTAGTTGAAGGATGTTTGAAGTTAGATGTAGTATAACTTGGATTGTAAGCACTATTCCTAGTTGTATTCCGTTACTTCGAAGCTATTGTAAGACACGACGTGTGTCATGATGAACTGGAGACTAAATCAATTGGCGCACATCTGATCAGCTCATAGAGTTAGATCTAGGAGTGAATGAATAGAATCTGATGAAGAATCAAACATATATTGTCAAAATGTATTTACAAAGTAAAATAGACTAATATGTTCTTTTTTAAAGATTTAGAAAGACTTCACGTTACTCACAGCATTGTTGATGGATTAATATTAATAGGCAGTATTTCATTGATAATATAGCGACAGTGACGTGTTTGTCTGAGGAAATCTACATACAAAAATGAAAGCATTTTTGTGAGTTGAAATGTGAAGCCAACCGATCCTATTAAGCCGCTGTGGTAGATCAAAAGACCTACTCCTGTAATATCTCGTAGAGCCACGCTGTTGTCAGTCATGACTCAACATGCACGGGCAGGCTCGTCCGGGGTGGTACAACTGTCTCATAGGAAATAGTTGTGGATGTTCATGTGGATGTCCATGGGCTGCAGTGATCATTTACCATCAGATGACCTGTATGCTCGTTTGCCGGATTTTTGCAATAAACAACAACTCCTGAAACAATTGATGTAAGGCTAACTGGCGACCTGAAACTATGAGTCAAATTGTTGAACGAAATGCATCAAAAGTTATATTGCGCCAACATCGTGCGAGTCTGGGACAGAAAATGGAAGAAGAAGAGTACCTAAAGTTCGTTTGTTAAATTGGTGAGC
The DNA here is from genome assembly GCA_033459515.1 of Theretra japonica. Taxonomy (NCBI): domain Eukaryota; kingdom Metazoa; phylum Arthropoda; class Insecta; order Lepidoptera; family Sphingidae; genus Theretra; species Theretra japonica. Next base: position 235,806 of record CM065951.1, on the reverse strand, counting down.
TTTTCTTAAGCAACTCAAGCTTACCGTGTTTATTGTAGCAAACATCAATAAAGGTTCTAATAGAATGGTGGGGCTTTTCATGAGCAGCTCTGGCTGTCAGGGATAATTGTAGTAATAAGCGATGGTGACTCCTTATATCACACGCAACATCCAATAAAAAGCTTAGTGGGTACAAATATAAATTTTAGAACTTTGACCACGTGATAAAGTAAGACCTGAAGTGTCAGATATTGTGGGTGGAGATTGAAGACTCAAGTCCAGTTGGATTTGTACCTACATATATGTCCAAATAGAATGTCCTTTGTGGTCAAACAACATTTGTTTAAAGGTTATTTGCAGGCCGTCGGCTTGACGGAGTGTATTCCATGTTTTTTCGATTGATGGAATTAAATTTGAGGTTAGCACGGTAATTGTATGTTTTAGGGAAGTAAAGCATTCTTCTAAAATAATTTTACGCTTATACGGCCATTTTTATGTTACAACACTACATTTTTAGTAACAGTATATGAAATGTATTTAAATAAATAAGAAGTACCTATAGGTATATGTTACAAAATTTAGCAGATACTATTTACTTAGGTAAAACTTATTAACAAAAAAAAATTATTTGATAAATAAATTTTATTAACTGTATTTTTGAAAATTTGAGTTAATAATGCATTATTTGACATTATTAAAGCTTTCAGGAACGTGAATTACTTCAATAAAATTTCAGTTTTCCGATAAACATGCCATAATTAAACCAGCATGTTGATACATTATAGTAATTGTTTTTACTTTTTGACACAAATCAGGCCATATACTTGCCGCTAATATCTATGTAAAACGAGGTCTAAGCATAACCTTCGAACTCTACAGCTGTGATTCAGGTAAAATTAAAGGGGTAAAGGGTACTCACCAGCGTCCATAGCGTACCCCGCGGCGGCGGCGGCGGCGTGCAGCGCGCCGTACTCCTTGCCATCCATGCCGCCCAGCATCATCACTACACTTCACATCCGAGCGGGCGTCCGGCGCGGCGCGTGGTCGGCGGACATGTGAGCGCTCGGGCGCCCGCTGCGTGCACGCACCTCGCGCCGCACCGCCCCGCGCGTCGCCATTGGCGCGCGTCGGCCAATCGCGACGCTTCGTTTCAAACGCTTTCGTTTTTCCATGTCGCGTTCTATTTGAAGCGTGTTGATACTTGCTCCAAAATTGCCAGAGCAATTTCAATCTTATCGCTAAATGCTAGAGTAGGTTTGAGTAATGTAGTAGTGGCGGGTGTATGTCTGTTTTCCCGTTCGGTCGGATGCGCTCGGGCAGCGCGCGCGACGAGCGCCGAGTAGGTAGGACGAGGGTGAAGAGCGCTATGTGGCGCGCGGAGGGGAGGGGTTGGTATGGATGGGAGGGGGGGTTTGGAGCTTAGTGTGGGAGTACCGCTCGCTGCGTGCTATGTACCCATTCGTCACGCGTGTAACTATGTACACGCTTTGTAATTGATATTTTTATGTTCGTTAATTTGTTGTATAGTAAATTACACGCGCTCTCGATGGACACGAGAGCGGCGGCGCGCGGAAATGTTGTGGCGGAAAATTAGTTTGTAATGCGTTTAGTTCTTGTACGCGCTTCATCGTCTGTTTGATGATATTGAATACAGAGTGTAGGAACGCAATGTCGGCAAAAACATAGAAATAATTTTATGAATGTTTAGATGTTTTAAATGCTCATTACATGTTACATTAAGAGTTATATCCAGTTTATATATCTGTTTAGAAATACAGGTTTATAAAAGTTAAGCGGATTTCTAAAGTCTTTACTAGTAATAACCACGGCGCCGCGCAGCAAATGTACCGATTATAATGTTTCACGCGGTAGAGCCTCGTTCTAGCCAAATCACTGGAGCACGACTGGGCTACTACAACCAGGGCGATATACAACTTTACAGGAAACAAAAGTCAAGTTACAGTTACGCTGTTCTTTAGTTAATAATATTGTCAGTAATCCAACAATACTCTACATCTCTTATGTCACTGTCTTTTTCCAACTCATTTTAAAAAGCCGGCGACACCTTTCCGATTGTTAGGTGTTATTCATAGTAAACTTAGTAGGAGTAACCGCTTGGCTGTTGCCTAACTCTCACTGAGAGAATGCCTGAGACCCTAACCGTTGGTTATAGGACTTCATATTATTTTGTTTTTCTTTTTTATTATTATTATCATTTTATATATTATATTACTTCAGACACAAGTTTATTACACTCATTTATATTCCATTTGCATTTTATTGTCTTTTCGTTTAAGTACATGTAAGTATGTGCTTGGTATCTAGCTGGCGTCCGAATGTCACCCGAGGTGACCACTGAAAATCAGCGTTGGCTTGTGCTTTCACGCCACAGCGCAATATTATGCTGAGTGGTCGCCTACATGCCATATTCACGACGTGCTATCTAAATGTACGTAGTACCTATTAAATACGTTTTTTTATCTTTTTCTTCTTGTATTTGATTAGATGGACGTCTTAATTTTTAAGGTATGTGGCAAATAAATTTATTTTCCTTTGTTTTCTTTCTTTCTATATCCGCTGGCATAACGATATCATGGTGGGAATCTCGTCATGGTGACCTACGAAAGAGTCTCGCGTTCTGAGTTCAATCTGTACTGGAATATGCGTTATTTGGATTGCACTGTACTTATATACTGTAAAATGCAATATAGTTTATCGTTTAGCCTAAAAAATCATCACATTATCGAATATCCGTACATAATGTCCTCACGTCGGAAACCCGCAGACATACGACCCGCACAAAAAACCTTCAGTAGCAAGCGACGTAATTAAAACTGCCGTAAATTGTTCAGCAAAAACGTTTGTAAAGCTCCGACGCGGGGCGTATTTCTGTTAATTACCACAAATATGTCGTACAAAAACCGAGCACGAGAACAAATTACTGGCGCGCGATGACGCGAGACCGCTCAAGGCACCGCCGCGCCTGCGGTGTCTGCAGTGTGTACGCACAAGAGAACCTGTTGCTGTTCTTAGAAATAATCAGTCTTGTGGATTCATTACATTCATTTTGTACTTAGAATCAAGCAGGAAATTAATTAATTCATCCGTAGATTCGATCCGTAGATCAGAAAGTTTCAGTGATATCCCGTACCTAAATGGAAATGAGGATAATGCTAATGAAAACTTTATTTAATTAATACCAAATAACATTGCACACATCCAATTCAATTCACGGGTTAGTCAAAGGCAGTTGTGAGATAAATAAAAAAAATAATTCCGAAATTGAATAATTTGCCATAAAGGAGTTGTTCGCGACCATAATGCCGCCTGCAAATACAGAAGCTGTACCTTATTATATGCCACACATTGTACAAGCCGCTACTGCAGCGCTCTGAAGGAATTTCATTGAAATACTTTTACATTAAAAACATATAAAGTAATGTAAGTAAAAGTAGTGTATTTGCGGTCTAATTTCGAAACAGGAACTAGTTCAAGAATAATAATCAGCGAAAAATTTGGCAAATGTACATATCTGTCACGTAATACAAGGAAGTAGGTAGAGTCGACGCAATAGTAGCGAATGAGGAAACTTGACAAATAGTTCTATAGTGTACGAAGGTACAGTCACCGCCAAAAGTAGCTGAACATGTTCAAAACGCCAAAAGTCATACACACATAAAGCATCAGAAGAAGGTGACCAGTGTCGGCCACAAAAATTCATGAACACACTAAGGTTACAAAAGTTGGTAAACAGCAAAAGCAACAAAATTGATGAACACGTCAATTGTACATAAGTCACTGAACATTTATAAATAGTAAGATTGCCGTAGATGTGTTCACCTACTTTTGTTGCTTTGTTGTGGATTCGCTGTTAATTTTTTTTTCATAGTTTATATTTTTAGTTTCTTCTCTGCATTAATGTATTGTCTTTTACGTTTTTGTGAAATACCTAACTAATATTTATTTTCGTAGAGTTTAAATGTCGTGTTAGTCTGTTGGCGTGTGTGCTTGTATTAAACAATAAATTGTTATTCTTATAGGTACCTAATTTTATTTATATCGTGCTGTTGGTGTTCCAAATTTAATAAATACATAAAATAAGAAAATAAAATATATCTCTGTGGTCTTGTTCCGTGTTAATAAATGATATAATGTATGACAATATTGGCAACAATTTGTGTAACTATGTGCTTGATTTCAATTTTGTATATGTACTGTACCTACATGGTGTGTACGGTTTTGGTGACAATTAAAATAAGTAAATACAAAGAAAATATTTAAATTTATTAAACAAAAAACAAATTCAACAATAAAAATAAAAATATTAAATTGTTTAAAATCTTGTGTGGCCTCCATTTGCATCGATGACGGCCTGTAGTCGGCGTCGCATAGAAGATAACATATTAGCACATACATCTCCCCCTCTGAATGTGTCCCACACGCGTTCCACGTGCCTTACTGTGCCTTCCTATGTGCGTGGCGTGTCGGGCTCCTAGACCTGGACAATGAGACTCCATAGATTTTCTATAGGGTTCAATTCTGGACTCTTCGGTGGGAACGGCATCTTGATAATCGCTTTTTCATTATTGCGGAACCACGCTTGACATCTTCTAGCTTTATGCACGGGGCTGTTCTCGTGGACGAGGTGTATTGGCTCCGATACGTGTTTTCTGGCCGTAGGAAGTAATGTGTTTTCCAACAAATCTAAATAGCCTTCGCCATTCAAGCGGTCCGATATTTCCGTCAGCTCACCGGGGCCCGATGCACTCATCCATCCCCAAAAGCCAACGCTAATACGGCCCGCCGATCGATTATTCCTAATATTTTTCGGGTTATATCTCTGACCAGTTAACAGCCAAAGAGTGCATCGTCCATCTTCCGTTGATTGAAAAGTTTTTTTATCAGCGAAAACGACTTGCGACAAATCGAAATGCAAGAACCTTTCGGGAAATTGCAGGCGTTTCAGTTTGTGCCGTGGTATTAAAACAAATTTTCTTGCTGGAACTCGATTGTAGAAGCCGTGTTCTTTCAGCCGCTGGCGAATTGTATGTCCCAATATGTCCATGTCTGTTGCAATTTACTAATGTCTGTAGACCGAAGTCAATAATATTTTAATGATTATTTTTTTGCTGCAAAATACCGTATACCTTTGGACGAGACGGTGGGAAACTGAAGGTTTGATTCGAACGTCTAAACGTACTGGTAGACCGAGGAAAACTAGAAGAGACCAAGATTTTGATATTATTCGGCGGTTCCGAAGCAGTGGCTTCATGCGAGTATCGACGGTCGCAACAGACATGGACATATTGGGACATACAATTCGCCAGCGGCTGAAAGAACACGGCTTCTACAATCGAGTTCCAGCAAGAAAATTGTTTTTAACACCACGGCACAAACTGAAACGCCTGCAATTTCCCGAAAGGTTCTCGCATTTCGATTTGTCACAAGTCGTTTTCGCCGATGAAAAAACTTTTCAATCAACGGAAGATGGACGATGCACTCTTTGGCGGTTAACTGGTCAGAGATATAACCCGGAAAATATTAGGAATAATCGATCGGCGGGCCGTATTAGCGTTGGCTTTTGGGGATGTATGAGTGCATCGGGCCCCGGTGAGCTGACGGAAATATCGGGCCGCTTGAATAGCAAAGGCTATTTACTCGTAGATTTTTGGAAAACACATTACTTCCTACGGCCAGAAAGCACGTATCGGAGCCAATCGCAATAATGAAAATGCGATTATCGAGATGCCGTTCCCACCTAAGAGTCCAGAATTGAACCCTATAGAAAATCTATGGGGTCTCATTGTCCAGGCCTGGGAGCCCGACACGCCACGCACATATGAAGGCACTGTAAGGCACGTGGAACGCGTGTGGGACACATTCAGAGGGGGAGATGTATGTGCTAATATGTTATCTTCTATGCGACGCCGACTACAGGCCGTCATCGATGCAAATGGAGGCCACACAAGATTTTAAACAATTTAATATTTTTATTTTTATTGTTGAATTTGTTTTTTGTTTAATAAATTTAAATATTTTCTTTGTATTTACTTATTTTAATTGTCACCAAAACCGTACACACCATGTAGGTACAGTACATATACAAAATTGAAATCAAGCACATAGTTACACAAATTGTTGCCAATATTGTCATACATTATATCATTTATTAACACGGAACAAGACCACAGAGATATATTTTATTTTCTTATTTTATGTATTTATTATATTTGGAACACCAACAGCACGATATAAATAAAATTAGATACCTATAAGAATAAAAATTCATTGTTTAATACAAGCACACACGCCAACAGACTAACACGACATTTAAACTCTACGAAAATAAATATTAGTTAGGTATTTCACAAAAACGTAAAAGACAATACATTAATGCAGAGAAGAAACTAAAAATATAAACTGTGAAAAAAAAATTAACAGCGAATCCACAACAAAGCAACAAAAGTAGGTGAACACATCTACGGCAATCTTACTATTTATAAATGTTCAGTGACTTATGTACAATTGACGTGTTCATCAATTTTGTTGCTTTTGCTGTTCACCAACTTTTGTAACCTTAGTGTGTTCATGAATTTTTGTGGCCGACACTGGTCACCTACTTCTGATGCTTTATGTGTGTATGACTTTTGGCGTTTTGAATATGTTCAGCTACTTTTGGCGGTGACTGTACATGTTCCGTTGGTAACGAACCGAACGTAATTACAGTGGCGGTGGTCACGACTCCGCATCTTAGGGCATATCCCTGACTAGAGTCAAGAGTGTATTGACTAGCTATTGTCATTCACTGAGCACCCATGTTTTACGGAAACTATATTGAAAAAAGCTGCACACCATACTGAGATATGCACCAGAATTTCTATGCTTTGCGCCTTAAAATTGCAATTAACCAGCTTGATATATTATGGACTAAACCCTTTAACAGAAATCTCCATTATAGAGGAGGCTTGTAATCAGCAATGGAAGTACATAGGCTAACATTTCCCTTTCTCCTTTGGGCTGGCAACACATCCAAGATCCAAACGTTGTGAATGGTCATGGATGGCAGTGATCACTTACCATCAGGTGACCTGCTTGCTCCTCTGCGAGACCTATGATATAAAAATGCATTTTTTAATTATTTTTATAATGCTCGGAAAAACTCAATGAGTTTATGATTGCATTATTTAATGTGATAAGCTTTATACGTTTTTAAAAAATAAATAAATAAATTGAATACCTATATGAAAGCAGGAAATACTAGTCGTTTTATAACAAAAAGTATGTAGTAAGGTGAGCAGCCATTATTTATGGCAGTGTATGTTGTTTTTCTCACAGGAGGGGAGGTGTTCTTGATTTACGAGTCACGGCTCGTTCTCTTCCCGATCTATTTGCGTTTAGTGGTAGTAAATATGTATGTGTATATATGTGTATATTATTCATTTGAATCTATATACTATTATTTCATAAACACCTAAGACTGCCCTCTCACTTTCCCTATTTATATATCCATCCAAAGGTTGCCTGTAAGAAATTGTCTAGTGTGATAACTTGTACTTTTATTATTATGCCGTTTCTTTATTGTAATTGTTTCTTTAAAGTGCCATAAATGATTAAATAAATAAATAGATATACAGTATATCCTATTTTTGTATTGTATTGTATTGTATCAGCCCATATACGACCCACTGCAGGGCACGGGCCTCCTCTACAATCGAGAGTACGATTGAGAGTGGTTAGGCCATATAGTCCACCACGCTGGCCTAGTGCGGGTTGGCGGACTTACACACCGTAGATTTTTTTTAAAATCGCTACGGTATGCAGGTTTCCTCACGATGTTTTCCTTCACCGTTAAAGTGCGTGGTGATTGACTATCAATACACACATAACTCCGAAAAGTCAGAGGTGTGCCCTGGGATTTGAACCCGCGACCACCGTGAACATGTAGGCAGCCGAGTCTGGTCCGATACCACGAGGCCACCACGCACTTATATCCTATTATTGTGTTAATAATACATACATACATACATAATCGTCACGCCTGTATCCCATAGGGGGAAGCAGAGACTATGGATCGCCACTTTGGTCCTGACATACTACTTTCGCTTCGTCCACTTTCATCAATCACTTTTTGCTGCTTTTTTTACATTTATTTGATAAATATATTTAATACAAAACAGTGAATTTTAGTAAATAATCGTAATTGTTATAAGTTTCGGTTTCGGTTTCGGCTGAAAAACTAATTTCGGTCGGACACTATAAAATACCCAAATAAATAATGTAGCTGATATTGTTTTATTTACATAGGTGGGATCATACATAATAGATTTTATATAGACTGAGCCTATTATTTATTGGTCATACATTATATATTACATTAAAATGTATAGGATAGCGCGAGACAATATTATTAACTGTAGAGGTAATCGACCTGTAGAGACAAGACTTACGATTTAGTGAAGTGGTAGAGCTATGTTGATCACAATTGGAACGCCTAGAACTAAACATGTCTTATATAACTGAGTGTATTTGTTGTACTACGGTATGATTGCAAACCTAAAGTCTCGGGTGCGAATCCCGGGTCGGACAAAATGATATTGGAATTTCCTATCACATCTTGGGACGGAAAACATAAGGCGAAACGTGGGTTTTCTGGTTGCACCTCTACCTATCTCGTCTGGAAAAAAGGCGTGATGTATGTAATATGCAAATGTATAATTTCAGCAACATCAGTGTAAAATATTTTAATTTGGTAGGTAGCGCGTGTAAGAAAGTTTATTCCCTTGCCTCAACGTATAACAACAACTGCTATTTGATACAGTCGCTCATACGCTGAATTTATCAACTCTCCTTTCAGCCTCAACAAAAAATATACCCCATAAAACTCCAATAAAGAACAAAAGCAAACCAGAGCGGAAATAAAACACTCATAACGAGCTCGTTTGTTCGGGATATTTCGCGAAATATTTACAACAGTTTTGGCGCAGATTTGCGAGGGGGAGGGGCGGTGGGGAAGGGAGGGGTGTCGAGGGGGGGCAGCAGCGTCTATAACGTTAATAAATAAGCTATAAAGCGCATTGTTCTGTGCCAGGCCGCGTGGATTATGCCCAATTGTCTCGCCGCTACACGTACGCACAGATTGCAGCCAGATACTGAGTTAGGTGGGGGGTTGGGTACCTTAATACTCGTATATGCAGCTGGGGCTTCATAATATTTCTCATCACCTTATTACAGTATATTAGTCTAAATTAAATACAGCGTGGCTCTACCATTTTGCAGAGCACACTTTCTTTAATTAACATATTTTTTTGCTAAACATCATAATATAACTACTCCATTGATGAGCGCAGTTCTGCACTATATTATTAATAAACGATGAGACTTGGATCTTATTCAATCCATCACAGTCAACCAATAAAGGTTGGTCAACGGACAGATTTTGTCAGTTATAATCGGTGAAAAGACCTCGTTATTGACACCATTATTTTATAATACTTCTCTATTATTAAACTAAATGGTATTTTTTCTAATATTTCTCTTTTTCTATAATAACTAAAATGTCTAAGTTCGCCCCTGCGCATTGCTTTACATTCCCTTACGCAGTATTGTTTCGCAACCCTTTATCTTTTCTATAGAACTCGCATTTATGGTCTGTCGTTAATGCAATGTTTTCGCGAAAATCATGCATTTTTCTATTTCATCAGCTGTATATACATACTTATAAGCATTTAAATTTTGTAGTGAATAATACCTACATATCATAGTTTATGGTACGATCTCGTTTTTTTCTTTCCAGTTAAAAATGAAAGACAAGATAATTTATTAGGAAATGCGTGATTCCGTGGATTATAAAAATGAAGCGTCTTGTTTTTTTTAATTCTTTGTCACACATTTTCAAAGACATCTACAATCCTCAGGTATTGTTGGGGCTTATAGGCAGTCGTAAATGAAAACGCAACGGGCAATATTATTTAGTATCTGTCATGGGAAATATAGTTTATGTGGAAAATACATACTGACCGCTGACACAAAATAAGACACGTTCCAAAAATACATCATACATATTACATAAAATCCTATGTAATTATAGCGAACGTCGACAAAGGCAGTAAGCGATTGTTTTAATCAGTGGCGGCGACAGGCGACGTGGCGTCGCCGGTGTGCCACGCGCCGCCGACCGCGCCCTGTCCCGCTAATAATACCCGAATACCTGACCACACTGTCATCTCACTTGATGGCCCTTTGAACTATTTATATACGTGGATCATTTGCAAGGGTGGCCTTTGATTTTGGTGAATTAGCTGGTTTTTTTTAATGGATTGTTTAATTTAATGTTGTGATTAATAGAATTGTAAAATATATGGACGGCAGGGGTTTTGACCTAAATGGCACAATACTTACAGTAAATTCCACGAGTTAATTTGCGAATCGAAGTATGTGAACAAATTGATGTTTTCATTACAAACATTTACGCTCGGTACCTATTATAATAAAGTGATCTTTATGAATATGGCAAGCTCCCAAAATAACAGAAAGTCATTAATTTCCAATATTTTGTTGGCAAATAGAAAGCAGCTTATCCCTAACACCATTGTCAGAATAGAATAGTTTAGACGTGGACTCATGTTTTAAAAATTAAATAACTCATATGTTTACATTTTACATTTGACATACAACGACATCACTCATTCCACAGACAGCCGCGTCATTTTTCTCTATTTGTTCAATAAACCCACACAAGTATTATGACTTACAATCGACAACAAAGGAGCGACCCATAAAAATCCTTGCACGTCATTAATATCACATGTGAGCGAACATCCTCCCTATAAATAGTGAGTACTGGGTAGTACCCGCGCAGCGTCAGATCTCCGCGGCGGGCGTCACGCGCCACCGGCGACAGTAATCGTGCCGCCTACCCTACCCGCGCCGCCAACCTCACGCAACAAATCAAACCTTATCTGTACCCAACACATTCCAAATTCAAACGCGATGCGCGCAAGAGTGCCAACCTCACCGCATCAAAACATACCTTATCTATTCCCAACACATTCCAAATTCAAACGCCTTGCTCATCGAAGAGGTTAAGTTCCCGCCTGCTGCCAAACTTTGAAACTTTTACCACAAACAATAAGATATGTTTTGTGTCGGTGTTCACGGAGGGCGTATAGACAACGGAAACGTTTTCAGATATTATCTGTAACGGCTTTAATTAGACGGTTTAATTAACAGTACAAAGCGATAATTAGATGCGTTTGGAGATTTCCTTTGTGATGTGGTTGTGGTGTGAACGGGTGAGGATGGCTGCGTACTGAAGCTGAAAGTGCCGAGTTGTCTGATTAACTCTGAATCAATTGTTTGTTTTGATACTGGCAAGCGCCTTCAAAAGGTGGACAAACAATGTAGTCGTAGGAAGTTGCTGTGAAAATTCCGGGAAAACCTATATTTGATAGTGGATATTATTTGGAGGACCTTGGCTATTATAATTCGAGGGTTTAACTGTAGTAGTATAATATTCCATCTAGAACCTCTCATTTTTAATAATTTGTTTAAAGTTAATCATGTTCACTTTACAGATCAACAACAGGCGCGAATATCCTTGAGACTTGAGAAATATATGGTAGGAAATTTAAAATTATAAATTTAGAAAACCATTTCAGAAATATTTATATTTTTCCAGCATCGAATATACGTAGAGGCTAAATCCTACACGCGAAATACTAACGCAGGTCATTATGAGAGATATTCCGCCATCTTGTAAGATTGTCTTTATAAGGCCGTATGCGATCATTCTACATTCATACATTATTCTAATTATTCATACCAAATCGATTGAGGAATGGATAATCCATTCCTCAATCGATTTGGTAACCTTCTCCCAGAGGCTCTCATAAATCGTTGCGCTAATTGATTGTCATTTCATAAAATACCTAACCAAAATTCCATCGTTGTTAACTATGGCAGAGAGATAACCGGATGCCCAGTACCCCTTTTCTCTTCCAACTCTTTTTCCTTCCCGCTCCTCTCCTGATTTTAAGGGCTAACAACACATCTATGTACCATGAGTTTTGGATGTTCATGGGCGGCAGTGAACACTTACCACCAGGTGACCTGTTGTCTCGTTTGCCGGACCTATGCAATAAAACAGTCATTTTTATGGAACTTTCAGTTGCAGGGGGTGCCTGTGCTTAACAGTAAGTGATTATGTGCGGAAACAGTACAGTTGTAAAACATACAGACATGTAATAGAACCTACAAATGTCTACAAGTGGTAGTAGTTAACTCTCTATAAGCCACATGCGACATCTCGGATTGTATCCGGGCCGCTCCGGTGTCAGTCTCACGTCACTCACACCACGGCACTGTCACGCTGACATCCGAGAACCACGGCCTTAATCAAGAAGGAATGGCAAGAATTTACGAGATGTGAAGGCACCCGGAGGATGAATGTATCCTAAAAACATAAACATGCTTTTGAAGAATTGGATTAATGATTAAAAGTGTAAACTCTTGTGAATTCTTAAGTTCTGTGTTTGATTTTAGATTAGATAAATCGCATTATACCAATAAATTCATCATCGATGTTTTGCTTAAGAATAGGTACCGTAAGCTAAAAGTAACGAGATTTGGTTATGCACAAGTAATAGCATGGTGATCCATTTTATCTCATTTATGAGGATCTTTTAACAGTACTTTTCAAAGAATGCCTCGAGGCCTCTTGATAACGGACTAAGAGTGAACTGATTTTTCTATAATATGTGAAGTCCGTCGACCTGTAATAGATCAGTCGGTGCTCTGTTTGTGGCAAGACGCTTATTATCTAGTTGATTTTGTTCACACAGACACCAGACAACAATTATAGTATAAGGGCCAGTGAATACATTAAAGCTCAGAGGTTGTTGAGCTCGGTAACAGAGCAATGCGTCACTAACCGCTAGATTTACGAGCCGACATCAAACGCGGACATATTGTCATATTTATAGCTGTTATCTGTTAGGCAGCAATGCTGACAGCAGACAGTTGTTATATAGTGGCTGGTATCATTTAATAAAATACCTACAATGTAGCGTGGAGACAATAAGCCTCTGAAGAATAATATAGATGTTGATCGTCATCAATGTGGAAGCAGTTTCCTGCAGAGGTGTTTTCAAATCTAGACCCATTTTTAAAGAGGGTCCACACTTTCCTTAATTTCACACGCTAGGCAGTATGGTTGGTTATGGTAGCACCGAAGCCCTTTCACTAGTTATAGCGCTGCTTACCATAACTGGACTCTATTCTTTATCGCTTAAACATATTAATTTACCAGCGTCAGGTGGGTCCTAAACTAATCAGCCTGGATAAAGCCTTTTATATATACTGTGCTCTTACCGTGTCAATGAAATATATGTAGGCCTGGTAAATGCGGATAACTAAAAGGTTGGTTACTCTACAATTAAGTCCCTTCGACTCTATAACATTTAGTTATTCAGAGGATTATCCTAATTGTGATCGGGATAACGCCTATAGAACTTGATTTAGGTAACCAATGACAATGCAGCTTTCTATGTAATTGCTTAAGATAAGCATAATTATATTTCTACGAATGATCCTAACTTGAACCCGAACAAAAATACTTTTCAAAGACATCCAAAAACAAAACGCAAAAGGTCACCCTAAGACTAAGTAGCAAAAGTTCTGACAACACGAGATGACAAAACGTTTGTATGAGCCGCGAGTTATAAGCAAGTGGTCAGCGACGCGTGGTCGCGCGCGACATGCTGCCAGCTCGAGCGTCGCTTCTCGGAACACTGCTTTCATGTGGACAAGCTGTGGCGACGACCAACATCCAACATTAGCCTGACGAGCCAACAACGCTATTTATCTGCGGCATCGTTTGTGTGAGACGTAAAAATATTATGTGCCGGTAAGCTGTGGGTAATCCCAATGGTTTAATATTACAGGAGAATCGATATGTAGTTCGTTGAATATATCTACATGATTTGCCGTAGTGAGGGAGTACTAGTCGTAGACGTAGTAATAGATGCCAAGTGAGTTGCGTTCCGTTCCAGGCAGTGTATATTCGACTTGAGAAGGCCATTTATTGCTTCGATAGATAATTCTCACTGTTTTATCACTTTGAGTACATATTGTGGTCTTTTTTGTCGTTCCAGCATTAACAACTTGCAATGCGGGGCTCTACCCCCGGAATCTTCTTATTACATCCAAATTCTTGCCCACTGCGTCGTCTTGGTTTGATAAATATTAAAAAGACACTTCTCGGATTGTTTCGAGTCTCCGCTCCGATAGGAAGCGACAAGGGTGGTGCTGTCCTAAAACTCGTAAAATCGCAGATTGCCTTCACTAATGTCATCGTTAAACTTATTTATGAATTCATGGATGACTTGAAGATCCTTATTTGGTGGCTCGTAATATAATAAAATAGTAATGTAGTGTTGTATTTATTAACCTAATAAAAAGGAATATATGTACTCATTTGAGCAACATCTGAGGTTCAGTAAAGTGTTAATTTTTCGACCGAATACATGTCAGTTTGAAAGGTAATTACTAAAATACTCTACAATCTTGGCGTCAACGATAACTAACAAAAAGTTACGTACAACGAATACATCTGTGTATTAAGGATATCTTCATCAGCCCATATAATTTGAGATCTCTATGTCAAGTACACTCGACTGAAGACGTTGAGAAAATGTGAAATCCACGGCATATCATTGCATTAGTAGAGTCATAACTATAAATGTCTCGAGTATCGATTATATTTAGCGAAAGCGCATGGTCAAGGCGAAAAATAAAAATCCTATTGTAATTCACCCGTTTGATTTCTTAAGATTGTTCTTATGTGATACAGATTCTGAGTGAAACTACGTATGTACATAAAGTTCCCGCTTGTGCATCATACACATGTTAAGCAAAAGTGGCCCTGCCCCCTGGTGCCGCTTACAGTTAGTCTAACTTATATCCGTCCCGCGAGGTAATATAGCGCGGGGAGGTGATATCCTGTCTCCGTGCCGGGGACAAATTCCAAACCCGACATTTTATATGAGAATTTCCAAATAGAAAACTTCACTTAGATCGGAATGCACGACTCACGAGCCATACGTGCAGCTTCGAAGCCAACGAATCATGCGGATCTGTGACGCAAAATTACATCTTGATGAAAATTTTTCACATAATCAAAATGCCGCGGTTAACCGAAATAACTCCGAACGAGTACATCAGATATCCAGACATATGCAAGATACTCCAAATAACTAACCAGCATTTGTAGAAATAACATTGTAAAACAACCGATACGTCTAGGCTCCAGAAATATCGACAATGCATGGTAAATTCCTAGCATTTTAATAGATTGTACAGCCGAGATGTCTAGACTCAACATTCGAGAGCCACAGTGTTGTATAACTAAACAGCCAGCATTTTTGTAAAGATTGTAAAGCCGAAGTAGCAAGTGTCACGTTCAATTAGAGGCAGCGGGTTCGCCGCGGGCAATTTGCGCGGGCGCGGCGCGCAGCGGCGTGCGGCGAGCTGCTCGCGACACACCTTGTTGCCGCCACATGTGCCGTGCACGACGGACCATTGCCCATGTAACTACTGGCCCACTCGGGAAAACACGAGATTTATCGGGGGAAGTCGTTAGAGAAGAGTTTGGGGGTGGGAAATGGGTTGATGAATACTTTTTATAGTACACAGGAAGGACAATGCTAAACAGTAAACACAGACCTTTAACCAATGTTTTAACTTTTCACCAGGAGCTACATTTAATGAAAATTTCTTTGATAATCTGCTCTGCATAAAAATAGATTTTATGTTGAGCATTTCTAAATCTACGTCTAAAGGTCATTAGTCTTGAAATTAAATTTGTCAACACATATATGTTGTATGTTAAAATAGGTATAATGGCAATTTGTAAAACTTAGCAGTTTGAAAAAAGTAACATAGGTATTTAATGTTTTTCACACGGGAGATTTATGTAATTCGCCACGGCACACTTGAATTAAAAATATGATCCGTTCCGCGCGGCAACGCTTCACATTCGACGATAAAAACATTTAGTTCCGCGCCTTTTCCTTCGCTTTTACTTTTTAATTTCCACAGCGATGTTCTAAAGATATTGCGAGCCAAGCGTGTCAGATGGACGTTATTTGTTTCGGTGTAATTAATCAGTATGAATGTTTTATTAGAAGGACCGGCCGCGCGCGAGCGGTTCCGCCAAATACGTCCTGCTGGCTGACAGTTGGACGGGACTCGGAAAACAGACGAACAAAATGGCGGATTGCTTGTTTTGGCGGGGCCGATGCAAATGGCTGTGGCGTGGTTCCACCTTTTTTACTACTTTTTGATATTACAAAGTTAAATTTCTTAATAATTGTCATGATGTCAACATGTTTTTTTTTTTTGGTATAGACATTTTGGTAGAGTTTTATCGAAAGCTTTTTCGTTTGAAATTGCATTACTTTTCCTTAACTTTTACAACATATCCACAAACAACTTAATATATCAGTACCTACTAGTAACAAAAACAAGTTTAAAAAACTATTAACTGAGAGGCATCCATGTGAAGTATCAACTCTTAGTGTAATAGCAAGAATATGATGCTTCTCAATGTAACATCCTAAAAGAAGTGTAGCTGAAATTAAATTTATTATATTATGAAGGTATCCACAATTACTTAATCTACACTTCAAATGATTCTACAAATAGAGTCACCAAAAACTCAAATAAAAAATGTAAAATGACGGAATTGTTAATACGGAGAGAAGCGACTGCATCAGAGCGTTGGCGTCGGCGCTGCTCGGTACCAGCACATCAATTACGATAAACAACCGTGACGAGTGCCGGAGTGCCTCAGAGGGCCGGAGAGCCGCGGAGGGAACACAAAAATGCGCCGCGTCGGGAAAACAAACAGATTCACTGTCGCTCCGTACACTCGGTGACACAAGGCTATACGGATTGAACAAAACCGTTGTAAATACGATTAGAGTCGCATGTCAAACAATGCAGATAACGATATAAGGCCGTTTTTAAGAAATTTGATAGTCATGTGAGCCGAGGGAAATGTGAGGATCAAGGAAAATCGTTTTAAGTGAATCTGATCCCTTGATTTTTCTTGTGATCATTTTTTGAAAGCATATTATATGCAGGTTATGGGTCGGATAGCTGAACCGAGATCGAAGATTCTAGTCCAGAGTACATAGGTACTAAAAAGTTACAAAACCGCATTCAAGGGAAAAATAAGCCCACGCTCAACTGTGGGAAATTATATATGAATTGACTGTCAGGTATACCGATTCTGTCGCGGACACCCATAACAACTTAAAGGGGCGTCCAGACTTAGGACGTAAGTGGGGAGAAACTTTGGTTCCTTAATGAAAGAGACCAGTCTGCGTCCTGGTTCTACGCCGGGCGATCACAGGGAAGGAATTTGGCCGCTTCTCGCCTTAAAATATCCAGTGCCGCCCGAAATGCGCGCGACGGCCACCGAGGAGTTTTATTCACATCAATGCAAGTATGAGATTTGTTTTTGTTTTTATTGGTCATAAATGACAAGTAGATTTTTTTGCCATGCCAATTCGCTCGCCTTTTTCGGTTGACCCAGATTCCTTTAGAGGAATTAGTGATAACAGTTTAGCGATTATCGGAATTTCCCGATATATTGATTAACCGAATACACTAAAATTTATTACTCTGTTATGTTAATTTCCAATTTTCCTCATCTAACAATCGCTATCTTGCTCATCCTTGAAACAAAATGAAAACATGAAGTGAATGTTAGAAATCAATCGGCATAATAATATTTCTAAGCAAGTGATATCGTGCCCGACGGTATTACGTAGCACGGCGTCGATTTTTCATAGCACGCATCAACGCTTGGCCGCTGCCGAACGGATTTAGCTTCACTCCACACTGCAGCCGCCGCGCCGCGCCGCGCCGCGCCGATGCGACGGGACGCCGCTCATTTCAGCTAATTGCTTTTTTCACATCGCTCCTAAAACGCAGGGGAAGGAACTCCGCTTGGGTGAAAATTAGTTTGTTTTTACGTGTTAGATGGATTTATTATTTTGTGCCTATCGATGCAGCGTATTGTTAATGATTGTTGGTAGGTATAGGATGAATTAGATTTTGACAGCCTCCGTGGCGCAGTTGGTTAGACGCCGGCTGTAAAACGAGAGGCCGCAGGTTCGATCCCCGCACCGCGACAAATGTTTGTGAGGCCCACAAGTATTTGTCTCGGGTCTGGGTGTTTGTGAGACCGAAAAATCTCTCGTAGTTTCTGATACCCACCACATAAGACTCGATCTTAGTGTAGTCACATACATAGTCAGGACTATGTATGTGACTGTTGGGTGTATTTACTATTTATTTGTATAGATAGATTAGATTTTATTTTAATAATTAATATTGAAGTGTTGATAATAATTTAGATCTTCAATATAAGCGTACGTTGGCACTCTTTAGGAATGTAAGAAAATATTAATATTATTTATGCAATAAGAAAAAAGAACTTTTTGGACTATAAGGCAGTAGAGCAAAAGCAGTTAGCACTATTTAGTATTTACAAAGACATTCCCTACTCCAAATTCTGCACCAATTCCAGCACGACGTCTTTGATTTACTTATGTAGATCATGTCAGTTCTCAATCTTTTGCTGATGAATTGTAGTTTTTATCATGTCCAGATAGAAGATATGCCGTTGACGACCGAGATCGCGTCACCACCGATGCACGTAGGTGGCCGTTGGAAGGTGGTAGGTAGGTGGGTCGCAGTGCCGAGTGCCGACACGCGTGAAATTAAACTGCTCACCGCCTCTCGTCACCTGCCCACTTTACTCACTGTCCGGACACTTGACTGATTTATGCGTTACCATCTATGTTACTAAAAATAGAAGAATCAGTTGGGGGCACTCATTTTCTCAAGATGCGATATTCTGTTGCTGTGTACGAAACCATAGTAAAATGTACTTCAATAATGCCAAATTATTTTAAAACTTTTGATTCAAAATACAAATGCAGATTCTTTTTATTAGGTATTGTATTGCCATCTGCTGCTGAGTAGATTCACTAAAATATCGGATACAGTAGTGCCATCTCTTGGATAAAACAAAAAATATTTTAATTTGTAAAATAGTATTTCAAAATTTAAAACAAATAATAAAAAATATTAGTGAAAATCGGCATTTAACGCTTTTTTTTATTTAAAATTATTATTTATTTTATTTTATACTTGATAAATCATATTACTAAGTCACAGATATTAGGCAATAACAAAACGATGGCATTATTTTGTATCTGTGATAAAATTTATATCAGCATTTAGCAAAATCAAAGTGATAAAGTTAATGTATATTGTATTTTACAGTAATTAGTAGTAAAATTATATTTACTATGGGGACAGAAGTGGCAATATCGTTTAGTGCATTACGTGCTCAATTAGAAAATGAAAAGAGCAGTTTGTGTAAAATAGACGAAAACATCAAAAAGATAGTACAAACGACTGGACGGTTCAATAATGATAGGTTAGCATGCTACCTTGGGATTTTTGTAGATATACGCGGCAGTTCACTTATGTACCCTTGTTTATTTTAGATTTACTCCATCAGGCGAGTATGCAAGAGGCGGTAATCGGGTAGGCGGTCGCCCTCCATATCCTGATGCAAATAACTTTAACAAAAATGAAGATTATTATGCTAAACGGAAGGAGACTAAAACAGTTTTCAGCAGGTAATAAAATGGGCAGTGTGACTAATTGCGATTAAATCAATGTTTACACAAACAGTAGTATTGATTACCCCACCCAGTTGCTATGTTTAACTTATTGCTACACAAATGCCATTCGTCATAAGTAATTACTGAATTTTGATCATCAAAATCTAATTGTAAATATCTCTAATGACTATGAGGGGCTTCAGAGAGCGATAATAGGAGAATATTGTTTTCTTGTTACACCAATTGAGGTTTTAAGTAAACATAAAAGTAGCATTGGTTGTTGACCGACCTTTGTCAAGCCATTGATGAGAAATAATAACTTTAATTTAAAGGTAATGTATCACATTTGTAATTGACTGCATGGGCCAACTATGTACAAAGTGTTTACGAAAAACAAAACCTTTAACATTCACTGATTTTTCAATTACCAAGAATCTTAACAATGGTAATTGTAATTTTTAGATGTACATATTTTGATTCTTTCCAAACTATAGTTTTATCTTTTTCAACTCTGTAACAAGTCATTGCATTGTAGACACACTGGTTGCTAGTCGGCATGGACTACTTCTATTTCTTTTTAACTTTCTCAGACCCAGAACAATAGAGTAATTATATACAGAGCATCATGATAAAACGAACTTTTGGACAAAACAAAACAGTTACTTACTTAGGGTGGTCCCTACAGAATATCTGAATTTGATTAAACTGTATCCCATTTATATGTTTTTTTCATTGCCATGTAATTTTCATAAAAATTGTAGTAAGTATTTTGTTATACATATTATACAGTATACACATATGCTTGAAAATTCGTTAGTTTGCATCATAGCAATACTCAAGTTCACATACTTATACCTTCACTATAAAAAAATATTAATGGAACAACTACAATCCTAATGAATAGTCAAGTATTCAGTGATCAATAACAAATTAATATAAAAGTTATTAAATGCATATTTTACACATCAGGTTATCAGCACGCGCAAATGATAGTGATGGTGAAGATGAAGGGCCGGGCATCAAACGTGCAAGAGTACCATCAGCAGTATGCAGGGAACTTCCTACCAGAGCAGCTATACTCCGAGCACAAGGAGATGACGAGCAAGCTCGCACACGGAACAGACGGATCTTTGGCTCACTACTCGGAACATTGCAAAAATTCAAGCAGGAAGAAATTGTGTTACAAACTAAGGTAAGCTCTAACATAATTTATTTGTAAGTTTTGTGTTTAATGTCTTTAGTATCTCATTACAGACAGGTTGTTAATTAAAAGGTAATTAGAAAATTGTTTGAGTTTTCAGTAAATCAAGAATAATTTGTCTGTTACATGAAAATATACAATACATAACTATTTAGAACTTTACCAACTTCCTATTTTTTGTATAATTCTTAACATATAATTCAAAAGTACCAACTTGAGACTTAAGAGCTATTATTTCTAAATTTATATTTTATTGTTGCTTATTAGGAAGATAAAAAGGCACAAGTAGAGAGGAAAATAGAAGAACAAGCTCGGCAAGAGAAGGAGAGAGAGCAGAAGGAACGCAAGACGTTATTCGCAGAGAGGGAACACAAGAAAGCAACAATAAAAGCGTTAGAAGCCAAGATGGGTCGGGTACAGGAGTTTGAAAAGTGGGAGTTATCACAAAAACAATTAAGTAACTTTATACTAACCAAAGGCAAGCCGCACATCTACTGGTTACCTAAGAAAATGAACGATAAGTCTAACGAGAAGTTACTAGCGAGTAGAAAGTTCCATGAGAGTAAGTTTTATTGTAATTTTTCACCAATTTTGGAATTCAATTTACTAAAGGCTTAATTAACTTACAGCAAAATATGGTCCATTGTATCGCAGTGAGTAGTAAAATTTTTGTCATACATTTTGTATGAAATTCAGATTATATGTAAGCACTAATAAGAAATCTATAATACTGTTGTAAATTTTACTTTTTGCTCTATAATATCTCTAAAACCATTTAATTATCAGCATAAAATGCTTAGGACATGGTCTTGCAACCATATGAAAAAGTCAAGATTCCATTACTGGGTAAAGGTCTTCTCCACAACGCTATATTCCTGATTTCTAGCCCATTCCGATCCGTTTTGTTATTTCACCTCGCCGTTTTCAGGATTAATCTTAATGTCTATACTTCCATTTCTTGAGGCATTGACATTCTTACCTTTTTTCTGTAACCTACAGAGTACATGATTAAAAAGCGTCAAGAGCTTCAAGAGGAGCTTCTCCGGATAGAGCAGCGCTGTCTCCGGCTGCGAGGACCTGGCGCCAAAGAGAACCATCCACAGCAGAACGACAAACACCTGGATGGCATCGAGGATGAGAGCCAAGACGTAGACATGAAGGACGGGGAGAAGAGGAAACGGGATAAGTTTGCCGCTGATGCTGATGTACTGGACGATAGTGATGGGGATGTGCATGATGAGGAGCATAATAACGCGGAGGAGGATAATACAGGTAATGTATAAATATCAATGACGTGAATACACAATTGACTGCCTCCGCAGCGCAGTTGGTATGACGCCGGCAGAGAAACGTATGGTCGCGTGTTCGATCTTCGCACCGAGACAAATATTTGTGTTATACCGAAATGTCTCTAGTAGTTTCTGATACACACGTCACAAGAGTCGTTCTTAGTGTGGGACCAAGACTATGTATGTCACTGTTGGGTGTATTTACGTATTTATTTATCTCACAAAGCCTGGCTAGTCAATGGGTTCAGGTTTGGTTTTGGATTAGTTGCGGTCATAAATATGTATATATTAAGCAGGAATGATTTTTGTAAAATTACGATGGACGAGATCAAATACGTGTTATGAAATATTTAATTCATTTTCCCAGATTATTTTATGTTGTTGGTCTTGAAAATTGTCTTTTATAGTTACAGGGAGCAGTTTTTCTATAGCTGAAATGTGTAAGTAAGCGCTTTGATTATTAAAATATTATTTTCATTCCAGTAATAGAAGAGATCCAAGTTGCAGATACAAGTACTGAACAGAAAGAGACAATGGGAGTTGAAAACCCTGTAGTGAATACTCAAGAAGCTGTTGAACCTATTAGTGTTAATGAGGCAGACGAGAAGGATGTTGTTAAAGATGACGCGCCACAGCATTCCCAATAGCGCCCGGATAACATTCACTAATTATACGACAAATCAACATGCCAACCTGGATGTCTTCAAATTTGTTGAAATTATTAAAATGTACCCATTCAAATTGTATAATATGAAAACTCATGAAATAGCATGCGGTAGTTATGCTCCTCAGTATTAAGATACAGATTAGGTGGTGAAAATACTTCATAAAAAATTTAACTATTGAGAGGAATCTTAAACACAAAAGGAACAAAATCAAGTGCATTGGAAATATAAATAAAACTTTGACTTATGTTCACTAATTTTAACAAATGACAAAATAAATTGTAACAAATGAAGTTAGTCCTTAACTATATCTGACATTACGAAGTTCAGTAACTGGATCTAAGAATAAAACCGGTTTAATCGTCTTTGGTTTGCATGGATTTTTACTAGACTGACAAAACTTAGACATTACCTCTGAAAGTAAATGGAAGATGAAGTAATTGTAGAGACATCATAATGATGAGCAATATACTAGCAATAACTTAAGATAGTTTTAGACGCTGTTGACACCAATCACTGTGCCTATGATAATTGACTATAAAAGTAAATTATTTTCTTATACTAGATGCAGTTATCCAATAGTTGTCGTTCGCGACGCACATAAGTGCCTTGTTTTACAAAGGTTTATAAGTAATTTGCAGTTTTGTTGTTATAGTTTATAATGTCTGCTCAATACAACATAGCTATCGTGGTAGCACTATGAATGTATGAGGCAAAGGCTTTTTAATTAATTGCTGTGGAAAGATCACTATTTAGTGACAGAACAATCTAGTGGACGTTCTATAGTCATTTGTTAAATAATATTGTATTGCTGGATACATTCATAGCATGATGACGGTATGTTACATTGTATTCAGCAGACCTTAAGAGATATACAGTAGTATTTAATGCAAGTAGTAGAAAGTACTGTTTTTTAGTTGACATGCAAACATATTTAGTTCTATAGCTCATTTAAATGTGTATTTGATTATACAGCAAATAAGAATCATGTTGGTTTGTCTCATAATGGTTTAGCCCATAAATACATGATGATTAAAACTAGTTAATGTAAAATATTGTGGAAATAAAATAAGTTTGCAAACTCTGAGAAAAGAAAAATAAATGGGTTTGTTACAAAAACTGTTTATTATTACTCCTTGGTAATTTATAAATAATCACAGATCATAAATGAATGTTAAAAGAGCCATCCACCGAATGTTTGATTGTAGCAATTGGTGCTGGCAGTGGGTGAATATGAGCAGATATATTACCATATTATAAAGCAAAGTGCAATTTTTATTAAACTAGTAGCAACATTTTTGAATAGTAAGACAATATGCAAAGTAGTAATTAGTGGCAAATTTCCTCCTACAACACACAATAAGTTTTTTTTTTACTAAGATGCCTGAGACTATTATTATGCAATAGCCTAAATTCTTATGGTGATAAATTAACCAACAATCCTGTAATTAAAGGATATCATTTAGAAGCCTACCACTGTTTTCTATACAATATTTGCCACTAAAATTAAGTCTTAAAATGGAATCAGAACCAATTGTTTCTATAACAAAGATGCATTGATACATGAGTGTAAATAATTTAGTGCCATAAGATTAGTCTAAAGTGAATATCCTGGAGGCAATGTCATCCAGCATCCAGTCCATGCCATCGAGGAGGTTCTCTCCTGTCACAGCGGAGCAGCGCACAATGCGCCAGTGATGCGTCTTTATGCTGTCCAAGTCTAGAGCCTGTAAGATGAGAATTGGATTAAAAAATCAGGAATATTGCAGGAAGTGAAAAAAACCAAGACCAATAGAGAACTAAGGGTAGTGCTGCAAAAATGTATTACTTCTCTAATTTGCTGCAAAGTAAGTGCCCCTGGTAGATCAGACTTGTTGGCCAACACCAAGAGCGTGGCCCCGGCCAGTCTCTCTTCTCTCAGCAGGGTGTGTAGCTCTCGAGCGCAGTCTGACAACCGCCGCGCGTCGGCGCTGTCCACCACCCATGCCACACCATCTGTGCTTTCAAAGTAGTTCTTCCAATATGACCTGAAATAGAAGATTTTTAATGTTCAACACTTGAAATTTCGTGGCAATACACAACATTATCTACTAAGACCACTTGGTGGTACTATTTTTTACAACCCAACACTCTAAGCAACAAAAGTACAATGAGTGTAACACATAATTGAAATGTCAATTTTATAGAAGTGCAATTTATGTGCGTCAATCTCATACCAAAAAAGCATCTTACATAAAACAATCTGCCTCACATGTGGCAAGCCACTTGGATCCACCAAGTTGTTGTTTTTAGAGCTGCAATCAGCCTGTTAATAAGATAGTCTACATTTCACAGACATTGCTGAATCAGACAATATGTTATACTATGCTATAGATTGGCTCTTAACATCCATGTTTTAGATTTTATTTAGTAATAACCCATGCACAAGAAGGTGCAATAACCCATGCACCTTTTTCTTAATAACTGTGTCGCATAAAGACACAAATTACCTCAGTGACTTCTGCCCACCAACATCCCAAATATTAAGTTTAAATCCTCGGTGTTCCAGAGTCTTTATGTTGAATCCCAGTGTTGGCGAGATCGTATCTATAGGCTCCCCGTTGAAACGCTTCAGAATCGTTGTCTTACCGGCATTGTCCAAACCTCTGTGATAATTGAGTCAAAGAATATTTCTTTCTTTAATAGTGGACTATATTGATAAGTAAGTCATTGTAAACATCTATTATGATATATAATACAGTTTGAATAAATAAAGAATAATAAAAACATTATAAATGAAAGAACATTGTGCATACTAAAACCACCTGTAATGCACGATAAAAACTTTGTAGAAGTAAATGTTTTTAAAAGGATACAACATGAGTATACGCATTTCTTTCTCTTTTTGACGGAGCTTTTTCAAAATTGTCAGGAATCCCATTTTGTAATTATTATTTAATACCAATTTCTCTTGTTTATTAAGTTCACTTTAGCAAAATATATCGACCTATTTGCATGTTTACGTCTATTTCTGACTCAACAATGATATTTTTTATCTGTCATCGCTCAGCTGTCACTTGTCAATTGACATTCTAGATCCAAGAAGGTGTGGTCTGTACAGAAATAAATATATCACATTGATAAATATTATTGTAAAATATTTTGTAAATAAACGTTAAGGAAATGTCAGTGATATCTTTCACAAATAAATATTTACATTTAGGTTTATCCAGTCTTAAAATATACCAAGCAGTTTTTTTTTTAATAATAATAATATATTTTATAAATAAACATTAAGGAAATGTCAGGATTTTGTTTCATAAATAAATATTCTACAATTAAGTTTATCTAGTCTTAAAATATACCAATCAGTTTTAGTAAATTATAACACATTTTGCGCAATACAATCCCTTTCGCATTCTGAATACGACACGACCTATCTTTGTATCACTTTCGTTCTCGACTGTACACACCATAACCAAAAACCTGGAACTTTTTTCAAGGAAATCGAAATTGGAATCCATTGCAGCCATAGAGTAAATTATCCATCCATGGCGGATCTCGTCGCTGTCAAGATTTTTATTTAATTTCTGTTTCAATTATGAAGCACCTTCAATGATTTTAAGTGGGATTATAGTGTGGAAGTGATCGTGTGGCGGCGCGGTCTCGGTGATTCGGCTCGTTGGTCGGCAGCACCATGTTCAGTGGGACGGTGCGAGTTAGAGTATGCGAGGCGACGGGTCTTCGGCCGACCGACTTTCAGAAACGGCACAATATGACCTTCGGCAAGCCAGGTGAGGCCCGTCCAACGCCCCGAATGCCTTCCTCGTCGTGCACGAGGCTCGATTGTGATAAATATTGCCGTAGCGACCCCTGTGTTGTTGAAAAATTTGCGCATGAAAAAAGGCGTAATATGTTTACCAAGATGGGGTGTTGTTATAGGTAAATACGTTGTTACAGACGACCAGCCGATAGACCCGTACGTGTCTATAGACGCCGACGAGCACCACCTGGCCCGCTCCAGCACCAAACCGAAAACATTCGACCCCGTGTGGAACGAGACGTTTTCTCACGAGGTGCACAATGTTGGCAGGTGCGCTCTCCTCGCGTTATTTACATTCGCCCACGATATTACATGCCGTGAGCTGACTAGTGACTCGCGCTAAGTGCATGCCTCAGGATTTCCCTTGCTTTATTTATATGCTACAGGACTATCATGATTAATGGCCTTTGTGTTTAATGTAAATTTATGTTGACATAACTACAAACTTCAAGAAAACATATTTTTATTATTTATTGGTACTATTTTGAAACATTTAGAACAATATCACGTTACACAGAAAATGCAAAAACATGATGACATCATTCCTCTATATAGTTTTACATAAATGCATTTCTTTTAGGATTCAAAACAAAATTTTCTATTTCAAGTTTCAGGTATATTTACATGTATGTGTATTCTATTGTTTACATTATGTAAACATACACATAAAGTATGTACATCAACTCTAACTACAATCTAATATAAATTAATTAATTCCACAAAGCTTCTCTAAACATCATATTAAATAAACCTAGTCAATGATGGTCAACCAGTGTTATAGTAAACAAGGGTAATCAAAAACAAATTATTATCTTATTCTTATGAACACATTAAAAGTGTCAGTTGTATCAATAAAATGAAAATTACATTGTTCTTTGCAGGATGTGGGCCCTCATAACAGATTTACTTGAGCCATGTGGGTTGAAATAGACTGAGTTAGGAATCAATGGTATTATAAACATATAGAATATTATAGTTTTATTCAATTGTGACATAATAAAACAAGACTTGGTTTCAATGATTCATGTAACCATAATATTATTATTGATAACCCCTAAAATGTTACATTCAGAATACAAATTAAAATCAACAAACCAATTAGCTAATGAATTATAAGTGTATAATTACTGCAGTGTAAATAATGTGTTGTATCGTGTGCAACAGCCTTGATTAAAGACTTAGCTAAATGAAGTTGCATGGGGCAGATGATTTCATACACATGGCTGACTCCCAGCTCTCACCCATTGTTTCATACCACAATAATCAACTTCACTAATGAACCGTGGCAAACATCTGATCATTAGTTTGTGCACTTATTTATTTTATATTGGCCTAATTTAAAGTTGTTATTATTTTGATGTTATGTTATGTACGATTAACAGACAAACAATGAAATCAAGTTTTAAAATGGAGGGATTGAATATTTTTGTCATATGGAATATGCAAATTTCTTAGAAATTGAAATAAATTATCATTAGTCATAAATATATTTTAAAATCTTGTACATATGCCATTGTTTTAAATATTAAATAGAAGAGGTGTTTTGTTCCCCACAGTGATATTATATTGGATGAATTATTATTTTAAAAGAGAAATTGGGAAATTATTTAGTATTAAATAATTTATTTATTCAATCCTTTTTGCACTATACACATATGCAATTAAAACATTACACATTAAAAATAACATTAAAATTAACAAGTGGCGTCCTTATCATACTAGGTAATTTCTTATGGGCAACCATGGGTTGGATATAAAAAGGAGAAAGAAAGGGCAGTTGTAAGGCGTAAATTAAATAATAATAATCTACAATGCGTAACTATATGAATGTACACATACTTATAATACATACATATACATAAACATATATGTATACCTATCCTAAGCCAATACCTAAATCCTACACACCCAAACTGACTACCTGATATAATAGGCTTCTTCATAGTAAAGGGCCTATCTAGACTTAGTTATCAAATGCAAACATGTCTGGATTCGAATACCAATCAAGTCTCTGTAATACTTACTATTGGTTCTACAGTTCTGAAAATGGAACATAATGCAAAAATATACAACAAACAAACTGACACTGTTTTTGGGAACTGATCAATGAGAGACTGGAACTGATTATTGCTCTGAAAACCCGGAGTGATATTGTCGATGCTGTACCCAAACCTATCTTAGTAATTCAGGAAAGCAGTTGGATGTCTACACCTGAGGTTGTCGATCGTAACCTTTTACAGTGAGACTTACCCTGACTTTTCGCCAAAAAATACGTGAAAAAAGGAGACTATGTCGAGTGTGGCATAACAGTAAGCACTCAGATGATAAAAAGAAATTAAACAAAGTCAGTACAGAACTGAAAAATCTTATTACTGAAGCACATTGCACTTGATACCTACTTGGGTGGTCTATCACCTACAAGGACAAAAATCTACTCATTGTGGAAAGCCTGCAAGAACCATAATCGACCACTGCACCAAAAGCCATCTCTACAAACACCTGATGCACGTTAGAACTGATCAAGACAAAGGTGAGGCTTCCGCAAAGCATCTCAGTATTGTTTTCATACCAGTTTAAGGTCCTTTAAACGGAGACAAATTGGATAACAACCTAATTATCCACCAAGATCTTTAACATGAATTACCTCTTAACTTGGTGTTACCTAAAGAAATATACGGGAATTTCAAGTCCCTAAAAAATAACAAAGCTCTTGGATATGACCTTGTCGACAAGAGAGTTCTTGAGGAAAAGTAAAGTTATGGTCATGGACCATAACTTAGAGTAAAACTAACGTAGTTAGATAGCTAACTACTAATGTTATATAATGTAATGTTAAGAGTTGGATACTTTCTAGTTCGCTGGAAGGTATCAATTAGAATGATACACAAAACTGAAAAAGCACTCCCCGAGATGACCCCCATATAGGCCAATCAGCCTCTTGCCAATAATTTCTAAGTTATTTAAAATGTCGCTTCTACAAAGAATAATAATTTAAAAAAAAAACACAGAAAAATGCATTATCTCAGAACAACAATTCGGATTTAGGCAAGAGCATGTGACCTTTGAACAGGTTCACAGAGTCTGCAGTGTAATAAGAAACTTGTAAAAGTCTTTTTGGATTTGCAACAGGCCTTTGATATCCCTTAATATCCTTTGATAGGGCCTAGATAATAATTTTTAGGATATCCTGAAATCGTAACTTTATGATAGAGAGATATAGAGATAGTCAGAGAGAAATAGAGATAGTCAGAGAGAATGACTGCACATCAAACTCTACGAAGTTCTTGCGGAGGTCCCCCCACAGGGTTCGGTGCTCGGACTTGTCACTGTTATTCACAAGTGACCTACCGCAATACGCTGATGTTATGTTTGCAACTTTCGGATGATACAACCCTATTATCCTCAGACAAATGCCCGACTCAAACCTCCCAGGAACTTCAGAGTAGCTTAAACAAAATAGAGGAATGGCTAGCTAAATTGAGGATTGTTGCCAATGCATCGAAATCAGTGCATATAATATTCACACAGCGCAAGGAGGATTGCCCACCCGTCTGTCCGAATAGCACCCACCCACCACAACACTAAAATACCTGGGAATGCACTCGGACCGCAGGCTTATCTGGCAGAAGTATAATAAAACAAAACGGGATGAAATTAACATAAAATACAAGTGCCTCTACTGGCTGTAAAACGTAACTCAAAACTATCAGTCGATTATAAGTTGCTTGTGTACAAAACGATCCAGAAGCCTGTTTGGACATAATATGGAATGCAGTTGTGAGAATCAGCTAGTACCTCCAACATAATGGTTATCCAAAAATTATAAAACTATAACTTAAAACAAATATCAAACGCGCCATGGTTTACCTACATTACAGAAGTCCACGAAAGTCTTGATATGCCCGTAGTGAAAGATGAAATAGTTTCGCATGGAGCCAGAAACAAATCAAGGCTGGAAAAGCAACGGAACCCTCTGGCGGGTCAATTAACTATCCCTGAAACCACACGGCGACTCACAAAGCGGCGGGACATCTTTGACCAAGACTCGACAAGTCCAGAAAATAAATGGTCCAGCACCAATGCTGCATCATAAACGTCAAATAAAATACAACTCATTCAGAATGACTAATTGCATGATTGAAATACAAAAAAAAAAACTATTTACCAAACATTTATCAAAAGATGCAAATGGACATAAAATATTTCTCATCTAAATTCTGATTGAGGGAGGAATTGGATTTTGATATTTTTTAAAAGTGATGTCAATGTATTTATTTAAATGTATATCTCAACAGTTTAATATTTGTCTCTGTGAAGAGATACAATATACTCTGATTTTAAATAATTATTTGAATTAAGACTTGAAGTATAGAGATATTTAAGTGTTAAAGCTACATTTGGGTATCTAAAATAATGCACTCAAGAAAGTTTATGCTGATGTTGAACTGGGAATTCCTTTGTTAGTAATGAATGATGATTCACCTCAAATGCATAATGATACTTAAGAAAAGCCTGTGATCACATGCTTGCCAAATGGAGTGATTCATATTTTGGTTATTAGTAATATTTGGGGAAGTTGATAATGGCTAAATTTAGTATGGTTAAATAGCAACCATTAAATAATTTTGTGGGAAGTATATGGGCTGATAAAAAAAAATCATTATTTTTACTTTAATATATATTGCAATGTTATGAAAATATTGAGTAATAATTAGTCTACAAAATCTAAAAGTGTTAGAAAAGAAGTTTCCAATATCATAATATTTTTTTAAAAATCATGGGAATTGTACTGGAAGTCACCATCTGATCGTGAATGAACGGTGATTGTCATTATAGTTTGCATTGGGCTTCAATGTGCCCAACATAATGAATTTTGGGTATAAATATTATGTTAGTAAAGTGTCTAACAGGTGTATTTTATTTGTTTGTGATTGCAGTTTGGGAATCACTGTATTCCACGATGCAGCCATACCGCCTGACGATTTTGTTGCCAACTGCACTATACCCTTCGAGGACCTGATGCTTCGGGACAAAGATGCCACAGATTTCTGGGTAAGTTATATTTGGATCACTGATTACAGTTTACCTAATCACTAACCATCGGTTGAACTGTATGCTATTCTTGTATCGAGAAATACCTTTCGATACCGCGGCATCAATTTAAAACATTGGAATTGATGTAGTATTCGTATGTCGTATTTGAATATACTTTGGTAAAAAATTAAATCCCTTGCCATTCCGTCCCGGTTTGCGCTGGCCCTAAGTCTCATTGTATCCAGTAGTTACTCTGGCTACAATGTCCTTTAAACCGGAACACAACAGTGTATTTACACTGCTGCTTGGAGGAAAACATTGACATTGCGGTGGTACCTACCCTGGCAGCTTCGCACATTTGAGAGACCTACCACTAGTATTTTTTGGTATTTCAATATTTTTGAATTGAATGATTGGTTCTCATATATATTCTAGTTACAATATTCTAATCTAAATCATCAAATGATTTTTATAATGAGTCACTTGACAAAACCACTTTGAGTCTGGAGTTGCCAAGCTTCATCGCTTAGTGTACAGATTCCATATCATATTGTAGCACACATTATGTTATGACCTCATATAATAATAGTTACATGTTGGAAACGGAATTCCCTGTAGTATACAATGCCATAAACAAACTTACCTCTTTAATCCATTTGTGTACTCTGCAATGTATTGCTCGTCAAAATGTCAATATTCACACACCTCGGTACTCTATAAATAGCTTCAAGATCGTAATTTAACTTATAAAACTTTTACTAACAGTCCTAATTCATAGCAATGATTTTCTTCGTGTTTTGAACACTTTTTTAAATAGTTATGTCATTTATTTTTATTTATGTGTATTGTAAAAGTTACACAAGATTGTCACACTCCGTTTACACTGAGTCGAATTTTACAACGCTACTGATTGTGAAAAAATCTGAGATGATAAGCGCGCACGTTATCCGCAGTAATCTGATGATAAGATACCTTAGATTGTGTGAGTGTTGCTAAGAATTCAATGGTATTTAGATGGCGGTTTGGGGGGCATGGGCCCTTTCACGCGGTAAAATATATAAAAAATGCATATTTAGACAGGTTTTAAGATATTACTCATGTGGTCCTTTGGTGTTTGTTGTAATTCGACATAATTATGTTGATCTGCACAATTGTTTTTTTTAGGAATTCACTTGTGTCAAGAGAATTGTTCCATAGCCTGTAGATTGTTTTATGTCGACTGTCGAGCCTCGATGAGGTTGTGGCTTCATAAAAAAATGTGTGTATAAATCATCATGGTATTGAAAGCGATCTAGACCGTAGCATACAACTGTAGTGGCTCTAAGTTCCTCCTGACGACTGCGTAAGGTACGGTCCTTGCGATCCATCCAAAGGCTTTTTTCAGATCCTGCATCCAATCTGCATATTGTAGTTATATCTCTGCGGTTGCCTGGAAACGCATTTTTATGTAGTCTTTATTTCGATTGATCTTGTCGTCAATCTCAGACCATAGACTCTTATAATCGTTCCCAACTGCTGTTGCTAATTGGGGCCAGGTAACCCCAAATCTTCTCTCCAAGTTTGGTCTCCAAGACGCATCGTTATCAACAATTGGCATAATGTTTGTTTTGGCAGATAAGCCCGCGTCTCGTACTCGTTGTCTCGGTGACATTGTAGTCCGCGCTGTAATATGAGTGGTTGTGTTAGTAGCGACCGACATGATCAACAACATCAAGAGGAGGTTCTCGTCCCCGGACCACGGGTACACACCGCTCGTTGACGAGGTGGGATATGGAGATTTTGTAATTTGAAACTTAAACTGTGAGGCATATTGACTATCATGGTTCTGAAGGTGTCTGTAATGTTCACCTACATTCGGGTATTCGGGTAGGTGAATGGAGGATACCCAATCAAAAATTGAGTATAGCTGGGCATAAGGTCCATCAGAATACAGCGCATGTTGGTGTACTTCACATATCTTTGAAATTGTCATGGAGAACTTTCTTATATTATCAGGTTTCCCCACTATATTTTCCCTATTATGAAAACACATGTAACTTCGAATTCGTTTCTTTCATCATATCCAAACCCTTCATTTCTATTCTGCTCGTAATTAAGCATTAGCTTATTATTGGGTGTCCTGGTTGCACCTCTGCCTACTCCTTGTGGTAAAAAGGTGTGAGTTTATGTATGTATGTTTATTATTACTATACGCAGTATAACGGTGAACGAAAACATCGTGAGGAAACCGGCACACCATAGCGATTCGAAAGAATTTCTATGGTATGTCCGCCAACCTGTACTAGGCCAGCGTGGTGGACTATACGGCCTAAAACCTCTCAATCGTTCTCTCGAATGTAGAGGAGGCCCGTACCCTGCAGGGGGATGAATATGAGCTGATACAATAAACTAATTATGTATACCACCAGAATTATTTTTGTCTTCACATGTTTTTTGTCTTCTTTTTGCTTATTAAAAAAATATTTTCTGACGGCAGGAGCCACATCTGACCTACCGCTGTATCCTCCATTGTGATGTACCCGGAGTTTGTACCTTATATTTTCATCATAGAATTTTAATCAGTGCTATATTAACATTTGCATTAATTCTGAAAAAAAAATACGGCTAACAGTTTTGACCCCACATTATGTCAAATAAATGTCGTTGCAAATAAAGAGGAGACTCCAGTTTTATAATGAAAACTTCCCTACATTTGCACCCGTCTTAGTTTTATCGAGCCCCAGCACTTACTGTCTTATTTCGTACCATCACGTTCCATCGCATTCTTCTTCCATTACCTAGTTTATAATATACAAAAACGATGTTTTTAATTTTCCGTAGCATACGAATTTGTTTTAATTTTTTACTGACAACACATAATATTTACACTGAGAGCAGCATGTGAGATAAAAATGTCTATATTTGTACAATACTCTGCACACACTACATTTGGTAGAACATTTTAGTTACATGTCTTCATTGCTGTTGCAGGTCGACTTGGAGCCTCAGGGGAAGCTGCATCTCAAAATCGATCTGATATGGAATTCTCAAGGTGAGAACACAATCGATTTGTTATTCAACTAAGCATTTTACTTGGGAGTTCAAAAAGTCTATGCAATTAACGTCATTCAAAATTTGTCCTTATTTGTTTTATTTATCAAAGTCGCCCATCTGCGCCATACATAATATTAATTTCCCAGTCGCAGATCTTATTTCTCAAACGAGCATACTCAACTAGTAAAAATACGGACCCTTCACGGTCCAATATATGCGGTGCTGTTGTTAATGTACGTTAGCGCCGAAGGGTACGTGTCAGTATACCGGTGTAGGATTGTCAAGGATACAGTTCAGTAGGTTTCACTTGAGAATTTCTTTTTTCATGGTCTGACATGTAGCTAATAAGTGCAATTTGCGACATGGTCAGGGTCGGAGGGCGCGCGCGGCGGCGGGGGCGGCGGCGCGGGCGCGTGTCGCGGGCGCGAGTTCAAGGAGGGCGCGGGGTTCGCGCGGCGGCGCGGCGCCATGCGGCGGCGCGTGCACCAGGTCAACGGACACAAGTTCATGGCCACCTTCCTGCGCCAGCCCACCTTCTGCAGCCACTGCCGGGAGTTCATATGGTAACTGTATTCCACCACACACACTAATCTAATGTGTATTTAGGTAACAAAACAATGTGCAAAAACACACTAATTTGGTCTATACACGCCACTCGGTATATTTGTTGTGGTAAGCATTAAAATTATTTCATGAAGTATATCACTGTCGTATAAACAAGTAAATAGACTTGTCTCCCCTTCTGAAATAATTTCCATTTTTAAGGTAATATTAACACAACTGCATAGAAACCTCCAAATAAACATTAATACAAAATGTTAAATTACAAATTTTTTTATTTCAGGGGCTTGGGTAAACAAGGCTATCAATGCCAAGGTAAGTATTGTATCTCACAAAAACATTTATTTTATTTGTTGTATAGCACAGATGATCCAATCAAGCAAGTGGTCACTTCATATTCATGTTGATGCAAAAACGATGATCAGTGCCTATGACCACCCAGAAACGAGTTACTCTTCATCTTAGAATATAAATATATAACCGTGATATAAACTAAGCCTTAATAACTTACCTGCTAAGGTGAAAAGCCTTGAGCAAAGATACACAATATCACAGTGGATAAAGCATAAAAGTTTCATATTTCAATAACAATAATTCCCTTGCAGTGTGCACATGCGTGGTGCACAAGCGGTGTCACTCGCTGGTGGTGACCAAGTGCCCCGGCATGAAGGAGGAGGTAAGGGTAATGACTCCTTTTATATTATTACTGTGCGCTACTCTGATCGGAGGATGACAGGAGATGTATGGATTTCTGGTGTTTGTGTTGTTGTATGAAAGGTGCAGATTGTATTTTAGAATTATTTTTATGTAGTTAGAGGAGTTGTGGTGATTTGTACTGCGTCTAATGTGAATCTGAAGTAACCCCGATAAATACTTCAATGTCACGCTAATCATACACGGCATTAGAATATATTTTTTAAAATACAAATATTTAAAAAAAAATGTTGTAGTAAAACATTATAATAACTGAATTTTGTGTAAAGTATGGCATAGGGTGTACATGTCATACTTGTTATATCGGATTCAGTTTGGACGCAATATAAAAGCTGTAATAGAATTTTATCATATTTTTCTGGGTCTCTATATTCTTGACTTTAGAGGCGGTGTGGTAGCGCTCTTATTAATGTAACTTGTATATCAAATAGCTATTAATTTATGCCTGTGCAAGTGTCTTAGTAGAGCTTTTCATTACAATTGTTAATTAGAAATCTAAACCAAACTATTGGCTTTATATGCTTCATAAAATTTTAATGATATTCTTTGTGAAATTTTGCTTAAATTTTTTGTCTTACCTTCCTGTGTATTAATTGCTTCATAAATGTAATTGTGTTCGACCACAATAGTTTATTTATTTATTAAGAGAAACAATATATTCACTGATAAGAAAAAAAAACTCTTAATATCTAACTTTTTTTTTTGTATTGTATCAGCCCATATACGACCCACTGCAGGGCACGGGCCTCCTCTACAATCGAGAGTACGATTGAGAGTGGTTAGGCCATATAGTCCACCAGGCTGGCCTAGTGCGGGTTGGCGGACTTACACACCGTAGATTTTTTTTTTTAAATCGCTACGGTATGCAGATTTCCTCACGATGTTTTCCTTCACCGTTAAAGTGCGTGGTGATTGACTATCAATACACACATAACTCCGAAAAGTCAGAGGTGTGCCCTGGGATTTGAACCCGCGACCACCGTGAACATGTAGGCAGCCGAGTCTGGTCCGATACCACGAGGCCACCACGCACTTTTAATATCTAACATACAAAACATATAATATTTCGTAACTTTTCAATTGCAAGTGTCCTAATTTAATTATTACAAATGAATTACTTCTCTAAAATATTTTAAATATTTTTGGAGACATTAAAGACAGTTGAGTATTTTCCAATGAATAATGCCTGGTCCTTGGAGTATACCCGCCGTGTGCGCTCGCAGCAGCAGAGCGTGGCGGGGGTGAGCGGCGGGCAGCGCTTCAACGTGAACGTGCCGCACCGCTTCGTGGTGCACTCCTACAAGCGCTTCACCTTCTGCGACCACTGCGGCTCGCTGCTCTACGGACTCATCAAGCAAGGCCTGCAGTGCGAAGGTAATAATCATTATCACTTATTGCTACTCTCTCTTGATAACAATTGCAATGATAGCAAAATTACTTACACTTGAGAGATATTGCAATATGTTGCATACTACCTTCGTTGGTAATCCATAGGGACACAGGATAGCAAATTTTGAAAGCTGAAAATAAGTCAATTATTCCATAATCTTATTCATTGGTGAAATGTCTCAAATATTTAAAGAACAGTTAAGTTACTAAAATGGTAGGAAGTCGATTTTATTTCAAACAGAGACAAACACTATATGGTTTTATGAATTGTGCGTAGTCCAGAGTACCAACATTAATATTACAATTGCAGTGTGTTCGATGAACGTGCACAAGCGATGTCAGAAGAACGTGGCGAACAACTGCGGCATCAACACCAAGGCCATGGCCGAGATCCTCAACGAGATGGGCATCTCGCCCGACAAGAACCCCCGCCCCAGGCCGTCCAAGGTAGAGCGACATTTTTACACACATTACACATAGGCATATACGTTATTACAGTGTGTATGTGTAGGATTGGATGGTTCATTTTGGGTCATACAGTTGTACCAAACATAATAATCAAATTAAAGTGAAGGCAAGTATATCTGTAAATAAATGCCCAAATCTTCGCATTTAACCCAGACGAAACTCGGTTTTAACAAGTCTGAAGTGTGAATGATTTTAACGTAGTAGTTTACAGTTCTACTATAACTTTACTATTATCAGCAGACATAGTCTTGGGCTTTGTTTGTGTTGCCGTGCTAGTAATCTCGTTGGAAGGTTATAATGCATTTGTTTTGTTTGCAGTACTTAAACGCAGCCCTCCTGGAAGGGACCCCGGAGCTGGCCTCGTCAGGGGACTCCGACAGCAAGGAGCCCGGCGACAAACAAGATGACAAAGGTACGACAATAATTATATTTTTTCTACTATTGTTCAGTTGTTTTGCAATCCAATTTATTAGGAAAATGTGCTGTCCCCTTTTTAATTGATTTGTGTTGTAAGGATAAATCAAATGTAAAGTGTGATGTCTTTTTTAGTTTTTAATGTCTACATAAATATTACCTTAGCTTCTATACAATGTTAAGTTGAGAAATATCGTCAAGTAACATCGAGTGAGGTGTGAAGAATCTTTAATCGCCGATGATGGTGGTAGGAAATATACATGAAACATCAGACTGCGTAGTGGACTATAGTTTTCGAGGTTTAAAACTTGCCGGTGTGACTAGAGACTAGAGACTATCCATCAACTTTAGCAAATCCACCCATAGACACATCACAGACGCACGCTCACCGTGTAGTACAAACTGCACAAGTTCATTGACCTCGCACACCAATTAGCAGTTTATCACTTTGTCAATTATAAGAATGTAATGGACCTGTCTCTAGATGGAACTGGATTTTATAAAAAATATGTAAAGTAATACTTGATGATGTTTGTCGACTACTTCGTATATAATTAGTGCGATATTGAGTAGTGTGTGTTGGTGTCCCCGCACAGAGTTGTCTGCGTGGCGTCCGTCGCGGCAGGACGTGCACGACCTCTACACCGTGCTCGAAGGTTCAGTCTTGTGTAGCTCGCAGGATCTCTGCTAATGTGTGCTTACATATTGTAATCGCCAGCTATTAACAGCTCGAGTGGTTGCTATTGGCAGCAGGGCTATGCTGGATGTCCATTAAAGATTATATACATTGGACAAATCCAATGATCAATGTATCACACTTTAGTGTGATTTTTTTATAATTGTGATATTTTGCCTCATGATTTGCAGTGGGTACTGTTTAATATTTAATATCAATGGATCAACATGGCTTAGTGGACACCCAGCATATTGGTGAAATTTCATCCAAGTATTTTCAATAACAAACATTAATTGAATTAAAAATTTTCTCCTAAGATAATTATTATCTTAAGTTGTCTATTTGCAATGTATTATTTGTCATAATATAATACTAATATCAATATGTATGGCAGCCAAAGCCTTTATATAGGAACGATATAATATAATCGTTGATGCAGTAATCATTGCGTTCGTTTTACTATGTACGCGTTTCTTGCAAGCTGCAGTATCAGCATATTCGCTTCTGATTTATTGTATAACAAAATAACACTTGTTGCTTGTGCTTCGTTTAACTAATGATGGTGTTGGTAATATTGTGTTTAGGCATATAAAGAGATACTCCCATTGATTTAAACAAAAATAATAGGTATAGGAAAGCTATTAAGTTTGCGAATACAAGCTGCACAGCTTAGCATCAGTTTTTAATATAAGTAAAGAAAGAAAATAGAAGTCATTAGTCCTTTAAAATGAATTATTCTGTATGCTGAGTATTAGCACTATGCCTTTGTGATTCGATGGAATATTATGAGCCAAGTGCTTTAGTAAATATGATTAAAGACAATACCTTCGTCATGGACACGTAGACTGCAGCGCACGTATGTACGCGTGTTTTACGGGCGCAAGGTGTGTTATTTACATACATAATACCCCGAGCCGCCTGGCATATAATTTATTTTGGCGACGCAGTCAACGAGTTAAGAGCTTCATTTTGTTGCCGTCATAATATTAGTAAGAATTATCGAATTTCTTTATTTAGGAAAACTTACAGCAAAATTATACAGATAAATAAACTTTACATAATATATTACAAAAACCCAATAAAGTTTTAAGAAGTTTTGAGAGAAGAAATAACGTCATAATGAATATAACCAGGTCTCCTTTATGTCGTCTGTAAAATTGTAACATGAATGAACACCTAGTAAGGTTGTGGGTAGTAATGAGTGTATGTTCATAGGCCTGGGCTGCGGCGGCGACGGCGGGGGGCGCGACAAAGTGTCGCTGGACGACTTCCACTTCATCAAGGTGCTGGGAAAAGGTTCTTTCGGGAAGGTCATGCTCGCTGAGAAGAAAGGGACCGATGAGGTTGGTGACCCATACTCAGAGATAGATGAAATAATTTGAAATATGGCTGTAGAAAGCAGAACGCTGGGCTTAGTGGTATAATAGCCAGAGGCTTTTGTCTTGGAGTTGTATTATTTTAAGTGAGGTCTATGTTCAGCAGTGGATTTCATATGATTGAAGAAAAACATACTCCCACTCTTGTGTGTGTAAAATATTTGTTACCAAGTGGATAAATCTAGGGAAAATGTGAATAACATGAATAATGCATGTGGAGAGTTAAGATTGAACCCAGTAGAGAGGCTTATATCTAGCAGTGAACAGCTAACAGTGGATGGTGGGTGATGGCGCAGGTGTACGCGGTGAAGGTGCTGAAGAAGGACGCCATCATCCAGGACGACGACGTGGAGTGCACGCTGACGGAGCGACGTGTGCTGGCGCTGGCGGCGCGCCACCCGTTCCTCACGGCGCTGCACTCCGCCTTCCAGACCAGCGAGCGCCTGTTCTTCGTGATGGAGTACGTGGAGGGCGGCGACCTGATGTTCCAGATCCAGCGCGCGCGCAAGTTCGACGAGCCGCGCGCGCGCTTCTACGCCGCCGAGGTCACGCTGGCGCTGGACTTCCTGCACGAGCACGGCGTCATCTACCGAGACCTCAAGCTCGACAACATCCTCCTCGACAGCGACGGACACTGCAAGCTCGCCGACTTCGGCATGTGCAAGGAGGGCATCCTCGGTCAGTACGCACCCGCACTAATCATATAAACAACACATTCCATCGACCTAATCTGCCCATACGAATAGAGCCCCAATATTTACGGCCCTTACACACCACTAACACACAAAATATAAGACTCACATTATTATTCAAACAGCAACTGCCCTATGATGACAAAAGTGCCTGGAGGGGGGCTGTGGAAGGACTGGTCTCACGACCGGTCTGGATGCAGGGTTGCCCTGTGACTTTAAGATTATGAGAGCTGAGGGCTTTCAAACAGACTACTATTAGTACTTGTAACTCAAAAGAATAGAACTTTATAAAACATTTTGTTTCAGACGGCGCGACTACTACGACGTTTTGTGGCACTCCTGATTATATCGCTCCCGAGGTACGTACTGTAATGCATTATTATGTTATATCTTTCTTACTGTCGTTTGAAACTTATTATCTCAAAACATAGGTGCTGTTGAAATATATTATGTCTCAGTCTACAAAACTTAGAGATATTTTTCCGCAATAACCTTTCTGGAAGTATAAACCGAAGAAGCGTTAATATTGTATGGCATGCGGCGGCAGATCCTGCAGGAGCTGGAGTACGGTCCGTCGGTGGACTGGTGGGCGCTGGGCGTGCTGCTGTACGAGATGCTGGCGGGGCAGCCGCCCTTCGAGGCCGACAACGAGGACGACCTGTTCGAGAGCATCCTGCACGACGACGTGCTCTACCCCGTGTGGCTCTCCAAGGACGCCGTCTCCATACTCAAAGGTCATACATCTTCAATGGACTCAAACAAATATCATATAAAACAAATTCAATGTTTAGACAAATATATTGACCATATTTTAAAAGTACAGTGATCAAGTAATAGTTAAAATACTTAGTTAAAAGTAAAGAGTAAAACTAGATTTATTATAATTTTATTTTTGGACATTCCTTCAGTATTTGTTGGATATAATTTGAGATGTTAAGTTTGATTAATGGGTACGTTGTATAAAAGTAATGTGTTCAGTCATGTGAATAGCACGCATTACGCAAGTGTGCCGTGTGTGCCGTGTGTGCCGTGTGTGACGTGGTGTGTGCGTGCAGGGTTCATGACGAAGAACCCGGCGCGGCGGCTGGGCGTGTGCGGCGGCGCGGGCGGCATCCGCTCGCACGTGTTCTTCCGCGACGTGGACTGGGACGCGCTCGCGCAGCGCCGCCTGCGCCCGCCCTTCAGACCCAAGGTGGTGAGTCTCGCCTGCATGCTGCCTATAAACTACGAGAGGGAATACGGACTCATGTTCTATCATGTATTGCAGAAGAGCAAGCGTGAGGCGGTGAACTTCGACGCGGAGTTCACCAAGGAGGAGCCCGTGCTCACGCCCGTGCCGCAGGACGTCGTCAGGGCCATCAACCAGGTGAC
The DNA here is from genome assembly GCA_033459515.1 of Theretra japonica. Classification (NCBI taxonomy): domain Eukaryota; kingdom Metazoa; phylum Arthropoda; class Insecta; order Lepidoptera; family Sphingidae; genus Theretra; species Theretra japonica. Next base: position 193,439 of record CM065951.1, on the reverse strand, counting down.
CCACCACCACACACTATTTCAAACTACTAGACCCCATAAACTAGATATTTATTTTCTATACTTAACTCTTCAAGTAATTTTCACCTCTACTACGTAATTGGTTTATCCTATTCTCCTATCCTAATAGTTAGTATTTAAGATCTCTACCCCTACACAGACATAACAGAATAAAATAAAATATTTTTTATAAATGACACTACTCTTGAGTGACTCGTTGGTAAATCTATGGTTGTGATTGCAGGAGGAGTTCCGCGGCTTCTCGTTCGTGAACAAGGACTTCACACCGGGGCCCGCGCCGGCGCCCGAGCGCGCGGCACTGGCCTGAGTGTGTCCCGCGCCACCACCCCCCACCACCACCACCACCACTACCACCGCCCCGCGCGCCTCCCGCAGCCTCTCTGCCTTCTGGATGTTCGTCTTTAGCGTACGTAGGTTAGGGAGCGCTCGAGTCTCTACTGTCCATATGTTTTGGCAGTGATGTACGTGTCAAAGTGACAGACGCAGCGTTTCTTTTTTGACATTTTTTATTGAGTCTCGTTGATTTCGAAACTGATGATTATATGTTTTATGTTTTTTGTATGTGCCGTGTCTATTATACCAATGAGATCTGCCCTTACTTGTGTCGCGTGTCAAGTTACAACGATGTAGCTTGAAGCTGCGTCTGTCACGTCGACAGGAAATCTCATTTTATTATCAAACTTCACATCACATTATTTTTTACTTACAAAAGTATTATATTTTCCCTCTCACAACAGCATCCAGCATAGCATTAGAACCAGGATATTTTATCGTTACGATGTTCTTGTTGACACATGCAAATATTTATCTTGAAACGACATCGAGAATACTCGATACCGCCGAGCTTTTATCGATATTCGCCGATATTGATTATCGACTAATATCGATACTGTAATGGAGAAATAATAGTGAATAGTCGTGCAGTTCTTTCGTGATAAATACAGTGTATGTAAAGCGGAATTATAATTAGATTTAGCCGCAGTAAGCGATTACCTCAGTCAAAACAAATATTATATCGACACTCGCTTGCACTGCGCCTTGTGACCAAATGCTTTGTTGAATTCAATATCATTAAAAATATTTTAATATCATCTTTGGCATTAATTACCATTGCATAGAAATAGAGAGAATTTAGTTAATTGCGACTAAGGGCTGCTTATCTGGTGGCCCTATAGTCGCGACCCCTTGTAGCAACAAGGGTGGTTAATGCCATACTTATCAGAATTTTACGTTATTATGACAAATTGTATAGTTTGTCGAGTTGTTTTTTTTTTATCAAACCTGCCATGAAAGGTAAAGGGGTAGTGTAAGCGAGTGTGCACACTAACTCGTAATAGAGTATAACTGACGTTGCCAAATGGTAGTTGAAATTATTTTGTTTTGTTTTTGTAAACATACACGATTGATTTCTTATGATGTGTCTCTGTCCACGATTGCACTAGCCAGAGTTAAATAATTTTAATAATAAATATATGTATATTTTATAGTTATTGTGCACTTGGTCGGTACGTAAAATGAGTATAGCTCATCGATGCAATATTGGGACATTATAAAAGAGTGTAATATGATGTTAATCTGGTATAGGTCGTCCGGTTTTACACGGCTTGTTGATGGAAGAATAACATATTTAGGCAGTTCACACTGAGTGCATAAAGCGCTTTATATCCCACTATCCGAGATAGACCAGACCAGTGCTTTACATTTTGTACCGATCTGAAGGCCATAGGCATCGGCCTATGGCCCCATAACGATATCTTTACGACTTTTTGAGAGTATGTTATACTGATAAAATTCTTTAATTCTGCGAGCTTCAGCTGAATACTTATTTTGGTTTTGAAATAAATCGATAAAAATAAAAAAATCATAAAAAAATCTCGAATACGGTTAAATTGATTTGAGTAAAATTTGGACATCACATAAATGTACTTAAAACCTTTATTTAAAAAATAAAAACAAATCATAATATTTAACATAAGTATATTAAACACGCGATTATGTTTTTTTATTGATGATAACGTTTTGGTACAGTTAATTTTTTAAATTTATTTTATGCATTATTAAATGTACATTATCCCCTAAAATTCTCAATTTTATAGAAGAGGAAGGATTGTTTCCATACTTAAAGCAATGTTCGCTAGTGTCGGTGGTGCGCGGGTGCCGTGAGCGGCATCAGTGCGAGTGTGTGACGTCACAGCACGTGGCCCGCCACGATACCCGGCTCACTTGCTAGCGGATATTGATTGATTGATATTTATTCAATAAAGCCTTTCGGTACATCTCTCTCATGTCCAAATTACATTTAAATCGAAAAGCCGTATTCAAGAAAAATAAAATTATGATTTTTCTTTTTTTGTTACATTTATTTGAAAGTAAGTTAGGTAGAGAGTTGAAACTCACAGAATTAAAGAATATTATCAGTACCAACATACTGACAGAAGATCATCAAGATATCGTTCTGGGGCCATTAAAGTACCCTTATCGGCCTTTATATTTGTTACATAAATGTTCAGTGGTAGACCAAAAATAAATATTAAATTTGATCATAGAATTTTGAAAGTTGAAGTAAATAGCACAAATTAATCAACACATTTCGATGCCGTCAAAGAAATTACTGGATTCTTTTGAAGATGTTATATTGTGAAGTATTTGTTTGACGGCTAGTGTAAAACCAGACGCGATGTCGGTTCGTTTGATCTGTTCCAAATTATCGCGCGCTAACAATGTTACCATAAAACAGAATTATTTGTTGATACTATGATGATTATATTTTCCATTGAGATTATCTAAAGGATATGAGGTTAGAGCAATTATGATTGTTGTAAATATTGATAAATATGCATAACGCATAGTATGCAAGTGGAGAACGCGACGTGTGGCCAGCGTTGAAATTTATTTTGAATATATTATTTAGTAGTTGTTTTTTGTGTTGGCGCTGGCAACACTACGTAAAGTAAAACCCCATTCGCGTTAGTAGCGTGTGCGTGTGCGTGCGTGTGTGTGTGCGTGCGTGTGTGTGTGCGTGCGTGTGTGTGTGCGTGCGTGTGTGTGTGCGTGTGCGTGTGTAGTGCGCTGAGGCGGAGGGAGGGATCGCCGGAGGGTTTTGGTTTATTTCCTCACATGACGTACCTACCGAACGGTGCTTTTGATATATTTGAATTTACGAAATGGGGAATTGACATTTGGTTGGTTGTTGTCTCCCGTCTGTAACTGCACTGGTTTACCGTATGAGAGATTTTATTAGTTGGAATAAGGAACTATGTAAGGAACAAGAATGAACTCTTGATATCCGCAACGTAGGAGTGTTTATGGCCTATTCGTCGTTACGGTTAACTTGCTTTCTTTCGAAGCCGAAATTTCGTCGGAATATATTTCGGTGTTGAATGTGTTGGAGCGTGTGCGAATGTCGACACCCGATGCGGAATTTTCGGGCTAAACAAACCAGTGCTGCAGGGAGTCGGTTCACAGTTGGTTCCTAATTTGATACAAAGTGTAATATCTCGCTTCTAGTCCTACGTTGTGTAAAACATTGCGTTTATTATGTATACCTGCGTTTGCGGAGCATTTCTTCCAATACTCATTACGTTTCGGGCTTCACTCCACACTCGGCCTCGCATCAAACGCGTTGCCCTTGTGATACACTCGAGAACAGAATGTTTCTCGACAACTGCGTATCACAAGGGTATCGTCCATATTTGAAGTCGTCACATTTATTATTTATTTGATTGTGTACAGTACTGTAAGTACATGTCTGTCGAGATGGAAGTCCACCGAGCCGGGTGTGCAGATATTTATTGGACGTTTCCGCTTCGCTGTGACGTCGCGGCAGTATTCTTATTTGGAGTATTATTTCTAGTTGTTATCGTTAGTACCGAATATACCAAAGGTGTTAAGTTTACGTGTTTATAGTTTATGGACATTCTAAGTGTACATTGTAAGAGAGAGTCCCGTCGCCGACGGGCGGTCGCGAGGCCATCAGCAAGGAGATCAATGCACAAATGTAATGCTTTATGTAGTCGTTAGTGTATCATAAATAATTAAAACAAATATATATTATATAAATAATTATATTATAAACAAATTATAAATCTCTGTACGTGTGTGTTCTCGTCATTGAAACGTGGCGGCGACTACTGTCGTGCAGTTAGTGTCATACGGCTTACTTTACGACATGAGGGGGCACATCGTGCCGATGCGTCTACATGATGACATGCGCTCCACTAGTGCCGACTCTCCACTAATTGGATCGAAACAGATAAGTTTCAGCTTTCGATAAATGTGGATGAAATAGTAAATTATGAACGTGATTAAAGGTGTCTATCGACGTAGCATACGATGACCTTGGCAGGCAAAAAAGTATTCTTAGTATTAAAGGTATTGAATTATACAATGAATATTTTTTTCCCTGATAAGTTACCAGTCATGTTATGATGCGTTGTAGTGGGCACAATCCGTGAGTAATATTGTGCAAAGTCCCCGATGTATGGTATGGCAGGTATTGAAGTGCGTACTAGTGGTGCGCATGAGTGCGTGCGGGCGGCGCGTGACGTCACGCCCGCCTTCTCACGCCAGGAATATGGTATTACCCCGAAACTTGGTTAATACTATTTTCCACTATAATGGCGGTGGAGCCAACATCTGCAGACAGAGGTATCTAGACATAAGTTACATGTCACTATTATTTTTCGTGTAACTAACACCGTGTGCGCCGTGCCGTCATTCTGAACATGTAGAAACTCAACTGTTTTGTTAAAACAATCTCCTCATGGCGGTTGCAGGAACGTTCTACTGATGAACACGACTGTGTGCTCTAGTGCAACGCTCCGGTGAATATGTTGATATTTATATTTTAGTCAAATATTAACATATTGCAAGTTTTTGTACTTAATATTAACTGAACACGAGTAGTTTCTAGGTAATGTGCAGGATGACGTCACGGTGTTATAAACGCGTAAAGTATTGTAAAGCCGCGTAGTAACATTAGATGTGGTTGCCGTCGCATTCACTTATTTATTTGTTGAATATGTACTTCATAGTTGCGTGTTGTTCACATTTTTGTGTTTTTTTTTATTACGTGTGCGTGGATGTGTGCGTGTTTGTGCGTCGGCGCGCGTCGAGACGCTTCAACTACGACCGACAAACTTATTTTCATTCTACAAGTTTGTCAACTTAAACGTTAACTATAGTGTGGCTCGGGCATCAATTATGGAAATGATATCCCGGGTGTATGATTAACGCAAATGCGTTAAAAATCAACTTAAAAATATAAAAGTGGCAGAGTGTCGGCGCGTGCGCGGCGCGTGTAGTGTCGCATTGCCATAAGCCTGTTTCTGTAGCGAACTCAGTACTTAACCACACGTCCCCGCCGGGTGTCGTCCACACATCACCTAGATATAAGTATACTTTATCGATGTTCTCATAATACTGTAGTCCTTCTCCCATTACTAGTCTAAATATTTTGTTTTGGCTCTACGGTAATATTGTAATAGGCTGGCGACAGTTTATTGATGGAAATGTACGTGCGGACGACACCTCTCGCAGGCCGCCCGAACACCTGCGACTTTTGAACATAATGTCTAGTCGCGAGTTTTCGCGCGGCCTTATATAAAAATAGCTGTGATTATGTTGTATAAGAGATTTGTTTCCGTAATGCACATGTGTTCTCATTGCCGACCTGGTTTATGCAACATACAAAAACAATATGAAATGAAGCGTTTTAGAAACATATTTTTATTTTTTCGAAATTTTACAATATTGTTTTTTTTTTTATTTCCTTTGTTGTATATTAAGCGTCTGTTGCCAGTGTGTCACTTTCGAATAAATATGAACTGTAGTGTGACGTCATTTGAGGTACGAATTATAAGTTACTTAAGTCATATTGGGATGTTATTTGGGAGTGCACACTCGCTCGGACTCACATAGTAATAAATGCAAAGTTAGTACAATTATACGAAGTGTTTGAGCGTACTGCAGTTACGAACGGACGTGCGTACCACTTGAAGCTATTTATATATACAGACTACCGCATCATATACCTTGTCACTTTGATGGCACAGCCATTGTTGAACGTCAATGTTATGAAACTGTTTTTAAAGGCTTTTATTAAAGTATATACGAAAAAATGTACTATAATACGATATGTTCAAATGTGTGTTCACTGCTTCCTGAGGTATATAGATTTACAAAAGTAAAAAAAAAGAAACAAAATTTAAGAATTGAAATCAATTAGATGCGAATTATTTGTTACAAGAGAATCGTTTTGTTGTTGGTTCAAAGTTGTAGTTTCTATTATGTGTTGTATTTTAATTATTGTGATTATCTAAACATTTTGTTGTGGTATTTGTCGATGTTTTCTCAATTTAAAGGAATACTTATTTCTGGTTCTAAATTTTAAAGTTGTATTTGAAGAATTGTTGTTATAAATATTGTACATAATAATTAGTTCTTCCAAAAATATTTTTATTAACTCATAAGTGTTCAGTAAGTTATTTTCTATAGTTATTTACAATTCATTTTAGATGTGTTTATGTTATTCATATTATTTTACAAGGGTTTAAGTCATTGTATTTGTTGCATTTTTTGGATTGCTCGCCTTCAAAGTGACAAGAGAATATAATGCAATCCAAATAATTTTCTTATATTCTTTCTACTTAGCTGAATAGTCGAAATATTTCTTGAGTTCCATTCACTAACTGTGCCAAAGAAATCAAAGTTACCAGTGAAGCGTCTGCATTAATCCGTCAGTTTGGGTAAATTTTCATTTTGTACAATTAATAAATTGTCTGGATTATAATTGCTTGTACTCGAAGTGACAGATTAATGTAAGACGACAGTCTATTATAAATAGCTTGTTTTATGCTACATCATGTCAGCGGCGTGCATACTGAAATATACTACCTAACCTAACAATGGCTACCAATATACTTATGCGTTGTATTCTTGAATTAAAATACCTACAATACTAATATCTTCCTTAATTGTATTTTTAAACTGTAAACTAAAGATTATAGAATGGATGCGTAAGAGAACTCACAGTCTTCCAACTTCTTCGCCTCCACTAATGAAATATTAGCAACTGCCTCATATTACAACCTATGTTAATTCAGTTTAGAACGGAATGGTTTTGTTATATTGGTATTTTATTTAGTATGCTAGATAATGTATAAAAATTAAATTACCCTTTTAATTTATGGATATTTAATATAATTTTTCTGACGTATTGTTCAATTCCTGACTATTGTAAGGGTGGATTGTCTATAGAATATGCACGTCACTGACTTGTTCAGTGCATCGCTTGCCCACTCCACCACACACTTGCATAGTACAAATATGTCACTGTTGAAGCTCTTCGTTACTCCGCTGGTAACTGCACTCACACAAGGTAGGTGGTGATGGTCGAGCGGTGTGCTTGATGTGTATTGTGGGCAAATGGTTGCAATTCATTCACTTTGTTTAATAATATTATTTTATCTTTTTTGGCTTAATTGATTATTCAAGATTTACAAGATAATTATCAAATGAGAGAGAGAGAGAGAGAGCAATATTTACTTATTTTGTTGAGTATTTTGGTGTTTGTTGGTGCTTTAGTTTTAAAAAGATGAAGCTATATCTAACAGCCTCCAGCTAGTCTTAGTAAGCCAGTAACTGATTGTTAAAGAAGTTGTGGGTTCTAATCCAGTACTGAAACGAATATTTGTGTGCTCCACAAATATTAGGAGTACGCACAAAGCACGTACATTAACGTGCGGCCACGTTTACGTGCGTTGCTGAAGGCTGTCCTTACGTATAAATATTTAATAAAAAAAAACAATGAATTGCAATCACAATGCCGGCCGGGTACGGAGCAATGTGCCGCTGCAACGTCGCTCGCTTGTCCAGTGTATGAACAATGAAACGAACGTACATGATTCGATGCCATTTTATTAAAGTTAAGCCATTACGCTAGGTGTAACGCACATATCACATTGATTTACATTACTTTCTCTCTTTTATAAGTTGTCAAGGACATGTGTACACACAGAGCGTTGCGATGCGATGATACGCAATGCTATAGACTCTCAGATATATACAGGATATATATACAGACTGCTACCGAAAGCGAAGGCAGGTTGTAGTTTCAGTGACTAGACACAATGCAACTAAAAATTTCTTTTTCGTCGTATTTGGGTGGTAAATACATAGTTTTTCTAAAATGAATAATGTACACCCTTTTATTTATAAAAACCCTGTGGTGCGCAAGGGTTTAAATTATTATTTTAGCAAAAATGATTTACCAACCAAATGCATTGATATTTAAAACATCACAAAAAAATATTGTCACTTTTTTTTGCCTAATATTTAGTTGCGTTGTCTTCAGTCATTAAAACTACCACCCGGCTTCGTTTTCGGTCGCAGTCTGGATATACCCAGTATGTTGACAAATATCAGTGATTTATTAAGTTCAGGAGCATATATGGTGCTATAAATAAGCCATCAGCTATTGATCGAATTCATCTTAAAATAATTACTGCTCCCAACACTCAACTTATTTAGTGAAAACATTGTATTGCTTGTAATAAATTAAAATCTTGAGTTTTTAATATACAGGTTGGGGAAAAAAATCACAAAGAATTGCAGATAATCCTGATTAAGATATATACGACGGAAATAACGACCAAATTACATTTTGTGCTGCAATAAAAGTTCAGCTGTATTGCACGGTGCTGCAGAAAATAATTTGATATTGAATGGTGCTTGATTTTGTTCGTATGTTATCGCAGCGCTCTGTGTGGGCAATGTGTCCGCTTCAATAGTTTAATCCGCAGTACCACGATGTCCTGTGTTAAACATAGCACAATGGTTTTGTATTATGATTTTGTTCTTTGCAAAAATGCAGACGGAATCTTACTCTTAATTCTCACAATAAATACGTAATTACAATAATATACTAAATATATCATAATTTTATTATTAAAATACATAATGTACAGTTTTGAATTCTATTTTAATTTTATATAAGGGTGATTTCGTCTGCATTGTTGTAATCTATTTTTGACTAATTTTTGAATATGCTTATAGTATAAAGATATATTTTACGCTTCCCAGAGGTGTTATATAGCCAAAGAATGGATTATATTGTACAAAGCGGCTGAAAGCCTTTATTTTGTTGTCTATTAGTTGAATTCGTATATTGTCTTGCCAGTTATATCCGGATATTTATACACAGTTTTGGTAATATATTAAAAAAAGAAATTAATATTGAATGTGTTTTGTATGGCTGATGCTTTTGCATTACGGAGTGTACTTGGCTTATTGGAATCTCTGATATGGCGATGTTAAAATCTGAACGGTTGATCTGATCCATATTTATTTGTTTTTTGTGTAATAAATTATCACGGTGCCATTATATTTATTTATTAATTCTATTGAATGTTTATACCAGTATTTTGAACGCCATATTGAAATGTGCAAGTTGGGATATCGATACGAATTATGACTTATGCTTATTGCTTTTGTTATTTTATAGATCGGTGCCGCGAGCACGAACTGCCGTCGATACGGTACCGTTTTCGTAACGACTTCCATTTTTTAATGATTTACAAATGATTTTAGTTTGTGTGGTAGGGTGCTTTACAAACTACACCTTACGATGTCGTTACGAATGCGGTCCCTGTACTCGTTCGCGCTACACACCGATCGAGAATGTTGAATGTTTGCCGACAGTGTATTGTTTTATAAGTATACTTCGTAATGTGGAAGGAGTATGTTTATGTTGATTAATTGTAGCTAACACAAGATATGAGACCTGTTGTATTGTGGCGGCCGGGGGACACCCGTATTGGAAACTTTATTGTATTAAAATATATTTTTCTGAATTCATTTTACTTATGTTAACGCTTTTTAAAGTTTTTTAATAGGGTTCATTAATTATTTTTGAGAATTATTTACAGGGATTTGTTTAAAGTATAAAGCCAACAGTCTCGGCGCGGGTCGGGCCACATCGCAGCACTAATTCCGCCTGCAAATTATTTTATATGAACCTGTGTCCATTAGATGCGAGCCGCGAGGTGGCGGCGGATTTGCTGTAAGATAACCGCGATGTAGCTCCACCCTATTGATAGACTTTTGGCCTTATTCTATATTGCAATTACTTTGCTATTGTAATTACGTGTATGTCCCCTCGGCCAAGTAATACTATATTTGTTGTTCGTTCACTGAGTCACTATTAGAACACATTTAGCTGAGTAAATTAATGCATAATATAATATAGTTTTATGATGAAATAAAGTATGTATATGTAATCCTACATGTCTATTAAATCAATGAAAATAGATTATAATGTTTGGTGTTTTATTTTTCTCCCTTCCTTTCTAATTGAGTACATTAATTGAATGATAATCTGTTATTCTCACAACGCAAATTAAATAATGTAGGATGTATTCAGAATATTCCTTAGAACATAAGATAACGCTTGGGAAGTACACGCATACAAATTGTTTTTGTTACACGCTTTTGCCTTTACGTAACAGATGGCGCTAGTCTACGGTATAGTTTAGAACACAGTTTATAACAAGAAACACGCACTTTGAACGTTGTTTTTAAAACACTTACAAGCGAATATTTTAATGTCACGAAATGTAATTAAAATTATTTCTGTACGTACTGTACTAATAAGATACTCGTATAAGGAAAGTTTGTACTATATTGTGATAAGAAAATTAACGAGTTTTATATCGACCATTTCCGCTACATTCCTTTCATAGATTTTAGGAGAATTACTAGCCTCGGTTTATAAATATTAATATAATTATATAATAAACTAGATAAATTAAGGAGTGCTATCTTTTATTATGAGGAATAATTCTAAAAGTTTCCGCGACAAAATGTTCGGCAATAATTTATATCCCTGTAAAGATGGCGCTTGTATACCAAACATAATGATTTATTTAATCAATGATAATTCTTTGAATAACTTTAAAGGTGTTTACTATATTAAAAAAATTAAATCATAATGGAAAAATATCCTTAAAAAAATCCCAATGAACTTGGAATTTTTTCTGCTTTATTTAAAAACCTTACCTCAGTAAGCGGCATCATATATCATTTTTAAGTTGATTTAAATAATCTTCTTAATATTAATTTAGCAAAATATAACATAAACGAGGGTAGTTTTGCCGTCATTTCATTTTGTCAGTGCGTAGTTCTAAAGTTAGTCTCGTCACTCGTGTATGCTTCCGGGCAAATGGCGCGCGATCTGCCGAAGCGCTGGCCTTTATCCGAATTTCGGTTTGTGTCGTGATTCGTGGACATTTGTTATATATTGTAATGTTGTGGACGTGGAGTGCTTCAATAATCTACAATTTTCATCGGCACTGGTCGACTAGCTTCGGATGCGGTAGTTCGGTGAGTACCTAATGGTAAACTGAAAATGGTGCATGATTGATGATTGATAATATTATCGTTATAGATTGTCATTGCTGCATTTGAGCTTTTAAACGTACCTACTTCGATTCCCAAATAATAAATATTTGCGAGAGAGATTTCAAAGATGTAATAGGTTTTCTTTGTAAGTAGGTTTCATCACCATATCAATTATCCAGACTCTAGACACTTTTCTAGAAAACTATTCATTCAAACTGCACATTATTAGGCACTCCTGTCTATTGCAATTTCTTCACAAATTATAAACAAAATGGGCATGAAAACTGTGTTGAGATAATTTGAGAATAAAAAAAAACATTTAGAAACTCGAAAAGAACATTTGCAATGTTATCATCAAAATGACGCACAACTGTTTTTTTATTATTTAAAAGTATTATTCCCATATTCGCAAATATGGCGTGAATGTTACCAACGGTTACAATAGTATTCTATCACTCACATTTGGCATTAGAATAAACTTTGATTTAGTAACATGTGCGCGTGCATTGATATGATTATTATCCTCAAAACATAACACCATCTGCTGCGAACGCGATATCCGCAAAATAAATGTATCGACAACAGACTGCCCACTTGTTGCAAACTATTATCGTAACAACTAACAGCTAACAATGGACGTCACGAGAGCACGCGAGGCGCGAGGGCGACGCACACAAAGCCCAAACCGAGGGCAGGTTTTTTATCGCGTCAGCTGCACAAGTGGACTATTGTCTGATCCGCGACAATAACAGGATTAAACTGTATTTGATTAAGCTTCCCAAAGCCATAAGGTTCATTTTGTATCATGTATCCCCTCGGCGTCTGACCCCTGCGCAATTTTTTATTCATTACGTGGATTGTTGTGTAAGCGACTAAGCGTGCGTCGCGGCGTGAAATCGGCTCAATTAATGCTCCACTCTAGCGCAATGGGAGATAGTTAGTCGATTATACGATGTATTTATCGCTACCGTTACATTATCGATGGCTCCGGTTAATCGTGTCGAATTGGGCAATTTGAATGATGACTACTGTACCATTATAAATTTGTGTAATAGATGGTTTATGCGAGCGTTTTATATTATTTTTTATGTATATTGTAATTTATTGCGTATTTGTGTGAATGGCTGTGTGTTTTCTTTTATAGCTTCAATTATAATGTTTAAAATGATTTTCACATCTCCTCAAGCAATTAACACAACAAAACTTATTGTGGTAATAAGCGTTTGTTTTGAATTTTGATGTCACACTGCAGAGTTGTGAATCTATTCGTTTCGTACCTATCTACTACATAACCAGTCAGTTCAACCGCTTGTCTATCTACAGAGTTTTAACATGAGCCTACCATATTATACTACTATGAGCCTACTATATTATATGCTATGTTCTGAATTGAGATCATCACTATTCATGTCGTGTTTTCACCGTGTAATATGTGAGTAGTTACACGGTGTTCAATCAGGTAGATCACCACGGTATGGCGCGGCGCTGTGCCGTGGTTATGGAGGGATCGCGTGTCGCATGCAGCTCGTATCGACACATCAGGACATTTGTCGCCATCGTCGCACCACCTCATTACTCCTCGCCCGGTGTAGGGAGACAACAGCTTACCATACTGTCTTATTGAATAATACTGAGTAATAGGAATACTGACACGAAACATATACGCACTATGAATCTTTCCAAAATATGTACCAATGTTATTATTTCCCTCCTTTTTCATAAGTGCAATAATAACGTGCTCTAGGTTTGTCAATTTAAAAAAACAGTTTTATTAGGATAAGCATCAGGCATTTAAATAGTTACTCACGATTCTGTAATACGACAACTCTCTTTGTCGAGATTCAATATACTATTTACGTTTATGTTACATCTGTTCAAATCTGTTTGTTATAGTGCCACTTTCCAATAAATTCGTAGTCACTATGACATTATGATTACTTTCAAAATCTTGCCAAACTTATAAACATTATGTAGAATACATTATTAATTTCAAAAGCTATAAAAGTAATTATGGTGTAAGCATATCTCTACGTAGGTACCACAACTTAAATGTTAAGCTGGGGCCAAGGCTGCCTTTGTTATTTCAGAATATAGATCATAATCGATTTGGGAGGCACCTTGAGCTCAATAACGATTTGAAAAGCATTTCAAACATTAAGTATTTATTTATGAGATAGGTTGCGTGATATCGCAAACTGGATATCTACTATAAGAAACTTAATCATATTAATGCACATCCTGTTATGATTTCCAAAAGGATACACGTCAGAGTTTATTTTAAATTAAGTATGTTGTAGGCTAGATTAAAAATATAGAATTAAAATCAAATTAGTCTTAATAAGAACTGACATAGAAAAGTAAGAAGAGGAAAAAATTACAATTCTTCTTGCTGAGACAATTTCTTAAGCCGCTTTTCTTCATTCATAAGGCACATTCCGGAACGGTGATAGTGTTAATGGACGATTAAAATAATGTAAAAAAAAACTTGAAGGGAGTTTGATTAATAAAACTGACGATTTTCACAAAAACATTGCCTTTCAAACAAAACCTAGCTTTTCGTGACATATAACAATAGTTTATCAATATGTGAGAAATCGGAACTTGTCCAATCTATAGACATTTCGTGATGGTATCCCAATTAGATTGGTTCATGTAGCGACCCTACCGGCAGTTAGCGGTCCGTAAAATCAAAAAGTCAAATGCACTAGTTGTGCTCTAACGAAGATCGTGACCTGCGCCGCGACTGCAGTGCCAACGTGGCGAGCGCAGGCCGCACTCACGCACCGCCCGACGCTGTACTCTACGCTTCCTTAGCTTGTATAAATTAAACGGTTTAAAATATACATACATTTTAACGGTATAGGAAAACCTTATAATGTAACCTGTACATTATAGAAAACTTTACAAGAATTTCCATGATACATGAACTTTGTTGGCAAAAGTGACGGAGTGACATAAGTCTGCAGTCATCTCAATCGAACATCGATTGTAGACGAGGTCCGTGCTCTGCGGAGGGCGTTATGGCAAATTTAGTAAAGATAGTAGATAAGTAATGTCTTAGGCAAATGGTTTAACTGTCACAGTAATGCAATCAGTAATAATTGCAATCATGTCCTGATTCCGGATGGAGTATCGACTAGCGAAAGTTTATTGTTACACTCAAGTAGATACGCCGGGCTGCTGAAACAAGTAACATATCTCAGCGCTCTGTACCTGTATCAGCACATATATGTCCCACTGCAGTGCACCGGCCTCTACAATCGAGGGTACGATTGATAGGGGTTAGCCATGTAGTCCACCACGATGACAATAATAACTTCAACAATTAATACATCATTGTATGGTGTCTTCATGTCAGTATTCATTTACCGAAACTAGTTCAATAATGGATGGCGCCAGTGCCACGGTAAGCACTGGCTCTGTATAATTAAATCTTTTAAATTAATAAACTGTCAGTAAAGTTGGATTAAAATAGCGAAAGTGTTTCGATACAGTACAATACGTAAGTGCGAGTGTTATCTCCGAAATAGTGTTGCGAAAAGTGCCCAAAAACTAAAACTTTATATGAGTCAATAGACAGTGACCAAACATTCAGTGAAGACAAGTTTTAAGTATAATCGTATTATTATAATAAACGTAATATCACTACAGTATGAACAGTATGCATACATAATAGGGGTGAATTAATTAATCGAAAACAGTGACCAAAAAAAAAAGACAGTGCAATAATTTGTGATACGGACAAGTACAGTGACGGTCATCAAGCATTAATAAAATTAAAATGAAGGGTCATTCAATGTACTGCATATATTGAGACATTGAAAAGAAGGGATCATTAATTTCGCCAAGCATAGCGTGGGCGTGCTTGGTCTAGTGGTGTGGTACCTCTACATTCGGAGGCAATGAACTGTGTGATCGAGACCTACCAGAGTGAAGTCGGCTTTTTGTTAATTTATAAATTGGATTATCGTCACAACTGTACGCGCGACGACGTAAACAAACTGGATGGAATGGATGTTGGAATAATTTCTTTTTTATCACGACAATGATGAACAGGAGACACAACCCTCGGTGTGGTGCACGCAGGGACGACGCGATGTAACACTCCGTTCAAAGACGCAAAATGGACAAACTTCGTCTTTATATATTTAAAACTATTACGATGCAAAAACGTTTAATTTATTTAATTTTTTAAATGTATTGTTTTAAATTTTAATTCTAATTCCTTAATTATTATATTTATTATTTTTGACATGCAAAAAATTGTTTGATTGTAGGGACTAATTTGACTATATTTATTGAGCAGATTGTTTGTTTTATATTCACTTGTTATGGACATAATTTCTATATTAACGTTTTTTTTTGTGTGTGTCGATTAATGAATTGATTTGTTATTTATTTTACGATTATTTTTAATTTTGTGTTAATTAGTATTTAAATTGGGATGTTATCTTTACCTTCCCCTTTTCTTCGAAATTGTTTTTAACTTGACGTTTTTTTTACCTATTCATCAATTAATATAATGGATGTTAATCCAGACGTTAACCTTTTATGTCCACATTGCCCCTCGGACAGCTTGCGTCGTTTTACAAAACGCGGGTTGTCAATACACATCACCCGTAAACATAGACCGACGGCTGCGGTTGGGTTAACAGATCCCACGCAAAACCCGGGAGCTGACGAAATTGACCCTGTAATTGTGTCACCAGATTTTTCACTTTTAGAGGGATTGGGAAATATTAGGGCCAATGTGCATATTTTAAAGCACATTCCGAAAGGTGCGAGGAATCTGGCTGCAGGTAGATTAAATTCTATTATTGTAAAGTGCCTGCAGACTAACGCTCCCAATGATTGGTATGCACTGCTCTCTTTTGCATATTCTGCTCTCAGGGTCCCAGAGGATGGAGACAGCTCGAAGTCACTGACCAGTAAAGTTAGGAAAAATATTGGGGACACCTTCGATTTTTTACCCAACCAGAAGCCACGAAGAACTCCGTCTATATACAAATTAATCGAAACGAAAGTTTTCGACGGAGACTTTAGGGGAGCAGTTAGGCTTCTCACTTCGGACTGTACCTTGGCTGCATCGGACCCCGCAACGCTTGATACTTTACGGGAAAAGCATCCGTCTCCTGTTCGCCCCATGTCTTACTCGCCAGCCTCAGTGGATTGTCTCCAAGTATTAGAGGTAACCTCCAAAGATGTGATGGAAGCAATTGCGTCCTTTCATTGCAGTTCAGCAGCAGGTTTAGACGGTTTGCGACCGCAGCATTTGAAAGAGTTGGTTTCAATTTCTGCTGGAGACAATGGACCAAGACTTTTAAAATCTTTAACGGACCTGTGTAATTTTTTACTTGCGGGTAAATTGTGTGGTGATGTGTGCCCTTTTTTATATGGTGCGTCACTTTGTGCACTTAAAAAAAAAGATGGTGGAATACGGCCCATTGCAGTAGGTAGTGTGATACGCCGCCTTGTGGCAAAATTGGGTTGTCGTGCCGTACGCGACAAAGCTGCAGAGTTACTGCAGCCGTATCAGTTGGGGTTTGGTACACCGCGGGGTTGCGAGGCAGCCATACACGCTACTCGTGTTTTCGCGATGGATCCACAGCGGGGCGGCAACATCATTGTAAAGATTGACCTCAAAAATGCTTTTAATAGCTTAGAGAGAGGCGCAATGCTGGTTGAGGCCCGTGACAAAATTCCTCTCTTAAGCCCGTTCCTCGACCAGTGTTACGTTTGTCCCAGCAACTTATATTTTAATGGTCACAAAATTACATCACAAATGGGTGCGCAACAAGGTGATCCACTTGGCCCTCTCCTCTTCAGTCTGACAATTAACCAAATAATAGCCACTCTTGGGGCTCCCCTTAATGTATGGTACCTTGATGACGGTACAATTGGGGGAGACCCTGACATTGTTACAAAAGATTTGGAGTTGTTGATTCTCAGGCTGGGGGATATAGGGCTCACTATAAATAGCGCTAAATGTGAGCTGTACCGCTGTGGAACCGTTATTGAAGAAAACATCGAGAGGATACGAAACATACTTCCCGACATTAAGATCGTGGATCAACAGACGTTTGAGCTTTTGGGCGCTCCAGTCTTTGAAAACGGCTTGGCTAATTGCCTCCGTACTCGGAGACGTGCACTTGCTTCTGCCCGACAACATCTCCCGCATTTGTCTGGCCACGTAGCTCTTACACTCTACCGTAGCTGCCTCTCTGTCCCCAAATTAATGTACGTTCTGAGAACATGTCCAACATGGCTTGTCCCAGATGAAGTCGATGCATTGGATAGCGACATTAAGGACGCGTTGGAGACTATCTTAAATATACACCTCGACGATAACCAATGGGTACAAGCGTCTCTACCCATTCGGCACGGTGGATTGGGTGTTAGGCGTGTGAGGGATGTCAGCGTATCGGCCTTTTTGGCGTCTGCGCATGGGGTTGTAGAACTGGTCACTAATATACTCCAATTACAAGGGGACAGTTCTGCAATTCCTTACGCAGCGGAGGCTTTAAGCGCCTGGTCGTTGTTGTGTCCGGCCGCTGATCAGCCTGAGAACCCAAGTGTACAGCGTCAGTGGGACGAGCAGGTGTGTGCAGCAAGTTTTGCCGAGCTTCTCCATTCGGCACGAGGAGTTGATTTGGCTCGGCTTAAATCGGTATCCACCCCAGAGTCGGGGGCTTGGCTTCATGCAATTCCATCTCCTCACTTGGGTACCCTCCTCGACGACGGCTCACTGAGAGTAGCCGTGGCGCTCAGAGTCGGCAGCAAAATCTGTGAGTCACACGTTTGCATGTGCGGAGTACAGGTTGACGCCACGGGTCACCACGGTCTAAGTTGCGGCAGATCGGCGGGACGTTTTCCACGCCACCACATGCTGAACGAGGTCATTCGTCGTGCTTTGGTGTCCGCAGGTTTGCCCTCCACCTTAGAACCGCCCGGTTTGAGTCGCTCTGATGGTAAGCGTCCTGACGGGCTCACACTTGTGCCGTGGGAGAAGGGTCGCTGTCTGTTGTGGGATGCGACGTGTGTCAGCACTTATGCGGCCTCTCACTTGACTCGCACCTCGCGAAGAGCCGGATCGGCTGCTGAATGGGCGGCAATTCAGAAGCATCAAAAGTATGCCACACTTGAACGTGCTTATTTTTTCGTCCCGTTCGCGGTTGAGGTCAGTGGGGTGTGGTGCGCAGAGGCTAAGGATTTTGTCCGTGAATTGGGGCGACGTCTAAGGCGGAATGGGCAGGATCACCGCGCCGAATCATTCTTGGTGCAGCACATATCTCTTGCCATTCAACGTGGCAATGTAGCAAGCATAATGGGAACATTCTCACCGGGTATGGTTCGGGGCGGTCTTTTTGATTAATTTGAAATATGAAATTATTAATATGAAATTCTTTAATTTATTATTTTCTTTTTTAATTTGTGTTTATATTTTTAACTATAATTATTATTATTATGTATTTTCTTTATTGTTTCTTTGTAGATTAAATTACTATGTGTTATTATAGGTTATGTAACATTGTTAATTGATTGGACCAATAAATATTGTAGTTCAATAATATGTCAGTTGTAATTTAATGATTTAGAAGCATAACGTGTAATTTTGAATTGCAGTTAAATGTTGAGTTTTATAAGGTACGCTAGGCAAACGAGACCACGGGCAAAAGCTGGTGGTCTTTGAACTTCCCATCAATCCAATCCAATCCATTAGCCAAAGGAAGTCCACTGTTGAACATAGGCCTCTCCCAATGATTTCCATAGTGACCTGTTGGAGGCAGCCTCCAGCGACATTCCGAGAAACGATTTCAATCTTCCCATATATTTTATTAATTGAAGTAGAGTACCTACACCAATGTTGAACATTGCAAGTACGGTGCGACAAAATACGAGCAATTTCTGTTAGCGAAATACATTCTCTCTGATTAGTAATTCCAGTCTATTTGAATAAATTACCCAACTCAAGGGACATTTTAATGCGAATTCTATAAACTAGTGATAATTTTATGCCTACAATTTTTTCTAGCGCCAATTGTTCCACGTCTATGTAAAAGCGCATCAGGATGTTTACGTAAAACATGGTTTACAAATACAGGGGGTCACCTAGCTGACTTTATTTTTTTCTAGCAAGCAAAAACAGATAGCAGCCACACACAAACAAATTATTCCGTATTAATATAAAAGTCTTTTGTCATGGGTATCAGAACCTGCAGGAGACTTTTCGATCTCACAACCCCCCTCGAAACTGACATTCTCGGCATTGGTGTGGCTTAGAGTTTTTCGTGGGCAGCTATGCCACGAAGTCTACATCTCTAATTTATAATGGTACACTTACATACTATTTAACTTCGTAGAAAATTAAGGTCTCCTCAATGTTTTCTACCTTAAATAGAGCGATAAATACTTAAGGCTCAATATATTAGTTTAATAGTGGCCATCCCTCAGTTAAATGCTGCAGTGGTCGATAAATATCTGTCACTGCCTGCAAGCCGCTCCTGTCCTAGTAATTGGCAACGCGTTGAGAAATGGACGAGTTAATCCCGTCCGGATTATAAATCATTACAACATAGTTTTGTCACTAGATGTTATATGAGCATTCATATTTCAATTAAACTGCTTTCGTTTGGGGGAAGTCCGACTTTATCAGCCTTATTTTTTTCTTTTTGTAAAAATGTTTTTTTGGAATTACGTGATACTGATTTATTGTGCGTTTAAAATGAGTATAATTTTATGACGAACAAAAGTGAAAATATGTATGCTACGTTATTTTTTGGGTGATGTGCGATTGAATAATGGTTTCGACGGGTCTCTATTAATAATCGTATACAATCTGGTTGTTTACATCAGAAGACCGCAAGACATGTTTCGTATTACGGAAACTGTTTTAGACTCTTAGGATTATTATCTACCACGGGACTCATTGATCCTAAAAGTAATTTAATCCCACAACTCTTAAACTGACATAAATCTAACTCGTCTCAACCCTATCGGCACATCGGTCTGTGGATCCCCCTTCCGCGTACAGACTGAGCGGTAGTAGGTTTAATTAGGGTCGGTGTGTTGTGGGTTAAGTGGGCGCTTGTACCGAGGCGAGCGCGCGGGGACGACATGCGCAGGGTTGGTCGCGGCAGTCGCGGTCGCAACGACCAAGCTCATTACTGCATTTGTAGTGTACGGCTCGTGTAGGGTTAATGCTTCTACCTTATTCTACGGATTTTATGCTTAAAAAATAATTGAAAATGCTTATTACAGACTCCTAATTTTATCAAAGAACAATTTTTGACAGATTTATTCGTAAGCTGATTTTTTAGAATCAGGCAAGGGTGTTGAACACGAAACGCGACAGGCTTTGAACAATTTTCCATAATCGTGTACTGTGATCGGGGTATGGCGAATAGTTTTGCTACTTCATTAGACTGACAAAATGGGCTATAATATGAATATAACAGTTCAATTACTTTCCTAATTAATTTAAGTCAACTGCAGGTATCGGTTGAATAAATTATACATTTTTCGGTATTAACAATAGGAGGTATCGACTCCACTGCCTGGTCTAGCCACCTTAGCGTTATAAATTGAAGATACCCGTTACCCGTCGGTGGTGTAATATCAGCAACAGTGTCACGAGGGCTCGGCGGTCCGACGCAGCGTTCGCGGGTTAATTAGATCCGGGCCCAGTTTGTAACGCCTAAGTGGCGTCATGTAGGTGCGACGGAGCGGGTCGAGAACACCCCGCTAAACCCTATCGCCGCCGTTTATCGCCACCTTAACGGCCGGGAGTCGGGCCCAATGGACCATTCGCATCCGACGATTTTATTTCGCCACTTTACAAATCGATAAGAATGTATTATTTCAATTTATTGTGGGATTCATTGAGACAGTTTCGTGGATCGTAAAACGTTTTGTTTTGTTTGTCGAGTTGACTCGTGGCGTGTCCTCGGCTAAGAGTCCTTTAATCCGGCCGTTTCTGAGAAGTCATTAAGTGTGAACTGTGAGCGTTAACTGTTGTTTCGTGTCCATAATTCTCTGCGTAATTGTTCGAAAGGTTCTTCTGTTCTATCGAACGGTGTTTATCTCGCGGTAGAAAGGCTTGTTTTACGTCGGAAATGCTTTGTTTAAACATTTTTATTGTAATTCAGGTTCAGCTTATACGTATTTTAACAGTCAGAATATACAGAAAGTTTTTAAACAAAGTGTGATTTAAATTTAATACATCATCTGAACACGCTCATACGGAGTAGAGATGGTCACGAAGCATTCAAAGGCATGACAAAATTAATTCAACAAGGGATCGCTCGATAAATTCGCAGGGAATAATTGTAGAGTCATTTACACTTTACATATGTACGTCCGCGCAAATTGTTTCTAGAAACCCCTTAATAATTACACGTCATAACCTGTTGTCAGCTGCTCGTTGCTCAAAGCAAATATGTATTATGTGCCAGGCCGGCATTACTGGTTGAATCCGCACTGTCATTACCACACCATAACACCTCGGCGCAAATGTGGTATTTGGAGATAAATGCACTCTTACCTACCAATAAGTACACTTGTAAACAAGCTGATCCTATGGTGGTCTGTTCATTATTTTTAATGACCACATTTGAGGACATTTTCCTGTATGGTTATTAAGCTGGTTAATGTGTCCAACATTTACCAGCTTAATGTTATGTAATGAAATAGCAAGGTTCGGAAGAATACGGGCATATGACTAATGCTGATACGTTTTATGAGTTCTATTTGTAGTCAATATCTCCAGAATTGCACAAGAGGGCTGGCAGCACCTGGATGCATAAAGCAGCGGACCGGGCTCTGTGGCGTACCTTGGGAGAGGCCTATGTCCTGCAGTGGACGTGCAGTGGATGCAGTCATAGGAAGTCCACTGCTGAACATAGGAATCCTCGAATTCATTAAATTGTGAAGGTCGCCAGTAGTCGCCACAGTTGTCAAGCAAATTGACGAGTCGCTCGTTAACATTTGGTCTTCGCATCTCTGATCTTTAGGTACGCTTGTGGAAAGCGATATTTCAAAGTTAAACACATAAAGCTAGTTACTTACCCGGTGCCCCAGTCGATAGTTAATATACCTAAATATAGACGACTGATCATGAATGACTGAGCCTTAATATGCATAATGTAACTTTGTTTTTGTGTTTCCAATTTCCATTACAAATACTATATCGATAATCTCAAAAGAAACGTAAAGCCAATGATAATTGACTGTAATTAAGCCCAAAATCAAATGAGGATGTAGTTAGATACCGAGTGGTCCTTCTGTTTATAGAATATCTAATGTCGTTAGTAATTAATATGTATGTTACAAACCATTCCAATTACCGAGCGACCTTTAATCCCGTCCCTAATAGACCCATTGGTCTCCAACCGACGGAGATTACAGGAACACCCAGTAGCCGATGTCTTCAACATATTAATACTGATTAGGGTAATTAGAAATGCGCCAGGGCCACATTAAGGTGATGGAAGGCCCCCACGCCGCCTCACGCCGTCTCACGCAGCCCCACGTGGGCTAATTAAGGATGTTGCGTGTAATTGAAACTTTTAGTGGAGATACCACTATAGATCGGATTTACATACGAAAAACCAACCAAGAGTGCCGACACTGCGTCGATTGTCGCGATGTATCCAAAATTTCGATATAACGAGATTTGAAAAGGAAGGTTTATAATGAAATGTTGTCTTCGTTTGTCAGAAATTTTAGTAAATAATAATTTTACGGGGTTTTATTTAAAAATAAGTATTTTAACAATTTTAGTTTCTAATTACCACAAATAAAAGTTTTGTTTAAGCATTAAAAAAATAACAATGAATAAGAACATTCCATTCAAAAGGTGAACTCTTAAAGGAATCGTCGCGATGATTCATACAGTGAACGATCACTCAAAGCAATAAGTTCGTATCGCATGATCTTCTACAATCAGTTACCAAACAATATCGTTATCTACAAATTGGTTCTTTGAAAAGATACAAATCTTCTCATAGTTTTATGTTCTCTGCATGAATATTGAACCAAGATATAGGTACATAGATATAGGTATAATTTTTGAACATTTTTCGATACAGAACATTTTTGTATTCATTCTCGATGAGAATTTTAAGCAAACTCGGTAGTACCAAATATCTGCCCTATCAAATAAGTTATTAGAATTTTAACGCTAATTGATTATGTTTACTTTATTTTTGTATTCTGTATGTTTTGCACTATAACAAGGCGAAACGTGGGTGTCCCGGTTGCACCTCTACCTACGCCTTCTGGGAAAAGGCGTGATTTTATGTATGTAGGTATGTAACTATAAAACTACATATACAATTTTACATCGGTATTCCAGCATGTAAAAAAGATTGCAATGATAAAATTGTTTTAATTGACTACTTAAAAACTTTTTAAAATCTGGGAATCTAATATTTCAAGTACTAAGCCGGTTACTCGTTTCTTAACCTCACTATAACATCCGTGATATTTCCGAATCTCGATAAGTCGAAAACTCATTCACTTCGGCTTAACAGGACACACTCCTTGTAAGTGGAGCACATCAGCCTAATTTATTGAGCAAACGCAATATAATTTGAAAGGCAGCGCGCAGCTCGCCCACGCACTGTGCTCGGTATTTTTATGGACCGACTATAATTTCTTTTTCTAATTGCAGATGTACCTGATTGTAGCTCGTTAAAGCAATGCCTTGAAATGCTCAATAAATGTTAAGGTTTATTTGGTAGTTTACCTCTTGGGACAGATGAGCTGATAAAAATCGGGAAATTAAGATTGGTTCACCGTTTTCGAGTATTAAGTTCGGATATTTCGATTTTATGCTGCTTATGTTTTGATAGCTTAAATTAGAAAATTATATTTTTAAATGCTTATGGAGATCATGATAATTAATTACAGGTATTTTTTTCACACAGATACTGTTCATTTTGTCGGCTTACATTGTGCAGTAGGCAAGATGTATGTGTGCATTATCAATAGTTTCATTGAGATTTAAAATATCTTTTAACTCTTTTTGATTTTGTTTATTTATGATTGACCAACAATAAAGACTCCCACTATTTTATTTAGCCAATGAATTTTAACGACTCTTATGTTTTCTTCACCTACTAACCACAGTACTAACGCTCAACAAGGTGGTCACCTCCAGCGACCATTTTCTATAATTGTTTAGACAAGTTTCTTAATAATATCGAATATAATTCTATACACGTTGCATATCGTCTTGTAGTACACAAAGGTTAGTTCCGCCTCTACGCTAGTAACTTTAATGTAGTTTGCGAGAACAAGGTCAGAGGTCCAGCAGAACTCATTATCTACACCTTTTTTGGTCTCAAATAGATTGCTTCAGGTCCGAGATAAGCGTGAATGTGCTGTGGTTTATACTTACAGTTAGTAGGGGATAGTCGTGGTAACATTGTTAGACGGAACGTTAGTTAGGATATTGTCGTGCAGCTAATCATATGCGTTAATTAACCACATGGAATATTTTATAAATCAACTAAGTCAATCCTTCTTTGTACGTCAAAAATACGAACGGCTTAACTGATAGTACTTAAATGATAACTGCCACCCATAAACATCTTCAACACAGTCATCAATGCGTATCCTTTACGATGGGAGGGGTATAAGAATAGAAAGAAAAGGGACATAACTCATCACTAATTATTCGCGAAAAATCTCTTTCGATCATACAAAAAGAATAGTAACACTGCCTTCTGTGAGGATTGAACTCACGACCCCTGGTTTACGAGACCAGTGCTCTACCACTGAGCTAAAGAGGCGATGCGTCATGTGTGTGCGATTAGCTATCATATGATACGATCAACTTTTATACTGAACTAACCGTTACATAAATATGATGGTATTTCTGACTATTTACCGATTATTACGGTAAAAATTTATTGATGAGGTTTATTAGCACATATTTGGCACTTTTTTAAAGTATAGGTTCGGCAAATGGGCAAACTGCTCACCTGATGTTAAGTGACCGTCCATAGACGGCAGTGGTAATGACCACTTACAACGCTTGGATCATAAATGGCTTGCTTTGAGATCAGGAGGGGAGCGCGTAGGAAAAAGGATGGGAAGAGAAAATGGGGTATTGGGCATCCGGCAATCTCACTCTCCAAATAAAACGCGACGGCCAAGCTATCGCTTCACGTCGATTTCCTGAGACAGTGGTACCACCCCGGACAAGCCTGCCCATTAATGCTGAGTCATGACTGACAACAGTGTGGCTCTACCACAATTTAAGCATTTTAGACTTCATTTAACACTCAAATATTGATGGTTAATCTATTTGCCTAAGAAAAAACAATGCAATAAAATAAATTGTTCAAAATAATAAAATTCCAAATTAATTATACGCTACGATCATCTAAAACTAGACGTAGGTACTTATGGTACTGTACGAGTATACATACATACATATCAACGTCAACTACTCGTAATAAGTAATAACCACTTATCGTGCTTGATAAAATAAAATACATTGTCGGTCATGTTACAATTTAGAACGCTTTAACTATTGATAAAATGTTAATTAAATCTAGTATGTAATAACCATAATCTACATACTGAACTAAAGAATAGCATTCATTACTATTCGGGATAGGGGTGCTATTTTAAGGCAACCTGACATAAGGCCTCTTTAGCTCAGTGGTAGAGCACTGGTCTCGTAAACCAGGGGTCGTGAGTTCAATCCTCACAGGAGGCAATTTTCGTTACACTTTTTGTATGACATGGATGTATAATTGATATTCTCTTTGATATTTAACACCGATTTTTTGAATAATTATTATTTTCTTCGTATTTTATACATTTTATTAAGTTTTTTAGGCTTAAATCTTGAGTAATTTTCAGTATGTTTTAAAATATATGTAATCATCGAAAATAATTTGTGCTTTACATTAACAGGGTTGATTAATGTTTTATTTTTGTTATTTGCGTTATAAACGATTTATCTAAACCAGTGTTGCCAATACTATTTTTTGAAGTTTATAGTTTAAACTGCGCTGTATGGTATATTTTTAGCTTTTTACCCTGTGTTTATCGGTTATTCGACTCGTGAGGTATTAATACAAAGGAGTGCAGTACAATTACTGGTGATGACCGGTCGGCACCGGCGCACGCGAGGTGGCTGTATGCCTGTAGTCCTTGCTTTTCTTTTTTTTAATAGGCCAAATCATTACTTCGCATCCATTAACGTGTTATTGTGAACTTTAAACTGAAATAATCCTTATAATATGCCGCCATTTTGTCGCTAAAATTATTTGAAAGTTCAGTATAGAATATAGATGATTCAATCTAGGACTGACATTTCAATTTAAATTGAACTTTGTCGATTTTATTCAATTATGTTTGCTTTATAATTGGAATGTAATTTAGCAAACGATGAGATTATTAACTAGCAATTTACTGTATGCAATCCTTTCGATTGGATTGAATTTATAGAACATAATAGACAAAATATGCACATTACCATATTCAATTTTACATAGAAATAGTGACTGTATTACTTAGAGATTAATATTTTTTTAACAGGTTTTTTAAACCTTTACAAGTGTTTTTTTATCATAAATTAACTTTTCTCTGATGGTAATAAAAAATCCTTGTGCCTAGTATGTTAAGAGAGCATTGTTTACA
This sequence comes from Theretra japonica, assembly GCA_033459515.1. Classification (NCBI taxonomy): domain Eukaryota; kingdom Metazoa; phylum Arthropoda; class Insecta; order Lepidoptera; family Sphingidae; genus Theretra; species Theretra japonica. The sequence goes on along the minus strand of CM065951.1, from coordinate 166,367 downwards.
TGTATATTATATTATGTGGCAGCGTGTGGTGTGTAGTGTGTAGTGTGTAGTGTGTAGTGTGTAGAGCACTGTGCGGCGGAAGGTGGTGTTTTTACAAAACGCACACAATGAGCGGCTGCTCGTCCGGACTGCGCGCTCCGTGGCAGATAGATTGCGCCCAGTACGACCCCGCGCCGGCGCTCCACGGTGTGCTGGGGTTGCCATGAATATAAATATAGTGGGATATTTTATTGGCGTTTATCCACGCGTCACCAAGTATTTTGAAGAGCGTTTACAAAGGCATAATGAGATTATAGGTATTAAGTATTCAAAATGTGTACTTAGTCATTAGAAAAAAAAAGCAATTGATTTATATATTAACCTACAGGAAATAATAAACCTTAATATCAATATATGTGGACTGTTAAAATCACTTATTTTATCAATTATTGCCATTTTTAGAAGGTTACAGCCACATTGCAGAAAGAAGAAAGAAAACTATTGTATTTGTAATAAGTAGCAATAACTTGAATAAAATATTTTTGACATATGTAGATACAAATAGTGCTAGTTACAAAAAGTAACTGTAGCGAACTGTGAAGATAAAGGGCAACGATATTTTTGTGGAAATAAATAACCAATTCTAAACGTTCTAGCTTGTAGGAGCAGTTGTTTGTCACGGGATTATTTTATACAACTGGGTCTTTCAGATAAAACCCTTGATCTTCTGGATAAAGTTGCGAGGAAAAGATAGGCAGTTTGTACACGAATAGAAATGAATTATATTTTGATTATTTAAAAATATCCTGCGTCACGTGTGGTCACCCCGTGGCGCGGGTCTGGCAGGGAGCAAAATGAAAAACTGCCGGCTCACATAAATTATCGGCGAGATGTCTGTGCGGCCGCGTGACGTGTAATTGCACCGCGGTCACGAAACTGGCTCGTCGTGCCGGCGCAGCGCAGCGACGGCGACCAGCCTCCGACCACTTCAAATATTACTCTTTACTGTTTAGCGTATTCGTTAGGGGTTATAATGTGTATAGGTTTTAGTCTTATGTAAATAGATGTTAAGTCTCATTATGCCCAGCAGTTACTCTGGCTACAATGCCCTTCAAACCGGAACGCAACAGTGCATTTACACTGCTGTTTGTCGGGAGAAATAAACATTAGGGTGGTACCTACCCAGACAGCCTCTCTTATGAGAGACCTACCGCCAGTAAACCACCAGTCAGTTAAACATTTTTACTAAAATAATTTAGATAACACCGCATGCTATAAACAATATTGTTTTGTGATATTTAGATACGGGCCACTTACCATGAATGGCTCTGAATAAGGATGTGATATCACGACTTGATTTACATGCAATAACAAAGGGCAGGTGCCTTCGAGCGCAGGTGTGAACCGACCCTGCTCGGATTTACATATTGATGCTCTCATTACTTTTATCAGCTGATATTATTTGTTAATGAAATCTTTCCTTCAATATTTATATTAAGGATCAGTTCAGGATTTAAGTTACATTTATGTCGGTGCTTAATTACTTACTGCTTTGTAAGGGGCTCTGCAACCCTCACCATTGATAGGTTTATTTCATAATCGACCACATTATTCTATTGTGGGTTGGCAGAATCCACATATCACAGAAATTATTGTGTATGATGTTGATGTTTTCACCGTAAAACCGTTTGGCACTTGTCTTACAGTGCAGATATAACTTAAAAAAGTCAGAAGTCGACCCCGGGATTCGAATCCGAGACCACACCCCAGCAATGCAACGCATTCGATTCCTTGCCATTAGGACTACGCATTCCAGACGCAGTTAAACAACACAATTAGTTAATAAGACAAAAATTAAAAACCCGTCAAACGTGTTCATAATACAAAGTAGTGAAATGTTCTCGGAATCAATCTGGCGTGGTTCCTTTGTGCTCGGTGTCAGGGGTGCGAGGGGGTTTATGGGTGGGGGTGCGGGGCGGGGGCACGCGCGCGGTGGCGTGCTCCGCGATCGTTTGTCCGCCGCGATTTATTGACCCCGATGCGCCGATACCGCCGGCCCGGGGTTGTCAGCTCAAACAACGCCGTCTGTCAAAATATTTACATGGCAACACTGACAAAAATAAGGAGGATGCACGTGCATTTTATTTTATCATGATATATTACGACCAAGGTACTAGGTAGCCTGGTAGATGCGAGGTGTAAATAGCCCAACAATTATATACTCGAATCACTTTTCCTAAAAGTATTTTGGTAAGTTGTATAATGTTGTACTAGTTAAAATTATCTCAATATTAGTCTTTCTAATCTTAAAGTAATTAGTAAGTACCTATACTGTCCAAGTTAAAGTATAATTATGTTAAAAAGTTCGGTTCATTTATTCGTTCTAATAACAATATATATAATCAAGATACGTTAACAACTAGTAATTAATAATTATCATGTAATGAAGAAAATAGAGTACCGTCTAAGTGGAGATTTAAGTCAATATGTAAAACATTCATAACATTGATTAGAAAGCGACAAATTATTTAGATAACTATTCAAATCAATAAACCGTGAGGTACGATAGACATTGAAACGATAGAGATGTAAATTTTTAAAAGCAATCGAGGTACAATTACATTTAACTAGCAACACTATGAGACGAACAATCCTCCCCGCAATCAAGATGGTAATTGTAATAATCAATAGTAGAATAATTTATTTACTAGTGGCAACACTACGCTATCGGCCAATAGCGTTGGAGTATTGACGGGCGCTCGGGCGTACTAAACGCTTCTGATTTGTTCGGCTGCGATGGTGTCGATAAGGCTCTCATTAGGGCGCGGTGTTGGAAACCGTTGTCAGATATCATCTCGGGATGCTGCGCCACTCGGCACATCCGTATAAATTATACCTTCGTTTGCTGTTATCTTAACGATTTTAGTTTTATAAGTAACTAAGTAAATATACGCCGTCCATTGCGGCCGTCTTCAATTTGTATTTTGATTTGTTTTATGTCTAAACGTTGAAATATATTTCTAATTATTTTTATTGGTTTTCTGTCGGTTTTATGAAAGTATGATATGAATTTCTAGAAACAATTTGATTCGATACTGATAAAGCGTCGTGGAATGGGCTCTATAATCGTGTCGACATCTTCGGCAAGTAAATTGGAGAAAGCCGGCGATCTCAATCTAAGCTGACCTTTTGTTATTGCTCGGTGAAATGGAGGTGTGAACTGGGAACATATCTCCGATGCAATGTGTAGGGAAACAATGTTGCAACATGCGTTATTTTACCATTACTTAGGCTGGTCATACCGATCTTTGTATAACAGCAACGAGATTTATTAAAACTCCGGAATTGCATAGTTTTGTAACTAAAGAGGAAAATAAGTAAGTGTAAGATGGCGGATGAGATTTTTGTAGGGTTAATTATTGCAGCATAGTTTCTCGAAGACTAAATTATTTATTATAATAGTGATTGTCTCATTATTTTAGTTATTGCATGTACGGGTGTAGACCGTTAAGACCCCTAGGTCTTAACAACGTATTCAACCTACGTATTGAACCTATTCAATTCGTAGGTTGGATTCGTCATACGAAATACAATTGGTGCGAGTTTTTTTTCGTCCGAAAAAGTTGTTATGACTGGAATTTGTCCTCGGCCACATGATGGCATTGCTTTCTGGCACATTTTGTCACTGTGCAACAAAGCACTCGATGCCAAGGTTTCAGTATCCAAATCGGTTTTTGGGCTTAATTTGAAAAACACCACGTACCATTCTAATTTAACGTTAGATTCTGATGTATCACATCACATAGCTGGTAAATATAATGATGTGAAGATAAATGCGCATAATTGTATAGAATAAGCTCGTTGTGGCAGATTCACGAGGCATTACCGGGGTCGTGGAGCTAATCGACGAATTTGAATATCTCTTAACAAGCTCGACGACATAACTCGGATCGACACGCAGATACTCGCGGCTAAGAGCGCATTGTTCTGATCACTGTTTATTGTGCATTGAACGCAGCGCTACGCATATCATAAATACTAGCCGCTTTAATCGCAGGACCGAATTTATGAATTGAAACCACTGTTTAGGGAAAACATCATGCATTAAATGGTAGAGTACACTTTAATTACATTGAAAGGTTGGAATGGACTGGAAATGGCTATAAGACAGTAACTGTAACTGTCGAGTTTGGTTCGATGATTAAAATAACTGGCGGCCCAATGCCTGTTTCCTCTTTCCTTACATTTTCCTTTCGCGGGTTGAGAAGCCGGTAACGCAGCTGCCAACCAAGTGTTGTAGTCTGTACATGGTCATGGTGATTGTTATCACCTATCATAAGATGAGCAGATTGCCTGTTTGTTGTTATTGGAAATCAGTACACAAATCGCTTGTGTATTGTAATCTGAAAGCTAAAAATTCGACTGGTGATGCAATGGTTGTGAAGCTAGTTTTCTTGCCCGGAGGTTGCAGTTTATTTCCTGCGTGGTTAATTATTTGTATGATCTAAATCAAAAAGGCATATACTAAGGTGAATTGTGGATGACATTGATCACTGTTTTTATGTGCAATTTCGTTACTGTCGTACCGTTATGATGTGGAACAGTTTACCGCCCTATGTGTTCCTTGGTATAATCCTGGGTATTTCCGCTATAGCGTGACGAGACACGCTGACGAGACGAGACGAGACGTGCGTGGTGGCCTGTTGGTAACGGACCAGACGTGGCTGCCTACATGTTCACGGTGGTCGCGGGTTCAAATCCCAGGGCACACCTCTGACTTTTCGGAGTCATGTGTGTATTGATAGTCAATCACCACGCACTATAACGGTGAAGGAAAACATCGTGAGGAAACCTGCATACCATAGCGATTTGTATAAATTTCTATGGTATGTAAAAGTCTGCCAACCCGCACTGGGCCAGCGTGGTGGACTATATAGCCTAACCACTCTCAATCGTACTCTCGATTGTAGAGGAAGCTCGTGCCCTGCAGTGGGTCGTGTATGGGCTGATACAGTACAGTACAGTACAGTACAGTGACGAGACAGTGAAGCAAGCTTGCGTCATTCTGTCTATTAGTAAGAAATAATTGTTTGTTGCTGTATACATACTCGTATATCTACTTTATCTAGACGTTGCACTTATCAAGTGCAGTGAGAGCGCTTTCTGAGCAAAGAAAAAGAATATGGAATGTGTAAGTATTGGTTAAATGTTTTTATTATATGAAAGTAATCTTAACCTTAATCTTAACCAAGGTAATGGTTTTCAAATATAGAAAGCTTTTTAGTTGAATACAGATTTAGACTGGTTAGTTTGGAAGTAGGTAATGCGATAGTCACTGCCCTGTCATAACATCCAGCCGGATGACTAAGTAGTGACACATCGCCGTGACTCGAGGTTATCAGCGCCATCAGCTCGAGAAGGGATCTCCATCGCCCACCACAAGGGGAGGGGGAGGGGGAAGGCAGAGGCGGGACGCGGGCGTGCCCACCCACTCCCATTGGCTGCCAGTTAGAAAGTGCGCGTTATTATGACGGCCGGAGCGGAACAATGGCGATCGCTAACAATAGTGAAACGTGAGCCGCGGTAATGCACCTCCCGGGCGAGTCCCGCGAGCTTCTTAACGACGAGGCCATTGAGCGAATGATATTGTTCCTGTAATGGCCGCGGTAAACAGCGATAGACAAATGCGTGTTTAGATAACTGCTCGTGATTGAAATTCGTTCGAGCGATGTTGAAATGGTTTGTATTGATTGATGACTAGACATCTGTTATGCTCATTCTCGCCGTACGCAACTCAATGCTATGCCAAAACGTTCGTAGGTTGCTAGAATAATAGACGATTAAGCGACAGTAACGGTTACAGTAATGTTGTTAGTCACCACATCTACTTAGAACAACTTACAGCACTGCCAAATAACGACAATCGTGTTGTCTCTCCAAGGAACTGAGCAATTTAATATTTTCGACAGCACATACTGTATCCGCATCCAGAATTGAAATGCACGATTTTAATTTATGTTATCTCGTCATAGGGATACCTGAGTACTCATATACAGTCTCCAGCATTTCCACTCGCTGAAGCTCTCGGTGCAGGTTAAACTTCACTTTAGTTGCTATGAGAAAATAATACCACCTTAATCAAGCTAAACCATTAGTACTTAAGCTATAGCGAGGTTCATTCCCGTATTTTATACGTATTAATTATGCAGGCTCATTTGTATTGTACCTTATAGCTTTTAAAGATCACCAGCAACGCTCTGCTACTGTCATGAATAAATAACCAGCGTTTTAGGATTACACGTGCCCCTTAAATGCGGTAATCACAGATCTCCCTGCTGCGTGTGTGTATAAGTGTATGTGTGTGTGTGTTTCAGCGCGTGCTGGGTTACAGCGGGGTACAATTAGGTACGTGAGCGCGCGCTCGTGACGATGGCCTGATGCAGCTCACACAGCCTCCGACAGAATACTAACTGCCTTTAATGTCCTCTTAAACGCAGAAAGACGACATTAAACTTTGCGAAAAAATGGAGGGAGGGGGGAGGGGATATGCTTATAGTCAGTTACAATTCACCATGAATTTTTTTATCTTTGGTGAAATATGTTTTTTTTATTTAGTTACACATTTCAAAACCAAGATTTGAGGTTAAATATGACTTATTAGGATATTTGAGAGTCGCCTTATATCGACCGAAACTTGAAAACACACGACAAACAGCGGGGTCAATACCACACAATTATCTTCCAAATCCATCCACATAAATGGCAGACAATGTATTTAAGATAAATCATAGTGTACAGTTAGCTTATAAAAACGTCCCGTTATTCTCGAGAATAATGCATAATTATAAAGCATCAATTTAAGCTTTTCACGAGATTGACAGCCAATTGGACGCAGCTCCGAATAATAGGATTAATCTATAAACGCTCTACATCAATAACTGTTATTTGAAATTAGTTGATCGTCTCCACTTACAAACTTATTTATAACTCTCTGCTATTCGTTTTTATTTAATTAATCTTAGAGTAAGTGGATCCACTGGTCTGGCAATACTGTGTAGGCTGTGTACCACAAGGTTTTAGGTTCAGTTTCTAGGACCGCCGATTACCTTATTCAAATATTTTCAGTTTGAAAAATCTCCTATGAAGTAACCAAGAATTTATGTGTAATGGCATAAAATCCTGGCAAATGAAACGTACTTGTTTCATATTGCATATTAGGCAAAAATAGGTTGGGCGAACAACGGATGGCTTTATTAACATTTCTGCTTACTCCGAAAGTCAGCGAAAACCTATGTATATCTCACAGCAAATGCACCTTAATGTTATTACTCGAACTTCGACGGATGATAAAGTTTTCAAACGGTAAAAAAATGCTAATCCCTTTCAGTTCTCACATCATATTTTAGACGAATTATCATTATAATATATCACCCCTACCCATCAACCACTGCTGATACTCCCTGCAGGTTAATGAGATGACTAATATCTGTCGATGGAATATGTTGATGTGCTCAGAATTAATATTCCCTTATATATGTAGGTATTACATTCTTGCAGGCAGATATGAAACTCCTATATCAAATAAACACATTACTTTCCAAATATTTATCTTCGGTTAAAAGTCTTTCCTTCCGCAAATAAATGAGTTTTTGTAATTGTATTTTATCTCAGTTTTGTTTAGTATCGAGTGTATTTATCTAAATAAGTTAAGTAACAAATGCATCTGTGCGTGGCATTGTGTTGTTCCCTCGGTTCATCGGTGCCATAAATAACATTTGTTTAGAATGCCAGCGCCCGATATCACAGTATCCATTAATATTATCTTCACTATTATAAAATAAATTCGTTTCCTTATTGAGAAGAAATACGGCGGGCAGTCGGCGATCACGCGTCGGCGCGAGCGGACGTGCGCCAGATAACACAGCCTTGTATTTATTGATTACAGGTGCGCAGCCAGCGTGCCGGAGGATAGGGCCTATTATTTTTAACATAGGTGCACGTGTTTCAAGCAATTCCTCTAAATATTTAAGAGCAGAGTTACTACCAGCAAAATATGTGGGTAGATGTCGCTTACACGCTTTTGTAAGTAGCTTAGACATTTAGGTAATTATTAATTATCCTAGGTGGCCATATAGTACATTCCCTTTCTCTCCCTTTTCTTCCATCCAATAGAAATCCTAATGATCCTAAATTTTTCTTGGTACTATGGTACTTGGTCCTTGGTTCTCATCATTTGCCTGATACCCATGGATTGATGATGGTTTCGTAAAGAACGTTTACCCAAACTCATACTTAATATATGGCTTAATACCAAGTACAGACAAAGCTGCACTTCAACACTATTATTAAAGGCCCCCATTCCCCACTCCACACCTGTAGTATTTCCCATCAGTTTCAATAGCATCGGTGGAGCGTGTTCGCGGTTTAATTGGCGAGGGTGGTGGCTAATTACTGCTGATGGATGGCCAGGTTCATAGGCCTCGGAGTAGGACCTTCGCGGCCGGGGCACGATGAATGAACCCGCCTGGGAAAGTGGCGGCCGCTGTTTGTCTTATGTAACGTGCGGTGGAAAAGTGCTGTGATTACAATAAACCTGGGAAGTACAGTGTAGGCTAGAGGGTATTCAATGATGTGGGTATTCATTCGTCAGTCGATACAATTTCAAGCTTATTGGACCCGAGTATATACGTACATGCATGATGTCGAAATGCGACGCATGTAGTTCACTATGGCAGGTTTTTAACCGTTGCGTTGTGTGCAGCGAGCGCTATCCGACTGAATACTATAAAGATAATATAAGTGTATTAAAATGTATTAGAAAAATAGGTTCAAAAAAAGGCGTTTTGGAATTTAAAATAGATTGAGCGGTAAATAGTATTATGATTCAGTCAAAAGTACCTTGATACCATTACTGGTTCTGTAAATCGAACTCAACACGTCGTTTACAGTTTACGCACGCTATTATTAAACCAATGAGGCGTTATTTAATTACAAAGATTGTTTAAATGATTGTGTTTGATAGATCAATTTGTTATTTATTTGTGGTGCGCGTCCGTCAGGCGGCGTACAGCGCTGCTTTTGATCTCGACTTTGATCGATAACATCGAGTAATCGATGCACTAAATGGATCACAGAGCCTGTACCTTATGAAATATGACCGTAAATAATTAACTTGGAAAATGTTGTCGAATTTATTGATGTGGATTGTAATAAGCCGAATCGTTGTTATTGTAGTTGACAGCCTCCGCAGTTGTTTAAGTCGGATGTGAGAAGTGAGACTGCAAGTACTGAACTTGCAGTCTCACTGCACCGAGATAAATGTTTGTGAGAATCGTAAATGCATAGTTGGTTCCTGTCTCGATGTTGTGAGACCTAAAAGTCTCTAGTAGTTTTTCACAATCGCTACATAACACTAGTATCTTTCTGTGGGCTTAGAACGATGTGTGCGATTACTGAGTGTATTTGTTTTTATATCATTAACATAGGTACCTAAAAGTACTTTTAACCCTACAAACATATATTTTACCACCTTTAAATGTGGGCACCAGTTTGGTTTTATTGTCTTTCCTTTATTATTAAGCAATTAGACAGTATACATTTGGAAGTAGGGCCGATTATAGTTTGCCAGATTTTCTTTAATTTACAACCACTTTTGTATGTACACATAGTGTATGTATTGTACTGTATCAGTCCATATACGTCCCACTGCAGAGCACGGGCCTCCTCTACAGTCGACAGTACGATTGAGAATGGTTAGGCCATATAGTCCACCACGCTGTCCTAGTGCAGGTAGGCGGACTTTTACATACCATATAAATTTATACAAATCGCTTTGGTATCCATCCTCGCGATGTTTTTTTTCACTGTTATACTGCGTGGTAATTGAGTATCATTACACACATGACTTCGAAAAGTCAGAGGTGTGCCCTGGAATTTGAACCCGCGACCACCGTGAACATGTAGGCAGCCGCGTCTGGTCCGTTACCAACAGGCCACCACGCATTTTACCATTATAATTTTGTTATATTGCTAAAACCACAAAGTTTGTTCGCGAACCCCGGTCGTGGCCGTAGCTGTGCGATTTACAACGCGTTTTATTGATCGCCACGTCGCTGTGATTGAGCGGCTACCATCAGCGCGACCTCTGCACTCGCCCGCTGCCCTCCCTGCATTGCTACCCGTTCCTTGCACCCTCCGCACGCCTCCCTACATCTCCTGAGGTCTCCCCGCGTCGCCCCCGTCCTAATACTGGACGCCTATAATCGATTGAACGATTGCAAAAGCCTTTGTGAAAGATGTATTGTTTCGCTGCTACTAAAGATTGATGTGAAATTGTTTGTTCGTGGATTTGACGCGCGTTTGTAGTTTGAAGTTTGTTCAATGAATAATTATGGTGGGCGATATTTTAATATTAGTCATATTTTATCTGTAAGAATTTGAAATACATATTATAGTTCTCTTGAATTAGGATTTATTTACGTATTGACTATAGGTTTAACTTCTATAGCGAATATAAATTTAGCAAAGAAAGGGTGCTATTAGTGGCACCTTTGGTCCAGTCTATGCCTTCCGGGCGCAATATTTGCTTGTGCATGTATGATCGATATCCGTGGTACTATACTGTTCATGATCGATGCCTCTGACTATCAATACATAGACTTTTTTCTTTAAAACACATGTTGTATTTTAGGCAGAGAGTTTAGCGCTTTTTTTACTGTGTCTTCATTATCATAATCTTACACGTCATACTAATGATGCCACTCTTTTATTTTACATTATAATGAGTCACTAAGCTAACAAGTATTTAATGAAAATCGGTATGAAACCCGCCGACTGTGGTTCGTTTCCCATCGCCTCCTAACCTGGGAATAAAAATACCATGTAATATGTGCTGTGCTCACAACCGGCTCACTGACTCCGCTAAAACATTTCAAAAACAAACAATCTTTCCGTTTTTAAAAAATGTATTTATAGAAAAAACAAATTTAATACTCATCTTCCATCTTTTCATTGTTGATGGACAAACATCCAAACCGTTCCCATATTAATAGAGAATTATTTTCCCATTACTCACGGAGCCTAAGAAAACATGGAACCCGTCGTGCGGCGAAGCCGGGTGAAAGGGAGGGTAGGGGAAGAGGAGGGGTATTGAGGAGGGGAGGTGTCCACCGCGGTGTTTGCACTCGGCTGTTTAACGTTATGAGGCTGTGGCAATATTTGTGCAGCGGAGAGACGGACAAACACGCGGTGAAAGCGGCTATCGGCAATGACGTACGCCTGGTGGTTGTTAGGGACTTAGGGGATGGTTGGGAGTATCAGTGTAATGAGGCGTAGGAAAGGCTTACCACTTTGGTCAAACTGGTGTGTTTATGCTGTTGACACTGTAAAATAATGATATAAAATTCACCATAAAAATAATAAACTATTTTTTTTAAGGTGAATGAGTTTAATAAGTCGGGGCAGGTTATTACTATACTATTATTATACTATTACGGATAATGACTGAAAAATAATAAATTAATTTGATTTATTTTTCAACATCTATATATGGACGTGACATCTCATTTCCGCCCACCTGAGTGGTTAAATTGTAGTTTTTTTTTTCTTGATTCTCTACATTATTCGTCTTCGTGCCACATTAAGTAAGAATCAAAAGTGCAATAATGCGTCAAAGGTTTGACCCCTGTACCGAGAATAACATTTGTTAGATCATCAAACATTCTAGTCTAGTAGTGAGACCGCAAAGCCCTATTTTCTGATGCGACATGTATCATGAATCTTCGCGTACATTCGGAAGCATTTCTGTGTTAACTTTAAATATTTATTTCTTATCTGCTGTCTCACTAAGGGAAGATTATGCCTCACTTTTCCGAATAGAAAAGAGCCTGTATTATTTTCCGGCATAGATGAACTATCTCAATGAAAAAGTTATGTCGATCTATTGCTCCACTTCTATGTGGAATATGTATCAAGCAACAAACATTCACACTTGCAATATATTATTAACATCTTAATTTGTCTTGCGGAGTATTGGTAAGCAAAATCTAATCTTAGCTTATCTAGTCCAATATGCTCACTGCGAAATCCCATTAATTAGTTCCGTGACATCGTTACAACCAGCACGAAACTTGTTAAGACAAACAGCGCACAATGCTGACGTGTTTGATGTGCTCGCAGTGATTATGTCTTTTACACTCCACAATGCGCCAGTTTCACACCCACAGCGCCATATTAAGGTGGTACAAAGGCTTACTGCCGGCACTGCACCCGGGGTACGGTACTCATATCTCCTCATCTTAGACATTCAATAGTACGGGATATGGTAGTAAGATATATTGCGATCTTTGCTCATGTTGTGAAATTAACGGCTTTGTTGTTTTCTCTTGGGAGTTTTGGTAGTTTTCTTGATTTGCAATCCTGTTTTTTTGTAATTTATATACAAAAATCTGGATATATGAACACTTATTGAACTTGTGGCAACATGCATGTGTTTTGAACAATGAGGTCCTGGGCATATTCCACGATCCGTAGTATATTTTCGTATTTTAATACCTCACCGAAGTTCCCAGAACTAGATATAATGGTGGTGGCACCACTGGCTTCAATTTTTCGTATCCTAACATAAGCTTATTATAATATAGAGCAGGACAATGATCGATGATAGTATTATGCTAAGTAGACTTGTTGAGTCAACAGCATGATGTGTAGGACAAGTAGTTACATAAGGCGCAATCTCGCCATGATTAATATTTATAAGCAATCAGTCCGGAGCGGTAATTAGGCGCACATCGTATGCCTCGGGTTATTAATAGTTCGCGAGTAATGTATTCAAATCGATTGCTCTCGCCTCGCGTCGCCAGGAGCTGCGTGCGCCTGTCACGTCTATTATTTAGAGTTTAATGCTGTATTATGTTGATTAATATGGAAATGAAGTTATTATGAAATGTTGGCTCCCGGATAATCAAAAATAGATCTATAAATGGGTTTTTTGGTCCTCTCAGTCCTGAGCATTTTGAGTGTACCTACTGTTAAAATTTAATTTAAATTTATATTGATAACTTAGTATACGGGCGAGCCATCATACATAAAACATAAAAATTAATTATCATCCACGGAACATCTACTAAAAATAAATCCTATCCTATTTGCCACTGATCACGATGTGCCTTTCCATGAAGATCGTTACTTCTCTTGGCTGGAGCCTGGAGGACATGTTGATAATGTGCTATAGCAGCAGCTTGTTTTGGAGATTCTATGTATGGTCGACGGCGGGCTGGCTTACAGATTTACATATTTCGCAGATATCGAACAATCACGCACTCTGACGAGGGCTGGTCGGCTACTGCACCACTAATGCTGCCTCCTACCGTTGTAATTACTCGTAACACTTCAAGTCCTATCTCTAGGTATCAACTTAGTAAGTTGAGCTGATTGCACCACATGATTAACATCGATGATCTTCAACAATTTAGTGTGACACAATACACAGAGTGTCGCGCGGCGTTACTTGTATGAAGTGTCGACAATCACGTACGTATCAACTCATCTACGTATATTTTCGTTAGTGTGACTGTTTTTAGGACAGAACACAGACAGAGGGAATATAAAATTCCATGATCTCATAGTATTTTATCGAACAATCAACGTGGAAACCTAACAACATGACATCAATCTTGAGGTGTCGCCATTCATAGACCACTTACTCGATCATTAGAATAACGAGGAAATAAGAGACAATAACAATTAAATTTAAATTCGACATTAAAAGACTTTAGACTACGTAAAAGACAGTGAAATCCTTAACTAATTTACAAATTAACGTTTTATTTTGACAATAAACAGCGTTTTAAAAAACGATAATAGTGGTTGTGTACACGGGCGGGCTGTTTGTCCGTCTGCGTGTTTGTCCAGGGTTACAATAATAACTCAATGGTCGCCCGTCCGCCCCGGTGGTCCGCGCCCACGCCCACTGATGGGCTCCGAGTGAATAATTACTCGTGTTCAATGTATCGATTCAGTTTAGGCAACATTTTGTTAGGTTGTTACTGGTGTCAATGACGTGTGTTATATTTAAAACGGTTTGGATTACATTAAACGCGTTTCATTAGTTTCGTCAGAATAGCAAGTTATGGGTTCGATTCCTAATTCAAGGTATACACATTGAGTAATATTTTTAATCGATAAAAAAAAACCCTTGTATTATTTTAAACGAGTATTGAAGCGAAACAGAATGGTAGTCGTAAAGTTATTCATAAGATATGGATATTGTACACATGTACCTATAAGATGTGGTAGAGTAGTAGACATAGAGCTTCGTTGTCGTGCTGCGAAGCTACAGTACTAATGTATGGGCCACAAAACCCATGTAAAGCACCAGCGTTGTCGTTGATTTTCGTTCGGGGTGTGAGTTGGCTACAGACCTTACAGCTGTTTTTGGGATATTCGTAACATCATCGAACACATCATTTCTGCTATATTAATTTCTTGGTAAATTATAAATGATTATGATTCTGTTAGTAATGTGTTTCATAGTAGTAAAAACAGCTAATAAATGTTCAGACGATAAGAATCATCGTGAAATTGATTACGATCCTATAATTGCACTCTACCCCGTCCGGGGCGAGGCGTGAAAAGCGCCGTCAAAAAACTAATGAGAAAAATTAATGCTTATTCATTATACGTTTACGAGGTGATGTGAATTCAACGCACAATAAAATTAATTAAATCGAGAATAATCTAATTTGTGGACGTATCGGCAGAGCGCGTACAAAGACGCTATAATTAGATTTGGATGGAAATTAAAATTGTTATTTGGTATCCTATGAAGCTGTATCATTATGTTAAATTAATAATTATAAGTGACAATTATGTGGGGTTTTAATGTGGGACGTGGAGTGAGGCGACATTCGGTTTCATTATGTGTTCTGTCGGCGGATGCTGTGAGTCTGCGTCTAGATTTCTTCGCGTGTGATTGTTTCCTTCTCGACAGGAACAGGATGTGTTACTGTTGTGAGCGGTTGTTTCGCGTGTCATTAAGATAAGTAATCAATGAACTGCCGTCACTCGTATCGCTAATCTAACATAATTAAATCAGGTTGCATTGATTCCACCTGAGACTGAGAAAAAAATAGACAGAAAGAGATCACGGTTGCCCTTACATATCAATAACATTAAGCGCATTATTTATTTGATTTCCTAGAGTGTCTATAGGTCACTATGTTTTAAAAAAATATCTACATGATCCCGTGTCGCGCTCCGGGCACTGCCGCGGTACATAAGTACATAACTCCCCGTACTTGGAAATGTCTCACTGATTTATGTTAATTTTTATCTGGGGACAGCGCCGCGCTGTTAACGTGTCAAAATTGAATATTTCGTGTTATTTAGTGTGGTGTCGCGGTGTCGGCTGACCCCTGCTGTCGACATTTGGACCCGGTTATACCAAATGTATCAAACTTCGATTAAGTCGCCTCATCGGCGTAGTGGATTCTATTCCGGACCCGGGCGCTCCATTGTTTGTGACATTTTTGGGTAAGAATATCTGATTTGTGTTACTTTGGTATAGATTTTCTTCAGCATCCTGTGACGGAAATAAGCTCGGAGTAATTAGTGTAGGTGAAATTTGTGACAACTTAAACTACCCCTTTTAGAAATATAGGAATGAGCTTTTGAGGATGTAATCAGCAAAACAACCAACAACCTTTACACATATTAAGATACAAAGTATGTACCAAGTACCAACCGATCTACAAGCATACTATACGTATACAGCATCTTTTTCTCGAAACCAATGTAATTGGTGCATTTCCGCATACTTGTGTCCAATTACGGCAGTAGGAGCGTCTGGTCGCGGTGCCACGCCCGCCGGTGTCAAAGGTCCAGGGAGATGCGGTGACCTGTCCAATGTTGGACTGGGAACGTGTGCCTGTGGACTAATGGGCTTGGGTCACCTTTGGTGATGTTTCCTTAGAATAATTGTTGTAGAGCTTCCATTCATTCACATGTGTTGATTCAGCTAGGGTTAAACAATACGGGTACATATATGTATAATCATCGGCATTGCCATTCTCTAATGACAGTCTCCAGCCAGACTTTAAATTGACAGCCTTCGTGGCGCAGTTAGTTGAATACCGGCTGTGAAACGAGAGGCTATAGGTTCGATCCCCGAACCGAAACAAATGTTTGTGTAAACCGCAAGTATTCTTTCGGGTCTGGGTATTTAGGAGAACGAAAAGTCTCTCACAGTTCCTGATGCCCACCAAATAAGACTCGATCTTAGTGTAGGGTCAGGACTTTGTATGTGACTGTTGGGTCATGATAGAATTTGAAACCGAGAAAAAATATTTGTATAATCCTATATGATAATGTTTCTTCATGATTTTCTATGAGAGCACCCCGGTAGAGTCGGCTGCTGAGCCGAGAGAGAGCTGTGTCTCGCCTATAACGCAGCTCTATAGTTTATCAAATAATTTCAAAACAACGGACTACAAACGCACTCCTCCATTTGTCTTATAAATTAGAGAAACCCCTTCCATGTTAGGTTTATTAATCGCGAGATCAAGGTTACTAGGATCAGATGATAATTAGTATAACTATGTTTTATTGTAGGAAGTAATAAATAATATGTTGCACCTCGGCCGCGGCTCGATAGCATCTCGTAATTAAAAGTACAGGCCGCGGGCGAAGCCGGGCACGCCTCTTGTATCGCCAGTCGACAGTCGCCACCTGTGTGCCAATTTATGATGATTTTCATGATTTCTGAAGTATTTATTACTATTAAATTAATTGTGGAACATGAACCGTTCTTTATCTGCGGAAGTATCATTGGAATAGTAGAATTTTGTCTTTTGACGAAGTTCTCGACAAACTTCTAAATGTAAACACTTTGAAGTATTTATATTATGTAAAAATAGCATCTTACAATGAGAAAGAGCTTTTGATGAATATGAAACTGAATATAAATAGTATCACATGTCCAACCACTAAGCTATCCCGTACCCAGGGTAAACACATCTGACATTATCTCACAATAAATACACCCAACAGTCACATACATAGTCCTGACTCCACACTGAGGTCGAGTGTTGTCGCGTGTATCAGAAAGTACGGCAGACTTTTCGGTCTCACAAACACCCAGACCCAAAACAAAATACTTGTGGATCACACAATTATTTATTTCGGTGCGGAGATAGAATCCACAGCTACAGGCGACTTCTAACCAACTGCGCCACGGAGGCTGTGAAATATTTATGTCCTCAGGAAGAAAACTTTCTAAATATAATTTTCACGCGTCTCAACAGTTGTCAATAAAACGGATCCCATTGCAGTATTCCCGCTGCGTCAATTCATAAACAGAGGCGCGGCTAATTGGTATCCGATTACAAATACCTCCATACATTATATTGTACAGTTACCCGCACCCCTGTGGGAACACAAACTTCATTTACAACACAATCGATACGATAAACGTACTTAACTTCTTATCTCCACACCATTCAGTTTTTGACACCTCAGACCCCGAAAATAATTGAAGGAAAGCGGAGATCACGGGATCACGCGTCATTAATCATGTGTTGTCTATGCCTCCGTGGCTGTGCGTTCTCCAATTATGTGGGCCCACGAGCCGGTAAATAAACAATATGCCTCTACTAACACTCTTTTCTAATGAAACAATTCAATAAATCTTTGCATCGGCGGCCGGAGTTGGTTGTGAGATTGGGGGGTATAATGATAATACTCATAGTAAAATAAGATTGTTGCTTTATTGCTCTAGTGACTAGGTACTTGAATCTTGGAGCTTGGACAAATTTCTAGGTTAAGTGATTCAATTTTGCGTAAGTATTTCGGACAGGAATTTATAACTTGCGTACGAGAGACTAGCAAGATTAGCAAGTTGAAGTGGCAATGGGCGGGGCACATAGCACGGAGAACTGATGGCCGATGGGGCCAAAAAGTTCTCGAATGGAGGCCACGAAGCGGAAAGCGCAGCGTGGGACGTCCACCCACTAGGTGGTCAGACGACCTGGTAAAGGTCGCGGGACGTCGCTGGATGCGGGCTGCCTCTAGCAGGTCACTGTGGAGATCATTGGGAGAGGCCTATGTTCAGCAGTGGACTTCCTTTGGCTGATGGATGGATGGATGATGGATGTACGAGAGACTCAGAGACATTAGACTACTAAACAATAGTCTCACCGCAGATATCATATTGGGCCCGAAATAGCCTCGGCGAAGTGTAACTTTCATATATAGCATGACACTTATTTCCCTACAATATTGGGGATACAAGGATATGCAATGAAACGTAATAGCAGTGGCAACTGCTACCTGTGGTGGATTGATAGGAAAAGTAGTTTTCAGTTCACATGACAAGGGATCGTAGAAAATATATTCAATCGTACTATGATGTACCAACTCTTAACCAGTTTTAAAAGGAAAAAGAAATAGAATACCTTAAAAAATTTCGGTAAAATATAACACAAGTGGTCTTAGTAATAAGTTTGGTATTGTAATATCTCTTGCACCGTTTTCTTACTGCTAATTTCGTCCCTGCTCAGAATATGAAGTCCCACAAATTAGTTTGGACAATTAGTGGCGCGCGTGTCGCGGTGTCGGCGATGTCGGAGTGTCGCGGTGTCGGTGACGTACGGCCGTGTCGTGGATAACGACGTCACTATATTACCGCGCTTTGTCATCGCTCTTTATCGATACCTCGGGTTATTAACGCTTCTTCACAGTTTCCGACGCGGCGCGCTGTTCACGACGCGACGCAAGGCAGTATTGTTGAAGTGTGATACTCTTTAAGACAGTGTTTAGGTAACCGAGTCCTTAATAACAATTCTGCATGCCCGTGCAGTTACATGGGATAAGAATTGGATTTGTTGTTTTTCAAGACCTTAAAAAAAGAGCATTCCTATCTTAAAGGCTGGCAACGCATCTCTATGTCCTATGGTGTTGCATGTATGACATGATTGTGTAATCATATTAAATTAACTGCTAATGAAGTTTTTAACTTAGACCGAGTCTTACTCTTAGGATTGAAATGGCTATAATACTATGTAGACCTAAGTATCTGGCCATGCCTCTATACCAATGAGGCAATTGAATGACCAAATGTTTGTGCAAGAATGAAACAAGGAAACAAAATATAGATTGTAAAACGAAATTGCCCCTGCAATAATTAATAACACAATCTAATTGTAACGTACACGAGTGATTACATCTGGTCCATAGTAATGTTTCGCAACGTAATAAGATTAATTACGAGTGGAGCGTATGACCCTAATAACAGCGCACAATTTGTCGACCACCGCGAGCGCATCGAATCAATATCACTGATTGTATTCAATTCGCATGACAGATCGTGACTACGTGTTTAAATTCATTTTTATTATATACCATTAATGTGTACATCATTTGGATGTTTGCATGTGTGTACTCGTAGTGGTCGAAATAAGAGCAGAAATATTTTATAGTTTATTGTTGCTGTTTCGGAATTTAACGAACATCTTGGTCTCATGTTTAATCTACTCTACCTCTGATTAGTTACATCTTATTCTTTCGTCAATAATCGCGCTCGTTAGTACATTTCATTCTTGCGACTAATCGCTGCGATTGTTCGTAAGGCTCACACCGCTTAGCACGCAATGTCGCGCGGTGAATGTGCCGCTTTAAAACGCTTTTCAGTGTTTGATTATAATTGATCGCGACAGCCGCCCCGCGCGTGGCCAACTTACACAAATTATATAAAATACGTCCCAGTGCATAATATGGACACAGTACGCATTATGAATTAATTGAATCTCAACTATTCCCAAGCAATTTGTAGGGAATTTGTTTACTTTCCTTCCTCCAATATATTACTAGTTAAAGATGTTGATGTGCCCTTCGAGGTATTTCTGTGGGTATGTTTTATTGAACCGTGCATACGAATTACTGGATATTAGGTGTTAATGACAGGTTAATGTTAATTCGGTAAGTAATCATTGACACACTATTTGAGCTATTCTGATGCTATTTGTGGTATTTTTGAACAAAAATCGAATACTGCACCAAATTAGAATTCAGTCTTTATTCTCAATTTTTTTATTGTATAATAAGTGGATTTTTAAACGTAAGGAATCTATGGATTTTTTTTATGCAAATTAAGATTGTGTATTCTTTAATTAATTTTCTCCTCGTTGGTTTAGTTTACGACAATGATATATAAAGCACCTGCATGTCATTGTTGTAGTAACTAGTATTATGTAGTAAGAAGATGTTTTTATTGGCCACGGTTTTTTGGTAATGGACAAGTATGTTCTACAAAAATATCCATACAAATTATAATTTCAAAGAAGTAAGACCACTTCAGCTTATAAAAATGTCCAAAACAAACGTCTCGTACGCATGTCCGGGAAGCTCGCCCACGCGCGCTCTCACCAGGTGGACAATATATTTATTATTTGACAATGCTCCAACACCTTCATTTTGTTTGAGCAAATCCGGCCTAGTTTCGCTAAAACGGTGTTTTATTTTCTTATGATCTTGAATTTGAATAAGTGCTGTGAGAAAATTATTTACGAGTATTTGCTGAACATGATTTTGCATCTAAATATGCTTGTTTGCGAGTTAACGCTCGTTCGCCTTATCATTGGAAAGCAGTAAAATAAGACCTGAATCATTCTTAAGAATTAGGGATATTTGGACATTAATAAATAAATATATCCAACAGTCACATAAACAGTCCTGACTCCATTCTAAGATCGAGTCTTGTGTCGCGGGTATCAGGAACTACGAGGGACTTTCGGTCTCACAAACACCCAGACCCGAAACAAATACCTGTGGATTACATAAATATTTGTCAAGATGCGGGGATCGAACCCGCGGCCTTACGTTTCACAGCCGGCATCTAACCAACTGCCCCACGAAGGCTGTCGCTTAGGTAATTTATACATTCACATTAGATACTTAGGTTAATGATTCACTACCTTTATTAAAGTCCTTATAAGATGATTTATGGCTGCGGTTACAGTAAAAACTAAACACATATTTGGAAGAGCTTATAATATTATTTTATTTGTAAGTTATACTTGTAGGTACACTACATTGTTCAGTTGCATCACCCTGTATTCTGTAATCTGTTGGATCATAAGTCAATCATGAGTTTTTGCGGCGATGTAGTTGCGCGCTGATTATCCGAAGCACACGTTCTGGCTTGTTCGCTGCAATGTGTTGGCATGAGGAAGTGGCTCGTGACGCAGGGCCGCGTGTTGGCACGGATCTCACGCCGAGACTGGCAAGACCGCGGGATGCAAGACTGTGGAACTGTAAGACCGCGAGACCGCGCCAGTCGGTACATCGCAACATATCTGATTGTGTTAAACGGCTTGTTCACACGACAACAGCTGCCACGGACAGTGAGCACCGAAAACTAATGGATCGGGTAAGGTCGTTGTCCTTGTGGGGATTTGTTTTGTTTATTTTCAGTGCGCATTACTTGGATTGGTTCTACATTTTTGTTTTTGCTGTAAATTGATAACTAATTTTAATTATTATACGAAGTCATCAAGCCCCAAAGCGGACAGGTTGAGAAATAGCAAGGATCAATGAAATATTTAGAAATTTGATGAGGTTTTAATTAGAGTATAACGTTTTATTGTTAAAGTGGGGTTTTGCCGTTAACGCTTCTAATAGAACATTTCTACTACATGCCCATACATACCAACATTGTAACACACTAGCGATGCGTTCCAGTGCGCTATCTCACCGTGTAGCACATCTTACTCGCTCCACAATCGCGCCGTACACGATAGTGTGTGTTATCAACGGATTGATGCGCCGATACCGCTGTCCGCCGTTGTATCGATATACCCACATATCGATGCATGGTGTATCGATGCGCCGATGCATCGATTGTGCCGACATGTGCGAACATTCCCCGCGCCGTGTACATTGTGCGCCATGACCACCGTTTATGTGGATTTCCTATTTATTCTATTCGGTTATCTTGACTTTTATTGCTGTGAAATGTATTAAATACTATTGATACGTGTTATATGATATCTGAGGTTTAGATCGGCTCGTAGTTGCCAAGATGTATCAAGTTGAGACGACAGATTTGTGTCACAGGTTCAGGACTGCTACAACCGCTGCTCTGTTCAGATTTGACAATATGAATTGCCTGTGAGTTAATTAATTTAGAATTATCTTAGCGATTTTTGCCGTGTCGTCAATACCTAATACCAAATAAAGTATTCGATATCCTCATCATTATCAGCTTATCGTATAGGGACTATGACGCCCATCATTTAGTTGTATTAATGATTTCCTAAAGGTCGCTCACAGAAGCTGAATGCGTCATGCCGAAAAGCATATACGGCACATAATAAAAGAGACCTACGTCTGACTTGACACATGGTTATATTTAAAATTACCAGGAGAAATGGCATGTTCGGCCGCCATAATTATGAAAACAGAGCATTATAATTGTGTCGAGGGACTATAGTTGTCCACCGAGCGGCACTCTATCTCACGGCACTATACTTAAAATCAGGCGCAGTGCAGTCATCACAGAGTGAGAATAAATAAAATATCCTTGTATTGTATGATATGGTGGGTGCAAGTAGTGCACTATGCGCCGCGCTGCGCCGCGCAATAAACACGCTAAGTGCGCGCTATTACACGCGCACCGGCGCCCGCCGTTTCTTGCGTGCGTTTCCATCCATACGATTTGCGATTGCTCAGATGCGACTTTTTGTGGCGATACATCAAGTTTTGATTTCTGAAGTTGAGTAAGAGTTGACATCTTCCTCACTGCTGCATTTATTTTAACAGGATTTAAGTTTATATACGTTTTTGTGCTCGGATATTCCAAAATAATTTCAAATAGATTGGGCTATATTTTGTATAATGTTATCATTGTGAGACTAATGTACAGCATGCGTTTACACGTTGTTTACGAAATCACTTTATTACTTTTCATGATATCAACAGAAAACTAATCAATATGTATACAATACACACGAGTATTACTGTAAAGACATTCGCCAATGTATCGTTAAATTTATTGTATTATTAGTCTGCTCCTAAGAATATGAACTATTAAAAAAAGCACCATCTAAAATTGTTATTTGTTAGTGTCCATATTGTTATATTGTCTATGCTCTTCTTGAACTGGCGACAATCGTCAATCGCTCCCGTGAAACGAACGTTTACCTAACGCTATCGTGGTGGATCAGTTGCGTTGCGTCGGTGTTGCGCCTCGTAAATACTGCTCGTGCGAGGCATGCGCTCGCCCGCTGCCGCACCACCTCGCCTTCAACTTGCCTTGCTGCCTTGCCAGCTAGTCTTCTGTAGTGCCTTCACACTGGCTTCTTAAAAATATGTCAGAAATGATATCTATTGAAAATCGCTCTATTCCATTTATGTCTTCGGAATTTGATTGACGAGGTGTGTGGTGTAGTTGGAAGTTTAAATTGGTTATTTGAGAAAAAAGGCTCCTTCAGTGCCTAAGCTTAGTTGAAAAAAAAAAAGATTATTGAGTTGTTCATGATAACATTATCACCTAACCGCCTAATTCATAGACAGTTTTAAATCCTATTTTAGTTATCGAAAATTTTGTCTTCTTTGCTCAAACTGAATTCAAAAGTCATTCGAAAGGAACAAATTTTATAGGTTATAATAAGACAAATAAATATTATGTTAGCATTAGAAGACAGTGTGCGCGGGAGTCGTGATAGCGCGGGAAGATTGGGCGGCCGGCACGAGCGATACTGTCTGTCGATACTGATACCACGCGTCGAATATATCGCGCTGATGCATTGGCGAAGTTAAATGTCGTGGACTTCGTGTTGTGTACCTCAAACTCCGACATATATGGACTATATTTACAAGGAATCAATCCGTGAAAGTTACTATGAATAATATTTATTTAACAACACAAATATGTAGGCACTGGGAGCTGGTGTGCGCGGGGTCGGCGGTGCGCAGGAGTCGTGATGGCGCGGGATGATTGGGCGGCCGACGCGAGCGATACTGTCTGTCGATATCGATACCGCGCGTCAAATATATCGCGCTGATGCATTGGCGAGGTTAAATGTCGAGTGCTTCGTGCTGAGTACATTTAACTGCGTATGTGGACGATGTTTACAAGAAATCTGCCCGTAAAAGCGCTTTCTAAGATCTAAGTTTATGAAAATATTGGTGTAAATATTTCAATTAGGGTTAAGAAGGCAGGGTACAGTATGTAGTCAACGGTTAAAAACTAAATTATATTACTTTCGCTGATCTGCTTAGATATCACATCTATAATGCAGTATATTTTGCGTAGGATGTTCATTTCCGCTCGGATAGCGAAAACCATATATGATCGTGGAAAACTCATAACCGATTATTAAAACCTATAATATTTCGCTGATAAAAACTTTATTTGGATTGCAAAAAAGCAGTAGGAATCCATGTCGTAGTTTTTGATACCCGCGACACAGGACTTAATTGATCTTAATGTGGGGTCAGGACTATGTATGTGATTGTTGGGTGTATTTATTTATTTACTATTATTTATTAGCTATTCTCCATAGAGTCATTAATCCCATCAAATCTAAATAAACTTTATATGACTTTTAAACACATTGTATTTTTTTTATAGCAGAGGTCCGGTAAACGAGCAATCAGGTCTCCTGATGGTAAGTGATCACTGCTGCCCATGAACATACACGACGCTTGGATCGTGGATGTGTTGATGGCCCTTCAGATCGGGAAACAAGCGGGAAGGAAAAAGGATGGGAAGAGGAAAGGGGCATTGGGCATCCGGGAGTCTCACTCATCGAACGAAATGCGACAGCAAAGCTGTCGCTTCACGTCTGTCTCTTATAAGACAGTGGTACCACCCCGGACGAGCCTGACCATTCATGCTGAGTCATGGCTGACAACAGCGTAGTTCTACCACATAACATTTCTTTTTAATATAATTCTATTGATTAATAATAAAGTATTACACAAAATTATTAATGTGCACAGAGAATATCTTCATTTCACCAAATCCTGCTGCATCGATACGTAGATGGCGTACCAATCGCCATATCTGCAATAAGTAAAAAGCTCACACTGTAGACACAAACAACGGTACATAAAAGAACATTACAAGAACAAATAGCCGTTACACATGCTGCGGCGGCGAGGCGGCGCGGGCATCGGGAAGCGATCATCCGCGATGCGATCTCGGGCATAAAACACTGCTGGATATCTTTACAGCATCCTGCGGGTGACGTGCGTGGCTCTCGCTATATCGCTGTCGCTGTCGCTCTGTCGTTGTCGTTGTCGCTGTCGCTGTCGCCAGGTTGGCCGGCGGGAACATTGTCGCGTGATTGAGTCTTCCTGTTCCACGTGCATTGAGGAAGTGCTGGCTGATGTATGTACATTGTTACTTTTTACTTTGTGAGTAAAGTAGGTGAAGATGTATTTTAAAGGATCTTAAGTCATTATTTTGTGAAATCAAATCGATCAAAAATGTAAGTATTGTAAATAAATTATTTGGTAAGGCTAAATAAGTAAACTACGTTTATTGTTCAGATATTTATTACTGAACCACTGTTTCCGGTCGCAAATATTACCTATATATTTCCCGTTAATATATTTATTAATGTAGATTTTTATAACTTTATACCATCACCTTCTGACTAGGTCTAAAAATAAAACGACGATCAAAGGTATTTGACCCTATAAAGTAAATTCCATTGACGACATTTCCGGATAAAGGATTAAAACACATAAATATGTGAGAACTACAAGTTAGAAATATTTATAAAACCTACGAATTTAATATAAACATCATGTTAATCTAACACAATCAGTGCATAATATTCACATCATTTATACCTTATTAATAATTTATTAATTAGGGACATATTACGGGCGCCATTAGTGTCGCGTCGCGTCAGCGTGTCCAATTTACGACTCTGTTTTGGGCAACGGATAACAGATGGCGCTGGCGACAGTATTTAAGTGATTCAAGTCACGTGCGCGAGCCGAGATTAACCTCATTAGATTATCCTTTTTACAAATGTCGTGGGTTGGTAAAAAAGGTTAGCTTACACCGACCTTTCTGTTTAAAACGATTGTATGGAACCTGAGTAAAATTCTTATTAGTTTCGTGATATTATTTAGTATTACTGCATACAAATTGTGTGTAAGTCGCTCGATAGCGTCTACGATCACTTCAGTAATGGGGCTAAACCAACTATCACGTCTTTGCCTTCTTCGTATATTATTAGTTCATAATTGAATAATTCAGATTATATTCATCTTTAAGTCCACTTAAACTTAACTTGACTGCAATACTCCAGTATTGCAGTCAATAATTTCGAAACTCTATATAGGCCAATCTCCGACAAGTTTCATATTTTAAATCTAAACTATCAAGATACACAGCTGTTCATTTTGTTTCTGAGTCCTCAGTTTGCGAACCTTTTTCACATTGTATTGTATTGTATTGTATCAGCCCACACACGACCCACTGCAGGGCACGGGCCTCCTCTACAATCGAGAGTACGATTGAGAGTGGTTAGGCCATATAGTCCACCACACTGGCCTAGTGCGGGTTGGCGGACTTACATACCGTAGAAATTCTTTAAAATCGCTACGGTATGCAGGTTTCCTCACGATGTTTTCCTTCACCGTTAAAGTGCGTGGTGATTGATTATCAATACACACATAACTCCGAAAAGTCAGAGGTGTGCCCTGGGATTTGAACCCGCGACCACCGTGAACATGTAGGCAGCCGAGTCTGGTCCGATACCACGAGGCCACCACGCACATACCACGAGCACTTTACGCACTTTTTCACATGGCAACAAATAAATGCTTACTTTGGCCAGTGCGGTTGTTACCCCTAACAAAAAAGTAATTTTATTTACAAAATCCGCTGCAATGATTGCGTTGGCATTTCTCCATTCTGCAAAGACATTGTACGGCGCTTCTTACAAAGGAATGTGTATTGGCATTTTGCTGTGGCTTCATGCATTATGCAACGGATTGTTTTCATATCGAGATGTGAGATACATTGCTCCCTCACTTCCTGTCATAACCCACTCCAATTACAATAATACTCATCGGGATTTACAATTTGCGCTTTTTATTGCCAATAATGCGCCTTCAATTACTCAACTCTATTTATGATTTATGAAGACAACTACAATTATCGGCAGCGGATGCGATCCACAATGCGATACTAGTTACTACAGACACAAAACCGCTGCGAAATAACAATTTTATGTTAATGTAATCCTTGCTATTTTGTTTTGCCGGAGAGTCGCATTAGCATTCGGAACACGAACAACATACACACGTAGAACTCTTTGTATTTTGATCAAATTCCACAGTTATTAGACTGAGCTCGTTTAGTGTCAGTGTTCACACTTAACGTGAAGCCTTCCCGCGGTCAGGTTAAATAATTAAAAGAAGGATTTGTCCAAAACATTGTTCGAATGATTTTAAGAAGGTTAACAGCGGAGGATTAAGGCCTGAGCTTTCTCGAACGTGTCGTGTTGGAGCGCAAGGGGTTCGTGGTGATGCCACAGATAATCTTATTAGCTTTGTGAGCGCATGCGGCGAGTTAAGCAGCTCGTAAATATTCCGCTCATCTATAGAGAACAGAGTTTTTGTGGCGCAGACAGAGTCGACCACGCGCCGAGTAAAAGCTTTTAACGAACACTCGAGCTCTGAGTACAGATGCTGTGTTTTGTGCGGGATGACGCTCGAGATAACTGGCCCGCGCGGCGCATACTGATGCGGTGCGGTGCCGCGGAGCTGCGGAGCCGCGGAGCCGCGTGCCGTGCTCCTACCAAATTGGATGATGTAGCGGACTCCGAGGCATTTTTATAACTCTGTTATTATTATATTGTGAATTTGAATCACGTTTTGACATTTGAACGGTGAATTTCCTATGTTGCGTCAATTTGCGTTCTGTCCTGTTTGTGAAACCGGCCGTTTCAACATTCTCACATAAAATAGAATAAAATATTTTAGACAAAAATGCATTAACATTTTAATGCATTTTATATTTGCTAATTATAAGATATTTATAAAGTCAAAACTTCTTTCGCGTGTGAAATGATCGGAGGTTGGTCGGCGATGCTATGGCGACGACACTGGTTTGTATGTTTGTATGCGCTGCGATTACAGCGCACTGCCAGCCTGCCGACACATCCTGGAAACACAATGAATTATAACGTTTCTTATTAACTTAAATAGTATTATGTGCCGCAGATAATTATCCACTTACCTACATGCGATCGCCTTCATAGAGCATTTAATTGATGTACAGTTTTAAGAAAAATAAAACACTATGAACGCCCTATTTTACGTTTATTTTTAGTATTGCGTTATAAAGTTACGAATTCCCTCTTATTATTTTATAACTTATATTTATTTATCCACTCCCATTAGCAAAATTTCGCTTAATAATATGAAATTTTAGTCTTTTGAGGAAGATTAAAGCCTCAAAACTCTTAACAATACAACAATAAAAATGTCGAAGTCGCCAGAGTTGTACATCGAAATACATATTTTCCGAGAGTCAAGGCTCCGCTACAATCCTTTGACATTTGCGCGCGTGTTATTAGCCACAATTTCATCGTAGGATGTGCAATCAGGGAGCTCTGTCATGCTGCTTGTGCGAAACAGCTCACAATTCACATAAGTGCTGCACCGGGCCAGTTATTAGCGATTCAGTAATTAGCAGGTAGCCCCGTATAATTATTACTAAAATATATAACTTTGACAGGCAGAAAAAGCGCGGTTTGATGGTTGTGTGCGGAATGACTGGTGAATTTCGCTGTTAACGACTAAGAATTTAATAAAAGTAATTGAGTTGCGATTATAGTGTCGACACCGGTATTTTATTTATTTTTGCCTTCGATACTTTATTCACAATGTACTAAAATGTGTGTCCATATCATTAAATGACAAAGATCTTTTAATTGAATCTTTTGAGTCGCCGTCGGTTTTAGTTTAGTCCATTCTTAGTTATAGTGATGTAGAACGGCAACGGGTTTTAGATAGATTTAGACTTGTCTTATTGATGTTGTGGGAGGAAGTTCTTAATAAGCACTTGATTTTTAATGCTTGTTCGGAGGTCGGTACAAACTATTTGAAAACACAACTATTGCATTTTATGTTAAAATATAAAACAAATAGCCAACTAGGAGTTGTTAAACAGTTTCCTACTCGTATCATTATCGATGACCTAGAGTCAACTTCCTTCGAGTTGTCTTAGTCACTAATACTCCACGCTTATGCCAACCCGCACTAGGCTAGCGTGGTGGACTATATCGCCTATCCACTGTTAATCTTACTCTCGATTGTAAAGGAGGTCCGTGCCCTGCAGAGGGACAGGTACGTATATGGTTTAATACAGATAACAGATATAGAAGCTCACGCCTACGCCTTTGAAGGGGTGGGTAAGAGCAATAATAGTGCAATTCAGTGTGTTGCTTTTATTTCCTTCCGAAACATGAATTCGCGTTGCAGTAATCTCCTGTATTCGTTTCTTTCATTAGAACCATAAAAAACGTAACCGAGCAGATTTTGAATTTCTGAATGATTGAGGATGATATGCATTGCTCAGGTGTTTCGCATGCCCGCCGCGTCCATTGACTGCGCCAAACCAGTTCGAGCCCCGGCTGAATGTTCTCGAACGTGTGTGTTTAACATAATCACCGCATCGCGTCCTTATGATCCAATTTACGGATAGCGTTTCCGCCACATTATTGTAATTCAAGCAAATTAACTTGCAAAATTGACTTGACGAATTAATTATATCGAAACATCTTCATTTTAACCTTGAAATCAGGCACCACGTGTGGATTTTTTGCGTTACATCAAATAAGATTGACTCCTGTATTTAAAGTGCGTATACAAATATAAATTTAATATGCACAACGCTCATACGACGTCGAGTATCTAAAGGCCATACAAATATATTTTCGTGCGGGGAGGGAATCGTTATATGTGGTAGAGCCACGCTGTTGTCAACCATGACTCAGCATGTGAATGGGCAGGCACGGCCGGGTTGGTGGTTGGCCTTTCACAGTCTCACCGAAGATCGACGTGAAGCGATAGCTATGATAGCTATATCAAACGAAACGCGAAAGCGTTTGGTGAGTAGGATTGCCAGATGCCTAATACCCCTTTCCTCTTCCTATCCTTTATCCTTCTCGCTCCCGTCCCGATTTGATGGGCCATCAACACATCCATGATCCAAGTGTTTTGTATGTTTATGGGCGGCAGTGATCACTCACCATCAGGTGACCTACTTGCTCATTTGCCGGACATATATATATAAAAAAACCTGCAACTTTCCGTAGGTACAGGAAAGCCAACTTCTTCGCCTCTGCGCTAAGCGGTGGTTATTCTGTACTCCATGTTCTATAACATTAATAATATCACGCTTGTATCATTGTAGTAGCCACAAATATGTATTTAGTGTAGCCTATTTTGTCGAGCATATTTCGGTTTCAAGATGTCACAGGGGATCAGTCCAAGTTACTTTTGGGCATAAATTCATAAAACTTATAGGACATGTTTTAAACATGAAAAGTAATAGTATTTTGTATTGTATTGTATCAGCCCATATACGACCCACTGCAGGGCACGGGCCTTCTCTACAATCAATTTATTTATTTAATTATTAAGTATGGGTGTATTATATTTGTGGGAACCCGTTTTTCACACAAAGTTGGTTGGTATTCGGTTTGCAATCAGATGCCAATTTAGACCAGCTTGGCAACAACTGGTTACCTCGAGGAGAACGACCCCCAAGTGTACGATTGAGAGTGGTTAGGCCATATAGTCCACCTCGCTGGCCTAGTGCGGGTTGGCGGACTTTTAAAAAGTAATAGTAATAACTGGATTTACCGACGCAGATACCGAATCCACAACCATGGTATGGCGGCCATTGTAGTGAATGAAGAACCTTTTCGAGTCAGATTAGAAAGAAAGCTCTATCCTAATAACATTACCTAACAAGTCGCAAAGCACAGCAATCTAGGAAATACATCGTATCTTGTCCTCGACCCTTCCACATCTCCACTACCGTTCCTTTCATCCTGCAATAAAACGTCAGCGTCAATCGCAGCGATATTATTTGACGCAATGAAGATTGCGCCGGTTGTGCCGCGTATTGGCTGCGCAGGAAATACATCATTAGCGCAGCATCCAGTCATGATCTACCTGCTGCATCGCTGTCGATCGCAGCCAGCGATATCGATATCGCTTTGGTTTTGTTGTACTCCATGTTGATTTTATAATTTGTGATGCGTGGTATGAAATTAATTTTGATTGCCGCTTATTTTTTTCGTTAAAGTTTTGGTACTTTTTGTGATACGTTTATAAGTAAGAATATTTCGCGTCATTTCTTATTTACTGTATGACGACTATTTAAAGTATTTTTACCCGCTGTGGTTGTAATATGGAATTTATCTTCAGATGTCCTAACCACCTGCTTTCGATTATTATAAGGATGCGTATAATTTTTCTAAAAGTATATCCTCCCGTATTCTAATCCCGTATTATAATTATGATCAAGCATAAGTATTAAGATTCACTACGAATCACTGCTGTCAAGAATGTCGCTCAGTTTATTCATCTCTACATTTAAAAAAAAATACAAGGAACTTGTCACAAATTCCCTGTCTATTTATGATGAAAATGATTATAAAAATAATTAACGGTCTCGGTCACATATCCACTGATCACATCCTATTGCTTACTGTTATTAAAAATACCGTTTCGTCACATATAAGTTAATTACTACCATTACTAATTGCCTAGTATCACATTATTTGTACAAATCATGGACCAAATGTTTATAGTTGTTACACAATAATCATTATTGAAATGTGCCATGAATTAATAAATAAGTAATAAGTGTTTGTGCCGTTGGCAATGTTGGAATTAACCTTTGAGAACTGGTATAATTCCATGGATGGCATACTGGATGTAACGATCAGCATTACTTTATTGATTAACATTGCAAATACGTATATTTTACAACAGGCTTCTTACGGCTTCAATTATGCGGAATTAATTCGGCAAATATTTGCACGGGGTCTGAGTGTAGAGTATATAAAATGTATTAGTAAAGGCATTCGCGACACATGTCTCAGCGTGGTAGACTATGGCATAAGCTCTCTCAATGGTGAAAGATGTCCATACCCTGCATTGGGACGTATATCATCATCGTAGTTTTCAGCTAGGTACTGGGAATCACTGCTTAATATAGACCTCTCCGAAGGATCTCCACAACGACCTCTTGGAAGCGTCTTCCGTTCGATGACTCTATGCAGTTACATGATCGTCCGACCACCGCATGGGTATTAACTAGGACATAGGTATATTATGTGCATTGAGTTGATTTATGAGTTAATCTACTTTGCTTCTTTGCAAGCAAAACGGTCCAAGGTGGACAGATGTACTGGTTAAGGTTGCAGGAAGGCGATTCTAACGGGTTGATATGAAATCTTTGTGACAAGCCTATCTTCAGCAGTGGATTTCCTATGGCTCAGGAGGGATATTAAATTATTTGTTAATACATATTTCGATGCGGTTGTGAGTAGTCTTAGTGCCGTCTCTCATGCCCGTTAGTTTTATGCGACGCGACGTTTAATGCGTGGACATCTTTATGGCGGTTTCACAAGTGCCCCCAATTGCCTCGGCAATATCACATGTAATACCATTAAGGCCGTGGAATCCATCGAAATATACGAGCTATTTTAATAACTTTCTAAAACTTAATTTGTGTAGAAGTAACCTTTCAGTATATTACTTTGTTACTGAGTACTATTAAATTTGTATTAGGTTCTTAATTATAAAATGGGATCGTCTGTTTTATTATATTATACATTTTCGTTCACAACTGTGAGGTTTTCATGAAACTAAATATTTTTTTCAAGTTTTCAAGTAATTTTCTTGTCGGCTTCTGTAATATCATTTGACGTAGCTTTTAGGTTATTTCTCTTGCTACTTTTAATAATTCATGATAATATAATCATGCACAAAAATAATGTCAGTAATGGACCTCCTGTGGCTAAAGAGAGAGAGAGAGAATCCACTAGGAATCTACACTTTCGATAAATAAGAACTCCGGTAATTGAGAAATCTGAACAAATAAAATATATCATCATACGCCGCCTTAAGATAGAAAGTGTATTGGATTAAAGTCATGATCTAGTTATTAAAACTAGTTATTATGAATTACGCGGTCGTTTGTCCGCGGTATTGTTGGCGAAAAATGAGCGTGGGCCATAATTGTATGGGCTGCGAGCGCGGCCAACAACAGTACCAATTCAGTTAATTACAGGCAACCACGAGCGCTCGTTACCCCGGTCACTGCCCCACCATCATAGCTCGGGTTTAGTCTATTTCGATAGCTTGTGGATTATAGATCTGAGATTAAACAGTGTTGTCTTTGTACTGCAACCGAAGAATAAAGGAAATAATGTATTACTGTTGATTAATTATAACTTCTGGTGTGGCTGATGGGGCAAAATGATCTTTAGTTGCAACACTAATATACATTGAAAATACCCAACACTAGTACTCGTATTAATGCTAGAAGTAGTTGTAAATCCTAAAATGATCGTTTATGTAGCTTTATTAGAGCGATAAAGTCTACATAAATTACCTAAATAGACACGTGTACTTGGCAGTGGGGTAATTAGTCTTCTCTCGGATATTTGTATAGTTGATAAAAGAGTTGTGCTGAGCGTTCTCTTTATGTCAAACAATTAATATCAGCGGCCTTAGTCCGAAGTATAATAGTTTATGACGCGGGAGATGGCAGTGCGCGATAAGCAGCATAACCGAAGTGTTAACAAAGCGCACACAATGCGCGCGGATACGCATCTCCCACTGATTCTCACACAAATCGCGCGCCGACTTTATCTCGCTAACATTTCACGATTACTGTTAAATGGTACAAGTTAAATTTACAGGGGCGGCCGGCGTCCATCCGTCTTGCGCAGTCGCAGGTAGCGGAATATGCGCCCTATTTGGTTGTGGCTTAGTTACGCGCATTATCGATGGCCGTAAATCGCGCTAACGGAGTACGCGATCACTTGTCGCGTCGCGTTGTCGCCTTGTCGCGTTGTCGCGCCGTGAATGGCCGGCTTTATTGTTAGTCGCGGCTCGGCTGACGTTGTTTTATGGCGGCGGTGCTTGATGGCAGCGTGTAGTGGGTACTGTGTGCTCGCTATTAGGGTAACTCTCTGCTGCGATCTACGAGCGCCCCCTGAGTGTATTACGGGAGTCGTGCACGCATCCTCAATGTATGATTGTATGGAAATGCCGCTCATATTGTTAACTAGCGGTAATGATGCTTCTTTACTTTATGTACGATGTGTCCAAGTGTTGGGTACAGTTGGGTGCAACTGTTGTTGACGTGTTGTCAACAACATTGACTTGCGGATCTTCTGAATAATATCATTCAAACTAGATAGTTGTACAAATATAACTCTCTCTTATTAGATTTCAATCTTCTGCTATAGGAAGTCCCGTTGCTGACACACGTCTCCTCCGAGGATTTTCATGGCGTTCTGTTATATTTAGAACCAATTCCTGAAACTTCACTTCATTGCATTTATATCATAACACAACGAATAATGCGAGCAGTTGTCCGCTGTCCGATTTACAAGTTGTTCGCGATACCGTGGGTAGTATGAAACGAATGGTATCGGTCGCTGTAGCGGCTCCTGGGGGCTGTTATTACATCTGTCAGCTTTATCTTTACATCGAATTAGCATACCAGCGATTACTGCAATAACTCCTACTTATTGTGTTGCTACATATTAGTTGTATTACTTACGGTGTTTTGTCTGGTTTTCCAATACATGTTGTAGATGTAGTTATTTACGTAGTAAAATATATTTTAATTAGAATTTGTACTATTGCATATGAAACTATAAATAATAATAAATACACCCAACAGTCACATACATATCCCTGACCCCACACTAAGACCGAGTCTTGTGTCGCGGGTATCGAAACAAACACTTGTGGTACTAAGGTGAAACTAATGTAAATTATGTGGTCTTGGGTCTCCGAGATACTTGAATGTAACTCAAATGTTACTGATTTTTACAGAAATGCAAATGAAATTAATCCAATATTTTATCAAGTCAACTTTACTGTGGATCGTAACATATTGTTAACAAAATGTAGGTACCTGAACGAACCCGGCGACGTCAGCTAGCGAGAACTAAAATATGTCAACAAACATTTCATTGTTGCTACCGTTTTCAACATTCCTGTTGAGGTGTGGCGCGCTAATAGCAGTGTTACGTGTCGCCGTGTCGCCCGCTGCCGCCTCGCCGCCTTGCCGCGGCGCTCGTGTTGCGCGACATGCCGCCTGTCGCAGCGACAACAGATACTTATACCGCTTCCTAGTTCTGCGTTACGTGTCGGGACCGCTCATTTCGGTGCTTTGTTTTGGTTATACGGGCATTTGTAATTGGAAGCGGTTTTCCTAGTTTACATTAGATCTATATTTTAGTTTAAACGATGTTATATTACGACAATCTAGTGACTACATATTTATATACGATATCATGGTTTGAATTCTAGTGCAGTAATTTCAATTGATTCAATTAAGAATGCTTTCTTGTAAATTGTAATCGCTAAAGGCACGGTGCAAATATTGTCAGCACGGAGCACCAACTTGGATTGTATCCAATATTAGTATTTTTTTATTGTAATAGTTCTGGGTATTCTAAAAGACGTGTGGAATAATTAAGCAAAACTACGACCGCTTCGGACTATTTTACAAACGTGATGAGTGAATCAAGCATGACACCTCCTCAGCAACATTGCTATGTTATTCTGAGTGATTGCTGGAAGTCTAGCAAAAGTCTCTACACCAGCTGTTTTATGCTTCCTACTTCTATTCATCGTCTTGAATCGCACCTTTCATTTGATGAAGGAAAATACATTTTCCTCAAGGAAAACTATCTTCAGCAATGAACTTCCTGTGCACGACGATGATTATATTGAGCATTGATTCATCTTTGCAACCTTTTAAGTTGACGAAGATCATTTAGTTCCAGTTGAGCTTCTTGCCTATCCCATCGCCTACGTAGTAAAGGCGCATTATATCGCGGAAAAAGAAAGTGTCGAAGTGAATCGATCGCGGCAGTATCTGGTGTTCTGTCGGTGCTGGACGCGACGTCGGCAATCAGATAACAATAAATAAGATGGCGTGATAAGCCGGCACGACTGCTTACTGCTTACCCTACCAAATGCGTATTGTTCCGCGCGACACTATCTCCTAGTGTCTGCTGCTGTTTGTACGGCAGCCGCTGAATTTTTAGCAGGATATTTGAAGTTATGAGGTTTGCCTGTATATTGTGTTTATATTCCGCATCGACTGAGGTATTACTATCTTAGAGAAGTGATGTAACTTTGTTGCGATCCGTTATCTGAGTAAGGTTACCAGAAGTTCAGTAAGACATGAAAGTGAGTGATAACTCAGTTGAGGGAGGAATTGAATATGAAATCAGTGGTGAAGGGTTTATAACTTGGCTAAATACTACTATCATTTGGAAGTGTGTTTCTATAGTTTGTTATCGCGTAAACATGTTTAACAGGCTTTAATAAAGCCTGCAATCCAAACAAAATTCCTGAAATATTCTGAAGGTTTTTCTGGGCTGCCGTGGTAGCCTACGTTTAATCACCTATCAACTGTACTAATAAAAATAAAATTACACGAGGCAGGCTTTTAGCAATGAGACGTACACGGACTTTTTTTTTAAAACGGTATACATTAAATTGCAATACAACTTTTAACACTCAATACCCCTGCAGCTGATTATTTCTTTGTGACATTGTTGTCATGTAATAATTTAGTCTAAGCTGCGCGTTATTGTCGACAGAGGCGCTGCGGTGCGATGGAGCAGTAAACGCAATATAAATCCCACACGCTCGTCGCTTATCATGTAAATGAGCTGCCAGTATGCGACCAACAGCAGCCGCCACAACACACTTTCACACAGATGTCTCGCGGAATTGCTAAATAACTAACGGGGTATATTTTATTCACCATGGACTGTGTAATACGAGTAAATACCACCGTGATACCTGTTTAACAAGATGTGTATGAAACGGGAGAAGGTCGGTTTCATTTTATTAAAGCATCGAAGCAATTGTTGGGAGATCAAATACTACAAGTTTGGGGTCTAGATGTTATAAGACTACACTTTAGTCGTTTTTGATGTCCTTCATACATTATTGTGTGTCGTGTGGGGATCGCAGTGTGTATGTAACTACAGGGTGTTTAAGAGTCAATGATTCTGTTCAATATCCAGGCTTCCGAAATTATGTATAATTCGTAATCGATTAAGGTCATTGGTCGGACCGGTTTATTAAATTTATTTCATTGAATAGCATCTAATAATAATTTAGTTCTTGTTCAGATACGAAATGAATATAAAAATACATATTTTAATAAATATTCCATTTTTAGTTTAATTACAAATTAATAAATCCATAGATTATATCTCTCGGAAGTCATATCGTGTAAGCTGTGTGGGTTTCGTCTAGGATGAGAATTTGACATATTAAAGGCTTACATGTTTTCCAATGAGGATTTTTGTCAGACCCTCTTTACTCAGCGATGCTGTGTCACATAAAGCAGGAAATCACCATCAGTCTGGCTTAGTTCGAGCACGTCTGGGAGCATTCACACCGTCTCACGCCGAGCGATTTATGCACTTTTCAACTCCTCACCTCTTTCGCATGCAAATCGCATTGTTCGGTGCGTAGCGAGGCCGCTCTCCGACTTACCGGCGCAGTGTCACATCTGCGGATTAGGCGGCACCGGCCGGCGGCGACGCAATGTGTTCATATTAACATAGCTCCGGATTAGCCGGCATCGTGAATTATGACGTAGTGTTAGTCGATGAGATATTGCGAATGTCACGTCAAAATATATTGAGTGCGCGGTCGTGTGGAACGGCCATTCATTGGGAAATAAAATGGACTTAATAATTTTTATGAGCAAAGTAATGTTTATTGCGACTTATAGACGTATAATCTTGGAAGGATACTGCGAATATATAATATCCTAGCTTATGTAAGCTTAACACAAAGCTTATTTAGTGTATTCACTAATACTTTGGCAACCTCTGTTGCGCAGTTGGTTAAAAGCTGGCTGTGAAATGAAAGGCCGCGAGTTCGACCCCCTCACCGAGGTACATGTTCGTATGATCCAGAGGCATTTGTTTCCCGTCTGGGTGTTTGTGAGCCTGAAGAGTCTCTCGTAGTTCGTGACACCCAAAAACTATGTATGTAATTAATCGACATTTCATTGAGACCAGTTTTAGATACATATCGTAAATACAGTGGGCTTTTCAAGATGTTTTCCCATGCCGCAATTACGATCAAACGGAAACGAATAAGAAGTAAAACATAAATACTTTTTACCTCACATCACAAAAAGCATAGAATTTCCAATGATTACGGATTACGTCACAGAGCTGAAGTAAAACATAGACTGAATTAAAGTATGGTAACCGCTACGAAGCAAAAAGTGGAGTGTTTTATTGCGCCGCGACTGGCCGCGTTATTGGCGGAGAAGCGGTGGGCATGTAGCTGCTATATTTATTTATCAAATTGCGTGATGTTTTTCAATGGAGTGGTTAATTAATTACTCGATGTCGATTAACAAGGAAAATGGATTGGGTGTAGTGGTCGTGTGTGCTCAGTGCTGTTAGTTATGGTGGTGTTTGGGACAAGTACAAAATTATAAATTAAGTCTGATAAAAGACGACTGGGTTTTTCAAAAAAAAGATTTGATAAAATACTTTATGAACATATTTAAAATAGATTCGATCAGTGCTAACATATTTTTTTATGAAGCCTAGTAGATGCTTTTTTGTAGAATTACATTTAAACTACTAGTATGTCATTTTCCGTGAAATAAAAATGGTAAAGCCATTCAGTAACATCATTGTACTTCAGCCTTACAGAACACCGACGTAAAGCGAAGGCTTTGCCCTCTTGCTTTGTTCGGCGGTGATTCTACCGCCCTTTATCTTTCCTCTTTTTTATTTTGAGAGTTGTCGTCATTGATTCAGGTGTGGTGGATGTTTATGGTCGTCGGTAATCACTTTCCATCTGGTTACCTCTTTGCTCATTTGTGGGACCTCTGCACCCCATTACCTCTCTCTCTCTCTCTTTCTTCAGCCACATGAAGTCCACTGCTGAACATAGACCCCCCCATAGATCGCCACATAGACCTGTTGGAAGCGGCCAGCATTACCACTAGCCGTAGGTACTTCATTTTCAAAAATATTCATATATCAATCCACTACATGAAAGAACTGGCAGGCGAGCACTATATTAAGTATTTTCTTGATTATACTGCAGCGGCTTGTTCTGGCAGCGTGGCGCCCCGCCGAGCGCCTATTCCGCTCACGACGCTCCAACCGCTCGCAACGCTCAAAACGCTTGCAAGCGCTGCCAGAGATTTATGCGACCGATTGCTCGCCCCCCGCCGGGCGGAGAGCGGCCGAACGCTCATTTGCATCTCAGCTTAATTAAATTTGCAAATATTTATACGAGTGAGAAAGTTGTGACGATCGATATTGTTGCGGGTTCGAGACAACTTGTTTTAGTTTTGACGTGTATTGAGTTATGAGCGGTAAGGGAACTTAAAGAGCATTAACCGCGTCGTTTTTACTTCCTTCTTATTTGATTTTCATTATTTTGTTAAATATGTTGCAGTAATGAAATGTTGATACCACAGTATGGGGACTGAAACAAGGACAGGTATTGTTAGGACTATACATTAATAAATGACCATGCATGGTGGCGACTCGTCAATTTTCAGTTCAATTTTACACTAAACTGTATTACACCCTCCATGGAATCGAAAACTTTCCAAAGTAAATTACACCGAAGAAGTTAATTCGATCGTGACAGCCTGTGCGTAAGTTAAGATAACAAGCGCGGAATCACTTGCCTAGTATACCTGGTAAGATCAGAATACGTATAGGTCCTAGTATATTTATTACTAGTATATTGGCGCGGGAGTTCCTGATCACGCATGCGGCCTCCCGTGGTGATTGACAGTTGAGGCGGCGGGGTTGAAGTGAGCCTGCGCCGTAAGGGGGCAGGAGGGGGGTGCTACCAGCCGAGCTGCTGTCAATTATGCGCACGCTCATCCATCACCTGTGACCAGCCACCACTCACCACCCACCAGTCACCAGCGACTAACGACCCAGCACAAGACAAACAGTGCTTCAAGTTCTCGAATGTTCATTGGGCGCGGTAGATTTGTAGTTTTTGAGGAGTATCGTCAATTCTATTGTTAATAAAAAAATGTATTATTATTGTAAAAATTTTACAATTATTAAATTTGTTATATTAATTGTTTTTAAAATAAATCCACAAAATAACACTACGACGACTCTATGCGGTCATATCAAATTAAAAAAGACATTCAAAAATATAGAGAAAGTTAACATGATTCATGACAAATAAACTACTTTTACATGCAATTATCATATAGATATGCAGAAACTCAATTTAATAACATTTTCCCTATGTCGTTTGCCTCTCTCTGCACACTGCACAATAGTCTAATTAGATACTTAGATAGCTATCCAGTAGTATAAAGCTGTGCTGCATGCATAACACATCAGCTGCGCCTTGGTGAGAGCCGACACCTTCGCCGATGAGACCGACTGGGGTGGAGATCCTATGTGCACGGAATCTAGATTTCTTTATTTTAATCTACTTTAAACTGGGCGGGTGTGTTGGATTTGCTGTATAGGTTTTTTTTAAGTTAAACGCGTTCATGGTAAATTACATTACATTGAAAAAGTAGATTTTGTAATTGAGAGCTGTAACAACGTATTAGTAAATTCAACACAAACTAACCTCTCTCTTCACGTGGAACTGCGTGTTATTAGCGAGCTATTCAACAGTAAAAAGTTAAATCCTAATGATGCGGGAAGTCAGCAGGGGTTGGCACGCGCTGCTCCGCCATGCATAATGCATCAGCTGTCCCAGGGAGCTGACACCTTCGCTGATGAGGCCGCCTGGGGTGCAGGTGGTCATCCAACGAGAAGTCTAGATTTCTTTCTTTTAAACCAGACGATAATATGTACTTGTTCAAATGTATTCATAGTAAATTACATCGAACCAAAAAATAAGAAAAAGTAATTTAGAGCTTTATCAACATTTTTATAATTTTTAACGGATTACTTCTCTGTTCTCATTGCACTCACGATACGAGTATCTAATTAACGAGCTATGCAATAGTTAAAAGGCTATCTTAGAGTTGCAGTGCTGGGAGCTTCAGGAAGTCGGCAGCGGTTGGCACGCGTCAGCACTCGCCATGCATAACACATCAGCTGTCCCGGGGAGCTGACACCTACGCTGAGGAGGCCACCTGAGGTGCAGGTGGTCATCCTATCTGCAAGAAATCTAGATTCATTTATTTTAATCTACCTTAAACTAGGTGGATCCTGAGACATGAATAAATAAATGAATTGGTAGCTCGCTTATGTAAGTCCGATGGGGTTAGCAAAAAGCCTAATAGTGCCATCCACATCATTGAGTTTATGTCCCACTCAAGATATGATAGAGAGTAACCCTAACTCTATTGGAATGTCGTGTATAAAAACAGATCCAAAAAAATATCTACTTTTTACAATCTGTATGTTCCTGGAACAAAAAAATCCTAGTTCAGTTTCTATATTTATATACGCTCACCTGCCCGAGGCTACAATTTTGCGTGTAGTTGTTGGGTGTGCTTATTAGATCTTTGCGACGCGGAATTCAGGTCAGAATCGTGAGGATTGTGTATAAATTGATTAGAGCAGTGGTCAGTCTAGTTCGGTGCATGTCAATTGAGATAGGAGCCTGTTGCCACCGACCGACGCGACAGTTTACCAAGCCTTCGGAGCAAGGATCCAACTCATGCATATTTGTATTGCCCCATACTAATTCTACTACTGAACTTTATAAACAACTAGCGCTCCGACCTAGCTTCGCCCGGCTGCAGATATTTCTACTCCGCTAGACATTAGGAATCTATGTAGTATCAATAAAAAAGAACTAATCGTATAAACCATCCTCTTGAGTGA
Source organism: Theretra japonica (assembly GCA_033459515.1). Lineage (NCBI taxonomy): Eukaryota > Metazoa > Arthropoda > Insecta > Lepidoptera > Sphingidae > Theretra > Theretra japonica. The sequence continues at coordinate 124,269 of CM065951.1, read as the reverse complement.
TTCAATGTTCACCTGATGGTAAGTGATCAATGCCGCCCATGAACATCCACAACGCTATAATACATAAATAATTTAAAGGTTTTGTAAGGACAGCGGGAAGCGACTTTATTTTATACCTAGTATAGAAGTATGTAGGTCTGTATCTGTATCTAACGAAGCTCCTATGACTAAACGTGATTTCTCTTAATTTTAAATTCAAGAGCAAGCCATAAATTCTACTTACTGAGCGAAAAGCTACGGTACATTTTACCATATCTTCTTTCCATCATTACAGATGTTGAGGTAAATAAATACAAATAGACCTGTTTTCCTATACGTACGTTTACGCAGTCGTAAACGTGATGATGCAGTCATCATCAGAGAGAGAGGCAGATATGCTATTAATGGCATTCACAGTTTATCAAAGGGAGAGAGAGATACCATTATTGCTAATCACAGTTTAACTATTTTATAATATTTCGTTTAGAAATATAGCATAAAAATAACTTATTGCCACGCTAGGCGCAGTTTCTAGCTTTCTTAGCTCCGGATAATTCACATGAAGTTTTCCAAATCGATGAACTCACACACCTAGATTGCTTATTCTGAGAATTTAACCTCATATTTCATATAATACGTATTTTCTTGGCAATCCAAATTTTGAATTCTCCACAAGCATCCCATATATTCGCCACATGAAGCGCATGCGCAGTAGCAACACGCATGGCCCAGTGCTTGAAGCGTGGTTGTTGTAATGGATGCTGCGACGCATACGTCGAGTTCTTGTGAAACGGAGCGCATCAATCACGCATCTCTTCCGCCGAGACTCGTTTCATTTCGTACGTTATGATATGGGCTTCGGTCTCTCTGCTGTTTGTTAAGAATACGATTTTATATTATTGTTGGGGAATTTTCGCTTGTTTATGGTTTATGAGTTGGACCCAAATGTAAACGTGAGTGGATCTTATTCTAAATTTAGATTAGTTTACGAAGAGTGTACGTATTATTTCAAAATTCTATTTACGCTATTAAACAACGAGGAACGATGGCACGTCATGAAGTTTCGACTTAACAACTCCAACCTTAATCAATGATTTTTTAGTAAATTTTTTATAAGACAAGGTGGCGTGTAATTTATGGGGAATTTTGTGATAAGCCTATAATATTCGAATTTACATTACTTATACAGTACCAATTAAATTGGAAGCTCTTAATATTACACTTGTGAATTGACACAATGTTATTAGTTTCAACGTTCCTACAGCAATCCTACAAGCATTGCTTCACTGAGAACTCGTAGTTATTAATGAATACAAATATTATTATAATTGGTGGATGTTTGTGTGCGCACGTCACCGGCGGCTCGGTGAGTGTGGCAACTCTGTTCCCAGGGGGGGCACTCGCTAAAATTAACCCATTAACATCAATTAGTCTGAGAACGCTTACTACAACGATACGGACGGACACAGTGCGATCACTTTGTTTGTGCTATTTTAGAGAATTAGGTTGGATTTTGATAACTGATCATTCACTTTGTGATCTAGTTCTTTATTAAAATAATATGATATCAGCCTTTCCATCTCCAGCGCCACTCAATCGAAAGTACGATTGAGATGGCGTAGCCTATTCACTACTCGCTCGCACTCGCTTACTAGTCCACTACAGTCCCATAGTACCAGATTACGGGTTGGTGAACATCATATTATACCAGATTAATTTCTTTGTGTATGTTATAATGCATATTTCCTCACAATGTTCACTGATAAAATTGACAGTCATTGACTATGAATACGAAAATTCTTAAGAGTATACCGCTGGATTAGAACGCTTGAACGCCGTCTAACCAGTCCCTGTTTGGTCCACCTATAGACCACTATGCATCCGTCAAACCCACTCATTTAAATTTATTCACAAATTCCGCATAACCAAAGCACTCCTAATCCATGTAATTAAAACAGTGCCGTACTGTACCTTCGCAGCGTGGCGCCGCCCGAGGCTACTGACCGGCTCGTAACCAGCGCAGTACTCAGCACTTCTCCACCGTATTATATCAAGTCACATTGACGAGACTAGAGCATCCACTTTAAAGAAAATATGGGGACAATCGGCCGGTCGTTGAGGAGGATCGATTCGTAATTGTCACTCAAAAGTGATTGCTACGACAATAGCTGTGAAAATGCAATTAAAATAATGGCGGCATTAATTATAGGGTATCCAATCGTTAATCGAAGATGCGGAATTTTCTTACAATTATATATTTAACTGACTCATCCGGAAATCAGAAAAGTAACATTGTTATTGTTGTGATTCGTTAAGCAAGATTAGAGGAGATTATATCGTTGGTGGTACAATATTCATGCTCGCCCTAACAGCAAACACCATACACGGTAGCGGAAAACCCATCAAAGTGACACATCTGTTTCGCATTGCGGGTCCAACCTGTGCATACCTGGTTCAGAACGGCCGTGTGTAATTGTGTCAACTGATGAAGAAAGCCATCTGTCATCGGCGGAGAATCTGTTTGGATTGTACTGCAATTAAAATCAAATAAATTGTATTTGCAAACATGGAAAAAAAAACATGGGAGTAAACTAAAATATATCGATCGTGTAAACTAAAGTATACGAGTATATTCAAAAATTGAAACAGAATTCAAAGACTGTTGGAACGCAGGATAATTCTAAATACGAACTTTCCCGGCAAATTCGTGACGTGTGGCTCCCCCATCACTACTGCTCGGTAATCGTGGAATTAAATTGGGATATAAGCGTTAAATGAGATGATTCTCGTGGCCGCGGGCTACGTGCGTCACCGCTGCGTTTTTTTTTGCCACAGATTACAGTTTAAAAGTTACGGAGAGAGTTAACGGATGTTTAATTGTGTACGATGTCACACTGAGGCTTTATTACTTTGAGTTGTCGTTATTATTTTAATTGCTCTTTTGACCGCTCAATTTTCGATTTTCAATTTATATAATTCAATGTTAGTTTCACATTGACTCAATATCGGTTCGCAGAAATATGGATTTTATTATAAGAATGTTAAGTTCAGTTGATCAATATAGACATTCTTATATGTTTAAAAGGTTTTTGCGAATCAAATAAAATATGTATACGAACGGACCTGTTTCACGGTGTTGTCAATCCATATACTTTGTCAGACAGACGTTATATACCTGGGTTAAACGAAATTCCTCCGAACCCGAATAACAAACTGTCGATTATTTCTCAAGGAAATGAATGTGCATATCAGAGGTGACCTATAGTTGGTGTTATTGTCGACTCACGCGTAGTAATGGTGACGCATGCGCATGAGAGATCCACGCCCCCCTCTAATTACGCACCAAACGTCTGTGAAACAGAAGCCTTTGGATATTGTGAGCTTTACGCTTGTTTGGCTGCTTTCATAGATCATTGTATCGTTCAAGGTTGATTCAAACATACATAAGATCAGGCTTCTGGGCAGAGATACCATTACAGATATGGACCTTTTGCCGAGCTTGTATCAGACCCAAGATGTATTTTAAAAAGGCTGACCCTAACACTATATTTGACGCAATATTCCTAAGATTTATTTTTAACTCCATCTGATCATTGCACTTTGGGCCACACAATTCATACACGTTATGAATAGACAAATAAGCAGTATTAATTTATAAACATGACACAATATTCGTTATTCTACTTATCAATATAGATAGCGATAACGATCGCCTTTCCGCTTAGCATCCTCCACGTCGACCTTGATCGTCCTAATCTCTAATTTAATCTATTATATTTCTCGCTAATCAGGAAAAGAATGGAAATGTATGAATTAAAATAAATATTCTCATAATAATATTATGATTAAAAATGTCAAGGTGGAATTGGTAGTTAAGATATAGATTTTGTTAGGATTTTCTAGACCCCGCAGATAAGATAAGATAAGATACGTACAAAGTTTTATATAGTTGGCGTTAAATACAATGAAAACAATACCCGGATCCGAAACAAGTAGCTATTTGTGTAAACAAACGTTTATCTCGGTGGCGGGATCGAACCCGCGGCCTCTCGTGTTACTGCCGTTGTCTAACCAACTTGCCACAAGCAACTACGCCACGGGGATTGTTAAAAGGAGTTGTATTACGTCGTTGGTATAATGACTAGTCGTTGAATTTCCTCTTAAACAAATATAATAAATCATATTAGCCCAGAGCCTCACAGTAATTACAATGTTTACCTTTGGATAGTTGAAGTATTGGTATTTTTATGAGTGTATCTACATCGGTTCAGTATTAGTGAGTATAAATGTATCGGTTGTGAAACGCTGATGTGGAGCAGTCCAAGGCCCGCGACCGTTTAATTATGATGGTCGTTAAGTAAATTACTAATTCAAACATGCTCGAAGGTAAATATCAATTTCTCACGCCACAGTTTCGCAACACCGCGCGGACCTACAGACACACACACTCACTCACATTATGTCATCTGACTTCATTATAATACTATACAGAAGCGTTGTTGCTCCTTGCCAAAGTTAATTTGAATTAACACGTGTTAATCTAGTCGCAAATTAGGTTGCAAATTGCAAGGCTTTAGGATCAATTCGTAGGGTAGTAAAAGCATCTCGTGTCAACATTCTCAAAATATAGGTTTTGATAGCCCAAACAAATTAACATTTGCCAGGCAACCACATTTAAAATCGTTACCTAAATTCTGCAGCATTATAAAGAATCAGTTTAGGCGGATGTTACGTTATTATAGAATTAATCGTAATAAGAATATACAGGTTTAATTTTGCATATGAATTGCTCATGCATTACATTAAAACCAATAAATATAATCCCCTATTTAATACATTGAGTCTAGTCGCTTCTGATCCTGACAGCGCTGACTATAAATTCTTCATTAATTTGTCGTTTGTTAAGTAATACGCGGCCCACTGGTGGGCGGCGCGTGGGCGTCGTGGGATCAAGCTTTGAGCCTTCTATCAGTGTTGACACATAGAGAATAATTCCGATGTAATATGATACACACTTGACGTAGAAAGTGCTTGTTAAGTTATTGAAGTCACTTGAACTTGTTTCCCAACAATGACAACTCGGTTTTAAATAATCACATTGTACATATATAGGAATGTGGGTTTATAGAACTCAATATAGATGCTTTGTCCTTTCTACAATTCAATAAAATTGAATGGACAGTTTCGTAATATGAAAATTGTAACAATTCTAGAAACAGCATATTGTAATTTATCTAGAGTTGTTGTTTAGGGGATGTTAGGATCCAAGGATGCAAGGCGCCGGCTCGGCAGGTACCACTGCTTTGTGTATGTCTGCGGCCAGGCAGCGTGTCAGCACCGTTGTGTTCCGGTTAGGACATTGCAGCTGGGCCTAACAGGCCATTAAGGAGCTTAATGTTTTAAGTCTCAAAAATACAAGCACACTACACTGCTGTAATAACATCTTTATATTATTACGACTCAAAATCTGCAAAATCCGCACTGAGTGGGTTTTATGAGTCTGTTCAGTTTAAGCCGTTAGGTGCCGTAAATTACTCGAGTTATCGCCCGTTCCAGTTAAACGTTCATACTTCTTCTGGAATTATGTCGCTTAGTAATTTCGTTTCAATTTAGGGTATCGGTACCTGTTAGGGATACTTGAATTAAAGTCCGTTTATTGATAAGTTATTGTAAATTAAAGAAACACAACTATTCATATAATAAATACATTTAAATATCTGTATTCTGCACGCTTGTGTAGAATTTTATAATAAATTGGCTGTAGTTGATTATCCAGAAAAACATTATACCTAACGTGATAATTTTCCTTTAGAATGGGTATCAAGCTTATTCGCATTTGAAATGGTGAAGCGTGAAGGTGTGTTTCTCACAAAATAGGTGAAAATAAAACTAAATCTGGTATAGAAACATAGGAATATGTAATATGGGTGCTTTTATTAAATTTTCTTTCTGACAGTATAATTGTGTTCAACGATTTGTGGATTCTTGGTTTGGCATTGCATTCCACCTACTATCAGGTACATTGTTGTCACTATCTCGTGCTCCTATAATAAAATATATCAAGAAATCAGTAGGTTTTACTAACAGAAAATCATGAGTTTCCCGATTCTGGAAGTGATTTCCACCAATTTCAGCCTTCACATAAAAATCGTTAGTTCCCTTTTGGTGTCTTCGTTGATGGTGTCGTTAACAAGTGCTCCTACCTCACTGGTGTTTAATTAACAGTAACACCACGCAATATATAGTAGTGTTTGGACAGCACCGTGACGTGATGACTGACTCATGCGACTTGCCACTTACTTGGGCGAGTCACTAGGCAGTGTCACTTATCGGGAATTAGAGCGGTTGAGTCATGGGAACAACTGAATGATTCTCACTTGCAAATTGATTTGTAGGACTGTTTTAATTTGAGTGAACTTGCATGACGAACCCTGAGGCAGGGTCTCAGGAGGAATGATTACATCTTGCAGTTCGATTACGCTGACGTGCTTTAAACCGGTTATATAATAGCTACCGGATTTATGGAGTAGATCTGAACTTCTTAGCATTAATAAAACATCCTCTGATTGTGGTCTGAGCACAGAACCTAGAGCAACACAAGCTAAGAATGGAATCGCGCGTTAATTTCATATCCAGTCCCTCCCGCTGCGCGTACTGTCAAATGATATTTTAATCCAGCGCCGGCGACCGCGAAAAAATGTAATAACACATGAGCGAAGTTGATTTAATACAGCGTGGAATGCAGATGTTTTGCCGTGATTGTCACCGTGCCGCCTCCGCCGTATTAAAATTCATGCGGTCCTTTTTGTGTGGCGGCAAACAACACCGAGACAAAATTATTAAGATGGTATAAAACTGGCGGCTGCTGATGGCGAGCAAAAACCCTCCGCCGCGCCGCCCGCGCATGATTGATGACCAGGAGCAAGGGACTACTGCCAGGCCCCTCTATGCGTTTCTAGATCTGTAATAGTAGGTTATGCTCTATTTATTTTCATCCCATTCGTTTTGCTTGTTGGTTGTTTCGTTGCGGGTTGGAGGTGGGTTCCATATTCCCAGAGACTCATAATTTTTAGTCTACGGTTTCGTTAAAATGTGTGTCATTATTGATCTCACTCACAAGAGTTGCAGTGGCGGATGTTGCTGTATTCTTTACGAGGTTAAATTGCAGTATATTAAGAGGTTCAAAACCTTGGAAATTATATGTATATGATACTTCGCAGAATTACAATTTACGGTTTATATTAACCAAGACCTACTCAAAAAATTAATGTCAAATTATTCGTAATTTTAGGATTTAATGTGGGAAACAGTTCATGCTTGCAATAAAATTGCAATGCAACATAGTAACAAAACGAGTCACTTGCGTCACTTTGAAAGTCCGAAAAGATTGTTATTCCTCACTCTATAAAAATAAACATGATCAGGTCTGGTTTGATAGAGCCATAGAGCAGAGCAACTAAAAATAAAATGGAGGCAATTTGATGAAGTGAGCGATGAAAAACAATATGTTGGAGCAGCAGCGATGTAATTGCATGTGTGGCTCCGGCGTGAGCCGCGCTCGCCTCCGCATTTCATTTCCAATAGGATTTAACCAATTTGTCACAGTTTGCACGCACACGGCTCCGTTTCTCACAGGGCCCGCTCGGAGCGCGTGGGCGGTCTCCATTCCCTACATATTTTTTTCACCACACCGCATTATAATAAAATGAAAAACGCACCGTGTGTGACCACTTCCCACCGGCGATTTTATTATCTCATTAGCGTGAAGAATGTCTTCATAAAGTGTCGCCGGCCGCGGGCAAGCGCGGGACATCGTTCATTACCCACTCTAATGGCTTTAATAAAATACTATATTTTGCTTTACCACTCACTGTTACTATCGCACATATTACACTTTTGTTTACATTGCTAGCCTACCTATGTATTTTAGTAGATTGCTTGTACTAAACGAGCAATGGATCTAAAACGAGAGTTTTGCATCACAGTCGTGATGTGCTATTGGTGCGGGAGCCATTAAAGGAGAGCCTGGAGCTAGGGGCGGCTGGCCGGGCTGGCTGGCGCGGTGAGGCGCGGTGAGACGAGGTGAGTCGGGGCCAGGTGGACTCCCTCGGGGTGCGCTACCGACCGCACGATGTTATCGCTCGCCAGTATTGTTGGCTCGTTCGCAGCTTGTCGAACTTCATAATTGGCACTCGCTGCGAACGCTACAATTACACTGGAGGTTATTTACGAGTGCCTCCGGCGGTTAATTGATATCGTAATGTATTAACTGCGCGGTTATTAAGACGCATTAGTGTAATCAGGCCGGGGGCGTGGGATATCGGAGCTGATAACAAAACTCGTGCACACCGACATATCACTTTATTAGCAGTTTGGACGATTGTCAATATTGTGTTTTCTATAGCAAGATAAAACCTCGCGTCATTTGCAGTGATGCTTTACAGATGGCCTTTCGGATGTGAAGACTGAAGTTCTTTTTGCCCGAGATTATTCCTCTCTAGTTCATAACTTTGTCTTCGTTTTCGGGGAAAATGGAGATTAATATTTTATTTCTAACTCCTGTTCGTTGGACAACATTATTTTATTAGCGGATTAGAGACAAGTTAGAAATTGTCAGAGACTTACTCAGCTTCAATGCTCGGTGTTGTTAACATTGGTACCATTGTCGGTCGTGGTTTATAGGAGTTGCAGATAGGTGAGTAAAAGCAGCATAGTTTCCAAGTCAAACATTCTATTGCAAAATCCATTCTCCTGTGATACATAATTTCATGCCTTTTATAGAAAGGCTGAGTAGAATCATCTCCAACACAATTGGCAAATGATTCCACCATTTACATAAACAAGCATTGCGTTTGAATAGCGCGTGTGTTGGGAGATTGCTCTATCGTGTCGCTATTCGCTGAACTATTCCGCGGTTGCCCAACATTGTCCTTATGTGGACATGGTAATGCTGGCCCAAATGGGCACAATGGTAAGTGTTTCCAGCGTCGGAGTAGGGCTGCCTGCCCACGACCAGCATGCGGCGATGTAGTGCTTTTTTATTGCTTATAAATTCAGTAAACGTCAAGATTTTTACTATTAACATGTTTGGGTGCAATACAAATAAGATGTAGTGGTTACGTCGTTTATTTAAAATTAGTTGTTTTTGCTGACAAGTCCAATGCTTTGATTTTATAATAAGTGAAGGAATGACTAAAAATGCCGCCCAAAATTAAGCGCATGGGTGTATGGTAGCAGGTTCTTTTGACGGCGTTACAAAACCGGTAATTGAGGCTGATAATTAGCAACACATAAGCTTCTGTGAAATTACCTCTTATGCACACATCTATCCATCCATCAGCCAAAGGAAGGCCACTGCTGAACATAGGCCTCCCCCAATGATCTCCACAGTGACCTGTTGGAGGCAGCCTGCGACGTCCCGCGACCTTTACCAAGTCGTCGGACCACCTTATGGGTGGACAGTCAAATACACACAAAAAGTCAAAGAAATTGAAAATGTTTGGCCTTTATATCGTCGATGACGAAGAACGGCATAGATAGGGGTATAAGGTAAAAACTAAAAAGCGTGTGATCCGCCCGGCAGGACATATCATTATCAGGCTTGATGAAATCTTCTGTTATGTAGCCTCCCATGTACATAGCTGCGAAGCTTGTCGATATTGGTTTAGTGTAATGGTAAGTGATAACTGCGAATGCAAGCGACAGCCCTGTGCGTGTTGGTGGACCGCGCGGCGCCCGCGGCTGACTCGCACTCGCCACATCGATCATATCGACGCGTCACGCGGACCACAATTGGGCACCGATTTGCGTCCATCACCATGATTTAGTCTCCGCCAAACAACTGGCCTGACACCGCTTGAATTAGCCTCATACTTGTCCAACTGCAATTTACTCTGATTGATTTAATGTCCGTTTAAATCAGTAAATAATCGTGATTGTTTTATGTTCGGTAATGCGAGGTGACTGAACAAAAACTCTAATGTTACCTATTGGAAAGTTTGGTGTTCGGTTCACAATTGATTTACTTGCAATGTAATTGATAGGCTATTTAAGATTATTGTTCTTAATAACAATGTTCTCGATTGTTTTATACGTATAATAGGCACTTATAATTTCACATGTATAAATTTCATAAATTATATATTACTCGTAGTCTCAATTTCAATCGACCACTCAATTTAAGATGTATCCTATGCACAGCATGAGATAGTCTGAAAAGAAATAGAGATATTTATATGTTGATTATTTGTTAAATATATTTTTGTCGTTGTTTTTTTTTATTTTACTCTTAATAGAATAAATATAGGTACCTTGTTACTTATTGTATATCCTTTCGTATTAATGATATTATCTAACCCTTTATAAATAATGCCAAACAAAAGACTCACACGTAAGTATCTACAGAAAGTGTCAGTGGATGTTATCGGTGTGTTAGTATTTTGTTATGATGCATTGTGTGGAGGAGATATCGGTGCGTCGTCGGTGAGGCAACGCGCGGGGTCTCAGCTTGTTCGCCCTCAAGTATCGATGTAGAGTTTAAATTTAGTGGAATACTTGCCCTCTGCGCCCACGCGAGCCCTGCCTCGTGCTAACTGACAAGGCGAGAGCCGCACACCGCTGTGCGACCAGCACTACACTTAACATCAGGTGCACGATAAACTGCTTTTTGTGGTACAAATTATTTATTTCTTAAAGTCGTTTTACATCTAGTATCTAATCAGATTAAGCCGTCATAAAGAAACTAAATTATTAATGACAAAAGTTCAAAGGATAAATTCAAAGCTGATGCAGCTTATTACCAGTAGGGGGCTTTTGTTCCAATCCATCAGCCAAAGGAAGTCCACTGCTGAACATAGGCCTCTCCCAATGATTTCCACAGTTACCTGTTGGAGGCAGCCTGCATCCAGCGACGTCCCGCATCCTTTACCAGATCGTCTGACCACCCAGTGGGTGGACGTCCCACGCTGCGCTTTCCGCTTCGTGGCCTCCATTCGAGAACTTTTTGGCCCCATCGGCCATCAGTTCTCTGTGCTATGTGCCCCGCCCATTGCCCCATCAACTTGCTAATCCGCTGAGCTATGTCGATTACTTTAGTTCTCCTACTCCGCATTTCTGATTCGATCTCGTAGGGAAACCTCGAGCATAGCCCTCTCCAGTGGGCTTTAGTTGCAATGTTCTAAAACTATTTACAGCCTACGTGTCTCTTCAGCCACGGGAAGGTCACTACTGAACATAGACATCCCCCAAGAAAGTCTACAATCCATATAGACCTGTTTGAAGTTGCATTCAACGATTTCCAGGGTAAGCCATGTTGCCACCTTGTAGGTAAACTGACGTCCAAAGCTACAGTAATGTTGACATAATGTTGATTAAAGTGCAAGCATTACTTTAAACAAGGACATCTGTTTCTTGTCATAACTTTGAAAACATCAAATACGAGAAATCATGCGCAACTCCTGGTAATATTTCCGTTCATAAAGGCATGTGTAGAAGAATTTCCCGAGTAGTGTAGGGTCGCTCGTCAGCGCCGCGCCCGCCCTCGCATCTCCACGGCAATGTTGATAAAGGCATATTTTATTATAAACGCATACACTGCACAGTCAGGGATTCAGATGTTTGTTTTAGTGGCTTTATTGAGAAATCGATTAGTATTGTAAAATTGCAAATTGTGGAAATTGGACCATTAGCTTTCATAGTCAGTCTCGAGATTTATCTAGGCCAAGCTAAGAAAGTATGTCAGAGTCACGTCTACGTGCACTATGCACATTTAATCTTCCGATACTTCTACGTGGCTGTTTGTATTTTTATCAATTCTTATCCCCAAAATAAATATGCTTAACAAGATATTTATGCGTTATATTAAATCGATAAACACGCGTAATTAATTCATGGCCTAAATATCCAACTACGGACATCACGGTTCACAGACATTAATCGAATGAGGCGCCGCTCGATTTATTTTTAGTAAAGCCGTAGGTACCCAAGTTATCTGAAATCTATTTTTTGCTCTTCCAATAATCCCGCGTTTAATATTTTGCCAACAATTTTTTGCAACAATTCTGCCAATGATTGACGTCCGCGAATTAAACCGTGATGTTTTCTGTCACTAAAAAACATAATAAATGTGATGTGAAGCGGATTTAATTAATTAACTAAAAAACGGCACACTTAATATATGGCCGCATAACGGCATCGAGAATAATGTTTTATTGCGGACTAGTTGCTTCTACACCTAAAATATTACTTTGTTTAAATATTTTTCATCACTAATTTGAAAGAAATATAATTTATGAAACTGTTTCTCCTTCTATTTGATTGATATTTGTGTGCGGTAGAGCCGTGCAGTGTGTAGTCCGATAAATGTTCATTGTTATCTTTGGGGCGGTGAGTGAAGCGGAAGATGGTGGTTGAATATTCGTATTCCCCAGATAGCGGCCACCGTGTACTTACGATGGTCGACAACTCGTCATAGTGACCCACGCAAGGTTGTCGTGTTTCTGGTTCAGCCTGTATATATCTACATTTCAACAGGCCGTTCAATTTACCTAGCACCAAACATTAACCACGACTAAAACTGAAGATTATTACATGGCGTTATTCCTAAACTTCCTTTTTATATTTAAGGGTTTAATATAAGGTAGAAAATAGGGGGCTTGTATCCACTGCACATCGCTCGGAGTTTGTGCCCGCGACCTCAATCGCTTTGTCGACGTATTAACCGGAGTGTCATTGTGATCGGCAGCCGGGGACATGTTTATCTCATAACAAACCGCTATTATCATAATTTTTCTATTGAACACCGCCATATATCGTATTGTAGTCGGCCCAATGTGAGCGCGGCGAACATCTTGCTCCGAGCGCGGCCATAAATTGAGTGTTGAGTAATAATTTCAGTTATTTATCGACCAGTCTCTGGAGTTACTAATATTTTGTCACTTAAGTATTCGGTATTCGTGTTGTCCTGTGGGTGTATCGATACGGGAAAGTATTTCATATTGTTATTGTATATTTTAGTTTGAATTTTATTAAGTTAAATATTTTGAAGGCGATGCGGTCTATTTGTTGCGTTGAGTAACACGATCAGTTATTTTCGTAGCGTTTTTGGAGTTGTGGGAAACTGTTTAGGTCATAAAAGTGCATGCCGAATCAATACGGCTTGGTGGATGATTGGATTTGAACACTGGCGGCCGGACCAGCGGAGCCACAGAGCGGAGCGCTGGACCCACCCACAATCTGATTTCCGTTTACGACTGTTTTCATGTGAAAGTTATTGAGAGCGATTGATCAATATATTCATCGCTGTGTAGATGTACCGCGCGAGGCTTACAAATTGGTGATTCCAATCCGAAAATAGAGTACGCAATAGTAATATCCGGATTGTTATTTATGAAGCCACAAAACCACATTGGCGTATAGACCTCAAACTACGTCCACATCTGGGCCATAGCACAGTTTACATCGTCCGTTTATACTCCGATACGTTTTTAATGAGTCCAACGAAGAAAAACCGGTTCAAACGGGCTGTATAATTCGATTTAAAGTCTTTTTTTTATCTCAAATTCCCCGTAAAAGAAAGATCCGAATCATCTAATACAAGAAGGAATGTCTAACTACCGAGTTATAATAGTTCATTGTTCCGCCACTCGAATGTTTTTGTGCCTCCAAAAGCGAGTATCATTTAGTTATCAACGAGTCACGGCCCCGCGGCCCTCGCGTCCTCCGCCGTAATTAAATTAATTTCTACTCCTAAAGCGTTTAATGTGTTTTTTGTGACGGCGGCGGAATCGCGGGGTGTTGAGGACGTCAGGGGCAGAAACTGGCGGAGGTGGCGGGCTGGGCGGGAGGGGTGATGGCGGTGGTAGAGTCGGCGTGACTACCGTGCGCGGCGGCGCGGCGGCGTGACGAAGCGGCGCGGGACAGTCGGGCGAGACAAATCGCCGCAGATGACCCGCCGCGGACGAGAGCGGGTCTTTTTGTGCTGCCGTGTTCGCCCGCCCTATTGTGTTGTAATTTGATTTCATTTGGGACTATTCTCAACGCGTAACCGGGTTCGTTTCTGTTAATACCTGTTCGCAGCGTGTAAAATACTCGCCGCTTTTGAAGTTCTATTTATAGCCTCAAAATTGGTTTAGATTTAAATATGGCAGAACGGTTTATGATTCAGAATCCTTTTATATTTCATAAACGGAATTAGGCATATGGCGAATGCTGACCACAATCAAAGGCACTTAAGCGAAAAAGTTTAGTGTGACCTAATTCTTCTCAATTTTAAAGGCTGCTCGTTCCAATAAAGTACAAATGATTAGGTATTCATTTAACTCAACGTAGTTCATTCCTCATAGCCTCTTTGTTTATGATAATCGAACCTTCACCTTAACTAGTTCGTGTAAAATATGTGATGTTGAATAATTATGACAAAGAATTTGTATAAGTGGTAGGAAGAGTCACGCAAAACGGTGTTTTAGGATACAGCATGGATGGGCTGCCTTGAGTTCACTTCATAGTCTCCCAGAATAATTGAAAATATACTTCTAATAGCTTCTTGAGGACAGAATATTTGGTCCTCCCTTAGTTATTCACAGTCACCTTAACTTACCTCAAAAATTCAATCCATTATGAACCATCCGCATTTCTGTAGATTGGTGAAAATATGTGTGTCATCAGTGTCTGAGCAGCGGATGGATACAATGGCACATTGTTGTTGCGGTGTTGTGTTGCAACGTTGTCGGCGAGGTCCGAACACCGGCCCGCGAGGTCACGGCCCGGCTCCGCGGGGGCCCGGCCCGTCCCGAGTGAACTCGCACACAAACTATTCACATTTATTAATAATAAATGCAGGGATCTGTAGAGAAGTTGAAGAAACCCTATAATATAGTCTGTTCAAGAAACCCTAAAATCAGCAGTTTACTTCCTGTGGCTGAAGTTGATCATTATTAAAAATTACTTTTTGTCAGTACATTTACCCACAGTTTTGAGTTCATTTAATCATCACTGACAAATGACGTCATATTGTTGTATTGTAGTAGTTGAAGTGTTTTTATGGAATAGAAGGCAAACGAGCAGACCTAACTATAAGTATTATTAATTACTGAAAATATATTTTTTATTGTAGTGATAAATTAATCGAGAACTGTATACATGATCGATCACAAACATCGCGATAACTGTTGACACAGCATCTCTATCGGTGTCTGAATATAAATCAACAATACAAGTTACAAGAACCCCGCGATAGCGCGAGGAGTTGGACAACGGTGTCGGCGACAGTACCGGCGCTGGGCGCTATCTATAATTGAGATCGGATGGAGCTTTGTTCGCTGTTGCAACGGGCCATCGAAAGCTTTGTCTAAACAAGTAATCTCTACATCGACGAGGTGCTCGCTAAAATTTGGCTGTAGTTTATGGTCGTTGGATGTTTTGTATAGAAGCTTGTTTATACGCTTTCTGGGTATAAGCTTACGCTTAGGTATCCCCGGCAGGGTAGGCTTCTGACTACCCTGTTGAAATATGTTAGTATCCACAATTCGCTTAGCTTATTGGCGTTCCAGAATTTGTGTGTACTATGTATACATCGCCATGCTAGGCATACAATCCAGTCCTGTGCAAGTTTTAACATTTTTCATACCAAAAAACTCGCATAAAATAGACTGCCCAACATGGAAATCTTGCGGCTCATAGTCCACATGTTGCCACTAATGCCGACGAGGCTACTAGTAACAAAACAAACAATCAGATAGCAGTTCCATTTGGTTACGACACGGCCGTAACTAACACTTATTGTTATTCCAGTAATAAAGTTTTTGTGGTTGTTTTACGAACAATCTGCACGTTTTCACGGTAGAATTCACTTTGCATCCATTCTATTCAATTTGTTAGTCAAACCATCGCGGATGGAACAAGCATTTAATTTTTACGATCGATGTAAAAATATTTCGCAGCCGTTTTATCGTCGTTCAAATGACATCATATTGTCTTGTTAACCAGTTGTTGAATGAGTTATATGGCCTATTAGTCAGACAGTATTTGGACTATACAAGATAATTGGTGTACTCGTATAAGGGGTTCCAGCTAAGTTCCGGAGCCCAAACAATTTTAATGTGCTTATGATTCAATCATTATCATACGGTCGAAGCTTAGGTCGCCCAGCGAAGTTAGCAGAACTATCCAAGTTGATGACAGGTATCATTTAATTAAGCTAATATTTTTGTGCTAACACTACTAAGTTATATTGAATTAGCAAAATTATGTCCAAACCCTGCTTCTCTAATGTATTTATATTAAGGCCATGTAAAATGACTAAACTAAAGATCTTAATGTTTTGTTAACAGCAGTTAAACCCGTTTTGAAGGTGCACTAAATCATAACGCATAAACATTTAATTGAACCGGTTACGAGATACACCACTGACTCATAGTTTATGTCTTGACTCTAGATTTAATTACAATTACCAGATTGGTAATTTTGGAAGCAAGACATAATAAAATAATAGAAAGAAATATAATTGATATTCTAACTCTGAATAGGTAATGGCTAGTGTTATATATGATTTTTTTTAGAAGCAATATATTCGTAATGTTCACTTATTGTGTATATTTCCTTAGTCCTCGAACAACACATTTCGAGAATATTATTACATGTACTCGTAATATGTTATTAAAATATTTTTAAATGGTTTAACTACAACCCAGGTTAACAAAATATCTGTAATGCATCATTTATCTACATATGTATATAGCTTAACAGGCCCAGCGCGCGGAGTACGTCAGATTTATATTATTTTAATACAACTTCGTAGAATAAATGAAATTCCTGTACCCCGCATCATGAAGATCGATCAATTGGGGGTGGGGTCAAACTTCTTCACATTCTTCTTCCAATTCGTCCTATATAAACCACTATGTACATTTAATTAAATATTATACAAATAAATCGAGTACGAGTATGCCGTGTTCCTGATATTGTTTGTCTACAAGCGACCATATCAACTAACTATCAGACAAGCATTAGGTAATAAAAGCTATCACATCTCGCCGGAACATCACCTTTCATACAAAAACATAACGTACTGTAAAATTGAATCAATACAAAATTGATCAAACTTTCTGTTTCCCTTCACACGCGCGACGAAGCGAAGTAAAAACTCCGGCAGCATCCCGACGCATCCCGACGCATCCTACCCAGCTTTTTCAGTAACATTACTGGGCGGAAGTGAACGCATACTCTGTGTATCATATACGTCGGGTTGTTATTGTAAGAGAGAAAATTGTGTAAAAAACACTAAGATTTATGTATCTGATATATTTAAATGATTTATGAATTTAATTTACAAAGTGTTTACAAAGTTTCAAATACAGTATTTTATTTTTTAAGCCACTAAAGAAAATACTATAGCATTTATACATGTATGGACTTATACACGTACTTCTTCAATGAAATGATTCATTTGTTTACAATTATATGAACTTAAAATTATTAAGATAATAACTATTCAGAGGACCTCGTGAAACACTATTTGAATAAATAGGTATGATGTTGATTCCGAGCAATTAATTCATAATAAGCTATCAATTGAAAGCAGTAAACATATTATTTTGAAGAAGTATTTCATCTAGTTCCCACATAGCTGCGCTATCGGAGGGTAGACACTAGGCAGTGGGTACTCGACGCTAGGCAGTAAGCACACGGGTAAATAAGTTCACACGTCGCGCGGTGATAGCATCTCGCGGAGGATCGCTCGCCTTCTTGGAACACGGCATTGATTGTGAGTCCATTGGCCGACGTCACTGCGCAGTGCAGTGGCTAGTAGTGAGCTAGCTGTGATCTGTGTGCAAGCAGGAATATACTGTGTAATATTTTTTTAGAGTGAACTAGAATTACTAAGTTTATGGATCTATAATTAATGATACAGCTTCTAATGTACTTGTCGTACACAATGATATATTTTTTGTTAAGTAAGGTTTCATTAAACCTAATAAAAACAACTTAAAAATCAATGAACAATCAATGAAAAATAAATTTTGTATTTTATGCGCTAATTTTATTCTGTGAGTAGCTATTATTTTATCGTTTAATTTAATATATTATGATAATTCTTGTAAATCTGTGTCACCTTATAAGATATTTTATTCACTTGCTATGTTTGTTAAATCAATAATATTTCTTGGTTCCCAAAATACAGGCTTGCCTAGTTTGGGGTCAATAGATTTATGAATGATTGTACATCTCTAATTGATATGAATAAAAATTATTATTATTATTGAAAAAAATATTGAAATTAAACCTAATAAGAACAACTTAACAATTTGAGTTTTGCAAAGTTGATCGGTTGCTTAATATATTTGAGATACAAAAATAGTTAAAACCTGTATCGTGTTAACGTTATGTGTAAAATATTTTTCATTAAGACCTATCCGTGCATTAATCAAAAGCAATTACTTTGTGTTCAGTGCGATAGTGAATTTTAGTGTTGTTAAATGTTCGGTATTTTTATGTTTCAAATTATATTTAATCATCCCACTTATACAAACCTATAAATAGAATTCTAATAAATTAAGCCTGCCGTAATCAAGCATATTTGTGTCTTTAACAGCTGCGTAAAAAGTTAATAAAATTCGGAATAGTTTATAGCGTGTTAATTTGTCATGTGGATTATTAGCCCGAGTGTGTAGTGTGTAGTGTGAGTGTGGAGATGAGGCACTGGCGCGGCTGCACTGTGGCGCGCGGGCGGCGGGCGACGGAAACGCCGCGCGAATCAATCCAACCGGATTTCAATTTAAAATGCCATAACATTTTATGGCGAACGTTTTATTATCGCAATTATAAAACGCTCTCTATGTGTAGCCGAGTTTTTTTTACAACGCATTTCGCTTCAATTCTACGTGTTATTAATATTGATTTTATATGTATTCAGTATTTGGACAAGTCGTAAAGTCGTGTCATTAGCACATGGGGCGGCGGTTTCGCTTCATTATACATGGATTTGGAGTGAGTTTGAGTAACGCGTCAGCTCCGGCGCGGCCCGCGACTAGTGCAGGCTGTATGGAGCGCGGATGCCTTCACTATCTTGTAGCAGAATACATTTGAAACCAGTCTCTCATTACGCAGACATGTCGAGGTGTAAATATGGAGAAGTAATATGAAATTAACGTTTATTGCTGGGCGTGTACGGGCTTGTTTTACTGCGCTGTTGCTGTGCGCCGGCCTGCCCGCTTTTAAACCACCGCGCTTGTTCCGACTACATTAACAAGACTGTATTGTAGTTATTGAAAAATTCCACACGTGTGCTCGAACTACTTTTGTATAGTTCTAATTTGGCTTACACAATTTGTTTCGGCGGCATCGCAGTTCGAGTGTTTTTACCATTTCACTGAATTTCGATATTGCACCTCTATCGTTTTACTTTTATAGTTGTTATTCCGTCTCAGTTTTTAATTATGATTTCTTAATAAATATGGGGTGGTCGCAATACAGCATCATACCAGTTGGTGTAGGAACACACACCTCGGCCGGAGACGTCATAACTCACAGTAACATAAGACTAGAAAACAATCCGGCCGCGTCGAGAACATTTACCAAATGGTTCAGCTCCAACAATATCACTTTATTTGATGCGCATCGCCGACCAACAATAAAATCATTTGATCTCACGCGTTTCCACCCGCCGTATCAACTTACTGCCTTCATTAACAAATGTTGTAACTGCGACAAACAGACAGACTCACGCTCACACGCATGGTAGAAACGGTGGAGTCTTGCTGCGGGCTAGCTACAGAGCAAATAGATCAGTCGAGTTGATACCAACAGCTTTGCGGTTGCGATATTCTTTGGTAAGTGATATTTCTGCAAATCGTATAGTTAACTAACTGGCAGGATATTCACTTCGGCCTGGATAGTGACTACCGTACGAGGTGCCACAATGCACTTACCATGAGCTGCCATGCCAGTTACTTTATCGCATTAGTTTCATTTATCCAGTGTTTCCTCGGTTGGAGCCAAGTTCCGCTTTCCAGCTTAACTATTACCATTTCGCCCAATCTTTAACGTCATAAACATATTTATTATAACACAGCGTGCATCACATATGACCACGACCATTCCCGATGTACAAATGTACAATCAGTGTAGAGATACCACGTTATCAGAGGATATTAACCATCGCCACACACATTAAAAGAAAGTGGGTAATTGTGTCCGACAACGCGACTAACTTATACCTGTACTATTAACTTTTACCGTCGTCGATCCATTTGTGTAAAGGCATCTTTAGGCTATGTAAATTATTTGGTTCTGAATTCGATTGTTAGACCAAGCAATCAACTTTGTGTGAGTTTCTTGCATTGAATAATTTTCAATTATGTGTTATATGAATTGGGATTTAATTGAATCAATGTGGTGGTATGCCTATAATCACATCTTACGACGTAAATAAGTTAGGTGAAATGTTGGTTGCACTAATGGTACCTGCCTACCCCCTCGGATGTACGGATCTTGGATGTTTCCAAGAAAAATAAAAAGAATTAGATAATTCCTTTATATCTCTTACATTTAATAAATACAAGGATCGTTACCAATGTGTGTCCATACTGTCCCGCTACTCTTAAACACGTGGGAAGTAAACCTTTGTTCTACAAATTTATCGGATGTTATTATCAATGGGACGCGCCCGTATGAATACAAATGAATCAATACTCGTCGATCGGCGACGTGTCCCGCCGCATCCCGCAGAGTCCCGGCGTACCGTCCCGTCCCATCCTGACCCGGGAGTAGTGTTACATGCGGGCCTGGCACGGGAGCACATTACTATGATAATCTGCCCACATCGCTAGCTCTCAGTCGCGTCGGCTGCCAATATTAAATAATACAAGGGTTTTAGAAAGTTCAACATGACATAAGATTGTTAAGATTGTTGTCTTACCGTTTTAGTGTCGTAATGGTATATAATATTATATTTAAATAATCAAAGTATCCTACTACGGTAGCAGCTACGCAATGTTTATTCACACAGATAATAAAAAAAATATAAGCCAGGCCGGGTACAAATTACAATAGCAGCCAACTCATGAGAATTTTCAAACCGAAATCTCAGACGATCTAGAATACGTTTCCGAAGATTCGGATTCAAGTTTTTATGGTTCAGATTATACATACCGTTTCACATGCAAAGACCATATTAACATTATTTAATTACTGTAACACGTATGTAATTACGTACATTACCGCGTTTTGAACCCGGAACCGCGCGGTGCTGACGAGTGCTGCGATTTATGTTGCCATTAATAAGCTAATCGTCCAGATGAAGCCGCGCCGCAGTCGTTAGCAAGATAATAATCTTGCGGTCACACTCATGCGCTGCTACAGGAATGTGCCAGGTTTTGGGCTGGCTAATGTTTTGTAAAACAGGTAAACCCACAAGCATATAATTTGACTGTTAATTAGGAACTCCGCTCTTGGGGAGTTGGAAGTACTTTGTAATGGTAAAAAGAAAAGAGAAAACAAGATAAATGATATTGCCGAAAGGGTCTTGAGTGCTGTTTCTCCATCAAGTATCAATAGAAATCCCACGCCCCCATGAAATATACGGGTTATTAGGCGTCAAGTATTTTTACTAATCGAAACAAACCTAAGAGCAACATTGTTTCTATAAACTGTTGGCCGCATTACTCCACCACTTCGGAAACATCGTCATAGTGATTGTTTGTGAGCGCAAGTAACTTCGTGCTCCTGAAGACATGTTAAGCCGGCGGCAGCTACATCAACGGTAAAAATCAAGATGTCTTTCTCATTCCCATAGCAACTGATCATTAGTCACGCAAAAGGAATTATATAATGAAAAATACGCATATATCCTGTCACGTCAATAAATAAAGGTCAGCGGTTTCACAGGGACGGACTGCGGCCAAATATCCAACACGAATTCCTGGCCAAAGGTTCATTAGGGCGGTATGCGCCGGTTGGTTCCGTCACTCCGTATCGGTCCATCTCCATGATGTATTTATTTTGGTGTACAAACACGTTAAATGCTGCGCTAGTTAATCACGGGATGGTGTTATGCCACAAGAGTCATGGCTCCACGCTCGCCGCCATTTTTCTTGTCCATTTGATTAAAATGTCTCGTCGGAGATAGCGTCTTGAAGTGTGTAGTGTGGTGGTATGTGGACCAGACTTCTTTGTAATTTATTTTGTCATTGGTAAATATGTACCTAATCTTTCAATAAACAAATAATTCCTATTAATAACCACTATTCAGGTTTTTAATAGCAGTTTCAACGTATTGAAATAATACTGATTTAGTGTAAAAGTCATTTAAATTCTTGTCAATCAATACAAAACGGAAGCAAGTAGAACAAACAACAAACATTTAACATGTTTTTATGACGGTTGTCATCTAGGTTAATTTAACAATCAAGGAAATTTCATGCGTCATCAGAGCGTACATTTCTATGCATTATCTAGTCCATTGTCGGCAATTCTAGGCCAACTCTTAAGAATACCACGCATGTAGTTATTGATGGAGATCATTAGCTTAATGCGGTGCGTGTGCAGTTTATGAAGCGCCTGGCTTGGCTGCGGAGTCAAGGTGAGCATCGCCGTGGGTCAGGAGCCCCGCGGATCCCCTGCCGAGCCCCGCCGCGCCGACACATTCATCTCACCTGGTGTGCAAACTTCATTATTGTTGCTGTATGTTCACGCGGCGGATCTGTATGAGCTGAGACAAGTTCATAATATGCAGCAAAATGTTTGATAGTTTAGTAACTAGTACTTTTTCTTAAAATATTGAGGTAACTGGTGGGCCTAAAGCGATCAGAAAGACTTAAAGTATACGTATAGTTAAATTATAGTACATTTGGTGTTAAGTCCAATTTCGCACTAGCTTTACCTTCTCTCGTCTGTGTATGTCTGTGTGTACTCAACCTGTTGTTACCAAGACTGCAGTGCGCTGCACCTAATTATAACATCATATAATAATAACAATAATAATCTGGTGCAGCGCAGTGAGTTTGCCAAACCCCTATTTAAACTGTTTCAACATTTCAATAAATAAGCTGTAAATGCATAAAAAATTATGTGCTATTAAATCGTTCAGAGACCAGAAGTCCAGTAGTAATCAAACATTAAACTTTTATTGGAGTATGGCATTAAGTGCTCGTTTCCACCAAATAACTCGTTAAAATAGCATGCTTATTGGCTCTGAGGATAAAATACAAAGCTCTGAAACAAGCTTGTTCCATCAAATAATCAACTCACCGAAGGCAATTACCGTATTTCGTGATTGGAGCTTTTAACAGGACTCTGTTGAAATTAATATATAGGTATAACTAGTACATACGCTTGGCGAAGGCACTGTTGATAGATGTTGCATACGTTGGTCGGAGTGCTCTCAATCCACTGGTGGTACAGTACACTACACAATACATATTCTGCTGTATCACGTCAGTCGCCCGAACATAAAATATCATTTTGATAATATAGGTTATTTGAATTTTAATGCGACAAGTGGGTAATTTAAATATTTCAAATATTTTCAGTAACTAGTAACTACCGTGTTGTAAAATGGTTTCTTGGATTTAAGCGAGTGTTACACATTAAAATAAAACGAATTCTAACGGATTTAATTCGCGAATTTGCTTTAATTTTTACATTTTTAATTTCCCGGGGCGGCCCTGTGACCAAAACCAAAACTGTAAAGTGATCAAATCGTCGAGAAATTAAGAATGTAAAAATTAAATCAAATTCGCGATAAAATCCGTAAGAATTCGTTTTATTATCGTGTTGTAGTTTAATGTTGTCTGAATTCCAACAAATATTAACCAAATATTATTTAGTTTCCACTAAAATGATATCAAATGCTAGCGGATTTCCTAACTTGAAAGCAAAATGCATCACAGGCTGTAATGGTTGAGACTGGAAGAGATATTATACAAGAACATGATTTTTGGTGTAACCTCCGCAAAATTGTAGGATTATTAAAATTAATGCAATATTTATGATCGTCTGCTACTCGCTACTCTAACACTAATAGATACGAGTATGCAAAGCATTAATTTGATTAGTTTATAAATTGATACATAATTATGTAAATTGATGTGAGCTGAGGAGATAAAGCTTCACTTTGTTATTTATGTGCCAGACCACTCTGTCCATGTTTAAAAAGTAATTTAAAATGTTTCAATAACTCTATGATTGATAACTATTCAATTTATAATACAGTATCGGGAAAACACATTCACAATGAGTTAACAGATAAAATCCTTTATGACAGTAATAATTGTCCGTTTTGTGACAATTAAAATAGTTATAATTGATTAGTTTTTTTTTTCATTTAGTAGCAAAACAGCTACCAATATTAACAAAAAATTATGATTATGTATCTCTTGCAATATTTAATCTGTTATATCTAGTTCATAATAAGTATATGTCCATTCCAGTTCGAAATATTTTGAACTCCGCGGCATTTTAATTATTTAATAACATTGAAGTCTTTTTTGGCAAAATGTTTGAAGTAACATTGTTTAATGATGCAATGTAATATTTATTTTGTAGTTAACAAATAATACAGGCGAGCTTCTAGGTTCGTTATCAGCTAGGATCTATGCAAATTATCCCAATAAGTATGATCCGGAAGCAGCTCAGACTATTGGCATTAAGAAAGATGAATTCCATCGTTGTAATGAGAAAAATAGTGTTTTAATATCGCCCGCACTGAATAATTTTCCATTAGTAAGTTGATGATGGAGCTGGCCCCACAAATGACATGTTTGTTGACTATTCATTAAACGGTGCGAGTGTCCGTCTTGTAGCAACACGTATTGTCACCTGCGTGTGAAACCACATCATTCACTCCATAACGACGTGTCAAACGATACTCCATACAAGTAGACCGCGCGGGGCGGCGGGCGAGCGAGGACAGGGACGGGGGGGGGGGGGGTGTTATGAGACGCAGCCTGTGTCCCAACTGATTTCTAATTTTCAAAGTGTTTTCTTTATACTCGTATCAACGCGCTGTAATTACACATCTAGTAAATGAAGTGTGAGAAAGTCGGTACGCTGTCAGAATGGACACTCTTATCCGACACTTTTTGAAACTTGACTCTTAACTTCATATTTATCTAACGCATAGCTTCTGGTGAGTCAAAGGGTAATAGTTTACGGGCAGCGAGGTGTATCCGACACTTCCACTATCCAGCTCCGGGTATTTTTATAGTCGATAACAACGACGTGTCGCCGTACATTTTATTTAAATGGCAGTACAGGCGCAGTAATGGCGTCGGTCCGAACGACCCTACTGACCGATTCTAACACTTGAGCAGCGTTACGAGCCGTCAGCGGTGAGTCGTCTCAATAATTACGTAACGTACGAGGAGGGTTTATCTGGACATCGCGATGGGCGCTCGGCGGCGCGTCCAGTATTAGCGCGGGGCCGTTACCATGGCGACCCTTTTAGCCCCGATAACCCTTCCCGTGCGCCAAACAGCCTCAGCTCGGGCTCGATATTAAGCGCGGTTTATGTAACCAGTTCGGCTCGTTACGGCGCGGCTTCAGTTATTTATACAGACGTCTGCGGCGCGCTGCGTGCTGCGGATTAACTGCCACTCCGCTCTATCTGTTGGCTTTTATTATTTATTTTATTAATCTAGCACTCAGACGCTCCCCCTCAATGCTATGCCGTGTATCGCAGTGGGACGTGCGCCTATGAGCTGTAACAATATCATATTTTTATATGCTAGTTACGATTCTGTGGGAATTTAATTTTTTTTATTTGTAGGTAAGGCATAATGTTAATTTTTCACTTACATTAATTTTAGGGCAATATTTTTATTGTATATTTAAAACCAAATGATTTCGCAATATGAATATTGAATATCCATTTCAATGAGGAGGTAGTGATGTTAAGGTATACCATGGACCATGTAAGATTGGGCATTCAAGAATAGATTCAATCACAAATATATAAATAAATCTATCCCTAAAATGATTTTGTTCTTTGTTGCTTTGTCAACTAGCAAAGCTCTCACTTTTAGTTTCAATTCAATATGTATATTATTAACTGAACAGAAACTTATCTGTACATTGTAGTAAAGTTTGAGCCGCCAGTTTGATGTTAGACAAATTACCTTTGTTATTCTGGTTTGCATGTTTAAGATAGCATCGCAGCTCCCCGCGGCGCTGCATCCGACTCGAGATGTCATTAAGCGGTGTGTGTGTCCATGTGTCCGTGTGTGTGTGTTGTGTGATTTAGTGGTCGGGCGCGAGTTAGCGGTTCATTTACACTTATTAGCGTTACGGTTTACAGTTTAGGAGCATTGCCCCGGCTCCATTGCAACATATTTGAGCATGGTGCGACGTGAGAGCATCTCTCGTCATTCATGTGTGTTGGTCGCTGACAAACCAACTTGCATTACTTTACTGCCTTCCTGGTAATACGGGTATGTAGACACAGTCGGTGAAACGGATCGCGGGTTTGATTCTCGCGCTGAGACAAATTTTGATGCACTACTTGTATCAAGTCTGAGTGTTGTGGAGACGAAAATCTCATAGTTTCAGATACCTCTTGTACAGACCTGGTATCTTAGCGTGGACTATTCATACAATAGTTGAATATGGACCGTTGGGACCATATTCATTTATTCAATCAAGTGAAGCATCTGAATTCGGTTCAATCGCGATGGCTATGTCACAAAGCCGCTAGCAAAAAGCTAACCACTGGAAGTTGGGACAGTAGTGGAGACGCTGACAAGCTATTACACCTTTTTTTATTCCACATCCAAACAAGCGGTCGAAGTGAAATATTTCACTTTATTGATCATAAAAGCGTATTATAGAATAACAATAAATGAATTACCAGGTAGTGATGCCCGCTCATTCATACAGTCAGTGCAGGAACACAACAGACGAGTGTTTCTGTGAAGCGGCGCGACCTCGCCACGGGCTACGATGCGAGCAACGCCAGCTCTTTCAAACAAAATGTTTTTTTTTTCAATCATTAATTGCTTTGTTTTATGATGATGTTATTTGAAATGTTTCGTTAGAATAAAATATGTGAGCCTGTGTATGCCGACACCTTAGTGCGTACCTGTTGGTAACAGTCCAGACGCGGTCGCCGACACTGTGGCAACCTGTTCCATCAAATTCGCGTTTGTAGAGGAGTACCGTACTCAGCAGTGGTCCAGTATGGGCTGAAACAGTACGCATTGCTGATCACAGAACTGCTCTTCAATCAAAAGTTAGATTGCCAGAGCGTAGGTCGTAGAAAAAATATCTAGTGGAAGCGATATGCATCCAGCAACAAATTTATACATCTCAAAACTAGAATATCCTCAATAGCTATTTCACATGAATACCACAGTGTAACAAAAAAACTTAATTGTACTTACGCCATAAACATTGCTAATATGTGCAGCATAAAAACAGTAACGGTTTCACGCTCAGTTAGACAAATTAACACCCACCGACTACCAGCGATCACCCCGCACCCCGCGCCCCGCACCCCGCACGCCGCACGCCGCACTCGCAGCACTCAGTGCATTGTTACTCCACCAGCGTGCAGCACTCGGCAGCCAATTAACACACTAACCTCCTCCGAATTCATTCAGACATACAACAGCTCCAGCCAGTATCACTGTATCCCGCAAGGAGTGGGCAAGTAGCTGCTACTGGTGCTTTAGTTCATTGATATTTTTTGTATGATTTGGGGTGCATATAGAGCTCATTGCCATGCTGTGTAAAGATTCTAGTCCGTGCACACCATATAGATTTTTTATAGTCCAAAACTCATTCAAAGTAGGTGCCGACATGGGTCTCGAGCCTAAACCTTACAACATACAGTCCGCATACGTTACCACTAGACCGTGTGTCAAATTATATTCACCATCTCTACCTCTTTATAGATATTTGTTATGTAAATGTTATGTATAACATGCGCTTTTCTTGTGATAGAGTCATTTGTATGTTTATGGTGTCAAACTTGTCATTCGTACATTATGTTTATTTTATTGTATTTAAGATATTTGCCTTTACATGTAAGAGTGTCGCTGTTACCGAATAAATTACTTAAATTTGAGTCCATATATCTCGAAAACGCAATAATTAATCAATTTCAAATGAATCATTATTAGATACCTAAAAAACATTTATTTAACATTGTTGTGTAACTCTAGAGGTTGAGCTCAAAGAGCATCGTTGACGATGTATGGATCTATAAGACATTCCCATTCCAAAGCCACATAAAGCGTTGTAGATTCCAGTAAACTACGTCACTACATAAAATATATCAAACGTTGAGATGTGCGGAGGTGCTGCAGTTAACACAATGCGCAGCTCCGTGCCGCAAGTGTCTCACAAACACGGCGCGGTCGGAGTGCATGGCGCATGCTAGTTACTTACGCGCCCGCGCCGATGCATCACCGAGAGCTAACTCTGACTGCGCTGGTCTGACCCGCCACCGACACCACCCGGTGTCGCGACACCTGCACGCAGACACCAGACACTTATCACGTCTGGAATATAATATTATCATTGGTTTAAAATAGTACTTGAGGGTTCAAACGATAGCCTCTTGATTACCGCTATCCCTGAAAGTCCATTTTTAGATCTACTATTCAGCATGATTACAGCGTTTTTTCGTGACATTGATACGACTTTATTTTAGGTAAGTGCGGAAATACGATTCAATTGCAGAGATACTTGTGTCTGTGTGTACTTGAAAGTATACTGTTGAATACGTTAAGTATACGTTTTTATATGACGAACAAATTGTGTATGTTCAAAGGCGATGATGTTAATGTTTAACAGTGTAATATCTAAATGTAATGAGATTGTGTAGACCTCGGGTCCAACGTCGTTTACGGAAATCATTACTACCTTTTAAATGAACATAAACCACTACATATTCCCGGATATTCCCATGTATTATAACACTTGAAACTGGCAAATAAACCTCGCTAGTGTATATCTAATTAATATTGTGGCGCTGGCACTGCGCTGGCTCTCATTACCGCGGCTGCGATGGATGCTAATGGCGTTGCTGTCGTTGAGGTGCGTGCTTATTATCGCCCGCGCGGTAACTCTGCGCGTCGTGAGCTCGGGGGGCGTGGGGGACGTGGGGGCGTCGGCACCGGGGGGCGTCGGTGAGCGTCGACATGACGCGCCCGCCGCCGCTCCGACGGGCATCGTCACGCGCCGGTGAAATACTCTCCACCGGCTGAAACTAACCGAGACCACTCCAACAGTATCGCAACTTTGTAGCTATCTCAACTTCAAGTAGTAAAGATTTCAACGAGCCACAATTCACAATCCATATTAATGGAGTCTGCTTATGAATTTAATATTTGAGCAAGAAGGCGAAGCTTTCGAGAAACATATGTATGTCTAAAACTGATGGTAAATTCAGTGTCATGCAGATAGAGGCAACTCGATGGGGTGGCGATATTTGGTTTATTAATTATTTTTTTCCATTTATTCTTAATTACGCCGACGTATTCAACTCCTTCCATAAAATAGTTTTAATACTCCAGTCCCGGGTGTGGGAACAATATCCCAGCGATATTTTGTACTACAGACTCCTTTAACTACGGACCCGGCTGTTAATTCCCGGTACCGACACTTCAATAGGTGTAGGGAATGTTCCCAGCGGGTTGGCATACCGTCCGTCTTGCCTGCGCGTCGCCACACACAACATTACACTACATTTGAGCTGCAGAACACTGCGGCGCCCATTACTTCTGTCACTAGCAGCGCGAGCTGGTTCGCCCCGTTTCACATTACACTCTATTACCTACTAGATAAGGTCAATAATGTGTTTTACGGAGGGCAGGGTATAAGTTAGCGTGGTGTATGGCACTTCACGCTTCTGATTTACGTGTGCGCCGCACCGGCTAATGAAATAGCTCCACTTCACCGGGACTAGAACGGATCGCCTTTGTTTAGTCTCTGGACGTGTTTATTATGCAAAGCGCTACAGCTTGGAAAATAGACGATGTTATTGATTTCAGTTTTCAAGCAATTAATATCTCAACTATCATAATATTCATGCAAGAGTAATTTAAAATTTCAATGTATTATTTATATTCGAAAATTCGGCATCATTCTCAGACAAAGGAATTTCTCTTATAACCACAGCCTTCTTCAAGGTTTTGCACAGTGAGTTGTTGTGGCCTGCATGTAACGACTTCTGGAAACCTTGTACGCGTATCCAAACGTAACCTCCATTTCACGACACAAGAATCAGTATTTTCCTCTGGACTCATAACTTTGTGTGACAGTTGGTTCATTTTATTTATTTCTTAACTAAAAATGTCAGTCGCTAATAGACTTCCCATGCCAAACACTAATCAAATACAAACAGCACGCCATCAATCTTAACCCTCGCTCGCAACACGAACAAAAGGATGAGGTGCAAAACAACCGTCCACTCTAACCCCGGGGTCGATTGTACCAGGTACTCGCATTCCATATCGGTTTAATTTCACGGCTCGTGATAGCGGCGGCGCGGGTTGGCGGCCGGCCGGTCCGCCGGTACACTACACCCTCGTATATTCACTGATTCATAAATCTACGAGCAGCGATCTGTTGCCGTCGTGACTGCGGTATTAATTAGAAAACTAATGGCCAGTGCTCTGCACCAATGGTACTGTTGTAATCATTGCTGTGAATAGAAACACAAGCAATAGAATTCTAATTTTGTCAATCATTTATTGATCTAAATTGTCTTACAAAATATAGCATGAAATTTTGACATAACGCTGGTTTGATATGATGTCCAACCAAGAAAAAGAGAGTAAAAACTCAAACTTAAAATAACTTAAACTTAAAATACTTCTTCCACTTCCACTTCCACTACGTGGTGCTTACAGATATTATTCTGGAAGTTGAAGTGCATACTGTAAAAAAATAACCATAAATCGGTTTTGAGTTTTCCTCAAATCCATCAGGTGGAACGAGTTCCGCGCCGGGTCGACGCGGCCGCGCGCGTGTAAGAACATCGCGAGGTATTTGCACACGTCGCGTCTCATTGTTTAGCGGGGATGTGTGATTAATCGAGTGTCGGCCGAGGATCCTCGCCCAAGTGGAAATAACGCGGCTTACGAGATATATCAATCAATACTAGTCGTTATGGTGTATCACACATGCGTATGAATGAATGTAGGATGAACAATGTTTGGGGTTTATGCATTTAGAAATACTCCATTAATTATTTAGTAGGCTGCCATCTACCACTATTTCCGATTCTATCCATCCCACGGTTGTCTGGTCGAAATCGACCGCCCATTGTATAGTACATACATAACCTGTTTTTTTTAAGCTGAATACTGTAATTTGGTTTGCACTAAAGAATTATGGTATAGTATTGTATTGTAAGGTGATTATTCATCTCGATCGACTGATTTTCATCAATGTCGTCAGTACATTGATGAAAATCAGTCAGATGAAATTCAGGTGACGCTTTCATGGTGCTTCTAGGATACTTAGAATTACGAGTAGATAGTAGCCAAGTTAGTTGTAACTTCAGTAAGCTATCTCACGAAACAAGCTCGGCGAATATCGATAACAAGAAAATAAAGATTGAGCAATATGGGCGGATTATCATTTCAGTAGACACGCCTAGGTTAATTGTAAAATATAAATATAATGAACAAGAAATACTCGTTATAAATCACAAAATTACTTGTCACTGTCAAGCGATTACATTTTTATTTATGAGTATTAAAACAAATTAATTGGTACGTTGTTGAAATACCGCGCTCATAAAATAACTGCCTTCTGAGTTCTGCGCATATAATTCAAATGATTAATAAAAAGTGGATTATCTGCGGCGGTGGCGGCCGGGGCGGTGCCAGTACCCACGGCGACCGCAACGCGCGGAATTTTTATTGCCTGCCATTTAACAAAAAGTTTGCATGTAAAGGGTTATGAGCACCTACAGAGATTTCGTACCGTTGTGGTCAGCGAGGAGTAACTAACATTCTCTTGGCCTTTATGATCCGACGGTATTGATAAAATCGTTTGCTGTGGTCAGTTCGGTGTAGGGTTGGAATGGCTGGTGGTTTTGATCGGCGCATGTTGGTACATTACTGCGGTTGCGCCGTTTAACCCTCATATGACGTTCCGCTCATTAGCTTATGAGAAGGAGTAGAAGGATGGGCGAAGGTTTATAATATTTTAATATTGTAAGCTTCAATAAGAATCAAAGTAGAGATTGGAGTTTGTTTATTTGTTAGATCTGTTTCTTCAAAAATCAATGCCAGTATTGTTTTATTGATAACAGGCCTCCTGTTGCTTACGATGTCTATCATGGTGAATCCTGAATGCTGAAAAAGCTTTTTGCTAAAATTATTTATGGATAAGGAAATGATGTGATAATTGAACGCGGTTAATTAGTGTTTGATTTACAAGCTCTTGGCATAATGTTAGTCAAGGTTTTAGTTTTATTACATCCTAATATATTGAGTGAATGATCTAGAACGGCCTACTCTCTAACGAACAGACTGTGTACAAGTTTACCAAACGTAAAATAGAAGGACTTGTTAATATCAGGCCAGTAGTAAAAAACGCATTTATATTCTAGCAATAACTTTTATATGCTCTGGAGACTAGCCGTATTGCAGGCAACATGGGTTGTGAAACAAAATGTGCTGGGTTCAAATTTTAACTCCGATATTATTTAAAATGTTAATTTTAAAACACGGTTTGAACGTGGCTTACAAAAACATCTCGTACCCATGTTTAATTGTACAATACTGTATACTATCGCACAGTAAGAGATGTTGTTTTTTTCACCTTATTATTTTTAGAATTCAGCGTACAGCGGCCAAGAGGGCTATTTCAACAAAGGGCACCCATCCATATTGCGTTACTGTTTTATTGTTATTATGAGCAAGCAAAGTCACGTGCATCTCCTACTCACAACACACACAGTACACATTACACATTACACAGTTCATGTAACCAAAGTGATTTACCGAATGAGCGGTGGAATGGGTACACTGCGGCGACCGCAGCGCGGTGCGGGTTCATCTGCGCGTTCCCAGGCGAGGCCACACTTCTTGTGCGACCGCAGAGAATTCACTTTTATTAATATGTGCCCACGGTTCAACCATGCAACGGGAAGTTTTTGCTCCGGGAATGTGAAACCTCAAATTGATGGTTTAAAAGCTGGAAATACAAAGTTACAAGATCTCCATTGCGGAGTTTCTGCTTTCCCTAATGATTATATATGATTCGATATTTCTCTTAGATGGTTATTCTTCGTTAAGAAGTCTTAAAGAAAAGCATCTCTATCACGACAAAGATTTTATGAAGCAAATTGAATGCAGGGCGCTTCCAACAGGTCGTTTTCTTTCTTTTCGACCTGGGGTTGTCCTGATTTCATGATCTGTTTTTCTTTCTAAACCTTCACGACTTTGTCCGGAGTTTGACGTCCTTTACTGTAAAAATATAGACTTTCATAATTTCTGTGATGACAGCAGGTCTGCATTTTTTCGGCCAATGTTAAGTCATCTTACAGCATTTTTTTTATTGCTATAGGTCCAGCAAACAGGTCACATGATGGTAAGTGATCACTCCCGCCCATGAACATCCACAACGCTGGATCATGGATGTATTGCAGGCCCATCGAATTAGGAGGGGAGCGGGAAGGAAAAAAACGGGAAGATGAATGGGGTATTGAGCACCCGGTAATCTCACTCACCGTACGAAACGCGACAGCAAAACTGTCACTTTACGTCGAGTTCCTGTGAGACAGTGGTATCACTCCGGACGAGCCCGCCCATTCATGACCGACAACAGCGTGGCACTACCATATCCAATTACATTTTGAAACTACGTTACAGTAGCACATGGATGGTCTGCAAACTTTCAGCAATAACGAATGGTCTTTTCATGTAATGAATCTAGTGGTGAATATAACCAAATATGTGATTGTTTCCGCACAGTCTCGTAGCTCCCACATTGTACAAGTGTATCCGCGCATCGGGACTGCGACGCTTCTCTAACTCCACTCAAATTTATTCAAATATACATCGACTTGAACTCGCATTCCGCTGCAAGCTAGGCTATTTGTATTGTATCAGCCCGTATACGTCCCACTGCAGGGTACGGGCGTACTCTGCAATCGAGAGTACGTTTGAGAGTGGTTAGGCCATATAGTCCACCACGCTGCCCTAGTGCGGGTTATTACAAATTGCTATGGTATGCATGTTTGTTCACGATGTTTTCCTTCACCGTTATTACTAGGCTATTGTCGAATACTAATGTGAAAGGATAGGATATGTTTTTGTTGGATAAGGGGTTTTTTACAACAATTTCTTGGGTACGTGAAGTCCGCCACTCTTCAATAGGCTAAGATAGCGGCTGTGGCCTTAACCCTTCTCACTCGTACGCTTAGTTGTAGATTAATTCCGTGCTCAACGTCATATTATTATTAGGATTATGTCCATCTTGTATCGACATTCTGCAACATTTATTACGCTTTTGTCCACGCTCTGGATGGTCCTTGATACTAAAATTCTGTATTCTCATTGGTACACATATTCAAATTATCGTGTGAAGCGTAGTGGAATGATCGCTCCACGTGTGATGAAGGCCTGCACAAAATTATGCAACTGTATCACTGGCGGTCGGCGGGGCGATATGGTAGATGGCGCGCGCTGTGTGCTCGCTGTGTGCTCGCTGTGTGCTCGCGAGTCGCGGCTGTTTGCTCGCCGCGTATTATTTATGCGCTCGCAGCACGCAGCCCCGCCGCTGCGTCTAGCTGCCTGTTTGTACGCGTGTGGTGACACTCACAGCGGGCTGGGGATTTCGATGATCTGTATTTAGCAGCTCCAGCTTTTCACTATGTGATAAATGCCCTTTATGCGAAAGTCCAGAATTTAGTATTTGAATTCAATCCCCGAATTCAGAATTAAGTCGTTAAAGAATATATGTATATAGAAAGAAAGAAAAACAGATTTATTAAATTTATTAATGCATGGAGCATTAATAGATCGAACTTCGATCTATTCTTCGATCATCGAAGAGTCTCTGGTAGTTTCTGATATTAGTAATGGAATTTGAAGTCCAACTAAATATTTAATATTTTACAGATTAAGAAATAGTATTACCTTAGAATTTGGATCTTTGCAGGAATGGACCGTCTCTTTCTTGGTAATTACTACTGACTCAGTAAAAATGGACTTAATAAAAATAATTGAAATATTAAAACAAAGCAGACATACTTAAATACTGACAGCCGTTATGATTACAGTTAATCAATTATCCAAATCTGTTTAAAACAATCAAACAACTTTAAATGAATGTAGTTTCCGCGGCCGCGGGCGCTGCGGCCGCCGCCTTATTTATTTGTTTTGGAGCATTATGCAAGATTACGCTGGTGTCGGCATAATTTGGCGCTCCGTGAGTGGGCCGCACGCACCCGCGCGTTCCCACGCTCCCAGCGCTGGGCCCACGCAACGGGACTCTTTCCGCTCCCCAAGGACCTCATTTAAAACATTTACGGGAAGACTCGTGCACACATCAAGTGAACCGTTTTGTTTGGCACAATTAAACTTTCATTGAGTTAAGTCGTGTTCAAAAAAGAATTGAATATTCCCTGTTTAAGGTGCCTAATACAAACGTTTTTGAAATCTGAGGGTCAATGAAACACAATAAATCATATTTGTTTAGATCTTGTTATTTGTATACCTTTTCGACTGGCGCCTGTCTGATGTTTATCGTTTGGTCTCGAACAACCGTATCAACCGACTTCAAGAGGTTTAATGATTATTTTCTTGATAATTTTGCATTCCTTTTTAAGCAGGGTAACTGGCTAAAAAGTTAATATCTATATGCACCTTTAAAGAACTTCAGAATTTCATAACGAATACCTAGAAACAAACCTCACGGTGTACAAAGGATGTGCACTGGTATTGCAATAATTCTGTTGAACTCCGCTCCTGTCAAGTTAGAGTTTAGAACTCACACCCCACCACTACGGTGGCTTCACGAATGCACTTTATGCACTGAGCAATGACCGCGGCAAACATTTTAATGGCAGCAATAACAGTTTATTACAAGCACGAGTGTATTTGGTCCAAACAGGAAACCTACAGTCAAGTGCGTGCGTGTTTGTCCAAGCAACACAAACATTTGTGCCGCTCGAGAGTCGACGCTTCCAGTGTAGTGCCAACACCCACTCACCACACCTGTCGCAAACACCTACTTGTTGGGGCCAGTTGGCCCAACTAGTCATGGCGTGTTTGGCGTTTTGTTGTTAAACTATTTGGATCGTACACAGGCAATGCTAAATAGTTTGTAAAAACGAACCGCGGATCACTAAGCAGCTGTCGAGTAGTAAAATACTTAATACATAACTAATAATGACATCCAACAGTCACACACATAGGCGGTGCCTCTAGTTAGAGAGTATGGCTTGTGGTGTGGATCACACAACATTTGTCTCGGTGCGGGATCTAGCTCCAGTGTCACAGTGGCCCCCAACCAACGGCGGCACAAATGCTTTCATATGCTTGACTAGCAGTCGTCTTCTTTAAGACTTTTGATTTGCCCATGTTACAAGTTCCATGATCCAATTCAATGCCCTCATTGAAATGAAATTTGTTATTGGTCATGTAGGCAAGCATTAATTGCCGCAAAGGACAGCTAAACATCGCTTTGTCTACTTACACTGGGTGGAAAGTATGCTGTTGTGCAGTTTATATATTAGTGGTGGGTCTCACATATATGAGAGGCCGCCTGGGTATTATACCACCGCAATGTCTATTTCTACCATCAAACAGCAGTGTAAATACCCTGTTGTGTTTCGGTTTGAAGGACATTGTAGCTATAGTAACTACTGGACACAATGACACTTAACATCTTATGTCTCAACTGACTGGCTCGGTGACGTAAATGTACTACGGTATGGTTACAAAGCTGAGGTCTCGGGTTCGAATCCCGGGCCGAGCAAAGTGTTACTGGCTTTTTCTATTCATAATCAGCCGGAGTCAGGAATTTGTGCCCGATATGACCATCGGCTCGTCCCCTATCACATCATGGGACGGAATATACAAGGCGAAACATGGGTGTCCTGGTTGCACCCATGCAGGCATAGGTGCAATAGAAGGGACAGGTCCCTTCTGGGAAAAAGGCGTGATGTTTATGTTTGTATGTATCTTATGTCTCAAAATGGCGAGCGCAGTGGAATGCCAAGCATTACTTTGTTAGTCATAGTGTTTGGTTTTAGTACTGTCCATGAACGGTCGTATCGGTTACCATCAGGCGAATGACATTCTCGTCTCGCCATTCATCGCAATAAAAAAGTTCTTTCTCTATGTGTAGGGATTGAATAGAATTGATGTCAACTTTACTTGTTTCGATAGTGAAGATGTATTTTGGACAGCTCTTGACACAGCGGCTGCTCCGGGCAGGATGTGTTCGGTGCAGTGACCGTGCCTTCCTATTAGCCGCCTACAATGCGCGCTCTCACAAAAAACTTAATCCGATTATTTGTTCAATTAGCCGCGGCGATGTGCGTGTGTGCGTGTGTTCTCACGGACACACACACACGTACTGCCGGGCATGCTGCGCACGCGCAAGTCATGCGCATTAATGACGCACTAAACACACGCGTCCCATGTCCGTCGAACCTCCGCCCTCACAAAACACACATTTAAAGTTTTTCCACCAGTAATTGAGATAATCAAGTGAGCACAATGTTTTAAATCGTCCGTTCGACGGCGACTCGCTGCCACCAAAAAAGCAGCTCCAAAATAAATCCCTGCAGTAATTAGACGAGAGTTCGAGAGGAAAAAACCTGACTCATATATAATAAGATTATGTGAAAAAGCCGTCGGAGCTGGTCAGTAATCGATCCACCGCCCGACCAGATGTATCGACAACATATTGATTTGTCATTCATGAGGATATTAATAGGTGTGCGAATTAAATCGAGACCAACGTTTGGGATTATTTACATGAAAATTAAGCTGCCCTGTTTCCGACTCGTTTGGTCGATGTTGATTTCTTTCACACACACAACGAAGAGAGCTTAATATTTTTTACATACATGGTTACTCAGTATAGAGAATTTCTAATTAATTGTATTGATGCTGGTCTTTATAGCGTGTATAAACACTGTCATGTTTCAAATATGCCGGGGAATATAACTATTTTGTGGTATGACTGACGGAAACTATATGAATTTTCATACACTCGATTGATATCTTCAACAATATTTATGCAGCCAAATATAACAACCAAATCATATTTTATATCATACGCGATATATATTTGCATGACTTATGTTATTACGGAAATATGTAATTGTTTATTTACGAAACGTTCGTCAATCGGCCTATGCTGATTCTATGACAAGCGTGGTGCTTTAATGTGAAAGCAATTTTTTAACCAGCATTAAAACATACTATATAGACTAGGATAGCGAGAATATCAGATCCTATTTGGTATCGCGAATTTAATATAACTTTTGTATTTTGCTATGTATTAACTTATGACGCTAATCTGTATCTTGGAATTAATATTTTAAATTTTAAATTATGTCTTCAGATGGAAATTACAATCACGTATCGGATATCGCCGTCATCAGATAAATGCGAAATTAACGAGCATGTCAAGTTAAATGATATTTAATATAATTTCCCGAAGACTGCGGGCGTGGCAGAGTCAGGGGAATGCGGATGACTCACTAGGCGATGGAGAAAGGCCCGTTTCCTACTCATTACCGCGATCCAGTTCGTACCTCATCACACATTCACATCGCCACGATCGTGTTGAATCTTATGGAGACATGCGTCTGCATGTCATCACCTGTTGCTGAACAAAGTACGGGAAAGTTGTGTGGGATTGTCAAGTCAATACATGACTTATTGGGCGTCGCAAGATTGTTGTTTCTGAGATCCGTAGCGGAAATTATTACGCATTCAATTCAATTGGCAAAATATGATTTTGAACACACAGCCAATCGTAGATATGACAGGCGAAATCCTTTGTACGATCTGCAAAATAGATTGTCTAGTTGTATGTATGTTCCACTTTCATTTTGCATGTAATTGGTTGTACTCGGAATGCGTTATGGCGAATTCGTTTTAGAAGTAGTAGAGCCACCCTGTTGTCAGTTATGACTCGACATAAATGGGCAGGCTCATCCGGGACAGTACCATTGTCTCGCAGGAAATCGACGTGAAGAGATAGCTCATGCGTTTCGGTCGGTGAGTGAGATTGTTGGATGCCAAATACAAGGGGTATTTGGTCTTCTTCCATCCTTTTTCCTTCCCGCCCCCTCCCAATGGAGCCGGCAATACACCCATGATCCAGCGTTGTGGATGTTTATGGGCGTCAGTGATCACTTACGTTCGTTTGCCGGACCTATGCAATAAAAAAATCACATCGAATTAGCCTAAAGTGTGGTTTCGATGAACCACAGTAAAATAAAATAAAATAATAATGATTAAATTTCTGAATGATGATAAATATAAAAAGCTTTATTGCAATTAAATAACTGTACTCTATCATCTTTACTGGCTGACATCTCTACACCTCTACGTAGACGCGTCTGCGAGATAGAGCCAATGTGTTAATATTAACATAAATTCACTGTTTTATTCGTTCGAACAAGATATTAATTTAATTGAAGTTTAAAATTGATTGTCTCATTTTGATGATCAAAGTTAAGCGACTCAGTTTAATCGTTGGATGTGGGTGTTTTAAACACAATATTATTTGGTATACAGAATTATTTATGTTTTGCAATATACCAGTCGATGTACATCCCATTACTAAGCACGGATTTCCTCAACGATTGTGAGGAGTTAGTTAGTTCATTACGCTGAGCTAGTGTGCGTTGATAAAGCGAGGTGCTTTATTGCTTGGAGAACTCCTACGTACCTTTATATTCTTTTCCCCAGAATGTTTTACTTAACCATCGAAGCAAACAATAATATCCTATGAGTTGCACACATATAAATTCAACAAGCCTAAGCTGTGTCCCTTATTACGAACTTTCAACCTCTAATTTTTCAGTCTGGCCCGCTGCCATCGGGGCTACATTTTATAATTTATTTTTAAATCAAATTGGCCGTGCCATAATAAATAAATTATCGAACGCAAGAAACCAATCAAGTGAAATTATACTCCGGCATATTGTGTTAAAGTTTATTAAACTCATTAATTTTAATTTATACTCGATCCGTTTTCAAACTGGCAAATGTTTGAAACAGGTCGCCGCGCTTCCTAACTAATGTGCGTTAATGTGAACAAGTCAGTTTTAGATTAAAACTTAAATGTTAACATATGCATAAACCAACTAGAGCCTATATCCCGGGGATATGCAGAGGTGGTGCACATGTATTACATTTCTTTAACCGAAACACACAAAGCGATTTGTTCCAGCTAGGAATCCGCCGAGCCGTTATAATGTTTCAGTTTCTAAACCATACCATCCGACCAATGAGGCGATTAAATACAAAAAGTGTGATTACATTTACCGGAACCTAATCCTCTTCGACATTTACTTTCCACAACACATAAATACAAACAAATAAACGCAATATTTTATATATTAATTGGGTCCGGGGTGAGCGTAGAGAACGCGCTTACAACAGTCCCTGTATGTATGACGTGTGTTCGCTTAACGAGAGAGTAAAAAGACGTTAATACCAGTTGAAAAATTAGACAACATTAAGAGACAGCTCAGCGCTAGTGTGGGCGGGGCTTTAGGGTCATCACCTTGTTTACAAATATACATACACTGCCTTAGCTCTCTAAAAACCTCTTAAACTTGTCTTGCTTCATTTGAAACTTGAATTGGTGATGAAATATTGTGGTTTTTTTTTTCTAATTTTATACAACAGTACTGTCATAGAAATTACTACAAAGTTACTTAGAGTCAAGTAATAAAATTAGGAATTATTACGTTATTTAAGCTGTTCCGTGCTCTCACAATAAATAACCGCATCTGTGTTTACAGTCGGTAGTTATGACAAACGCTAATTTTCATGTCAAAGCTTTATACAAAATAATAATGACACAAGCGAAGCCTCGGGCTGCAGTTAGTGTAACAATAAATCCCGAATAGAAAGCGCGCTTCTGTGAAAGAATAATATTTAATTTGTGTGGTGCGGGGGGCGGGGGGGCGGCGGCGGCCGAGGCAAGAGCAGTGGTGTGTTAGTCGGGCCGAGGCGCAATCATTTCGATAACCTGCAATTAGGTTATTAAACGCGGGCAGCGAGCCCGCGGCGCGCGCCTGCCCGACCACCGACCTCCGCACCGCACCGCCGGCTACAGCAGCACAACTCCACGCAACATAGCTTCAAGACAGCCTCCGTGGCGCAGTTGGTTAGACGCCGCCTGTGAAACGAGAGGCCGCGGGTTCGATCCCCCGCCCCCGCACCGAGACAAACGTTTGTGAGGCCCACGAGTATTCGTCTCGGGTTTGGGTGTTTGTGAGATCGAAAAGTCTCTCGTAGCTTCTGATACCCACGACACAAGACTTAATTGATGTTAATATGGGGTCAGGACCATATATGTGACTGTTGGGTTTAATTATTTCTTTATATATCATATTTATATTACACTCGGAAGATATACTAACTACAATGCATCCAAAGCTAAGTCCTCAAACAGTGTCCAGTTGATATAATTATACCTGTCTGCTTGAAACTGCATGTACAACTATATGTACATAAGTTGAAATCGTAACGAACACACTTGCCTAGATCATTACGATAAGTTTTAAACATTGTGTGGTCCCACCACACAAATACTTGTTTGTATGACACTATCACATGTCAAAACGACAGGAAATCTTATTGAAATTTTAATAGAAACCAGAACACTTGGCGCTTTATGATCTAATCGTGTTCCTGGTGCCTGGTGCTTGTCGTTACATAATTGTTAAATGTTTACACTTAGTATTGTCTGTCGACGTCGTCGTTAGATAACCATTTAATCCGCTTTCAAATCTACTCCACTGTTATGGTTTGTTTTGATAAATATCTATAAAACCGAATTGTAAGACAAGTATCTACTCGTAGAGAAGTGTAACGATAATGCAAATTTGATCAAAGAAAATACAGTTATGTAGCAATCTTCTGCGTATAAAATTATATGAAAACAGTTGACCTGCTGTGTAGTGTGTTGTGCTGTGTACAGATCAGTAGCGTGACGCCGAAACGCTAATAACAATATGTGTGCAGGGGCGCCCTCGCGAGCAATTACCTACCAATTAATAGCCGGCGACCATCTCCCATCCACCACCTCCGCCGACCATGTACCAGCGCGCCGGACAAACATTACCTTTCACTTCGGGAGCGATGCGCTCGCCTCTACAGTTACGACCACAAAGAAATCGATCATTTAGATGTTTGCCAAATGAATGTGGTTAAGAGGACATTTAGTTTATGACTTTTTAAGTGGGCTTTTAGTGTGGTTCTTAGTTTATTCTGATGAGTTGTGGAGAAAGAGCGTTACTTGGATCGCGGTCAGTTATTCTTAAGCGAGGAGTTATTTTCAAACAAAAACTGTTTGAATTCTAATAAGAATTTTATTAGATAATCTTTAATATGTAGCGGCATCGCAGAATTTTATATACCTATGTACAAACTCTATGCCGCAGCATTGGGCGCACTGGCTGATTTTTAAAAGCGATATTGTCAATATGATTTGAATTTGTTAAAATACGAGTAAATGCTAGTGTATGGATGGTGTAAAAATAAATTATTAGATAAAAATATACACAAGTTTTTAATTTGCACACGGCGATAAAAATATAATATATATTGACTATTATGTAAATATTCAACTTAATGTTTTAAAGGCAGAAACATTTAATATAATACAAATAAATATAATAATGAGACACTAATGAGTAAGTAGGTGATGCTCTAGATGTTTGTGCTTGTAAACGCAGGCTCTAATATTCTAGTATGGAGTCTATTAGGGAATGAATCTTCTTTGATTCGTCTGTTATCAATGATGGCATGTCACGACTAATGTCTACACACGCATGGTCATCATTACCGCCCATATATATGCGTAATTAATTTTAGAACCAAATCAAGCGCACATAATGTATGCTAATGGCGCCGCTGCGTGTCTCCGTCGTTATGATGCTCTTCTACACGCGTGGCGATAGTGTGGCGTGTGTGGGCCACGTGTGTGGCGGGCACTTAGTGTTGCCACAAATATAAATGATTATTTTAATTGGTATAAGGAGCATGAACTGTTCCTGCGATACTGACCTTAACATAAAAAAATGTAATTTACATTCCAATGAGATAATTTTGTGATATCCACGTTTGTACGTATTATGTTCTTTGAATTATATCCTTTTTCAATAAATTCGAACAGCTATTTGAAACTACATAATCCTGTGCCTATTTCATATAAACCTCGCAATTTTTAACCGATTTCAAAAGAAGACGTAATCTATTCCACTATATTTTATTTTTGTGAGGCCATTGTGACGTCACGATGGCGTCTGCAAGTTGATTGACAGTCGATACCATCAACAACAATTCATTAGTGGTGTAATTAGTATATTAAATAGTCATATACGGCGCCGCACACACGGAGCGTCCGATAAAATTACCATAAGTAGATACTTTTAAATTATTTATTGCATTGATCAGATCTTGGTTTACCTATTAGTCTCCTAAGTCTAACTTGTGTGGGTTGTAAATTGTAAGATACTAGATTCTATGACCAGGTTGGGCCTTCCATTTAGTACAAGAACTTCATTGAATAAAATATGATTAATTAGGATAATTTGTAGATAAAATCGGTGCAGATAATTTGTAGATAACTGCAGAGGTACCACTATCAACTACTCGGAATAATTCCGGGGTTAACGGGACTGCACTTGTGAATGCGTTGTCCAGGCATTACGCTAAACTTGGAAGTGATCTGATGACAGTATATACATGCAATTCGTCAATTTAAATTCTTTATGAAATGCTACAAAATTATGAGAAAATGTAAATATCAATTTGATTACAGTATAGTTATGGGCGCCTTAGTGCATTGAGTGATTTCTAAGTGCTACTTTTGGAAGATAAGAAAAATATCGATGTATCAGACTGAGTGTATAGCAGGAAGTATGGGAGTCATGTAATGAGCCTGTTGCCCCGACACTAAATATAACTGTAGTTCCAAGTAATATGGTGTTGAAGCTTGGTTGTCGCACAAATGTCAACGTGCGAACTGCGCCGGCGCGCCGGTTAATGGACACGGTATATGACGCCTGTGTTCGCCACAGGACTGCTTGTGGCTGAGGAGAAAGAGGGAGATATGGAGCGGTGACGCCGTGTGTACGTACTGCTTGTAGGTTTGTCATCTACTGTCTAGCTGCTGCTGCTGTCACGTGCTAGCTAAATTAACTGCCTGTTAAATTAACTTAATTAACATTATGCGAGTTGTGTTCGCAGTAGTTATTGCTGATGTAAATAACATTTGCAACTTTATAATGAATTTGTTACTTTGAATTTCTCTAGTATAATGAAGCCCACCAAACACATTGTTGTAAATAAAAATCATATTAAATCTGAATATTACTCGGCAATCCCCGCAACATGGATTGGTACGTTATGCTCAACAAATGAGAAGTCCGGTATGTACTCACGGTAATGCTATTTATAACTAGAATCATGTACAAATTGCACATGTAATTGCGTCGCTCTCTCCGCTCTCCGCTCGCCGCTGAGCGCTCACTGCGCTCGGAGCGCTCGGGACGCTCACGAGCGCTTGTTTATTGCTAATGGAGAGCGCTCGCGAGTGCACCAATTAATGACCACCGTTACTCGGCACGGAGTCAGGGACTTTATTTGAATTTGTGTACCCGCTAGATACCGCACTCACTGCGCGGGACCGGCGCGGCGACCCAGCGGTCAGACGGAGGGGCTTAATAGCTCGCAGCTCAGCCGGTTACGTGAAATGTTGATAGTACGTCCAATACTAAATAATTTCGATATAATTAGCCCATAAATA
Source organism: Theretra japonica (assembly GCA_033459515.1). Taxonomy (NCBI): domain Eukaryota; kingdom Metazoa; phylum Arthropoda; class Insecta; order Lepidoptera; family Sphingidae; genus Theretra; species Theretra japonica. The sequence goes on along the minus strand of CM065951.1, from coordinate 79,320 downwards.
ATATTATTTTAATAGTGGTGTCTCCAGTCTAGGAAAGCTCGGATAGACATCGTTATTTGTACCAAATAGTCAACTAAGCAAATCCTGAATATCAATAGTACTAATAGAGCTGAATAATTTGTGTGAATAGGCTAATCTCTGCAAGTTCACGTCGGATGTGGATCATTGTTTTTGCGTGTTTTAGCTGAACATCTTCAGCTTATTGTAACATCGTTGGGTATTTGATATTATGCTAGGCAGCTAGGGTAATACGCAGAATCTGCCTAAAAAACAATACTACTCGTAGGTATATGGAATAAGAGTAGTGGAGTAATTGCAGTGCCGTGCAGTAATCCGGGCAAAGCCGGGCCCGACTGCTAGTTACTTCATATTTTGTCGCTCAAGTCAATCCTAACCAGGCAAACAAACACATTTGAATTTTATTCACTGCAGTTATTATGACAACCGACTGATTTCGTCTACAGGCGAATACAAAGCTGTGAAAGGTAAAAATAATGTTTATGTGAGTGGTACAATTGCTACGCGAGTTGTTATGAAAACACTCTGGTCAGTCGCTCGCGGGTCCTCAGCGCTCGAGGGCTTTATAGACGCGTTGATGAGTGCTCGCAGCGCTCGGAGTGCTCGCAGCGCGCGGAGTGCTTGCCAGCTCTCGTGTGACTCTCAGCGGCTGCAGCGCTGCACCGTTAGCCGCCACTTCACCTGCTGCGCTGTTACTATCCGTAACAAATGTATTGCACAACAGTTTGAAGAGCTTCATAATTTATTTCATTACGTGTCCTTCTGGATCATTTTTTTAAATTCTATTGTTATTTATTAGTTTTATCTACAATTTTAACATCAATCTAGCTGATGTTACCTAGTTGAAAGTGAATATAAGGCTTAATTTAAAATATATTTAATGTCCTAAAGACTTCCCCCAGAGAAGTTAACTCTTACTTAAAGTGGACAAAGTGTCAGCTGTATTTTTTCTACCGACTGCCTTTAATCCATTCTGACGTATATTTGGCGTGGCAATAAATTATATTAGTAAATTCTGCTGGTTGGTTTCACGACCGTAGAAACGATAAACTACTCGTAAACCTCACATAAGGCTAATTGTCTAATCTAGAAATAATGTCTCAGCTCCTGAATCCTGCTGTAGGAGTTAGGGCCGATGTCAATGCATATGGTAATATGTACTACTACTATTATACTTTACATATTTAGTATTCAATGAATGATGTATTATGCAACTGAATTTCAATATAAAATGGTAACAACGTTATGTACAAACTACATTGTATGTAGTGTGTGTGTAATATTTGTGTAGTGGAAGGCTAGTGCTGCTCGTCCCACGCCGGAGTGTGGCACTCCACACGAGGACTCTACACGTCAACACTACTCCCCTCCCTCCTCCACCCCTCCTCCTCCACACCTCTATACACTCGCACTCCCTCGTAACTTGTCACGTGACGTCCACTATACTTTATAGTTTATAGCCGAATGTTGCTTTGAGATTTCGTAATTAAGTGTAGACGCCGGATGATTCGACAACAGCTTCACAAATTAGTGGTAGAATGTTCTGAAATTATGTTGCTTACTCTGACGATAGCAGCAACAGCGTATCGCTTTGGTCAATGAGAGTTTCAAAAGCCCGGCTACCTCACTGACCGACCGAAACGCGGCAGCAGAGCTGTCACTTCACGCCGATCTTCTGTGGGACAGTGGTACCACCCCGGACGAGCCTGCCCATTCATGCTGCGTCATGACACAACAGCGTGGCTCTACCACAATATATTTGGAAACCCCGGAATTGCCTCTACTGTCCTTATTGTGGTAATTATTGGCTGCATTTATCATTTATTTGCTTCATATAATATCTATAAGGCGAGCTAAATGAGTTATTGACGAACTTAAGCTAAATAGTACTCCCTTATGACAGAATATGTTGATACTTATATCATGACGCACGAGTTAGATATCGCATAATACAGTAAACAACTTGGGAGACCATCAATACATATCAATGTGAGCAGATTGCTCGCAGTAATGAGCGCGGTACAGTCGCGCACACGACGCGGCCGCATGGCGCCGGCACCGCTACACTATTAGCGCGGTTTGCGGCCACTAATCTGCCGCCACCATTACTACCTGTGAGGGAAGGGGGAGGGGGGTCGGTGGGGGTGAAGGTTCAGCTCAAATTGACGGGTTTACGGGTTGCGGCGCACGACGCGCAGCTCATGCCGTGTGCGCTGTTTAGTGCCGATGTGGATGAGTGTACGGTTAAAACTGTTTTGTGATTGGATGCATTAAACATTTATAGCGGAAATCAAATATTAAATTGAATATGATGGTGAAACATCGGCGATACTCCGCGTTTCAGTTATAGCATATGTACATATATCTGATTTCGAGCAGGCTGGCATATTTGTAACGACAGTGGGGGATAGTCGGCACCTGTCACAAGCGGCTGCTCTATTTGAATTTCATTAAACCATCAGGTGCATTGTAGTCAGTTTGTCGTGCCCATATATAAACTATATCTAATATGCGTATATTTTCATTAACTTTATAATTACGACAAGTGCCTCTGTAACATATACTGCAATTTAATCGTTCAAATAAAAAAAACATTCCTAAATATGTTTTCCTATTAAGGATAGTTATAAAACTGGCATAATTAACGGTAATACCCCAAGCACTTTTGTATCCGACCGTCCGGGACTTCTCGATGGCGTCCGTTCCCTGCCGACGTGGTACGTGGCTGCGACAGCTCGCACGGCGACTGGTGGCCGGACGCGCCGCTATCTCGGATAAATCATAGCGCCGTACAGCCGTTGGCACTGCTTGTCGTTGAGCTACAAAAAATTACCGCTCGCCAACACCACACCTGCCAGCAATGACGACTACTCCGTGACCGGGCTGCGAGATATTATTCCTCTCTAGACTCTAGTCAGCATATCCCATGCTGTCAGCTCTGGGTGAAGCTTGTCATTTTGAACTTAAAGATTAACGTGTTTATATGAAATATATAAGAAGTTTGTAGCCACAGTAAATCTACTGTTTCAAATTGTACCACTCAGTATCGTACATCTACTTTTAAAAAGGATGTAGAGAATAGTTGATTTTGTATTCTACGACTTTTTCAAGTACATTTCAATAAATAGCTGTGTAATGTAATACGGTAAATTCCCGGGCGAATGAAGTAATTTCCTTTCAGTGAATGTTTTTATTCGTGCCATTGCTCACGGAGAATCGTTTGTCGACGTTTAATGTCGCGATTACATTATAGAAAAAGTGCAGAAATTACAAATAGTATTAAAGAGGAGCGGCGGGGCGGGGGTGGTGTGAGAGGGGAGGGGTTGGCGTCGAGTGTCGGGTACACTGTCGGCGCAGGCGCTCGCACACTGTACCCGAATAAATAAATAATAATAGAGGAATAATAACGCGCTACATCGAATAGAATAAATGAATTATAAGCGCAATATCTGATGTTTACATCGCGCGGCGGCGAGCGCGCTCACGAGCCACTGAAACCTACCCGCATTGTTCATACATACACACACACACACACACCCACACAAACACACACACATAGAGACACGATATATTTTATAACAGCACAATAATAGTGTTGAAGCGGGTACAAGTGCGTACCGCATGTTCCTGCGCCTGCGCTGACAGTAATGTGACGCTTCTATTTCCAGCCTCGGGGTTTAATCTATGGCTATATTCGTTGCACGGTGAAGAGAACACCTTATGTCAAATACAAGATTAGAAGAGATTGCTTTTGATGGCAAATACTTTGTACCTGCATGTGTTGGTAGCTATTGCTAGGTTTGGTAACTATAGATGTCATTAGTCATCATGCACCGGAATGCTACATGACCTACTCGTATTACTGCTGGAACAGGATAGTCATCTTACTATCACTTTTATATTAACTAAATAATACTCGTACTTAATTTTCAGTCAATGCTATGAGTAAATACATTGAGCGTTCCATATTAAAAGTATATGAACCAACCTACTAGTACTTTAAGCAAGAGTGATGGAAAGATTGGATGTAGAGTAAACCAGTCCCTTCCGAGGCGACTACGCCACCACTGGGGCGAAAACAGAACGTTGATGTCAAAGCAAAAGCGATATTATTCTTCAACACTTCTCAAAATATGGCACAATTATGGAGGGGTAAGAGCTGGCAGAATATTAAAGCAAATGCGAGCTACAACGGGTAGTTTATATGTGTTTAGTGACTATTAGACAAATCTAACTGTAGGGATAGTGGGTTCGAACATTAGCATTGTGCGAGACGAGGAAGCCGAAGCGTATTGCATGCAGAGTGTTGCTGTGCGGGACACGGCGCGGTGCTCGAACCCGCTACCCGCGCATACATATGGATGCAGGCTGATGCGCCCGATAGCACCGCACGGCAGCACACCGGGACACACCGGGGCACACCGGGACGCACCGGGACCAGAGACGTCCCCTGAGAGAAGGAAAGGCACAATCAATACTTTCATATTACCTGCTCATTAGTGCCGTGGCCTCAGAGTTCAGATATTTCCATACTTAGTTCTACTCATGTGTGTAATTGTAACCACCTAATTTCGTTCATTTTGGGTAGGTTTATAGTAGATGTTCTTTTTTTATTTAACTGACCATAATATGTATTTGAACCCCCGGAATGTGATATTATTGACAATTTAAGAATTATTGTCATTATAATAATATGATTAACATAACCGCGGAGATTAACATATGTACCTACAAAACTGGTAAAGGTACATTAAGGACACATTCATACAAAACACAAACACAAACGTCACACACAACCCTGTCGCTCGTCAACATTCAATAACCCGAACAATCACTCTCTGTACGCCAGCGGCTTTACAAGCGCTTTTGTGTGGCTAATCGTGTCGCTAAACAGCCGCGCCGCGCTCTCGAGCTCTTCTCGGCTTTGTTCCGCGTCGCGCGTCCTCGCCACAATGCCTGACGGATGGCCGCCACTCATCATATGAACCGGCAAGCAAACATACGCCCACGCACCGCACGCGTATAATGGTGTGGGTTGGCTCATCTGTGCTTGGTCTACTGTTTTTGAATGAAAGTTTCAGGCCACGATAACATTCAACTCGGTTCGAGGGGTCAATCCCATCTCAATTGTCGCAAACGGCTTAACTAACCGCGCCACTTGGGCTCTGTACATTTTCATCATATAGAAATTATGAATAATTATAAAGGAAAAATAAAATGCTTAGCTATACATTGTCTTTTTAAATTTTTGGGACAGACCGTTTTCCTATAATGCGTGTCTTTATCATCACTCTAATTACGAATTCATAAGAAACATAAGAAATCAGATGCTTATCTTTTGTAAAAGTAGTAAAAATACGGGAACAGAGTGAGATACTAGTAACTTAAAATCATGACCAAATAGTAAAGAGACAACAGGAATATTCCATGAATATTATTGAGTGATAGCGGAACATGAATGCATTAAAATTATTTATTATCATGAACGCTGATTGCGGAGAGATGTTGGTAATTCGTGAGAAGTGGGAGAAAGTTGGATATCGCGGATGTGATTGATTGACTTCATGCGCTTGGTGTGAAATTATCGCACGTAGACTATGCTCGTGTGTGTGTGTGTGTGTGTGATTGATTAGTGAACAACACACGTAAAAAGTTTTAGAGATGATCTGCAAACTATTGTTCTACAAACTGACTGTTTAATACACATGTATACTGTAAAGCTAACATCTTGTACGTCCATGAGTTATAAATTACTTTTTGAATAACGTGGTGCTGGAACATTAATATGACGGTGCTAAAATAACAACGATAAATATGACTGTTGAGTAGGTTGTAGTACAAAAATAAACATGGAACCAAATACGAGTAGAACTTCACACACTATTTAAGATGCTCCACTACCATCAACCTCCATAATCTTGACTCCCTACCTACATTATTTACTGGTTATTCACTCACCACAGTCCGCACATCCAAGTTGTATGTTTGATTCGCATTTATCATTCTGAGAAGATGTTGAGTTGAACAGTGACTACGACTGCAGGCCTCGTTCAGTATCTCGCGCGTCTGAACTGTGGTATGTATTCAATGTAAGCAATTATATCTGCGGGTTGCCTCGACAAGGTTCGCCCGGCACCGCACGCGGGTCGTTGGGATGAGCCAACACTATGGATGTCTCAACCTGTTAATATAAATATTTTTACTAATGCATTCAGATGGGGCATCATTCTATCGATGTAGGCTAGTCCCTTGCTAGTTAATACTCTTATCTGTAAAGAACTGTCCTTACATTCAAGACCAACGTCGCTCTATTGCCGGGCAGGAGGGAAAGCAATAATAGTTTGTTACATCATGACTGTAAGTGGTGCTGTTTTATTCATGTTGTACTTAACTTCCATTCAATGAGGATGAGCGCGTATTTTTTCTTGACATAAGTCCTTGTAAACCGATTGCTAGAAGATTATAAAGAGTAATGTTAGTAGTACTAATACCGGAACTTGTCTTGAAGGACTTCTATCTGAAATTTATCGCCGACCTTTGTGTCTCAACGTATATGTGAACAGTTTTGAGATAGCTACCAAGTCCTAAGTTTCTTAAAAAGAGACCAAACATATTTCAGCCAAAAAAAGATTATTTGACACATTACGTAGAGCCGCTGTTTCCACGCGTAAATATATTTTGACGCCAATTTTATGGTGAGCCGAAGGCCTTTTCTCTTAGTTTGAGAGACATAACCGACCGAGAGAAGGCGACCAAACTAAATTAAAAATCATCAAGCCCTGTTGTATCATCCCTATGTTACGAGTAGTGTTTCTACTCGATATATCCGCACGCGATCCTCATGCAGCGCCGCGCTGTACCGCGCAGTACCGCGCTGTACCGCGGTGCCGCCGGCGAATTATCATGCCACCGCGTCGCCGGCGTAATTAATGTAATAACCGCTCGTCTACATGTATATTGTAAATGCACCGCTTCCTTACAATACGCAGACACGCCGTAATTACTCGTAACTGTGCCTGCAGATGTATTCACGAGCGACACCGTCGGCTATCCGCGCATTCTAACCCTGATTTGTTAAGTGCAAGTAACATCCATTGATGTCATGTATTGCTATGCAGATGTTCACATTCTAAACACGAGGAATTTATTTTGTGTTCATAGATTAACATACAGTTCGTTGTTTTTACGGAATTGAGAGAGTTGCCTGTGTAGTTTCAGGTACGCGGGCCACGGTGTTAAAAGCCTATGAGAAAAGTAAATCGGCCTTTACACATACAAATACAAAAAAAAAATCTTGTAAAATTTCCCATAAGTATACAGGCTGCCTGCCTTATTTGCTTCGTCATCCAAGTACGTAAAAATTGACTAACGCAGGACTCCAAAAAGTTAGAGTTATAGCCTGGACCGTTCACATATGGCTCTTTATCATTAGGACATCACGTGGTTGACATTTGTGATAGCTTGAGGAAAATCAGACTGTGTAAGCCCATTACAGCACCAAAATATTTACTTTCAAATATTGCTGACCTCATAATTTCTCAAAACACTTATGATTTGGCTCTTTGACAGTTTATAGATTGATAACTGTATACAAACTCATGTTGAGAGCTGGCAATTAAGTTGGACCGTCAAATTGGCCACTAGTGCCGCCTACGCGCTCCCGCAGGGGCGTGTGAAATGGTCCAGTACCGTTGCCTGCGATTGGTCACTATCACGAGCGATGAGATCGATCCGTCACATCGGTTACGTATCTGGACGGTCCGACGCACTTTTTATAAATTCTCGTCTAATGACATAATACAGGAATTTATTTATTAGGTTTATTGGTGTAATGAAAGCGGGTTTCGGCTATGAACGGTCAGGTTCTGGTTTGAAATCCAATGTCTGGCACTCCACTTTGCGTGAGTTGTACGGTTTAAGAATTTGCATATAAGTTGGCCCGACATTGCGATTTGTGCCAACATGGCGTTTGAATCAGTCTATAAAACTTATTTGGGAATAAAATAAACGGGGTGAAATTCTTGTCACAATATTTTTGGTACGCAGGACACCTTACAATATTCTCCTTCACTTTGAATATCTTTAAACATAATAAACAACTTATAATATTCAGTGAGTAATATTCGGAGCAGCGTCAAGCACGTCGAGAGCGATGTTTATCTCGCGTGGGCCACAATAGCCGGCGTTGTGCCGCCGCGCTCCTGTCGCGACCACGCCGCCCTAATCATTTAATAGCTCCAAATATTATTACTCAACGGTACGTGAACTAATTAATGTATGCTCGCCTTGTGGCCTGACCGTCTCAATGACTGATTGATTGACAACTGACACACACACAAACACATTGCGCAACGATTGAGTGCACTCCAGTGCATCACAATGCGATCTATATCAGATTATTATGATGGAGATTAAACAGGCTGGTAGTCGGTGTAAACATCTATAAGCTTAAAAGCACATATTTTTCGATAAATGAATTTATTGCAACGCGGAGGTATTAGTTCTGGATTAGAGTTCAACTCCCAGGTCGGTTCTTTTACTTAGTGTAAGTTTTAGTCTCAAGACTTGACAAAAATATTAACGTGCCAGTCAAAGAATCCGGATCGAAATAAGGTGATATTTTAACATGTGTAATAATACATTTGGAGTATATCACAAAGCTGGAGTTTTTATCATATAATTATTATAACTCATAAGTATGGTACAGACCTAAATAAAGAGTTAGTTGTTACCTTAGATTTTACATACTGAAATGTGAATTTAAACACACTGTATAAATCTGACTATAATAATTTCTATCTTATTACAAATACAGAAATAACACTCATTACACGTGTTACATAAACATAAGGAGTTTCTTCACCAGTGCAGCGGCCCGAACAAGCTCGCCGCAGAGACATGTCGTGACACACAGACACACTGACAGACGGATAGTGCGATACATAGTGCCTCACTATCTACTATCCAACGAGCAGCGGTTAATTATCCGCCGCACATCCCTACAGATCGCTATCTTAAAAGCCTCTCGCGTGATGTTTTTTGTGCGGCATTGTCGGCCGCGGCCGGCGTGTTTGGAAACAAACCGAACCTCTAAGAGGTCATGTTTTATGCCCGCTTAAATGTCTTGTCATAACCGAAATGGATCTGTGAATGCTTTCAATATTGTATAGATATATCGCTGGATTATACAGAAGAATAGTGTGGCTGTTCGTTTCATTTAAGTCTAAGTGATTTTGTTTAATCGTTGAGTCAGAGTTCTCGTCGATTTTAATTTGATTTTGCTCAGACAAAAATTATGTAACCGATTTATTGATTAGTTCATATGAAATTGTTTTATTTCTATCTGTCAACTAGAGATCAGTGCGAGACGTGGGTTTCCCATTGAAACTCAACGTTGCAAATACTTGATGATACTGCAATTCAAAGCTGAGTGAGAAGCATTGTATTTATTAATAATTATTGATGGCTCCAACAATATTACATTTGTTTGTAAGAGTTTTGTTTTTTGGTCTTAGTAGCTGTTGGTTACGGGTGTTAATTTTGGTTACAGCTTCAGTTAAGCACTTCAGAAACTTTAGGTCTTGAAAATGAAAGTTTCATACTACCCGCCAGTTCAAAAACTATTTTATGTTCCTTTAGTAATTCAGCAGCGAAAGCTAGTGGAATAAAAATTATGCAGATTATTTGACGGGTGTGTGGTGTCATACAATGTATTCGCCGTGCAGTACACTGCGGCGCAACAGGCCCGGCATCTGCAGAAACTGTGAAATTAGTCTCATTTAGCGCGCGGTTCGCACGCTCCACTCGCATGCGCTCGCCACAGAACTCATTCCACTTAGAATTAGTTTGATTCTCGTCCCGCACCGCACCTGTACGTAATATTCATTCCCTGTACAGTGAGGTAGTAAAGTAAGGAATGGCCCGCCATATATTTGTTGGTTTTATTATAGAGTGCGTGTCTGTTTTCTTTTGCTTTCTACATCAACCTCTCTCCCACATACCCACGCTCAATACTGACCACGAGGGTCATCTGCAACCCACAGTTCGATTGTTAAACTCCGGGTACAGTCAGTTTAGTGGACTGATATCACAAACATCCTTGCAAACATCTCTATGGTATGCAAGGTTTCTTATGATGTTTGCATCCACCGGTTCAAATCCGTGGATATTGACTACCGCCATGCTTCTTTTACTGCATTATGGCAATCATCATAGCAATCAGTAAGAATTAATATTCTTGGTTATCAATTTGCTTTGTTAATCAAAGCTACATTACGTACGTATGGAGGCTACATATCGTTTTTATTATATTTCGTGTAATAGTAGTGATTATGTCTGTCACATCAGTGGATTAATGTCTGCGTATATTATTCATGCGTAGAATAAAACTCGCATTTTCTGAGCACAAACCAGATCAATCCAATTGCTTATACAGTTGGCGGCGGTTCGACAACGGGACTAGTGGCCCGAACCACACAGATCCTTATCTCTTGTACACACTTACTAAAAGTTATTAATTCTAAGTATTCACAGCCCGCAAACTGGTCTGATGTCGCGTGAAATCGTAAAATTAATAACCAAAATATTTTACAACGTAGAGAGCTGTGTTGGCCTTACATAGCGGAACAAATTCGTAGAGATAATAACTTGTACTCATTAATGTGTGATTAAGCCACTTTGTCGGCCGACGCGACACATTAATGTTAATTAATTTTATTCCAAACATATAACAAGTGTAAAAACATTGCTCCACATGAGATTACACGGACCGGATCTCCTTGTGTACTTGTGTAGTTGTGTGGTGATTTGGGCACATCTCGCGACGGCTAATGAGTAATGAAGAGTAAACGTTATCTCGCCATAGTGCGGCTCCGCGTTGCTCCAGCGGTAATTAAAATACATATAAAATAGGCCCAGATGGGGCCACTATTAAATAGTGTTTAGTGGGCCCCGCAGCCACGCAGCCTCGCCGCGCCGCGCCGCCGGAGGAACACTCGCACTAGAGAAACGCACAAGCGCTCAGCGGGTTATACTATCATACAACCTCGAGTCGTCTTGAACAGGTGCTCTATTTGGATTGCACTACACTCACCATCACGTGCAGTGTACGTTTTAATACCTTAATCGTGCCTTTTTAATAAATACACCAATTACATGCGTGTTTGTAACCCTGTACCGTGATATAACTAATGAAAGTGATACACTATGATGTGATGCGGGGTTCTAACCCTTCAACAACAAAGAATAAAGAATGAATATTAATGTGATTTTAATATTTCCGCAATTTCAGTCCCAGAATATCAGACTTGTCGTGTTCTACACGGATCGCAATTCCTGCACTACATTGTAGCTGTAAACTCGCTAGAAGCCTCTCTCTCGGGTCAGTGCCTCTAATTTAATGTCAGAAGTGAGGTAAAATCGGACCAATTACACAAGTTAAACGAGCCACTTTCTCCACCCTGCCCTACCCCCACCCTTCTCCCCTCGCCGTTACCCGCTGTCCTCCGAGGGCAGCAAACTAGCAAACTAGCAGCGTGCTTCCGACTGCTCTAGTTGTGGCAACGAGATGAAGCTGTTTGATTTAATGTTGATCGTCCCGCGTCGCCTCAGCTGTTGAAGCTAGTCTCTATTAACATGTGTGCTGTGAATGGTACGGTCTTCCGTTGCATTCCCAGGTTGGGAATTTTGTGTGAGTTTTTCGGTGTGAAAAATTTAAAATGAGTCTGGAATGTGAATTTATAGCATTGCACCAGGATCGGCCCATCATATAATGTTGAGACTAAAAAGCTTTGACGATCTGTTTATGCCACTGCTGCCTTCCTTCTCCGTGTTTACATGTGTTAATGTGTATATTCAAATGGTCGTCAATCTCCTACTTGACGTCAACCCGGCGGTGACTAATGTGGGGCACTTACTAACCAGTTGTAATAATTTCACCGGATGAATATTATAATGATGTCGGTTACTTTTACTATTTTGATTAAGCCGCCTTGTGATGAGTACATTTAAGTGAAATTGAATTAGCAATCAAAGTTGAAACCTGTTTGAAACTTTGACCGAAAAATATCGCGTGGGTTCTCTTTACTATATTGCAGAAGTTTGTTTTTATTAAACCAGCACCTGGTACTTGAGTAAGTAGTCATCGCCGCGCGTGAATATTTACTACATGTATTGTTCGATGCAGTATAGTAGTGCGTGGTGGCCTCGTGGTATCGGACCAGACTCGGCTGCCTACATGTTCACGGCGGTCGCGGGTTCAAATCCCAGGGCACACCTCTGACTTTTCGGAGTTATGTGTGTATTGATAGTCAATCACCACGCACTTTAACGGTGAAGGAAAACATCGTGAGGAAACCTGCATACCGTAGCGATTTTTAAAAAATTCTACGGTGTGTAAGTTCACCAACCCGCACTAGGCCAGCGTGGTGGACTATATGGCCTAACCACTCTCAATCGTACTCTCGATTGTAGAGGAGGCCCGTGCCCTGCAGTGGGTCGTATATGGGCTGATACAATACAATACAATACAATTGTTCGATGCAAAATGTAGGCTCTTGTTTAACGGCCTCCGTGGCGCAGTTGGTTAGACGCCGGCTGTGAAACGACAAGCCATGGGTTCGATCCCCGCACCGAGACAAATATTTGTGTGCACTACTAAGTATTAGTTTCGGGTCTGGTTGTTTCTGAGACTGAAAAGTCTCTCGTAGTTTCTCATACCCACGACACAAGACTCGATATTTTATGGATAAGTCGTTTACAGTCCAAGCTGTTCGACTGTGGAACGCATTACCAGTTGTTGTAAGACGGGCTGAAACACTAACTTCGTTCAAAAAAATGGTAAAAGACCGCTACCTTTCTCTCTGAACAGACATTTTGATTAATATAATTTCCTGCTTTTGAACCTATAGGTAAGTTATAGTATGTATGTATTTATATGTATATTTATATTTATAAGAATAGACATGTGTATGTTTTTTTTTTGTTTGTGTTGGAGCTTATCTCTTTCATATTCCAGACTGCCCTGTCTTCTTTTCATTGTGTTATATCCATCCAAAGGTTGTCTGTAAGAAATCGCCTAGAGCGATAAGACCGCCATCTGTACTTTTTTCTTATAATTTTTTTTTTATGTTTTTCCGTTCTGTGTGCAGTTAAGAATAAATAAATAAGACTCGGTCTTAGTGTGGGGTCAGGACTATGTATGTATGTGACTGTTACGTGTATTTATTTATTTTCTTGAAAGTACCAAGGGTTGAATGCGTAATAAAATTCAATTAAGAATTGATGCATCTATATAATGCTCGTATAATGTTGTGTTGCCATACCTCTCGACCTTTATTTAAGTAAGATATTTTAAGTCGGTGCAAAATATTTTTACATTACTCCGTTACTTACATAAGTATACTTGTTTTCCTAATGTCACGGATGTTATCAGCTGAAGCTATTTTAATTGGCGCAACATCCGGGATGATGTCGTCTTATTGGCTTCACATATTACGAATTTGTTATTTGATAGATATTTTATAATCGTAAATGGAATAATGTTGTGATTACAAATCATGCTTCAGTTTAATCACTTTGCAGGTGCTAGGATATTGTAGGATTTAGGATTAGGATTGATAGGAGAGCGGTTGCTTATTTCTTTTTTATGTAGAATGCACTTGTTATTAACAGTTTTAATACTAGGACACGTTATTAATATTTTCGTGCATAAACTGTACTCAAAATGTCATTAAAGTGTAAAAAATTGTCTTCGCACACACTTGTATAAACAGTGTTTTATCTTCGCGCTGTCACTTAAAAACAATGAATGTCCACTTTTAATTTTTCTCTTACGCCCCACTCATTTGCTATACGAGTATGGTTGTTTGGAATAGATTGCTCTTAGCGATAAGACCGCCAGTGGTTCACTATTTGTAAGGTTTCTCTGTTATTTTTGTCTTTTATGTTATGTGGTGTTCAATAAAGTGTTGCATATCTGTATCTGTAAAATAAACAAATTACGGTTACGGCTGTATCCAATTACATGACTATGTAAAACTTTATCCAAGTAAAGCAACATGCAAAGTCTGTTCCTAGTAGTGACTGGTGCTTGTCACGGCTCCCTCACTGGCAGTGCGCACGCCGCGCCACTACTAGTAGTCTCCACACTCATAGCGCCTGCGAGTAACTCGTACCGCAGCCGACTTGTTTATTGCCCTCGGCTTCACTCCACTTACTACTCTCTCCAATAAATAGCTCCATTAAGTGACTTATTCACTGGCAGACTGCACGTCAAGTCGCTTGCACAACTCGGTGAGAGATTTATTCCGATTCATTAGCTAATCCTTGATTAAATGATCAACTGAACCCGAGCCGACAGTGAGTAGCTAATGTTGGTATGGTTAATGACACTTCGACAACTAGGTAATATAACTCACTTCAAACGGCGTCTATTACGTCAGTCATTTAATTTAAATGAGGCCACATAAATCTCGCTTTTGGGTAGGAATTTTCCTCTAAATTGTGAGATGTGGTAGTAAAGATATTTATGTCGAATGTCTTCAAATCGGACATGAAATATGAAGCGGAAAATCTCTAGGCTTTCGCCATCGAATAAGTTTGCATTTCAGTTTTCAGATTTCAGTACAATCGATGGTGTGATGTAATGTATCAAAAGTAACTTCCCTCTCTGTGTTTAATGTGTAAAATCTAACTTCAATTCACATCGGAAATAAAGGCTCAATGAGTACATTTTCATAACTCGAACCCATTAAGCCTAGTTGTGTTGTAAGCTGATGTATCGCTTGTCGTGTGTCGTGTGGGCGACAAAAAGCGCAGCGAGTGCAGCTCGCGACACTCCGACACCGCGACACCGCGCGCTGACACTAGCTCGTTAGCGCGACCTGCCGCCGCCCATCACCGTAAATACCTGCTGAGCTACTGCCTACTCCTGGCCGTAGTGTCTGTCTATATACTAGTAGTTTCACAGTACTCGTGGAGTTCCGTGGTCACGCGGCGCGGAGTAACGCCTCCCGTCAGCGTGATGTATGCAGCTCGTTTGATGCGTCAGCTGGACCAGCTGCGTGGCTTTCCTTATTTGTTTCCCTATTGTTACACGAGTGATGGGTATTGTCTCGAAGTGTGTCGTGATCGATACCAATTGACCTACCTGATGCGGTCAAGTTTTAATAATTATCGATACTGCGGATTGTTAGACAATATTGCTTTGAATATTACATTAATATTAACAGAACGTACGTGTTAAAAAATTTGGATACAGTACTTTTGTGCCTTTTCAATGTATCTTGCACTAGAAAAGTAACAACTTTTCTAAAACAATACGTACCCGAAAATTCCATTCTAAATTTAGTGTTGTACAGCAAATAAGTAAAAAAATTGGTGAGTCAAGGCTTTGTTCTGTTGGAAAGTGGAGCGCTGGAGTGATCGCGACTTTTAGCATTCATTAGTGCGCTCTAACGCGTGTGAGAAACCGATCATGCTCTGCAGTTGCGCTCGATTTTAGTTCCTTGCTTAATTATACCCGCTGATGTACTCGCTGGCCACGGCGCCACTTCCATATTACGCAGAAGCGAACTCGGATCTCAATCTGTTAAATGTTTAGTAAGGGTTCATTGGCGGACAAATTTAAATGCCCTGTTTTTTCCTTTAGAGTAAACTTATATTTACATGGTTTAAAGTATGTTTGATGACTTATATTGATGAAAATATCCCTAACTTGACCCCCCGACTAAATCGTTATCATTTTCTGCCACAGGAAATCCTGACGAACGTACGCTTCCCCAAAGTTTTGCACAAAACCCAGTAATATTATACAATTTGAGTTCAAAAGCTCGTGGAAAACGTCTCATATACCACACGCAGCAGCAAACACTCACAATGAAATACGGAGGAAGCTAATCGACAACATCCATTAAAAATCCGAAATTACTTTCACATCATCATAATCAGTCGGTTAAGTGTATATTTATCCAAAAATTATAAACAATTTAACATATAAAAAGCTCAGCGGGGCAGGCTTACGTGGTATCTGCGTCGGACCACCCAGCGCACTGCTCCCATTCAACTGACACCGGGTAAAAACACCAGCTGATGAGCGCGCGGAACTGATGACACGCCCCCCTCCCTCCCCGTCCCGCGCCGCACCGCTGCGCCGGCACCGCACCGTGACGACACCGTGACGGACGCGACACGGACGCGTTTAGAGCCGGCAATTATCTACCGCCGCGCCTCTAATTCCCAGCGCCACGCATATCCAGCCTTTGTCTTACCTCCACTGCATTAAGATGTCAGCCCCGGCCGCAGAACTAATTTTATTACATCCACACTTAAAAGAGTCGTTAAAATATTTTTTGAGGAAACTAACCGACTGGGAGCGGTATGTATGAGCGACTGCGCTGTTACGATTATCTCTCGGTTGTTGGGGTTCTTTGCTCCACATTAATATGTTAGACCGCCGCTCTCACATTCTAATTACTTACTTCCACCTGCGACTGGACCATGGAATCTATCGTAATGTATTCGTAGCGGCAACATTCGGCAAGTCCTAATAGATTTCGTATGAAATCTGCCAAATCGCTCAAAATGTATTTTTCTCTCCATCGAGTACGGTGCTTTTTATAAGGGCGGATACCAAAATCATACTACGTGCCAGCTTTTCGGTCTCCGACAACCTCGTCAAACAATAAGCAATAGCTATGTTATGTTTCCACCCGAAGCTTCCACTGATAGTTTCACATTTATATTTCAATTGTAATAAACACCGCTACCTATGAATTTGCTGTGCAGTATTAGTGCTTGACTGCTTTCTCACAATGGAGTGACGTGGAGGTCAAAGACGCGCTCGCACCAACACTTAATAAAGAATGTATATTATTCTCATTGTGCACGCTTTTCACTTACTGACAGAAGCGCACTCGTCGATACTATCCATCAAAGGCACAAAGGAGTGGTGCTCACCGCGACCGGACACTCCGGAGCTGCGGATAAACCCATGGGCGCTGGAGAATGGCACGGGGTTAATTAAATTGTACACGGAGGGACGCGTGAATGGTTCGCGATGTTGCATTAAACGTTTTTAATTAAATCTATTATGGAGGCTGTAGCGCTCGTTCGCCGAGCATGCCGTCGAGCCTACATAACATTGCGACGCGACGCGAATTATATCCACTGTTGTTTTTCGAAGTATATGAATAATCTTAAAAACTTTCTAAACTGTTTATTTTATAACGTAATACCTACATATATAAAAAGTTCTCTACATACTTGCATGCTATTATTTAGAAGATATTAAATAATAATTTTAAAATTCGCATAATATGTTACATTTAGATGATATGCATTTAAAATGAACATCGACGATTTACTAAATTCGAAAACATTGACCAAGTAAAGAGCACTGTTGCATGATGCTAGCGACGAGCTTTGTATATTTTAATAAAGCGTCGCTGAAACTCGATGTGCACAGGCTTATTTTCATGTTTTAACGCTTGCCTGAATAAATATTAAACGTTCCGCTGCAGCTCTCATAATCTTTATTACAAATGCATAAAGTTGAAATTCGCTTGGGTATCTATCGCGTATAAGGCTGTGCGCAGATATCGATCAGGCTCTTTCACATGACACGCGTGACCTGCGAACTAAGGGATAAATAAATTTAAATCACTTTATATTAGACTGACTAAACTGCCGACTCTCACCTCTCGCACCCCTCCGCGCGTCCCGCGCCCCGCACCCCACACCGCCCTCCTACATGCTCCGACCACCATCTGCAGTCTCCTTGTTGGAGTTTTAATTATCATGTATTGTGTTCGTACATGCCAACGTGAGTGATCCGTTCGATTGGGCATCCCAACTATTTTGTGCAATTATAATGCCTTCCATACAAACAGCCCACAGCTCGGAGGCGCAACTATCCAATATGCCACGTGATATGCTGCGAGTTGTGATGCAACCGCAATCATGGTTTATACTGTACAGCGAGTTGTGTCGTCTCCTGATCGTTTTGTTGTATCTCTCGACTTTATCGAGTGATCGAGGCGGATGATTGATCTGTCGCAGCACAATAGATGCGCGCGGAGACAGCGGCGCGGCAGGAGCGGGGGCGGCTGCGGGTGCTGCACGACGCATTGTTCTCGCGACACTCGCGCCAATTAGCCGCTACGCCACCACGTAATTGCGCAGATAACCCTCTATCGCCTCATCGCGGAACAAATTGAGCGGGAAATCGATCGCGCCCACACCGGCCGCCCGCGCCCGACCGTCTCCACAGCTCGCCAATCGCGCCGCGGCCGCGCGCCCATTGGCCTGCGCCACCACCGCTACCACGCGCCACCACGCGCCGCCGCACACAATGCACTGAAACCTGAAACTTTGAAAGTGAGCCATTTTGGAATACCTCATTCGATCCGGCTCGGAGCAGCGCAGACGTGACCCACCACCCCCCGCCCTCCCCGTCTCTTCCCCCGCACCCCACGCGATTGTTTCCCTCGCGAACAATAACTTTACGAGGCGACTCACAAACAACTGCATGCGCTCTACCGATGGCCGACCATCCGACCACGACAACAAAACACAATCACAGTAAAATACGTATTGGCAGCTTAATGGGCCGCGTTAATTAAAATGTAGTAAGAATTTAAAATATGATAGCACAATAGTGGGCGACGGCGCGGCTATCTGGCTTTACGAGCGAGTTATGATAACGTGTTCCGTGTATTTTATTTGTATGCGGTGAGTAATCTCAACTAATTTAAGGCACAAATTAAAGCGGCCACGGCCGGCCCCGCGCCCGCGCGGACCCAGACCCAATTAAAGCGACACTTATCTGCTCTGTCAGCGAGAGATAACCCGCGGGGCGGCGGTGGACGGGCGGGGGACGGGCGGCAGCTCACCGGACCCAGACACTTTATCGGTTTCCTTTCTTACCATTCCACGTCTAACATTTAAATTTTATTGTTAGATATCAATAAAAAAACTTGATGGATCGAGCGCGGGGCAACTACCCCGTCCCCAGTCTCACCTGCACTCCCCCGACCCATCGGATTAATTCAGCATAAAGTATTACACAGAGAAATTAATTACTCCGTGACGTTTGTGAAATGAATCAGCAGTGAATATAACATTAAACGAATCCGACCAGTGTCCGCGGCGGAGCGTGGAGCGTGGAGCGTGGACCACACACGCTTGATGCACATCGCCCCCGGCATTTTCACTCGACGAACTACCGGAGTTGACAATATTATACCACTGCAAATTAATTTACTATATCTCTCACACTTCATTTTAAAACTGGTCGAGCCGCACTGTAGCTGCCTCTACTAGTCTAGTATGTTGGAGGTGTTTGCTGGTAGGATATTCGTATCCATCTGGATTGGGGCCACCGTAAATATTGGAGAAAAACCCGCCATAATGAGACATGAAAGAGTGCCACGTGTCGAGTCCCGCCTCTATACAGGGTATATCAAGACTGCTACCGAAGAAGAAGCCAGGTGGTAGTCTTAGTGACTTTAGACACAATGCAACTAAATTTTTTGCAAAAAAAGCGGCGACACTTTTGGCATTTTTTTTCCGATCATCGTATTTGGGTGGTAAATACATGTATTTTCCTAAAAAAAAATAACGTACATCCTTTTATTTTTAAAGACGTACGTTGCTATAGTACGCAAGGCTTTTAACTATGATCTAAGCAAAAACTATGGATTTACCACCCAATCACAACGATATCATTGTGATTGGGTGTATTTATTTATATATTGTGTATTTTAAATATTTAAAACATTACAAAAAAAAATCGTCGCGTTTTTTTGTAAAATATTTAGTTGCGTCGTTTCTGTAGGCACTAAAACTACCACCTGGCGTCGTTTTCGGTAGCAGTCTTTATATACCCTGTATACATCCGATTGTTATTAGGCCGACATAGTTGTCTGGCCTGAATAACCAACTCATAATGCTCTACTTTGATGGTATTATATTTACCATCAGCTAACATCTGACAGCCTCCGTTGCGCAGTAGATTAGACGCCGGCTGTGAAACAAGGGGCCGCGGGTTCGATCCCCGCACCGAGATAGATGCTTGTGAGGCCTACATGATTTGTCTCGGGTCGCGGTGTTATGAGACCGAAAAGACTCTCGTAGTTTCTGATACCCACGACATAAGTCTTAATTGATGTTAATGTGGGGTTAGGACTATGTATGTGACTGTTGGGTGTATTTATTTATTTTATTTATCAGGTATATAGCAATTAATTGTCGCATTGTCGAGCCAATATAAAAATTACAATTCCTTGCAGATTTGCGAACTGCACATAAGATTGAAATTCCTATGAAAAACTCACTGCTATATATTATGTATGTGGTATACGTGCAAATGTTAAGTAAAAGGTAATCTGCTATATTTGTCTGGCAGCACAGTCCACTTTCAGAACTGAGCTATAAGCTATCAGTAAAATTTCGCAATACACAAAGTATCCAGTTGTAGTATTTGGTCGTGGGAACAAATCGGCACAGCGTCAGCAACATTACAAAGGCTGCAGATACTATCGCAGGGCTCTGCTCTCCTGGTGTTAAGTCGCCGTTCGCCGCTCGTCAAGACACAATACGCCACCCATGGACTATTATCTCCCACACCGCTGTCAAACTGAGCAGATATGAAAGTCGCCTACAATCGGACAATGATAAGCTGAAGATGTAAACAATGTTGTATGTATTGTATGTTGCAATGACCAATGACTCGATGACCTAATGACTTGGCGACATTGTGCTTTGATGAGGAATGTTTGTGCAAATAGTAGAAAATAGAAGGCGCAATGACGGTGCTTGGTGTGAGTGGAGGGGTCGCGAGTTTGCTATAATACAAACATTTATGGACAACAAGCGCTGTGGATGTTCATAGGCGGCAATGATCACTTACCATCAGGTGACCTGTATGATCTTTTGCCGGACCTAATGTATATAAAAAACTCTTTGTCTTTTAGCAATGTTTATGTTCCACTGTATGGCAGTACAGTCCCATATCATACAACAGTGTTGTAATCAGCAGCGTCACACGTAGTCATGTAGTATTCGTGAGGGGCCGGGCACGTTGCTATGTGGCCGTGTCACCGTGCCGCCGGCAACAGCGCCATTGTGTGCGACATACGAGTATAACACGCGTCGTGACGCATGGCGCGCCGGTGTCGCTCGGCAATGCTGACCACTCGTCACGAGACATTGGAATTTTCTACCCATGACAATATATAGAAATAAACAAAAGAAGTTTAAGCATCACCTTTTTTGTCTTTATTAAAGACTATTATTAATAGTAAGTTAAAGCTCATGTCTCCTGTTATGAAATATGCAAGGAACAAAAAACATCACTCCTATAGATATTTCTTCATGTACGGTCGTCCGTACGGTCTGTTCTCTCTATTGAATAAAGTTTAAACCAGTATAGTCAGTGTCTGTTCCGGATCAATGTTAATAACATTCATCCAGAAGTATTACAGTGCTGGTTTGTCCCCGATGACGTTATCACTTATCACATCGCTGGCGATGCCTGACAGTTGACACTTTATGTTCAGACTGATGCGACAACGTGACAACAATCCTGATAGCTATTGTAGTACACGTAGTATGCACCGGCGAGAGCTCCTCGCCACTCGCCCATCGACACAACTCCGGTGACTCGGCCGAAGCCGAACATAGGTACGAGTATATAGATTGAATTCGAAAGCGATATGTAAGAATCCCAAACATTGATTTTTCATAACTGTATTTTTGGCTGATTCTGTTCGAATATGGCCCGCCTTTAAGATTTAAAAACATATTGAACATTAGTCTAGTGAACGCTGTGGTCGGTTCACACGTATGGCGGGTGGTGAGTGGTGACCAGCTCGTTACCAGCCGGATGCACGCGGTATTCGGACGCGGGTTTTTATTGACGGACATCAAAACACGGCCCGAGTGCCAGCCAGCCGACATCGGCCTTTTTACACAATAAATACTTAACAAATTGAATTGATTAAACTACCAAGTATCCAGATTACATGCTTTTAAGATGGCCAGGGTTAATGCCAGTGTCCGACCTTTAAGACTGCAGTTATAATATTTTGACGTTGGATTGGCGTATTAATCTGACAATACGGAAATTAACCACAATACACAATATTATATTGTTCAAGTAAAGCTACAGTATATTATATATAATATGATTTAATGCGCTATTAGCTAAGCTACCTTTTTGCTTCTGCTTAAATTTCACTATTATTAGTAACAAAATCGTATCTTATATAGGTAATATCGTATCGTATATTATAATCGTATATTATATAGGTAGTGCATGGTGGCCTGTTGGTTACGGACCAGACGCGGCTGCCTACATGTTCACGGTGGTCGCGGGTTCAAATCCCAGGGCACACCTCTGACTTTTCGGAGTTATGTGTGTATTGATAGTCAATCACCACGCACTATAACGGCGAAGGAAAACATCGTGAGAAAACCTGCATACCATAGCGATTTGTATAAATTTCTATGGTATGTAAAAGTCCGCCAACCCGCATTAGGCCAGCGTGGTGGACTATATGGCCTAACCACTCTCAATCGTACTCTCGATTGTAGAGGAGGCCCGTGCCCTGCAGTGGGTTGTATATGGGCTGATACAATACAATAGGTGATATATTTCCCTAGTATTATATAAGTATACATCCGGGCAATGGATTCGTTATTTCATAAATGAAACTTAAAAAAACAACACTTTATATGACCACGTAGTTTTTTGCATGCGAAATACAAATAAATAGTAATAAAGTGAATTTCATCTTCTTGTTCCGTGAGATTGTGTTCGTGGGAGCCTTCGAATCTACATAATATACAGCATAAGATAATATTATCTGCATAGTTTTATAATATGTAAACAATGAATTTTAATTCGCGCAAATAACACTGTCTAGGGGGGAAAATTACAAAATAATTGATTTACAGTTAAACTTCACTCATTGAGTGTAGCACAGGCGCACGTGTGGCGTGACGTCATCAAGTAAACTGCGCGCTTGCTTTACTTACAATAGGAATTAATTGTAACATCGAGGGGCGGCATTGTCTTTTTTTGTGTCCACCGCGGGCGAGCGCGGGTCGCTAATGACCCGGCTATCGTCCTGTGTGTCTGCGTGTATGTATGTATGTACATATGTGTGACGCAGCTGCACAAGGCAAGTCGTCGCGCCCCTCGCCACTAGGGATGTTAATGGCGCGGGCGGATTCTGTATACATCGCATTCAATTAACGCCAATGTATAACCCTTCCTCGGACGATTTGGAATATTTGTTGTGTTGACCACCCTGATACAAAGACAAACCAATGTAGATTTTAAGATTGGGTGAATACATTATGTTTTCAAATGACCGTGAGTGTTTTTATTTTTCTAAACATCTGCAAATTAAAACCTAATTTATTGAAGCATAAAATTTGCAAAGTGCTTTAATTTAGTATAAAACGTTCGGTTTTCGCACATATATGTGTGAATAATATGAGTTCGGCGCGGACCGGTTGGCACATTAGTGTATGTTTAAACGTACGATATGTTAAAGCGTGGGAAACATTATGAAAGCCGCGCACTGCATGCGCCGTGTCGCACCGCTGCGCCACTTCCTGCTTACCGATACATATTATTATCCCTATTTGGTTTCGATATCATTTACACAAATATTTATAATGAAAATCATGTGAAACAATTATATTAAATTGGCTAATTATAAATTCGATATGAGTAAAAGCAATAGGCCTTGAAAGCGGCCTACATCCAGCGACATCCTTCGCCCGGTCATCTGTTCTACTGTAGGTCAACTTTAAAGTGGCTTATGTTGAATAATGGATCATAGCTGACGAAAGACAAAGACAGAGAAAAAACTAATTTAAATACACAAAAAATGTTCGTAACTTTGTTCTCCTTCAACCGCCACCGATGTTGTGGCATATTTTTTTATATTTTTTTCAGTGACATAAAATAGCTTGGTTAATGTAGAGATGTTACATAAGCTACGAATTCGATACAAGACAGGCAGTAACAATCTCATTTACGTAGTTACATTAGTCAACATATTTTAATGGCATTAGCCATATGTTGATTTCAGAAACTACTCATTAAGTTTAAAAAATCAAAGACTGATCATAATGTATCTTTGAAAATAGTGTGTGTATCCCCGTGGCTTATAAACAGAGCCATGAGTCGCACATGTGGCATAATAGTGTTAAACCATTAAAAAAGTAAAATTGAATACAACAATAGCCAGTTTGTTTGCAATTAAGCCGAGAGCGCTTCTCGATTGATTCGTCCCCCGTTAATGCGACGCATCTGCCCGCGATATGATGGACAACAGGGGCTTCGTGGCGCAGGGTCGGGGGCCCGCAGATTAATCGCTGAAACTCGAGCATACGGAGCGACGATACTGTTTGTCTGGTGCGGGACAGTTTGGCGACAATAACAATAACTATTAAACCACATGCACTTGAGTACGCCACGTTTTTTAACAACTGTTGATTTTACGGTGTAGGCACATCATGGCGATTGTTGTCATATGCAACGTGATATTATGAAGAGGTCGTAATTGCTTTTGTAAGCAAGATTGAGTTATAATTTTGACTATAATAGTTATCAATGTAATACATAGATAATATTAGTAAATCAAATAGTATATACATTAGACATTACCTTGGTGCTGTAAACTGTGTTGTTTTCTCGGAACTTTAAGGATGAGGTCGCTTGTTTTTTATAGACGAGGCTTACAAAGAGTATATACTTACGATTGCAATAAAAACAAGAGAAGAAGAGGGTCCAATGGCTCCACATAATTGAGTGGATTAAGTAACATCACGCTTTAACATCGGCTGCAGTAATTGGTGGATGAGTGATGATTACCGATTACAGATAACTGCACACAAATATGCTATAAAGGTGAGGACAATAAAAAACTCCACTCCCCCTCCCCAGCACACCACCTCGCCCCGCATCTACAGATAATCCCTAATCACTGGCTGTCAATTAAACAGGCGCTGTCCGAGCTAGGACGAGAGCGGCGCGGGGAGCGCGGAGGAGGTACGATCTTAATTAGAGATAGGTGCGCGTGCGCCGATCACAATTTGAAGATATCTCGTGAGTACAGGAGTTTGGGAGTCGTTGGCTCACCTCGGCGATACGTATTGGAGATAGCGCGGCGAACACGCTGTATAATTGGGCAGCGGTGACACCCGCACTAGCGCCGCCACGCCGCCCCGCGTGGCCCCGCTCGCGACGCCTCTTACTTATCCTGCACCACTTATCGATTTGTCCGATAGGAAATTAAACAGAGATTTATTTCGTCGGTTATCTCGGCCGAGGCGCAGATAGCGCCTCCAAACTTTCCCATTGTGAATACTTATAAATTGCCGCGGCTTCATAATGTATTGCCCCTATATACTAGATACCCATCAGACAGTGTGCTAGTGTTTTGTCTGTGCGTTGTATTGACCCACCTTCGAAACCGATACATACAACTTACATTGCACGGATCCGCTAGCAGATACTTAAAAGTATTGTAACGTTGATTTTAATCAAAGATATGAGTACCTACTATATAATTAGGAGTTAAAATGGCGCTATGCTGATGCACCATACACTGTAGGTATAGTATTATAATCGTGAAGCGTCTCGTCAGACTTCTGTTTACCTTATCTAGTATTCACATTACTTGCTGCCTCAGACCAGTTGTCCAGCTTTGCAATTCAGTAATCTTGGTAACATTTTGGGTTTTGTGATTTATATCCAGAATTCACGACACAATTTAGTTGGCAGCGGAAAGGATTGATAAATTAAGCCGAAGGCATACCCCCGCAGACATTTCAGGTATATGAGGACTCGTAGTTAATTATCGCTCACTATTAGGACTAAAATTAAACATGGTAAGGAAACACACAGTGATCTCCAAGACTTTGAAACCTGCGAAATCCAATCGACACTAAGTAAAGTTAAAACCTTCTCAGACGGGCTGGAAGCAAACGTCCATGTGTTGTCTTTATTCTGCCTGTCTGTTCCGCCACAGGAAGTCCACTGCTGCATCCAGCGCTTTCCAGCAACCTTAGTTAGGTCGCCTGGCATTATTTAGCGGATGTGCACACTGTCCTTCATAAAGCGGCGTTATTAGAAAGTTGTCACGTGTTGAAAGTTAATCTACTTTTATACGGGTGTAGTGAGCAGCGCCACTACTCACGATTCGATTCCGGACGCGAGCCACTCGTCAAACATCAATAACGCATAAATAATAGCGCGATATCTGCACACACACATACACACATACACACACCAGTTACTACACGCCATGCATGTTCACGATGCGCTGACAAAGTGGTGGACAGCGGACAGTAGCTTGCTTGCTACTCTATTCTTTTTTATATCGTTATGAAAAATTTACTACAATGCACATTGAAGTACATGCAGTGTAGTCCTGATAGAACATCCCCCGGCGCGACGTGTGTCTCGCGGGCCGACGCTGTGTGCTGACCTCATTGTCTCTGGATTCACGTCTCTATGATTGTGCAAATAATGTAGCAATGCATCTTTGCGCAGACTAAGCATCGACTAAGTCTTTGATCGGCCAATATCATTGTAAAAATACATTTAGTGTACATTTAGTTTATTGATTTTTATTTTATGTACAAACTAAAACTAACACTGACACGCTGTGTGGAGCGCGGATGCTGATAGCACCTAGCCCAAATTACACTAATGTATGTTAATGGTTCGTATTATATTTTTGGTGACGCTAAAGTTTATAACAAACATATACGCGAATAATTTAAGTATTGTTAAGTCCATCATGTAATACAGTAACACAGTGCCGCAGTACAAGCGTAGTATGCGCTGGCAGTGGTCGCTGGTCGCTCGTCTCGGCCACCGCGGCGGCGGCGGTTGCGCCGCAATCATGTAATTATATCATTCCGCTCGGAGAAATCAAGCGCAATTCGCTATAAGATTTATTACCGCAGTTTTTTCCAGCTCGGTCGCCATTTATCTCGATGCTCGGTGGTGCTCGCGCAGAGCGGAGGCAACGGTGCGGCGAGGGGGCGGGGGGCTGGGAGCCGCGGTCGTGGCGTCGCGTCGTGCGCGCTACATTAACTTAATTAAACTAATGAATTAGATTAACGGAGCGCTCGCGTCGCTGCGCGGAGTGGCAGCGAGCGCACGCAGGCGCAGCGGCACGTCGCGGCGGCGCAGCGGCGGTGCAGCGAGCAATGTATCTGTTATTTGTGCACGTCCCGCGCGCGCCGCCGACGAATTAATTATCGCCTGCCGAACGTATTAATATCTGTCGGCCGCCGGTCGGGGGCCACCGACACAGCCGAGCGGCCCGCATCGGCCACACCGCGCGAAATCACCTCTCAATGTGATTATTTTGGGTTGAACACATACTAATGATGCCTATTCCTCCATTGATTACTTCTTGGTCCGCGCACGGCTCCGCGGCGAGCATGTGGCCATAAACAGGGCGGCCGCGCGTCGTGATACGCAGATAAACAGAGATCCATTTAGATAGAGCGGCGTAATTTAAACTCGTGCATCGGTAATCACCGTTTTCAACTTAATCCCAATCGGTATCGCGGCTCTCAGCACGCGGGCGCGACGTGCCCTCTACACGGCACGCTGACAGTATGAGTACACTCACTTCATTACATACTACTAATGCTGCAATTTTAGAATTAGATGATATTGATTACAGCTTGAAGAACATTAAATGTTTTTTCCTGTTTTGCATCCCGGTCACAACTCGCACTATCACCTCTGTAACTCAGAGTAGCAATCAGCTCTGGTACTCAAAACAATTAAACTGAGCATTAAAACTGGCCGAGTATCTTAGGAATACTAACTTGTCAAGCACATGTAACACAATATTTAGCAGAAAATTGACATGTCAGACAGCTTCTGGGCGGTGATCTTTACCCAGCGTAAATGACGCCGTGGAACCGAGAAGATTGATAAGTTCTTCACAGATTGATCTCATATCTTATCACTACAGCTACTACACTAAGCACTTTGTATTAAAGATATGATTATAAGCGCAGTGCAAATGTATGGATGCGCACATGTACACAAATCAATATGACCGTATCGGGAGCGACGACACTACGCTATGACATGCAAATACTCGTAGACCCTCTGAAACACCGCGTCCACTACGCTATGTGTTATTAGAAAATGCACTCCACGCACAAGCGAGACGCCAGTGCTCTGCGCATCGTAACTATCGAATCAGCTTCGTGCACTACAGCTCTACATAACCAAGTATACTGCACACTTTAGAAAAAATATCGTATACTATAATAATACCTGCGATTGGAGTTTGTTGCCGACAAAACATCCCACTACCACGTCTTGGGACAAAACTAATCTAGGCTATACAATGTGTGCTTATGTATTCGTTGTATGTATTTCGGCTTGCGGAATATTATTTGCGAAAGCATCATTACCACGTTTAATGTATGGCAACTAACCCCGAGTATGCGAGCCACACATCTCCATTATGATTGATATGGAGTGAGGTCGATTAATCTGCGTCGTTTGGCGCGGGGTCAAAGCGGCAACTATGTGGCTAAGCGACCCGCGCGGCGGCGCGTCGCGGGCATGACGGATGCTCTGCACTACATCTAGCGGCAATGACGACTGACTAATTATATAAAACGTTTGCCAGTTTGTATGGCGTGGCTGTAGCTCATTTGCTTAATTATTTATTGGGACAACCAGTGGTAGTAACAAATTTTACTTACACTAAAAATACAAAAAAGAACGTATAAAAGTAACACTTGTTTATGGCCGTCACAACATGCACTGTTCGTGATAGAACATGCACAGCGCGGAGGCGCCGAGAGTGCACATGAACAGATTTCTCTTTAATGAGGCGGGCATTGAAGAGTGCCGCGTGTTTATTTATGTGCTACGCTTTGCAGATGCAGAAGAAGCTGTGAAGCAGACTGGCATCTGTATCAGCTAATATGCGGCCCACCGCAGGGCACGAGCCCTAGATAATCAAGAGTACGATTGAGAGGGTTTAATCCATATAGTCCACCACGCTGGCCTGGTGCGGGTTGATGGGCTTTACAATCCATAGAAATTCTTAAAAATTGCCACAACCCGCGACAACCGTGAACACGTTGGCAGCCGCGTCTGGCCCGCTTACCAACAGGCCCCCACGTACTTCAGAAGCAGACTGGCATGATTATGTCTAATGTTTAGGGATAATTGCCTGTCGCTAATTCTTATTTTATACTAACGACTTTGGCCATATCAGGCACAGTACAGTCACTTTAGTAAAGTGAGATTTATGGCAAAGTGGTGGTTATTCAAGGGGTCATAGTGTGTGCTCTGTTGCTTACTGGGACGTTTAATTTCACACCAGTTTGTACCGTCCACTGCCTTGTTCGATCGGATCGAGCTATTTATTTTAAAAGCTGAGCAATTAGCGGTTTGATAAGTTTGTAAACAGCGCGGCGTCCGCATGAGAGCATAGGAGTGAGGTAGCATCCGGTGCACATCCGGGTAACTGTGCGTCGTCGGCGAGATGTCGCGATACTGATCATTGGCACAGACGCCGTGTGGCGGCCCTGGGTCGCCGCTAGGTCGACTGGTGCCGGGGCCCGCGTGACCACGCCGTTACACTCCACTCGCGCGCTAATTGGCGCATTTCCATATCGGGCGCAAACTTAATGATGATAATGTTGTGCCGGCTAACCCGCGCTCACCCTCGTGTATCCATTACGGCCCCCGACCACACCACCATGTTGCGGCCTTCTCGGCTGCTATGTTTTCATCTGAATAGACAATATAAGTTCAATATCGGGTCAAGTAGGCTCTACTATACGAGTATGTTACAAGGCACCTGACCTATAGTGAGGTGGACTTAAACAAATTATCGAAACGTATCGTGTCACTGATGGTTTAGTCGATGAAACCATAATGGATTTTCCTACGCGTACAATCCAAAATACACCGGCTGGGCTCTATTATTTGGGTATAATTACAACGTAGGGAACAAGATATATTACACTTTACTGTACGACGCGCTCGCGCGCGGTCACAAAATATAGTGAATGATTGTTTTCTATCACGGAGTTACACGAGCATTAGCCTGTACTCGTATTACTCCCAATCGAGGAGCGTTGTGCGGCTCGTTGGAGGCTTGACAAATATTGTTAATAACGTGTAGTGTGTAGTGTGGTGGGCGGGCAGGCTCGCCGCTGTCCACGCGCCGCGCGGGAGTAAGCTATGATTTGTGAGTCACCATGCGCCGCCACGTGACCAACACAAATAAACATCTCGTAACTCAACCATTAACACCAGATTATACTCACATGCTGGTGTTTGGAGATTTATCACAATGCAATGAGCGTCGACGCCGCCGACACTATCCCCTCGCCTCGACAACTTATTACTCGTAATCTGTGCAGTGTCGGTATCGTGCGCGCGCGGTATTGATCATGCAGGAAGTTCTGTTACGAGCTGAGGCGCGGGTGTTAGTCACGAGCGCCGCGCACTAAACTGTGCAATAACATAACTGTCGTGCGAGAAATTACAAGCACAATTACTATCAATATAAGGAACCGCCGCGATTTACCGAGGCTCTGGACACTCCGCCCGGCACACGCACTCGCTCCTACCCTACATACGCACACTTGTGGCATAGGCGAGGACGGCCGCGATCTGTGACGTCGGCCTGCTGCATATCAGTTCCGTTAGTGGAAATGTATATAGCGTGGCTTGTTGGCTTGTCGAGGAGCATGTGAAAGCATGCTGCATGTATAGGGATCAGCGCAGCGGCTGATAACCTACAGGCGGGTTATAAACAAGTCGACGCGTGACCCGCGGGAGCAGCGCGGCGCATCCATCTCCACGCCGCTCGTTATCGCCGACGCTGAGTCGATACCCGTGTAGCACCCACTCGAGCCACGCGCGCCGCCTAGTGCTTCTGTCACGCCTCATTAATGGACATATTTGTAATCGGATATTTACGACGCGCCGGCAATTACTCGGGCCGGCGGTGTAACTGTCCGTGCGTGCGTCCCGCGCTGCCGCAAACAAACCGCTCGCGTGTGTCGCGACACAATTTGTTCCCGCATTACACAGAATTAATCAGGATTGTTGGCCCAAAGCCGGTGTAAATGTGTTTCCCAAATTGTCGCCTCTCGTTATGGGATTAAGTGCTGAGTGTCACGCCACCGCGCCGCGCGCGTGTGTGTGTGTGTGTGTGTGTGTGTGTGTGTGTGTGTGTAAGAGAGCAGGCGGCGTCAGCGGAGGAGTTTGATGCGCAGTTGTATATCGAAATATGTTTCAATTACGAGCAGTACATTTACAATTCATAGAGGCTGCGCTGACAGTGACGCAGGGTGCCGTGTGTGATGTGACGCAACAATTTTGCGATCTGAGAATGCACCTACTCGTACCAGGATCGCGTCTCGTCTCGCCACTGACGTAATCAGGGCGTGATATCAAATAGACTGAATCATCTGATATAAACGCATACTATGTACCTTCCCCGTGTTTACAAAAATCAGGAACACATCAACAATTCCCACCACATAATGTTCGCATGTAGTCAATTCTCTGTTTATAAAGTACCAAAGGTGGAGGCTTCATTTACGTCGCTGCCATCACAAGTCACCGAAAAAGACGCTCTCTAATTCCCAATGTGTTGGATAATAAGTAAGCGGTAACGAGACGTGTTGATCGAATTCCCTCCAATAAAAGTAAATCTGAATAAACGTGAGATTATTGGAGCGGGTTTTATGTCGCCACATAAACTTAATACGGTTATTGTAAATGTTGTGAAAGTCACAAATTACCCGCTGGAAAGCTTAATTTATATGTAAAGTGCGGCGGCTCCGTGCGCGCCGGCTCCGGGTTCTATTCCCGGCGCCACGCGTGTTGTTCTCAATAGTGCCACGAAAACGATAATTTAGCATTCATGTGGGTAACAATATAAAGTTAGTCTACGAGTGGACATTTTGTAGAACATCGTATTATCGTACAGTATCGTGGACGATAAAGTCGTTGTTGCTGCTTATAGTTACATTTGTTAAGGTAGGTCCCAGTCTTTATTGCATAACTCAGACTTTGTATTACATTAGTCCTATTTTGTTAATCATGTCACACGATTAATATAAATTGACAGTTGAAACGATCGAAAAATTATTCAACCCGTGTGCTTATAAGGCGTTAGTCTGTTTAATTTGCCGGCGTAATGAGTGGGAAATACGGACATGTATTCAAATGATGAAGGCGTCAGTGTGTATATGGCATAATGAGGTGATAAACGAGTGGTTACAATTAGCGCGGGTGTCGGAGGCGCGCCTTGTACGGCGGCGCGGCGCGGGGCAGTTTTTGCGCCGGCGCTGATTGAGGCCCAGTATGGCAGCCCGGCTCAACCACCACACTACCACTCGCGTACTACTGGCTAGAGCGACGTGCTCAATTATTGACATCCTCCGTACTGCAGTCGGCTACGAGCTCGGCGGACACGTAAGAAGCTGTTTTGATGGCAGCACTGAGACCATAGTGTTATCCACAAATATTAGTGTCGGGCCTATGTGTTGTTACATTGAAAACATTTATACTTTCAAACAAGCCACACAAGACTCGTGTCTTGGTGTCGGTATGTGTTTGTCTTCAGCGCTCGATGTCACTAAAATGCATGCTATTGTTGACATTGGCTTCCAGAGTTTGAGTAGCGGCTGCGAGGGCGAGACATATTTAATATTGGTACTACAGCTGTATTAAATTTATTTGTATCAATAACGTTCCTCCGCAATTGTTTCCATTTCGCTCTGAAAAATAATGGAGCGAAGATTCTAACAGCTAACCGAGGCTAATGTGGTCCTGCTTAGTGGTGCGACGGGCCATCACATAATTACAGCACACAGCAAAAACTTAATTGGAGCATGAATAACACATCGGCGGGTCACTCCGCATCAATATTGATGAGCTACGAGTACGAGCAGCAACGCGACACACTCTGTGCCGGAACGTCGCAATTACTAATATCCATACACACACAACACGCTCACGCCTTGGTACAATTCTCCGAAGAAGTTAGTTGACGCGCTACACAAGAATCTCACAGAATTCAGACTGTTTCCATTTCAACCTATTATGATGGGCTGGCCCCAATCATATCTACTGCAATGCTGGGTATAAATTCCAGTCCGAAGGCTCGCACAATGTGGATTGCTCGACTTGAAGAACATCATGAAAACCTCACGGTTCACAATTCATAGTGGCTTCTACAGGCTATTAGATGGACAGGGGACAGGGCGACGATAGTTAAACAGTTAATTAACACTGAGTGCGAGTAAGAGTGGCTTCGTGGTGAGAGCTTGCGCAGTAGTGAGGAGGTCCGAGCCGCAGCCCACACCCGGTGGTCCTGCAAAAACTAATAACTTGAGGCTGCGGCTGTGCTCGGGTGTTCCCGCCCCCACCTCCGCCGCCCCGCTCCCTTCACCTGCGTCCTCTCTCGTTCGGCTATCTCCGGCACATCTCATTAGTGCGCCCGCTCGGAATCTAAATGAGAACCTCCAACGCAGCGAGAGGAGTGCGCAGTGAGACACTGACAGACAACACGCTGTTGCCATCAACAATCTGAAACACTGCAGTATTCGGACACGGCTGAAAATCAACTACCACTATGACACATTTCATTATTATGTCTTTATGTAGAAAAATTATCACTTCCTTAATTGTGTGAGATTGAGAAAATTCTTAATATCTGATTCGGTTCGCCCCATTCGCATATAGTATTTCAACGACACATAATTATCAGGTTTTAGCGTGTATGTGTTTATTGCACGTGTCAATAAATAGTGCTTGTAGATCGCGGAGGTGTCTTACTGCGTGTTCTCTGTGTGGTGGTTTTATGGTCACCTTGCGGCCGTGCATAAACATGTCATGGTGTTGCGATCTCGCGGCGAGTGACGCGCCCCTCGGGAAGCGATACGTCATTTACGACCACTTGGCTTTGTATCGCCGCGCGGATGCCGACCGACCGCACTACAACACTACAAAACTACGCAATATATACTACACTTGTCGATGGCAGATGATATAGTTTCAAATAGAGCCAAGCTCTGCCAAACACAGTGCCACAGCAACTACTTATGCGCCACATGGCCGAATATATGTATGTATTTAGCTTCATTAACGGCATCGATATCCGCGCTCGCCGCGGCGCTGCTTGCACATCTCTGTGCTAATCTGGCAATGTGGCCTCGTCTTCAATTTTACGAATATTCGCTAAAAATACCAAGAACAAGCTTCTTCTGTCTGCCTCCTCCCTCTATCCTATACTCACGTTAGTTCTGATGTAATTCGTGGTAGGTCACCAATCTGAGTGTGGTCACAGTCCACCGTCGTTTAATGTTGATGATTAGATGTAAATCGCTCTCTTGAGTGGTACGCGGATGTAGCGGCAACACGCCCGGGATGAATCCAATCAGTTGCCAATGACAACTGGCTTACTAACATGTCAATTGTGTATTGTATATATTAAGTCTATTTTAGTATACACAACAATGACAATTGTAATACTGTGCACTGTGCAGAATACCCACTTAGATTTTTAAATAAATCCATGATAATTTTCTTCTAAGAGGTCACATGTATCAGATGGTAATCGTAGAATATTATGCACCTCCACAGCACGCACAATAAAGGTACTAAATTCGAATAATTTAACATGTACAATGAACTGTATTATACGCAGACTGACAAATGGGTGCCATAAATGAAGCCAATAGACAAAGATAATGATAACAAACAAAGGCACTGGGATAAGTTGCGAGCGCTTAGCTTTTCACACAAATACTTTCACATTGTTGTGGTGGAATGTGCGGCAAATTAGCTAATGGCCGGTGGATTACAGAATGTTCCGTTGCTCGTTGAGTAGCCATTCCTGTTCCACTGCTGATTGGCATGTGTGGCGGGGGGTGGCGGGGGCGCGGTCGAGGGGAGCGCGCGCTCATCCCACACACTGTTGCTCACGCTGGCTCATACTTTACTATAACGTTTACAGAGTACACTGTAAACGTTATAGTAAGTAGGAGTAGGTACTGATCTACATGAGATAAACAAGTCGATGTGCGCATTTATTTATTAGTAGCGGACCAAATATGCTATGATGCTGAAGATTTTTATTAAGGACGAAAGCGCGTTCCGAGTTGCATCATTGAATTAAAACCAGAAAACAATGAGCTTAGCTGATTCTCTGTTTATTGTCAGTCTCTAAATTGTGTTACATAATGCTGTACTAACATATTGTCGCGGTGTCCTGTTTCGTGCAAGTAGCCGTACTGCAGAATGTCCATTAATTAGCGAGATCATTTTTGAGTTGGAGATATTTGGTTCAACAGTCGGATTGTATCCATCTGCGGCACGATTTACTCATACTTGTGCACTTCACACCTGCCTGCAACTAATATCTTTGCGCGTGTGCAATATCTACGCCAATTCGCTACATAGTTATATCACTATCAACTTTAACACATTCAAGTATATCGTCATTATTTGCCTCCTTATAGCAACGCTTATTAGGTCAGAGCAGTTTCATTGAACAGTTGACGATGGTCACGAGTACCTAGCGCGAGCTATGTGTCTGATTATTTGGTGTCAATTACCATTTACCACGCACTTTTACGGCGAATGCAAACATCCTGATATGAGTAAACCGGCATACTATAGATCTTTACAAGAATTCCTATGGAAAATGAAGTTTGCCAACCCGCAATAAGTCAGCGATGACTATGTCCTCGCCCTCCCAGTCGCCCTCTCCACTGTAGCGGAGTCCCGCGCTTAACAGACGAGGATTATAGGCTGATGTACCGTATTTTGTCCGAATGATGAATAACAGTTGTCGCAGGCAGTACATACTGTGGGAATGTGATGAGATCACGTGCGGCCGGCGACTGTGGTGCAGTATCGGCAGAGGCTCGTCTGTCACGGTCACGCGCCACACCCGTAATGCTAACGGTCGACTACACGCCGGCAGCGAGGTTCAACATCTCCACGACTAGTGCTACAAACAGTATCAGTTTAAAAGCTAAAGGCAGCGAGCCTATGACACTCATGTAAACTGAAATTATTATTTCCGCAACTTATATGTGATACTAAGGGATCTGAATGCTCGGAGTGCGTCCATTCAGCTGATATTAAACTGTTGAAACCGACTGTAAATTTTTGGGACCACGCCAGGGACTCCGTCGCTATCTCCGTGGTCCGTACATCTAGGATCTCCAGCAAGGCGCCCCAGCAAAACTAAAGATATGGAACTGCAGCCCATTTCCCGGATCTTCGACCCCAAGCCGAGCAACGAGGGCCGCAAACAAGGTCAACCAGGGACATCGCGCCAGAACTTCTCGGGGATTAAAAACATAGCTTTTAGTTTTGATTAATATCGCTTTATTAAAAAAATATATATAATGACTTTTCCTCTCTTCTTATCGTTTAGCTACTTCTATTTTTGGTGTTGTCAAGATGTACAGTCTCAACTATATATGGTTTGCTGACTGCAGCCTGACGTTTAATACAACTCACGCGAAAATACCATCTTACCAATATTTCACGTGTGTGTGCAACTGCAACCGTAGACGTAAAAATTTATGTAACTAACGTAATGATAGAAGAGAATAATCGCCAATTTTAACGTGTGTTTAACTTGAACTTCAACTTAAATCAAACGGTATTCTCAGTCTTCGGTGATTTTCCTCTACACATACCAGATTGAATTGTTTGTTTGTATTTCGTCTGATTTATACAAAAAATAATAATAATAACAATCTGTGTCAATAAAGAAAACACAATGCCGATTAAAGAGAATTATGTCATGGAAAGGCGAACGAACGGTGATCGATGAACTCGCCGCCATTTAATGGCCAAATGTAAATGACGTCGCCTGGTCAGCTGTGTTCACATGTCTGCTAGTATGTCAGTTAATGTGAGTCACCGATGAAGGCGACACACATGGCGCGTCGTCGGCGCTGATTAATTACGAGCGCATCACCACGTGTACACCGCCGGCGTGCCGTATGGACTCGCACCGCCGCCTCGGGTTATGCAACGTGGCGCAGTGTCGCCGGCGCGTCTGGCGCATGCGCCGCGCCCACGCATCACGCAGCCCACGCCACTGCACCACGGACACTGCCGTCGCAGGTGGGCAGCGTGTTGTCAGGAACAATATTGTAAACACACTCAAGAATTCATAGCATGTGGTGATTACAGATTATACCAGACGGTGGAATCTGATGGGCTCACAAGCCAAAAAGTATCCTTGCTAGATTTGTATGCAGAACAAGAGTATAAGAGCGTGGAACCTTCACAAAATATTCATTTGATTGCGTTCAAAAAACTTTTAACAATGATCGGTCCGGGACGAGACGCGACGACGGCGCGGCGGTGTGCGAACTAGTATCAATGGCTCGCAAGCGCACCGCGCGCAAAAAACTCTTGCACGCCCTGCTCTGTGTGCAGCGCACAGTGCGCACAGTGCGCACAGTGTGCGCCGCCGTACGCAGCGCTCGCGTCATAAATGTAACAATACCCGGGGATCGTTTATCGCGGTACTTAAACCTCGCCGCGACCACAAAATGTTTTTGCTCGCATCCAGTGTCGTGATTCCACATCCACAACAGTATGTAGCGATGTCTGCTTATTCCTCCTCCCGCTCTGTCCCGCGCACACCTCCACACTCCCCGCTTTTACTTGCATACTTTGGTGAGAGAGCGTGCATCTTGCTAACAAGACGTACTGACACGATGACGTGATTTATGATTTCACGGCCAGAACGGGATATCGTGCTGTTATCCATATTAATTGGGTCATCGAGAGCACATACCTTGTTCAAAACTTACACATTTCCAGCTCCCGTTGTGGTTATTTTCAGAATGGATCTAGCTTTTTTTATTGCACAGGTCCCATAAACGAGCAAGCAGGTCACCTTATGGTAAGTGATCACTGCCTCCCATGAACATCCACAACGCTGGATCATGGATGTGTTGGCGGCCCATCGAATTGGGGGAAGTGCGGGAAGGAAAAAGGACGGGAAGAGGAATGGGGTATTGGGCATCCGGCAACCTCACTCATCGAACGAAACGCGACAGCGAGGTTGTCGCACAACGTCGATTTCCTGTGAGGCAGTGGTACCGCGTCGCTTCGGGCGAGCCCGTCCATTCATGCTGCGTCATGACTGTCATCAGCGTAGCTCGCCCACTTCCAAAATGAAATTTACGAATTAAATCATTTGTATTTCTTTATTTGTGAATCGGTCCGTCAGTGAGCTCGGTATGTTCCGTGCTGTATTCCTCGTCTCGTTATAAGCTCGAATGGGAAGTGTCCACAGCAGAGCGACGTGAGCCGGCGGCAGATACCTTCACTGAAGGAAATAATTACAGGTGCCCTCATTAGAGCGCGCGGTCGTGTCCGCTGGATTATCGAGTGCTGCGCGAACGTCCGAGGCTGCCGTATGTAGATGCTCATATGTTCTGTTATCGACCTTGTGTCAATAAAAATAAAGCGTAAAATATAAGCCAGGACTGTCTACGAACGTTAAATTCTATACTCGATGAAGCAAGAAGAGGTAGAAAACATTTTATAATTCGTTTAATCGGAAGAACATTTTCTTGTTACATATACGCCACAATTAAACTCAATCTATACCATCCAATAATGTACTGTTGAGGTATTGTCGGCTGTCCAGTGGTAAAGATTTGGTGTTATCGGACCTCGTCAAGTAAACTTTGAGCTCTACATTATCATGAGAAATATGTACTTATATGCATAGACTGTAGAGGACAAAGCATTTCGAGCAATTGTAAGTAGCTACATACTCGTACACTAGAGTGGTCGTGGTTGGGTCTACCGAGAGTAGAAGGGTGCAGACGCTGTGAGGCTGGCGGGAGATGACCGGGGACGAGGCGGCTGATGGCGATTGATCACTGTTATCGCGATCTAAATACACCCGTCAGCCGTCACCCGTCGCCGTCGCCGTTGCCCGTCACGCGCGTCGCTAATCATAATTAATTGTTTGGACGCAGCGATATGTTCCGCCCAAACCCGTAGAGAGCCATCCAGATGCCCGACAGCGCCGCGTATTAATGTTGTTCAACCGTTCCCGTCGCCGCCACCGCACAATATAACTACGGAACAAATAAAAATGTACCAACCTCTGGCCGATAATGTTATCTCTCCGATATTATTCATTAACATTATTGCTGTATCGAGTGATTCATTTATCGCCGCAAAAATAATTTGGTCTCTTCGCGTACAACACTTGACGTTAATTGTAGTTTTTTTATACAATCTTAAATATCGATCAGCAAAACTGGGTCTACTCTTTTGCTTTATTTGTCTTACACACATGCAATGACTCGTCTTTCTGCATGAAATAACAGCCGCGACACTGTAACTACACTTGGCACAGTTGGCTAGACACTAACTGTGAAACGAGAGGCCACGGGTTCGATCCCGTCGTTTATGTGAACCACAAGTATTTGTTTCGGGTCTAGGTGTTTATGAGACCGAACAGCCTCTCGTAGTTTCTGATACCCACGACACAAGACTCGATCTAAGTATGGCGTCAGAACTATGTATGTGACTGTGGGGTGTATTTATTAAAGATATATATTGTTATTAATTAAAAAAAATTCACTTAAAGTCCTCCAGAAAATCAGTTAAATGAAATTTAATGTATGTATCCTAGAGTCCAGTGGAGAGGGTCGCGGATATGCTTCGAACAACAGTTTCTACGCAGGGTAATATGCATTGATACCAAAGGCAAATGGTCTTAGTGTAATATCAGCTAGGTCCCGTTGACGTCGTGTCGCTGGCGGCTCGCTGCTGGTCCTCGCCCGGGGCGAGTGTGCGGGGTGTGCGGGGTGCGCGGGGGAGGACGGCGCGGGGCGTGGGAACTGTGCCGGCAGCTCGCGTGGTGTTATTTGTCAATCGCGCCGCGCGACGGATATGTTTATGAGCGGCTCCACGCCACGCAAATTTCCTCCCGACTTGAGCAACACTTTACGAAACAATCTGTTATACATGTTGCCTGCACACAACGCAACTGTCTACTTATTCGGACAATAAACATTTTACTCTTTGTCAATTTTCTTATAGACAACATATCGAACACATATGTACTGTAGTGTAGAGCACATCGTCGTCCACTATACTCGTATACTAAAGCCAAGGGACATACAGGAGCTAAAGCTCTTCGTCCTGTAATAACAACCTACCATTACGGTAGTTAGTAATACAAACCACAGCACTGGTGACGCGAGTATCGTCTCAACTGCTGCGTCGCCGGGCTGTAACGGAGTGCTCACTGTGCTGTCGTGTGAGGAGGACCTACGATATGTTTATTATTTTGTCTCTTTATAATTTATTTCGTACCGTACCTTTCATTTTTGTACCGTATTGGAAAATGGCCTGTTTGTCCGTCCGTGCCAACTTGTTGTGTTGATCTCCAGATAAGGCTACAGTTGTGGGTGTGTGATGTGGTGAGATCGATATACTGTCATAAATAATTTACATTGTTTCATTATTACAAAATACTTCTATTTTCGTATTTATGTCATTTCGAGGAATTTGCTGTAAGGAATGTCGTTTATTTCCAAATAACAATTATTTGTTTCTGTGCAATTATGTGGAGACTTTACTTAACATGTTTTAAAAGTAAGTAAAACTTTTAAAACTGATGAGATCAAAACAATTTTGTCGAGGCGACGGCGACAATTTGCTTAGGATCAAATGACTTGGGACACAGGGCGCAGGAGCGAGGGTGGTGTGCGTGGAGGCTTGTTGTTATTAATTAATTGATATTGGAACACATAGCAGCTCCTATCCAAACAGCGCGGGAATGCGGCGCGGGGGGCGGACGCCGAGACTCCGGCCGGCGCAGGTAGCCGCCGATACCATCGCGCCTACATCGCCACATAAATCCCACCAACTGGAATTTAATTAAGCGTTTTCAATGGACCTCGTTAGGACGTTCGACTCACAAACCTAGCCGTGACGTCACACCGCCGACCAGCATGTGTCACTCACATCCTCCTTGAGAGACGGACAACCTGCACTCAACATAGTGCCTTGATTAAGAATTAAGTCGTTGCTAAAGATTATAGTGCAATAATTGTATATATACGCGCTCTCGCGAGTCAGCTGCCAACAGCCGCGTGGTGCTGCAGTGCGCCGCGGCCGGGAGGATAAGCAACCTGTTTGTGGCGCGCCCGGCCGGCTCAATTTCGACAATGAAGCGAGCGCCCGTTGATGTCTTTTACTAACAACGAATGCGCCTCTAAGAGTACCTGCGATTTGTACTGATCTCACGGAACATTGGACGGAAACCACTCGATTCTATATAAGTACTGCTCAATGGGAGATTATGACGATGATTTCCGGTGCATGGGATTTATTTAATTTCAGTTATTTACAAGCTGTTGTGTATTATGAGATTCTTTAGTGTGAAAATGCTGCGGGTTTATAAAAACTATCAGTCCAAGAGTGTTTTAGAGAAAAAAATATGTAACATTAACAAATCAATACATTAAAATAGTATACATTCGAAAAATATTTTTCATTGTAATCATAATTGCTGTACACGTGGCAATAAGAATTATATGAATGAAGGATATTGAAGTATCTTTGTATAATTTGTATTCAAAACAACAGTCGGTGTAGAGCCGGAAATGTTGAACCCTGGCCGCGGGGGGACGGGGCGGTCGCGCCCGCTTCAATTAATAACAACTTGTTTTAAAGCCTTTTGTCAGGTTTGACGAGCGCATCTGTGCCGGTCAGCGCGGAGATCGACGCAGCGATTACAGGAATTCAATTAAACGGCCCTGCTCTTATGTCGGATTATGAAACTGAGCCGTGGGTCGGGGAGTGAGGTGACACATGCCGCGGCCGCAGCTCCGCGGTGCTCCACCTGCGCGTGGTGTGTACTGCGCATGCGCTTAGTCGATGCCTAGTCGGCGGCAGCGGCGCGGTCGCGGCGCGGGCGCGGCGCGGGCG
Source organism: Theretra japonica (assembly GCA_033459515.1). Lineage (NCBI taxonomy): Eukaryota > Metazoa > Arthropoda > Insecta > Lepidoptera > Sphingidae > Theretra > Theretra japonica. The sequence continues at coordinate 37,262 of CM065951.1, read as the reverse complement.
CGGCGTGGTGTCGGCGCGATGAGAGCCAGCGTGTGGCGCGTGTCGTTGCCATTGAATAACATATGAACCCGTGTATGCCTGGTGCTAAGGCTTTCACAATTATTCTGCATTGGCGAAACAGAGTGTACAGATACTTCATTCTGGGCTACTTCGCTTCACTAAGCTATATAAAATATACAGGGTATATCCAGACTGCGACCGAAAACGAGGCCAGGTGGTAGTATTAGTGATTTCCGACGCAATACAACTAAAAACTTCTCAAATAAAGTGACAGGTTTTTTGCAATTTTTTTAAATATCGAAGAAATTGAAATTAATATAAGGCATATGTCCTACGTGTTTGGCAATCGGCGCGGCGGCCCGCCTTCAATATGTAACTCATATATTTTGATTTGTTCGTTAGTCAAGTAAATAAGTAAACTCTCCGTCTCTAAAGAGCCCTCGTTTTCCCTAGGTATTAACGTACGAATTCAACATCTCCGTTTCTTCATCAGTTTTCTTTTACTATAAATGAATATTTGTCATAAATTAACGAGAAAGCAGCATTATTCGTAATTGTAGACCTAACATGCAGGAGTAGTGTCAACGAAGTGTACATACGTATGTATGTATAGGTATATACAGAATGAGATTGGACGAGTTAACGGCACAATAATATTGCTGATAAGCGTCGCGCCTCACTCCGATAAAATCGCACAGTGACGTAATGACTCTCAAATATTCGTGGATGCCCAAATATTTAGTAAAAAAACAATATCAAACATTGTCCCACGACTGTCGGCTGAGATATTCGGGTGCGTCCACGAGACTCGAGGGTGACGCGCACACGACGCCCGATACATTCCCCGAGGAATGATTTCAACACTGACTATATTTATTTGTGTTATTGATGGCACTAAATCTACCACGCACCGCCATTAGAAGCTGCTCTCTGCCAGACAAATTGTTTGATTATAAGCAAATAGTATCATATTCGCGTTTATTGCCAGTGCGTGTGTGTGCGCGCGCGTGTGTGTTCGTGCAGAAAGGTAATCAGCGCTGGGGGCCGGTTCCCTGCGGGCGGCGTTGGCGCCTTTTTTCCGAAACTGCGCCGGCGCACATAAATCCGCACACGATGGCGCGCTCGGGGGTGCGGCGGGCGGCGGCGGCGTGCGGGAGAGGGCAACACAAACCGAGTAACCGGCTCATTAAAATACCTAAAACAGAATCCCGATCTTATAATAAAGAGGCTGTCGGGCGCGCTCGTGAGAAACGACAACTAATTAAGGTAGTGGAAAAAACAACCGCGTCGAGTCGCGCTCGCGGACCGAGCCCGCGCCGCCGACCCGCGCCCGACACGCGCCCGACACGCTGACACAGCGAGGTGCGCCGGTGCTTGACACGATGCAGGTTGGCGCACGGCCAAACCCTCGCCTTTATAAACCATTACACACCGGGCACACAAATCAGTAAGTGTGTCACTGTGAACAGGTGCGAGGGCGTGGGAAGGAGCGTCGCGGCAGGAAGAGCACGCGACGCCTCAACTAGTCGCAATGAGGGTAATTACCCGCGCGTGTCGCCACACCACGCCTTCAGCACCGGCGCATGCGCACGACACGTCGCCGCGTCACGCGACACGCGACACGTGACCACCCCGCCCGTACCTCACCCACCCGCGCCGCACCGTGACGTCACGCTCGCGGGCCCAGTGACGACACATCCATCATACCAACCGTTCTCCTCAGCTGCTGATCCGCATCGACAATGCAGCGGTGTGCACGTGCCGCAGCTGGCTGCAGAGTCGACCCCACTGGAGTCAGTGGTTGTAACATACGGCACCAAGACTTTACCCCTCACAACTGGAATTAACAGCCAGTCCTCGAACTACTAATATCAATAAAGTATATGTATTTAGAGACTTGATTGATGAAAATATGTATAATTAGAAGGTTTGTGTGATGACCGAATTTGAAAATGATTAAGAAAGTGTTCAAAATAGGAAAAAATGTTATATTAAACTGAATGCACCCGATTGCGACAGTTCTATGCAGTGTACTGAACTTTATTGGTATTTAGGCAGCAGCTAGTAAAATGTGCAACGTAGGCGCCCTAATGTGTCGCGTGTTCGGGTTAGTCCATAACTGAACAAGGTCCACTGGAGAATTAACGACATAGAAATTGTCCCAGTGTACAAGTTTAAAGGCCAAGCGTATTTACCACCCAAACAAAACAGCGTAAACACTACGTATATGAAACACAGTTGAAAGCCGACCTTGCAACTGGGGTCTGATGTCTCCAGGGAAGTCAGGAGAGCAGCAGATGTGTGAGGTACAGGACGGCCAAGAATTAATATTGCGTAATCTGAACAAAGCTTTTATATAGTGTTCGCAATGCTCGGGGTTTCCCTACGAGATCGAATCAGGAATGAGGAGATCCGTAGGAGAAATAAAGTAACCGACACTGCCCAGCGGATTAGCAAGTTGAAGTGGCAATGGGCGGGGCACATAGCACGGAGAACTGATGGCCGATGGGACCAAAAAGTTCTCGAATGGAGGCCACGTAGCGAAAAGCGGAGCGTAGGACATCCGCCCACTAGATGGTCAGACAACCTGGTAAAGGTCGCGGGACGTCGCTGGATGCAGGCTGCCCCCAACAGGTCACTGTGAAAATCATTGGGGGAGGCCTATGTTCAGCAGTGGACTTCCTTTGGCTGATGGATGATGGTGTTCGCAATATGTTACCATCGATGCATCTGACGTTATACTCGTATACCAGGTAACACTGCTCTGTGTATTCCAATTTCAAAGTACAGTTGTGACCGAACGGATGCGACGACAAGACGTACAGTAGTAATCAGAATGTTTGTGCAACTTGTAGAACCTGCCGAACCTTTTTGCAGAACACATCTATAGTGATAATGACATAATAATAATATGATTACAAGTTGTCGCGCAGTAGAACAATGCGGCGCGGTGAGTCAGCGTAGTGCAGGCGCGGCACTAGCTACTAACTATGCGTCGGCCTCATCTCGAGCGCTGCTAATTACTGACTGCGCGGCGCGCGTGTGTGTGTGCGTGTCTGTGTGCGCATGATGCTCCTTATAATTTGTTTATATCGGTAAAGCGCGCACATTCCGGCGCGCGCGACACCGTACCTCCGCACCGCGCTAGTTTATTTGCGCCGCGAGTGCGCCGCACAAGCTCATCGTACACTGCTGCATTAATGAGACACACTTTAATTTTTGTTTTAATGAATTCAGAAGCGACTTGACATAACGGACATCGCCTGCATCTTATTATTATTATTCCGATAGCCAATTGAATATATTTGTGCTATATAAAAATCACAATGTTTTACTAAACAAACATCTCATCCAAAGATTCAGACATTACATTGTAGAGAAAAAATTTGATTCATATTCACACGTGGCATGAAGCGGGCGCAGCGGAACAGCGGTGAGCATTCGGTGCAGCGGCATAGTGTATAGCGGCAAACAGAAGTGTACCTCTAGTGTGTCGTCGTAGCTCTTATATATGATCTGGAGGAAGTGGGGGTGAGCGAGCGTGCGGTGGCGCTCCGCGCCTGCGTATTCACGAGCCATCAATAGAGACGTCCCCGCCCGCGCCACCGGCACCCACAGCGAGTCTACTGCTGTCTGCTGGACCTGCAGCGAGCGCCGAGCCTGGCCTGACCTGCACCTCCGCAACGCATATGCTCTTGAGCAAGTGTGTGAATAAGTCTCTGAAATCGTAAGGAAACCTTACGGGTGACTGAGATTGGCGTCAAATATTTTACATAATATTAATTAATCCACATTGTATGTTTTGTGGCGGGAGGCCGCGTCACCGCAGATCACCATTTTTCTACCTGTTAATAGTTGATCCACTGGCGGGCCCGGCTAACTAGCGCTGATTCACCTCTCACTGAGTATACTCATGTCTGTATTTGTTTGAAGGATATTGTAGTCAAAGTAATTACTGAGATTTAACATGTCAAGGAGCGCTTGTATCGCTTACCATCAGGCGAATGGCATGCTCGTCCCGCCATTCATTATATATATCCGTCCCACTGCAGGGCTCGGGCCTCCTTTACAATCGAGCGTACGATTGAGAAGTTATATATATGTATATACATGTTCTTACTCGTGTATTCATGTGTGAATAATGAACATGTATATACTTGCACCGGTGCGGTGCGCGGCCGTCGTCTCGGTCGGCGGGGCTCATTCGCTGCGGCTGTCGCGGCGGCGCGGCGGTTCGATTCCGCGCGATTAGTGACGTCATCGCGCGCATATCGGATTATCCGCTGGTCACGCGTCTGTCGCGCGGCTGTCACACGACGGCGGTGACTCTGGCGGTCAACTCTCCTTGTAATCGGCTCGTCGCGAGGAATCCGTCACGCCCCAGTACCCGCCGCGCTGCCCGCCGCGCCGCCCGCCGCGCTGTAATACGAACCCGCACTAAAACCTGGAGACCAAACCGTGTCATTAAGTCATTTGTTAGCACCCAACTCATTTGTCTTAACTAAACTTATGTCGCTGCATGCAGGCCGCTTCCAACAGGTCAATGTGGAAATCCTTTGGGGAGGCCTATGTTGAGCAGTGGACTTCCTGTGGCTGAAGAGAGAGACGGAGAAACTTATTTCCGCGTGAAGTGTGGGCCGAGAGGACGCTTCTCACAAGTTACTTTATCCTCTCGAAATAATATTGCGGGTGGTAAAGACAAGTCCGCATAGTCGCCTCACCCCTTCATTACAGCCTCCGTGGCGTAGTTTGGTTAGACGCCGACTGTGAAACGAGAGGCCGCGGGTTCGATCTCTGCCTCAACACAAATGTTTGTGTGAGCCACAAACACTTGTATCGGGTCTGGTTGTTTGTGAGACCGAAAAGTCTCTTGTAATGTCTGATACCCACGACCCAAGATTTAATTGATCTTAATGAGTGGTCAGAACTGTGTATTTCACTATTCGGTGTATTTATATATTTGTTACTATACCATATTTACAGTTTTATCGTTCTGCCTCGGCGTCTACCACATGCCGCATGTACTGGTTGAAACGTTCGGTGCGTCTGCCAATGTCGGTTTATTTAATCGCCAGTCGTAAAACTCTTGCGGAAATAACTAGATGCGTCCAATAAATGATCACCGGACCCGCGGGCCGCGCGCTGCCTGCGCTCACTACAGCACGTACAACTAGCAGGTTCCTTTATTGCCGAGACTTATGCTACTTGTATTACTTAGTCTTGTTAATCAATTACTATATGTAGTGCAAGCGCGCGTCACGTGTGTGCATAGGACAATAACCAATCACAACAAAGTAAATTGAAAACATTGCATTAGCCCACAGAGTACACTCAGTTGCGTCTCCGAGCCGCGCTATACGATTATAAACAGCGTGTGCATTATGTTACCCGGCACCAGTACAGTATCGTGCATTTTGTTTCAAGTTGTACAAACAATCTTCACGACCATTCCGCAATGGCCATCCAGAATCATATCAAGATAATCATAAGTGCTTTGCCGGCGTTTGTAAATTATTGGGTATAAGGGAGCGAAGAGAAAAAGTAGGCAGTGAAAACTTTTGAACCTTTTGAAATAATACGGGATATGAAGTACTTATCTTGGCACAAGAAATAATGTTGTTAGAATAGAAAACCTCAAACAAATGTGGACAATATTGAAGAGATACAAGTCGCGCGTCCAGCCAACCGCCACTCACACGCACCGACGGGATGGCCCCGCGTGACGCCGCTCATTTCACAAATACTAATTCAATGTGGAATCCTGTCGGTGTAAGTAAACGTCCGTTTAGCGATGCTCGTGGCCGGGAGAGGCGAGACGTGGGGGATGGTGCGGGGTGTGCGGCGCGGGGCGGGGGCTGCAGCGAGGTCGTCGCCCGCGGCGCGGCCGCAGGTGGCTGCGCGCGGCAGCCTCGCTGACATAACAGCGCTCGAGCCTGCGCCCTCGACTGGTTCCTGGCGAATGGTCCGGGCGCGCTCCCGCAGCCACTCGCGCTGTCCCGTAGCTTTTTGTTCCCAGTGGGAAGTGCAGCGGCCGCAAGCGTGCTGCGGGGGGAAGGGAGCGGCGCGCGGCGAGGTGGGGGACGGGGTACACAGTCCTGTTTCACTTGGAAAATCTTAGCCGGGGGCCGCGCGCACTGTTTGCTCCTGATTGATCATTCATGATTCGAGTGTATGTTTCGATAGACTTCGATGCTGCCAAAATAAGTTCGAACTACCTTACCGTACGGAGTGGTATTGGAATGGGCTGGGGGCGAAATAATTGAAATTATATTCGGCACAAATTATCGAAATTGTCTTCCAAAACTTCAACACGTATAGTGACCTCCGCCATACTTAAGGTACAGGCTTCATGCAATATGAATATAGATGTCTTGTTGTTGTGTGCAGGAGTGGCGCTCGCTGCGCACCCTGGCGTGTAACCGCGCACTACGAGGGCGCGCGGCGACTCCGCTCAGCTCATTGAGCGTCGATGCTGCGCCACGTCACTCATTCACTGCGCCATGACTATATGCCTGTTCACTACACAGTACAAACACTCAGCGTGCCTTTATCTTGAAATTATTACATGATGGTAGTGCGAGGATAAAATAAAAGGTAATAAACACAAGGTTTCGAGGTTGACGTGATTTTTTTTGTCCTACGAATAACAACTTTCTCAGCCTGAAGATGCAATAAAGAAGAAGTCAAATAGTTGTGGCGTCCATTAATATGAAGCGCATGGTGGCCTGTTGGTTTTCGCGGTTTCACATCACAGGGCACACATCTGGGTTTTCATTTGTATATTGACAGTCACTCACCACGCACTATTACGGTGAATCAAAACAACGCGATGAAACCTGCATACCGTAACGATTCGTAAATAAATATAGCGTACTTAAATTCCGCCGCACAAGGCCAGCGTACATATGACTGTGTCTGTCAGATACAGTCTAGTAATACTCGTACAGAGCTCTGCCCAACCAGTGCTCTGTAAGGTTATAATCGCCGTAGAATCATGTGTGATTGCTCCGGCAAATAATACCGTTCAATTGAAACGAAGTTTGAAGGTACGTCGCACGCGGGGTCGCTGTAGTGGCTCTGGAGATCAATATCACCCGCGCTGCACTCAATGAGCCTCATTACCATTCACTGAGAGTATATTATGTCCACGTGAGATAATATCGAGCTCATTGCTGCATAATGTGGTCGGCGTGACGAACTGACGCCGCGACGCACACCTCTGATGACAATATAGATTGGCCCTGCCTCGCCGTCCCACTGTAGTCAACTAACATGTCTGATGGTCGAATAAGCTTGTGAACGGTTTCTAAAACCAAGCTGTCACCCACACACAACAGTAAGGCGCAGACTTTACACTTAACTGCCGAACATAACATCTGAATATAAACGTGATGAATACTCCATTCTCTGGAATTTCCATTGAGTGAAGTGTTGGCGCAAAAACCGCGACGCAGTGTTGCGGTGAGGCCATAACGCGCAGCGCCGGTGGGCGGCGACGCCGCCAGGTGCCGCCGACGACACCTACCGGGGGTTTTTGCTAGCGATACTACTGCCGGTACGTAGGAGACAGTAAGCCACCGCACCACGCCGCACCACCAAACTCCACACGGCCGTGTGACCGAAGTGACGTTGCTATCGCGATGAATCATAAATAATACCAAGTTCAATACAGTTATTCGCAGCCTTGTGTAATTCCCGAGTTGAATGTATGATCGCCTACGGAGTGATAAGACGCGCTCTGCGGGGTTTTACCATTTATTAAGAGATATTTAGAAGAATAAAAAAGAATATAAAAAAATTAAAACGACTACAAAATTTTTATGAAAATAGGGAAATAAAACTAATATTTTAATAAATCTAAAATACTTAAACAAGTAATAAAGAGTAAATATATAGAGTAAAGTAATAAAGTTTTTATAATTCACTAGTAAAATGTAGATAGTCGAGTTAGCAAAAAAAATTGGTAAGAAATTAGTTTTAATTACTGCTACGGAAATTTAAAAAATGATGAAATAAAAATAATTTAAAAAACTAAACCGACTTCAAAAGTGTAGTAAAAAGAGAGAAATAAAACTATTCTTCTAAATCTAAAATGTGCCACAATTTTTGAGGTCGGTGCCAGCTGGCCGACTATAAGTATAACATTAAGCTACGAACTATGCAGGTAAAACTGCAGGGCATAGATGGTCGGCTGGCACCGACCTGAATATTTTTTGACATATTTAGGTATTATAAATTTCTTACAAGAATTGTTTTATTTCTCTCTTTTTACTACACTTTTGAAGTCGGTTAATTTTTTTTAAAAGATTTTTATTTTGAAGTCGATTAAAAATACGGAATTATAAACACTTGTACTTGAACAGTATTCAGTATGATAGCTCGTGCAGGATAGGCGATAGCAGCTAGGTTTATGTCGAGGTTGTCATACTGTGCGCTGCGCGTCGCGTGCTGCGCCTCGATGTGTTCAAGACTCAAGTAAAAACTGCGCCGCGCTCACCGCCGCCGTACTATGCCGACTTTCAGCAAAAAATCTCCGCTACATTGTATTTTAGTGCGACGCAAAGTTTCTTCCAGTACTGTCAATGTTTCTTGCGCCTACAAGCAACACATCATACGAGTACCCGCTGCTCATGCATTGATATACCCTAGGAGCTTCGTTTTTTCCTGTCATTGCTCGCGCCTTCAGTCGCTTATACTCAGGATATAAGAGTCCACGTTGGCGTGTGACGTCGCCGCACCATCAACCATCAAAGGTGTCAGTGGCGCATAAAATGTTTAAAAGGGAATAAATATTAAAATAATATATTATATGTAAAGATTGCATAATATATAGATAAATATATACATACACATAATTATTCATACATACATACATCGTAAAATCCAAAATAATTATTCTGCCAGATTTTTTTGGAAGAACTGATGGACTTTCGCTTTAAATGCCAAACGATGTGTGTGCCGGACACTGCAGAAGGAGATTATTAACTGAACGAAGGTTCCTACTATGGTTACTCCCTGAGTAATTAAATTGGGAAATCAGATAAGAAAGAGGAGTAGGGGACCTAAGAATAGAAAAAGTGTTGTAAGGGCGTGTAAAGAACGACGTTGACGTATGGGTAAACATTGTAACTGAGAGCGGAACGAAGAAATATGATCATATTTTGGAAGGTTAAAAATGAATCGAATGTTAAGTTATTAAGAAGCCGGTCGAATTTATTGAGATGTTCTGCATTCAGATCAAAATAGTACATCACCATAGTCGATTATAGGAAATATTAAGGCTTGCACAAGCATCGTTTTGGCTTTCGAAGGGAGAAAGTTCTTCAGGCGATAAAGAACTCTATCTCTATTAGCCTGGAATCAGGAATTTGTCCCCGATATGGCGATAGGCTCGTCCCCTATCACATCATGGGAGGGAATACATAAGGCGAAACGTGGGTGTCCTGGTTGCACCTGATCATTGATCTGCCTACCCCTTCTGGGAAAAAGGTGTAATGTTTATGTTTGTATGTACATATGTACGTGAGTACAGGGTGACGAGGAAGTGCATGAGGCGTGTCCGCGGCGTGGCGCGGCGTGTAGGTCGGCGGCAACAGCGCGCGGAAGCGATAGCGGCATCCGCGCTGTTGCCCAATACTGCAGATAACACGCACCGCCGACCCGCCCGGATATACTAATATACTTGGATATACTCAGCATTGCATACAATCGAGCCGAGCCATTGTTCTTCGCTCCAACAGGAGGTAGTGCATAGGCGAGCCCAAATAAGTGTGTGGCAAATGATGGAATCTCGCCACACCGAGGCCGTGGAACCTTGTGAAATCGTCTGTTTTCGTTACCAAACTACTAACTAGCTCGACGCACGCTCAAATGCTTGAAAATCCTTTTCTGTGTTTCATCTACCCACATCTGGGCAGATGACTTATGCCAATGTTATTTTATTATTTATCATTATTTTCGTAAAGGTCGCGGGTCGTCGCTGGATGCAGGCTGCCTCCAACAGCTCACTGTGGAAATTGTTTTATTTTAAATGATATTTGTGGCACGTATGACGTCACTTACCGGCCTTGCGGAAGACCAGCGTCGGTTCTATTGCCAGCACATGCTGAACATGGGCCGTTTTGTGAGAAGCTCTGTTATATTCGTACTATATAAGGTAATTTAAATATAAGCATAACTATAAACCATTGCTTAGAAAAAATAAATGTTTTCTATCTTTTTATCTTCTTCTTTCTAATTTTAAATGGCCTATCATCTATATCTATCTATTATATACATACATATAGGGTATATCAAGACTGCATACGAAAACGAAGCCAGGTGGTAGTTTTAGTGACTACAGACACGATGCGACTAAAATTTTTGCAAAAAAACGCGACTTTTATGTAATGTTTTAAATATCAATATGTTTGTATAATAAATTTGTATAATAAATTTGTATAATACTCGTATATACCCTATATAATAAATTTGTGACTGATCGATGTCTGTATATGGAAGGTAAATAAAAAAACCTAATATGGGTGGACTATACGAGTATTAACGTAAGAGAATTCAAAACTACAATTTTCAGAATTGTTGTCGGTTTGTCTGCGACGAAATCAGAAAAAAAAAACGGCTTAACGAATTTTGATGAAATTTTGGTGTGTAGGTAGCTGACGCCCTGGATTAACACTTAGGCTACTTTTTATCCCGACAGATATAGTGTTCCCGTGGGACGAGGAAGTAAGTCCGACATATTTGTTACTTTTTCATGTTCAAGGGGATGTGATGGGACCGGATTACATGGTTTGAGCAAGAATGAGACGGGACAGGGCGGGATTTAACAGGACGGAATGGGACGGACCGGGATGGGAATTACAGAAATATATTTTATAGAAGAGTCCGAGTAGGTGACGTGGCGGCGCGGCGCAGTGTCCGCGGCGCACCTGGTCGCGTGCATTTTTTGTGCCGTCCTCTAACAACAGCGTTTGGGGCGCGTTAATTTGAGCCTCGTTTTTCTAACTCACTCCTGTAAACCTCACCACCGAGGCACCTGTGCCGCGCCGCGGCCCCACGTGTTTGTGTGCGTGTGTATGTGCACGTGTGCTTGTTTGTGTGAGCTCTCACAACTCGTTGTGTCGGCGCGGCTCGCGGCGACGCGACGCTGGCTTGTACCGTCGAGTGTTTGTACGCATCAGAGCCGCGCTCTACACGCCGCGTTATATACACTATTTCACTTCTAATGCTATGCGGAGTTACTTACTAACTCGTTCTCAATGCATGAAATAAAGATTAATAATTTAATAACCGGTATTTTATCTTATTCCATCACCGTAACATAATACAAAAATTCTGGCTTCCTCGGCAGACAACACGTAGTGTGATCTCTGCCATGGGAAGACGACATGTCGGTTGGCCGCGTGTCGTCAGCAGTCGAGTCGGAGCTAATCCCCACTTGACTTCAATTAATACCGTGTCGCGGCAGTACGCCACGCCGCCCGCGCCCCGCGACCATCGCATCGCATTACATATCGGCCAGATAAACACTAGATGCTAATTATCATGTGCACCCTGCCGTACTTCTCCCTGCGCCCTCGGGCGGGGCTGGCTGGTTGCAGTGAGTAATGCGTGCAGGGGTGCGCGTGCAACAGGTGGCTCCCCGGCCGCGCCCTGGGCTATGGGCCACCGCAGCCACGCGCCCACCGCGCACGCGCCGCGCCGGGACTCGCGCTGCTCAGCATTACATAGTGATGTAAGAAATGTAGCTGTTTGCTTGTGAGTGCACAAGCAAACAGCTCCAACTAACATCAGTAATCATGGCAGTATAACTGCTAACGCATCCGATTACAATATAGTCAGGTTGCCCGTTGGCACTGCCCGTGGGTTTTCTATGGTTCAACGACACTCTGTGACAAATAACCGAGCACGGTGCGCTGAGTCAGTGCCGACATGGTTGTGGGTGCGAGTGCCTACTGGTTGTAAGCAGCTGGTGGCTAGTGGTGGCTGGTGTGCAGTGAGGCGCGGTGGCGCGAGCGGCGCGGTGGCGAGTGGGCCGCGCGGTGCGGCGTCGCGATATGGTATCGGCGCGTGGCGGATGTGGCGCGGGATAACGTCGCTTCCGCTGCGGTATCTGGCGCGTGCCGAGCCGACGCTCAGCTCGCATAGACATAGCTTGCGTTAAAGACTAGACGAGAGATCCACCACTCTGCTCATTCACAGCGCGGGGTGCACTTGCCCGCCGCGCGGAGGGTGCGGGGGAGAGGAGAGGGCACTGTGACATGCACCACAATGGACCAAATTTGGGTGAGTGGCCACTGATTGGCACCACAATAGCGCTCGTTACGCGCCGTCGCCGCTCAGTACTCGACGCTCGCCGCGGACACATATTTGTACCGGCCGAGTGAAGCAGCTGCGACACGACATTATAAGCGATGTGATCCGCGCTGCAGCATCACCCCCGGCACCGCCTCGAGCTCCGATGCAATAATCAGCAGGCTCCCGAACACACAGACATGCGGAAATTGCAAAAGAGAGGACACCTTCATCCAGCAGACACACAGACAACAACCACCAACGTTGCAATTATCGTACAAGACATGTAAAGCGTTAAATTTGATGTAGAGAGTGCCAGCCAGTTAGATATTTACTATGAATTTAATTATCGCAACAAGAATATAAAATAACAACGCACAATCAAGACACTGCTCTAAGCTCAGGTGCACGGACTCAGAATTCATGGTCTTTGTTTAGCGCCAATACACCGATTAATTATTACTCGTATAATATACTAATAATATAAATAAGTAAACATCCAATATCAACTGAACATCGTTCCATACGCGTGTTCCCGCTCCCGGGGCCGGGATCGCCTCTGTTCCTACTTGACCAATTTTTTGAACACCGCTTTTGAGTAATTCGCAAGTGGCCGCCGCGAAATATTCTCCCACGCGGACTCACACACGCGCACCGCGCACACTCGCGCCGCGCGCACAGGTGCACACGCGGCGCAGCGCAGCCGAGCCGGCGCAGTGCAGCGGGTTCGCACGGGGGCAGCGCGGCCCTGCAATAAAAATAAATCACTGCGCGGCCACGGGCGCTGGCGGGCGGCGGCGCGGGTGCGCGGCGGCGGGGCGAGGCAGGCGCCGCGGGCGGGGGGCGCGCCGCCGCCGGCAGTCCTCGACGAGAGCCCGCGGCGAGCGCGCGCATACAGATTCCAGTCCGCGTCCGGAGACAGTGCGAGCGCAGTGCAGTGAGAGAGTGCGCGAGTCGCGGCGGCTGCGAGTGTGCGCGGAGATCGAGTGCAGTGCGTGTGTGGCGCAGTGCGTGCGTGCAGTGAGTGCAGCGGCATGCGCGGCGGCCGCCGGGCGCCCGCGGAGGCGCGGCCGGCGCGCTGACTCGATGCGCGCGGAGGACAAGCGGCGCGCGCCGCTGCTGCTCGCCCTCGCCCTCGTCTGCATGCTGAGCGTACGTGTCATCAGCCGCATCACACTGCACACATCACACATCACACATCACCACTACACAGCACACCTCGCGGCAGAGACGATATATTATTTCCGTTAGTGTATGGCGGCTGCGCGGACGTGAGAGCGCGCTGGTGCTCGTGCACGGTGGGTAAACAGAGGCGACGCTCGGCGACCTTTGTGTACTCGGAATTGGATCCGCGCGGGCGCGATGTGCCGCACATGTTAATGCGTCCGCAGCGCGGCGGCGTCGAGATGCCCGTGCGTACACCTCACTAGTTCTCAGGCATTTGCCGTCCATAGCAACCTCGAGATAAATCCATGCGAGCACCTCCCGTAAGCCCCTCAGAACCACTGGTAGTAGTAGAAATACTTGTCAATTCCTCCCCTTTAGACGCTGACTCTGAACTTGGCCCGCCTATTGCTGAAATTGATATTATTGAGCTAATCAAGAGTGATTAGCTTCGTAGAGACGAAGCAAGTTGCTACGCTCGAAGTCATACGTCCTTTACGTATATAGAGTCTCGTAGAGTTCAATGTACTGCTCCGTCTTCACTCAATACTTTCTATTTATTGGCTAATATGACTCAGAGTATAGATTTAAAAATATAATACATATACTACTACCACATGAGTAAATACTACTGTACTGTAAAGTGACCCACAATGTAAATGCAGTATAACATCGTCCTCTCAGCTCGTCGAACAAAAGACTTCAACGCAGATCTTTACTTGTGTTTTATCTAGCCGCGTTGAGATATTTTTTTATTAATAGTAAATCTGCGGTATGGTTAGAATAATTATTTCTCAGCGAGTGCATGCCATACGCAACAAGCAAAATCTCTGCTTACTCCACTCGCTTGATTTTTACAACGGAACTATGGCGCTGTAGTAGTGCTACGCTGCTTGTTGGTTGTGAGCACGCTCGTTGGCAGAGAGTCTCCAGGCGCGGCTGGCGGTGTCGGCGCGCGCTTGACATGCGAAGCACGCGCGCGCGTCTCACGCGACTGCCCGGCGCGACTCTACCGCTCTATCGACAACTCCACTTGCATTCCTCACGCCGACCAATCAGAGTGTACTGCTGCCTCAGTCATAGCAACACGCTACAAAGCACCGCGCAGAGGAATGTTTCAGTGATTGAGAGCCAATATCCACTTCACAGAAAATAAACTGCAATCGCCTTTGTAAATGTCTAATATGATCCTCTTAATTTACCCAAATTTATGGCACGCTCCAGCTCCTAGTCAGCTTAAAAGCCGTTTACCTAACATAATGCGTCGCACTGATTACATTCAGTATAAGAGAGCCTATCTGTACGCCTGGTCTCATGTGGGCAAACGAAAACGATCTACGATTATATTCGTGAATTAAGAATAGTTGATTCTCACATATGTATTGAGAACATCCATTCGTGCGATATTTGATCGCTTGGCCACAAACAATCTCGGTTAAGCTTTACATCAGTCCCCGGTGGCGCGAGTAAATAGAATACCGAGGTGTTTGCGGTCCGCCCTCGCCGCCGACACGGTAAACAAACATCTTTACAATATGGAGCGATTAGTTGCTCTACTACCTTCGTTTGCATCCTTGCGTCGCGCGCTGCAACCTGTTGTCCGCCGCCGCAGTGCGACAATGCGAGACATGTCGCCTCCCCGACCCCCACCTCGCGCCTGCCCCGCGGCCCGCTCGGGCCGCCTGCTTACCATTGTTGTGAAGCGCAGAAGCGTGACGAGTGGGCGGGCGAGGCACGGGGCGCGGCGGGGCGGGTCGCGGGGGCGGTGCGCCGCCCACCGCTGCCACGCTTTGTTTATCGCGGGCGGGCGCCGCGCCGGCCACGTGCGAGCCGCCACGCCCACCGCGCTTACCACGCCCAGCGACACCAGCACCGCCTGCTGCAGCCACAGAGCAGAGCGCGCTACCGGCTCTTACCGCCAGCCACAATACATCAATATTGTATCATACCACTTTAAATGGTTTTAATTTTCATAAATTTTGCGGCAAATATTTAGAGTACAATATAGTGCCACGAACATGTACTGATTAGACAGGTCAGTCGCTCTGTGAACGCTGATGAAGCGATCTGTTCTTCGGACAGGATGCAGCTCCTGAACATTGCACTACACTATAGCTGCCGGCGCGTGTCATGGCGCTCTGCTTGCGAAAAAACGAAAAGGAGTTTGTCGACGTCAGTATCGCCGTCGTATTGTTTACAAATCGAATTTTGTCATGTCACTTTTCTCGATGAATGTTTTATGTAGAATGTTCTATACAACCCCATGAAATAGACAGCAAGCTACTCAAATTAATAGAGTATGCCCAGTACTAAAAAAAGAAATTGTTTATCAATCACAGTAGGTATAGCAATATTAACTTTGGCGTACCACAGGGTAGCGTGTTAGGTCCATTACTCTTTCTTGTATAAATTAATGAATTACCGTATACAAACAACCATTATATGACACGTTTTGTCGATGATAGTACGGTTCTATTTACGGGTAACTAAGTACTGACGAATATTCATAATGAGATAAATACCTTTTTAATAAATCTAACTGACTGGCTTTCTTCAAACAATTTAAAACTAAATGTGGCAAAACAAAATTATGAATTTCAGACAAAGGGATAAAATAGAGGATAATATAAAGATAACATTCCAAAATATTGCTATTGAGGAAATAGATGAAATTAAATTTCTAGGCCTGTATATTGATAAAAAGCTAAATTGTAAAAGACATATAGACTATGTCTGCAAACGTCTTAACCAACAATCATATGCTCTTTATAACCCAAGCAAAGTATCCGATAAATCTGCAGTCCTCTGCGCTTACCACGGACATGTAGCCTCAACTTTAAGGTATGGTTTAATATTTTGAGGGAATTCCACACACAAAGACCTAGCTTTTAGAGCTATTTGGTCTATGGTCAACATTGATGCAACTACCTTCTGTCTTCCATACTTTAAAGAAATGACAATATTACCGCTTCCTATGTATATTTACGAAAGTGCTATTTTTACAAAAACTCACTCACCTATATAAACACAGCAGTCGAGCCAGAAACAGAGACAAAATGACTCATGTACCTCACAAAACTGTTTTATTTAACAAGAGTGCATTTCATGTAGTTCCTAAGATATATGCCAATATGGTGGGTCATAGCTGTACAAAACAAGCCCATCTGACACCATTCTTCACCTATGTACCACAATAAAATATTTTGAATTTGAATTTGAATTTCTATTTAATTTCTCAATGTAAAATTTGCCAATATAATTTTTAATAAAAAAAATATTTCTAAGATTTATGAAATTAAGGTCACATTTTAAATAAAGCGCTAATGGTACTTCTGTTAACAGCAAATATTCGGTATTACGTGTCAACATAGCTTAAACCTTAACGCTTAAGGCTTAGGTCTTGTTCCACTAAGTTTTTATGTCTGCTGACGTATACAATTCAAATTAAACCTTGCTGCGTGAACACGTGACTCGAATGATATTATTCTTTAATGAAACTTTGTACGCACACTCGGTTGTGATCACTCGATACAACAGTATGAAGCACTAAACATTTTATGATCCCATAAAGTTCGTCAGTTTCAGATAAAAAATATATACGAGTATATAAATTTGAAGCATTCAATTCGAATTTAATTCAAATCCACAAATTCGTGTAAAACCAATTAAATGAACTCGTTTATGTACTTATAAGGTATTATATGTGTATAATATTGAAATTTTCGAGCGATTCGAAGTAATCGTCGTTTTTTTGGGTTTCGCACCCCTTCGATCACACCCGGCCCACAGTCTGCATACATGGACAATAGCGGAGTCAAAAACGCAACCAAACTACATTTCAACCCTTTGTTAATAAAGTGTCGGTTTCAGAAGTGGCCAACGCTTGAATGACTTTTTAACAACGACAAGTTATTACAATTGTATCGTTATAGTGAGCGAACTCTGACAATATTCTTCGTGTATCAACTGCAACTTACAGTGAAGTTATTTCTAAACTGAATGTTAAGTGCGCCCCTACATCTCGTAATGTGCGGAGTGGTGAGTGGTGACAGTTCACATCGATAACTACTTTATTCCTGCTTTTAATAATGTTACCAAATAAATATTGTTACAAATACTTAGCTATGCAATTTTACGAAATATTTCAATTTAATTGTGTCTGTCAATGTTATTATTTTATTTTATAAATTTACAATTGTTGCACTAATACGTTTTTAAAAAGACAGATGCTACTATTGTGTCGACTTCATATTGATCAATAAGTTTAAGTCGTTGTGTTTACAAGAACCGTTGTAGCTTTTGGACTTTATTTCATTATTTGTTTGCTCCGTATTCATTACGGTTCATTTGATGGTAAACAATTTAGTTTTATAAACATTAAATTATTAACAACCTTCGTAATTCACACGGAACTAAACGAGAGATTATATAATCATGTGCGAGCGGCATAATGTTGAGATTGGTTCTGTCGTGGGATGCTAGGGTTATGGTCTTCACGAGGGATCGCGGTTGATTGATTGGCATGCGCTAAGACTCGCAATGAACTAGAATAATTGTGTTATCAATTTAATAGCTATGTGTGGCGATGGCCTACGATCTTCTTCAGTTAACACACTTACACTTAACACTTTAAGTTACGATGCATTATTTTTGTATAAGGTTTGGTTCTAAGTCGCCCTCAGAACTGACGATAAATCTACTGCCAGATATTATTTTAGATATCGGATATCAAAATGTGATTGTCAACGAAAACGAGGGGCACATACCAAAGTTAACTCTGCTTATGTTATCAAAATAATAATATAATCAATTTCACTGAAACCAAACAAAAAAAAATAGCAATGAGACCCAAAATAAAAAAGCTTTGAGTGTAAGGAATACGAATAAAACGTTTTTTTTTCACCGCGGTCCATTTTTTTCTGTTGCATCATCAAAGATATAATTATTATTGTTAGCTGCCTTCGTTTACAACTTCTATTTGATCGAAGGAAAATTATAAACAGGTAATTGTACTGAGTATGGTGTCCTATTTGCATTTTTGTAAAATCAACACTACTAAGTACCTCAATAGATATTAAAAAAACTTCTTTGTATTGATTACTTTCACTGCTAAGTTACTGCATGTTGAGATTATAAGAGTTTTATTAACTCGTACAAGCGGTCTTAAAACATCTACACAACGGAACAGCACCATCAAATGGCTCAAATGTTTTGAATAGGCATTTTTTAGACACAAATGTGATGCGTCAAAATTACACGAGAAGTATTTTTGTTGATTATTTACCACAGTTGGTACTTATTCTTTTAATAGAGGTATTAAGTAATGGCACTTGGATACGAAATATTCGTGATCAACTTTTCAAGATATTTATAGTCATCCGTCATACATATATTTTTTATTGCGATGAATGGCGAGACGAACATGCAATTCGCCTGATAGTAAGCGATATGACTGCTCATGGACAGTAGCAAAACCAAACAATACCGTGAATTACAAAGCAATGCTTGGCACTGCGCTCGCTACCCTGAGACATAAGATGTTAAGTCTCATTATGTCCAGTATTTACTCTGGCTACAATATCCTTCAATCCGGCACACAGCAGTGCATTTACACTGCTATTTGGCGGGAGAAATAGACATTGCGGTGGTAAATACACAGGCGGCCTCTCACATATACGGAACCTACCACCAGTAACATTCACCGGAAATTATATAAAAATGTAGTCTTAAATAGCAGATTTTTGGAATTCATTGGTCGCACACACAGAGAATTGTCAGTACTTAAAAAGCAGTGCAGTTAAATTTTAATAACATGTAAAGAAAATCCTCGCGAGACAACAAGAGGGACTTGTCAATATTATTCATTCCGCTGGATGTACTCGTACGTCTATTTATAACGCATACTAGCGGCCCGGCCCGGCTTTGCTCGGATACACAGATTTCTTGAATCATCTTCATACCAGAAACATATTATATCCCGTGTTAGCTTTTGTATATTGAAATGTTGGGGGTCCTAGAAGGCTTTTATAATAAGACGACCGACCATGGTGAATGTAGTATATTAAATAACTAGCGGCCCGGCCCAGCTTCGCCTGGGTGCTTAGATGTTTAGACTCCACTCCACACCAGAAATATCATATTCCCGTTCAAACTTTTGTAATCCTGAACTCAAACTAAGTACCTACTATCCCTTTTCCTATCGTATCCCATCCCATCTCATCTGGCTCCTTTTCTTTCTGTTACATCCCGTCCCATTATTTCCCATCGAATGCAATCCGAATCCGACCGGTTTCATCGCGTTCGTCCCACTTTATCCCATTTAATCCCATTAAATATGCATGTTGACAATTTTTTGGAATTGCTTTTATTTTGTAGATAGGCCTTATATAAACACGAAAATACGACGAATATCATTTAAAAAATACGCAAACACAAATACTTTGCAAAATTCCTGCTAAAACTTTCCGCTCAGCCAAAATTCTGACTACGAAATTGATTTTTTGAAGTATAGTAAACTACTTATTTCTCAAATGTAAACAATGCAATTGTCATAACGTTTTTCCCATCTTGGTGATTTATGTTGTTTAATTCCTACCTGAAACAGCGCTAAGAATGTATAATAATTGAATTATACGGTATTTCGTTCACTACAAAATAAATTTAATTAATTTTATAGCGTCAACAACACGTGGTAATTATACTGTTAAAATGTAGCTTATATGACACGTTCGTAGATTTACCATAGCAGCGCCATCTATTGATTACTTACTCAACCCAGTCGAAAGGTATCGACATCTGTTAGAATCATTTGGAGTTAACAGATGATTGTGACTGTCAAATAATAACAGACAAATAATTAGCAATAAATTAAAATTGCGACTATAATTTGAGATTTAAACTATCCTATCTCTCAAGTTGGATCGAACTGCACATGGTGTGCAAATTTTATTATAATCGGTTAAGTAGTTTAGGAGTCCATTGAGGACAAACATTGTGACACGAGATTTATATATATTAGATTATTAAAATATAAAACACATACAACAATGCGCATCGCAGTAAAACTACTTACCTAGCATTAAACGTTAATATAAAGGAGTTTACATAAGAAGTAATAAAAGTTAGGGAACACAAATACACTTCTTTATTTATTTCTTCTCCAACAGTATATGCATTAAAACAGATTCCTTATTCTTCTACTGCTAAATTTTGATGTATAAAGGAGTACACAACACTTTAGATAAATTACACAGACGTTAACAAAAACAAGGAAAAATTAAGCTCAAGAATGAAAAAAAACAATCAATATCACTTCAATATTTAAACTCAACCCAGGCGCCATAGCGCCCTCTTTACTTTCTTTCCCATCTTGTCCACTGTTTTAAACTTCCCTGTAAACATATATTTACACACATCTGTTCTTACAGTACAGAACAAGATACCTGCGTTATAAACAGCAGTGTTGTAAACAATCACCATACTTTACAGAATACCCCGTTTAATTTTCATGTTAGCAGCCGCATCTGGTCCATTAATAATAGGCCAGCAAGAACTTCCCATGTAAAACTTCATCGCAAATAAAGCATCATTTCATATTTCAGAACAAATGCGATTACCATTAAAAATGTAATGTTGAGCCAACATAGATACAAGTAGCCATATGTTTCTGCGGACATTTTTTAGAAGTTTTTAAGAGGAACGATTACACTATGTATAGCGTTAAAATCTAAAACTAGCGTTATCGTGTATGATTGTTACGTAACTTTAACCGTTTACGCAGCCCATGTAATGGAAGCTCTCAAAAGGAAAAAAAGATCCCCGTTTTCGTAACACGACTTTGTTTTATATATAATAATATTTTATTATTTGTCATAGATGGTTAAATTCATAATGTCGCGTACCTGAGACGGGCTGCACGTACAGTTCCCAATATTACCCTTTGCTTAATGCGCCTAAATAAAATAACATTAAAAGAGCTTCCATACTTTATTTATATTGCGGTAGTGAACACGTGAAGGTATATGTGTGCAGTGCGCGACGGGGGCGGGCGTGTTCGAGCTGCAGATCCTGGAGTTCAGCAACTACCGGCTGGAGCTGGCGTCGGGCGCGTGCTGTGGAGGCGCGCCCCGGCCCGCCGCCTCCGCCGCCCCGCCCGCGCCCCCCGCATCCTCCGCACTGCCTGGCGTCCCGGGCGCATCGCCCGCCGCCTGCACGCGGCCGTGCCGCACGCGCTTCACGCTGTGCCTCAAGGAGTACCAGTCGGCGGCGGCGCCGGGCGCATGCTCGTTCGGCCGCGCCGCCTCCCCCGTGCTGGGCACCGACTCCTTCACGCTCGCCGAGCCGCTCTACACGCTTGCGCTGCCCTTCACCTTCCGCTGGACGGTGAGTGTCGTCGCACGCCACACACGCGCCACACACGCGCCACACACGCGCCCCGCGCGTCTCGTCGCTGCCAGCTAAAGCGCTCATGTATTTGGTTTCAGCGCTCCTTCACGTTGATCCTGCAAGCGTATGATGACCACGAGTATGCGGAGCCCGGTGAGTGTCGGTCGTGTCGACTTGTCGATGCCGCCGCGTGGAGAGAGAGGAGTGACGTGTGATGTCATAATAATTGCATGCGCAGAAGCGGGCCTGATCGAGGAGGCGTGGTGGTCGGGCATCGTGGAGCCAAGCGCCGAGTGGCACGCGCTGCGCCACGCAGGCTCGGCCGCCGCGCTCGCGTACCGAGTACGCGTGCTGTGCCAGCCCAACTACTACAACACCACCTGCACCACCTTCTGCCGCCCACGCGACGACAAGTTCGGCCACTACTCCTGCTCTGCCGACGGCGACAAGCATTGCCTGCCCGGCTGGCAGGGCGACAACTGCGAGAAACGTGAGTCTCGCCTGCACTCATCCCGCGGATTGCTTGCGACACAATACTCAACGCACTTGTTTGTGTTTCAGCGGTATGCAAGGAAGGCTGCCACCCCACACACGGCCGCTGCGACCGTCCCGGCGACTGCGAGTCAGTATATTGTTATAGAAATCTTCAACAGCAACGATCGTATTAAGTAATACGATATTTGTAACGCGCATCATCCGGTACTTTACAGTTGTCGGCCCGGTTGGCGCGGCGAGCTGTGTTCTCAGTGTCAACCGTACCCCGGCTGCAAGCACGGATACTGCAACGGTTCTTCCTGGGACTGCACCTGCGATACCAACTGGGGCGGAATACTTTGCGATCAAGGTGAGTACCCCTCGCGTGGCACTCGACACGCCCGCCTCATCTCCGTTCCGCACCGTATTATTCGGCCCATCCGGTGTGTTTGCAGATCTGAACTACTGCGGCACCCACGAACCTTGCCAGCACGGCGGCACGTGCGAGAACACCGCGCCCGACCAGTACCTGTGCCGCTGCGCTGAGGGCTTCTCCGGCGTGGACTGCGAGCGCGTGGACAACCCGTGCGCGCCGCAGCCCTGCGCGCACGGCGCCTGCTCGCTGGCCGCCACGCCGCGCGGCTTCGCGTGCGCCTGCGAGCGCGGCTGGGGCGGCGCGCTGTGTGACGTCGACGTGGACGACTGCGCCAGCGCGCCCTGCCTGCACGCCGCCACCTGCCGCGACCGCCTCGACGGCTTCACCTGCGAGTGCGCGCCCGGCTGGACCGGCCCCACCTGCGCCGACGGTCAGTCTCCATCTGACATGCACCACCTGCCGTCTCGTGTGTTGCTCTACATCGCTAGCTATTGTTGGCAGACGTGGACGAGTGCGCGACGAGCGCGGCCGGCGGGCCGGAGGGCGCGCTGGGCCCGTGCGTGAACGCGGCCGCGTGCAACAACACGCTGGGCGGGTACTCGTGTGCGTGCCTCGCCGGCTGGACGGGCCGCGATTGCGAGACCAACGTGGACGACTGCACGGGCCAGTGCCTCAACGGCGCCACGTGCATCGACCTCGTGGATGACTTCCACTGCGCGTGCGCGGCTGGGTACGCTGGCCGCACGTGCGCGCGTGACGTGGATGACTGCGCGCCGCGCCCGTGTCGCAACGGCGGCGAGTGCGTCGACCTGCTCAACGCCTACCGCTGCATTTGCCCCGTCGGCTTCTCCGGCACCAACTGCGAGGTGAGCGCCGCCGCGGCATCTACCATACGGATCATCTGCCGAACTAACGTCCACTCATTTTTCCGTCGCGTGTCACCCGTCGTCCGGGTGGCTCGGTCGCTGTCGCACTAACGCCAACTAACGCCACTTCTGCTTTTCTAGCTGTCCTTCTGTGTGGGAAGGTACTGTCGGGTGAGTCTTCAAATATATTGCGTGATATTTTATTTTCGTGTATTTACTCATTTGGTCGCAGTAGTTAGCTATGTTTGACGCGTGAACTCTTTAGATTTGTTTTGGTACAACATAACTAATGACAAGGGCACGTGTGTTGTGGCAGGACGACCGTGACCATTGCGCCGGCTCGCCGTGCGGCAACGGCGCCGCGTGCTACACCGCGCAGAGTGACTACTACTGCCACTGCGCGCCCGGCTGGACCGGCAAGAACTGCACGCAGCGCGCCGCCCGCGACCGTGAGTACTCGCACACATTGCACGCTCCGCCGCCGGCCTCCTCTCGCCGCGTCGGCCCTCACTTCACACTGACGCTTATCGTCTGCGGCTACGAACTAGGCACTGTTCGTAAATTATGTTTGCGCCTGTAATGTTAAGCGTTCCCCTCTCAAACTGCCCACTTTATGAATGTCCACGTCCGCGCAACGCACTCGACGTAGAGTAGTGTGCGAGAGGCGGCGGCGTAACGATCCCCCGTGTGTGGCAGAGGGCGAGCCGTGCGTAGGCGGCGCGGCGTGCGAGCGCGGCGTGTGCGTGCGCGCACCGCCCGCCCCGCCGCGCTGCGCCTGCGAACCCGGCGCCACCGGCCCCATCTGCGCACACCGTAAGTACCGCACGCCTCTCGCGACTCCGCGCCGCCCCCGCACTCTCTGTACACGCTTCTTGTGTTGCAGAGGTGGACGAGTGCGCCGCCAACCCCTGCCGCAACAACGCCACTTGCGTCGACGGCACCGCCGATTTCACCTGTGTGTGCCGCGACGGCTGGACCGGTGAGTGTCCCGTGATCTGATGTCTCCGACATACCGATGAGCGGTCGCAAAGTGACACGTATCATTTTCGAATCGTCGCAGGTAAAACGTGTTCCGTGCGCATCGACGACGGCGAGCGGTGTCCGGACGGCACCTGCAGCAACGGAGGCACGTGCGTGCGCGAGGCGGGAGCGTGGCGCTGCGCCTGCTCGCCGGGCTGGGCGGGCGCGGCGTGCGAGGCCACGCTACCCGCGGCCCCGCCGCCCGCGCCGCCCGCCGCACCCGCGTGCCCCTGCGCCGCCGGCGGCACGTGCGTGCCCACCGCCGCGGCGCCCGGCTGGGCGTGCGCGTGTCGGGAGGACAGGACGGGCGCGCGCTGCGAGCTGGCGCTGGACCCGTGCGCATCGGCGCCGTGCCGCAACGGCGGGCGCTGCGTGGGCGGCGCGGGCTGGTGGTCGTGTGAGTGCGCGAGCGGCTGGGCGGGCGACACGTGCGGCGCGCGGGCCCCGGCCGCCGCGCTGTGCTCGCCCGCGTGCTCGCCGCCCGCCACGTGCGCCGCCGACCCCGCGCGCCCCGCCGCCGCGCGCTGCGTGTGCCCGCCCGCGCCGCAGCGGGTCGCGCGCCGTTGTCTCGAATGTGAGTGTACACTAATTCTATGCCAAAACTACATTTCTATACGTACATGCGTGACCCCAGTTTGACCGTTTAACATGGCGCGCAGTGATCGCCGGACTCGCGGTGGACAGCGATGACGCCGGAGAGGGGGCGGACGGCGAGGAGAGCGGCGACGGTGAAGGACGGAGCAGGCTCGACGGCGGTGCGGAAGAGGGTCCGGGCGCGTGCGGCGCCGGCAACGGCACGTGGTGGTGGGGCTGCAACGCGTGCTGGTGTGCCGGCGGCACGCCCGCCTGCACGCGCCTGTGGTGCGGCCTGCCCGACTGCCTCGCGCCCAATGCGCAACCCTGCCGCACCGACGAGGTACGTGCACCCTCGACCTTGTACACTTTTAATCATATCTATTTGGGACATTGATCATAACGATTTAAATAATGATCGCGCAGGTGTGCGTGCCGGCGGCGCCCGCGCTGTGCCTGCGGCCGCCCTGCGCGCCGCTGGGCGAGTGCCGGCGCGTGGTGGGGCGGCGCGTGGAGCCCCCCGCGCTGCCCGCGCCGGCCGCGTGCTGGCAGGCCGCGCGCGCGCCCGCCGCACCCACCGCGCCCGCCGCGCCCGCCGGCTGCGCGCGCGCCCAGCTGCAGCTGGCTCGCGAGCGCATCGCGCGCGGCGCGCACGTGGAGCGAGCCTGCGCGGCGCTGCGACGCGCGCTGGCCGCCGCACTCGCCGCGCGAGACCCGCCCGCGCCGCCTCTAGCCTTATTGTGCGACCTCGCTCCTGACGACGACGATGCACTCGACCTCGCACTGGTGAGTATTTTAATTTAAATGTATACATCTAAGGCATAGGTCCTACATGTTTGGCTCTTAGCGGCGCGCCATCAATATGTTACGCATATATTTTGATTTGTTGGCTAGTAAAGTCAATAAGCAAACTAATCAACGTATACAAGTACAATGAAAGAGATTGATTCACATACATACATAATCGTCACGCCTGATCCCATAGAGGTAGGCAGAGACTATTGATTGCCACTTTGCTCGATCCTGACATACTTCCGCTTCACTTTCATCAATCTCTTCATGCATGCTCGTCGGTTTTGATTGATTTTTTGACTTTAGATTTTTGATTGAAATGAATAACAACATTCCGAATGAAATAAAAGATTCCGACGAATTGAGAACCTCCTCTTTTTTTTAAGTCGGTTAACAATGATAATAGGCTGTTTTGATGGTGCGAGTGGATGACAGAGTAGTAACTTTTTGAACAGACTTTTTAAAGTAAAACTTCTTTACGCATACTTGACTAGCGGAGCAAGCTGGTGAATACGTGACGAGAGCGTTACGAAAAGACGTGTGACCGGGCGAGGCAAACGGAAGTTGAGATAGAGATATAAGCTAGTGAAGATAGAAAGAGAGAGAGTTATGTTTCGGCTACTGTAAAAGGTTGAAATTACGCAACAAGAATACGTACATACAATACGTATGATGGGATTGTTCCTCTTAAAAAGGTGTAAAAAAGTCCGGGATAACATATGATGTGTATCTTTCTGGGTTGGTTTACTGTAACCTTTTTAAAATATCTCCGCAGCAAAATAATATTCAATATCGTGCACGCATTTTTATTATGAGGAATGAAATAGATGGGACGTAACGGGACGGACGTAGAAGTGCGTGGTGGCCTCGTGGTATCGGACCAGACTCGGCTGCCTACATGTTCACGGTGGTCGCGGGTTCAAATCCCAGAGCACACCTCTGGCTTTTCGGAGTTATGTGTGTATTGATAATCAATCACCACGCACTTTAACGGTGAAGGAAAACATCGTGAGGAAACCTGCATACCGTAGCGATTTTAAAGAATTTCTACGGTATGTAAGTCCACCAACCCGCACTAGGCCAGCGTGGTGGACTATATGGCCTAACCACTCTCAATCGTACTCTCGATTGTAGAGAAGGCCCTTGCCCTGCAGTGGGTCGTATATGGGCTGATACAACGGGACGGAATACAACGGGTCGGGATGTAACGGGGCGGAATGTGACGGGGCGGGATGTAACGGGACGGAATGGGAAGAGCAGTATTGAGGACGATAGTCACGTTATGTTTCAATATAAAACAGTACGCGAAATAACTAATATGTTGTCGATGTGGACTGGACTAAAAAACTATCTGCATCTGGGTGAAGCCGGGTCCGGCCGCTAGTTCTGTTTAGTTAAGAAGAAGATAGGTTACGCCGTTCTTATACGCTTACTATTGTTCGATGTGCCGTCCGCAGTGGATCGGCGACGAGGTGGGGTCAGACGGGTCGGCCGGCGCGGCGACGCTGGACGCCGCCGTGCGCGCGCTCAGCGAGCTCGTGTCGCGGCGGCGCCTGGCGAGGCACGCGCTGCTCGGCGCCGCGCTGAGGCTGCGCGTGCCGCCCGCGCCGCCGCCGCCCGCGCCCGCGCCCGCCACCGCGCCGGCCACCACGCTCGCCATCGGCGTGCCGCTCGCGGTGGTGCTGGTGGGCGCCGCGGCGGGCGCCTTCGTGCTGCTGCGTCGACGTCGCAGCGCCGCCGCCGCCGCCGAGCGCTCGCGCCGCTGCGACGAAGAGAAGTCCAACAACTTGCAGAACGAAGAGAACCTGCGGCGCTACGCGAACCCGCTGCGGGAGGAGGGGCGCGGCGGCGGCGCGGGGGGCGGCGTGCGCGAGGAGCTGCCGCGCGCGCACTCGCTGTACAAGGCGCAGAACGCGGACGCGCGCAACGACACGCCGCCGCGCGACAAGGAGCTCACCAAGCGCGCGCTGCCGCCGCCCGAGCCGCCGCCCGCGCGCCACCCGCCGCCCGAGCGCCTCACCGTGCTCGTGTGACGCGCGCGAGTCGCTGTGTGTGTGTGCGTCTGTGTGCGTGGACCGTGAGTGATCAGACTGCAGACCGTGTATTTATTGTGTTGATTCCTCTCTGTGATTGTAAATATGTATGTTTGTAAATATTGTTAAGACCACCTCGTGAAACTTGTACGCGTGTTTTTGAAAGAAACCGTATTATTGTAAAGGTTGTAAAGTTAAAAAGTATAAAACGAAATGATTGTTTTAATAAAATGATTCGAGCTTGTTTATGTCTTTTATTGTTATGATCGGTGTGCCGACCTCAACGCTGCGAATACAGCACAAGGTTAGAGACCGCTGAGGGAGCACAAGAAACGCGAACATCCAAGACGTAACTACGTGCCCGAACTTGCGTTTCTCCTCTGCGCAATCATATTCAAATAGTATAGAAGCAGGCATTACATTCTTAGTAGGGTAAAAGAGCCAGTAGTATGCCCTGCACACTGGTGCACACTGGTACTGACCCCGCCTTTACGGACTTAATTTGCATAAAGTTTTGTTGGTTGACACCGTTAAATAACTACAAATCGAATCCGTGTGTTCTTGTTAACTCACGCTTGACTTGTCATTCCCCAGAATGCGTGACGAGAGCGTTACGGAAATACGTGTGACACGACGAGGCCAACGGAAGTTGTCAAAGGAGATCCATGATTAATCATTGGAGTTCAGTCAATTTGGTCCAAGTACGAACAAGAAATTCATGATGGCTAAAAACTCTGGCATATTTTTTAATGTTTATTTCTCATTATATTTTCATCCTACACCATTGGAATAAGATCATGTCATTCTCATAATATTATCGCATACGATAATCGCTATAAAATTATCGTATTGTAAAGTTTACCCGTAGGCCAGAAATTTAGAATTTAAGGTTTGCTAACTGTTGTTACAATAAAACATTTGGTTACGCCATATTTTTATACATTTTTACGCGAAGTTGGCAATTTTATTATCGAAATGTGTGAGTTGATTTGTCTAACATGTTCCCGCTATTTCCCTTTCCCTCTAACGCACGCCTAAACCTATATGTCTGTACTCCTTGCGCGTACGCCGCGCGAGGACCACGGAATGTGGGGACTCGCTGAGGCCTCTCGCCCCACTTCGCCTCGAACCGCCGCACGCGCCGCACATGCACTCGTAAGACGTAAGTGTTCCCGCCGCCGCCGCTATCCCGCATGTGCACATGGCGTATCGCTAATCCGCGCAAATCTTCGTAATCGCACACCGCTTCCTACAAATAACAAGCTTTAAAGACTTTTAACCGCATGGGTTGATGCCGGCTTCGCTATCGTAAGGGACAAGCCCCTGTTCGCGCGAGTGTCGTGATTTCTATGTCGACGCCATAGCGCCGGGACCGCGTGCCACGTCGCCTGGGATGCAGATCTAAGGTAAGGCGTGCACATCCTTTGTTCCTGACCCAACCGCATCACCGCGAATCAGCTCCCCTGAAGGGGATATTTTATATACAGTCCACTCACTTATTCGTAAATATTAATTGCCAACTCCGCCGTGCTGCCGTTTAGCATCAACTCTCCATTTAATCCCGCCAACGCATAGGAGACATCCTTTTAGGGGCTAATTTTCGGCGCCTTCACCGCACCCCGCCACCGCATGACACGTTGGTCGATTTACGCACCATAAAATTTGGCCACTTCGATCCGGATAAATATAGTGTTTTCGTCTTACGTAATTGCACCCAACGTGTCATAATATTTCGTTTGTGTTGTATGCCCGCATCCGTTAATCGTCATTAAGAAATTATTATATAAAAATGTCGCGTTCAAAGACAAAAGGCGCTGAATCACCCGTGTATGACTGTGAACTTACTTTATTGGAAAGTAAGCGAAATACATATTTTGCAATCATACAAAATGTTTTCGATAACTCGCAAAAGGCATTTACTAGTGAGGAATGCATGGAAACATTCCTTAGTTCAGTCGGATCGATCGACAGATTGTCAGAACAATTTAGAGACTCAGTTGATGGTTATAACCGCGCTTTGCTTAAGTCTGACCCCACTAGTAAACCTGATTTTCAATCTTTAATTTCGTTTGAAGATTTATATAGTCGCATAAAACGCGTCTTAGCACGTGTTGAATCCACCCATTCGGGAGTGGACACGTCTTCGAGTCGCAATGTTTTCAAACATAAAAAACCATCTTTGCCGCCGCTAGAAATAATGTGCTTTGACGGTGATATTCAAAACTGGCCTTTATTTTACGCAAGTTTTAAATCTATTGTACATGATAATACAATGTTATCAGATGGTGATAGGTTACATTACTTAATAAGTAAACTTTCACAAAAGGCTAAACACGTGTTCTCGGGTATTACGCCGTGCGCAGAAAATTATTCAATAATATTGCAGTCTCTTATTGATAGATATCAAGACACTCGCACACTCGCGTCCACTTATTTGGACCAAATGATTAACTTCAAAAGTATGGGTTCCGCCTCAGCATCTAAGTTCCAAGACTTTTTAGAACAATTTATTACCGCGGCAAGCGCTTTAAAAAACTTGCAATTGGATGATTTGGCGGACTTCATTCTGTTGTACCTCGCCTTGCGGAGGCTTGACGCTGAGACAGTACATGTCTTTGAAGAAAGATACCGCGATGTAGAAATACCTACATTCCGTGACTTGAATGTTTTTATTCGTAGTCAGTTTAAAATATACACTAACACGCAAATAAATTCCACCGCTACTAATATTCCGCGAAGTAATAATTATAATAGAAATAAACCCCGTAATCACGTACCTAACCCGCAGGCCTACACGCTGGTCTCATCACCTAGTCAAAAATGTCTTTGTGATAATTTCGTACACGCTCATCTGTTTAAATGTCCTAAATTCAACCAATTTACTACGCCTTCCACACGATTTAAATGTGTTAAAGATTACAACGCTTGTATAAACTGCCTTAGTTTATCTCACAAATTACGAGATTGTAAGTCGAATTCCAGATGTCGAAATTGTAACTCGAAACATCATACGTTGTTACATTTCAATAATACAGTTTTGCAAACGAAACGTAATGTAACTTTGCCCGCACCGGGAGTCGAATCCACTACTCTCGCGTCCACCGCTCACGCTACTCCGATCGCGCGCGCAACGCATCCCGATGCGTCATCGATGCCCGCCCGCGACGAGGCGCGCGACGTTGCATCGCTGCACATCGCGGCGACAGTATCGAACGCAACCGCTAATGATTATCGTAACGAGCAGTCTACGCAATCTACTATATTGTTGTCAACCGCTCAGGTAGTCGTTTATGACTTTGAAGGTCGAGCTCATATTATTAAATGTTTACTTGATTCTGGTTCACAAAGTAATTTTATAACATCGGAATGTTGTGCGTTGTTAGGTTTGAATTACAATAAGAATACGCAAACTATAGTGCGTTGTTTCGGTGGTATAGAAAAGTGTATTAGAGGTACCGCGCAATTTAAAGTATTCTCGCGTTTTAATAATAATATTTGTTTCGACGTATCTGCACTTGTTGTCGACCGCATTACGGATAGGCTACCTTCGGTTCCCGTTGATAAAACTTTATTCGCGCATTATATGGATACGTTGCCGCTCGCAGACGCTGCTTTCGCCACACCGTCAGAGGTACATGTGCTTCTCGGTGCAAATATTTTCCCACATCTGTTATTGCCGGGTACTGTTAATAGTATGACTGGCTTACCGCCCGCTATTAATACAATATTTGGTTACGTACTAATGGGTTCCGCTCCAGTTTTAATACCTAGAAAATCGAGTTTAAAGTCGACATCGGCTTGTTGTACCGTCGTCGACCAGATTTCTTTAGACCGCCTTCTTAAAAGATTTTGGGAGCTCGAGGAAATCTCCGCTCCGCCCGCCCACAGTCAAGATGACCTTGAATGTGAGAATCATTTCCGCGCCACCACTACGCGTGATGTTAGTGGCAGGTACAAAGTCGCCTTACCGTTTAAGGATGACGTTTATAAATTAGGTAATTCATTTCACACCGCACACCGACGTTTTCTTTGCTTGGAACGCAAGTTGCAGTCTTCGCATATGTTGCGCGCCGCTTACGCCGACATAATCCGCGAATACGTTGCCAAAGGCTATATTACCGAAATAGGACCTATTGATAATGTCGATTTTTCCGCATCTTATTTCGTACCGCACCATTGCGTGCAACGTGAAGACAAGTCAACTACCAAAGTACGTATGGTATTGGATGCCAGTTGTAAGACTAGTTCTGGGCTATCCTTGAACGAAGTTTTGCATTCAGGACCCAATCTTCAAGGTGATTTAAATTCAATACTTCTTAATTTCCGCCTCTTCAAAATTGCTGTTTCCGCCGATTGCCGCCAGATGTTTTTACAGATTCTTATGAACGAATCCGATCGTAAATTCCAGCGTATTCTTTTTCGCTTTCAGGTCACTGACCCTTTGTCAGTTTTTGAGTTTAATCGCGTATGTTTTGGAATGAAATCAAGTGTATTTCACGCCGTTCGCGTCGTCAGACAACTAATAACAGACGAAGGACACAATTTTCCCGTAGCAGCCGCAATCGCATCCAGGTCGACTTACATGGACGATGTTTGTTTCAGCATAATGGCCGACGATTCGTTTCAGGATGATGAGTCTGCTGCTGCAGATGCCTGCATCCAGCTTATAGGATTGTTTAAGTCCGGCCAATTTGACCTCGTCAAGTGGTCCAGTAATTCCGCCGCAGCTCTGCGTGACATACCCGCTTCGCATCGCGCTTCCTCTTGTCTCGAAATTGATAGGGGCGCTATACCGCATAAAATTTTAGGCACGCATTGGGATAGTTCCGACGATGTTTTCACGTTTAAGGTCGCCGCGCCCGATCCTGGGTGCACCAAGCGTAGCATTCTATCCGCAGTAGCCCGTTTGTGGGATAATTTGGGTTTAGTGGCTCCCGTGGTTTTGTACGCCAAACTTCTCATTAGAGAACTTTGGGTGGCAAAATGTGACTGGGATGACGCTCCACCAAAACGCATCGCAACGCTTTGGTCACAGTTCTGCAATGAACTGCCCGCCTTGAATGTTGTTCGTATACCGCGACATTTGGGCGTAGTTCAAGGTTGCGGTGTCAACCTGCTGGGTTTTGCTGACGCTAGCGAACGTGCCTACGGCGCCGTGATATACATGCAAACCGTAGTAGACTGCACTAGAAATGTTGTACTTGTCTGTTCTAAGTCTAAAGTCTCGCCGCTTAAAACTGTTTCTATCGCTAGGTTGGAGTTATGTGCAGCGGTTCTCCTATCCGCACTCATGAAGAAGGTTATCGATATTTTTGAACCGCGTTATAAAATCTCGAACGTATTCGCATTTACCGATTCGAAAGTAACTCTGTGTTGGATCAACTCTTCTCCGCACCGCTGGCAGACGTTTGTCGCTAATCGAGTAGCTAAAGTAATCGACAATGTTCCCGCCAGCTGTTTCCATCACATAGCAGGAATTGAAAACCCTGCTGATTGCCTATCTCGTGGCCTGTCGCCCGCAGCCCTTATTGACCATCCGTTATGGTTTTCGGGACCGTCGTGGGCTTGTAAAGATCCTGCAGAGTGGCCTATCGCGATGTTTGATGAAAATGATGTCGAGGACGTACCTGATTTGAAACCGTTGATACATACTGTAACCGTACCCGCTGTTGATTCGTTAATTTACTCGCTCGCGCTTC
This sequence comes from Theretra japonica, assembly GCA_033459515.1. Taxonomy (NCBI): domain Eukaryota; kingdom Metazoa; phylum Arthropoda; class Insecta; order Lepidoptera; family Sphingidae; genus Theretra; species Theretra japonica. The sequence goes on along the minus strand of CM065951.1, from coordinate 3,586 downwards.
GTAATTCTTCTTGGTCTAAATTATTACGCATAATGGTTTATGTTTATCGTTTTTCGAAATTGTTACCGCGTCGACTTTTCGTGACTTCCGCTGATTTAAAATACGCAGAAAATCAAATCATACTTGCTCTTCAACGCGTTTATTTCACTGATGACATAAATAAATTGACAAGGAAACAGAATTGTTCACCCGCTTTGCAAAGGCTAAGTCCATTCTTGGACAAGGAGAATATAATCCGCGTCGGTGGCCGTTTGTCGAACGCGGTCGTCGACTATTCGCAGAGACATCCGCGTGTTCTCCCACGCCGCGATCATATTGTTGATTTGATAGTCGATTATTATCATAAGAAGTATTTACACGCTGGTCCTGAACTTCTAATGTCTATTATTAGGCGTCGCTATTGGATACTTTCCGCTCGACGAATTATTCGTCACCGCATATATAAATGTAACACTTGTTTTCGAGCCAAACCGCGTCCATTATTTCCAATGATGGCTGATTTACCCGCTTACCGCGTTAATCAAGTAGACAAACCCTTTTCGCATACGGGTTGTGATTACGCAGGTCCTATAAAATATACGCCTGTACGTGGCAGGGGCGTCAAGAGTCGCAAAGCCTGGCTCTGTATATTTACCTGCTTAACTACGCGTTGCTTGCACGTTGAAATAGCTTCCGACTTAAGTACGATTAGTTTTCTCGCCGCACTAAAACGCTTTCTTTTTCGCCGCGGCCCTGTTCAATGTCTGTATACGGATAACGCTACAAATTTTGTCGGTTGTAGCTCGTATTTACGCGACCTATACAAGTTCTTAGACAGTTATCGCCCGCACTTTGAACACGAACTAGCGGAAAGTCGTATCGACTTTAAACAGATTCCGCCTGCAAGCCCTCACTGGGGTGGATGCTGGGAATCAATGGTGAAGGTTGTCAAATCTCATCTGTTCAAGGTCATAGGACAGCAGCTGCTATCCTACGAAGAGTTATTAACAGTACTTACGCAGGTCGAAGCACTTATAAATTCGCGTCCGCTCACTTCGCTAAGTAGTGATCCCGCGGAGCCCGAGGCGCTCACGCCTGCTCATTTTCTTCATACCGCTCCATTATTCTCGCTACCCGCGTCTGATGTAGACTCCTCTAATCTACGTGATAGACATTCGCTTTTAGATAAAATGGTCCAATCGTTTTGGCAACGCTGGAGGATTGAGTATTTGCATCAATTGCAAGCTCGAGCAAAGTGGACCACACCTTCCACTCCCATTCAATTAGGGACGGTAGTGGTTATTATAGTCGATAATGCCCCGCCTCTTTCATGGCCTCTCGGTGTGGTGGAAGCAGTCCACCCTTCGAAGGATGGAGCAACACGCGTCGTGACAGTCAAGACGAATAGGGGAGTTTTCCTGCGACCCGTCGTCCGATTGTGCCCGTTGCCCAATCAATAATTTATATCTCTCACGGTAGCTCGTAGGACTAGAACACCTAGTGGCTATGAATACTAGATTCGTAGCCGATGCCGAGAGCCCCGTGGGTATAGTCGTTCGCTTAGTACTTAGATTCGCTTTCGCTTTAAGAATAGGTTTAGGGTTATTCTTTATCACCGCGTTACTTTGTTGTTATTCGCAAATCGCAGTATTTCGTTTCTTTTTATTTTTAAAGGTACCCTTTAAGGCCGGGGGGAATGGTTACGCCATATTTTTATACATTTTTACGCGAAGTTGGCAATTTTATTATCGAAATGTGTGAGTTGATTTGTCTAACATGTTCCCGCTATTTCCCTTTCCCTCTAACGCACGCCTAAACCTATATGTCTGTACTCCTTGCGCGTACGCCGCGCGAGGACCACGGAATGTGGGGACTCGCTGAGGCCTCTCGCCCCACTTCGCCTCGAACCGCCGCACGCGCCGCACATGCACTCGTAAGACGTAAGTGTTCCCGCCGCCGCCGCTATCCCGCATGTGCACATGGCGTATCGCTAATCCGCGCAAATCTTCGTAATCGCACACCGCTTCCTACAAATAACAAGCTTTAAAGACTTTTAACCGCATGGGTTGATGCCGGCATCGCTATCGTAAGGGACAAGCCCCTGTTCGCGCGAGTGTCGTGATTTCTATGTCGACGCCATAGCGCCGGGACCGCGTGCCACGTCGCCTGGGATGCAGATCTAAGGTAAGGCGTGCACATCCTTTGTTCCTGACCCAACCGCATCACCGCGAATCAGCTCCTCTGAAGGGGATATTTTATATACAGTCCACTCACTTATTCGTAAATATTAATTGCCAACTCCGCCGTGCTGCCGTTTAGCATCAACTCTCCATTTAATCCCGCCAACGCATAGGAGACATCCTTTTAGGGGCTAATTTTCGGCGCCTTCACCGCACCCCGCCACCGCATGACACGTTGGTCGATTTACGCACCAACATTATTATGAGATCTTATAACACATATACAACTATGCTTGTTGCACAACCACTTACAATGAAGCACAACATGCAAATAATAAAATACATTTTAAAAAGTAAGGGTAGGACGAACAATACTTAGTCTAGCCATAAATACTGTTAAAATTAAAAATAAACAAAATATTACTTTTAAATTGGAGTCTGTCATTTTTATACGATTGTTCATTGTGTTTTCTTATTTTCGCGCCAATATATTACAAAATATTTTGTTATATTAAAATGGTGTGGGGTGATAAAGAGATCCGAATCACTGTGATTGCAATACACGCAATCTTTCAGCTACCCTAGTAATTTCGCCTATGGATTTAGAATATCAATGCGGTCATCGATGCACTATTTGCTCACGGATGCTCACGGCACACCCCGTGATCGCCGACCGTTGATAACTGGAAAGAAACTTACGGCCCGCCAGCCGCTGGACCTCCGCTTTTTAAATCTCTAATCTCTCCTAATCGAAATCGAAAGTCTTCGATAGTTGTGTGTTACCAGTGATGACATACGGCACCGAGACGTGGCCTCTTACTATGGGCCTTATCAGGAGGCTCAAAGTCACTCAACGAGCTATGGAGAGGGCTATGCTCGGGGTTTCCCTACGAGATCGAATCAGAAATGAGGAGATCCGTAGGAGAACTAAAGTAACCGACATAGCCCAGCGGATTAGCAAGTTGAAGTGGCAATGGGCGGGGCACATAGCACGGAGAACTGATGACCGATGGGGCCAAAAAGTTCTCGAATGGAGGCCACGAATCGGAAAGCGCAGCGTGGGACGTCCACCCACTAGGTGGTCAGACGACCTGGTAAAGGTCGCGGGACGTCGCTGGATGCAGGCTGCCTCCAACAGGTCACTGTGGAAATCATTGGGAGAGGCCTATGTTCAGCAGTGGACTTCCTTTGGCTGATGGATGGATGGATGGAATCTCTCCTAAGATTTTAATGAAAATCTGTTAAGGGCAGCTTTGATCAACATTAAATGTCCTACATATTGATGTGTCATGTATTCAATTGGATAATGAATTATACTGTTTTGTATAAAATACCTTGGTAAACAGTACATATTTTTTTATAATATGTAAATCGCGGACTTTTTATCGATCTTTTCTGATATACAATTCCGTAGTGCATTAATATGA